>JAVRXN010000012.1:41963901-43231401 GCA_033556935.1 Timema podura
ACTAAAAATTTTAAATTTACCTTTTTTAAATAACATAGAATTTTTTCGTCTTATTTCTATAACATCTCTCAATGTTTAGTTATCACACAATCACACTTAATATTACAACAACCTATCAAATATAACTTAATACTACCAAAATTGTTATGATATAAAAATAACAAATGTAATTCCAAATATAAATAGCATCTTTAACATATTGAATACATTTGGTTGTATATTTATTAATAACATGCTCTACTTTTTATCTAAATATTATAATCTAAATAGGTGTACATAAATAATTGAGCTCGCACAAAACTTTTCTTTCTCTTTCAAAAGAATTAAGTTTGATAAGATAAAGCTTGAATGTATTTATGTATAGCTAAAACAATACATACTCAGAATAAACATTTTTTCAAAGACACTCCATAAATATTTTTTTTAAAAAGCAATATATTTACTTTGAGCACTATGTTCTTTGATTATTTTAATTGGTCAACATGTCAAGCTATACTTCACTGAAGTAGTAATAATAGTGATTATAACAATAAGGACATTTTTAAGGTTTTAAAATGCTTTGTTTAATGTCTGAGACTAATAACAATCATCATCTTGTAGTATAAAGGTCCTCTCTTCTTTATTTTTTTTTTGTTTGGTTAAAAAACTAAATTGTATTGTTCCTTTGCCAGAGTTTTTTTTTTACATTATGATGGGGAACATATGTCCAAGCTATATTTTACAAATCCAAATTTGTTTTAGATAAAAATAATACAAAAATCTTTTGAACCCCATTTTTTAGAAAACGTAACAATAGAATAACTCGCATATTGAGGTTATCAGGCAGCTACATCTATAGCCAATATGAATGTTATTTGTGTATCTATAAAAATAGTTTTTTGCATTTCAACCACGAGAGAGATTTGTTTAAGATTTTGAAGAATGGATTAAGTATATACTTCAAGGCTGTCCAAGACGATGCCTGTGGGCCACGAACACGATTTTATTAGGCCCTCCAGTGGGTAACGGCATTTGATTTTTACCCGTGAAAAAAATAAAACCCTACTTTCATACCTCAAGGGCCACCCTAGCTTCCCAGGCACGACTTCAAATACATTTCATTGTGTTAACGTTAGATGTCTTGTTTCAATGCGCATGATCAGCATTAAAAACGTAAGATCTGACTTTCAACTGAAATTGGGTGATTTGAAATCAAGCCCTTTTTGTACTGGTAGAATTGAAAAAGATAAAATGTATTTAAATTATTACTAAGAGAGTGCTATCCAAAATTGAGGGACTTCAGACTTAATATGTGCTCAATGTTCGGGATCACGTATTATTGAGAAATAACTTTTTCAACGATGAAATTCATAAAATCCAAATCAAATCATTGACTGATTAATAACTTTCACATTTATTGTGATTGGAAACTACAAGAATCTATAACGGTACAACTACTTCAATAAATGAAAACGATTGATCACCAAACTCACATTAATATAAAATAATAATTGTGAGTTTATAAACAATAATTGTATCTTGTCTAATGTTTCAATGATAACGTTTACTAGTAACATGACTTCTTTACTAAGAAATTTTAGAAGTGATTGCTAAAGGTAACGATTGGATTCTCAATATATTTTAATATCTGTACTGTATTTATAATTATTCTAGATGCGGCCCCTCGGATTGATATATTTTTTAATGTGACCCTCAGATCAGATATATACTTCTAAACATTCATAATGATTGATCTTGTAATTTATATATTTGTATACTGGCTGTATATGCCTGCCGTTGTACGGGTGAAGATAGTGATATTGTGAAATTGCTTTGTAATAAATATTCAAAGTTTGGTAGTTTCAATTTCAGGGGGTTATGAAACGTTGATTTATCAAAATCTTTCCGTTAATTTTTTTTGTGTTTCCCAATACTTATCTCCCCGAAAGGTCGAGTGAAAGTAAAAGTTAAACTTGTGGTAGACACCTTTAGGCTCCCCCAAATACTTAAGTAATGCTACTTTAGTTGTTCTTGAAGTTACAGCGTTTGCACACAAACTTACGTTCTATTTTATTTCATATGATTCTTTAATTTTTTTCACTGGAGCTCTAATTGTATACTAGTAGTATCAAATTATTAGAATATTATTTATTTATAAATTATACATAGATATAGCTCTACAAACTATATATAGAACCTTATGTAATTTATATTTAAATTATAATTATTAGCACCGCGTCTTACTACCCGTTCGGCTTATACGCACTTACGCTAATGTGTAATGGTAGGGCGGTTGTGAGATGAAATGGAAGACATACAGTTTAACGTGGAATCCGAACCACGGTGGAGGCCTGGCATTCCTCACATTCACAAGCTGTGATTAATATAAGTCTTGTCAGAGGTGAAGGAAGGGTTTTGCAATCAGATAAATCTGTGCTGGGACCGAGGATTGAACCCCGGGTCCCCAGCACAGAAGTCGGACACCTTACCCCTAGACCACCAGGTCACCCAATGAACCTATCGTAAGACAGGAAACATAATAATATTAATAATAATAATAATTATTATTATTATAACAGATGGAACACCTTAATCTTTGAATGAGAATCGTAAAAATCTCAAAAAAGTATTTCTAAAAATTATTATGAAGACAGTGACCTCAAATAACAATTTTAAACTATTGTTAAAAGGTATAATAAAAAACTTTTGTATTTGGAAGAGTAACAATATCACAAATAAGGATAAAATAAAATTGTAATAATATAATTTATCTATTTAAAAAAGTGTTATCTTTATGGTACGTGACGTAATAGACATAATAAACAAAATATAATTTTTCATTGGCATTAAGCCTTGAACAATTTTAGATATTTACACTTTAACAACATTTTATATTTTTAAAGATTCAAGGATTAGAATTGGGATTAGAGATTTGAAAGATGTAACGACTTACATGTAATGTCAATAATACCAAATAATATCGAATGGGACAAACACTCACCAACCAAGCGGCCCGCTCTCGGAAGACCTACGCACGACCTACACCACTAAACCCGGCCTCCACTCTCGAGAATAATGCCCGTCCAACTGAGCCACGAGTTCCCTGACAACAGACTGCGAGAGTCGAACACGTGTCCAGCCAGCCAGAAAGAAGAGTTCCGTTTCCGGCCACGCATAGCCCTGGGCGCTTCGGCAACGTTCTCGAACATCCAGTTCCTTAGTTTGTTTTGTTTTCCGACCCTCCTTCTCCTTCGGTCCTTCCCCCCCTCTGAGAATTTTCATTTGTATATATACAGCTACGCCAATAAAGTAAAATCACTTACTACACTACAATCTCATGGATAAGAGGTGAGAACGGCGACTAGGTCTCGGGGATTATTAATATTCAAAGTTATAAATTCTGTTTCGGCGTCATGGGGGGAACTGTATTCTAAATTACCGTCTGGACTTCAATTTTGTTATTAATTGTTTATTTGAATTGCTATGCCATGCGCTTCCCGCGGCATATAGAAAGATGTCGCCCTTCGTCATCCATTTTAGCTGGGATTCAAACCCAGACCTTATTATTTGTCGTAATTGTATATACTTGCTTATTATTTAAAGCGCACTGAGTGTCAGCGCGCTCCGGGTTCAAGACCCGCTTAGTAAACTTCCTTTTGTACCTTGCGATGGCAGATGTTATAATCAAATTTATTGTTTAAAACAGGATAGTAAAGCGAGACTTAGCTCGCTCTTGCATTAGGGAAATGATGTTTATACGTGACGTCAAGTTATTTATGAACGTTTGGAGTTATTGTTTTGTACTCCATTGCTGAGTGACGTCACGTAAGATAAAGCAGTTGTGGCTTATGCCTTATATTAAAATCATTATTATAAATACTAAGTAAATGTATCAAGGAGCTAAAGCCCATAAGACAAGTTTGGCATCAGAGATCCCAGACCTCGTATTATGTTGTGTTCTACACGCTTAGTGTTGTTTATATAATCATACTTAGGAGAATTTGAGATTGATTGTATTTGTACTTAATGGTCTTGATGACTAATGGAGGTGCGCTTCACGCACGATGTTTGTTTTCTCAAGTATTGTAAAGTTGTTATTTCAATAATAAAATTTATTTTGTACAATCAGGTGATTCTTTTACCTGATATTAGCCTTCCTCACCCTATAGATATTGATAGATATAGAAGGGGAGGTAGCAAATGGTAGCAGAGCGTGGTTTTGCCCTTTTTTATGGTCTTAGGTCCTTGGTACACGCCTGGAGAGATGTTGAGAAAACAAAATATATATATATAATTTTCGGAAGGTTATATTCTATGTTTTATACACTGTACTAATTCCTGTCGTTATCTTGTTTCATACTGTCATTGGCCATGGCTCCTCCACTGAAACCAGACAAGGCGTCGTCCAGGATGACGAGATCCGATGTGTACCGACTTAGCCGCGAACAACTCCTCGCCGAGCTCCAGGTTTGGTCCACCCCTGTTCCACCCAACGCAACGGTGGGTGAGTTGAGGTCTCTTTTATGTGAACTTGTGAGTGATGTCGGGGCGTCTCAGGCAGATTTAGGTATGGACACGGATGTGAGTGGTGAACAACCCACGATGCCCTCCCGTTCTCCCGTTCCCCATGCGCCAGGGGGATATTCTAAGAGTCAAAGTAAAGTCATATTGGAGATATTAGGCCGGGTTCCGGTGTGCAGTGGCCAGAACTACACGGAATTGTTTAACTTTTTAGTAGAAATTAACCGGGCCTCCCGCCTCGAGCTCGTTAGCGAGCCCGAGTTTCTGACTTTGTGTTTATCCAAGACGTCCGGGTTCTTGACCGAGTTGTTTTCCAGGGGCATACAGGCGGATTTATCTGTTAAGGCAGTGACTGATCAGATTTTAAATACGCTTTTGCCTAGTAGAGTTAGGCATAAGTTATGTAGAGAGGTTGTGCACAGGTTCCAGGCCCCACACGAGTCATTTAGGAACTTTGTCCTTTCTATCACGGAGGCGGCCCGCGTGCTTAATACCGACCTTAAGGAGCCCGAACTGGTAAACATTATTTTGGAAAACGTGTCTCCCCTTACCAGGCGCCATTTTGTTTTCTCGAGTAAGCCTTCAACTATACTTGATCTCTATGCCCTGGCTTCGCACGTAGAGGAAACTCTTCTCTCTGAAGACGAATACCTTATCGCGCAAGCGCCCGTGGCTGTCAGCCGCGCGCGAACGGGTTCGAGTCCCGGAGCAATTATTTCTGCGCCGCCTATCGGCGCTCCTCCACTCGATAGCCGTTCTAACTACGTTAGGGATAGTAACCCTGTGGGTGCTAGCCGTGGGGGTCGCGCACCTCGTGGCACGTCTAGTATTAGATGTTTTCGCTGTAATAGGCTGGGACATGTTCAGAGGGAGTGCAGGCAGGTAAACTATTGAGGCGCGCCCGCGACCGTGGGGCGGCCGCGTCTGTAAGTTTTAAACCGCGGGTTCTTAATCCCATGATTACTGTTTCTATTGGTCCTTTGGGATGCTTAGGGTTATTTGATACTGGAGCCAGCCACTCCTTTGTTAGTAACCAACTTCTTAGTGCTTTTGAAGGTAAAGTAGTTTGTAAGTCCTTCCCCCTGAGCTCGGCGGTGGACATAACGACGGCTAAGCTGCTGTACAAGTGGAGCGGGCCATGGCGCATCGACAAGTTCTTAACGCCCGTCTCTGTGCGTCTTATGGATGTTGCTGACCCCTCAGTAACCCGTCGTGCCCACGTTAGCCACCTTGAGGTGGTGGTGTAGTAAGTCCGCGCCCTATAAGAGGGGCGCGTAATGATACCTGTTAAGGGTCAAGTGTGTATATAGTGTAAATTATTTTTGGATTTATTGTGCATCTTTATTATAGTAAATATTAATTTAATTGATAGAAGAGTAGGCCTACCCAGATTTCTTAAATGTATTAGAACTTTGATTATCGATGACTTGTGTCTGAATGTGCGATGATGGAGACTTATAATAAGCAAACTATTGCGCGTGTGCACGCCTACTCAAAGAAGAGAAAACTGTATGCAGTACATCTCCTCAGAGAACACTCTCAAATGTTCCGTGTCTATTGGGAGACATGATCTCGTGTGAATGTGCTCTAAACAGACTGGCCACGATGGACTGCACTTAGCAGCGGCCGTGTCAGCACCTTGTGAACGTTGGACTTGTGTTGTTGCTGTAATTGTGGATTTATTTTGTTCTCAGAGAGGTTCTGCCCTTCCCCTACCCCTCTCCTTCTGGTTCGAGTTACGGATGTTGGAGTAGTCCGGCTACTGAAGATGGATGCTGGCTGGACCAACAGTAACGTGGAACGGGCCTCAACGTCATAGGGTTTTGATGTTGGAGAGAGTTGGAGTGTCGGTGTTGTGCGTAAGGTGTTGGAGTTCTGGGGGATATCAGAACGCGACTGCCAAGAAGACCTGCTACCCGAATATGAGGGCAGCTTTCCATGGGCCACTTGCTGGGGTCCGGGAGAACCGTCCCCTACATACCAGCTACTGACGACAGGGAAGGTACCGCCCTGCCGTTACACCCACTGCTGAGGACGCCTTCTGACCTCCCGTCAGGGGGGGAGGATGTAACGACTTACATGTAATGTCAATAATACCAAATAATATCGAATGGGACAAACACTCACCAACCAAGCGGCCCGCTCTCGGAAGACCTACGCACGACCTACACCACTAAACCCGGCCTCCACTCTCGAGAATAATGCCCGTCCAACTGAGCCACGAGTTCCCTGACAACAGACTGCGAGAGTCGAACACGTGTCCAGCCAGCCAGAAAGAAGAGTTCCGTTTCCGGCCACGCATAGCCCTGGGCGCTTCGGCAACGTTCTCGAACATCCAGTTCCTTAGTTTGTTTTGTTTTCCGACCCTCCTTCTCCTTCGGTCCTTCCCCCCCTCTGAGAATTTTCATTTGTATATATACAGCTACGCCAATAAAGTAAAATCACTTACTACACTACAATCTCATGGATAAGAGGTGAGAACGGCGACTAGGTCTCGGGGATTATTAATATTCAAAGTTATAAATTCTGTTTCGGCGTCATGGGGGGAACTGTATTCTAAATTACCGTCTGGACTTCAATTTTGTTATTAATTGTTTATTTGAATTGCTATGCCATGCGCTTCCCGCGGCATATAGAAAGATGTCGCCCTTCGTCATCCATTTTAGCTGGGATTCAAACCCAGACCTTATTATTTGTCGTAATTGTATATACTTGCTTATTATTTAAAGCGCACTGAGTGTCAGCGCGCTCCGGGTTCAAGACCCGCTTAGTAAACTTCCTTTTGTACCTTGCGATGGCAGATGTTATAATCAAATTTATTGTTTAAAACAGGATAGTAAAGCGAGACTTAGCTCGCTCTTGCATTAGGGAAATGATGTTTATACGTGACGTCAAGTTATTTATGAACGTTTGGAGTTATTGTTTTGTACTCCATTGCTGAGTGACGTCACGTAAGATAAAGCAGTTGTGGCTTATGCCTTATATTAAAATCATTATTATAAATACTAAGTAAATGTATCAAGGAGCTAAAGCCCATAAGACAAGTTTGGCATCAGAGATCCCAGACCTCGTATTATGTTGTGTTCTACACGCTTAGTGTTGTTTATATAATCATACTTAGGAGAATTTGAGATTGATTGTATTTGTACTTAATGGTCTTGATGACTAATGGAGGTGCGCTTCACGCACGATGTTTGTTTTCTCAAGTATTGTAAAGTTGTTATTTCAATAATAAAATTTATTTTGTACAATCAGGTGATTCTTTTACCTGATATTAGCCTTCCTCACCCTATAGATATTGATAGATATAGAAGGGGAGGTAGCAAAGAAAATGTAAGCATCAAATTCAAGAAATATAGGATTAAACCTATATAAAATAATAATGGTTTTAGTTTTCATCTCAACAATTTAATAATTTATGTATCTGGTTTTAGGACTTTACAAGTATAAAAATTATATCGAATAAGTAAACTATTAATAAAATTTTGTATTTCAAAATAGATTAAGCCTACGTAACTATACAGTACAGTACTACCATTACAGTACATAACAGTACATAATAGTACAGTACTGCACAAGCTTTCTGTGAATCCATCTCAATCTACCCCGAGGAAATATTGAAACCTTTCTCTCCATTATAGAGTTTGTTCGCAAAGAGGGTTTACAATTCGATCAACAACTTTTTTTTTTCAGTTTGTCTAGAGGGGGTGTACGTGTCATCTTTGTATACACTGACATATATATGAGAAAAGGGTGCAGAGTGAAAGATAATATTTGAAGGGTGGATGGAAAGATGAGAAGGGGATGAAATACAAAAGGGGAGGATGGAATTAGGAGAAAAACTTGAAGGAAATGTTGATTGAAAATGGGGAAATAGTAATTGATTGTCATTAAATTGAGTTATATCGTACCTAACTAGTTTCTAAGTGAGTTCATGGTTTCAATTTACTTGCGTGCATTCAGGTTATATCCCTTCATTAATCTGCAAAATGGTTTTACACTAAGAAAGATATATTAAAAAATAGCATATTCCCTAAGAAGAGTAAATGCAGATATCAACTTATTAACAACACTTACCAATTGGCCCTCCAGGGCATCAGCCTGGTTTGAAAGTTATGGGAAGTTTAGAGTTCGAACTACAGATCAGTATTCAATGTGATTTTATTCTAAATGGTTATACGATCTCCCCCCCATAAATGGAATTAAATCTCATCCGAAATTCAACCTTTCTCATCCTCACCACATTGAGTGAACATTAAGATGCCTCAGATGGGCAGTAAGACGTTGTGATTTTTGAATCACATATATCTTATGTTTGTGAGTCCAATTTTAATAATAAGACCCTTCTGGAAAATAAAACTGTATTTTTTTGTAAATATAAGTTAAGAGTTTAATTGTATTACTTAGAAATTATAAAGATACTAGTGGACCCGACAGACGTTGTCCTGCCCGAACGTTGGCTTTTCGTTTGGGTGGCATAATTGATTTCGATAATAAAACAAATACTATGTGATCATCACAATTACAAATTCACAATGAACTCCAATTAGTGAGCAACACAAATATTACAAATTCAGTGTTTGTTAAGACAACATACAAAATAAAACATCTTTTCATTTTTGGAATTTCACCCACAACTCCACAAATATCAGCTGTATCGAAAAACAAACCTAACTATTAATTATTCTCAGAAGTTCAATTATTCATGAATTTTTCAGAAGGTTTTAACGGTCAATTATTGATGAACTTATGATTTTTTTAATGGTCAATTATTAATATTATATTCATAACTATAAATATTGGGGGGGTTGTGGTGGGGGGGGTAAAATTTTGAGGTTACATTTTCTGATATGCAAAAAATCTAAAATAAAATCCCCCCACAAAAAAAATACCTAAAAAATAAAAAATAAATCCTAGAACCCGATTGCAGCGCCACCTACCGGGTCCAATTGTGAATCCAAACCATCAACGGACCCACTCAAACACACACAAAAAAATTCATCAAAATCGGTCCAGCCGTTTAGGAGGAGTTGGGTGACATACACACGTACAGAAGAATTATATATATTAAGATGAGTTCAGATTGAAGAATCTTCTAGTCGTGCAAACACTTTGTATTTAAACCTACGATGATTTTCCATAAATATGATAAGTGTATGAGTAACAATACATGTCGGTCAATTAAGCCTCAAGATTTATCCAACTAATCTGGAATGCCTTAAGAAGTAATGGGACGTTAATGCAGACAAGACTTAGACATGATTAAACTTTTTCATAAATATAATTAACTTTCAATTCATATATATTGTAAACTAAACTTTTAACAGATGGTGTTAACTATGTTTTAACTTGTTATTATAAATAAGTTTTAAAATTTTTATTTTTTACTCTTATAATTATTTAACTATTATTATACTCAAAATTTGATATGGTATGAATGTTTATTTGAACATTTGACTCGTGTAAATGTCGTTATTGAGTCAATGGAGTATTTTAAATGTTATAAAAACTTTGTTTAAGGAAATTGTTTTTCCAAGATTATAAATAATATTTAGTGTCCTTATGTAATAAAGAAATTTTATCATTATAATTTATTTTTAAATTCTTCAATCTGAACTCATATATTTATAATTTCTAAATAATAATATCTAAGTCTTAACCTATATTATATTGATTTGCTCCTTACTAAAGATTTATTTAGAATGATTTATAAAATGTTATAGTTTTTGTGCCCAAGTTAGATAATATTTCACCATCATATTATTGTTAATTTATACGTATTGATGTATATCAAAAGTTAAAGCTGCAGATCACATGACTTGACGTATGCATAGGTGAATAGAAATATAGTATCTTTTATAGGTGTCAAATAAGGCATTTTCCTATAAGATTGTACTGAATTAAGAGATATTTTATTTGTTGAATAATATAAGTTTATTAAGATTTTATCTTTAAAGCCTATTAAAACATTTTTTCAATATATATAGAGATATTTTATCTCCTCATTCTAATAGGCAAACTTTAATTTCTTTTCACTAATGTATAAATTATTTTAAAATAATTTTATTCAAGTGATGACAACTATAATTACTATTACTATTATTATTACTATCATCATCATCATCTAACTTTGCTTCTTTATAGGAATAAGTAAACTTTGTAGAAGCAGCACCTTGCTTGTAACCTAGTGTAGATATAAATTAATTACCATTTACTTTTCAGTTTGTCCTTTGGTGAGTTCCAGACACCGAGGTAAACACTTCTGTTCAAATAGGAAGAACACTTTACTATTTTATTCGTAGAACCTGAAAATAAATATTCATCAGACAAACTTCGTATGATTTTATGTTTATATTTAAATATGATCAATTTCTATTTACACTTTCATTAATGAAATACCTTTTAATGTGTGCTCAGTGAATCTTGTTTAGTATGTCATGACTGTGTCTGTTGCACAAATTTAAGTGGTTTGCAAAAGAACACTGATCTTCTAAAGTGCATGTTTGTTTGCAATTTAAGTGCTGTGTCCTTGGTTCAATTCTTTGGATTAAGTTTTTATATTGTTGTTTACTCAGGACCTGTTATGGTAGTTCGAGTAGATAACGTTTCCAAGTTTAAAGCTGTAATTTTTCCTTCAGTGAAGTAAATAAAATATACCAAAGTAGGTTATTGCCTTTATCGTAATAATGCATTATTAGAAAGAGACAAATTAATGCTTTGCTTCATATCCATTTGTATGGATATCCGTGATGAATTGAGTGTAGATTAAAAGAAAACACAAAATGTGTATTAAGTCCTTAAATTAATAGATAGTAATAACTATCATATACATAATCTGCATTGTGGTAACGTTGAATTAACGTCCAGTTTATTTTGTCTAGTTTGATTTTGATGGAGAGTTCTGGGTTTAAATTCTAATTGGGATTACTGAGAATTATTTTTATAAATGTATTCACAATGTTAATCCGTCGAAATACGTGTAAACTTAATTTAACCATACCTTCCTCATTCATACAAACTTAGTTTGGCTAAATGAATGTAGTCCAAAGGGGTAGAAAAATGTGGTGCAAAAGAAAATAATAGTTTTTAATATTTAAAATATTAATTATTTTTTTAAATCCATTGCATAGATTCCGATCATTTTTACCGTGGGACCAATATTTCTATGTCTGCTAGGTGTCGCTGGAAATATCGAATTGTAGCTGCGCGCGCATCCTTCATCTGTTCAATGTAGAGTGCGCTACTCTCTGCAGTCTGCGAGAGACCGTCATCGGGTCTATATCGGGCGAGTTCGTAACCCTTGCGATTTATAAGAGGGGGGAAAAAAAATAATCATATATCATAGTTACCGATGAAAAAAAAATGTTGACCTATAACTAGTGTTTATGTAAATGTTACTATACCTTTAACTTTAATTATGTACTTGAAACTAAGTGTCATACAATAGTTATCTGACAACTGTCAAAATGATTTTACATTGTTGCTATCGACAATGGACATATTTATTATATAATTAGTGTTATCCGACCGATTTGGGTTCGGTTTTAAGGATTTTTATGTTATTTACATGAACTTACATGGTTATATATTTTTAGTACTATTCTACTACTTAAACGGCATATTTATTTCATAGAACGAACTGTTTCGAACATATTTTTCTGCGACAATATTGCTTCAAAGTGATCTATATCTACATTTATTAATATTTATGAGTGTGGTGGCTTATCAAATAAAGAATATGCTTGTGTGCCCAATTAACTTTTCACATTATCCTCATTTCACAAGATATTCATAGTGAAACCATACAATTCAAGTGTTTTAAGTGACAAAACAAAAAACGTATATACTCATTTGGTGTGACATTGTAATATAGTACGTACCACAACAATATAAATATTAAGATGATCTTAAAGGACGTGTTGCTATTTTCAAAATCATTTTTTTACAAATACTTTGATTTATTCCGACTATGTGTTGATTCTTCAGACTGAATGAAATTTTAGAACGCTTTTTGAAGAAGTAATGAGAAGTTGTGTTGTAATTGTTGTGATGTATATTATCTAGATTTATTATTAGCGTAAACAAATATTCATTAGAATAATATATATCTCTGCAGAAAATATTGTGACTAATATTCTGCAATATAAGACGGTACCTTTTTAAAGTGTGAAACGAGACACTAGGATTTTTCTATTTTATTAATCGACTTAATTTAGATTGGCTGTCCAAACCCCTGCCGTGATTTCGTATACAGTGTGAAGGTGTCAGTGTGTGTGGATGGTGTGTTTTTAAAATATTCTTCCAATTCTATTAATTGACTGGAACCAACATTTAACAATGAAGCCTCTATCAAGATGTAGTACATTGTTCGCATTCTCACTCAGTTGGGTCCTCATATGGCTGCAATTATGTCTAGGTGAGTTATAACTATTTTCACTCAATTAATGGAAGAGATCGCCCCTAAATTCGTCATGTAGATACATGATTGACATAATGTGTCGCGGCGAATAGGGTGCGCCACGGGAGTAGGACATAAACGATACATGCATTTTATTATCTTGTGAACCAACGCTAGACAAACAATTATACAAATAATACATCAGAATGACATAACATTCGAAATTAAGCTATTCTCAAATTACTACGATCTCTTAAATACATCTTCACACTAACCCTTAATTAATACACATTTATTTGAGTCCATGCGACAAAAACTTTGAATAATTAGGTTTCTATTTATCGATAAATTATAGCTTAATACTACTTTGAGTGTAATCAGCCCCAATATATTAACAACTAAGTTAAATAACAAATTAAAATCCTTCTATCTGTCGTGATTATACTCGACTATAATTGACATGTGTGTGTTTCCCATTGTTGATGACAAATATTTCCTCATTATTAATTTTATTTCTCATTATTGGAAAACCTTAAGGTTTATAGCTGATAATTTATACCAGTTGATAATTTACCTGCAAAAGTGATGCGTTAAATTTCCAAATGTTAGCTATATTCTTATATTTGACCTACTTCCTTTTTTACCATAAAACCATAATTAATTATACTTTGTTTTTTTTAAAAATGTCTTCATTTAATACAAACAAGAACATTTGTATTTACCTAATTTTGAATACAATATATTAGGCTGTTAATGCTCACATTTAGAATTTTACTAAAATAATCTTGGAAATTATTCTCACTATTAAATTTCCTTACTTAAATTGGCAGTGTATGGAGCGCGAGTTAAAAGCAATGTTTTTGGAGTTTTTATAGAAAAACATTTTTCTGTCCAAAATAAATCAAATACTGCTCCAATAGAAACATAAGAGTTTAATTTTATTCACATGATGATATCAACATTTCCTAAATATCTGTCATGACTTAACGGCATTTGACGAGAAACTTTTTAAATGAGGAGAAAAAGTTTTTATGAAATTCCAGGACACCCTTGACAGTTATTTAAGAACTGTTGAGGTCGTCATGTGAAGAAAATCAAATTTTATAATTATATTATAGAATTGTTTTTTGGTCAAAAAAGTTTGTATATAAAAACTACAAAAACTTGCTTAACTCGCGTGCTCTACACCCCCACCTTAAAACGGCCATATTTTGGATCTGGTTTCTTTCCCTAAAACTCCGCAATACAACAAATATAACGATATTCTTTTAAATCTCTAGTGCTATAAAAATTAGTATTATAATATCTACAGGACCCTGTAGTAGGAGTTGCCTATCTATGCCTACTTGTTAATCATTTACTTGCTGTAATAACCGGATTAATTTATATTTGTAAAAAAATACTAAAACAAGTAGCTTGAAGACATATTTTAAATTATTATAAAATTTACAATGCTATAATTGTATCGATTTAGTTATTTTAAACTTTAGTAACAATACAAACCGCTACTTTTATATAGCATTCTTCCTTGTTATTTATCAAACAAATTACCAATTTATTTGAAAATCATCATAAATAAATTTAGAACGTTAACCTGCTTAAGAGAGGATGGTTTTAAATGTAGGCCTACCTGTTAATTAATACCGTAGTTTTTGTAGCTACTTAACACAACTAAGCCATTAGTGGATACGATATATTGTTTAAAGTAAACTAAGTATTATGCACAAATACATTCCAGGGTTATCTCCGACCAAAATTCAAACCACCGGCAACGTTCAGCGGTGTAGGCCGGTGCTTATTATTAGCACTTAAGAGCTCTTAACATCAATGAAAGAGACGCACCTTTTTCATATGTTTTCAACGTTATTTACAAACACTTTAAACTAACTGGCATACTTTTGAATTTTTAAATTTGGTAGTTCTGTAACCAACATAATAAGAAATATATCGTATCAAATAGGATATTCTATTTATTTCTGCGCACAGGGGATACGAATTCTAAATTTTCAAACCTTTGCTTGCAGTAAATAACGCGCAATACTCATGACATAAAGACAAACAAACTATTCCTTTTATCAATATAGATGTTCAAGAATATATTGTGGATGTCACATGTTGAATTACAATTTTTATCAGCCAAAGCCGGTTTATTTGTAGGTAGATCAGATTAAATGTATTTTCATAAATATAGTTGACAAACGGACATACTTTAGAATTAAAATTTAGCTTTTCAATAAACTATCTAAGTTTTTTAAGCATTAAGAATGGATATAATAGCCTATACTTTAATACCGATTGACTAATTGCATTGTTAAAGATTATTTATTAGTAAAATTAAATTAAATTAAAAATATTGTTTAAATATATTCCCAAACCATGATATTTTATATATATAAATACCTGGTTGCCACTGTTGGTCCTTAAAGAACAAGATATACCACCCGATATTTAATAGTATTTTAATTCATTTTTAAACAAATGCAACAAATGGGTCTTATTGAATATAATTTAAAAAAATTGTATTAAAAACTTTTAAACGTGTTAAATGATTTCTTAATATAGGAAAGTGTTTGATTATAAATGTAAAGGTTTTTAAAAAACAAAAAACATATTTATTAGTGTTTAAAAAATGTCCTTATTGAATTCCAAATTTTAAAATTAAAACTATTTATCCAAAGATAAAATGGGAGTACATATATATATATATATGTCTACTCACTTTAATTTATTGATGTTATCTAAAGCAATAACTAATTGAAAATATATCCTAAAATTAGAAAATTATATAATTTTTGCTAACAATTTCTATTTAGATATTTTTCCAATAAACAATTTACGTTTTCATCGAAAGTTTCTGTAAAAATTTACGTTTTCATCGAAAGTTTCTATGAACTTCTTTTAACGACATCCCCATTCTTATATTACTATTTACTATACATATAAACATCTTAGGGTTCATTAAATACTTAATAAATCATTTATCCCATTCTCTTATATTATTTATTTTGTTAATAATTTTAATAATTAGAAGTTTACTATTTAAAGATTTCTAGTGAATATATTTCATTAGGAAAAAATAGATTATAGCTTTCCCAAACAATTTGTTTAATCAGATTTTTAGAGAAGTATTGTTTGGTTCTAATATAAAAAATAAGGAAAAGATGTTATCATATCAAATATGACATTTCCGTGTTTATTTATTACATTCTGTAGAATTTTACTGTCTGTGTGGCGTTAAGGAAGCAATGCTTTGCAGGATTAATTTTATATTGAATTGAACATTATTATATTCATGCAAATAGTATATAAATATAACGCCTAATTTATAACCATGATTATTTTATTTTTTATATAACACATAAACCTTTAGATAATTAGTTTTGATGATCTAATAACATTCTCGTTATAAACTGTGACTGCGATTAAATTTTAAATTTGAAAAAATTCCATTATTTTAGGAAATATTTTGAAAACTGTATTTACTATTTGTTTGGAAATGTTTAAAAACAATATACGTATTTTCTTATAGTTATTTTACACCACAACCTTCTTGGTATGAACATGGATAGTTGTTTAAAATAATTAACTAAATATTAATCACATTCTAATTTGATTTGATAATCAACCATTATTTTAACTAAAAACATTTCAAATATTTATAAACAAATTTTGTTTATTTAAAATTAAATTTCTCAGAAAATCGGTTCCATTCATTTGTCTCCACCTGTTAAAGATTGTATATGACATTTCGCATTGCAATGATGCTGCAAGGTTCCTTATTATTATATTTATATTAATATATATATTTATTTATAGCACCGGCATTACCCATGAATTTTTAATAATATATATTTATAATTAAAGGTTTAATGCCTTGACTAGGTGTTATAGAAGACCAAGAGTTATAAATTATCTTATTTGGCCTATGGTCAACTCTTAAGTTAGAATTTAATACATCTGCGTACATGGATAGACTAATATTATATTATTTAGACCAATAAACATGGAGTTTATGAAAGGTATTGTGGACTTGTAGTTGATTACTAAACTAAGTCAAGTCTTATTTATGTATAATATACAATACACAATTGATTGAAAATGTAACTAATTAAAATAGAAAATAGAGTAAATTATCAGCAGGGGATAGCCGACAATGATGAAAACCTAATTAATTAATCTTGATTTTTTAAATTATTGTTTTATATTTTTATTAGTCATTGGTAAGAATGAAATATAAAACGTTTTTGTTGCCAGTTACAGGTATATTTATCCAGTTTTCTCTTCTCAGTTAACTTATCTGAAACTCAATTTGTAATTACACATACAATGAAAGATGACATCAATTTATACTCTCTATTATTAGCTATTAATGAATCAAAATCTATAAAACCACTACTTCTTCCAATATGTACATGGGAAAAATTAGTGAAACATTTTTTTGTTTACTATATTAATCTAATTACATATTTTAAATAGATAGGAATTAGTTCTAACCCCTTTCGGTGGTCGAATGGTTTCAAGGGATTCACTAATCAATAGATATAACTGCCGATGATTGTACGTTCGGGGATTGAATCCTGTTGGGATGTACTAAGGTTGGTTTTTCTTAAATATTTTTCCAAGTTCCCTATCCGCAAATTTGGATAAACATCTTCTCAAACCTTCTCATACCTAGAAAATTATAATAATTAATTAATATACCTATAAACCGAACGGGTAGTTAAATGCGGTGACCGAAATAATATTAATTCTAGTTTAATTAAAATAAAGGAATAATAATCGACATTTTTATCAAACTACTAGTTTGGTTACAGTTCTCAAGTGAATATTTGTTGGAAACAAGGTACCGAACTATCGTGAACACACAAATTTTAAGACACACATCAGTGGTAAAACAATTTATGTTGCCATACTTGTATTTAACTTTGTCCCAGTACGATATAGTAAAATTATTTAAAATATTTTAAGCTTTTCTCATAATGATTACCCTTGCCTTTATGAAAATATCTATATGTATCGCACCCACATTGGTGAACACATGGACTAAATGTAAGGCTCATATATTCTGTTTTGCCATTTGGGGTCCAAATCCTGGATGAGAGTATTAAGAGTGCTTTTTAATTAATGTTTTTTTTTCTTCAAGTCATCTAATATTTGAATCCTATTTGTTCCTAAGGTACTCTTTCCCTCAACCTTTTCTTCTATGACGTCGTGCTGAAAGCATTCTCCTTAAGGATGTGTCCATTCCAATTTGCTTTGCACCGAAGAATCCCATCCAAAATTGTTCTCTTCTCACCCACTTTTATGACTTCTTCATTTATCACCCTGTCTGTCCACCTGTTTTTCTTAAGTCTTCTCCAGCACCACATTTCAAAGCTCTCCAAAAATATATTTTTTATCTTCCTTAGAGCCTAAGTTTCTGCTCTATACAGCGAGATGTTCTAGTTGTATTTTTATTAGTTTCTTCCTCAATTTCAAACAAAACTTATTGGTCAGAAGTTACCTCTTCTTGTAGAAAGCTTCCTAGGCCATGGTGATCCTAATTTCATTGGTTCAGTAGGACTCTTTTGTCAGCAGAATTCCCAGGGGAACTTCTTTAGGTTTTCCAATTATTTATTTCCAATTTTAATTTTCGAAGGCCCTTCATTTTGTGAAATCCCTATCACCTTTGACTTCTCAATGTTTATCTCCATGCCATATCTTCTCTCTCTCCACCAGCCGGTTCATCATTTCCCACAACTGTTCTTTAATTTTGGCTATCAATCCTAGATCATCTGCATATTTTACTGTGTTGATGACGAGTCCTCCTATATTGATATTGCTACGCCCCTTTTGGAATTCCCTGACCAGTCATTCGCCAAACAATTTTAAGAGACTGGGCAACTAACAGAATTCCTGGTTCACTTCTTTTCCTATATTTAAGCTATTGGTCTCTTCTACATTCAGACTCACCTTCAATATCGGCCTCAGGAACAGGTTTGAAATCAGCCTTTTGTCTCTACAGTTGATACCAATCTTCTTGAGTATTTTCATCATTTTCTTCCATCATTATAATACCTTTTTCCAGTCGATGAAACCAATGCAGCCCTCTTACTTGACTTCCAGAAAACTTTCTGAAATTATTCTCAGCATATTGATGGCATATTTGGTTCTTTTTACTGTTTTGAATCCAAATTGGACCTATTCCATCACTCTTCCTGTTTTCGGTTCCAGTTGCCTGTTGAGTATTATTGCGACGATATTTTTATCATGAGAGATGAAGCTCATGGTTCTGTGGTCACTGCATTTCTCAGCTTGTTTATCCTTCTTTCGAGCAATCATGGTTACGTCTAGAAAGTCCTTGGGCCGTTCTTCTGCTTCGTAAATCATGTATATACATATATATATAAAATATATACACATAAAATTTAAAATTAATGTATATTTTCTATTTGGCACACCTAGCACTATCACTATTATTATGTGGCCTCCGCTTGGTAAGTTTGTGGACCCTGGTCTAAGGTGTCACGTTCGCAATAGACTAGACTGCCGATGACGGGGAGATCAGAGTTTTATCCCGGTCGGGCTTACTGAGCGTGGGTTTCTTAAATTGTATCCCATTGCCTACCGACTCAAATTCGGGTTCAATTAATATAAATGTAACCTTCACCACTCCTAGACCATTAGAATGATTAGTACTTAGGCGTACAACTTGAAAGGGTAGTAAGACGTGCTGCTAACAATATATATTACCTCTTCATCCTTACCTCATTATTAAATTAAAATTCACATAGCTGACCCACTTCGATGGCTTCATCGTCTAACGCGCTACCCTCGCAGTGGACTAGACTGACGATGACGGGTCAGTCGAGGCTCGAATCTCAGCAGGGTGTACTGAAGATTGTTTTTCCAAAATGGTTTTCCCCTCCCCTTCGACACAAATGAGGGTACATTTCCTCTAAATATAGCTTTCCTAATCCATACAACCATTAGCATATTTCGCACATAAGTGCATAACCCGAACTGGTAGCAATACGGGGTGCTAAGGTTTTTGTTTCATAAAATGGGCACAGCCCTTGTTCATAGAGGAAAATGAAGTTACCCGAAACAAGTTATTAAAATAAAAATAAAATATTAAACTTTTTTTCGTATTTCTGAGACTATCTGATATATTCTGATAGTGTCATTAAATAATTTAGTTTTTTACTATCATTACATTAAGTGCAAAGAGGATTGCATTTATATTTTCAAAAAAATAATAATATTGCTTTAACCTGACATACCCCACTTGAGTTCAGGTGACTTCTCGTTAAACGTTATCTTGCACTAGCTATTTGTGACGTTATATCTAAACATAGTATAATAATGATGGATTAATTTGCTAAAGCATCATATTACAGCCTGTTGAATGGTAGCATTGGTGATATTTACATTGGTTAGGGAAGGTTAATTAGTCGTGGTATATTAACACAATATTAATTTTGGTGGTTTAGGATTACGTAAGGGGTCAATCTATAGGATAATATTCGAGGAGCTTGTAAACCCCGGTATGTGTAGACAATGAAAGACCCAGACCTAACAACGAACATATCGGAATATGAAGTATTATATTAGAACCAAGTTGTTGTTCTAACATTATAGACTAACATAAGTACTCGGCTTTGCCAGGGTCAACTGTGGAGTGCATTGTGTTGCTACCTAATGCAACGCTTTTCTCAGTCCCCCCCCCCCCCCAAAAAAAAACTTTGCATTTTACTTCTTCCTACCCAGTTTTAGTAAATTTAATACAGTTTATTTAAGATTTTAAAATTCCAGCTTTGAATTGCACCCATTTGTGTACAGAAGCTAATAATTCTTTAAATTTGTCAGATATCTGCTTGTGGTAGATATCACGCAACGCTCGTGACGGACCAATTCTTAATTTAATAGTATAGCTAGATATATATTTATAAAAAGGTATATTTTTATAAAAGGTATATTTCTATAAAAGTAAACTAACTTATCTTTAAGCTAGCTAACTTAGTTCTTTCCTATTGAAATGTATTCTGTATGTTGGATTTAGTAGCTGATGTAATAAATCTGTTTTTTTTTGTATTATTTAAAATTATAGTTATATGAGCTGATTGTGGATAAATATTAACATTAGCTTAGCACCAGCAAATATACTTTACTAAATTTATGAGTGTTTATGGATATAAAATCAATAAAATATAAAATTTTTTGTACTTAACTATATCAAACGTTATCTTTTAACAAATCATTCGAACTATTTTGTAAAATATCATTTTTTATTTTCTCATATAATACGAAACACAGAAAATGCTAAAGCATTGTTGCGGTTTGATGGTAAGCTAGCACAAAAAAAGTATTTTTCCTGTAGATATTTACCAAATGTTACAATTATTTTGTTGGAAAAAAAATAACTAAAATTGAACCTCGTAGAACATCGGTTTTGACGCATGAGTGTATTAAAGAATTTATAATAGATCTTCTGTCAAATATGGTTATTAAATCGTAATTTTAGTTTTTTCTGACCCATGAAATTAAAAAAAAAAATTGTACCGCAGTCAACTTAGTCTCATATATATTATCCCCCTAACAAATTAGCTCAATTTACACCACCTGTTAGAGTGATCATGCATATTTTCTATAAGAATATTATAGAACAGCTATTTAAATTAATTCTTAAACTTACATAAAGGGCCCAAATTACCTTGAAATGGACTAAGCTGAAAATATTAATAAATGCATATTAATTATTATATATTTATGTTGTGTGATTTTGGCCTGGACCATGAAATGAAATAAATTTCAACTGATTTAAAAAAGTTTTGAAATATTTTGTCCACGATAAAATGCAAATTTTCAAACATTTAAAATATTAAGCTATCAAAAATAGTACAAGACAAACACACTCTCATCGTGTTTGATTGACAATACTCATGTACCTTATTGTTCGTGATTTTGGGTTTTATACAAGTCGACTCTACTGCGAAGTATTTTTTCTTAGTCAGGATCGCTACCCTTTGGTTACCTGCCTCATCCTGTCCCCTTAGATTAAATTAATAATAGAATATTCAAAGTACAAAAAATTAATTGAACTACAAATATAAATGTTAATTTTTTCATAATTATAATATTAAACTTTCTTTTTCCACTAATTCAATAATATTAACATAAAGAACAACGATATTTCTAATAACTTAAAAGCATAATAGTTGTTATTTTCTACAAGTTCATGTCTGGTTTACATAAGAAACCCTTGTTTGTTTGTTTTTTGCATGCGTTTAAACATATGTGATATTTAACAGCTTAATATTGCAATGAAGAGGAAGTACAGCCACTTCAGTTCAGAGAACTGACAGAAAATTTAAATTGATGATTAACATGTGAAAAAACTTGCATAGGTGGCCGCATGGTCTAAGATGACCCTCTAGTGTTAGACTAAACAGCCGATGACAGGGAGATCGGGGTTCTAATCTAGTTCGGGTGTATTGAAGGATGGTTTTTCATTCTACCTCCACGCAAATGCGGGTACGCTTACTATAAATTCAACCTTCCTCATTCCTAACTCATTAGCGTAGTTAGTACATGTCCGTATAAGCTGAACAGAAAAAATATGGTAAAACCATTCATAGTGTACTCGGCTATGATTAAAGTATTTAAATTCCCACTACTGATAATCGAGTCTAACATGAGTGAAACTTGCATAAACCTATCTATTTGCTGAATATTTCTATTTTAACCAATGCTGACCGAAATAAACTATGAATGGTGAACTTAACTGAACATTATAAATCATTGTTTAGGGAGTCCAAGCACACTTAATTAAACTTTAAGAAAACTAGGTGAAATTAATATAAATATAATTAATTGATCCGAAACATAAAATTGTATTTTTTTCTAATCCATGAGTCTTACTATTTTAGGAATATTTTCCTGTATTTAAATTAAAAGAGTAAATATTAGGAAGAGAAAGTTTGAAACAAATAATTAATGTTAATTTGCATAAAGGAAGTTTGAGTATCCATTTAGCTAAAAAAAAATTATTATGACTAGCAGGGATTTTATCATTTACCTATATCACTGATAGACCCTGACCTTTATGGAGTGAACCATAGTGAGGATACTTAACCTAACTGGACCTAACTTTCCCTTTGACCTGCTTCGGTGGCCGCATGGTCTAAGGTGGTACTCTCACAGTAGACTAGACTGATGATGACTGGGAGATCGAGGTTCGAATCTTGGTTGGGTGTGCTGAGGGTGGTTTTTCAAAAATAGTTTTTTACTCTCCCTCCACGCAGGTGTGGGTACACTTCATCAAAATATAAACCTCCTCATCCCTAAACACACTATCGTAATTAGTACATAGTAGAAAGAGGCGGTACTTAAAACAACTTTTCCTTCACTTTAGAGTAAGGGTTTCCTGTAGCTGTATAAACAATTCACTAAAGGTTTATGGCAAAAATTAAATCTTTGATTGTAATTATACAACAAACAAAGAAAAAGTGAGCTAATTGTGCAATTGCAATACAAATATAAATCAAAATATTCTTGCATTTTTAAAAATGCGTTTAATATGTTTGAAAATTAGGTACAGTAAACATAAATTTAGTATACATAGTTTCTTTAGAACTTTTAAATGAACAATATAAATTAAAGTAAACCAAACATTTAGTTTAAGAGTTTCCAAAATAGCTTTCCCTCAAAAACACGTTTAATAAAATAAAATGGAATATAAAAAAATCTCGCATTTTACATTACAGTAGATTTAGTACTTTTATTGTATGTTAGCTTTACATTTAAAAGAAATGTCGCCCAAAATTAAACACGAAGAGAATTTAAGATATATTCACTCATCCGTTAATTTCCTTACCCACAATGTTTATTCATCATGTTTTACTAAACGTGACAAGAGAATATTTTCTTTTTCTTTCTAAGGGCTGATGGAAGTAAAATTCTGTTTGAGCTAGCAAAATTTAAAAGACCAGAAGATGATGCTGTAAGGTTGTTACGTGCTGAGAGTTAAGAAAGGTGTTTTGTGGTTTAAACAAAGAGAAAACATTAAGTCCATGAATTATATGTTTAAGGTAAGTAATATATTTCTCCTTCGTGCTTATTTTCTATCATTTTTAGTATCTAGTGAAATTTAGAATATTTTTATAGTTCTCTCACATTTATATCTATGTAGAGTTTTTAACACATATTTAGAATTTAAATACTGATATTGATAAAAAATATTTATTGCATTTTAAAGTTAATTAATTGCCTTGTACTCTTTGTGAATATAAATAATGTTTACAAAACTTGATCACTCTTCTACCACGCAAACCTTTATATTAAACTATTTTCTAGTTTAATTTAAAAATATGCTACATGGTTCTGGTAAAATATAATTTTAGTGGATTTTAACAAAATTTTATGTCATTATATTATATAAAAAATAATTACAGTGTTACTTTGTTTTAGTCATCTAATTTTGTTTATAAAAAAACAAAATTTTCAATTATTAACATCATACAATAATCGTACCTTTTATTTTATCGTCCCCAATTATTACTTGGTACAAAAGGAGTTAAGGTTTTTAGGAATCACTAGTAGAGAACGCACTAGGGGAATATTACGCATGACTGAAACAGGATTAAAATGGGTGTGAAAATTTAGCTACATGGAACTTTGTAAGAGAATAGAAAGACGAGGAGGACCAGAATAGTATTCAACCAAATGCTTAGTGCATTGTGACGAAAATAGTACATTATGTTATATCTAAAAATGGAACTTTAACCGATATTAAATATTGCTTAAGAAAGTAAGACCTCATTAAATACCAACTCAATTTTTACTGTACAGAGTGTTAAGAGTCTTACAAACACAGTTGCTAATTATAATTTAAAAACCAAATCATCTACAATTGATTTGAAACCACTGCGTATTTTTATATCAAAAAAAGTTTATATCCCCAAAATTAATCATTGAAGTTTATTTATAAGGTCGCGAGAGGATATTTGTATAAATGGACAATTTGTGAGTTGGTTCTATGGTAGTTATATTGAACATCACCTTAATGGTCCTTTGGGTTGAGGGAAAATAATGAGAATATGATTTTCGCAATAAGTTAAAAAAAAAAGGTAGTTTAATCTATCTCATACGTTAATCTAGAACTATTTATTCAAGCAAACTAAAATATAGGCTACATATAGATTTTTTGGTGAGATTTAGGAGATAAATTGTCTTTATAGCTATTCAAGACTCTTACGTGAATACATATATTATTTAGTTGATTAAGTTGGATTAACTTAAATACATGTCAATAATCATAGCAATTACGGTTATATATTAGTCAAAATTGTATTGATGTTTAAAGGTTCGTATTAGTCTAAAATGTAACACCCGTGGCATTCTGATATAACAATGCAATTAAAGTCTAGTTTTCAGATCATCGAGAAAGAGAGATCAAACCTCTCACAAAACCCTTCCCACAATATACCTCCTATCACCACCAAACCGTCCCAACATCACATGATAACGACCACGTTCTTCTCCAACATGTAACGAGTAACGCTTATCGCTCTGGTCATTTCGTTATAACGACCAAGTAAAGGGTTTGTTGTTGAGCTCGTTGTGTTGGGAGAGTTGGTTTCTTCTGCCCATGGGAGAAAACATTAAATGGGATATACAAGATGAGGTTGGGGGATGAGGTAGAAGGTGGAGAAGAATGGTGGTGGGGTTTTCACGGTAAGCTACGACACAAATAGTGGTAAGGTTAATAATCTTAAATAAGTAAAATGAGAACGATCTTACTTACGTTATAGGCCCCTAATGTCTTATTTAGTCCTAGAATACAAATATTTTTAAAAAAACAAACTATATAATACTAATATAATATTTGAAAGTTTCTGAAATGCTAATATCGTCACAGAAAATGAATCCATCCGTAGTGACTACAAAGTATATCCTGCAATATAGAATTTATTGAATTATTATATGAAAATCAATAAGAATTAACTTAGAAAGTAAATTACAGGAGAGGCTTCAATAAAACCAAATTCCTGAACGCTCATTTAAAATAAACAGAAACAATTTTGTGGTGATAACAATGAGTGGCATACTGTACACCCGACAGTCGAAATGGATAATCGATACATGAAGAGAAAGCGTGTTTTATGTGATGTACAGCGTCGGCGCACCATGTTCAGAAATTTTGTTAGATAACTATATTCTATTTATTGTTTTACGTTGTATACATACTGTAATTAAACGGTTTTCTCTACCTCATATACACTGTAATTACACAAACCGTATTTGAATTCGGACGTTCATCATAAGGCTATATATTTTAGTTCGCTGCTTGTGAGTGTAATTATTCCATGCATGATATTTATCTTTTATAATGTGTGTGTGTTTACATGCCAACGTTCCTTTTTTTTTTTTTTACAAATAATCTAGAACATGTTTAGGCCTGCCATACATTAATTCGTGTGTTCAGATGAAGTGTGTAAATTTAGTTGTTTATCAAGTACATGTGAAACTTTTTAAAGGGGCCTATGACGTGTACATTCTTTGACAACTAAATAGATCAGCGTACAACTTTACAAACCACACTAACTATAAAACAAACACAACCGTCTGTTTCCTGGACCTTAATCTCATAATTGTGAAAGAGGAAGACACAATTTGATAGTTGTTAAACTTGTTGAGCTCACCGGAAATGGAGCTCCAAGGCTTAATTTAACAGATGCGCTAAGTTGTTGAACTGCATGAAAAATGATATATTTAAATTATACGTAATAATGTAAAAGAATATTATTTTAGGTTCAGATCTGGTAAATCTGTATAGCCCGAACGGAAAGTAAGATGCAGTGCTAAAAAAATCTGAAAAATTATTAGTACGAACTTGTACATCTCTTTTTTTATAAGTCAAGCAGTGTCGAGCTGCCATCTTGCTGGGAATATTATGTTTATGGTGCTTGGGAAAAGGAGTGCAAGTCAAAAATTGGCCTAAATGAAGTAAGTCAATAATTATATTCACCTCTGTTAGAACTACAATTTTGCATTAGTAGCATAATTAGTTTCAGTCAACTACATTGTTAATTTGTGAAATTTGTAGTACTTTTGCCAAAGATGGATGTAGTCATTGACTTATCTCAGTAAGGCCAATTTTTGACTTTAACTCTTTCGACCCAGTCACCAAATATATCCTGTTTATGGGTGAGTGTCGTGCGAAAGATTGACCATGCTGGTTTTATGATAATATCTATAAAAGCGAGTTTCAAGAAATAATCAGTGAATCCTCATAAAATGATTGGTTGTTTTAAGAATACGGGTGTATCGTGACTTCAGTTGAAGAAGAGGCCATACTCTAGAACGGTTAGGACTGGAGAGTTCGCAACCAATAGCAACGAGGATACTTGCGGGTTAACCCCTCCACATTAAATCAAATTAGAGTCCTTAGGAGACTCACGAGGTTTCTTCTGCCACGTACTCTCAAGTATCAACGAATCAAGAACTCTATGTAACTAAGGGTTTGTAGTATATCTCATAGTCAATAAATATAAGTTGCTTAGAACTTATATCTCTACTTCATTCCCATATTCCACCCAATCCTCCAGAATTCACACCACTCACCAATCGAGGTACAACCAGACTATATAACGTCCCATATTGCCACGGTGGTGTGGTAGTGTTGTAGCTAGGGTATTCATGGTCCACCAAACAATAATACTCTCAGTTAAATAATTTTATCTTTAATTCTAAAAACCGTTACTTATTATCACACTAATAATTAAATTCCGGTTCAATAGTGGTTTCCTCATATTTGTCGGGATTATTGCAAAATATGGATATATTTTTATTTTGTGTTGTATTGGGGGACTCGACTTTGGTTGATTTTCATAGCATTGTTCAGATGATGCTTTTGAGCAAATTTGCTAGCACATATTTGGGTATAAAAAGCTGATTTGTCATAGTTATTTTTGGACAAATTTTTAGAGATTTTGGGTATGCCATCTAAAACTTTCCACGCCAAATAATCATATACCTCCCAATTACTCAGAAACTAGAGCTTACTTTGTTTTATTCTACTATGGTATAGTCTATATGATAGAGTTTATAGTGTAATCAATCAATCTAGTTCTGCTGCATATCAGGGTAGAGATAAAATACAGTAGAACATTTATTGGACCATTTTAATATAAACATGATAAACTCCTGCCATATAGGCAAGACCATTATAAAACTTATTTCAGAACACTGTACCTTATTTTAACAAAGTAGAAAGGTAAAGTAAATTAAAATGTAAATAAAGGAATATTCCTTCTATCGTCACACACAAACATACACAAGTAAACCTACTATAAACTTTACCATTTTATTCATGTTAAGCAAACGTTTATTTTAAAATGATAGATAATACATTATAAAATCACCAAAACTGATCATAAACTTTTTTTAGTAATATCAACTGATTTATATAAATATATACATTAGACTGAAATCTAATCAAAACTAGTCTCATAATAAAGGCTTGTATGAAGTAGTATAAATCGAGCTATCGATTCAAGATACCTCTGGCATTGTCAAGCAGTTGAAAATTTATTCTAAAAAAATTTCCGTGATAATCATCCTGGAAGATATTATTTTGTCCCTTTGAAAATGGATTTCGATTAACACTACTGCTCAAAGGGGTGGATCATATTAGTGGTAAATTTACAAATTTTCCAATCATGATGAAAGCACCATAACGCTGTAAAAAGAATATACGATGAATGTTACACCCTTCTGAATAATATATGGTTGATAGTGTAATTTAAATTATGATTGTTGACAGTAAATTATATGCAATTACATAACTCGAATGTATAATAAGAAACAACGCTAAAATGTATTATATGTCATGGTCGTACTACCTACTTAATTAATTAGGATTTATCAAATGTATCTGAGTAAAACTGATAGCGCGCAAGGTGGATGGGCAGTCTCTATCTGATTTTAAACGACTATAATTTTATTGGTAATTGGTATATTTAATTAAATTAAGAAGTCCTCTTTTCACATGTCCATGTTAATTTTTGTGGCATACTAAATTTCCACATACACACCTGCGATGTTAACCAGACGTTGTAATCGTCACGGTATGTCATCAATTTTTTCTTGAAGGAAATCCTGGGGATGATTTCCTATCACAGCATTGATACGTTCCTCTAATTATTCCAGAGTGCGTAGCTTTGTTTGGTAGACTTCGAATTTGGCACAACCCCACATCAAGAAATCACATGGCGTGAGGTCAAAACTTCTGGCAGGTCATTAGCGTGGGCCCCGTCGTCCCAACAAAACGCCCCGGAAAGTGTTCATCCTGTTAGTCACGAACGATAATGGCAAAATGGGATGATGTGCCGTCCTGCTGAAAAATAACATCGTGAGAATTTATCCCATTGGGAGACCACTGACCACACATCTTGACGATCCAGGTACCGGTTACCTTTCAGGGTGTCTCGCAAGAGGATGGGACCAATTATATTGTCCGAGATCTTTCCGCACCACACCGTCACCTTGCGTTGATTTTGCATTTTTTCAACAGTTATTTCTTGAACGTGATCTGCCCAATAATCGCAGTCGTGTTGACTCACGAAACCACATAATCACTTCAAATAACGTTACAAAACAGACGCATTCAGTCACTGTGACACGAAAGAATAATTTGTTCGTATTTATTGCGCTTATTGTAGTCCTCCACAGATAGTACCTTTATATAATAAGGTTTCCAAGGCTGAAAGCACAGATCCTTCTTCAACACTGTGAGCACCATGTTTCTGGATAATCCGTTCTCACGAGAGGTCTGGTATGTTGATTTACCAGGGCTGCAAGTGAACATTTCCCTTACTGCCACAACATTCTCCGGGGTCCGCACTATCAACGACCAACCACTTCTTCTTGCATATCCAATCAACCCAGTTGTCATTAATTTTGTACGGCATTATGCTAGGATGAAGTGTAGCATGCTAATCGTGAAAACTTTTCCACCATTGCTGCACAAGGATGACAGATTCTCACATTTAAAATGTGAAGATATATGGCTGAAATTGTCCAAAGATAGTTTGGTCGCTATTTTTCTCACTCACTCACTCATTACATCACGGTAGTTGTTGTGGTAATATAATATTTTCTCAGGTGGCCTAGAACACCAGAAACATTTTATTTGCTATTCGGTCATTAATAACAAAACTACATTCATATCAAATCAGATAGTGACTTTCCAACCATCCTGTATATTATTGTTGAATGATTTAGTAAATATTTTAGTAAAAAATAACAATTTTATGCCCACGTGTTTTAAACAGGTTTTTTTTATTGGAAGGGTTGAAACTTTATTAAATTAACAACATATGACATCAAATTGTCAATGCAATAGTAATTAAATGTTTTTATAAATGAATAGTCAAATGTATAAGGTTACCTCAAAATACATAATTATATCCTTTGCAAAGAAATATTTTATATTCAACTAGAAAAACATTCCATTTAAATAATAATTTGATAAAAAATATATACATAATAATCTAATATAAACACGAGCTACTCATCTAAATAAAATATATGGAAAAATAACGTTTTAAAATCAGGTCGAGTAATGGTATTACCAATAGGTAAAGTTCAGACACATTTATTTTATACTTGAATACCTGAGACTTAATATATTTCTTCTGATCTAATATGATGTGTAGGAAGGAATTTTAATTAAATGCGCAACAGCGATTGCATCAAAATCAAATTTTAACCTCCATAAACGTACTAACACAGTAGATAATTATCCCAGAAAGACGGCGTTGTCAACTTATAAAGAAAAGGAGAATAATATAACTTTGTAAAAAGTAACCGTGTTGGCATTCGTAGAATGTGCAGTTACTTTGTTAAATCCAATTCAATTCAACTGGTTTTAAATAATTATTCACGATCTTCTGAACTAAAATAAAACACTTTTACGAAACTAGTGCAATATGTGTTAATCTGTGCAAATCGTACGAATAATGAACTGAATTATTACGCTATAAATTAAAATTACTATTTCTTATTCGGCCACAACAAACAGATGGTAGATTTTATAATGTCATTAAAAAGTTTATATTAGACTTGAAAACTAAATTAAATTATAACTTTTAATACTGTTCTATATGGGTCAATTTATAAATATATTCTGTTTATGATCTTTTGTTTGGTGGCCACTTAACATACTATAATGTTATTTTTTTACGTCAGGTTTCGGTTTACATATATAAATCATTATATATTTATCGGTTTATTCATAACATGTTTAAGAAAGATTTTGACATTGTTTTTTCCAGTGTTTGTTATTATTCGTTCAGTTCTTTTATATATTTTAGCATAGCTTCTTACTACCCATTCGGGTTATACTCCTGGTTAGTAATTACACTAGCGTATTAGGGATTTGGAAGGTTTAATTTAAAGGTAGTGTACCCATCATTTGTGAGGGAGGAGAGTGAAAATAATTTTTAAAACTACTCTCAGTGTAACAAACCTGACATAGCCCCGATCTCCCCGTCTTCGGTAGTCTAGTCTAAATTGAGAGAAGTGAGTTAGACCATGAGGCCACTGAAGCGGTTATATATGAACTCTTACGACGATGAAATATGCATTAGTAGGATAGAGAAAAATGAAAATGCACTTATATTTGACTGAAAACATAAAAAAAACTAATGAAAAGGCCCTCCCACGTCAATAAAAATGGCCGGGATTCTAACCTCAATCTCTCCAGCCACCGGCAAATCAAATAGATGAGACTGGCATCCACCCAACGTGCCAACTTATGACCTATTGTTCGTCAAGGGGCGCACTTGAATTGCGGAATAAGGTATATCCCCAGACATTCAATTAGGATCCACTCGAATTGCGGAATAAGTAATCCTCATCAGACATTTAATTAAGACCCACTAGAATTACGGAATAAGGTATATCGTCAGCAGACATTCAATTAGGACCCACTCGAATCGCGGAATAAAATATAGCCTACCTTGTCAGATCTCCACATGCATTGCGGAAATACCCGTAATCTCATTCAACTCCTAATGACTAGCTAACCTAACCTAATTTAACACAACCTAACCTAACATAACCTAAACTCCATGTTCCCATTTTGAACAAAGTCATTATGAATTTAATTTCTACACCGCAGTTCGTGTAAGGGTATTACTAAGCTTGGATTGATTTGTTCCGCAATTCATGTGCACCGTCATTAAGATGTAACTAATATTTGTTTTTGGAAAATTTAGACTAGAATTTTATCTGACCTCAAGAGTATTCATTGAAATTTTAGTAATTGGTAATTAAATGTATGTATTTTTTTATCCGCTAAGTTAAATATTTAGGGGACTATATATTATGTTTTAGCACTGTATGAAAGCGGGATTTAATTCAGCAATCCCTATGCATTTTTTTGTTAATCTCATTTTAAAAATGTTTCGGATTATCAATAGAAGAAAATTGTGTCACGGAAAGAGATTAAAAACAAACATTTGGGCCAAAGTGGTTTTTGTTTATTAAAATACGGTGTTTGACACTTTTTCATTATAATTTAATGTGTTTTTACAAAAAAAAAATTATAATAGGACACAATATGTGAATTTCAAAGTAAGAGGGACATATAGCAATTTGACAAAGTATATTTTGTTTATTATAAATTAAATACACTTAAAAAAGTCTATACGGGTAGAAATTTTCAAATATTAATTATTATGTTTTTGAAAAAATTATCATATTATTGATATTAGTATCAAACAACCTAAATGAGAGTCTGTAGAAAAATAAACTTTTTCAGTCGTCCGTCAAAAGCAAATGGTTTTAATTTATTTATGGGAAATACATGTATCACTCTAGTACAATAGCATATTCCACTTTGTAAATGTTAAAATGTTTAGGTTTTATTTAAAGCTTAAATAAATATTTAATATGAATGAAGTCGATTTATTGGAAGCCCACACACATTTTGCTGTAAAATATTGTTTGTATAAAATGTACATTCTATATATTACATTGGCATATCTAATAATAGACAGCGTAGGTCTATGCCTCTGTAATCTAGTGGTCATATTAAGTGGAAAAATATACAAAGGTCCCAGGGTTGATCCCTTACAATTCCAGTTTACTTTCAAGTAGTGGGTCTGGAACGGGATCAACTCTGCCTCATGAGGACAAATGAGGCGCTACTTGAATGAAAAAGTAGCAGGTCCGATCTAGAAAAGTGACATTAACTCCTGGAGAATTCGTTTCTATGACCACATGACACATTCTATCTGAAAATTGACACTGCCTTTGCCAAAAGATGGCGGCTACTTAGTTGGTATGGATAAACTGTAGATTGATGCTATGAAGATTGTATTAGTAGGCCTATGCACAATATCCAAAAATTGGGTTGTTATCTACACAAAATAGTAGAAATGCAGTAAGCGGTGGTTAAGATATCATTTGTATTCCTTTCAAAGGATATTTAAGCCTCAAAGATACTATATATTTGAATATCATCGTGGTTTTGAATAAATTTCCATGGAATAATTTAAAATAAAGTCCTAAACTTTTTTTAATTCAAGTACTAAAAAATATTTTACAAGCAAATACTAATTTATAAGAAGCTGCATATTTTACAATGCTCTTCAATGTCTTACAATGAAATTAGAGAGATTTTATAAATCATTTTAAAATAAATAACATTTAGTTTCAAAAATATATTTTAAGAATGCTGTAAGAGTAGGGTGGTTCTTATTTACTCTTAGTGAAAAAAAATTTCAAGCTTTTTCACGCCAACACCCAGATCGGTTCAAATTATTAAAAAAACAATCTGTAAAAAATTTCAGCTCAATTGGATAAAGGGAAAGGGTGCCCCTGGGCCCTTAAAAATTTAAATAATCATTTAAGTGCAAAAAAAAATCGATTTTATCATATTATCTCCCAAGTTATTAATTATATAAAAATATATGTCAAACAAAAGTTATACTTCTAAGCAAGCGGCATACATTATTATTAATTACTTTTTTCCTACGACTAACGGTATTAAAAAGAAATCCAAAAAAGTAACGCCACGAATACCACTGAGACACTCTTTCCTACTACCACAAACACAAACATCCATTCCGTAACTTACACAAAACATAAAAAAATAGTGTTTTTTTTTAAATTAGGCTCACAATTCCCCTAAATAGTTTATAGCTTTCGATTGTCCTTGAACTAGTATGCGCAGCAGTCTGTTTGCCAATGTGATATAGCTTTTCAATTGAAACTCCATTATCTTTTTGACATAGCACATGTAAACGCTTTGGAAATAATAATTATTGAAGAAGATAAGCTGTTTTTAATTAATCAAAGGTTAAAAGGACGTCCAGGGTTCATGTATGGAAGTGATTATGATGCACTTGATAGAGAAAGAAGAGCTAAACAACAAGAAGAGATGGCCTTGGTGAGAAAAAAGCGTAGCAATCGTGGAATTGAACAAAAAAGTAAGTAATATGCAAGTTTTTCAAATTTAAATACAATATTTATTTAAATACTCTGAAATTATAATACCATATAGTACTATAATATCGACAACATTGATTTAAACAATTTTTAATACTGATTTTGTCAATTTTTGTTCACTCTGATATGGATAAAAATAATCCATGTTAAGAAATTTCCTGGTATTTTTATTTCAGAAAAAACTGCTGAATTGATGTCATCAATTTCAGACAGCAGCTTGGAAGAATTGTTAAATCCAGTACCTTTTTCCGGAAAATCCACCGATGGTATTCTTGAAGAAGAGCACCCTGTTCTGATAGATATGGAACTTGCATCACCAGTGGCGAAAAGGAGAAGGGGACGCCGTAAGATAATGAAGTCGAAGCTTGCCATGGCCTTAGATAAATATAAGGTCAGCGGCAGAGATACGGTTATTATCATAATTGCTGTTGCAGAGGCATTGGGACATGATGTTCAAGATTTTGTCACAATTCAAGATAAAGAATACGCAAAGAAAGGGAAACTGTACTTAAAAAGTAATTTAAGGAGACTGAATGAAAAGCTGTTGCCATGCAATGGGACGATAAACTGCTTCCAACGTTAATAGGTATAGAAACGGTTGACAGACTTCCTGTAATCGTCTCAAGGGGCAATACTGAGCAACTCCTTGGAGTACCTGCATTAGAATCCGGGACTGGAAGGGAACAAGCATCTGCTGTTTGAGAATCAATTTTTGAATGGGGTCTTCAAGATTGCGTAAAAGCGATAGTTTTCGATACGATAGAAACAAACACTGGGCATTTGAAAGGTGCATGCGTTTTAATAGAAAATATGTTAGAAAGAGATCTTCTGTATTTACCTTGTAGGTATCATATATATGAAATTGTTCTTAGAAGTGTTGTCGAAGAAAAGATGGGTAAATCCACAGGTCCAAATGTGATTATTTTTAAAAGATTTCAAAACTTTTGATCTGGAATTAATGTTAATAATTTCCAATTCGGAATTGAAAACGAAAATGTCAGGAAACATTTAAAAAAGGATGATGTATCACGAATTCTTGATTTTGTTAAAAGTACTCTAAATAAACAACAACGTTGAGAGGATTACAAAAAATTTCTTGAATAAACGAATTAACAGTGATATTTCTTGGAGAAGCACCACCTCGTGGAATATCTTTCCACATTCCAGGGGCCATCTATCATTCAAGATGGATGGCAAAAGCTATTTATTGCTTAAACATTTTTCTGTTCCGTAATGAATTTGTACTATCAGTGGAAGAAGAAAATGCAATCTGCGATATTTGTATTTTTTTTGTCAGCATATATGTTGAAACATGGTTTTGTGCGCCTTCTGTTGTCAAAGCACAAAGCTTTCTCAATACCAAAAAGTCGATCGTGATATATCTTGTGTTGCATTAAGAAAAATAAGTAATCATTTATGATACTTAAGTCCTGAAGCTGTCACATTGTCTTTTTTTTTTATTAAAGTTGGTCATTTGAATCAAAACAGAGAATGGTTGATGCTCTTAATGGTGAATCAGAATCATTGAACAAAAAAGTAAAGCGAGTACAAATAAAAGTAGACAGAATCCCGGAAATTATTAAAAGAGGAATTTAACAGTTTATTTGCTGAAACAAGAATATTTTTCAAAAGATTTGACTTAGATGATCAATTTCTACAGACAAAACCATCAACATGGCTTAAAAATGAAAGTTTCATTAAAGGGCTGGCAATAGTGAGTAAACTGCGATTGTCAATGAAGTGGCAGAAAGGGGGGTTAAATTAATGGAAGAATTATAATACATTGTTTACGAAAAATGAGGAACAAAAGCATTTCTTCAAATTGTAAACGATTACCACTGACTCTTTTCTGGTTATAAGAAAGAGACTTTGTCTCAGCGTCAATTATTGTAACTAGAATGAGTGATTTAACAGTTTTTGGTTTATTTTTCGAAAACCACTGGTTATATGAAAAAAATGTAATAGACAATAATGTGTGCTTCTTGTCTATATCGGCAAACTTTGTTTGACATATTTTCTGATATAGTCAATAACTTGGAAGATAATCAAATAATATATATATATATATTTACAATTAAATGCTTATTTGATTTTTAAGGGCCAAGGGGCACCCTTTCCTTTTATCCGATTGAGCTTAAATTTTTCACAGAAAGTTTTTTTTATTAATTGGAACCTATTTGGGGGTTGGCGATAAAAAAATCAAAAGTTGAAAATAAGAGCCACCCTAACTGTATGATACTACAACGTTTTCACATTTTGATGAGAGACGTAAGCACAAAATAAATTTAATAAACCTTTTTTAATTTATTCTATCAAATTTGGATGTATGTGAAACCATAAAATATCTATTTAAGGTGGAAGTGTAGGAGATTTTATATCAAATATTTTTTGTTAAAAATAAATAAAATAATTTTCCAGTAGAAACCAAATTTAATTGTATTGACATGGTGAGTTCTACAGCGTTCTTGTATATTTGTTAAGGGTTTCCTGGAATTTAATGACAACTTTTTCTCTTTATTTAAATAGTTGATCGTCTGATGCCACTATGCACATGACAGAAACTCAACATCTGTTGAAATCAACATGTGCACAGAATTTGTGAACATAATCTGTTTCTATTCAAAATATTTTTTATTCAATTTGGCCAAAAGCTTTTGCTCTATTAAAAACAAAAACGCTTACTTTTTCTCGCGTTCCCTACATTCCCGCATAAATTATTCTAGCTAACATATTTGCTGTTGATTGATCCTCTTCAGCTAATACGCATTTCAATCTTTATTGATTCATCTTTTGGTTTATTTTTATTAGATGTTCTGTCTTATGATAGGTCCATTACTTTTTTCAGTTAGTGCCAATGCGTTCTATGCCTCTGTCTTTATCTTCCATAAGTTCCTATTTCCTTCAATTTATCTAGTATTTTAAATACTCCTTCTCCCTAAGCTCCTATTTCCCTCAACTTTCCTTCCATGACGTCGTGCAGAAGACAGTGCCTCCTAATGATGTGTCCGATCAAGTTTGTTTTGTATCGAAAAATCACATCAAAATTGGTTCTCTTCACACCTACTATTCTTAGGATTTCTTCATTTGTTACCTGTCTGTCCACCTGATCTTCAAAAGTATTCTACAGCACCACATTTTAAAACTCTCCAAGTATTTCTTTTCCATTTTACTAAAAATCAAAGTGTCCGCTTTATGCATCGTGTTGCTCTAGTTGTAGTTTATAGGTTTCTTCCACAATTTCAAACTCAACTTGCTGGTCAGCAGTCATTTTCTTCTTGAAAGCTTCCTGGGCCACGGTGATCCTCCATTTAATTTCCTTAGTGCCGTAGGCATCCTTTGTCAGAATACTTCCCAACTACTATGTTTTTCCAAATCCTAGTTTCCAATTTCTATTTTCTTCGGCTTTTCGTGTTTTTAAATCACCATCTCTTTTTATTTCTCAATGTTGGCATATCTTCTCCCTATTTCCACCAGCTGATCTATCAGTTCCTAGAACTCTTCTTTATTTTTGGCCATTAATGCTAGATCATCTGCCTATTTTATTGTGGTGATAACGTGAACCCGGACTCCTATCCTGAAATTGCCACGTCCCTCTAAGGCTTCTTTGACCAGCCACTCTCCATACAAGTTGAACCAACTGGGTATCAACAACATACCTGACTCACTTTTTTTCCTACCTCTACACTGTTGATCTATCATTCAGCATCACTTTAACTCGCTTTTCCAGGTACCTACAGGTTTGCAATCAGCGTGCTGTCCCTACAGTTGATGCTGATCTTCTTTAGTATTTCCATCAGTTTCTTCCAATTCACACAAACAAACGCCTTTTGCCGGGCGATGAAATCAATATAGACGACTTTCATAACTCTCTGAATTTTGGTTTAGGTAGGACTATACTTAATTATATACACATTAAACAAAATATGAAACACTTTTAGCGAACAGTTTCATAATAGTATAGTTTATTAAAATTCAACAGGTTTATTTTATTAATAATCTAAATGATTTTGTGAACATTCTGTTTTGATTGTTTGTAATACGGAAATATTTAAAGTACATTTACTCATAGCTATATTTAGCTATGTTTTTAACAACAAAACGCAAATGAAATAGGAAGAATATTAATTTGAAACGAAAGTGAAGGAGATAATAGTAACTTAATTTATATAAAACGACAAATATGCAAATACAAATGTTAAAAATTCGTATGATTTTGAAACTTATGCGAGAACTTATTATGATGTTAATTTTAGGGTTTATCTTCCTCACAACATAACTAAATAATCCGAAGTTTCTTTTAAGTTTAATCAGGCATATTTAAATCAAAATCATTACAAAGTTATTAAAAACTCTCAATTCAAAATAATAGAATATTAATAGTATCTAGTATTTTGATATTAAAATGCCTGATGGATCTTAGACAAATCAAAATGTTGTCTTAGTATTTGAAAAAGATAAAAGACTTATTCAAAAATATATAATTCACTTGATGATCCATTATATTTGTTATACCTTTTTATAATTCCCAAGATTGGATTTTAAATGCTATATTTAAGATATTTAACTTATAATTTTGTTTACTAAACATATTATGATTTATTTAAAATAAAACATTTTTGTTAATAGCTGAAAATTAGTGGAAACTTATTCAAAAAATAATGTTAATGGTATCGTTTATAATGTTTAATAACAGTTTTACACATTTCCTTTATATGGTATTCTCAGTGATAATTCGGCCCACCAGAGAAACCTACATAGCTGGCCACAGCTGATGATTGACCACGTGTTATCTAACTTTCACTTTAGTCTGTTAACCAACGTACAGGAATTAATGAAGAGGTTGTTGTTTAGACAAGCAACCCCTTCTCTCATTCCTCCAAACATCCACCGCAATTTAACCTCGCCACCCAATACTCTCCTAACTACGTGCAAGACTCTTTATTTTAAAATAAATAACGAGCAAAAAAAAAAGCAATATGTCCATTTAGTGCTCTGCTCAGTAAGCGGCTGATGTTTGGAAACTTTGTAACAGTTTTTATTTGCATTTCCAGAACTCATTTATAATTCTAAAATTATTACATAAACTATAGCGCTGTATGCTTCGTATTGCCCATTTGGTCAATCCTCAGCTTACACTATTTTATGAATGAATCTTGATAAAGTAAACTAACATTTTCATGAGAAGCGTAATTGATACCAATAATGCAAAATAAATAATAAGATCAATGAAATTATTAAGGGTTGAACTTTTATCATCTGAATTTTAATTGGAAAGTTATATTACTAGCTCATTAAGTCAGCAATCGCTATTATTTTTAATGAACATATTTCGTGACTATGAAATGGCGACATAATTTTGAACAGGAAAGAAAACATTATAATTTCAAATATTCAATATGATTTATATATATATATACATATATATTTCAATATATAACTATACTAAATTTAATTTAACCCTTAAACCCCACATGGGTGGCCATGTCGACTAAATGTCAGACTAATCTAGTTTGGTTTTACAGTGACGGGGATGTTGGTCCTAAAATCCTGGATCAGTGTTGCTAGAATTGTTTTCGCTAAACTATTTCCCATACCTTCTCCACTAAAATAATCGTGTTTTTCCACTAAAAACTCACTTTATTTTTACCTGCTCATTAGCATAATTAAAAATGGGGTTTAACTGGACGTTTTTATAAATAGGTTGAAAACTATTTCTTATAATATACTATCATTATCATCATCATCATTATCAACTGTTTTCAATCTGTGACCAGACCAGTTTAGTAAAATGCTTTGAGCTTCCTATATCATCCCATCATTATTTCTCCTATAATTGCTTCTATTCTTCTCCTTTGACATCCACACTTTCTATTATCTACTTCTCCCTTATCACCATTGGCCTCTCGTGCTTTCCCTAAATAATTCATAAACATCATTTTCTTTGGCATACTATCTTTATCCATCTTCATTATATGCTCATACCATCTCGGTTTTCCTTCCTCTGCTGTCTTATTTAGTCCCTGAACCTTCACTCTTTCCAAGATAACTTCAGTTCTAATCTTGTTTATCCTCTTGACAGATAACATGCTCCTAACAGACTTTATTCCCATGGCCTCCACTTTCTTAGTCTCTCTTACATTCAATGTTCATTTGTATGTTGAATATGCGATAATGGGTACAAAGTAAGCCCTGTACAACAATTCCTTACAGTTCAAGGGAAATTATTCTCTCTACTGTAGGCCTCATACACATCTATACATCCCTACTGTCCTATTCTCACTAGACCCTCTCTACTTCCACCTTTATCCTCAATCAAGGTTCTAAGATATTTTACTTTGTGTACTTTTATCACTATACTTAATACAATTTGCTAGCTTTACTAGGCCTTATCTTCCTCCTTGTCATCACCATTTCTTCACACTATGCCAAGCTATATTTAATTCCATGCTCTTTTATTTCTTCATTCCATTCCTGTAGAGGTACCTGTATTTTCTCTTCCCTCTCCTATCCTGCTATGAGACATCAGCAAACATTATGGAGTTCATTTTTACTCCCCGAGTTTTCCTGCCACTTTGATCATGACAATTATATTATCATTACAAAATTAATGGTTGTTATAGGACACTTCCCTGATCCACTCTATTTATTCTATTTGGAACAATTCCATTCTCACACTCTCTGTTATAACACAGCTCATGTTATCCTCATACATGATTTTCACTTTCATTACAACTCCTATTTCCATTTCGGCTTCCTCCATTGCTTTCAAAACTTTATTACTATCCACGCTATCATATGCCTTCGCCACATCCATAAATACCATTACCAAGTCTTTCCCAAATTCATACCTTCTTTCCTTCAGCTGTCTTATGGCAAATATCAAATCTATTTTAAACCTTTGTTCCCTAAATCCTTGATGTTCCTCTCTTCATCTTCCTTTCAATTTATTAAGATTTCATTTTCCAGTATCCTCTTATATATGTTTGTATAGGGGCACATTAGCGTTATTCCCCTTTAATGTGTACAACTCTTCCTGTCTTATTTCTTGAAAATAGATTTTAAAACTACTTTTCCAGTCTTCCGGTACCTTGTTCTTCTTCCAAATCACTGTCAGAACCATATTTAGCCATTGTTTACCTACTTAACCTGCAGCTCTTATCATTTAACAATCAGTTAATCCACACCTGATGCTTTTCATTGTTCATCCTCTTTAATAAGTTCTACACCTATTTCCATGTGGGACCTCTTTTCTCCTCTTATGCTATTTCTTCTTGCTCCTCTGATTCAATCTTATTCCGTTTCTTCTTTCGGGTTGAACATCTTATCTATTCATCTCATCTATAGTTCCTTTTATTCCCCCCTGTCTTCAACACTTTCCCATCTTCATCAATCATTCTTTTCTCTCCCCTCCTGTTTCTTAGCTGGCAATATAACACCTTCTCTCTTCCTTCCTTTCGAATCAAGTTACACCATTTATGTCCATTTTTTCATCCAAACCTTCCCAGATTCCCATACTACTATTTCACTCTCTTCTTCTTCTCACTGAATTCCTACTCTGTTCCCTCATTCCTATTCTTAAAACTCTTTCTGAATGCTTTATTCTCCTCCTCCAAAGCTTTCTTCACTCTGTCGTTCCACCAGGATGTCTCATTTCACTTCCTCTTTTAACTTGTCTTCACCATACCTCCTTTGCAGCTTCCACCAGTCTATTCTTAAAACATTCCCATTTCACTGCTACACTTTGCAACTCATCCTTAGGCACTAAGCTTTTTGCCTTTCTTAGGTAGAGTTCTCATTCTTCTTCATTTTTTAAGCTCCACACTCTTATTCTTTTTTCTTGTCGTACTACCTATATTTAAGTTCCCATCCCTTTATGTGTGCCGCCAACATCCTTTGGTCACTATCTAAGTTACACACTTAGTATAACCTTGATGTTTATGGTCTGCCTTTTTTAATTTGCTTCATATATGTGAAAGTAGTCTCCAATTATTCAAACTTTAACACATGAAGAGAAATGGGGAGAGTTTCATTTACATTTTTATGAAATGTGTGATGGTGAAAATATATCACTTTAGATTCTATTGTTTACATGAGGGGTTCTAATGGTTATTAACTGCAGAAAAATTATTCGGACCATTTACTAAATTAGTGATATATCGTTATTATTTATTGACATATATTTTAGTAACTCTTATAAAGCTTTATTTTTAAAATAATTTGATGTTTCAACTCTTTTTTGCAATCATTTTTGGTTTTCCATGCTAGTGACAGTTTATCCTTTGGACATTATAAAAAGTCCATAATAAACCAAAAATCTGCTTTGGTGGAGCATAATCTAAAGCATCACTCTTGCAATAGACTATCAAAGGGAGACTGGTGTATAAATACAGTTCGGGCGTACTAAGGGGAAACTTCGTGAATGGTTTTACACCCTCACTTAAGGAAATAGTGTTTCTAAGTTAAACTTTTCTTATACGTAACTCTTTAGCGTCATTATTAAGTATGCCTATAACCTAAACAGATAGTATAACACGCAGTGCTAAATAAAACCAAAATGTTTTAAATCTAATGTAGCGCTGGCAAAATATGTAGATACAGTAATGTTGTATATTTATTCTGAAATTATATTTGAATGTCTTTGTGGAAAAAGTAGTACAAATTTATTTTTAAAACTCAATGGAATTATTTGATTTTACCAAATGAAACGTGTTAAAATCACATAGCTATTTTATTTATTTATAAATATTTTTCACATTAAAAAATAGCATAACAATATTATTATTTTAATTGTTCAAATCTCTTAGAATAGCCTTTGATATAATTCTTTACCATCTACTGCACACGTAAAATGATTAGTTAATTTACGTACAACTTAATAAATTATATTTTATTAGTTAAATTTAACCTTGTTTTTCAAAGTTAATCTGTACTTTGGCAAAAAGCATGTGCATGATTTAGTATATTTGAAATTTTATATTTGAATTCTTAACAGTATTAGGTTTCCTGTACTCCCATGGTATCGTATCATTTTTGAATTAGTATAATTTATCCAACGTTATTGCTAAGCTTAAAATAAAATTTTAACATAAGTCGCGGTCATGTTAAAGTTAGATATACGAGCATTAGCGATTTATGAAAGGTTATTCCTTGATTCCTTACTTCTAGAATAATTAAGATATTTGAACTATACAGTTTTTTTAAATATCGCGTCTAACTATCCTCTCTGGTTATATTCACTACTGTTATTATAAGCGTGTTTAGTTTAATTGGTTAAGTGTAAAACAAGACAAACTAGCCTTAACTTCGCCAAAATGTTGCCAAATAAATACAGTAAATAAATAAATATTTTTATTTATTAATTACACTAATGACGCTAGTGATGAGGGAGGTTATATTTATGTGTTTGAAGGGAGAGTATGAAAACGTTTTGAAAAAACCAGACTCAGTGCACCCAAATAAGATTAGAACCTCAATCTCCCTGTTATCGGCAGTCTAGTCTACTGTGAGATTAGCGCATTAGACTATGCCGCCACCGAAACAGGTTTTATATGTATATGGGATTTAAATAAATGCCACAACAGTAGGCTATATCTTTTAAGAGTTGCGTATTTTTGTAATCCCTAAGTGGATTACAGGGATTCAAATAAAAAAAAAAAAAAAAATGAATCTTTGAATGAGTAGGTGAGATAGAAGTGCATACAAAAGAAGGCTATGCCACCAGAACATAGCACGCGCAATAAGAACATTTCAGACAAGCCCTCATAGCCCTTCTTAAAATGGTTATTTTGTTCCCCAGAACATTGCGCATCATCAAACATATCATTTGCCTCAAGTAAATTAATGTAACTATTAAATCATGATCGAAGGAAGAGGACACTAACACCATTAGATAACAGTAGATAATTTATTTATTCTTATTATCATTTTATTTTTTAAGAAAGGAACAAAACAATATAAATATATATTAGTAAACAACAATAAAAGTATTCTTTTTATATCATAATTTTATTTCTCCAGAAACGAGAATAACAATATATATATATTTGTAAAGAACAACAAAGGTATTCCATTTATATTTTTATATTCTCAAAAAAACTAACAACAAAGACTTTACTACCTTACTCCTTGGCCTCATATTAAGAGCGCCAACTTTAAAAAATATAAAGTATCTCATTCGCAAGCTAAGTAGAAAAACTAGCTGGGCGCTAAAACTGAACCCTTAAACTGCATTCTAACTTTCATAGTTAGCCCCAACACATATCATAACACATCTTCTAATACCAGTCAAAAAGGAATATATCAATTATATAATCTAAATATTAATTCTACTGCAATAAATTTTAAATATTAACCTCGCAAAAATCCTATTATCTATTTGTTTATTTTGTCTAAGTTAAAGTTCTTAAATAGGTCAAAATATTAACCTACACAACTCTTATTAATAATTTGTTCATTATATTTATGTTAAAGTTTTTTTTTAACAAAGTCGAAATATTAATCTCACACATTTCTTATTAATAATTTGTCCATTTTATTTGTGTTAAAGTTCTTAACCAAGTTCAGATCATTTGTTCGCCAAGCGAACATGACGCCAAAGTTATTATAAAAAGTCTCCGTTATGGTAAAAAAATTAAGTCCCATTACATAGGAAAATTGCACCAGGAGCTTAAACGATTACGCATACCCCTAATAAAAATGATCTAAAAAAAAAGAGCCAAAAATGAATTTAGAAAAAAGCAAAGATTATCACCGAAAATGAATTTAGCTTACATCGTTGAATTCGTAGAGATCGCCTGGTCAAGCGACCTTCTCTGCCAACCCAAGAGTGGCATATAAGTCACACGGTGCTTCTTATATACCGAACACAGCTTACAGAACACAGGGCACAAGGACGTCACAAGGGGGAAAAACCAAAGATAATAGATAGGGAGTAGAAATGTTCGCCGACCATCTCGAATGATATAGAACATGATCGTGGGACTGGCGGAGTTGTACTTCTTTTCCTCTTAAGTTCTTTGATTCTGGAAAGCGGTGACGATGGATACAGGTGAGCTCGTTTCAGTATGTTGAAGGCTGTTGGGCCGATTAGATGTGCGAGTACAAGTGGGTCGGGCGTGTTTACCTTCGAGCTGGCTGGATACGTCCTCAATCGAATAGGGTAAGTCTTCATTATTGTAGCTAGCCGGCGGCTAATGCTACATTTTAATTTGTGAGCAAATTTTCAAAAACCATTTATCAGTAAATTAACCTAGAATGCTACTATATCTTTTTTAGAAACTAACAAACATTCTTGTTTATTAAAATACACTCCCAAGATACTAATTTTGAACAAAATTTGTATTCTAATTCTCGATAAATTTTATAAACTATATATTAATAAGCTTCCCTTAGTAGATTTTTTTCTAAAAACATATAAACAGTATTTTTTAGCTTGTCAAACGCACCCAAAATCTCGTTTACGTCTAGATTCACCATACTCTGTTAGTAAAGCACAATTAAAATTTTAAATATTGTTTTAATATTTATAAGATTATAAGAAATCTAGGTATTAATCTTACGAAGTATATTTTGATCAAATGGGTGAGAGAAGTGGACACACATGGATATACGACGGTGATAAACAACTTTTCAAAATTATTATTATTATTATTATTATTATTAGCACCGCGTCTTACCACCCGTTCGGGTTATACGCATTTACGCTAATGTGTAATGGTAGGGTGATTGTGAGGTGAAATGGAGGACCTACAGTTTAACGTGGAATCCGAACCACGGTGGAGGCCTGGCATTCCTCACATTCACAAGTTGTGATTAATACACATCTTGTCAGAGGTGCTTTTCAAAATGATAAGCAGTTAATATTGTCATTTTAAACCGTATTTGTGCTAAAAACTTCTAAAACTTACCCTAAAATTTAAGAAAGGATAAATTAATAATTTATAAAAAGTGATATCACACTATCGTTTATGAATAATGGGAAATTCCTTTATTAAAAACCAGTATCACTAAATCAAGCCCAAACTAGAGCCCTGACTTTACCATGACAAGCAAATAGTAGTTTATGAGATTGATATTTAGATCGTGTGCAACTTATTACAGAAAAGTTATTAACAAATACCATAATATCCTAGGTATGTATGAAAAAACTTTAAGTAGGCCTAATACTTTAATTGCACTCAAAGCCTCACTAAGGCAATGCTCAATTCACAGTTTAAAATTGATATTTTAATAACTTTCCTAATTATTTCTAGTACGTATATAAAATATAATTAAAACGAAAGATTGGTTTTAAACAAAAAGTAAACTGTGCACGCTCTTAATGTATTACTGTATTTTGTTTTCTTGTTTCTGTTTACTAAAAGTGAGAATTCACTCACAGTGGAACAACTGTGCATGTGGTATAAGAATAATGTACCAAGTCGAGAGTGAGCTAATTTTATGCAAATGTCGGTTTACATACGGCAGGACTTGTAAAAACAGCCTACGTCATTATGTTTTCTACGTTGTCGAGCATCTAGCTAGAAGTTAAATGGGTGAGAAGTTTTGCAGGCTGCGGGAATGGAGGAGACATTTGGACTAACCTTATAGCTCTCCTTTTGTCTTATCCCCAGATGAATAGTTAAAATTTTACTCAAGTATGTCTTTTGAGTCAACTATAACTTTTCCCCTAAGAGTTTTTTGAGACAAGTTACATATTTTTTCCGGTATTCGTGGGCACATGGACAAAGGCACTAGTCTCTTCTGGTTCAGATTGCCTGTATAAGAGATTTGGGATTCAAATTCCAGTTGGTTATATTGAGGTTTGCAAATGTGAGTGCATCTCCTCTTAATTTAACCGCTGCAAATCCTTACACCACAGTGTAAATATGAGAATAGCCTGGATGAGAGATACGCTCTGTTCAGAATATAATAACTGAAAAACCTTTGACACTATTGTGGTCAGAACAGCTCAAAACTCACACGCTATTAAAACTGTTGCAGTCTTAATAACTTTAATATTAGTTTGATATGGTGTAAAGTCGAACTTTATAAAGTAGTGGATACAGATGTTGATATTTTTAGTTTTGTTGGAACCAGTTTAGTTTTTTTTTTACATACCTTATATTTCCAGCCTGTGGCCTGTGTCAGATTATTATTCAAGCCATATTTATTTCGATTTCGGCTAGCTAGGCTGTTCTGGCTTTATATGCTTATAGTCTATCTTAAGACTAGGGAGGCACAACCTTCATTCACCTGATCTGTTAATCATCATTGGGGAAGAGTAGGACCCAACTTTTCACCAATAAACTTTTTTTTGGGACATGCCTTAAAATCGAACTCTTAGATAGGGGAAGTATTGTGAATCGGTAAAAAAAATTGGATTTTCGAGATTTTTATGGATGCTGGACGTTTCATAATCCCTGAATCACAAAGTAATTTTTACGATGCCGTCTGTTGTTGTCTGAGTGTCTGTATTATTGGCCTTGAGCGCAAGGCAATCTTAGAAATTGGGTTAAAATATTGTATCTAGGGCCTTCATTATGTTAATCGGAGAGTTTTTTTAAAAAAATTAACTATTCAATCCTGATATTAAGATTAGTTTGGCTGCAAACGAGAATAACAATATATATATATTTGTAAAGAACAACAAAGGTATTCCATTTATATTTTTATATTCTCAAAAAAACTAACAACAAAGACTTTACTACCTTACTCCTTGGCCTCATATTAAGAGCGCCAACTTTAAAAAATATAAAGTATCTCATTCGCAAGCTAAGTAGAAAAACTAGCTGGGCGCTAAAACTGAACCCTTAAACTGCATTCTAACTTTCATAGTTAGCCCCAACACATATCATAACACATCTTCTAATACCAGTCAAAAAGGAATATATCAATTATATAATCTAAATATTAATTCTACTGCAATAAATTTTAAATATTAACCTCGCAAAAATCCTATTATCTATTTGTTTATTTTGTCTAAGTTAAAGTTCTTAAATAGGTCAAAATATTAACCTACACAACTCTTATTAATAATTTGTTCATTATATTTATGTTAAAGTTTTTTTTTTAACAAAGTCGAAATATTAATCTCACACATTTCTTATTAATAATTTGTCCATTTTATTTGTGTTAAAGTTCTTAACCAAGTTCAGATCATTTGTTCGCCAAGCGAACATGACGCCAAAGTTATTATAAAAAGTCTCCGTTATGGTAAAAAAATTAAGTCCCATTACATAGGAAAATTGCACCAGGAGCTTAAACGATTACGCATACCCCTAATAAAAATGATCTAAAAAAAAAGAGCCAAAAATGAATTTAGAAAAAAGCAAAGATTATCACCGAAAATGAATTTAGCTTACATCGTTGAATTCGTAGAGATCGCCTGGTCAAGCGACCTTCTCTGCCAACCCAAGAGTGGCATATAAGTCACACGGTGCTTCTTATATACCGAACACAGCTTACAGAACACAGGGCACAAGGACGTCACAAGGGGGAAAAACCAAAGATAATAGATAGGGAGTAGAATGTTCGCCGACCATCTCGAATGATATAGAACATGATCGTGGGACTGGCGGAGTTGTACTTCTTTTCCTCTTAAGTTCTTTGATTCTGGAAAGCGGTGACGATGGATACAGGTGAGCTCGTTTCAGTATGTTGAAGGCTGTTGGGCCGATTAGATGTGCGAGTACAAGTGGGTCGGGCGTGTTTACCTTCGAGCTGGCTGGATACGTCCTCAATCGAATAGGGTAAGTCTTCATTATTGTAGCTAGCCGGCGGCTAATGCTACATTTTAATTTGTGAGCAAATTTTCAAAAACCATTTATCAGTAAATTAACCTAGAATGCTACTATATCTTTTTTAGAAACTAACAAACATTCTTGTTTATTAAAATACACTCCCAAGATACTAATTTTGAACAAAATTTGTATTCTAATTCTCGATAAATTTTATAAACTATATATTAATAAGCTTCCCTTAGTAGATTTTTTTCTAAAAACATATAAACAGTATTTTTTAGCTTGTCAAACGCACCCAAAATCTCGTTTACGTCTAGATTCACCATACTCTGTTAGTAAAGCACAATTAAAATTTTAAATATTGTTTTAATATTTATAAGATTATAAGAAATCTAGGTATTAATCTTACGAAGTATATTTTGATCAAATGGGTGAGAGAAGTGGACACACATGGATATACGACGGTGATAAACAACTTTTCAAAATTATTATTATTATTATTATTATTATTAGCACCGCGTCTTACCACCCGTTCGGGTTATACGCATTTACGCTAATGTGTAATGGTAGGGTGATTGTGAGGTGAAATGGAGGACCTACAGTTTAACGTGGAATCCGAACCACGGTGGAGGCCTGGCATTCCTCACATTCACAAGTTGTGATTAATACACATCTTGTCAGAGGTGCTTTTCAAAATGATAAGCAGTTAATATTGTCATTTTAAACCGTATTTGTGCTAAAAACTTCTAAAACTTACCCTAAAATTTAAGAAAGGATAAATTAATAATTTATAAAAAGTGATATCACACTATCGTTTATGAATAATGGGAAATTCCTTTATTAAAAACCAGTATCACTAAATCAAGCCCAAACTAGAGCCCTGACTTTACCATGACAAGCAAATAGTAGTTTATGAGATTGATATTTAGATCGTGTGCAACTTATTACAGAAAAGTTATTAACAAATACCATAATATCCTAGGTATGTATGAAAAACTTTAAGTAGGCCTAATACTTTAATTGCACTCAAAGCCTCACTAAGGCAATGCTCAATTCACAGTTTAAAATTGATATTTTAATAACTTTCCTAATTATTTCTAGTACGTATATAAAATATAATTAAAACGAAAGATTGGTTTTAAACAAAAAGTAAACTGTGCACGCTCTTAATGTATTACTGTATTTTGTTTTCTTGTTTCTGTTTACTAAAAGTGAGAATTCACTCACAGTGGAACAACTGTGCATGTGGTATAAGAATAATGTACCAAGTCGAGAGTGAGCTAATTTTATGCAAATGTCGGTTTACATACGGCAGGACTTGTAAAAACAGCCTACGTCATTATGTTTTCTACGTTGTCGAGCATCTAGCTAGAAGTTAAATGGGTGAGAAGTTTTGCAGGCTGCGGGAATGGAGGAGACATTTGGACTAACCTTATAGCTCTCCTTTTGTCTTATCCCCAGATGAATAGTTAAAATTTTACTCAAGTATGTCTTTTGAGTCAACTATAACTTTTCCCCTAAGAGTTTTTTGAGACAAGTTACATATTTTTCCGGTATTCGTGGGCACATGGACAAAGGCACTAGTCTCTTCTGGTTCAGATTGCCTGTATAAGAGATTTGGGATTCAAATTCCAGTTGGTTATATTGAGGTTTGCAAATGTGAGTGCATCTCCTCTTAATTTAACCGCTGCAAATCCTTACACCACAGTGTAAATATGAGAATAGCCTGGATGAGAGATACGCTCTGTTCAGAATATAATAACTGAAAAACCTTTGACAATATTGTGTTCAGAACAGCTCAAACTCACACGCTAATAAACTGTTGCAGTCTTAATAATTAATATATTTTGATATGGTTTAAAAGTCGAACTTATAAAGTAGTGGATACATGTTGAATATTTTTAGTTTTGTTGGAACAAGTTTAGTTTTTTTTTACATACATTACTATTTCCAGCCTGTGGCCTGTGTCAGATTATTATTCAAGCCATATTTATTTCATTACCGGCTAGCTAGGCCTGTTCTAGCTTTATATGCCTTATAGTCTATCTTAAGACTAGGGCAGGCACAACATTCAGTCCCTGATCGTTAATTCATCATTGTGGAAGAGTAGACCCACTTTTCACCAAATAAACTTTTTTTTGGACATGCCTAAAATCGAAACTCCTTAGATAGGGGAAGTATTGTGATCGTAAAAAAATTGGATTCGAGATTTTTATGGATGCTGACGTTTCATAATCCCCTGAATCAACAAAAGTAATTTTTACGATGCCGTCTGTTCGTCTGTCTGAGTGTCTGTATATTGGCCTTGAGCCGAAGCCAATCTTAGAAATTGGGTTAAAATATTGTATCTAGGGCCTTCATTATGTTAATCGGAGTTTTTTTAAAAAAAAATTAAACTATTCAATCCTGAAATTAAGATTAGTTTGCTGCAGTATGCATGTTTACATCATATTATCATAGCACTGATTTAGTGAAATTTGACTCAAAAGTCCACAATTTAAATGTTTCAAACTTTTTAGATGTTTGTTAAAATTTCAATAATTTATATATTTGTCATCATAATATATTATAACTTGTAATTATTATTACCAAATATGATTTACAGTTATGATTCAAATTATAGTGCCTATATTATTATTATATTAATCATATATCTATGTTTTTCATGCTAAATTAACACAATTTGTCAACTTTACCTAAAATTGAACTATTTATTAATAATATTAATCGTTTCTTATTATCTTTTAAAATGTTTTCAAAAATTCCACATAAACTTAAACAACTGCGGAAAAATATACATAGGGGTGTAAAAGTAGGTAGAGTAAATAGTATTGATATTTTTATATTTATATAAATATGATTTATACATCAGTGTAGCAAACAAACTCCAGGAACGTGTTCACAACTGGAGCAAACATCTTAACGATTAATTGACACTTATAAATGTGTGAATGAAGATAATAATATTTGACTAATTAGAACCTGTACTGTATTTTTTAGCTCTGCGCCCCTCTGTAGTTAGATATGCGATGGGGAAATATATAATTGAACAAATCTTCACTCGTACAATCAATTAAGATTTGAATCACGTTTTCTTAGTCAGATTCAAACAAGCTAACGCTAAGCTAGCTTTTCTTGAAGTATACAAGTACGTGTTCAAACTTGTATAGAATACATGGTGCAATATTAGTGACGCACTAAACAGTAGTTATGCAGGAGCTCACCCAGTTTAGCGGGTCAGAAAGAGGCGTTTTATCCATCGGAACGGGCCCTAGACTATTTATGTCATAGTCTAAACCACCAAAATATCGGTATTCTGGTTAACTCTTTGCTTTCATAGCAAGCATTATAGTTTTATGAAGTTAAAAAAATAAACCGTGAAAAATGTGTGAGACTAGCAAAGTGCAGATGGCTATACAGCGCTTGTTTAGAAACACATTATTTTACCATCGCTGATGAATGGAATTATATTCGTATATACTTTAGGTCAAAATTTTACTCACAAAAATGATATAATAGTTTTTGAAGACTAAGAGTCTAAAGTCACCAAGCCTATGACAGGGAGTCCCCTACCAAGTATTAGGGCGGTAAATAAAATTAAACAATATTGTTGGAAGGTTTATCAATGATTCCTCATATCTAGAGGATATTTTGATCTTAAAAAAGGAACAACTGAATAAAGTAGAGCCAATCCCAATTTGAAAAACATTGTTTAAATATTCACCTTTTTTTTTTAATTTAACTAAATAATTGTAATAGTTTCGGTTATTCTTGGTTGTATGACTAAAATTAATGAAACGGAACTCCGCACGGTCTTTTTCGCTCTATTGTTTAAAAATTGAAATATTTACTCAACATTCGTAATATAATATACACTAGCGAACCCGAGAACAAATTGCCTATACATACGTAAAACATTTTTTGACTCGAGGTTTTAAATTCTATAACTCTATTTTTTTAAATTAATATCTTCATTTTTATATTTGGATCGATAAAAATATTGATATTGGTTACTCTATGGCATTAGAGAATTATTGCGTTAAGACTTAAGTATTATATCTTTACAACTAAAGCTCACAAAATTATATTAATATATTTGCAAATATCTCAGAAACTGCTGCTTTTATAAAAATATATGTCAAAAAGTTTTTTATTTCTAATAGTCCTACAATTTTGCAATGATAAGTTGTTTAGTTTCTCAAATAGTTGTGGAGATACGGAAATTAACGCTTCTGTAATGTACCCTAAAAATCACTTTCATAGGAAAATGAAAATAGCCAGTTTATTTATAATCTTAATCAACGCCTAGATACGAATTTTAATCAAAATCGTTTGAGCAGATTTTGAGATACCAAAATTTTTCTCTTTTCGCCCTTCAGTAAACTACCCTTAATTTTAAGTTTTTATAGACACACAGACAGACGGCATTGCAAAGACTATTTTTTAGGGTTCGGGGGGTCATGAGACGTCGACATCCATCAACATTTCAGGTTAGTTTTTTTTTACGGTCGCAATACTTAAACTTAAATGTCCAAAAAGCTAAAAAAATTCATATAATTGCGTATAGATTGAAATTTATTGATTTTATAAAAATATGTTTCGGGTAAAATATCTGTATTATAAATATATATACATATTTGTAATGCTAAGTAATTTCATATCTCAAATAGTTACAGAGCTATTATAAAAATGTTAATTTATGCATCAGACCGGAGCACTTAAAGCCATTTTGCCGAAATATTGAGAGTAGCAATTTTGTTTGGAATATTTATTAATGTTCATAAATGAAATTTAATCAAAATCGTTAGAGCCGATTTTGAGAAAATCGACTTTTTCTCTTTTTTCCCTTCAGTAAACTACCCTTAATTTTAGGGGTAGATATCCAATTCCAAAAACCCCCTCGGGGAAACCCTATGAAAACCCTAGATATCAAGTTTCAGCTCAATCGGTAAAATAGTTTAGGCTCTAGTTGGAGGTACAGACAGACAGATAGACAGACAGACAGACGGAAATTCAAAAACCACTTTTTCGGATTAAGGAAGTCATGAAACGTCAAAATTCATCAAAATCTCGACTTCGATTTTTTTGACGATCACCATACTTTCTCTACCTGTAAGATAGAGAGAAAGTAATAAGTCATCAGAAAACTAGCCATAAATAATATTTACATAAAAACAAGTATATAGTGTAACTTGCCATTTCAAACACTCCAAAAATCCCCATTTTAAATCAAAGAGTAAACGACATTTGTAAAATATTTAAAGTTTTTGAAAAATCAGGCATCACTAAAATACCCTTGATTAAGTTTTCCCTCTCAAAAAGAGTTAACGGTGTTATTAGTTATGTCAAACACTACCAAGATAATTATTTTGAACCAATTATAGCCATTTATAATATATTTAAAGTTTTTGAAAAATCAGTCATCAGTAAACAACCTTCCAACTAATATTTATCCAAAAAAATTATATAGTTCTATTTGGTATGCCAACCAAACCTTGGATATGCATTTTAAACAAAATTGTTAGAGATATTTTCTAAAAATTTTGAATTCAGAAAAGTTACACATCAATAAGCTAACCTTAATTGAAGGGCTAGAGTAAAAATAAAAAATATTGTTTTTTGTCTATCCCTATAAAGTCCAATATCAAATTTGAACAAAATCCATACAAGCATTTTATATTCGTGGCAAGGGACAGACAGACAGACATAGGGGCAGACAGTATTGTAAAATCCCCTTTTTTTGGTATGTGTTCATATAAAACATAAAAACTTGTCATAATCTTTAGAACGATTTTTTCATGATCACAATATTTTCTCTCAATATGAAAATGTAAAGAATGAATATTTTAATGGATTAAATTCTAAATAAAAACGAATGTAGTGATTTCCTCTGCTCACGGCTGAATATGTCAGTTTGCGCTCTTAAGAGCCTTGCATAAAGTTTATATCCCCATAAACGCTTGTTACTTGATCTTAAAATACATGTTGCTTGTCGGAAAGTAATGGATTGAAAGATATTTTTTTCCGAAATGTTTCTCATAACAAATGTAACAAATTACTTTTAATCATGTGTCCTAGCTTACTTTCAGATAACTACTCACGTGAATGTAGTGAGCTGTACGATGATCCCTTATTGCTACTACGCTTTGCGCTGACTGGTGTGATAGAGCTTTATTAGAGCTACCCTTGGTTCCTTCATTAACCGCAGCAGCGCTAAAACTGGACTGTCTCAACCTGTTTTACTCATCACAATGTCACGTTTCTATACAGGGTGTAAAAAATGTTTATAACTTCTGGATCTTGTATATTCATTAAAATGAGTAATTAAATCTATAAACATGGGACCGTAAACCAACTGCCACAGATATACAGGCAATTTTTTTCTTTAAGTAATAAAAAACATGATGATAAAAAATAAAATAATTTTTTAGTTTTTATGACACAAATTTATTATTTTGATCACAAAAGGTTTTCTACGTATTGACTTTCCATTTCCACAAGAATCTCATATTTTTAAATCAGACTATAGCTTGCTCTAGGCCAAAGGTCCTAGGTTTTATTCCATTGTCAAGGTGTAACTTTACATTTTATTTTAAATTCAAGTTACATGTCATGTGTTGTCGAAAAAAGATCGTATTGTTTTATTAACATGAGAATATACAAATTGAATAATAAATCATTGTAATACATGCATATGTTAAAGAGAATCTGACACCATAGCACAGTCAGTAGCATTTCTAGTTCACGGGTCTTATTCACGGCATGGCAAAAAAATTGATTATTGGTTAAATGTGGGTTGATCTTTACACAGTGATAAATTACTGTTTGGAAGCTGGATGTTGTGCCTGTCCTAGTCTTAATTTATATTGTAAGGCGTATGAAGCTACAACAGGACTAGCAAGCCGGTAGTGGAAAAATATAGGACTTGAATAAAAAACTGACCCAGACCACAGGCTTGAAAACAATAATGGTTGTAAAAAGGAATGTTATACTATTATAACATCGAGGTTTGAATCCCGGTCGGGTCTAATGATGGTAGTTTTCCCTAAATTTTTCCCCACATTTCTTCCACTTAGATTTGAGTAGATTACCTCTAAAATTCTTCCTTCCTCTTCCCTACACCAATAGAGCAGTTATCATATATGCGTATATCCTGAATAGAAGTGGGGATAAAATTTAGCCTATATAAGTCGATATGGGTGCAAAAAGGTGGACCCCTGATTTAGAGTATGTATAAGAAATAATTAGCGTCTACACATAAAATAAGTAAATATTCGTGATGCTATTAGTCAAATCCCTTCAATCAGTAGGGGTTGTAGATAATTATTGAACAAATTTGGGGTCATACTTTAATTTCAGAATCAGGCGGAAAACCTTATGACGGAAACTATAGGATATATTTTATTTATTCCTTCTATGCTGATTAAATTAAGGCCAGGAATCCTTGCTGTCATGTCAGTTCTGGAATTAAGTTAGTTTGTAATTCAAGTTCTAATACAATCATTGGATTCAGAAAGTGTATTTTAGATTCTTGACGCTATAAATAATGACACAGTTTCGATATTACATATAAACACATAAACACTTCTAATTTTATAGAGTTTAGTACATAAATATATAAGATAATTTAATCTTATGTAGATCCTTAAAGATATGAAGTTTCAAGGTAAATAAAAAAAGTAAACCGTCTACTCTTGGACTTTATAGGAATACTAAAATCTTTCCTTTTTATTTTCGGTCGTGTCTCAAGGGTGCCATTCACATCACAGATGCCCTCTCACCTCCCTCCGCCCCACCCCCTCAAGAAAAGGGTTTTGTGGCTACTTTTATTCAACAGCTCTTTACATGAAATCTATCTTCATCGCCTTGATCTATTAAAATAAAGGTGGTTTAAAAAGGTTACAACATTGATCATAGTAAAAGATTAATTTTATAAAATATTTATCAAAAGGATATTTGAAAGGGTCATTGCATGTACCGTAAAACTTTTATCCTAATAATTCTGGATATTTATAGAGCTGGTATTTAAAAAATTGTTTTATTCATATTTGTTTGGTATACAAACTTTCCATAGAACTCATAATATTTATTGAATTCAAACCCTCATCTATAAAAGTGTTATATTATTTTTATATATTGATAAAAATATAGGGTTTTACCAATAATATATTATAAAAAAATTTAAAACCAACCCTTATCAACACAAATAATACATATGGAAACACTCTTTAATATTTTAAATAAAAATATATATTATGTAAGCTATTTAAAAGGTTTCATGTAGGCCCCAGTTGTAAACTTGAACAATACAACTATAATTTTCCTTACACCTTATGCCATTATCTTTTCTTTGGTGTATTATAAGAGTGTGATAAATTTTATATTTTAACTCTAAGGTAATATATTAATTTAATACCGTCTCTTTTTTAATAACTATATTTCAACCAGTTTCTTGTTTTCATTGTCCTCATATTTTCCGCTTAACTTATCACAAAGTATTTACACATTATGGTAATGATCCTCTTTAAAACCATAAAAAGAAACTTAGTCTTCATTTCCCCCTTTCAATCGATATTTCTACTCAGCACTCACTTATCACTGTCTTGTTTAGCAGAATAAAGAACATAACAAAATGACAAGAGGGTGGTTTCTCTTCCTTCGTTTTTCGTCCGCTAGAATTTTTACTTTTTATGTTTATTTTCGATGACGTCAACAAAGCAATCCATCTCTTTTGCTTATAACCACATACTACCATTGGTCTGGAAATTTCGTGCTCCGCACAATAATTAAGAGGAAGAAGAGCATGACTGAATTCTGAGTAAAGAGTGAAACAAATAAAAGTAAATTTTTCATTTCGTTTATATATATATATATATAATATAAGAACGAAATGCAAAATTTACTTATATATATATATATATATATATTATATATTAATATATAAAACACCACGTCGTACTACCCTCTCGGTTTATGCGCTTATGTACTAATTACACTAATGGTTTTAGGGATGAGGAAGATTATATTTTTAGGAAATATACACGCATTTGCGTAGAGGGAAAGTGGAAAAACATTTTGGAAATACCACCCTGATTACACCCGATCTAGATTCGAACCCTCAATCTCCAAGACATAGGATACTTTGATAGCTTAGACTATACGGCCACTGAAGCAGATATTTTTCTTATCAATTTTACTGAAGAGTATCATTCACATTATATATAGCCCACGTCAGTGTTCATATGGACTATGGCACTACTCTCAAAATAGTCTTGATTTCCTATTAGTGTCTTATCCAAATTGATAGAAAAAGCTTCAACCCAAAGGGTTTCCAAAGTCCCCTAAATGAAAGGGCGTACACACTTTCTATTTATTTAAAATGTTTGAGTATCTTTGACTCGTAGTTTTTTTATATACACGTTTTACTACTTGTTAAGATTATATGTATATATTATTATAATTAGGCTACTCTATTGGTATAGGGGTGTGGAAAGAAGCATTTGAGAAGTAATCTACTAGCAATTGCGTGAAAAGAGAGCGGGAACCAATTCGGGGGAAACCCACCCTCAATATACAACCCGACCTGAATTCAGACACCGATTTCCCAGTCTTTATCAGGCCAGTCTAACACTAGAGTGACGCCTTCGACTACTCTGTCATTGAAGCTGATATGATTAGTGTTTTTTAACCACCGAGTCTTACTAACTGCTCAGGTTACACAGTGTGGGGACGAAACAATTGTATGATTATTAAATTGAAAATAAACACTAAAATAATTAAAAGTAAATATTAACTACCTAAATAAAATCATACTACACTTTTACACTTTTTGAAGATAATATCACTAAGGTGAGCTCCACCGGATGTCAGGCAAACCTCCAAACGTTGTCCATCACTTTCCTCAGTATATATCGTCTAATTGTTTCCGTTTCATCCTGTATACATACCACATATTGATGAGAATAAAATATATTCCTATACCAGGAAAAAAAAACCTAGTTCTTTACTAAATATATAGATGTTTAAACATTTACTTGGTGCTACGAAAAAAAATCACACTGTAGGGTACAATCAAAATGCCATAGTTTGATGTAGCGCAAATCTTATTGGTCAAAATCAATTAGTCTAGTGCACAAACAATTATTTTCAGTTCATACGACAAATTCTACAGTTCAATTTTTACAAGTTTCTTCTTATCTGATATCTAGGTCTACTTACACGTATTCATTCGTCGAGAGATGTGATTTGTAGCTCTCAATTTTAATATACAGGATGTTTCCAGGTTAAACAGCTAAAATTTGGGAATTGATATTGGATAAAAAAGTAACTCAAAATTTATTTTGCTCATTTTAGCTTCCTTTTCGCGCAAACAGCAAAAAACTAATTAAAATAACACATTTTTCTGCAGAGGTCCTCGGCAATGGCTTAATACTAATTTTCCTGGAAGATGGATCGGTCGTGCTGGACTTGTGGCTTGGCCTCTGCGCTCACCTGATTTAACGCCATTAGTTTTTATTTTGTATAGGGATCTCTCAAAGAAAAATTGTATGAAGTGCCTGTTAATGACCTTTAATCATTACGACAAGGGATAACGCAAGCGTGAGAAGAAAGAAAAGTCGCACAATGTCGGTCAGCAACTCGTTTTGTAATTGATTGGTGCAGTGCTCGTCTCCAGGCTGGAGCCTGTCAATTTAAACAAAATAAATACAATATCTATTTAATACCTACTTTTTACTTTCTCTCTATCTTACAGGTAGAGAAAAGTATGGTGATCGTCAAAAAAATCGAACTCGAGATTTTGATGAATTTTGACGTTTCATGACTTCCTGAATCAAAAAAAGTGGTTTTTGAATTTCCGTCTGTCTGTCTATCTGTCTGTCTGTACCTCCAACTAGAGCCTAAACTATTTTACCGATTGAGCTGAAACTTGATATCTAGGGTTTTAATAGGGTTGCCCCGAGGGCTTTTTGGAATTGGAAATCTACCCCTAAAATTAAGGGTAGTTTATTGAAGGGAAAAAAGAGAAAAGTCGATTTTCTCAAAATCGGCTTTAACGATTTTGATTAAATTTCATTTATAAACATTAATAAATATTCCAAATAAAATGGCTACCCTCAATATTTCGGCAAAATGGCTTTAAGGGCTCCGGTCTGATGCGTCAATTAACATTTTTTTAAATAGCTCCCAAACTATTTGAGATATGAAATTACTTAGCATTACAAATATGTATATATATATTTATAATACAGATATTTTACCCGAAATATATTTTTATAAAATCAATAACTTTCAATCTATACGCAATTACATGAATTTTTTAACTTTTTGGACATTAAAGTTTAAGTATTGCGACCGTAAAAAAAAACTAACCTGAAATGTTGATGGATGTCGACGTCTCATGACCCCCCGAACCCTAAAAAATAGTCTTTGCAATGCCGTTTGTCTGTGTGCCTATAAAAACTTAAAATTAAGGGTAGTTTACTGAAGGGCGAAAAGAGAAAAATTTGGTTTTCTCAAAATCTGCTCAAACGATTTTGATTAAAATTCGTATCTAGGCGTTGATTAAGATTATAAATAAACTGGCTATTTTCATTTTTCTATGAAAATGATTTTTAGGGTACTTTACAGAAGCGTTAATTTCCGTATCTCCACAACTATCGGAGAAACTAAACAACTTATCATTGCAAAATTGTAGAACTATTAGAAATAAAAAACTTTTATTTGACATATATTTTTATAAAAGCAGCAGTTTCTGAGATATTTGCAAATATATTAATACAATTTTGTGAACTTTAGTTGGAAACATATACTACTTAAGTCTTAATGCAATAATTCTCCAATGCCATAGAGTAATTAAATATAAGTATCTAAAAAAGTATTTTATTTTTCTTTAAATCTCTTAGGAGAAATGTTTGCATAGCAATGATTTATCTCCATTTTAGACTCAATAGTCAATATTTACATTTTTTATTGGTCAAAATGTATAAATGAATAATTAAATATCAATGCGATGACTTGAAGATCTGCAACACCTTATAAAATGTTAAAACTTTAACCAGAATCGAAATTTTAATACGAAGTGTTGACACTTGTGGAAGACATTAAACTGTTTGAAATGTTCTAAGGTGGACAAAGATGCGCCTATTTTCTCATTGATTCTATATCATTGTATATTATTTTATGCGTGTTCTTATGTGGAGTGTTGATGATACAATGTACATTATTCTGTTCAGAAATCTTACGAGTTTATAGAAAGAGAGAGAAAGTCTGTGCGGTGCGCCGTACCATTTATTTTTCAGGTTGTGCGAAAAGAAATTGAAAACAAGAAAATCTCTAAAATACATTTTGAGTTAGTTTTTTGATCCACTACGACTTACTAAAGTTTATCCGTTTAACCCTGGAACATTATATTAACTTTTTTTGTTGGTATTGTTGAATAAATTGTGTACGATCTACAGCCCTCAATATTAATATATATTTTAAATTCATGTAGGTCTATTGTTAGAGGAACTGTGAAAATTCTACCAAAGTATTGAATTTCTGAACAATAATCTCCACTGCTTTATCAAGAATCCTTATTTCACAGTGTCGACACATGTCTTTCACTCCTAAGCGTCGATAAAAGACACTTAGCACACAGGAAAAAACATTATTAGTAACTATATAAAAATTTAATAAATAGTAAATTGTTTCGAATTTGACAGCAAAAATAAAATCAGGTTTGTGTTTAAAAATAAGTTATTTCTATGAATATTGAATAGTAATAAAACGCCTCGATCTAAATTGATGACTATTTTAGATTTATATAAGCTGGAAGGACAAATAAAATAAACTTTCTTATCTCGCAAGATTACAAACTACGTTTATATGAGCGTAATCCTTAACAAATATTTATTCTTATCCCAATAAATCGGAAGACATGTCTTCCATTTTTGAAGCTATTTTAAGTTTTTACAGTAGAAATTATAGTCCTTTTCTTCAACAGCGTATAATATTTCCTTATAGGCTACCCTTTAATATCATTCTGACACGCCGCACTCCCTGTGACTTAGGTAGACAAAGTACAAGAATTTCGGAACCCATAAAATAATATGGTATATAATAGTTTTATATATTTGGCACACAATAGAATTTTTGAATTCCCCACATAAATCTAATCGAGAGGATAATTAATTTACTTGTTGAAATTAACCGTTGTGATTTAACTTAATAATGGCAAACATCTTTGATCAGCCATTTATTCCTCGATGTACTGAGCTAAATATCCCGAGTTTTACTTAGGAACAAATTTCTAAATAGATACTTGTCTAAATTTAAGTTTTTCCCATCACAATTATTATGAATTGACGTCTGGTCATCTGGGTGTTGTTTTACTTCTCTAGCTAGCTATGTTAGTTTTTAAGTCGTTGGCTGATATCAGTTAGCTTGTAAACAACATCTTAGATCATCCTATTGAAGCCTATTTTACAGTCTTAGCTAGAAATGATTTTTTCTCAGCAATGCATCTTACTACCCGTGTGGGCTATACAATTATTTACTATTTTCTAGTGGATAAGGAAGGTTATATTTACAGGAAGTGTACCCGCATTTGCGTGTAGGTAGTGTGGAAATACATTTTGGAAAAAACCTCATTACACCCGACCAAGATTTGAGCCTCAATCTCCCCACAATCGGCAGTCTAGTCTACTGCGAGGGTAGCACCTTAGACCATGTTGCCACAAAAGTGGGTTGGAGGTGTATTCATCTCTCGTCTGGAGGCTTAGTGAAGTTTATTTTGGTTCGCTTAGCACTGAAATTATTAACGATTAATCTAGGGGAAGAAGAAATAAGGTAGCTTAAAGGAAGTGCACTTGTATTAGTGTAGAGAGTGAATCGAAAAGTAACACTTGTTCATCAAAAGGGGTAGACAACTCCAGGTTTTTCTTAGTTGGAGTTCGAATATCGAAATCCCCCAACAAATTGTATAACAGGTGTAATATAAATATAGTGCGCTATATTGATTCTTAATGCAAGCTGACAAGATGCGAGTAGCTTTAAGCTATCTATAATAAGGAGCTTTTGTCTAGATATCGTAGCTTAAGACTTTTCTAACAGTTGAAAGATGACTACAAATTGCTGTGTTTTCCTCCGTCTCGAGGAAACGCCTTATAAATTTACGAGTGATATATTGTTTTAATAATAAAACCGACAAATAAAGTATTCGCAATTTGCCTTTAATACACTTCATAACAGTAAAATTAATAAAGTCCAAATACATTAAATACAACTATCAAGATATAACTTTCGTATTAAGTATCAAATTTGAACAGTCACTATTAAATTATTGACCACTGTGTATTTTTCCCTATTCATTTTTAATTTATATTTTGCCATAATGTAGTAAAAATTAGCTGTAGTCTTCATCTCTACCTCATAGAAAAATAACTATCCATAAGACTTGTCCACCCTTCACAGGTAATAAACATTTTAATAATGCTAACGGAGTAAGGATTAATACTGTAGAATGTCTAAAAGATAAACCAGTATAGCATTTAGGGAGATTGATAAACTATTTAAACACAAAAAAACCTAATCATGTAAAGTCATCTCTATCTTATATATTAAGCTGTCAATAGCCCTTGTATATTTTTTCACCCACTCAGGTTTTAACATTTTAATTATGCTAACGGAATAGGAATGAGGAATATAGAATTTATAAGAAATCTAATAGAACATCACGTGTGAAGCATGAGAAATCATTCTGGTCTAAGTAAAGAAAAACAACACATAGACAGCCGTAATCCTATAGCTAACCTATACATCACACATGAACCAGATTATATGAGATATATATCAAGTCGGCGTGCATCTGTGAAGTGGGTAAAACTTTTTTTAAAAGTGCAAATAATAAAAATACCACTGGATTTGGTGGTCATTTGATCAACGAGTAGCTCACAAAATATACTGGCTTGCCTAAGACGGGATATCCGAGTTCGAATCTCGGTCCGGTATTCAGAGTTGTTCTATTACTTAATGGTTCTCCATATTTATCGCAATGCAAATGTGGGTACACCCTCTCCATATTATTTCTTACTCGTCCCTACCCAATTATTGTAGCTATGCGGATAACCTAAACGGGTAGTAAGATGCGATGCACACATAAAAAAAGTTGATAGAATAAAAATTGCTACAACTCACCAAGTCTCATCTTTGCTCGTGGAAACTATACATCCTAAACAGTTCCCCCTTAAATTTAAACTGTGGGGAATAAGGGACTGTTAGTCTCTTCTTGGCGTGCAATCCTTGGACTCCAAAGCAAGTGGGGGCCATAGATCACTCAACAAAACACCCAAGGACTTGGTCACGACTACATTACTTCGCTGGAGGAAATGAGGGTTTGAGGAGGAAGGGGATGCTCTTGAGAAGGAGAGGGAGTTAGTAAGTGGGTGGACTAATTTGAATTTTGCCATTCTGTTTAAGGAGTTTCAAGCAAATATATAAACTGATTTACGTTTATTTCTTTTTTCTTTCACTGTCAGATTATAGATTACATTAATTACACTAATGGAATATGAAATAAATAAGGTAGAGATATTTTGGGTAAAGTACCTGTATCAGTGAGGCGGCGAGTAGGGGACTGTTTAGGATAAACTCATTTCAATATTTCTGATCGGGATTAAAACCCTTATCTCCCCACAACCACTTATTCAATCCAACAGGAGTATTAGACTATGAACCATTGTTATTTTTATACTTAATAAATTAGAAACGTATAAAAATGTCAATTATGTTTTACTTGTTTATTTATATTCACAGAGTAAAATAATAGAACGAAGATTCATGCTATCGTAAATGCAGTTTTAATTTTTTTTTAAATATCTAGTTTTTTAATTGTCAAAAAATATATAATAAAAGTCCGATTTATTAAGGCGGGATGAAAGGGGATGCCAGAAAGGGGCAGTGTTACTGCATTTCCTATGGCAAAACTTTTTTTTTTTAGTAAAATAAATAAAATATTTCTCAAGTAAAATTATATAGTTTGATTTTCTTCACACGGTGATATCAACAGTTCCTGAATATCTGTCATGAACATAGCGGCATTAGATGAGAAACTTTTAAAATGAAGATAAAAAGTGGTAATTAAATTCCAAGACACCCTTGACATATTCGAGAAATTTTGAGGTCACCATGTGAAGAAAATTAAATTCTGTGTTTGCACTAGAGCAATATTTTATTTTATTTGGCAAAAAAAAAAAAGTGTTACCATAAAAACTGCAAAAAAAAACGGGTTTTCCTCCCCTACCCTTCCATCCCATCTTAAATGAGTGAAAACAGCATCAGTGGCAATGTGGCTTAGGCGTCATGCTCACCTATTATAGTTTGTTAGTGACAGAGCAGTTAGGGCTCGATTCTTGATGAAGATAGTTTCCCACTCTCCCTCTACGCAGATATGGATGTATTTCCTTTAGATCTTACCCTTCTCATACCTAACTCACTAGCATGATTTTTTATTATATGTTGTTAAAACTTGGAGATAAAAATAGAATGGGTGAATAAACCTACAAAATACAATTGGCAGGCATATAAACACTAAATTAACTACTTTATTAGTTATATTTTATAAAAATCATAATGTAATAATTTTTGCTACTGTGGTCAAACCACTAACCAGTTTTCTTTCACTGATACATTTTAGCTATACATTTATAATTACTATTTTAATAAATCATTGAAACAAAATTTTTGACTTTATACTTTGCATGTCAAGAAAAAATGTATTTTTTAAATTCAACTATAATAGTAAATGCCTTTTATTTAGATGGACTCATTATTTTCATAAACTACTCTAGCTTAGCTCTCTTATATAAAATCTATATATTATAACACATGTCTGATTATCAATTTTTTTAAATATCATAATAATATTTATTATATAGAATAATTTGCATAAAAAATCTTAGATTTGTGGCAAACAAAGGTTTTTAAATGTGTTTTTATAATAATATGAATAATTAATTAATGTATACGTGCCTAAATAGTATCGCTTTTGTAGGCTAGTGTTTCTAAAGCCTTTATTAATCATAAGTAATAAGAACTGTTTTATGGTGAAACTATTTTGGACCCTACAAACATATTTTATTAAATTGTTTAAACAAAAATAAAATTTTATTTTAAGCCATCAATTACAACTTTGTTTGATTATGTTGCTTGAAGTAATTTTTAAATACATTTATATCATTACATCTGTAACAAATCAAATATATCTTTTACAAACAACAGTATAAAAATATATGGTAGCATAAAAGGTTTTTAATATTTGATAGAAAAATTATGTAGCCTACTATTATTTGCTTCTAAATAAAAAATGTATAAGCAAAGCTTTTCACGTGTATACAAATTGACAATAAGTTCTAAAAAATTGATTTAACTAAACTTATCTGAAATAAGCTAAAATTTTTAGGTTTTTCTTCTAATTCATGAAAGAGAAGGAAAGTTTTTTTAAATGTATAACTACATTGTAAGAACGTAAATCACCAAGTTTTGGAAGTATTTTTTGATTTAGTAGTTAGCTTTCCTTCCATTCCCATTAATCCTCCAACTTTCTTCTCGTTCTTCCAATTTACATAGCTCACATTTCCTCAAAATAGTAATTACATGATAGATTTGGAAATTTTTCGTAAACTTATTTTTTAACCTTTGACCTTCACAACAGACGCGAGTATTTCATCCAAGCTTCCTCCACTTATTTTGATATCCTACATATTGAAAAAATGTCAAATAAATAATTTTTTAGTTTTATATTTATCTCACAGTCACTATCAGTAATTACTGATAGGTAGTGTGACAGAGTATTATAATGGATAATGAAAATAATATATCCTGACATGAATTTTGGATACAGATTTATTGCGTCGAAATATTAACTTGTGTGTATTTAATATTTTACCATTTATAATTAAATACAAATTAACTCTATGATAAAAACTATAAAAATTAAAAATACCATTTTTCATTACATTAGTATCTGTAGCTGTTCCCTTAACCTTTATTATTTTAATTATATGCTAAATCAAAATAGGATACCAATATTTTAAAATATGTCTTCATCGTGAATTACTAATGTGACTGGAGACTCCTCAATAAATAAAAACTGAAGGTGTACTTGATTTACTCCTTTGTAGAGTACAGTATGTATACTGAATAAAATATTCGTTTACAATTTAATGGCTCTCTCTTTTTATTTTTTGTTCTTATTTTTAAACGCATATTAAACCAGGAACTTTTTCCTTTCATTAAAAAATGTTAACCTATCTGGTTGTGAAAGTTGAATTGACAGACTTCCCTTGACGCTATAAAAGGACTTTCATTTTCTTCTTTATTAAATTTTTTACGTCCTTCCTACCATGTTTCCAGTCTTACCCCCTACCACAAAAAAAAAATTACATGTACGGTTTTCGTGCATGTGATTCTAGATACCTTTATATTCATGGTTTTATATTTCCCACTTAAGGTAGGCATCTCAAATTTCTTTCAAAACGTCTTTCTTTTCTACAATTTACAAGTCTCCTACCTATTAAATTTTGTTACATTTAATATTAGGCAAATAAAACTTTTTTATATAAATTTGTGAGAAAATTTCAGTATGTTGATTAAAATATATAAAATAATTTAGCATTCTTATAAAATATAATAATTGGATTTTTTAAATAAAATTCCATTTATTTTGTGGGGAGATGTTATAAATATAATATATATTTTTACCACACTGGGGTAACGTAGTCATTTATTCTTGACTAGATATCTGGAAGGGAAAGGATGTGTGTTCGAACCTCAAATGAGTAGTTTTAAATTCTCCTTCCACACAAGTTCGGGCAAAACACCTCCTCAGTTCCCCATTAATGTAAATATACGTATTTCCCGAACGGGTATCATGATGTGGAGCAAGATAAAACAAAACTTTACTAACGAGGGTAAAGATGATGAGAGCGGTCCATAGAGAGCGCAATTGAAACTCGCCCGAAGAGAATGTACTAGCAAAATAGAGGCTATCACAATTCTGTTGAAAATATTCGCAAGGAGTAGTTTAGAGAACTCATGGTTCCTTGCTAGAATCAAGAGTGTTCATTTGAAAACTTTCCACCAAAATATCTAAAAAAAAAGGCATTGCAGAAAAATACGTTTTAAACAAAAAAAAATTGTTTCTTAGGGGAAAGTAAGCTGATAAGGCTGGAATGACGTTAGATGGCGTTTCTAATGTCACCCTTGTTTATTTTTTAATAAAACTCCTTTTTTTTATAAAATAGTCCCGTAGATCATGTTGTGCCATTTCCAAATGGTGGCTTTAAGCTTTTTAAAGTTAAAGCTATCACGAGAAATGACCCTCACAAGTTTCTGAGTCGTGGACACCAGGCGAGTTATTAGAATTTACCTATTCAAACATAGCTCTGGAAGGTACGAGTGCTTATGTGTAAGATCGTAAACAAAACATTGTTTTTACAATAGATCAGTTATATATCCATTAGTTGTCTCGTTTACTTTCGACTGTTAACACCCAATCTTGAAAATTGTTTACAATCTGGAAAAGAGAACATAATTGACTTTTATGTGTGGAGCCGATGTTCGATTTGCCCAAAGAATGGCAGCAACATTTAACCAAAAACACCAAAATAAAAACTTATCACATAGTTATGTTTTGGATCTTGTTCAATATTTAAAATACTGGATATGTCACAAACAAAAAACGGAACAGTGCGCTCAGTAATGGGTGAGTTATGTTTGAATAGGCCAAATTCTAATGCCGCACCCTCTACCGGCGACTCAGAAATTTATGAGGCTCATTTCTCGTGATAGCTTTAAATTTAAAAAGCTAAAAACCACCATTTTGAAACGCCACAACGTGATCTACAGGAATATGTAATAAAAAATACGAAGTCTCATTAAAAAAAATCAAAGTGACCTTAACGTCAATTTAGCAACGCTACCCAAGGTCATACCAACCATACCACCTAACTCCCCCTCAAAACCAAACAACTTTTGTTTAAAACATCTTTTTCTGCAATGCGTTGTTTTCGAGATATATTAGTGGAAATTTTTCAAATGAACACCTCTTTCAATCAATTTCACTCAAATTAAATTGTTGGTAAAAGGAGGATAAACTTTTTTTTATCACCGCGTCTTACTGCATGTCCAGGTTATACCATATATGTGATAATTTCTTTCCGTATTTGGTTGGAAATAAATGGATAAATCATTTGAAAAAGCTATCCTTATTAGACCTGAACGGGACTCCAACCCCGATCTCCCCATTATCAGCAGGCCAGTTAAATTTATATCGACTTTGATAGCTTTAAATTGTAATAGAAATTCAACAATGAATCAGATTTTTAAACTCTTGATAGTGTCAAGCCCACTTCCTCTTCTGTGTGGGCTTATCAGTGTTAAGGATGGTTTGCGGCCGAGGATGGAGGAGATGGCTGGAAATATGAACATGTATTTTCGGTAAATTAATTTTTTTAACACTGCGTCTTACTACCCATTCGGTCTGTGGGTCTGTAATTGATGTTCGGCTTTTTTTTACGGTTTATAGTGTACTAATACGCGCTACTACGAATTGTGATGTTGTTAAGATGTACTAAAAGGTATCTCCTCAGCTCTCGTACTCAACGATCTGGTGTCCCGACCCACGTAGCTCCCAAAATGGGCAGCGTGACGTTCCTAGGTTTGATGGTGAGTTTTCATCCCTATTAGCTCAAAATCCCATACGGTGTAAATAATACATCGTGGCTTGATTCTCAAAAGGAATGCTGACACCCTGTTTAAGTTGTAAGCGCATATGCTCTATTATTTACTAACTAATCAAAACACTTTGCAATACTCGTTTTGTCACTTACAATCTACAACCCAATAAAGGGTGAAAAAACACACACCCTCAATTTATGCCGTGTAGGTTACAATAGATTATATAAGAAAATAGTTAGGATTTGTATCGCTTCATAAACTAGTACGAATCACAAATATAACAAATTTAAATAAGTACTAGTATAGAATTTCGAAATTAAATCCACCAGCATTCTTCAGTATGCATTTGGCTTTTAAATATTTAGATTTTATTAATTTTTAAACTGTCCCAAACGTGTATTACTGTAACTCAAACGGGACTATAGCAATATATTTACAAAAACTTTATTTTTAAATGAAATAAATGCTAGAAATCCCTTTTAATGCTGTAAACGTGCCTTATCACTAATTAAAATAGATCAAAAGCTTCCAATGTAACTAGTGCTTTAATGTAAAATGAGGAGTGGTAAAAATTAAAAAGGAATAAAAGACAAAACTAGGGCAGATAATTTAAACATGATTTAAAGAAAAGAGATTATAACAAAAATAGGTCGTCCCTGTTTAATCATAAGACCTAGTTATGATAAATCATAATAATGTGTACATTTCAATACCGAATAATGGTCTAGTTTTTACAATGATTAAATTTAAAAAACTTTTGATAATATCACATGTGGGTTGAATATACCTCCTTTTGAAAACCTAATTAGTTTTATATCATTCTGAAATTGAAAAATGACACCTGGACACGGAATCGAACCAGGTCAGGTCAGAACCGTGTCCAGGTGTCATTTTTCAATTTTCAGAATGATATCTAACTGAACAACTACCATTAATATAGCTTCGCTATTACACTTAACTAATTAGTTTTGTTACTAACACTCGCTGTTTGAATGGTAAAAATCTACCGTTTAATGAGATAATTATTTAAAATATGATGGTAAGCAATCTTTATTTTTTTATTTGAAAAAACATTAAAAAAATAATATTTAAAATTAAGCTTTTTCAAATATATATCAGAATATGTATGCCTACATAATTAATCTGATTACTTTCCATAGAAGATTTTAATTGGGTTAACAGATTCTAGAGTTTATTGGCTTGATGCAATTTACAATATTATTTTACAAACTCAAAATGATAAGATCTTCAATGTGTACTAATTTTTGAAATTTATTACACTGTTCACTTGATTTTCGGCTCATTAGATATGTTTATAAACTTTGATAAAAATAAAATGTTTAATGTTGCACGATCTATCTTTTATTTTAATAAGACATATACTAAATCTTTGATATACAAACCTTGGAAGACGTTTGTGGTTCTCTCGTATTTCCTACATAAAAGTCTGGGGTAGATCTTTGAGTCATCCTATGAAAGATAATTACATTAACTATACGTGTATGGGATGCTATGTTGGTATACAGATTAGGAAGCTAGCTTCTAAATACAAAGTTGAAAGGGATAGATCCTAACGCCACAATTATTTATTTATTTAAGGTATTTAAAATGCACTTTCTGAACCGACTAATTATGTAAACACACGAGAATTACTATGATCGATAAGTTAAAAGGGATAAATCCTACGCTACAGTTTCTCTTATTTTTTTATTTGAGGTATTTATAGTGCACTTTCTAAACCAAAAGATTAAGTAACTACATAGTAATTTATATGTGCGAGAGTGAAAAGGCCCATTAAATTTGCTGGTAAAGTTATTTTCACATACCTCCCAGATTTAGTTTACGTTCCAAAATCGACATGTGAACGACGATTTTACTCCCGCTTCGAAGGAAGTTTTGATACGGATTGTTATCGCCCAAGAAAAAATAGTTGACACCGGTTGGGGGTGAACCCACGAACATCGGATCCAGAGACAAGCACTTTACCTCATTGCCACCGATGTCGAGCTGCCGCTATAATTAAAGGTTGAAGTTGTGTTCGAGATTAAATATATGATATTAAGATAAGGTTTATGGGTGGACGAAATATCATAAATAGAACCCATTTTAAAAAGATAAATAATATACTTACTTATGAGCAATTATCTTTTGATTACATTGACATTACTTACAACTCTTTATATGAATACAAACAAAATAATTATGTTCTTAATAATATGTGTAAATAGATCAAACTTTTTTATGGCTAGTACAAATAAAATACTCTGACGGTTTACAAGCTAGTTTATAGCTAGTAAAGGTATTGTGTTTAATATTTATTCTTAAAGTAATTTTTTTTTTTTACTTTCTCGCTATCTTACAGGTAGAGAAAGTAATATGATCGTCAAGAAATTCGAACTCGAGTTTTTGATGAATCTCGACGTTTCATGACCCTCGAATTTGAAAAAGTGGTTTTTAAATGTCCGTCTGTCTATACCTCCGACTAGAGCCTAAACTATTTTACCGATTGGGCTAAAACTTGATATTTAGGGTTTTCATAGGGCTACCCCGAGGATTTTTGGAATTAAATATCTAACCTTAAAATAAAGGGTAGTTTACTGAGGGGCGAAAAGAGAAAGATTAGATTTTCTCAAAACCAAACAAACCAAATGGCTACTCTCAACTTATCGTCAAAATGACTTTAAGTGTTCCAGTCTGATACGTAAATTCCAATGTGTAATTTTGTCTTTGTTAGTCTTTGAGATATGCATATTACTTATCATTGAATACATGTGGACCTATTTACAATTTACACCTTTTAGTTGAAATATATTTTTATAAAACCAAAAGTTTTCAATATATATATATATATATATATATATATATATATATATATATATATATATATATATATATATATATATATATATAAACTTTTTGAACACTAAATGTTGAGTATTGCGACCGTAAAAAAAAAATCCAACCCAAAATGTTGATGGATGTCAACGTCTCATGAGCCCCTGAACCTTAAAAAGTGGGTTTTTGCAATTCCGTCTGTCTGTGTGTCTTTTTAACCCCAAAATTAAGAGTAGTTTAGCAAAAAGCGGAAAGAGAGAAAATCGATTTTCTCAAAATCGGCTATAACGATTTTGATTAAAATTCGTATCTATACATTGATTAAGATTATAAATAAACTGGCTATTTTAATTTTCCCATGAAAATGAATTTATGGTACCTTACAGAAGCGGAAATTTCCGTATCACCCTAACTATGAGATAATAAATATCATATCATTGCAAAAATTTAGTACTATTAAAAATAAAATTTTTATATGAACTATATATTTTATAAAACCAAGAGTTTCTGAGATATTGGAACATATATTAATATACTTTTGTGAGCTCTATTTGTGAAGAGATACTACCTAAATTTAAACGCAATAATTCACTAATGCCATAGAGTAAGCAAATAAGTAAATCTTTCAAGAAGTTGATGTTGTTTTTCCTTTAACCTCTTAGGGGAAATGTTTATACTGCACAGGGCTAAATCCAGGATTTTCGTGAGGGGGTGGGGGGATGAAAAGGAATTATAAAATTTAAAACCATGAGTAAAAAAAAGATTTATGTATGTATAGCGCAATTTGTTCTCGGGTTCGCTAGTGTATATTATATTACGGGCTTTGAGTAAATATCTCCATCTTTAAACAGTAGCGCTTGAAGTCCCTGCGGAATTCCCTATCATTTATTTCATTTCAGAATTTACTGTGTATATAAATTACAATACGTTTAAATTTTAAAATATATTATATATATTTGCAAAAAAAACCCTAAAATTTTTGAGTAAAAATCCAAATCAAATTAAACTTCAAAAGTTTAAATAAGCTTGAGAATTTAAATTTAGTAAACATGTTTACTGTATCTAACGTTTGATAAGTTAAGCGTTATTAGTAAAATAAATTTTAAGCCATCAACCCATTTAAATAAATATTTCAAATTTAATACGAGATTTTAAAATAAGCTTTGAATATTACTATCGTTTAACTATAACTCTAGGACTATTTGAGATATTAGTTCTATCGCAACCTCCCATATCACAGAGTTACCAAATTTATAATGGAAACTAGGTTAGAATCTGATTAAATGCCCCTAAATAAATCCCCAAACTGTCGTTTACTTGTTCATTTTTCCTTTATTTAATGGTAATTTATTTAAGAGAAAATCCACGAATTCTTGATAAATAACAAGACACATTTAACTACGCGAATATAAATAAGAATAAATAGCACAAAATGAATTAGAATTTTCGTAGATGTAAAATGGATAACTATTTAGGAAAAACACCTTAAATACACTTATTCATAAATCCAACCCTAACCTGGTGTATTCTTACATACTTAATATAAGGATGTAAGGGACGAAAGAAAAGTTTAGTGTTTTTGAAAATTTTATAGTAAAACATTTTTTGGGGGCAAAATAAATAAAATATTGCTTCAGTACTAACATTATAGTTTAATTTTCTTCGTTTGATGACATCAACAAGTCTTGTATATCTATCAAGGGTGTCTTGGAATGTATTATAAACTTTTCTCTTCATTTAAAAAGTTTATCATCTAGTCCCACTATGCTCATGGCAGATATTTAAGAACTGTAGAAATCACGATGTGAATAAAATTAAACTCGCTGTTTTTTACTGGAGCAATATTTTATTTATTTTGTACAAAAAGTTTTGTTATAAAATTTAAAAAAAATACTTCTATCTATTCACGTTTCCTACACTCTAACTTTAATCTAACCTTTGTTGGTGCTTTCACACATAATGCGAGCCTGGCGTATTAGTCTATGTGATCACTGCGGTGTGTCACTCAAAAACAAGGTAGGTAAAAATCATAAACATGGTATAATTAATTACTAACCTACAGTTACTGGCGTTAAAAAATAATTTGAGGACTGGCACCGTTGTATTTTTGCAATATTTTAAAATGTTCTAGATAATAAATCAAAAACATCTACTTTAAAATAATAATATTATTATTAATAAAGTAAAATTATTAAATAAATATTTGAATAATATTGTATTTTTGTAAAGTGTATTTAAAAAAAGAGAGAAAATTACTATAATGTTAAAATGTTACATAAACATAGCTTATTATTAGAAAAACTATAACATTTTGTGAGGCATTAATTTATATTTTACTGTATTACAAAATTAATGATAACTTACTTCTACGTTATTATTATGTTATTTTTATTTTATTTTATACATACGGTGGCAATCAGCTAGACGTTGAGATCACGACTGGCGCCGTTGCGTATTCACAACATTCCTGCGTGGTGCTGGTTAAAACTCCTATATTTTAAAGGATGAAATTATTTTTAAAATGTTCGATGACATCATACTATGCAGGAACTAATTAGTAGGCCACAGGAACTAATTGAGGAATACTTGGGAGAGATCTGACCTAATTATTAGGGTCTACGTTAAATATTCAAAGCAATTTAAAAACAAATTTACAGCTGTTAAGGAAATGCAACAACGCAAGTCTGAGAAGGTTAAGGATACAATCAGGTGTGCACATAGTTTTTATTAATACTTTAAAATATATATATTGTGAGTCTGACGTCTTAGACTGTGTGACTACTCGTGCAACTAGGCTTAGAACAAATCCATCAAAGAGCTTATACCTTACATATGTAATATGTGAAACGTAAGGGTTAAGTCTTTTTTTATTTAACTTCTACATATTAAAGCCAGACGTATTATCTTATTTAACTGTGGCCATAAGTTTTGTTTAATTTCTTAGCTTGAATAGAATATTGAGCAGTAAAATTAACTTGGTGATCCAAATAACGAGTTTATTTCTGTCAAATTATTTTTAATAGTAACGTGTATATATATAGGATATATGCGTGAAAATATAATTAGTGATAGCTACGTTAATTAAATTAACTAACAAAGGTAGAAGATAATTCTCCTTTTCCACCAAACAGAGCTACTAAGAGACAATAAACTCCACCCTTCCCCCCCTTTTTGGCAAACGCTCAGGGTTTTAATTGGCACTCTGTGAAATATTCAAAAACCAAATTGGGCTGCTGTGTTTTAGCCTTGACTCTAACAGAGGAAACGCGTGTGATGGTGGGCTTAGGGGTTGGTGGCAAGCAGAGGGTCGGAAAAGTAGGATTGAGGGAATAAAGGCTTACTGAATGTTTCACTGCAATCCATAATAAATGCTTGCACGATGAGTTGTGGAGCTCGCAAAAGGATTTGCGTTTTACTGAACAAAATCAATATTTTTAGTTTTAGGGGTAAGGGTTATTTGGTTTGGGTGTGTGTGGGTGTGTGGCAGGGCTTTAGGTTCCAATCAGAGGTTGAAGAATGATTGGGTCAGTTTTTATAAATTCTGGTTTGGTTCATGGTTAATTACTTACACAAAACCATTAGTTATTTTTTTAGGTGTAATAAAGGTCAATACATCTTTACCGCAGAAATAAGCTATATATTATTTAGTTTTATGTAATTAAACTTTGTAAGCTTATGTATGTCTAAAGTCATGAAATTCATGAGTTATACAAAAATATTAAAACAATATGCAATAAATTAGATATACATAAATTTACTTTTATTATGAATCAATACCAACCGAAAATTTTCTAGTACATTTTAAGTTCCGTTTTCAATTAACATTTTTTCTTCGAGAGCAATAAAATTTAATTAGATTTAAAGTGACTTAAACCATTTTGGATTTAAAACGTTATATTCACTAACTTACGTTATGGAACATGATTAATAATTGTCAATATAAAAATTATCTAAAATTTCTTTAATTTATTAAAAAAAATAGTTTTATCACCATTGTTTTCAAAACATGTAAGTGTTGTGCAGGTAAAAATGATTTTATTGAGGTAAGTGCTACAGATTATTCAAGAAGATAAACTTGGTCAAGAGGACTTATCACTTTAAAAGTTATGAAAAAATTTAAATTTACTAAGTGTACAGATTATCACAAAATAATAGCTAAAAAACACAAACATTATGTCATAGTTTCAAATGCTAGGTCAAATATTTTCTTGCCTCACTTATAGCTAATAAAATTTAAGAGTTTGAGCCCCGGGTTTGTATATTGATTTGTTTTTTCCTTGAATGTGTCCTCAAGTAGAAATATTGTATGTAAAGGAATTAATTTTTATTATTTATCTCTTATTACGATAGTTTCCTTGTTACTATTTATTTAAATAATGTTAGAAAAAGTTATTCTGTGTTAGATTGTGTCCAGATGTCATTATTCACATATACTTAAATTATTACATTATAATACGTTAATCGAACATATTTTTTAATTTTCCTTTTATGACTCAAATCAATAACAGGGCTTGTGTGACGGGGGAGTCGGGATTCAAATATCGGCCAAGTGTAGCTAGATGCTTAAATGGTTTCCCACTATTTTTGCATGCAAATTTGTGTACATTCCCCCTAATCTATCACTTTTTCATCACTATTTTAATATCTTAAAAATGAACCCAGAAATATCCGGAACAAGTTGAAAATTATGGTGCACATAAAAACTCATTTTATCTTATGTCATCAATTGAATTGTTTAATGGAGTAAAGTCCTTTTGAGCTTTAACCTTTAAAATGCATCGTGGGTGGAGTTAAATGTGTCTCGTTGGAAAAATAATTTTCCCAAGCTATGTGTTGTTCGGCCAAACAATAATTTCCTAACACGGCATTGCACTTAGCATTACCGTGAAACTCAATGACGCTGATCTAGAATTAAACATTCAAGAAGACGTAGATGAATGTGTATTTTTGTGAATTTACATTACATCATCATTTTTATAAATCTGTCAATATATACCCACGAGCTATATTAAATAAGATTAAAAATAGAACTGACACAAAAAATGATTATATACTAATAACAAGTATAAATCTTTTCAATCTGACATAAAAGTATTATCGTAAAGCAATTTTACAGATAGTGTGAAACAAGTTGGTATTACTTCATCTTTAAGGCAACATTCTGTTGAATTTCTCCACATGTACTTGGATATTAGTAGACACACATTATTGTTATCTTACAAACTTTTTTCTGCTCACTCAATCTTACTACCAGTCTAGGCCCAGCTCAAATAAATAGGGTAGAAATAAGGAACTCAAAATTAGGAGGAAACTCATGTATTTGCGTGTATGTAGTATGAAAAAACATCTTGGCATATACAATCAGACCCTTTGGCTGGTATTCAAACCCCGAACTATTTTATGCCATAAAACCAGAGCCAATGAGACTGATGACTTGGTACACGTATCCCATGGTGTGTGTGCCAAAAATTTGGGGCTAATTAAAATTGTGTGGCTTAATTTAATTAAGACACATTCAATCCAAACAATCGACAATAAGGTGCTGTGGAACGGTATGGACAGCACCCATTCCCTAGTATCTTCAATTACCAATGACGATTGGAACACAAGTGGACTGAGAGTTTTAACACTAGGAACAAGGTGACAATACTGAGATAGTTACAGCACAACATTTATAGGAAGAACTTGATTGAACGTTAGGTAATCCAATATATCAACCTTCACGTATTCATACTTCGATTCATGTTAACTAAATCTATCACTTTCGATACTATTAAGACCCATAAACTAACATAAATATGTATTATATTGTATTATGTACTGTATTAGAATTTTATCAAAATTGGCCGCAAAAAAAAATTACTTTTATAATGGGCTCTTCCTATTAAAATGTTACTGCACTAAGCACTGCTCTCATAATAACCGCCTCTTATATTAATCCTTTAATAACCTTGCCGTTAAACTTAATAGTAGTACTAACTTTAACAAAGATGTTTAGGCTGAATAGTAGTCGAAAGACTGAAATGGATTGAACTAGGTTTATGTGAATCACACTATTGGGATGTTTTAGATCATAACATACACGAACTGAAAATAAATACAAATATATATTTGTGAAGTCAAATAAAACGAATATTCTTGTAAATTATACTTTAATCATCCCTACTCCGTTAGTACAAATTATTTGGGTATAGTTTGGATGGGTAGTAAGTAATCTGTGTGGAACAGAAAACAAAATAGTTACGGTTTTATATACTAATTAATGAACCAATTAGAATAATCCCTCAGTTTTGTTGTTTAATCAACAAGAAAAGTTACTTTACAAACATGTGGTATTAAAATATATGTATACATTTTAATACATACATATATATATATATATATATATATATATATATATATATAGAGAGAGAGAGAGAGAGAGAGAGAGAGTGAGAGAGACGCTCTTCACCAGACTAATCAGAACTATTCCCAATGTATTACGTTCTCGTTTTATTTACATCATCCACTTTATCGTTAGAAATAATATTAGTAAAACTTCTATAATTCCAGCATTTGCTCCAGTAAATAATTTCACTGACCATATTGAATGAAAGAGTTTGCTCCAATGTTTGAGAAATTGCCTCTGATGAAGAAGAGCTTTAGTGTGGTTTCGTGCAAGGTTCTATCATAAAAAAATTAGTAAAAGTGACTATATTTTCGGTGAATTAAAGAGTAAAAAAGGGTAGAGAAGACTTCCGACAGGGGTAGTACAAACACATACTGCAAATAATTTGGAATCTTTATGGCAATAGTTTCAAAGTATGGTGCTTCGGTGCTCATTCTTTCCAAATAAATTGTTATTCTCACAAACCTTCTTATGCAATTACATTTTATAAATTACTCTACAAAGGAAGCACAGCATAATTTCTTACTTTAGATTCCTACTTATATTTGTAATAAATTTGTAATGTATAGACTAATGATCATTTTGTTAATATGGATGTTTATTTGCCTTGCTAAATATAACAAAAATTTTAAATCATTGCACTAATATTTATTGTAGAGCAATCAATCTATTTGGTTTTTCAATTTCATTGAAATAAGATTAACTACTAAAACCAAAGAAAAAAAATTACATCTAATCTACTTATCACCTATAATATAAGGAGTTAATAAATAGGTTCTACACTCATCTTATCTTATTTTTAAATGATGGAGGTTCGAAGTTTGAAAAATGGCCGGGTGTACTAAGGTGTTGTTTTCCCAAATGGCTTCCTACTCTAACTCCAAAAAAATATTTCTAGCTTTTCTATAGATTACACCTTCTTCATCCCGTCGGTATTAATTTAAATATGCAGCTATCTTAAACGGGAAGTAAGACTCAGAATACGGGAAATATATCCTAGCTATTACCACTAATCTATTAACCGTCAAGTTTTTTTCACATCCATCCTATGTTCTGGGTCAGTTTAACCACCAAGAAACTGACCATATTTTAATAATTAAAATGGGCTTGTTAAATGATGAAAAAGAAGAAGTAATAACCTCATAAAATATAATTTTACAAACAAGTCAACAAATTAAATATTTCATCTTAGCTATTACATAATTGTAACCTTGCATCGACTCTGAATCAAGAGACCAAGGTTCAAATTACAATCAGCAGCTTTGTTTTTTTACAAGAATTTTTATAGCCTTTACTTTCTCTAGATCCCTTAGAGAAAGAGTGTTGTGATCGTAAAAAAAACCTAAATTGAGATCTTGATAGATGTAGAAGTTTAATAACCTCTGAAGCAAAATAGTGGTTTATGCGATGTCATCTCTTTGTCTGTCCGTCTATTGTTTTGCATTTCTGTATCTCAGCCTAAAGCTGAAACATTTTACTGATCGGGCTAATGCTGGGTTCTCATAAGGTTCCCCTAAGGAATATTTGGAGTTATATATCCAACCCTAAAATTAAGGGTAGTTTACTGAAGGGCAAATATAGAAAAAAATCAAATTTCTCACACTACGATCTAAGAATTTTGATTAAATTTAGTTATATAGGCACTGTTTAGCATTAAAAATCAAATTTAAACTTTCATTTTTCCATGAAAATAAATTTAAGACTAATTTACATGCAGATAAATGTCAAATTTTGATAATACACCCTCGCAACTATTTGAGATACGAAATAACCTATCATTGTAAGATTGTATTTTTATTAAAAATAAAAATATTTTCTTTTAAATATATTTTTATACAACCAATATTTTCTGAGCTAAAAGTATTTATATATACATATTTGTGGATATTTTTAAAAATGAAATAGTTTTGGGTAAGATCCTTAGTAGACAAGGTACCTGGTGTTCAGGTATAGTTTTTCAACATGTATTTAATTTTTAGTTTGTATATATATTTTTATTAAACTTTTAAACTACATAATAATATAATACATTGATGATAGTTTTTGTATATTTATGTAACCCTTTAAAAATAGAAAAAGATATATTTAAAACTAATAAGGGATTCTTCTCTCTTTGTAAAATGTTCTATTTTACTTTTTCCTACGATTCAAATTTTACCTTTTTTTAGCCACCAATACTGTGTGATTGAGGTAAGGGAATAAAATGTAAGGATGTGTCGGAGCCGGCGACATTTTAAGTTACGGGCGCTTCTGATTGAGCCCGCCATTACGGCATGGTTATGGCCCTTTTTTTTATGTCTTGCTGTGGTACAGAGATAGAGAGCTCCTTTTTTATAGGCTGAGTGGTGGGATCCTAGAATCGTATAAATGGACATTCAGAATAGATGTGAATGTAAAAATGAAGCAAACAAACACGTTACAATTTTTCCATATTAATTTGGGAAGAATAGGCCATACCTTTTCTCTAATTTAATTGTTTTATATTTCTTAAGAAAAGTATTTATGTTCCTTCAAGCAGATTATTACATTTAAGAAAGAACAACTTTTCACATCTATTTAATAATATTTAAATTTAATGATTCAATAAATAGTACTTTTCAACACAAATTGGCTATACATGCAAATATCCCAAATTCAAGATTCCCACATACCTAAGTCAAACCGTATTTTCTTTTATTACTATTATTTTCTTATGGATAAAGATAACGTCTTAACCATTAACTATACTGTACGTGAATAGCAAATCCTTTCACAGAACAAAGCCACTCCCTATAGACAGGGGACTGTATTATCAACAGTAACAGATGATTTCAAATTGTTCTTCATAAACCTTGCCTTAAGATATGCGTGAAGAATTACCCTGAGTTCGGGATGAATACTGTATAGTTCATGGCACGCTAAGACAAGGATTTTGAGTTCAATTACCGGGTCCAGGTGCCATTTTTTCAATTTTCGTATATTCTACTTTAGCTTATCGACTGACGCCTAATGGCTGCCCTACACTTAGCATGTTGCAGCGCTACTTTATCACATAACTTTGCGGAGATACAAGACTTTCGTGTAATATACCCAAATTATCAGTGCGCGTATCAGAAATCTGGCATCTAGAATATCAAAACATCTCAAATAGTTTTCATGATTGACCTGTTGCAAAGAATCTTAGTGTGACACTTAGCTTCTCATGTGGAGATTTGGCCTTGCTTAGTCAACCACTGAGACATGATAGACAACATTTGCTTTTAGGTGTTTTGATTCATACAAATATAATTCCGGAATTTATCAGAATCTGATCTAGGCAGAATCTTCATAGTGTGTGACACCAGTGTTCCATTTTAACACTAAATTTCGACATTACACACGTTTATTTCTGCATTTTACGACATAACGAGATTTCAAAATTTGGTAGTACCAATACATTACCAGCAAATCTTTATCCTCATGTTGTTGACAAGACATCTTGGTACGAAGTAAACCAAGAAAAAAAAAGTTTGGACGATAAAATACTTCTCCATCCACTGGACTGAAAGAAGATGATAATTCATCTGTAGGTAGCGGATGTGTAATCGGTTTCTCCAATTTTTCATCTCGCAGCACTGCAGAACAACGTCAGATAGCAGCGCTGCAAACTGCTACGTGTAATGCGGCCCTTATAAATATAGTGCTATTATTATATTTAACACACACATATTTAAAGCGGAAAAAATACTATGGAGTAGATAATATCTGTACAAGTATGAAGGAAATATGAGAAGATCACAGTAACCAATCATATTTGGGAAACCATTCTCAGTACTCCATGACGAGATTCATAACCCAACCCTCCCGTCATATGAAAGTTAAGTTATTGCGAGCCTAGCGTCTTGGATCGTGTTACCAATCGCTGGAGTTTGAATATTATTATTATATTATTATTAGCACCGCGTCTTACTACCCGTTCGGGTTATACGCACTTACTCTAATGTGTAATGGTAGGGTGATTATGGGATTAAATGAAGGACCTACAGTTTAACGTGGAATCCGAACCACGGTGGAGGCCTGGCATTCCTCACATTCACAAGTTGTGATTAATACGAGTTTGAATAAACTTATAGAAAAAAAATCGAGAATTAGAATTGTATATTAGCAAACATTACTACTGGGTGAAAGGTTAGCTTTGAGTTGTATAATTTGTCATTATTGGGAAAAAGAGGTAGATGCAGATGATAATTAATTAGGTCAGTTACTGCTGTTTACACGCCGGGGCACACGTGATATATATGTTGCTAATAATTTGTAGGATGCCCACTTTTGACCATCAACATTGATTAAAAGTCACTAGAATGTATTAATAATAGAATTGATCCAAAAAGGTATCAAAAGCTTCAAATAATACTTTCCTAAGAATTACTGTATAGTTTCTCTATGCATCATTAATTAAACGGATTAAGAAGGTAAATAACATAGCTGTAATATTTGTATGTGTCATTGTAGCAAAATGAGCTTCAGTTTTCGAATAACCGGCTTGCTATGAAAATCATCCTGAAATTCATTCTGGTTTGCCACTGTCAAGGAGGTTGGAATTAAAACCCGTGTGGTTCTGCTGAAAGTTTTGTCTTGTCCTGAATTATATCTAAAGCTCACCTCCCCCTACCCTCCATCCAAATAAAGGTACCCTCCATCTACCCCGAAAGGTAGAAATCTCACCTTACATAAATTGAAAAATGACACCTGGACAAGGGAATCGATCCCAGGACTTTTAACTTAGTACACCAATACTCTGACCACTGAGCTATTCAGGAATCATCCCGTGCCCTGGGTCATTCTTCACTCATATTTTAGACCGAGTCGTGAGTCTTGAGTCTAAAACTTGAGAGAATAATAACCCTGGTCACGGGGCGAGACCTGGATGGCTCGGTGGTTAGAGTATTGGCGTACTAAGCCAAAGGTTCCGTGTTCGATTCCCGTGGACAGGTGTCATTTTTCAATTTAATGAACTTGACATCCACATGTGGCTATAACCATAACCAACAAATATAGCCTTGCTATTTAATCCATCATAATATATGGATCATAGTCTTTCATCTTACATGGCTTAACTTATGATATAGAGCAATCTGCCTGAGTAAGAATGCTACCTTTAAGAATGTACCGAGTTAAAACTTCTTTGATTTCTATCTTTACCACTCCTAGCCTATTTATATGACATAAAGGACCAGTTTTATATATTAAGGGGAAACAGTACCCAAAAGTTTATAAAAAATTATTATTTTTTTAAATACATTTACTAATAGTATAAAGTTTCCTCTTTCCACCAATACCAAACACATAATAATTAGTTGTATATTTGCTAGTCAAATTAAAATTTTACTATTCAATGTTGCAAATTGTTTTGGTTTAGGGACACATTTTGTGAGGACTAGTTTCCAGTAACCAATTTTATCTACTATATTTATCAAATTTATAATAATACATTTTCTATCTATCTATCTATGAAATCACTGTGTGGTAGATCTCTGATTTATTTTAAAGTTTGATAATAATATATTTGTTCTATTGTTTCTATACAAGCTGTTTATAACATTTGTTTCTATATTGTTTTGTTTGTAATTCAATTGATAATTAGTTATTTATAGTGGTTTTTACTAATATAGTGATATATAAAATGCCTAGGTCAAAATTGTTTGGTAAACGAAAGTTTTTGGGAAATAGATATAGTGTGACAAAAGAAATAACAACTCTTTCAAGTGAAACTTCGTCAGAAAATTGCATAACCCCAACCCTATAACCCCCCCCCCCCCCATAACCCCAAGTCAACAAGAGGGCTAGACAAGTGCGCAGAAATGTAAAAAGAAGGTTAGAAGGAAAGAAGAGGACAAAGATGATCCTGAATATGCTACAGGAATGCATTAGATAATAAAAAATCAAGAAAAAAAGATTAAATTGGTAAACATTGCTATATAATTTTTAAATAGATTTATCTCAAAACTACATTTTTTAATGTTTAGGTACATATTTATCAAAATCTATTCAACCAATTTTTATTAAAAAAATACCAGTTGATCTTGGGGTGGTACTCATTGATAATAAGAAGCAAAAAGTTTATCTAACAATTAAGAGGGAAAATATAAATTATTAACAATGAAATTTTAACCAGAAAAAACGTATAAAAACATTCAACAAGAAAAAAAATCAAAACTTAATAATTTATTTTCCCATCTCAATTTCGCTTCTTATTAATACTTATAAAGCTATAAACAACATCCACTAAAAATTTCAACTCAATTGATCAATTGGTTTGCAAAATATATGTACCGAAAAATGGCAAATTTAACCTAGGCAGGATAGGGACTACTGTGTCCCCTTAATATTTAGTACGACGCTTCTATCTCGGTGCTACACTTAATAAATAACACCTACTCAGACTCGAATGGAATGGACAAGTTCTATATGTGAGACTTGTCCATTACATTCTGTTTTGGGAAGTTGTCCTAAATTTAGTATAATACCGCACTTGAGGCATATTCAATAGGACTATGAAACTGGTCCAAATATGTAGTAGTCTTAATATATATTAAGACGCCGTATACAAAATAAAAACTTAATTTTTAGGTATTTGTGTCATATCTTTAATTTACTAATATTTAAGTATATATACAAAGATAAGTTTGAATTTAAAAACTGAATTACAAGCATTTTCCTTTGGAGAGAAATTATATTAAAAAACATTCATAATCATCTTATTATGTCCTACCTCTTTAAAATGATCAATTTGAACCAGATTTTTTTCATTACTGCGTTTTATATCTATTGTGCTACTTGTAAACAAAAAATAATTTATAGTTATATTTTAAATTTACTTTCATGGTTGTAGGTCAAGACTATATCGGCAGGTTTATAGACTCCATAGTGTATTGTACTTACACAAAATTAAGTTTCGTGTATGTATCTTTGAATAACTGTTTTAAAAAAAACTTCATCAATGAGTTTTACAATACTTCCAGTGATATTATGCGCTAAAACATTGTTACATAGACGATTTAATTCATAGAATATGTTTATATTATTTTTATTTTAATACCTTTTTTGTATTCAAACTAAAAATATAAATTATGATTAGCTACAACTTGATTTTTTAAGTAGTTTACTTTTCCTTAAATGTTTAAATATTTTTTTATATTAGTGTGGTTATAAGTTTAAAAGCTGCTGTTTACTACATATTAAATGGCAGCTTCTGGTACAGTTGGAATGTCTTCCTCTATTCCAGGAATTTACTGCATACTTAGTTTGTTTTTATGGGTTTTGTCTTACATTCAAACTACCAGCTTGACAGATTACTAAGGAGTTTAAATAAGCCAACGTATACTCCCTTCCAAAACATAAGTATGACACACAGGTTTAAGATACTGTGATAAAATTATAGTTTCCACATTATTAAATTATATATATTTTAAATTATCACCACTTCTAAATAAATATAAAGTAATACTAGCTCGACATATTGTGAATACCCATTATGATCTAATTACTAGAATAGGTAACTTCTTAAAGACCAGTTAGAAATACATCTAGGATATTATGTATCATAATTTTCTTAAATTTAACTGGACATAAGAGAAATAACATGTTTAGCATAGTTATATAGTTAAATGTTAAACGTTTCTTCAACAAATAATACGAAGATCATATAAATAATATCACAATAGCACTTGCGAATTGGGTAGAGAGAAAAATGACGGTTACCAGACACAAAGACAATCCATGTGACGCATCTATTCAATTTCATTCAAATTCAATTTAAATCTCTATATTATTACATTACTACTAGCATTACATTCAGTGTACATTGAATTTTCGGACAACTTGTTTATCTACACCTTTCACATTGTTTTAGAAAATAGTTTTCAAATTAAAATATAGAAATCTGGATTCTGACTGTGATAGCAACATTATTATTTTTCCACAGTTGTTATAAATTTAAATCCGATTATATTAAATAACAATATTTTAAAATTATTTGTATTAGGGCTATTATATTGTTAAAGACAGTTTCCATACAGTAAAATATTAAATTATCTTACTCTACCATATTATTTTAATTATATTATATTAGTTTAAAATTGATGCCTAAACTGAAATTATTTGTAGGTATAATTTTTGCACTACCTTTTACTACCCCTTTGGTATGTATGCATATATACTAATTAGGCTCATGTGTAATAGATGAGGAAGATTGAATTAAGATGAGGTGTAACCACATTGGCATGTATAGAGAGTGGAAATAAAATATTTTGGAAGAACAACTCCTAGTTCGTACAACCAGTATTCGAACCCCGATCTCCTCGGCAATGGCAGTCTAGTCTCTTGCGAGAGTGACGCCTCAGACCAATAACATATGATTTCTGCAAGATGTTAATCCACGCTTGTATTTGTCCTTGTAATTAGAGCAATATTGGGCTATCATCCTGCTGGGAGTATTGTGCTAATCCTATTGACGAGAGATTCTGATGAAACCAATTATCTTGCTTGTTTTGTTATAATACCAGGATTAGTGAGTTTTAAGTAATAACTCGTGAGTTATAATTAATGTATTGGCTGTCTCAAAAAGAGGGATGAGTTTCACCCAGATTGAAAAGAAGTCATCCTCTAAAGGCGATAATACATTGTAATATTTATTTTATAAAAGAAAAATATATATGATAAAAGATCTACCTTTGATTAAATGTCTGTTATTACAATTTATTCATTGTTTGAACAATATATTATGTCATCGTATAAATGAAGCAACTTAACGTGTGCACCAAGAACAAATTTACAAATTCTGTCACAAAAGTTGAACAATTTATTTAGTTTTTGTCATATACAAAATATTTTTGTCTATAATGTACGATTCATATTTACTTTCTCTTGAAACCTTGGAGAGCAAAGTATTGTGATCGTCAAAAAAAATCTAACTCAAGATTTAATAAATGTCAACGTTTCAAGACACCCTGAAACAAAAAATATTGTATTCGCAATGCCGTCTCTCTGTCTTTACCTCGAGCTAGAGCTGAAACTATTTGACCAATTGGGGTAAAACTTGGTATATAAGGCTTTTATAAAGTTCCCTGAAATATTTTTGGAGTTAAATATCCTAAACTATGGGTAATTTACTGAAAAGCAGAAAAAAAATTCTTCAAATTTGCTCTAATCATTTTGATTAAATTTTATATCTAGACACTGTCTATCATTATAATTAAGACAGCAGTTCTCTATTTCACATGAAAATGACTTTGGGGGTATCTTACAGGAAATAAATTTTCCAATTTTGATCACTTCTCCGCAACTATTTAAAATACGAAATAATTGATCAAGGTAAAGTTATAGTACTGTTAAAGTTAAATTCTTTTATTTGAAATATATTTTTATAAAACCAATAGTTTCTGAGCTGTAGGCAAATATATAGATAAATATTTAATTTTTTTATTCAGATCTTTGAAAATGAATTTGATTCTTATGCTTTTTGGTGGACAAATATGTTTCGCTTTCCTCAATTTTTCTGCATCAGTGTTCTTAGTTCAAAATGCCATAAAGTAAGTAACAGTGTATATTATTTAATTTATGATCTTTGATGTAATATTTCTACCACACTGCATAAATCTATTATTTATTTTTACAAATGTTATGAGTTTTCAGTAAATGTATAATTTAAGATAAAAGCGGGAAATTTTTTTTGTGGTGCACCGTACCATTTATTTAATTATGGCTAATATCCAAGTTGATCTTTCCAATCCCCTAGAGCATGTTCTAAAATGTAAATTTTTATAAGAGATTTGGATAAAATATTATTTTTAATGGATCGTAAAAGTTACATTATATTTATTTAATAGAATAAAAGTGATTGAATAATAGGAGCCTAAGGCACATAAAGCTAATAATTGGCTAGCAATAAACGAGAAGTCTGGCTAGCCAAACCTACATGCCGCAGCTCCCACCGAGTAGAGTCAAATAATTCTGCTCTATAGGATACTCTGAAGCTTTCCATCTTTAGCAAGCGTCATTGAATCTAAAGTAATAATCATAGTATATCTCAACCTTTAATTTTTAACATAGCGTTTTACTACCCATTTGGAATTTTCGCTTATTTAATAATTACTCTAATGTGTTAGGATGAGGAAGATTGAATTTAGATTAAGTTTACTCGCATTTGCTTGGAAATAGAGAGAGAGAGAGAGAGAGAGAAGGAAAGAGAGAGAGAGTGGAAAATCGTTTAGGATAAATCACCCTCAGTATACTCAAACGGGATCGAACCTTGATCATCCCGTCATCGGCAGTCCAGTATATTGCGAGAGTGGTGTCTTAGACTATGTGACCCCCTAAGCAATTTCTTGGTTTAATATGTATCTGTGAATTTTTGTGTGAAAGGCTATTAATTACTGGTCATTTTATTTAAAATAGTATATAATTACTCAGGTAGAATTAATGGCCTATTATAGTTTATTCATTCAATTACACTGGAGAAAAATTGTGTACACAGTTTGCAGCTAGTAGTAAATTTAAAATAACTTGTGCCGCTTTGACAGGCAAAAAAGATGGTGTACTAACGGTTTTTTGTTGGCCTTCGTCAAGGAATAAAACTTATAAGTCAAATATAAATTTAAAAAAATATTTTCCTTTCCCGTCAAAAGTACCAATATGTGTACAGGGTACACCTTAAAATATCATCTGTTGTGTTTGAGTAAGGCAATTTGTCAAACCAAAAATAACGCATAAACCATCCTTCACCTATAACTCCTGTGGTTTAAAACCACCCTAAAAACCATCATTTCTGCATCATTTACGTCCAAACTCACATACCCAGGTTCCATACAGCCATGCCATCGAACAGGGTGTGGGCCTGTTTTAAAGATAATTGGGCGAACTATAATATGCCACTTTGTTCGTATCATGAATATTTACCCTACTCTGATTGGCTACGGTCCACTCTACCACGTATGCCGCATTTAAACAACGTATGCATGACCACAGTAATGGGCCCTGTGTGTGTGTTATCCGTGACAAATGAACAACAGTAGTCTGTTGAAATTCATACTGACCAAATTGCTTCATACATTTCAGCCTGGTTTGTGTCTAAAATATTTCTGACTTTGTTTGGATTCACAATGCTCAATATATTTCTAATTATAATACATTATTTAAAAATGAATATTTATATGCTTGTGGACCCGTCTTGAAATCAAGGTTAATGACTTAAAAAACGAAATTTAGCCTAGAACAGCATATATTCAATTATCTTGTACAAAAAAACACAACCAGTTTGCAAGTATAATTTCATATATAAGTAGCAAAATTATTATTTTAAATACCTCCACCTAGCACACGGCTAAGAAACTTGGCATTTATTAAATAATGGTGGTTTGGTTCGTATATTTATAACTCCCAGAGAACATGCAAAATAAATTTAGTAGGCCTACTTCATCTTTATAAAAGAAAGTGAAACTTGAATACATTTCTAAGAGGAAATTTAATAATTCTGTAGTGAAATGCCTTTAGTATAATAATTTAATATGATTGCATGTGTGATGAAAGAGGACTATTTAATTGTTTGTATATTTGTGATCTTCTGAATAAAGTGGGGGTTAAACCGTGATTTTTACTATGTGTGTTTTAATATTATTTTCACTTTTGGATTCTTATAACTGATTCAATAACTATACATTTTCAAATTAATTCTTTAAAGCTATTCTTAGTATTTAAATTGTCATCAAACTGCTAGCTTTCCTAGTGCATTTGGCAAAAAATCATTTTAAACAAGAATTTACGAAATAAATTTAAACCTATCAAGTTTTATTTATATATTATATATTTTATTTAAATATAATGTGATGTTTATTTTAGCACCGCGTCGTACTACCCGTTTGGTTTATACGCCTTTATATATTAACTGTGCAAATTGTTTATCATTTATATTGTGTACATTTATTGAATTAACTTTTAACACTATTAAAACCTCAATAATAAAAGTTACATAAAATCTTTCTTGTGAATTCATATTGTATTAATGTTGGTTTTAATTAAAAAAAAAGCATAGATTTCAACCTATATTTTTTATTATTTTCTTACAAATTTTTTCTGTCGTTTGCGTCTCACTACTCTTTCAATTTGTACGCATATATTTACAAATTACGATAGTGTGTTTGGGATGTTGTGGTTTGAATTTAAATGAATGGTAGCAGTATAATCGTGGAGGGAAATTGGATTTTTTTAAACACCCTCACGACACCCAACCAGAACTTAACCCTGACCTTCTCGTCATCAGTAGTTCAGTATATTGGAGCGTGACACCTTAGACCATTCGACCACTTTGTTGGTGGTTTTACACATTTTAAATCGAGATATATTTTAGTAAATATATGTTTCATAATTTTAAATGGATAATTTAATCTACACTAATAATAATATTGAAAGTAAAATTTTAAATTATCTATAAATTTACATGAACTATCTTTTACAGTGATCTCAATTTGTAAGCTTGCACACTATCCTGAAATTAATGGTAAAATATTAGTCTTCATAAATATGCTCTTTCTAATAGTTCAAATGATTGAAGTTAATTTTCAGCTAGATTAAACCAATACATACATGCATTTCGTCAATTACTGTCTTTGACGAATAATGGATTTGGTAATCGAGTGACGACACGCTATTGTGGTCTTCCCAATCGACCAAATAGCCACTTTGAAAAGTTTCATGATGTTTGGTCAAAGACAAAACACATCATTATTTTCCATCAGGCCTTTTTAATGCTTTACATTTATTCTACGTTGAGCTAAAATTGTCAATGAGAAGTCAATATTCAAAATAATATGTGACAACTAAGGGCTTAATTTATTTTTAGATTTATAATTCATCCTCATGATCAGACAGTAGTTACAAAGTATTCCTAAAAGGAATTGTTTATCAGTACTCTTGACAACTGGTATATTAACATATTTTACGGTACCATTTCTTAGAAGCGAGCGAGGTTATTCTTATATTAAGGTAGGAAGGTACTAGTATTTATAATTGAAAGGAAAATAGATTGTATTTTTGTGGAGGAAGTAGAGGGAAAAACCTGAATTTAGAATTACTTAAGTTGACTCAGGATTCAAAGAGTTATTTCACAGTTTCACAAAATATACCAAATAATATCAAAACCTTTATTGCGTGCCTTATGATGTGGTTATTGTTTAATTCAAATTAAAACAATATAAACACCTTTATTGCGTGCCTTCGAATGTGAGTGTAATAGTTTAATTCAAATTAAAAACAATATAAACACTTTATTTGCTGATTTTGGTTAATGGTTTAAATTCAAATACTAAAGGAGAGTTATAAGGAATAGGCCTCCAGCTATTGTTAAACGAGGTGGTAAATACAGGTTTAAACAATATATTTCACGTACAGAGAATCGAACAATGATTTCTACGTCACTGTTATTATTATCTATTTTTATATGTTTAAGTTATCAAGCTACTGCTCTCAGAATCATTTTATTACAACTAAATCAATATGTATGCATCTATTTGTTGGAATATCTAACTTATATATTAGGCATGGCCTTACAGACTAATTAAATTCTAAAACAAATTACATCTTTCAATTTCCCAGCCATCAATTTAAAACTATAGTAAAACTCAGTGACCAAATAAAAGTAATATATATATGTATAAATTCTAATATGTCCTTTTAGCACTAAGCATAACACTATTAGTAACCCCAACCTTTGACTCCCCTATTGGAACATAGTAGAATGGCACAGTAATGGACATACGGATCTAGATACCTTCCCTTCTCTACTAACCTCCTCTCTCCCAAGTATAGCTTTTTTTTGCATGTAAATTTAACACACACTACAGGCCTTTTGGATAAACACGGGCTTGTGAGTTTATTAACCGGTGTTTTAATTCGCAGTTTAGGTCCAACCACATGTAACGACGTTGCTGCCATGTTTGACCGCTTCGTGCTGTTGAGATGTAGTGTAGTTGAACATTTTTAAAAGTGCGTGCACAGTATGAATGGAGAAAAGAGTATAGATTACACAGAAGGGTTACAAAATAATTTTTCGTCCATTCGATGGTTATATTTTATCATTTACTTAGCTAATTTATTATTGACTCGCGTAGTAAAAGCTATTAATGTTTCTTATTCTTCTGTGAATTTGTCCTAAGACATTAACTGGGCGTCTTCCATTTTCCTTAGTCCTGTGGGTCTTCAATCATCTTTTTGTACCCTCTCTTCCTTGATATCTGTTAGAATTCTTATTCCTTTTCCCCCTTTTCTCTCTATCCTCCCCTAGATGATCCTCTTCATTAAACAAACCCTACATAGTGTGTGTTCCAACCAAGACGTTTTTCTCTTCTTAACATCCCTATCAGATTCCTCTCCTCATTCCTCACCCCGTCCATCCTTTTCACCCTCTTCACTCCTCTCCACAACCACATTTCAAAACCCTCCAAATACGTTTGTTCCCTCTTTCTGACTGTCCACGTCTTAGAGCCATACATCACCACACTCCACACGAAACATTTTACAAACCTCTTTCTTGGCTCAATCGGGATTTTTCCATCTGTCAGAAATCCCCTAAATCTTCCGTATGCTCCCTTCCCATGGTTATTGTGCTTTTTATCTTCGTTTAGTTTCAATTCCAAGTCACCAAACTTCCCAAATATTTAAACGACATTACTTGTTCTAGTTTCTCCCCTTCAATCAATATAATATTAACATTGCCTTCTTCCTTTCCAGCTCTCATCACTTTCGTCTTACCGATGATAACTTCATTATTATATTAATAAACTAGATTTATATGTTTTAATAGCAAGTCTATATTTGTATTTTCATTAAAATTCAATAAAATAAAAACTATTTTTAAAGTTTTATTTTAAAAGAAATCTGCTGTAAATAAGAGCTGTAAAACAAATTTAGATTTTGCCACTGAGCAACTAACTTTTAGCTTGAATCTTGACTATAGGCTATAACGTAAATAAACCATTATTAGGGTAGGCATGAATGGAAGAATGCTAGCAACAATTATCAAACCTGGGCACACTGTATAAATTTCAAGCTCTTTTAGTCTGTTTCGCCCGTAAAAATAAGTCTGGGTTCGTATTCCTTCCGCGTGCACTGAGGGTGCATATTCCTAAATGACTTCCCACGCTCCATCCATGCGAAGTGGATTCATTTCTTCTAAAGTCAACCTTCCTAATTCTTAGCTTATTAGATAATTAATACACATTGGTCAATTTTGATAGATCAATACCTGTTAAAATAACACAAATAATAAAGTAAAATGTTATCAATGTTGCCGAAAGAAATATATTTGTGTTTCCTCTTTTTTTTTCTCACCATATTCAGTGTATACCTGTTCAGGTTTATGCAAATATAATAAATACTCTCATGAGGTAATGAGGGAAAACCACCCTCAACAGATCTACTAGGATTGGAATCCCAAACTTACAGACAAAAGAAGACCAGTCTAGGATGAGAGTGACGCCATAGACCATTCGAATAAGTACTTATTTAAATATATACATCTATTTGTTTTATTTGCTACATGCCTTACTACCCGACCGAGATATTCAATATATTCACACTGTTGGGGTAGGAATTAGAGTGGTATAATTTGGAAGTAATATACCCACATTTACGTGCAAGAGATAGAGAGAAAACTTTAAGGAATACATTTCTGTACCCCCAGATTAGAGCTCCTAACACGACCTTTCCGTCATGTTAAATCCAATGTATGATGATAATGATGTATTAATCCTCGCTACTCCTGATGTGAGAAAAACTATATTATTATAATAATTTATCTGTCCTTTATTAACTCATAGCTTTCTTTTTATAGCATACTATAATATTGTATCTGTTTTGAAGAACTCAATTAAACCAGATAGTAGTTTATATTATTAAAAGATTCCCAAATACTCCTTTATTTTAATTGTTCTTCCTTTTTGTCTCCTCTTCGTTCTTAGTTTATTTTAGAATCATAGAGAAGAGAGAATAAATGAATTCTACTCTCAGGGCAATACAATGGGAAAAAGAAAGGGATTTCGAACGATTTGTTGAAATTGTTTCTCGAATGTCATTACCCTGTTTTCGGAAAAGGGGGGGGGGGGAAACAAACTGCAAACAGCCTTATACTAAAAGGAAATCAAGTAATAGATGGTTGAATTGGGGTGGAATGGGGTGGGGGTGTAGGGAGTGTTTCTCAGCACTGCCGGAAACATAACAAAACAAGAATACAGTGATGGAGTGGGTTTGGATACTATTGAATGGTTTATTAGTATTTAAAAAAAATATGTATATTTAAAGTACTCAAGAGTTTCCAAAAATAAAACTAAGACAAACGAATTTTTTTTAAGAAGTTTAATGTATTATTAAAAGTTACAAAAAAAGTTTTAAGATGGTGTAATAAACGCAATAGAATAATTTGACTTATATTATATTTAGTGAGATAGCTAGTACTGTTTTTTTAGATTTACTATTGATATATTTTCTACTACCTTAAAGGATAAACCAAGTGTACATGTACATTCTAAAATAGATTTAATCCTCCATTTTTAAATAAAATGAGATTTTGAATTACAATTTTTAATACACTCTAACACATTATACAATAAATGAGTAAAGGTTAGTAAAAACATTTGATTATATATCTTATCTCTAGAATGTAGAGATTTTACTCATTATTTACGAATAATAATATATTTTTAAGTCATCTATCTCCTACCAAACGATTTGACAATTCAAATAAATTTGTCAAGAATGATAAACGTATAATTAAGAATAAGTTCACCCGCATTTGTGCGGAATAGTAGAAAAATATTTATTTTGATAAAAAAAAAAGTCTTGATTTTTACACCAGCCTCTGCGTCTACAGCCCTCAAGACAAAAAAAAAAAAAAATACTGACACCCTTATTCACGCTACCGGTAGTTCATTCCAATCCATTACATATATAAACAGAAGAATAACGCGAATTATAGTAAATTTAATGTTTTAGGTACCATTTGAAAAATATATTTTTTATTCTAAAATAAAATAGTTATTTATCACACATCGGTAGACACACAGAACATACATCAATCATTAGTCTAATTTGATGGTGATGAAAAGGCTGGGGTTTGATGTCCTATTTGGGTACATTGCCTGTTTTTTTTCCCTTCAACTGTTTCTCAATCTACCTCTACCTCAATATGTATACATATAACTTAAAATGTACCTTCCTTATATATATATATATATATATATATATATATATATATATATATATATATATATATATATTTAGTGTTGTTTTTGCACTGAACTGTACCAGCACTGAACCTTACCACCCATTAGGGTTATACGCCCTTATTGTAGTTCAATACGAAAAACCAGCGCGGACAGTAAAAATACGGTACTTGAATAAAATGTTTAATTTAAGTGTAATTATATAATTTCTAATAAGTTTTTTAGTTATTAATTTGATTTTATACTCTTTAAAAGCATGCAACCAATGAAAAATGTATAAATGGGAAATGTACATTTATGTTTATCGATATAAACTATTGTAGTTTAGAAAGTATCCAAATAATAAAACTATTTCATGTTTATATAAATTACATTATTCTTTTTTTATATAAAACAAGCCTATCTCACACTCTAACCCCTCTACATAACACTAAGACCACAATGAAGATATTAATATGGGTTTTCGTTGACCTTAGCAACGTTACATAATTCAACATGAGACCTCGTCGAATTCCCACGCAAACCGTCGTTTAAAGAGTTCGTCTATAATTCAAACCGCTACAGTGCACAAACATTTAGATTTAATTATTCAAACATCTACTGTTTCCGGTTCCTGTTTGACTATTATTTTTGTTCTCTTTAATATTTCGTATGGTAAAACGTTCTGTTTATGTTTGGTATACATTGACGTGTATTTTATATCTTGCATATGTTTACTCTGAATATTGAGATATTAAATATAAATATAAACGTGATATTTAGTTTCGGTTCCGACTTATTCTTTAATCTTTTAAATAAAGGATATTAAGATGATGGAATAAATATCCAATCTATTATAGTTGTTATACATGGTTATAACCGTATTTCAATATCATATTCTTTAAATTTAAGAATGAGATTTATATATGGGAATCGAACTATAGACCTTTGGCTTAGTACGCCAATGATCTTACCACTGAGATATCCAGGGATTGTCCCTAGGCCATATGATGAACGTGCGGAAGTCATCAGCTACATGTCACCGCTTAATTAATATCGTGAGAAATCATATTATAACGGACGTTCGACTCAGGAGGGCTGTATGGTACCAATATTTAGATGCTGCTATAGCTGTACTTAGCAATTATAAATTGTAGACTAATAGTTTGGTTATTCAATCCATCATGATATGCGCATTCCTACAATTGTTATTTTAATATTGGAAGCATAAAACCCTCCCGAATCAAAGGTGGCTACTTTACCTAATATCTCGCGATATTAGTTGAATGCTCTTAAGTATCTAACAATTTATGCACATCTATCACAGACTGTGCCTTAAAATATGATTGAATAATGATCCTGAGAACGGGGTGTCTTCTTGACATCTGAATGCTAAGAATTTTGGCACTCAAAGCCATAAGTCCTGACTTTAATTTACGTGTCCAGGTATAATTTTTCAATTTAAAGGATAATAAATAATAATTGATGTATATTATTATATTTTTAATAAAAATTAAAAATATTATCTACAATTATTTTACCAAAGGAAATTAGGGTCTTCAAACATGAACACTGCTAAAATAGACTTATTATTAATTTATTTTATTTTGAAGTATATTATAATATTAAAATTAATTCTATTTTCAAATGGTCGACAATATAATAAACTTTTAATACGTCACTTGACAAGATACTCACTCAAAACAATGTAAATTGCTTTTAGTTATTCGTAAAGAATATGTATAGTGTATACTTTAATAAATGACCTTCAAGTGTCTAAGTCTAGAAAGTATATTTTTAGAGGGACATTTTTATGAAAAGTAAGGGGAAATAAAGTCTTGCTTGTATGAAAAATATATATAATCAGCATGTTTTATATTCTAGAATTAATTTTGTAACAGTAAAATATGCATAAAAAATTATAAAATAATTCTTTAAATCGACGAGTAATATTTGCACCAAAACAATGGTTTCGTGGTTTAGGGTGCTATTTTTACAATTCATTTAGTTGCCATTAAGTGTAAATTGGGGTTCAAATAGTTGATTGCAAGAGTAGTTTTGAATTTATGGCATATAAGAATATTTTTTTTCACCATAAACTGTTTTATTCATTTGTTTTAAGTAACACACGTGTACATTCTAAGCCAACTGATAATATTCACACCCAACTTATAAGATACTCGCCTCGGTGGCCGCATGGTCTAAGGCGTCTATCCCTCGATAGACTAGACTGCCAATGACAGGATGATCGCAATTTAAATTAAGGTCGTGTCTACTTAGGGAGGTTTTCCCTAATCGTTTTACACTCTCCCTACACGTAAATGCGGGTACACTTCCTTTAAATTCAACCATAAATATTCATAATTCACTAGCGTAAATTGTACATACACGTATAGCCTGAACAGCTAGTAAGACGCGGAGTTAAGAAACTGTATAATCTAACATATTTACAATAGATACACTGTGAAAGGTGATGCCCCACATTTCGTCAATATTAATTGTTTAGGTCATGCTGAGAATAAAATTTTATGATTTACTTTCAGCTCAGTAGAAAAACTAGACCAACTGAGCTAAGATATAGGGCTGATAGTAGAGTTACACTCCTAATTTACCTTATTATAATAAGCGTTTTCTCCCTCTTTTGTTAGAAAATTAAGCTGAGAAAATATTGTAGTTTCTTGTAACATATACAATTATAGCTTTTATTTTACTGATGAAAGTGTTTACATTCGATTATTGATGTGTTAATTTCAACGGCCTATTATCATAATACAGGAAAAATAAGTTTCTTATTCTCTTCTTGTAATTCTGAAAACGTTTCACAACATAAACCTTTATCCCGGATCTTCTGCTCTTCATAAACTGTGAACTTTAATACATACCAATAGTTTAGTCAATTTGGTTTCCCCCTTTCCCCTTATTTTCTAGTTTTCACATTTGAGTCTACCCTTTTTTTTCTGTCGCTGTTCTTACGTGAAAATATTCACCACTGGGTGCTGTAAAACTTGAAATTGTCTGCGTTCCCCATGTCCTCCCCTGCCAGCGATTGGCTATGGACGAGTGCTTGAATCCAACAGAACGGAAAAGAATTTTTTTTTTGTAAAGGTGGTAAGTATTGTAACCCCACTCTCTCCCTCTTCCCTCCTGGACATTCTTTTTTTCCTATGCGTCTTGAATATATTTCCACACTTTTGAATATATTTTTTCTACGTGACTGGAGAACTCATTTCCTTCAACTTATATTTTTGCAAGCTTCACAAAGAAATCGACATTTCGCTTTCAACGGTTTTTCATACACTTGGAAAATGAAAAGAAACGTGCTTAGGAAAAAAAATTCCTTAGTTAATTAACAGACATTTATTATTATATTCGAAACCTTTGACTTAGCGGTAAAGGAAATTGACTGTACCTCTAAGATAGCATGATTCAATTTCCTGTTATACTTTTGATAACATAATATTTGTTTGCACTATTGTAATATTTATGTGTAATATCTGTATCTACTAAAAACCTTTATTGTTGCAGTTAAGTATTTGTTTTAGTATTATGATTTATTTGAATAAATCTAATTAAATGTATCAATTTTAATATATTTGATATTTTATAACTGCGTCTTAATACCAGTTCGAGTTATATATGCTTATGTAATAATTTCGCTAATGGTTTTAGGGATTAGAGAAGTGATATTTGTAGGAAGTGTACCCACATCTGCGTGGAGGGAGAGTAGAGAAACAATTTAGAAAACCACCTTCAGAACATGTGGCCGAGATTCAAACCTAGATATCACCATAATCAACAGTCTAGTCTCCTACTGAATAATTGGTCCATTAATGTAAAGCAATTTTTAAAATAAGTCCCCCTGTAAGTGTCTAGATTAATCTATACTTTTGTTTAAAGATGACATGTAATGTATGGAGGTGGTGTTCAGACGTAAATTGATCCTGTTCACTATTTGGTAGAGCCAGTAGTTTTTTTCATTAGTTCTAGGACTGATAAAAAATAAGCTTATGACCAATCTTATCGAGATCCTGTGTTAGCTTTACCATTTGGAATATTTTCTGTATGTCTGTCCGTCTGGTTTTTCCACGATAACAATCAATCGGCCGGGGGGCTGATTATTGCGTTGGCTCTGGATTTAGGTTAGTTTATATATCGTGTGCTGATATAATTAGTCTGTTGAGAAAGTGCATGTTGAAATGCCGCAAATAAATTAAAAATGAAAATCTTTGAAGATAGGCCAAACAATGAATGTACTAGATTTCTCAATCTAGTAAGAATTTCTGTATGGCCACCACTCAAAAGACTCTTTACCTATTTTTTCATCAATAACTGCCAAATACGTGCATAAGTTTTAACGAGATTTGGAAGGTATAGTCTTTGAACCAAGGCAAAGTGATAAATTAATACGATTTTTCAATCTTATACGTTTTAATAAGGTGGCTGCTCAAATTATTTTTTAATAGCTCATATTAAGTGATTTAAATTAAAATTCTAAGCAATCGCTAGATTAACTTAGGTGAATTTTTTAGTTCTTGACAAATATTTCGAGACTGACATCATTCACACGTTAAAAACCTTTATTTTCTAGAAATATGATGTGATATTAAATAATATAGTACTTATTTGTTTTTGATCTGACCTGATCACCAAAAAAAAGTCTACACTTAAATAAAATCTCAGATAGATCACAGGAGATATTTCGACTGGAAATCTAAAGAGAAATGTTAAGACTGTAAACAACAAAGAGGAGATTAAGTATATTGTTCACAGAATTAATAGGGGCTCGCTGGACCCGCTGGCCCACTCACAGGACACGCTGGCCTACTCGCAGGACACGCTAGCCCACTCACTACACTATATATACATATATACATAAATATCAAAGTCAGAGTCTAGAAATCTTCATTTCCAGAACAAAATACTTGATCCGTAGAAAGTGAGCCCATACTTGTCTATATGCGAATCTTCTCGTCCTAGAGATCTTCCCCCTTCTCCACTATAGGCCACGTCAGGTTAAAAAAGCTACCTGTTAGACAAGGATGGAGCGAGAGAAGAGGGAGGACTATAAAAGGTGTAGGGGCCATCACAGTTGAGCACTAATCTTGTTACAGTATGTTAGCCATCATATACACTTAGTTGATATTTAAAATATTGAAAATGATGCTTGAATATAAATACTTTATTCATAATATCTTATAGTTTCATATTAATTCGTTTTTCTTGCAAGCTACAGTACAATATCTAAATTGATATGTTAGCTAGACATTTTAGCCTTCGGAATATATATTTTAAGGTGAATAATATTATTTATTTCGCAAACATTAAATAAAGAAATTAAAGATTAAATATTACATTCATTAATGTGAGTCTACTTAAAGTAGTAAGGGGTATGCTTATTTTTTAAATGTATGTTAATTACTGTAATTTAAGTGTAATTTAAGTAATTTTATTAATTTAAATAATTAACTAATAAGCGATTACATATAAAAATACTTCTGTATTATACAATAAACATTAACATAATTTTGGATATGTATTTTATGAAAAACATTCAAACTTATATTTAATAGCCTTTATTCTAAATCTATATTTGAATTGAATTCTTTCTCTTTTCCACTCCTTTTTCTTTTTTTCTTTCTTTTTTTATTTGAGTGGGAGAAGGCGTCATAGTAGAGCGGATACGAACCAATTTGGGGTATAGAAGTGAAGTGGAAGTGAAAGCTTTCAGCGTAGATATTGGTAGCTGGAAGTGGTTTTCGGTTCGTTCCTCCACTAATGGGAAGCGATTACTAACATACATTGTACTCTTCATGTATTTCAATGAGTTTAAAAACAGACCTGGGTTGTATTCTAATAGGTGTAGATCTCTTTAGCGTGTGTAGTAATTTTAATAGCCTAGCATATTTAGGGGTGCTTGCGTGTTTTGGCTAAAATAAATTAAAATTAGCGTGTGATTTATTATGAGGAAAATGAAGTCACTTTAGATCAACATTATTTTTAATACATATGTGAATATATATAGGTTCTTACTTTAACTGATAATTGCATATGTGTATTTATATAAAGTTTCACCTATAAATATACACAAATCTTTAATTTTATTTTAGCTTAACTTACCTGAGAAATGCTATGGCACTCGGGCTAAGAATCCAAGGGAAGAACGTTGAATTATTTAGTTCTAAATATATATCTTTTAATTGGAATTTTAAGAAACAGCAGAGTTCAACTTAATTTTAGCTTGAAATAGAAACTTTACGAATTGAAATATAAGTTTAGTCAGCTAGACACAATTTTAAATTATATATTTAATTTATAATGGTCTGTTATGGTGAGGAAAGCATTCTTAAATAATCTAACACTTTCCATTTACACAAATACTGGTATATTATCAATATATTTTAACTTCTTCAGTCCTAACTTAGCATATTTAGTTTAATTTTTATAAATAGATAGCTTAGACACTTTTGCAATATTACTTTTTATAGCAAAATTTCCCAATTAATAAAATAACATTTGTAGTTTTCACTTTGTATTGTTTGATCGATAATTCATCTGAAATATTTATAAAAAATAAAATGTGATTAGATAAAACAGGAATACTTCCAAATGTCAACTTTGTTTTTTATAAAAATAACAATAACTACTTTAAAAAGGCGTTAAATTAAACAACCGAATCCAAATGGATGTCCCTTTAATAAGTAGGCATTTGACTTTACCACCCTCTCCTTGTATTTCCCCGACAATTATTGAACAAATGTGTCATGATGCCACGTTTGGGAATTTCTAACAAGCACGCCGGAATAAGCTTGACACTGCGGGAGATTATTTTGAGCACTACAGTCAACTTAGAAATAGATAAAATTTGTTAGGACAGCTGAACTTAATTATTCGCATAGATTATTATCACAGACATCCTCACCTCCTAAATTGTGGCGAGACCTACGTCAGTTAGGGGTCGGCTGTAACCCAACTATTGAGCCAAACTTAAAACCGACCCTTGTTGAATTAAATTAACACTTTGGGAATGACGCGATTAAAATACATTATATAAATAATATTTTATCCAAACCCACAAGACATAGCAATTTTGTTCAAATGCTTTGAGATATTTAATGCAAACAAATGAATAAAATTACTAGTGGAGACAATGTACCTAATCCATATCACATTTCGATTTACAAAACTAAACATGTATTTGACCCTTTCAGTGATATTTTTAATTCACTCTCTACGAACTGGTTTTTTTCTACCTATTGGAATAATGTCTTTATTGGGTCTATTGTGATATTGCTTCCCTAGTACAGTAAAGGACTATAGACCAATAAATTTCATTCATTTCTATCCAAAGCTTTAGAGTACTTAGTGCATATTATATATATATGGATAACTTACTGTAAACAATTTACTGGACGGATACTCATCTGGATTTCGACAACACCATAACACATGACTGCATTAATTAACGTTTCAGATGACAAAATCCCCTTCATATGGTCACAAAGCAGTGCTTCTGAAAAGTACTTCCGCTTGCAAATCTGGAGATAATTTGGGGGCATTACACTATCCACAGAACGTTGGCGCTTCCTCCTGTCTGAGTAGTTGGCTTCTTCACAGGTGGCGACCAGCTTAAGTGGTAATGCTAGTCACGAAATTATTAATTAAAATTAAAGGTCTCACACGGGAATGCTGGCAAGACGCCGTTTTAGTGGCGCACACGTAGCGCGGCGGAAGCACTGCTAACGCGCGTCTGTTGGTCACCAATTCCCCTAACCAATACCCCTAGTCTCTACCCAATACTCCCAGTCCCTACCCAATACCGCCAAGTCCCTACCCAATACCCCCAGTCTCCCCTACCCAATTACCCCCAGTCCTCTACCCCAGTCCACACCCCCAGTCCCCTACCCACAATACCCCCAGTCCCTACCAATACCCCCAGTCCCTAATACCCAATAACCCCCAGTCTCTACTAGAAAGGGAACGAGGCTGCTTGTGTTATCACAATAATTATGGTTGTTGAATCTTTTGAGTATAGTTTTGAACAAGGAATTGCCGGAGAAAACTTCAAGGTTTTGTACTTTACTTAATAACTAATATGACTGCATTTTAATTTTATTTAGGCATGCAATAAAGAATAATTAAATGTTCAATTTGAATCTCATCTCAGTGTCAAAGACAGTCTTTAATATTATGGAATGGCTGTCTCATGAGAGTGTCTTGTTTTTATGTCATTGTCAATTCCAGCTAAAAGCTCTTGAAATTAGTCTTAGACATGAAAAATATGGAACAAAAACCTTTTTATCATCTTTTGTAGATCATTAAATAAGCTATGAAACATCCGTGTTTCGTCTCTCCAAAATCAATCAGTGCATCCAGAATATTATTTTTCATGCGTATATTATTCACCGTATGAGAAGCATCACTAAGAGTATATATTTTTCCAAGTTAACTTGAAGTGTTAAGTGTTAACTTGAAAAATTATCTCTACAAATATGTGTAAATTGAATTTGCTTATACTTATCTGGATGGCGAGAATGTTTTGCAATCGGTAAATCCCTTACTAGTCAGCGTTGTATAGATTTGCAATCGGCAAATCCCCTACTAGTCGGCGTAGTATAGATTTGCAATCGGTAAATCCCTTACTAGTCGGCGTAGTATAGATTTGCATTAGGTAGATCCCTTACTAGTTGGCGTAGTATAGATTTGCATTCGGTAAATCCCTTACTAGTCGGCGTAGTATAGATTTGCAATCGGTAAATAATCCTTACTATCGGCGTAGTATAGATTGCAATCGTAAATCCCTTCACAGTCGGCGTGTAATAGATTTGCAATCGGTAAATTCGCTTACTAATCGGTGTAGTCTAGATTTGCAATCGGTAAATCCCTTACTAGTCGGCGTAGTATAGATTTGCAATCGGTAAATCCCTTACTAGTCAGCGTAGTGTAGATGTGAGAGTACCACAGTGGTAAGTTCTTTGTCGGCTGTAGTTTTACATGTTTGTTGGTGACATACCTGCTTGTCTGCAAGGTCACTAAACATAATCTGTAACTAGTCAACTTCTAAATATATTTGTATTCCCTTCACTTCTATTAAATAATTATTTGCGTTAGTAAGCTCAGATTTATGACATGCACATATGGGGAAACTTATAATGAATTGTTTATTAATCCTGGTAAATCTCAATTTATTTTAGAGGCTTAAATAAATTGAAAACACTAATAAAATTTTAATCTCCATAATGAATATAGATAAAAACATACTTTCGTGGTGTTACCCTTCATTATTGATTATCTCATATGGCCTAACCAAGTAACTCATTTTATAAAAGGGTTTTCGCGTCTTTACATTTATTAAAGTGACTTGAGAACTTTCTTATCAATGCTCTTAAAAACTTGCTTGTTCTAAAATTTAGTTCTTCCTCACTTTGACAACTGTGGCATAGTTGCCCATGACTTGACTGTTTAATTGGCAAATTAATTACAAAAACTTCAAAATACGTGTTCTTCGACTTGCAATCACAATGACAACATTTCTACATTGTTATAATAAACTTGACTGGCTACCATTTAGGGAAGTATGGCATCTGCATTATCTGGTAATGACAAAGAAATAGTGTTTGCAGGCAGGATATCCTCAATATCGCTCCTCACAATTAGTTCTTATTATTTAGCACCGCGTCTTACTACCCGTTCGGGTTATACGCTTAAGTACTAATTACGCTAATGGATTAGGAATTGGGAAGGTTGAATTTAGAGGAAGTGAACCCGCATTTGCGTGGAGGGAGAGTGGAAACCATTTAGGAAAAACCTCCCCCAGTTCACCCGACGAGATTCTAACCTTGATCTCCCCGTCCTCGGCAGTCGGGCTAAACACGACTAGCGCGTTAGCCAACTACGCCACCAAGGCGGGTCACAATTAGTTCCTCTTCATGCTCATCACGATATCTTTACCCGCCTACGTGACACCCACACTTTCCATCCACCTTCACAAATTTAACGTTTATTCTCTCTCTTTTACTGTTATGGGTGCTTTTCCTGGAATACCATATATAATAACTGCTGCCACAATAAAATCCTCCCAGCATAAGAGTGTTATTTTTTCTAGCACCGCGTCTTACTACCCATTCGGGTTATACGCTTAAGTACTAATTACGCTAATAGATTAGGAATTGGAAGGTTGAATTTAGATGAGTTGAACCCGCATTTGAGTAAGGATAGTGGAAAACCATATAGAAAAGAAACGTTCACCCGACCAGAATTGAACCTTTATATCCCAGTCCTCGCAGTATAGCTCAACACTACTAACGCGTTAGCTAGCTTACGCGACTGAGGCTGGTCATAGGCTTGTTCAACGTATGCGAGAAAATTCTAAATCAACGATGTGAGGGAAAATGAAGGGATACAGTTTGTGTGAAGTTAAATTAATTATTACCGTGGTAAAAATATATTTAATCTACATAATTACCGTGTTTAGGCTACTGACTGGCAAACCAATTTGGAAGAGACCATTGGGCAAATCTAGATGAAGATGGAAATATAACATTAAATTTACCTGAAAGAAGAGATAGGGTGTAATGAGATAAACTAGAAAGGACCAGTTCAAGATAGAGATAGAGTGTACTGAGGTGGAGAGGACAGAGCTAGCTCAAGATAGGGATAGGTGTCTTCTTTTTTGTAGGGGTGGCAATGAACTTTCGAGTTCCTAGTGCCATAGTGTAATTAAGTACCTTCTTCGGTGGCCGCATGGTATAAGGCGTTACTCTAATTTAGACTAGACTGCCGATGACAGGGTATTGGGGTTAGAACCCCGGTTGGGTGTAATGGGGTGATTTTTCTTGAATAATTTCCACTCCCTCTCTCTTTCTTCACGCAAATGAAGGTACAATTATTATAAATTATACCTCCTTCATCCGTAATTCATTAGATTAATTGGTACATAGTGCGTATAACCAGAACAGGTAAGAAGAACGGTGCTAAATAAAAAAGGTAGTAAGCTACTATATATTATTATAAGCATTGTTTTCGTTATAAATTATTTACTCTCCATCATGTTTGAAAATATTATTCGTATATATAATGACATACAAATGGATGTGGTATGAATATGTGTTTTATTGTTTTTTCTCTCTATCTTTTATTTAGTACTGCCTTCCTCATTAATTGTATTTTAATATGTCCAGAAATGTACAATTATGAGAAGAACTGTGTGTTTCAATATTTGTTTGATTATTATTATTTGTGTACACAAATCTATATTAATATAATGAAGAGTTTCCGTGTATGCCTGTCATGAGTGTTGCGTTGTATCTACCTCACACAGAGCTATGAAATATATATATTAGTAGCCACTGTGCACGATCATATGCATTGTGCACCTTTAAATTTTGATTAAATCTTTTAGTTAACAAAAAACCTAAAAAATTAATAAATATCCATGCTGCAAGAAAGATTTACTTATACATTCCATACAGTTGTGTATTGCGGGTCTTGGTAGCTCATGTACAAAATCATGTCCCCCTAGAAGCAGGAATTTTAAAATTTAGATTATCCCCTTTTTAAGCTTTTTACCCTTTTAATACATTTATACTTTTTACCCTTCTTTAAAAAATAGTTTTTTTCATAAAATTTCTACCGCTCTCGTCCTTTATGTACTATTATACCTTGTCCACCTTTATATCCTTTTTACACTAAAAATTTCTCTGTAGCTAAGCCGATATTTAATGTAAAAATGTGCTGAAAAGGGCAAAAAGACCGAAAAGGGTAAAAATGGAAAAAATTAAATCTAGTCATAAAGGGCAGCTAGACCAAAAGAGCAAAAAATTCAAACAATTTTTTTTTTAAATATTGAAAATGGTAGAATGGTCTAAAAGGGCCCAACTGAGCAAAAATGACAAACAGGGTAAGTATTCCAAACAAGGTAAATCATATAAAAATAAAAAGGTCGTAACTGTTAAAATGGGTAAAAAAAATAGAATGATTATAAACCACAAAAGGGCCAAAAAGAGTAGAATGAGAAAAAATGGGGGGAGTGGGAGTGTTAAGAGGTTAACAGGTGAAAAGCGTAAACCTGTTAGAAAGGGTTGAAAAGGACAAACTTTAGGCTAAGGAGTGTAAAAAGTTATCAAATGTTTAAAAAGTGCAAAAAGGGCATAATGGATAAACGTGGTATAAAAAGGTGAACAGGGTGGAAAAATGTAAACAGATCTAAAGCCTTTGGCCCTATCGAGTGCAAGTATAAAGCCTATTTTGTAGGATGGTGGGTGGGAGGGTGAAAGGCGTGGCGTGGCGTGGCGTGGCGTAGCTTCCCTACCAACCAAAGTATCATTCCTCACCAACGAGAGCAGGTGAATCACGGAAACTGAAAATGGTGCTAGTCACCGGACAGGCTTTGCGGAAAAATCATACGTTTGGAAATATCAGTTTTCTCGGGAACGAGTGAAATTTTTATGTTAATATTTTAAACACGCCTTCTAAGATATTGTATAGATGTTTATTAAACGTTACATTTTCATATTTTGTGTTATGAAGGTGGCAGTTTTCTATTGAAAAATGTCAATTTTATCGATATTTGATCACTGTTAAAATTATAAAGGAGGTGTGTATATAAAAAGTATAACTTAATCAAGATGCTTCTATTCTTGAACAAACCGTTTCCGAAAAGAAAATTGCAAAATAATAAAAGTTCTTGAAGATAACCGTTTATTCCCATGGTTCTGCAGTTCCACGCCAAATGAAAAGGGCTAATCGCCTTAAGAGTTTAAACGAGTTAAATGCGTTAAAAAATATATAAAATAAGTTTGTTGTTTACAACCCTTTAGCAACTAATTATTTATGCCTTGAATTTCTTCTTTCTTTTTTATCAGCACCAACAGGGAAGAGCTCAAATTATTGTTTATATAGAAGCTATAACTAAATCCTTAAAAGAAATGTCAGCTTTTAAAACATATTCAGATCATATCTCTAATTTGACATTGTGTATAAGTCAGCCTACTTTCACGTTTTGAAACACAATTTAAACCAATAAAGGATTAATATTTAGATATAATTTAATGTTTTTTTACTATTAACTGTCGTTTATTTTATATATTAAAAATAACAAAGCTACTATATAAATTCCCCATGCGTTGAACCAGCTAGTTATAAATAGTTATAAGTTATAAATAAGCTTTAATATCATATTTATAACACATAAGTATTAAATGCACATGCATTATTATTAAGGAGTTAGGTGACCTGGTGGTCTAGGGGTAAGGTGTCAGACTTCAGTGCTGAGGGTCCGGGGTTCAATCCTCGGTCCCGGCACAGATTTATCTGATTGCCAAACCCTTCCTTCACCTCTGACAAGATGTGTATTAATCATAACTTGTGAATGTGAGGAATGCCAGGCCTCCACCGTGGTTCGGATTCCACGTTAAACTGTAGGTCCTCCATTTCATCCCACAATCACCCTACCATTACACATTAGCGTAAGTGCGTATAACCCGAATGGTTAGTAAGACGCGGTGCTAATAATAATAATAATTAAGGAGTTAAGTGTAAAAACAGGCACAAGCCTTAAGTTTCTAAGTTAAAGACTTTATTAATATTATTATAGTTATTATATAGAGTTTTCGTCATTTTTTAATGAAATTTATTTTAAATCATTCTTTTGTTATATACAGTTTAGGTGTGAGTTAACAGAACTGATTATGGGACGTGAGATTAGAACTCATTCCCAATTGGGTTAACTATGGCCATGTTTCACAAGCACTTCCAGAATGAAAGTGCTGTAATAACAAAATGACTAGTTTTTTCAGGAGATCTAAAACAAATTTAAAATGTGAATATAAAATTAAGATTTCAATATTAAAAAATACTTTATTTCTTAAAACTACTCTTGATTGACCTTGTTTTATATAGTATTATTTTAAGTTTAAAAATAAAAATAAATGGTTCTAAAATAAATTAAAACATGATATACGACATTGTTCTACTAAACATTAGAAAAATTATATATGGCAGAATATAATCTCTTCATTTGTTTTTGATAAAAGAATGTCCTTATACTTTTCATTTCTTGACAATGATCTATTTAGACTTCAAAGCTCTTATATTTATTTTATTTGCAGTAAAATATTTTCATCAGATTCAAAAATTTTATAAACTCCACACTCGGGGTATACATAGTGATCTTTTTTTGAGATTGAAAAACACCCAAATTAATCTAAATTCTAGAAATTGATTTTTGGATTTATCTTTTAACAAATATGACAGTTTCTAACCAGTATTTAACTTCTTATGTATATTTCTAATTCTGTCGGATAACCAGCTAGACACTGCATGTAAATTTATTTTTTCTAGAGATGGGACTCAAATTGAACAAATGACTTAATGTGTTGTCTGACATTGTCTTTTAAATCGTGTGCAATGATTTATTGATTATTATGTACCACCCCCTTTTCACACTATTTTCATTTTTTCTCTTCTGTATGAAAATACTTATAGAATCTAAATTAATTATAAAACACATCTTATCTTAAGCATATGACCAACTGACTAAAATACAAATGAGCAATTCAATTATTATAATAGCTGCAAGCTAACAAATAGCATTAAATTATTGTTAAACATTGGTGTGATATAGCTACGACTTGCTTCGGTGATCGCCAAATCTAAGGCCTTCACTCTTGCAATAGATTTAACTGCTGATGACAGGGAGATTGGGGGTCAAATCCCGTTCGGGTGTACTAAATGTAGTTTATCTTAAGTGGGTTACCATTTTCCCTCCACGCTAATGTGGTTACACTTCCTCTACATTCAAGCGTCCTCATAATTTTACTCAACGTTATTAGTAGGTTACATAAATGTGTATATCCTGAACAGGTATAAAGATGCGGTGCTAAATATATATACACACACAATTGAGATCTTTCTTTTGAAACTAAATTTTAGAACTTGAATAATTTTAAGAAAAATACTGTCATACCATAGATACTATAGTTTTTTTTCCATAAACCATGCTCATATTAAAAAGTAAAAACTGATGTTTTGGATCTAGCTCATTATATATATATGTATACTTTTTTTTTATAAATACAGTCTTCTTAATTAAAAGGGCGAAAAAAATTGATCTTGCAGATACATGTAATTTAGAACAGTAATTTTTGGAGCTACGACACTTTCATTCTGGAGAATCGAGTTGTTTATGTTATTTCCTCTTGTTAAATACTCTTTCATTTCCTGAAATTTATGTAACTTATACGTTGTTATCTTAGATTACTTAGTTTTTTCTATGCTAATGATACTGATTTATAACATTAATAAAGTTGCTTGTGTTTTGGAACTAGCCATTAATTATTTGTCTCATTTATAAGGCCAAATAAGATATGTACAGTAAATTGTAGTTTTCTCTACGGTTGTTAAACACGGTCTCTTAACTTGCATGATGATAAGAAATGTATGGTGTTCTAAAATAAGGTGCTTAGGAAGAAATTTGGACTAAAATGGAATGAAGTTATTTGGGAATGAAGGGGTAACATAGTGATGAGCTACATCACCTATACTTACCACAAGACATTGCTAAGGTAATCAATTCTCGCAGATTAAGGTGGGCAGGAAATGCAGTAGAAATGGAAAAATCTAGAAACCGTGCTCAGGGTATTGAATTGAGGAAAACCAACAAAGAGAAGAGATCTTTGGGAAGATATAAATGCAGAAGAGAGGATAGACTAATATAATGGACCCGAAAGAGAAATGAGTTGGGCTGGTTATAATTAGCTCAAGATAAAGATAGGCAGCATACTTTTGTAAGTGTTTAATGAACTTTAGAGTTCCTATGGCAATGAGTAAGTAAGTGTTATTGGTTACAAAATTTAATTAATTTAGCACAATTTTATTTTCGTTCTTATCCAAGCAATAAGCGAGAGTGTTGCACTAAGCTCTTATTATACTTTTCAAAAAAATTCAACTTCCTCACTTTGTAACAGGAAGTTGACCACTTTGATTTACGGCCTATGGTATAAAGAAGAAATAGAGATATTTAAATGCAATACTCTTACAAACGGAAATGCCATGACGTCAAATTGTTTTAATGCATTGACTTATAGCGTGACTTAGGTGCATTCGTTAGGGAGACACGTTGGTCAGGATTTTGTTTCATGAAAATGTTCGTGTGTTAATTTGCGATTGTGAGATTAGGTAGTAAGTTTTGGTGGTTGAAACTTTTGATTGCTATTCCTGTTAGCCCTCATAATTAGTTGAGAAATTCTCATTATTAAGACTTAAAATAATAAATTCATGTATCAGAGAAATATTGATTTTTATATACTTTTTTAATAGCATACATGTAATATATACAACTTTTCAAGCATGGCTGAGTTTTTTCCACTTTTTTTTTAATCTTTTCAGTAGATCCATATTTATAAACTGTATACAAATATAGATGAAGAGATAGAATTTAGGATAAAATAGGTATCAATATTTGCGTGAAGGAAGCTTGGTAATCAAAAAAGAAAACACGCCCTCAATATTTCTGGCCGTAATTCGATCCCAATAACTCCATTAATATCAAACCAGAGCAAGCAAACCACCTATGCGGGTTCAAACATAATTGAAAAAAATAATGATCATAACGTCTTGTTTATATAAGTCATATGAAAATGGTAACATAATTAGTATGCACTTCATATTATTACTTATAAAATATAATTTTTTATTTAATATTTGTGAAATGATTATACCTCTGTTGGTTTACAGTTTTATTAAACAGCACTATAAAGTGTTATGAATAATAACTTTATTAAAAAATGTTTTTGAGGTATATTTAGTTAATAGCAACATATTTTAAACCCGATAAGATTTTTCCATCAATTAAGATTATATACAGTTAGATAGAAGGACAAATTTTGGTTTCCTGCAAACACAGTACTGTATGAAACATGTTTACTTTCTTATCTCCATGGTTTTCTAAAAGTTGTTTTAGTTTATAGTTCCGTGTGAACAGTTTGAATATTACCCGGAACATATATGTACTCATAAATAAACTTCCAAGGATATTGGAATGAACCCATAAAAATAAAATATTACACACATTCACGATTTTCCGTGGAGGCCATGGGATGAAAATAAACGTTTATCTTCCTTTACTCTTCTCCCGTTCCTATTCCTACGGACGCACATTTTTACCTTCCCCCGAGCACGATTTAGAAAACGTAGGCTATGCTACCTTAATTATAAAGGTATTTTATGTATCTCAAATGTGGTAAAAAGATTATATTTAACACAATCATTTTGTGTTATGATTCTAGAAAACTATTAAAAACTTTATGGCTATTGGTTGAATTTTTAAAAAATAAGTATTAATTTAATTAATATAGCTTCTTTATTTATCAAAAGAAATTTTGGGTCACCCAAACGTAGTGAGAACGTGGATAAAACCGGTAAATTCATGGCCTTTGGATTGTCAATGGTGTCAAGATCAGTGTTTAGGTTTCAGTATTCTGGCGATTGTTCCTACATCATCACTCCATACTCTCCTCACGAATATAATTTAAATATCATCTAAGACTCAACCTTTATCGTAACTAGTTCCTTAGTGTATGTATACAGATAGCCAGACAAATAGTATTAATATTATTAGCACCGCGTCTTACTACCGTTCGGGTTATACGCACTTACGCTAATGTGTAGTGTTAGGGTGATTGTGAGATGAAATGGAGGACCTACAGTTTAACGTGGAATCCGAACCACGGTGGAGGCTGGCATTCCTCACATTCACAAGTTGTGATTAATACACGTCTTGTCAGAGTGAAGGAAGGGTTTGGCAATCAGATAATCTGTGCCGGACCGAGGATTGAACCCCGACCCTCAGCACAGAAGTTTGACACCTTACCCTAGACTACCAGGTCACCATGACAAATATAGAAGCCAAAAAAATAAAGTGTTAGTAAAAGATGCTCAGTGTTGCCCTATAAACTAACCTGGTCATCTAATAAATAATGTCAGCTTATTATTAATATATAAATATGAAAGCCCTGACTCACTCCCGTATCTTCCGAACACCTTGAACTGGAATCTTGAATCTCGTCAGGGTGGTTACTTTTAGGTATCTGAAAGGAAGGGGTTTCGCGAAAATCAGTTTCTATGGGGATGAAAAGTGGGTTGGAACATTTTAAAAGGTATAAACGTATCTTCATAACTAATCAAGATAGAAATATGCAACTTGGAAGTGTATGTTCCAAACCACTTGAGCTGAAAAAAATTAATCTTGGCAGGGAAAATCTGTTTAGGTTACGGTCCAGAGGTTATTTGGGATATTTAGAAATCCAACCCCTAAGGAGGGAGGGTGGTTTTTCCTGATCTTTCAAACTACTTTAACTGTAAAGATGAAACTTGGACAAAAAAAAGTTCCATTTAGGCAAAGAGCTCGAGTTTTTTGAGGATAGTTTTGGGACTCAACCCATAAGAGAGTGAATCGGGAAGGATGTGGTTTTTATAGATCTTCCATACCGCTTAACTGTAATTATATAACTTGACAGGGAGGTTGTTTTAGTTAATGGTAGGGTGATTTTTTAATTGTGTGAAGGGGTACGGGTGAAATTAAATCCGTAAGGGGTGAAGTGAGGAGATATAGTTTTTCCCTATCTTCCTAACCGCTTGAGCTAGAAATATAAAGCTTACCAGGAATGTTCTTTTTTGGTAGCTGGCCAAAGGCCTTTTTGTATATTTCGAGATTCAATTCCTGAGGGGATGAAAAGGGGAGAGGGCTATTTTTTCCCATTTTTTAAACAGCATGAACTGAATATATGAAACCTAGAAAGGAAGGAATTTTCAAGGTGAAGGGCAAGAGGTTTTGGTGATTTAAAAAAAATGTGAAACCTGTGAATGTGAATCGGGTACTGGGTGGTTTTTTCAGTATATTAGAACCGCTAAACTGAAAATATTAAAATTGGCGAGGAATACATTTTTAGTTAAAGGACCAGAGATCTTTAGGATTTTTTTTTAATCTACCCTACGGATAAGTGGTTAAGCGGCGCAGGGTTGTTTTTTCCATATATTACAAACTGCTCGAGCTTAAAGGATGAACCTTGACAGGGAAGTTATTTTTATGAAACGATCCAGAAAATTGATTAGATTTTTCGAAATTCAAGCTTTAGGGGGTTAAATCAGTAAGGGGGGGGGTTTTATTATCTTATGAACCGATTGAGCTGAAAAGATAAAACTTGTCAGGAAAGTTCCTTTACGTAACCGGACAAATTTTTGGGGGATTTGTCGAAATTCAATCCTTAAGGGTTTGAAGCTGGAAGAGGGTGGTTTTGCCGTATCTTCCAGACTACTTGGACTGGAAAGATGATATTAGAAAGAAGGTTTTTTTAGGTACAGGTCAGATATATTTTGTGTGATTTTTCGAAATGTAATAGCTATCTAAGAAGTTAAAACAATAAAGTGGTAGTATTATAATAATTTTAGAATGATAAACCAGACCAAAACTGCATGAAGCATTAGATATTGGCTAATTTTATGTAAATAAGTATTTCCACTTTTACGTATAAGCTTTTACTGCCTTTGCTAAAGTGGTTTAGTGCCTATGTGGGGTATTTTATTTTTATTAATTCTATTATGAATATTACCGAACAATCCCTATAAAATTAAACTAAAACTTATTTTAAAAGTAGAAAATTTGCCTAATAATATTTATAATATTATTTCATAATGATGACAATTATTTTTAAAGGGGGTTAGACCAAATTAGCTATGGAGTTGATGGCAAACATTTGACAACTCATTTATATAATCATAAATATCTTTATTTAATAATAGTCTACTAAGTAAAACTAAATAAATTAAATATATAAAGCCCACTTTGGTGACCGTATTGCAAATGTCGTCACTCCCACAATATACTGGAATAACGATGATGGAGAGATAAGAATTTATATACCTGTCGGATGACTGTTGTTCCTAAATGGTTCTCCACTCTCTCCACTCTCTCCACACAAATGCGTGTACACTTCCTCTAAATTCAACCATCCTCATCTTTAACACTCTAGCGTAATAACTATATATAACCGTTTAACCCAAAGGGGTAGTGAGACGTTGCACTAAAATATTACACACATACACACATATAATTTTTATATTTTTGAATAAGATAGTGAAGAGGATAATTTAGTAAAATCCTTTCTCATAAATTCAGGAATCGATTCTCACCTCAGCCGTTGTTTCATGGAATCATACTTATGATGATATCCAGAAATGTTGGCTAGGCGATCACATTCCAGCGAGAATTTATTTATCCTATAAATTATATTTAGACGCTGCTTCTAGAGACAGCTCAGCAGTATATTATTTGATACTCTTCCATTCCCCCCCTACACCCTTCATACAGGCTCGTACTCTTTTTTTCCAACTAGCAATCCTATACTTATTTCATCCATATCCCCACCCTCGCCCCCTTCCAGCTCTGTCAGTGCATCCAACAAACCCCTCAAGGGTGAAGATTGAACGTACCCTCGTTTTGACCCCCTTTCCCACCCTCGATCCCCATTCCCCAAACACTCCTGGCAAACTACCAACTTTTGGTGGGTAAACAAGCTCTACACTTCTGCAAGCTCTCGTCAAAATGTGGCACGACTAAAACGAGGGAATAATATCCCTTCCCTACACAATCTACCCTATCGTCGATATAAAATAGAAGGATGGGGTAATTTTCTTCTAGGTTTCCTCTAATGTGTTTACCACTCCTCAAAATCAGAAAGAGAGGATTAAAAAAATTATTTTATATTCTTCTGCCGTATCGCCTTTTTAATATTTAAATATTCTCGTAAAACAGAGTAAAAATTAATAAAGGTAATGAATAAAGATAGGTCCATCCAAAAATGCTATGAGTTCTGGTCTTGGTATCGATTCATTTACTTTGGTTTTTACTACATATTCCATTTAATTTCACAAACTCATCTATATACAACATTACCCTAATCATATATAGGTGATACCATTACTAACTAAAGAGTAATTATGTTTTTGGAATGATACCCCTAATTTAAAATAAAATATGTTAATTTAAGATCTACAGGTAGGCCAATGTTAATTATATCGTATCAAGGATATATATGTGTAATTGAACTTAATTATTAGGGGTATATTTAAAAATAATACATTTATATATTATATTTTATACAACCAAAGAATATATTTTATGTATAAATGTAGAAAATTAAACATTTTATTTTATCATTTTCCCAAAATATTTATTTGTGTCATAAAGTAGCGTCAACAATAATCGATTTTATATTCATACTAGCTTTTGCCCGCGGCTTCGCTCGCGTTAATGTAGATTTTATCAATAAATTCAGGTTGTCGATTGACACAGGGAATATGACAATAAAAACGATGAACATATTGAGGTTGTTAGTCAATAGAGGTAGAGATAAATAAAAAAACAAACTACACAATATAAATCAGGATTAAGTGTAGGAGTAGAAAAGAAGTAGTGGAGTGTGTGTCAGTAGAGTCATAGGTTATGTCTTGCCACGAATTGGAAGATCCTACTTCATCTTAAATTTTACTTACAGTTAATTAACATCCCTTATTTACTCCGCTTGTTCTTGACCGTTGCAATCATGGGCACAGAATAGATCATTATTTTAGGACGCTCCTATATACTATGTTGTATGTCCTTCCATTTGGCACCAATACATACAAATTCTGGGCATTGGACACACGCGAACAGGCTACATATAGCTGGCCATGGGGAAAATATGGCATTTCCAAATGCACCCCTGCTACCTGCAATGTTTGCTCTTGCGCTTTGTTAATAGTAATAGCAAAACTAAGTTTGATTGGAAACTGGAGTCTTTTGAATTGAAATGGTAAGTCAGTGGGGATTATTGGGATTCGAGGTATGATTACACTTTCCCCTTTTCCCACACCTGTTAAAATGGTGGCACAGATTATATTTTGCCCTAATTGTGTAATTGAAGCCTCGTCCCATTACATAAACGGGGTGCATCTAAATTTAGCATAAGCATAACTGGTACACCTAATTTCAATTGTAGTTTATGCAAGGGTACACCCGATAGCTCCAGAGAATTTAAAAACTCAGCGGGATATGAAGTTCTCTGTTCTGTGTCCATGATTGTATCTATTGACAAATACTCCTTTATTTCTCCCTGCACCTCTTTCAAAATGTCAGTGTTGATTTTGTTAACGATTTCATATTTTGGTGCAAGAATTGCTCTTGCACACAACCAATGATCACAATTTAAACTTAGTTGTAAGTCTGGGTAAACTTTAGCAATGAGCTCCACATCATTTTCCACCAAATTACAGAATTCCCCTGTAAGTAAAATACAACCTTCAGCATCCGTGTCCAAACGTCCATTGCCAATTTTCAATAGTGTCTCTGCGTAATGTCCTGAATCTACGCCATTATAAAGGTGGACTCTCATATTCGTTGTTAGGCTGAATTTTTTCACTTTTGCCCACAATCTTGATGACTTGAGACAGACTTTGATTTCATCTGCATGTGTGCCCCTCTGGATCACCGGTAGAGTTTGTTGGAAGTCAGCAGCCAGTAAAACTACCATTCCTCCTCTCTCGCAAGTCCTGAAGATTCTGGTTTAACGCCTCTATAGCTTTTTTGTGGGACATCGTACTTTCGTCCAAAACTAAAAGTTTACATTGTCGTAGCATCATACCTCGAGAGCTATTTTTGCTTAAATGAATAATACCAATTTTCTTACGACAATTTTGTCATTTACCATAACGGGGTGAACCGACAGAGCTTAATTAGCTGAGTATAATCATTTTTAATCATTTTAAGATAGATGTGCCTAAAATAACTCGGGAACAGATTTTTATTCGGGGTATCAGATTTTCTTCTGGGATACCGCAGGTCCCTTTTTCTGTACTCCAGGCATCATGTTGCAATTAATTTATTCATATCAGTAGGCCGAGTTGTTAAGCTGGACGACCGTCTAACAGTTATTTTTTTCTATCCGTCAAGAACAGTACTTTTTTCTGGTTGAAAGGTACCCTATGTCCTTTTCTGTACCCATGACAACGTGTATGCGAAATTTCATGATGATCGGTCGAGTAGTTTAGGCGTGAAAGCGTAACAAACAATAACAAACAAACAAACAAACTAACTCACATTCACATTTTTTCTGGATGAAAGGTACCCTATATCCTTTTCTGTACCCATGAAAAAGTGTATGCGAAATTTCATGATGATCGGTCGAGTAGTTTAGGCGTGAAAGCGTAACAAACAATAACAAACAAACAAACTCACATTCGAATTTTTTCGTGATGAAAGGTACCCTATGTCCTTTTCTGTACCCATGACAACGTGTATGAGAAATTTCATTATGATCGCTCCTTTAGTTTAGGCGTAAAAGCGTAACAAACAATAAAAAACAAACAAACAAACAAACTCACATTCACATTTTTTCTGGATGAAAGGTACCCTATGTCCTTTTCTGTACCCATGACAATGTGTATGCGAGATTTCATGATGATCGGTCGAGTAGTTTAGGCGTGAAAGCGTAACAAACAATAACAAACAAACAAACAAACAAACAAACTCACATTCACATTTTTTTTCTGGATGAAAGGTACCCTATGTCCTTTTCTGTACCCATGACAATGTGTATGCGAGATTTCATGATGATCGGTCGAGTAGTTTAGGCGTGAAAGCGTAACAAACAATAACAAACAAACAAACAAACAAACAAACAAACTCACATTCACATTTTTTCTGGATGAAAGGTACCCTATGTCCTTTTCTGTACCCATGACAATGTGTATGCGAGATTTAATGATGATCGGTCGAGTAGTTTAGGCGTGAAAGCTTAACATACAATAACAAACAAATAAACAAACAAACTCACATTCACATTTTTTCTGGATGAAAGGTACCCTATATCCTTTTCTGTACCCATGACAAGGTGTATGCGAAATTTCATGATGATCGGTCGAGTAGTTTAGGCGTGAAAGCGTAACAAACAAACAAACAAACAAACAAACTCACATTCGCATTTATAATAGTAAGGATAGTTGAAATAGTATTATATTTTATTTTTCCGATAGTTAGAAATTAACTTGTTACTATGTATAATAATTTATTATATGTTCAATTAATTTTATTTTAGCAATATAGTTATAAAAATAATGCCTTAATATTCCTAAACATCCATTATATTTTATTTCACTGGTAAATAAGCTTCTGTGATGCCTGGGTTATATATACAGGTTATAAACATTTTAAAGTAATTTTAAATCTTCAACTGACCTTGACACAGAGATAGGCATTCATTTTGATATTGTTATTTATATTAATACCTTTTAACTTTTTTAATAATAAAAAGGTTGATGCAAATCTTTTAAGATATGTAGGTGGATGCTCTCTTATAACCAAATTATTTCCTTTTAGTGAAAATCATTCTTACATATTAGCTTAATAAATAACTCATTTGTCAACTTATCAAAGAAAACATTGTTCAATTAGGTAAATGTGTGATTATAGACATCAAAATATTTTTTTATATCTTTGTTGGATCATTCATGTAATCTTGGGTTAGTCAATAATGACTTTATAGAGCTACGACAGCTAAAGTTTTAAGGTAACAAAAATATACTTGAAATATTCAAATATAATTATATGTAAAAATTCTTATATTACATTTTAAATCTGGGAATAATGTTCACCGATAAATGTTAAGAGAAACTTTATTTTAAAATGACATTAATGTAATTAAATAAAAATAGTTTTTATTTATATGTAAAACAATGTATTTTACTCCTGATTATTTTGATTACAAATTTTGAAATGATGAAGAAATTATATATTCCTTATACATTAAGAATAAATTATGATGAGTTTAACAATTACTGAAATAGTTAGATGACAAAAGTGAGATAATTAAAAATATAAACTTGTTCATATTATTGTGCAGAATAATCGTTTTGATGTTGGCAGCTCATATTTCGTGGACTATATATATTATAAACATTCTTGGATGGCTTGAAGTTGGGGAGTGCTACTTCTCAGATGAAAATAGAAAAATAGAAACATCTAGCCCATTGATATGGTCTTCTGTAAAAATTTTCTTGTAGGACTTTATTGAAAAAGGAAAAATCTTCATAATACAGTTAATATTTGAGAAGTCTCCCCTTCACAAAAACTTCCAGTCCTAGTTGTGATCCCAGGGTGACTTAACGCATTAACTTTCAAATTTAATACCATTTTGTATTTAATCCTGTGGTAAAGTTCCCAATGTTGTTTAATGACATCTTTTAAACTATGCCAAAATAAGAAGAGTCTTGAACAAAATTTGAAATGGACCAGCTCACGTCCAACGGGTATAATTCAAAAACGTTCCAAACTAGAGTTGAGGAGGTGAGCTCTTACCAAAAAAAAATACGACTCCCAAAACTGTAGATTTAAACCGATGATAGTAAAATTGAGAGGTAATAAATAATAATTGAAAATCGAAAATATCCGAATATGTTATAGAATCGATATAAGATATTAACTTTACTTTTTAAATTGATAGAGATCACGAAATTCTAATCTCTCGGCATTTAGATATCAACAAGATTCCGTTTCGATTGTTTGGTTTAAATCTCTTCTCACAAGCTAGTTCTCCTTATTGATAATAAAAGGAACTCTAGCTTGAACACAATAAAGACAATGGACTCCATATATGAAACACTCTTTGTAAATACTGCCCATCTCGACGAAAATCGAAAGGATTGATTAACCCACACTGGTAGGGGTCCAATATATTATCTTACATTGATTATATATGTATAATTTCATGTCCTCATGGATTCATAGAACGTATGTATGCCATGATTTTTTTATAAATAAACTTTATGTAAATAATGCTTACTTGGTTAACTTTACAAGCTCCATGTGCTTGTACATCTTTAAAACACTAGAAAACAATTGTATTACCAGGGGTAAAGTCTGTTATGTTACACTAAATTAATCTAAAGCGAGAAGAAAAAATGAATGTATCTAATTTTGATCCTACTTATTAAAATATGGGCCAATAAAAAAGTTTAGAAAATGTTAGTATTTTAAATTTCTTGATCGTATTAAAGTGTACGTTTAGTTTCAAATGAGATTAATGCAAGTAATAATAATTAATAGTTATTTCATGACTAAAGGAAACATAGCTCATAGACGAAAAATTAAATTGTTTATTTAAAAAGTTATGACATCGTTAGTATATCGTTAGTATTTTGAGTTCTTCGAAATTCATGATGAAGTCAATATAATGTTTACTTAACGTAAGAGTTTCCACGGGAGAACTTTCACGTTACCCGCCTCGGTGGCGTAGTTGGCTAACGCGCTAGTCGTGTTGAGCTCGACCGCTGAGGACGGGGAGATCGAGGTTCGAATCTCGGTCGGGTGAACTGGGGGTGGTTTTTCCTAAATGGTTTTCCACTCTCCCTCCACGCAAATGCGGGTTCACTTCCTCTAAATTCAACCCTCCCAATTCCTAATCCATTAGCGTAATTAGTACTTAAGCGTATAACCCGAACGGGTAGTAAGACGCGGTGCTAAATATAAATATAAATATAACTTTCACGTTACGAGAACGTTAATTGAAGGTATACCACATCTTCCTGTGAGCCAATCACGTTAAAAATAACGTCAACACAGCTATTTATTATTTTATTTGTTTGTTTATTAGGCCCCTATATATAGATTATTTATTTGGTAAAGTCTCATCTCATGAAAACTAAAACTGCCTAGGTTATTTTCAAACTTTATTTGTAACTCCAGTAATTTTCTAATGCAAGTACTTGTGGACTAATCAATCCTAAATGCTTGTGTTTCATTTTACTGAACAGCCGATTTTAATACACTCCAAATTCATATTTTTTTATGTTTTAATTGAGTTTTTACTTTAGTTTACATTAATCTTGATCATATACTGTTTATTTACGTTACGTGAACATTAAGTTACTATTAAGTGAACGTTACATTACGTGAATGCCAAGCTAATCGTGATTCAAGCATTACTCAAAAGAGACACACACAATTATATATAATACCCCAAAAAGATCAATAATTCTAAATATTTAGGTGACCAGGTGGTCTAGGGGTAAGGGGTCGGACTTCTGTGCTGGGTGTCCGGGGTTCAATCCTCGGTCCCGGCACAGATTTATCTGATTGCCAAACCCTTCCTTCACCTCTGACAAGATGTGTATTAATCACAACTTGTGAATGTGTGGAATGCCAGGCCTCCACCGTGGTTCGGATTCCACGTTAAACTGTAGGTCCTCCATTTCATCTCGCAATCACCCTAACATTACACATTAGCGTAGAGTGAGTATAACACGAACGGGTAGTAAGACGTGGTGCTAATAATAATAATAATAATAATAATAGTAGTAATAATAATAATAATAATTCTAAATATTTAGAAGTTTAATATCTGCTATCTTGTCTACTTTCTTTGTACTATTCCTCTTGTAACAATTTTAAGTAAAAAAAGTGGATTCATAAACTAACTTCGGTTTGTTTGTGGGAAACATGCAAGTTTTTAATAACCTGCTAAAGGAAGGTATGAAAAGGAATTACAGTTTTATGTTCGTTTTTCTCTCTCTGTGTTTACGTTAGTGTTTGGTGGGAATAAAGCAGAGGTACGGCCGCTCGTGGCAGACGAGCTAATTTCAATATGTGAATATTTATGTGTCTTGAGTGGTTGCACGTCACAAGCCTGCCGGATTCATACCATCAAGGGGGTGTACCGGAAGACGCCAGTCAAAGAGATGGCTGTGTTTATACGGCATGCATGGTGTTGACATATATAAAAAAAAAGGAGAATTTTCCATGAAAAAGGGAATCCTGTTTAAGAGGAAACTCTATAGGTTACCTTTGACCATTTCTCGTCGATGCGCCATTTTTACTTGACTAGGGAAGTGAACCGAATACATAACAACATAATATCCAATTGATTTTTTTTGTGGTCGTGACTGATATGGCTGAATAGTCTTAAACCATGGACCCCTTGGAGAGAGACGTATCATGATCCTAAAATTTAAAAAAATCAAGATTTTGATAAATGTTTACATTTCATGACCCCCTAGAACAGAAAAATATTAGTTGCGCTGCCGTCATCCTGTATCTGAGCCTAGAGCAGAATACATTTTACTGATCGAGATAAAACTTTATATCAAGGGTTTTTATAAGATTCTTCCAAGGAATATTTGAATAATATATACAACCATAAAAATTAAGAGCAATTTATTAAAGGGCAAAAAAAAAAAAAAAAAAAGATCAAGTTGATTCTCTCAAAATCCACTTAAGGATTTTGATTAAATTTTGTACCAAGGCATTGCTTAACACTAAAAAATAAATGGCGTTTACCCATTAAAATTACTTTGAGGGTAGTTTAAATGAACAGAAAATTCCGATTTTGATGATATCTCCGCTACTTTTTAGATACGAAATAACTTACTATCTTAAAGTTTTAATACTATTAAACATATGTCTTGTATTAATTGACACTTATTTTTATAAAACTAAATGTTTTTGAGAGAAACAAATATATATAATTTTCGAGGTCATTAAAAATGAAATGTATTGTTATGATTCTTGGGGGGGGGGGGGCGTTAGACAGAGATGTTCCTCCTTTCTCAATGTTTCTGTAACAGTGTATGTTATTTCATTTATGTTTTTTATGGAATCTGATGCCTTTTTACTTATCATGTTCCTACAACAATGTATATACTTTACCAAATTTTAATAGAATTTTGTAAGTGTTTCTATTTTTATATAAATGGGAGATAAATTCTTTGCACTGCACCATACAATTTATTTTATCATTGCTATTATAGCTTGTAGTCATAATACTAGCTTTGTATATATGAGAGAAGGCTACTGGGTGGTTCAATACGATACTATCACGATAGTCTTTAGTCAGGTTTCAAATAAAACTAGTACTTAAGGACTATTTAAACCTGATTATGATACCCTAACTTTAAAATGAAACATCTGGAGGTTCAAAGTTTAAAAAAAAATCACAGCTCTTGAGCTCGATCTTAATTTATTATTTTTATCCTAGAATAAAACGTTTATATTAAAACTCAACCTCAGGCATACTTCATCTAATAAATGTAATCAACCTAAGTCATATATTTTTAACATATTATCCTAGTAGCAAATATATATGCAGAAAATTGTGTGCAAAACCAATTTAAACTATTAATTTTACACAATCTGGTTATTCTGAATGTGATGATTTAAATAAAACAGTATGCTTTTGTAAAATTTTGTATATTTCATACACATAAGAATAAATAGTTGCAATAAAAAACTCTACACATAAAACCATAATTTAAGATTAAATTATACCAATTTTAGCTAAAAATGGTAACATTCTCCATCTCTATTATTTCCACCATCTAATATTTTTATTTTTATTTAGTTTTATCAAAATGTTATATTTATTTTATCAACAAAAATCCATAAAAATCAATTAATCTCTCAGATATTCAAAAAAGTAGATAAATTATTTTGAAATAAAATACATTATTCAAAATTATAGTACATTTTAAAAGGATAATGCTAGATTATAATTATTATAAGCACCGCGTCTTACTAACCGTTCGGGTTATACGCACTTACGCTAATGTGTAATGGTAGGGTGATTGTGAGATGAAATGGAGAACCTACAGTTTAACGTGGAATACGAACCACGGTGGAGGCCTGGCATTCCTCACATTCACAAGTTGTGATTAATACACATCTTGTCAGAGGTGAAGGAAGGGTTTGGCATTCAGATAAATCTGTGCCGGGACGGAGGATTGAACCCTGGACCCTCAGCACATAAACCTGACACCTTATCCCTAGACCACCAGGTCACCCGAATAATGCTAGAGTAATAGCTTCTGTTTGAACTTACAAATCATCTTGAAATAACCTAAAAAAACTACAAATTAATGAAAAATAAAAGATTAAATTACATATGAATTTATAATAATTGAGCTCTAAACTATTGTGATTTAAAAAGAGAAAATTAAGTTTACTTTTAATAAAATATTGCTTCGTTAATTGTTTTTAATTTGTGACACTGGTCTTAAAAGTTATACAATAATAAACAATGCGTAGTTATTAATAAAACTTCACTCAATGTTTAATAACAATATTCTAAAAATTACAAAAGAATTTTTAAAATAGCTAAGAAATAATAATGAAATATTTTTTTCTTATTTGACGAGGAATCTTTATATAAAAAGTGTTGATTTAGCTTGAAGGATCCCGTAAGATGTTGGAAGCCATGAATATGAATGAATTGGTTACTCTGTGAGAACTAGGGATGCACGAAACTCTAAGCAATAAAGTGCTTTTCGCTGTCAGCTGTCTGCCTTACTGAATTTATTACTCCTGGTTACAACTTAATTACAGTTTATAGCGCACATGGGCCGTATACATAAATGAGTATATAAGATCGATAGAAGAAATAAAGGTCCAACATATTTTTCAAGAAGTTCAATATATTTTTATTATTATTACACCGCGTCTTACTACCCGTTTGGCTTGGAGCACTTATGCTAACGTATAATGGTAGGGTGATCGTTAGATGAAATTGATTACCTACAGTTTAACGTGGAATCCGAACCACGGTGAAGGCCTGGCATTCCTCACATTCACAAGTTGTGATTAATACACTTCTTGTCAGAGGTGAAGGAAGGGTTTGACCGAGGGACCGAGGATTGAGCTCCAGACTCTCAGTACAGAGGTCGGACACCTTACCCCTAGACCAGCAGATCACCTAGGCTCAATATGAAAATTTGACATATTTAGGTATATTATGTTATAGAACTCAAATTTGAGGGTGAAAAAACTTTCTTTACACTGTTAGGCCAGTTCAATGAGCTATATTATTAATTATTAACTATATTTTTTACTCTTTAAGTTAACTAAATTTTATTTTTATTTCTAATAATATAGGTTTAGTTCAATTTTTTTATAAAAAATGGTTTTAAGATATAATAAAATAACTGTTATATTTATTTAGTTAAAATATCAAAAATACATAATATGGTGCATATTAACAACAAGAATATTATTTTTTGATTAATTTTTGTTAATATTTTCATTATCATTTAAAACATCAAAATGTATTTATTTATGTTGGTTGACAAATTAAAGTTGAGATATAATCAACATGAGCTAATATAAATTGCTTAGAACCTACTGATGAGTGTGTTTTGGATAGAGTTCAAGCCTTGTGGAGGGAGGTACGAAAACAGGCTTTGTAGACGTCATTTAATTTCACTTGAATACTATGGGTTTAGTGATTAATTGACTTACTTACCTTATTCGCGCGCTAGAAATACTTGTCAGATAAAATAAATTATGATTTCAGGGTAGCCAATACATGCCATTGTTTACCAAATTTACCCTTTATGTATCAATACTGACTGCATTTGCCAAAAATGAGGAATGACAACATTTCTTTGGAATAATAGGTGCATTGGTTGAGATATATTGTCAATATATTATATTATATTCATTTCACATTAGTGATCATTCAGTTATAATTTTGGAAGAAGAGTTAGGTATTGAATGCAGTAACTTTTGATTCACCGAGTCTCCCTACTAACACTATCTGTAATATTTATCTTATTGGAAGAATGGTTGTGAAGGAATAAAATAGATGAAACCCACTTCATTGGACAAATAATTTAAAGATTGATTCACACGTTCAACGAAAATAGCGAGCAGAATCTGTTTAAGTGGTGCAGAAAGTCCCACTCTCTATGTTGACCCATAATGGATTTCAATGCCAACGTATTACAACAGCTGATTATTATCAATTTTTTATTTCTAGTCATAAACAAATACTTTAGATTATTGTCACGATGGATATTTTCAAATAATAGGGTTGTTTCGTGGCACCAGTTCTGTGACTAGATCTTCGTGTGTCCTGTTCAATGTTTTATTTTTTGTGAATTAATTTTGATTTGAAGAAAAAAAATATTTCTATATAATAATTGTCAATAAATAATTTGTGTGCACACAAAAGATATACAAGATCGTTCGAATGTATTTATAAATGAAAATCATTTTAATTGCACTTTTCTGGCTTTCAATTCAGATAATTAATTTATATCATCATCACAATTACTATCTTTAGCGATATTATATTCAATCTAAATTATGGAAGATTGAATAGTCGTGTGAGTTTACATTAACTCGTCACTCTCACAATAAAGAGGTTTGCCAATGACGGAGATTGAGAGCTGGCCCGGTGTGGAATTCTTTTTTTCCCTAAATAGTTTCCAAACAAATGTATATACCTCATCTAAATTCAATCTTCCTCATATCTAGCTAATTAGCATTACTGGTATATATTCGTACATCTCAAACAAGTGTTAAGACGTGATATTAAGAAAATAGAGGAAATATATTTATTTGTGAAAAGATCATTCAGTACTTTACTACTATTCAGTAATAGTACGCCCAGCAGGTATTTGAACACTGACCTCTCCATAACCGGAAAACCTAAAAACCATAAAATATAAAAATTAAGTCAAGTAATGCTGCCACCGATGAGAGTGTTATGATTTATTGAAATTAGCTCCGTCAATAATACCTAAGAGGTCTTCTAAAACATTAGGCACCTGCTAAGTTTATGTTTACATCATCTATTATTCGTTTTATTTTAACACATACAAAATGCCAGCGGCAAAAGCTGTCCGAAATAATTTAAGTACATGGCATCTTATGGGTCCATTTATGCAAACGCGTCGCTTGTCTGCTTTCCGTTATATAGACATCAGAGCTTCCAAACACTGGCTAGTAGATAATATTTGTCCAGTTGCCTGGAGTTTTACAAATAGAATTATTGTGTCATTTGAATAATTGATATTTTTTTATCATTTTTATAAAAATGATGATTTGTATAATGAACGTTTTAAAGATGAGCTAAAAAAAAGTAATTTGACATTAATTATCCTAGAAGTACAAAACCAGAAATATAAAAAAAAAGTCAATGGATAGAAAGAGGTGTGTTATGTGTTTTACCATTCAAATACAGTTTTTTTAATTGGTCTCTGTCGTCTCTTAGTTTTTTTTAGAGGTTACGAAATGCCCCATCTTCAAATCTTGCAAAGTTGATGGGATGTACATCCAATTTTCTTTCCCTTTTTTCAACGTAAGGTGATAATACGCCAAATAGATGACGCGCGGATACATCTTACACTCCCCAAAACAAAGGCAATGGCAGCACTGATACGATTTATCCTCCCCCACTACTATTTTTTTATCGACGGGTGGCAAATGCCGCGTACATAAAATGAACCTACAAAACGCGACGGCTCTTGTCTCGTGTGTCGCGCGAAACAAAACGCGTGCATAAAAGCAGCCTTAACATTCATTTTATTTTGTTGCCAAGGTTAAGTTTAGGGGAGATAAATATCCTACAGCTTTGTTCCAGCCTTAATACAGAAGATATCACATATTTAAAACAAATCTTTGGTAAATATTTATATATTAAGGATATATCATAAATCAAGTTTTATTTCTAGTCTCGCTTCTTAATACTAGTTTAGGTTGGATGTCTATGTACTAATTACACTGATATATTAATGGTTTAGGGATTAGTAAGTTGAATTGAGAGGAAGTGTACCCATATTTACGTGGAGGAAGAGTGGAAAACCATTTAGGAAAAACCACCCTCAGTACACCCGACCGAGATCAAGCCCCAATCTCCCCGTCTTCGGCAGCCAAGCCTGTTTCGAGAGTAGAGCCTTAGACCATGCATTCACCAAAGCATATATAAATCAAGTTAAATCGAGATTGTAAAGCAGGTTTATAAGATACAAAGAATATTGCTGGCGTTAAACTTTGAACAAATTTAATCGTGTTTTAATTAATATTTTGTTGACAAAAATTTTAGTTTAAGAAAATAATTATATTTGACTTATAAGAATATAAAATTATTCTTTGTAAATTTTAAAACATTAAATAGCCACCTTCGTATTGCACTCTCACTCTATTAGCATACACAATTACACTTTTAGAATTTCAACTAAATTAACCCGCATCTGTGGCAACGCGGGATAAATACCAGTCTCGTCTAGTTAGATTTGCAGTGGTAGAGTTTGGGGCTATTATTCTTCTGGTTATATTTGGGGATACTTTTTTTTTTCGAAAATATTACAGTTTTCCTTCAAGAAAATTCGGATAAATTTTTATTTATACTTTATTCAATACCCCAAAATCTTAATTAAAAGGCGTAAAGCTTGAACCCAATGTAAGAAAGTGCACTTAAAAAAACAAAGTGCTCAAAAGTTTCATGTTTTCAAAATAAATATCTACAAAATAATACGGAGTATATAACTCTATTTAATAAACTAACTCTACATTTTTGGAATCTGGGTAAAAGTTCTGAAGGGAAATGATCTTCTTTACATATCACCATCCTTACCACTTAAACCCTATCCATCTCTGTCAGCTGGGTCAGGTAGCACACACACAAACACACACACACATACGCACACGTACACTATTATATGTATCGGGAGGCAGCAATATTAATGGCACTCGCTAACAGTAGCGCAAGGCGGATATTACTCCTGCCGGAAACTACCCTTGCTACACCTCATTTCCGGGGCTGTCTCGACATCACACACCCCTTCCCACTACCTGTTCCCCCCTCATTCAGTGAGCACTTCTCTTACCTCATTTCTCTTGTTTGACGGGGGGGGGGGGGGGGGGAGGTTTAGGGAGCAACGCATTGGGACCTCCCTCTCTTTCCACCACTGAATATACCGTCATCACCCCCTCCCTTTAGGTATCACTTTAGAAATGGTTGAGGGAAGTTTATTTGACACTTATGTAAACAAATTAAAGAGAAAAGTTTTAGTTAAGTGGCGGCAGAATTTTTGAGACTCCCCCCCGCTGAAAAGTTGTCAACGTTGATTAAATTCAGTCTATCACGAAGTTCTTACGTGGATCTCAAAATATAACGGGTTCATTTCAAGCGTGGGGACGTGATGGAAACCTAGTTAATAGATTCCAGGCAAAATTGGTCAATCAGGTATAGAATATTATTGGTTCAATCTATTATAAAGAGGTATCGGTTATTAACAAGAGGAAATGCCTCAAAGTATAAAAATCAAAATATCTTATTAGAGGTATATCCCAAACTAATGATCGGTAAACTTCCATACCATTATATTATGGTCGCATCTTGAAGCAATCGCAGCTGCAATCATCTTATAAACTTAATTGTTGTTAATACAATACTTGTAGCTAAAATAAACACTGAAGGACTTATTTTTCGAAAAAGGGTAGACAAATTTTATTATTTTATTTATTTTGCTATTTATTGGCCTGGCATCTTACAAATTTTTAAATCCAGGCCATTTTACTCACAAAATTTTCATAACTCTCCCTATATAATCTGTTCTATCCATTTTGTTTACAACTAGCAGGTTTAGCTCTTAAACTACCTACTTGAGAAATAAACTTACTCTTCTTCCAGTTGGTCCACCCCGGGTATTTTACGCCCCCGGTACCCCTCGCCGCTACTTCGCTCCACTACAGCCTGGGACCATGTTTTCAGGGTCGTGGGACAGAGCAGCGGCGATGAGCATCCCCCTATCCACCACCTGGGGAGGCGCCCTATCGGAGTTGGTGCTCCGTCTACTTCATAGCATCAACATTTATTGCCCCATTCTTTGCGTTGTACATTTATTTCTCCTAACCTACCCCTTATTTTCCCTCCCTGCCCTACCCTAACTAACCTAATCTAAGCCTACTCATAACCTAAACTAATATTACGTACTCCAATAGCTCCTCCAGGGTAAAACCATACTCCCCAATGGTACAAGGGGGCTACGTGGTAGCCGCCTATCTTCATCCCGATGCAGAGGACCCCTTCTAGACCTGGTCCCACTCCTCTTGTTGCCAAGAGGATGGCCCTCCAGTCACGGGAATACCCCTCTGCGTCGCCTAGGATATCCTTCGCTACTATCAGTAGACAAATGACTGAACATTGTTGAAAGTAGTAGCTTTGTGTCACTAAGGTGTTGTATCTGCGAAGCAAGCTCTTCAAAGTTTGGGGTATATGGGCCAGTTTCATAGTCAGACTTGGTAAGCCTTAAGTGTGGTGCAATACCAAATACAGGATGACACATACCTGGACCAGAATGGAATGGGGCAGTTTCATATGTGAAATCGGCTCATTATATTAGAGTTTAGATAAGTGTCGTCTTTTATTTAATATAGCACTGCACTTAAGGCTTACTAGGTCTGACTATGAAACTGGGCCTATGGTGGCAATTAAAAATTGTTTTAAGTACTAGGTGTAGTAAGTCAAAGTGAATGAAAAATTAAGGTCTGCAGTCAGTATACCTACATATGTGACACTGTAGGCAGTTTTGGTATTTTCGTTTTGTCTCTATTATAGTAGGTCATGATTTGAATGGGTGGTCACATTGAATAAGGTGGCACTCTCCTCGGGGCTACTTTGAAGATAACAGGGGATATTAGCTAAAAGTACCAGTCAGGTGTACTGATTTTTTCCCCATTAAAAGTTTCCTACCCGCAAGTATAATTTCCTTCAAATTCTACCCTCCTCATTCCTATCCTGTTAGTGTTGATATGAGAATAAACCAGATGGGTCATAAAATGTAATGCCCATGAAAATAATACCATACCAGATGGATTAATGGTGGTTTATCGATTTTTTTTCTACTCGCTCTCCGAGCTATTTCTAGGGCTATACCTCTTAAAGCCCCTTTTCATCACTACCACCTCCTTCAGAGGATTTAAAATCTAAGCCATTGTTCCCACATGAGAGCATTACAAAACTGGCTCCAACAAAAATGGTTTATTCATCTCTTTTATTTAGAAAACATTTCAAAAACCATTGATATTGAACTATGGCAGGGCTCTTTTATACCAATAAAATTAATATTAACAATTGAAATGTTTTGAATCATTGATGTTCAATTTATGTGAATTACTTTTAAAACTACATAAATCTCTAAAGGCAATTAGTTTTGAATATATTAGCCCTTAAATTAAAGAAAGTTGACTGATAAGTAATGTTTTTAGACTTTCAAATTTTTCAAAAATTTCTGTAACGATTTTGTTCTAAATTATGTGTTGGGAATTGTGTGATATGACAAATAACAATATAATATTTTTAGGGGTAAGAACTCACTTAATTTTATGGTTAGTTTACTGAATACTGATTTCTTAAAAACATTAAATATTTAATAAAAAAAATATTTGGTTCCAAATGGGTATCTTGGAAATGCTAGACAGGACAAGTAACACTGTATTTTTTTTTGGGGGGGGGGGTTAGGATAATTATTTATGGGTAGTTAATTGCAGACTTTTTTAAATTCGAATATTAAAAAAAATTGCTTTAGCAATTTGGTTCAATATTGGTAACGAGAGACTTTTTTACATTAGTAATAATATATCTTTATTTATCTAAATTTAATTAATTTAAAGGTGGTTTACTTATATTATAAGAAAATTTGAATTATTCGTAAATTGACTCTGAAATTTGTATTCAAAATAGGAATCTGGGAATAGTTCTTTATGATAAATAAAAATATGTTTTTATGTTTAAAAATAATAAATCATTTTAAGGTAGTAGTTAGAAAATTATATAGGCTACTTTTGAAAATTTAAATTTTATTAAATATATTTGAAGAATTATTTGTTTTAATATTTATATTTAAAGAGGAATTATTGTGATTAACAAGATGCTGTGTTTGTTTTTTTGAGGAAATCATTTTTAAGGGTAGTTTACTTAAAGCTTTTTTTCTAAATTATCTTCGAAGCCATATACACAATATGAGAAATTTGGGTGATATGACCTACCATTTATTTCTTATATGTTTCTTCTTCTTCTAGATATTTTGGTTTCTCAACTTATATTCCTCACTCAGTAAATGTATGTATGTGTGTGTGTGTGTGTGTGTGTGTGTGTTTAACAAAAATAAACTGTTGAATAAAATATTTTAATGATCGTACTTGTTTATTCATAAATATTTAAAACTCCTCACGCTCAAGTGTGTACATTTCTCGGTAAGATATATTATGTTTGCGTTTATGTAAACGAGTTATTACTCCTTTACATTAGTAACTAAGCTTGTCTTCTTTTATGGTTGAATATATATTAATAGTTTGGTATTTATTTGAGTTTTCATAAGCTATTACGTTTACAAATTTGACAAGTATTCAGTTTAACATTTTTTTACCATATTAATAAGCTCTATAGATCTTAATAAATTATTCAAAAATATTCAAGCAACGGTGGGTGCGTGGATTAGGTCAAACATTTAACCTGGTTTTGTTTTCTGGTAAAGGAGAGGCCAAGATTTCACATCATATGCTTTATTTTTCCTCCTATATAGGTAGTTTAACATTTTCCCTCTAAGCATTTTTATGTAAATTGTTTCATCAAAATTCTAATTTTTAATATTTACCCAATCAGTTTAAATTTGCCTGTATCTTGGACGTAAATTTAATATGAAACACACTAAAAAAGCCAAATTTCTAACTATTTATTTTATAAAAATTTACCAGTTTTTCATTTACAAATAAATTTAATTGTAAAGTAAATTAGTTGATATTTTGTTCTTATACAAAAAATAATGAAATATGCCCACTTCAATGGCCATATAATTTAAGGAATCACTATCACCTGACTAAACAGCAAATGACTGGAACAAAAGGGTTCAAGTCCCATTCAGTTGTATTGAGAGAGTTTTTAGACTCTCTCTCCAGTACGTTGCATGTACTTTCTCTTAAATTCGTTCTTTCTCATCCATAGTACAGTGGCGCAATTAGCAACTATAGGTATAACATGAACTGATGGGTAGTAAGATGCGTTGCTAATAAAATGTAATAGTAATAATTAAGCTGGTAGATCAGCGTTTCTCATTATATCAATTTAAAAGTTTAAAATACAATATTTGACTAGCGTATATTCAAATATATACAGTAATATGTGATTAGTTTATTTTTTCCAAGACGTTTGTTTCATTATCCCTTTGGTGCTACCTGCATATTTATAGTAATGAGTGTAGGGATGAAAATATTAGAGCTTAGAGGATTTGTAGCCATATTTTATCCAAGGAATGATTTTGGTGGCGAAAAATCCTCAGTGAACCTGATTTTACTTATTCTAACACCGACCAACCCCTCACAGGACAATCAAAGAAGAAATGACTCATTGCCATTTTCCATGTGTACAACAGTTCAGGTTATATTTAAATTATTAAGGTATTTAGTAAGTATAAATACTAATCTAATAGGTAATGATTGTTTATTTAGGGGAATGGTAATTCTAGTAACAATTTTAATATGAAAGATCATTAATTCAACCCAAGGATGATAAAAATAAAATCAATGATTAAAAAGTGAATGGGATGTATTAAAAATTCAAAGTGGATCGGTTGAATCCATTTACATGTTTTCGCTTTTGAACTGGTATGTGTTGAATGTAGCCTACATGTTCAGATTTAATGAGGTTCTCTTGTGTTGATTATAATAATAGGTTTAAACACTTCAAAATCAAAAACTAAATCAATTAGAAAAACCCTTGAATACCTATTGACATTGATGAGAAGAGTTTATCCCTTGACGTCATCCATTGCGCACAGGGTTCATCCTGTAATGTTACATCGTCAGGATGACCTTACGTGCGCATGCGCGCGCACAAACCCACACCACACACACACATACAAACACACCAATCCTTGTCATCAGATTTTTTGATCCAACTGTAGTAATAATTAGTTGGGAAAATAGCAATTGCCGAATGGTCTAGAGCATCACTCTAGTGTTTTACGTTGTTAAACTTTATTTAAATATATTTTTAAATAGAATGCCAGGCCTCCACCGTGGTTCGGATTACACGTTAAACTGTTGGTCCTCCATTTCAACTCACAATCACCCTACCATTGCACATTAGCGTAAGTGCGTATAACCCGAACGGGTAGTAAGACGCGGTGCTAATAATAATAATAATAATAATAATAATAATAATAATTTTTTAAATATGTTAAAAACCATCCAAAATTATTATAAAATAATATTCTAAAAAAATAGACAAAATAATTTCTTATTCTTAAAATTTGTATTCAGATATCTCACAAATAGTTAGATTGGCTATAATTATTTGTAGTTTATGAAGACGAGAAGATTTTGGTTAGAACTCTGGTCTGGTTTACTGAGGGTGAACATTCCTAAATGGATTCCTACCCTTCTTCCACGTAAATGCTTGTATATTACCTATAATATCTTTTCTTCCTCATCCCTATCCTATTATAGTAATTATTGATTATACTTATAATCTCAACTTACAATAAGATGTGGCTAGTAAAAAAATTAATATTAAGGTAGGCCAAAATGTGATAAAATATAGGTATCTTTATATATATATTTTTTTAAAGTTCATAATCAACTAATTAAGACGTCTAATTACTTATCAAGTGGACACAGATTCCAACCAAAAATTCTATTGAAATAATTTAATCAATTATCTATTTCAACCAAATGTTTGGTTGAAATAATTTAATCAACTATCTATGCGAAACTATTATGTAACAAACTATTCTAGCATATATTGAAATAATTGTGGGTATCCTTAATAGACGTGTTTTATGATCTATGCTAGTTCATACAATTATTTAATATACAATCCTATGTTAAATAACCAAATATAAAAATAGATTCATTAGCTTTTCAATTTTCTTACTGGTAATATTAATATCTATACTACAGGTTGTTTACCAAAATTATTAACGTAAATACTCGTTAATAAAAGGCTGAATATATTATTTATGTACCAGGCCATATGTACAAAAAAATAACAAAATTAACTTCTATAAGAAAAATATTTTGACGGTCAGACGGTTTTGGTGTATAAAGGATGGCTATGATTTTATTAATAATTTATATTTATTAAATCAATGTTGTTATAAGTTAATACCAAAAAAACTCCATCTAAGATATACATCTTAAAAAATTGTTTCAGACTATTCTTACGTTGTTGAAATTTATTTAAATACATTTTTTAATTATGTTCAAACCATCCAAAATAATTATAATATAGTATTCTAAAAACAAAGTAATAAGATTGGATAATCTATTTTCTTATCCTTAAAATTTACATTCAAATATCCCACGAATAGTTAGTTGGGCTATATTTATTTGTAGTTTATGAACGATTCCATTCAGCTATAAGACTATTGGGAACGGTCAGATAGGATGGATACCAAAGTAATCTATATATTTAATGAATATTGTAATAGTCATTCTAAGAAAATCCATTAATCCTTCTTATCTTTGTTTATGAAGGAAAATATTGATTTTAAGTAATTCTCTAATTTATTCTTCGAGACCAATGCTTGTCACGCTAACTGTACCGTATTTATTTATAAAAAGTAGATCAGGAAATATAATCAATACAATTGGTGACCCTACTCTAAAATTAATAGTTATTACTTATTAAAGGAAGTATTATATTTGGAAGAAGGTACAGAAAAGGTGGATAGAAACATATAAAAGGCGATGAACACAATATGGCTTTTACAATGAAAAGAAGAACACAGTTCACACTTTACATTGCTGCCATTGGACAAAGAGGTAATGGTTGCCTATTAAAGAAAATCGATCCTCACCGCCCAATCCCCCGACCTAGGTTTCATTCTATCGTAACTCATCAGGGAGGAGTGTTGGTCGGGGGATAGGGTGGTGACGATCGATTTATTTAATAGGCAACCATTACCTATTTGTCCAATGGCAGCAATGTAAAGTGTGAACTGTGTTCTTTTCATTGTAAGAGCCATATTGTGTTTGTTCCTTTTATATGTTTCTATCCACCTTTCCTGTACCTTCTTCCAAATATAATACAATTACCTCATAAAGCGAAAAGAGGTTTTCCTTATAGAAATTTATTGAAAGAAGTAATATTGCTGTTAACAATCGAGTTAGTACTAACATAATCTTTCATTGGAAAATACAGCGCACAAATATTTACTGAATATGGTTAGTAAATAATTAATTCAATAATGTAATGCATATTCCATAAATTCAACTTTTATGATATGTCACAAATATTATATCACAAAAACAATAATTATTTTAAATATGATTCTTTAAGCCAATATTAACCTTTTTATTATTTGATGTTTGCGAAATTCTCTTTTAAAATAACAATTAGAATTTTAGAAATAATGTTTAGAATAATATATTAATATAGGTATTGTAGCTAATTTATCATTTTTAATGGTACATTGAAAGAATTAGCGGACCAATCAATCAATTGTAGATGTATTCTATAAAGTAATTCTTTAAAAAATGTTGTATAATTTGTGGTATTGAATAAATATGTTTCTGTATTTGTGTATATTATTCCTACTAAACATATCTCATCCGGTTTAGTAGTGGGCCACACCCCTACTTCACTATAACCCTTTAAATAATTCCCTCCCTGGTGACGTACCAGGGTTTTACAATCACAATCTGTATTTTAACATTAAGAATTCCCTTTTGTTTTATTTTCATGACCTTACTACAGTTATATTTATGTTATAAATATAAAATAAATAATAATCAGCTGGGCCAATCCACTTGTACCCTAGAATAGTCTTGAGTTAAAGATTTAAAAAATGTATATATTTATACTTTTTGTAATACCTTACCTTTACAAATCCTAAAAGAATTTTAAAAGGGGCTTATCTTTATTTATTGTAGCAAAACAGACTAACCTTAATTTTTCTGCTCGTACGATCATACTCATCGAGTATAAGAAATTCGACTAAAATACTGAGCACCAAAGTTCTACCACAACATATTCATTAAATAAGTGCACCTATAAACTTATAGAAATAATATTGATGTCTTAAATTATTGAAGGCTAATTAAATTTAAATTTACATTAAAATCTCTTTGTTTTCTTAAGCACTACAATATTATATCAACGTTTTGTTCGTATATTTGATAAAGTAAGAAATAAAATACAAAAGCAATAACCAAATAATTATTTGGAAGTTTAGATACACGTTTAAATTAGAAAAATTTTATAGGTATATAATAATTGTGAAAACTGACTTAATTGATAATACAGCTCTCTTTTATATGTTAGATATAATTGTAGTCTTAACTAGCTTTACTAAATGTCATTTAAATTGATTTTACTAATTTTCCCTTCAAAATTAATTTTGTTATGCTCAATTTATCTTCCTTATTTTTTTGTTTTAAATTTATCTAAATAAATATTATGAAAACTAATTATCAGCAAATCAATATATAATAAAACAAAAAACGCCATTTTTATTACTTTACTAATGGTATTCAACTGAGTTTATTAAACTTCATTTTATCTCTTAATGCTCATATTCAACTAAAAAATAAATTTATTTTCAATATTTATAAAACATCTTTGACAAACACATGTTTAGGACAGGTCTGTTTCATATAAGAGAAAATATGAGCTTGCATCTTATATATAATATGGTTACCTTATTTTTTTATTTTAAGTTTTATAGTTGTAAACTTCGTTTTTTATTATTAATTTTTTGCTTTCAACATCAAAGAGAAATGTCTAGATAGCAAGAGATGAGTAAATATTTGTCGTGAAACATTTCAATATTTGATAAAAAGCTTATTCAGACCGTTAAAAATAGAATTATATTTAATGATTAGAAACCACGTCAAAATCAAAAAATATGAGAGAGAACTTTGTCTAAGATAACAATTTTGGTCATTTTTAAATTATTTTTGCACAGTGTTATAAATGGGCCATAAAATACTGGCTTCATTTATGTAATTATAGTTCTAATTAACTTATTAATTATGAATGTATCGTAGCCAGATTTCAAAACGGTGTTTTATAAAAATCAGCCCATCATCAGTTTGGATTCAATAAATACGATTATTTATTATATTGATCAATACTTTGTCAACACAATCGAATTATTTGAAAGTCCAAATTAAGAGACGAACAATATTTACCAATTCTTCAAATTGGAAATGTAATTTTGTAAATAAATAGAAAAAAATAATCCAAATAATACGATTGTTTACTGTTTCTAGATCAACACTTTATGTATACGGTGCCTAATCATAATTAATTATTTGAACATCCAAATTAAGGAGTATGGAAAATGTACTGCTTTTTTAAAGTTATAAAGTATTTTCCAGATGACTTTGAACAATATTTGTATAATAAATGCTGTAGATTAATTTGCTATTTACATTTGAAACAAAATAATTTCAATAATAATTAAATATTGATGAATATATTGATTTTAGAAAAATAAGCATATATTATTAATTATTACTTAAAATTGTCCCCAGATACAAATTTTTTTTGAACAAATTTGTGAAAACTGTTTCCAAAATATTCCAAATTTTTTTAAAATTAATCTGCATTTAATTAAATTATTTTTTAACAACAGCGTCTTACTACCCGTTCGGATTATACGCTTAAGTACTAATTACACTAATGGATTAGGAAATGGGAAGGTTGAATTTAGAGAAAGTGAACCCGAATTTTCGTGGAGGGAGAGTGGAAAACCATTTAGGAAAAACCTCCCCCAGTTCACCCAACCGAGATTCGAACCTTGATCTCCCCGACCTCGGTGGTCTAGTTCAACACGACAGGTGCGTTAGCCAACTACGCCACCGAGGTGGGTATTTAATTATTATTGAATGATTTAAAAAAATTAAAATCAGATCTTAAATTATTTATATTGTAAACATTTATCACCAGATACCCATTTTGAACCAAATAGGTAATGCAATTTTCAAAATATATAAAATAAAAAAAATCAGTTATTATTGGTAAACTATACTTAAACGAATATTCTCGCCCATGTTTACCTCCTTACCTAAAATAACAAATTTAAATAAAATTATTTAAGCCATTTTAAATAATATGATAAAAAACCTAACATATAATTATCAATTTGTACATTATCAATTAAATTATTTTGGATCTAAGTCCAGGGACAAACAGATGGACATACAGAAAGAGAGACCTGGGCACAGGTAGAACAGTAACATTTATTATTATTGTTTTAGATTCATATTAAACGTTCATCATCTCTATCTCAAAAATGTTCATGACTAATCTACTTCAATTTTAAATAAGAAAATAAAAACAAATTTGAATAAGAAACCATTACATGTCTTAAAAATGAGACACAAAAAGCTACTCAGTAAGTTCATGCATTCTCTAAGGATTAAATACTGCGGTTCTTTGTTTGGTAAAGGATAACAATCCTTACAAACTAGTTTTCAGTGAAAAATTCCACTTAAAAAATGCAGGCTTACTGAATAACTCATTACATCATTTATGTTATGTCTATTAAATTGTAGCAAACCTTCTTTTTCATTGAAATATTTTAAGATGATTCTTTAAAGATGGGATCACTTTTCATTTAACTTTACCTAATATTATTAAAATACTTACAAACAAACGTGTGATAAAATATATCACACATATTACAAAATACTCAACGATATTGTAAAGCATTATAACATTAATTTGTTTTAAATTTAATATAATTTAATGATACCTAGTTCTAAAAGCACTTCAGATCGAATCTAGCCTCACCAAACTGAAGTTCAAACACTTTTTCTTAGTCAGAGAAGAGGATTAAAAAACTCAACATGCGTATGGGTGTGAGTTAAACAAACACATTTAGATATGACCACGTGTGGGAAAACTGGTTGGGTGATGTCAGACAAGCTCCCCTATTACGTCATTTAAGACAATTTAGAAGCAAATGAGGAAAACGTTGATTACTCTGCTTCCAATATTATTTGAGTGTGAAAGTGGTAAGGCTCTTGCCACTATTATTTCCTGAAACTGTTTTGTCAAAGTCAAATAATCATACTGTCAAAAATTACTTTAGATTACTATTTAATTATATAAGTGAGAATATAAAGCCACCTCTGAAAGCCCTATTTTGTAACCAAAATTCCTCTAATTGTACCCTTCATCCACCCTGTAAGCCTACCTTGCATAATTATGCCATGGTATAGGTTATAAGATAGGCTCATAGTGTAGTATGTTAAGGTAAGACTGCTTGCTATTTTTCTAGACAAATGGAGTGCATATACGTAAATTAAGGGGAAAATTATTGAATTAGTAAATTAAAAAAAATAGATAAACATACAAAGTAGATGTACTTGGTATTATTGTTCGTTTTAATTTGAAAATATCATATAAAATAGTTTGACAATTATATATTTTGTACGTTATACTATTATATCTGTATTTATAAATCTAATTGAGATTATCTCTTATAATGTGTCTCGTATACATCAAGGTGGTTAGTAGAACAACTAGAATTGTGTTACAAAAAACAAGTATATTTGTAGCATATATATATATATATATATATATATTTAAACATACAATCTTAAAATTATTTAAAAATGTTAAGTATTTCAGTGTGGTTAATTATTTAAGATAAAGGAAAGCATATGTTTGTATGTATATATATATTTTTTTACAATTTTAATTAATAATGTACACCATAATGGGAAAACTTTTGAGGTAATTATTTTACTATAGTTACTAACAATTAAAACCGCTTATATAGTCTAATGGTCTAAAGCGTTACTCTCGCAGTAGACTAAACTGCCAATTGACGGGGAGATCAAGGTTCAAATCTCGGAGGGTGTACTTAAGGTTTTTCCAAAATGGTTTTCCACTCTCCCTTCACGCAAATAAGGGTACACTTCCTATAAATGTAACCTTATTCATCCATAAAAACATATGCGTAATTAGTATATAAGCGTATAACCCGAACGGATAGTAAGAAGCGTGCTAAAATAAAATAAATGGCTCTCGATTTTAAAACAAATGGATTTATCATGTGATTTATCAAGTTCAAATTAGATGAAACTATTTTGGAGGGTGGGAAACCATTTAAAATAAATTATTTCTAAGGTTAAAACGATTTATGGACATTAAAAAGAAACTAAAATCTCTTATTAAATCTTTAATCAATTCTTATCCTTTCCTTGGTTTAACTTGATTGCTTAATTTATCCAAAACAACCAAATACATTTATTATATTAGGATATGTGTTAATTTATTTACAATTCTTCTGGCTAATGTTAACAATACAGAATATAAAATAATACTTTTTTTTTAGCACCACGTCCTACCATCCATTCTGTTCATTCTTTTTTGTCATAGTAATGCTAACTATTTTAGTGATGAGGAAGGCTATATTTATTTGAAATGTACCGCAACTTGCGTGGGAACCCATTTTGTTAAAACCACCCTTATTACACCCGACTGAAATTCGAACCTCTACCTACCGTCATCAGCAGTCTTTTCTAATGCAGAGTAGCGCTTTAGATCATTTGGCCAACCGAATGTGTAAAAAAAAATTTGTGTTCAATGAGAGTTAAAGAAAAATTTAATACAAGTCATGATACATTTCCTCTGGTTATAAATTCAGTTAATTAACTGAGTTTTACAAAATATAAAAGTATTCGTAAGACCTCTATTATCTTACAATATTGAATGATGATTAATCTGATTTTTTTATAAATTCGGACAGTAAAATTTCCCAAAGTAAAAATCATATACAAATAAAGAAAATAAAAAATATCAATAAGGGAATGAAGGGCTAAATGATATATACTTTAGGTTAAGAGGTTAGAAATGTGTAAGAAGTTTAAAAAGAGCAAAAATTGTAAACGGAGTAATCATGTTAAAAAAAGGAAAATGGGTAAATAGTTAAACTGGATAAATGTAGTAAAAAATGCTTAAATAATTTTGATTGTATTTAATTACAGCTCTTTAACAAACAATTATATTCTTCTTTCTTTTTTAATAGCGCCAATAGGAATGAGTTCAACGTATTGTGTATAAATAAATATTAATATAATCTTCAAAAGAATGTCAGCTTTTAAAAATATTCAAATTATATCTCTTTTTGACATTATGTATTAGTCAGCCTATTTTAACAAAATTTAAACTACTAAAGGATTAATATGTAAACATAGTTTGACAATAAACTTAGATGATATTCCCTGTGATTAATTCTAAACATTAAAAATAACGTTATGTTATAGTTTCCCCGTGCAAAGAATGGTTACACCAGCTAATGTCATGTATAAATAGCCTATCTTCATGCAATAACTTCATGTTTCATTTTCCCAAACCACTGATCGAAATGTTACCTAAAGTCAGGCCATGATGCTTTAATAAGGAAATATGTATGTATAACTTACTCCTATGTGTTCACGTTGTTGATATCCTGAAAGTAAACTTGCTTTACTTTTCTTTGTAAATTTGTTGAAACCTATCAGCCTGAAAGGTTGCTAACCTCCTCAGGGAATGTAAACAAAATATTGATTACCTTTAAAAGGTTCTTGGCTCAGTTTTCTTGGCTGGGATAATTAACACTGATCTATCTACATGCTTGCTATATTCAGAATTTCGAACTTAGATGAAATATGCGTTTCACTTTTATAGTACGTTTAGAAAGTTGAGGTGAAGATTATACTAGTTTAGCTCGTCCCTGTGACGTAACTTATTTAAAGACTTAGTTCAAATTCATAGTAATAAATGAGCAACATTCAAAATTTAAATTAACATGTCGAATTACTAAAATGATAAGAAGTCATCGTTTGTGGATTATGATTTCGGTTTCCCGATAACAGCGATTGGTTTCTTAATTTAACTGAGAAAAACTATATTGTTTATAAGCCTAATTTTTTTAATCATTATTGTTTTATGATAATATATTCTATATTTAAAATATTTTTCTTGGGAATAGTTTAGTTTGAACACAAAATTTGATTATATTTTATTGTCGGCTGTTTTTGAACCAAGTGTTTTATTAATATCATTTATCTTTGTTTTATAATTAATATAAATAGGTTTTGAGGAGCATAAATCTTTCATTAAAACGTCCTGTAATAAAAGACCCTATACAAATAAACTTTTACCAGAAGCTAATTGTTACATTAAGTTGTTTTATTTTAGCGGCATATCTTACTACCAGTTTGGGTTGTACGCATATTTAACAATTACGCCAATGCGTTAGAAATAAAGAAGGTTTAAATTAGGTAAGGGTAATATACCAGATTTTCTCGGATAGAGAGTGGAAAACCATATACTAAATTCCAACACCCGACTGGGATTCGAACAACAATATCCCCGCCATCAGCAGTTAGTCTACTGAAAAATTAACGCCTTAGGTCATGTGGCAATCGATTTTGGTAGTTTGAATTTATGTAAGATTATTTAAAATTATATGATTATTGAAAACATATTCCTTTGAAAGCTTCATTACTAACACACAACTATAAAAATTATCTTAAATATGTTTTATTTAAATTTTTTCCGTATAACCTTTAGTAAACAATTAACAAAATGAAAGGTATTTGATATGTGCAACTGTAATATATTATAGATATCAAAATATGTTTAAATACAACATTGATATTTTTTATATCCAAGTTAATTACAAATTTATGGAAATATGAAATATCCATCCTTGTGGTGTTGTAAACGCGTGGGACAAAATTTCATACAATGATAAATAGACAAACTTAATGGCTACATTTAATCTTGAGCTTGACTAAAGTATCACAGGAATAACTCAAAGCAAAATACTTTAGTAATTACTTCAAGAAGTATATTGTACCTATACTTATTTCAAATGTAGGTTCCCATCAATAATTTCTGAATATTACATATTTTTGTTAAACTTTATACCCATAAGGTAACTATACTAATATCAGACCTTTTCCTCTGTGATATTAAACGAATATGACATTTGTATATCCTAAAGTAAATCGGATGTTAGTAAAAATCAGCGAAAAATATTTAAACAAGATTGAAAATATTAGGATACCAGGGAGTTTAAAAATTATTGTTTGGTGTTGTTTGTGAAATACAAGAGTCCTAAAAACTTTAATAAATTACAGAAATCTTGTAAAATATATGCATAAAATATAAAACAATAGGCCTACTCTTCTGTTTTTTACCAATCCAATTCATATCGGGTTAATCACAACATATGACATCACCTACCACAATTTAATTTTATTTAAAATTTTATATTTTTATGATCTTCTAAACCAATACCTGGTATAAGCTATCGAAGCTATAATTGAGTAATTTTTGAGTATTTGTTTACAATATTAACTCTGTTTTAGAAATAATTCAAATTCCAAAGTTTTGCTTATAGATAGAAAAGTGACTATGCTTGCTAATAATATTTATATATCAATTAAATTATTTTAAAATATTTCCAACAAGTTTAGTTTTTGAACAATAAGCTGATATCTTAGGGAATAAAGTAATTTTGCAACAAAATTATAGCATATGCTAAATATTTAATAGCCAGTTTTCGTGACACTGGGAATTAAAATACCAGTTGAATTACACAAAAAATGTATGTTTGATTGACATGTATATAAAAATCAGACAGCTTATGTTTATTTGTACAAAAATAAACAAGTAAATTATTTTATTTACAAAGTGAATACTACTTTAAAATCCTTTATTTTATATGTTTACTAAAAGTTAATGATTAAATTTTAAATTTTACTTGCTTATATAATATTCAGCCAACTTCCTACATTCATTTTCCGTCTGCATTAATGTTTAATACATTTTTAAATATTTTTCTTCAATTGGACATTTTATAAATCTAAGATATTATACACATTTACTTGTGTTTGATGTTAAATATTTTAGGAAAAGGTTTAGGTAACACTGACCAATGTGGTAGTACTCAACTATCGTCACCGCAACGTAAAACCAAACGATACACTTATCATGGGTGATATTCCTCATTTAGGATGTGAAATTATTCTTAAAAATGTGTAATAGTAAAAAAGTGTATTAGCTTATTTTATATGTTCATCTTTATGATCTCCAACCATCTAAACTTTTATGAACTTTTAATATATATAATATATTTATAATATATATTTAATTTGTTCAACAACCAATGAAGTATTATTTTTCATTATTTATATATATATGAATCTTGAAATATAATATATACATATATAAATCTTGAAATATGATACATACATATGCATATATAAATCTCGAAATAGATAATACACATATATATAACCTGAAATATATATATACCTTGAAATATAATATATATATATATATATATATATATAATATAATCTTGAAATATAATACGTCATTGGTTGTTGAACAAATAAAATAAATATTATATATATATATATAGTATGTTGTGGGCACCACTGTCACATAAAATAATGGCAGGAAAATAAATAGAGTTCTTCCGGCATACACTCAGCGTTCTGACAAGAAGCTCCCGTTCCCAAAACCTATTGCCTTCACCTCCAGTTCTTAATGAATACGTAGATTAAACACAATATCAAGGATTATTGCAGCTTTCTCTTGGTGTGAGAATCAATAATTACTTCATTGATACACCAGTAGCTATAACAGACCACACAATGACATCGGAACAAATGAATTTTAAGATGGATTTAATTCTTTTTGTATCATAAAAAAAATTATCAACAATCCTATCTACGTCATGTCTTCCTAATATATAATCTAAACTTTTATTAAGAAAAATAAAATAATTGTTTGAAAAATTAAATATTAAAGATTACCCATTTAAATTTAATACGGTACAACTAAATTAACATATTTGAATTAATAGAATAAAAAAGTTTTATCTAAATACTCCCAAGTAATAAAAGGAATTCAACAGAAAATATTGTTCACATAAGGACTCATTCACTACAATCTATTTTTACTGTTGATAGATGTATGTCTTTAGTGTTAATACAATTTATATATTTTATTAAAATAAAACATATCCTGTCTATGCCCTAAGATCTCACCTGAACTAGCCTCGATTAAAATTAATGTCTTCAGATGACAAAAGTTACTGATAGTTGATAAAACGTTCAGCTCTCAAAGTGAAAATACTATGTTCAGATATGTTTGCAAATTATGACCTTTATATATTATAAATTTCCACAAATTATATGTTAAATTGTGACTTAAAGACTCGGCCCCCTTTTGGAAACACTATATATTCACTAAACAAAAATTCCCCCTATATTTCAAAAACAACCAATGATAAAAATTCATTTGAATAATATTCTAAATAAACAATTTATTCCAAAGTGTACTATTCAAGCACAGGCAAAAAAATCTCTATAATCTTCCTAATGCATAATAATACCATTATCAAAGTAGCAACAATGGACAAACAACAAAATAAAACAGTGGTATAGTATTTTTCAGGAAACATTAAGAATATGTACAGGTAACATGATTTAGGATTAATTTCAACTGGTAATTAGTCAATCTTGCATATACTAGAAAGCATTGCAAGGTTAACATGGATAGTAATCGATGTATATCCACTTAAACCTTTCTGTAAATTGGCACTCGCAAATAAGAAGATCATTGGTAATATTCCTCCGTTACAAGCAGTACAAAATCTAAACAAATGCTATATATTTCAGTAGTTATATTATATGTGTATTAAAATAGAAGCAAATGTTACACTTTTCAGTAATGATATTTCTTATCTATGGGCATAACAAAAAACAAAGAGATGCTACACTTATCAAACAAAAGAGCGTAAAAAGCTTTTTTTTTCTAAGGGGGGCTCAGACCCCCTGACCCTACTCTTTCTTTCAAACTTTTCATAACTAGCAAATTATGTATTTAATAAGCAGTTATGTTGAGATAATTGGTGGAGGAAGGTGGTAAACCTACCTACATAAGCTACAATCACCATTTCTGACAGTTTTTCTGTTATTTAAGCTGCTCTTTCAATTTGTTGATCCATCAAGTAAGAATTTAAAGGTGATAGGAAAAATGTTTGCCTCTTTTTATTGGACCATACTTAATCGGCTCATTACAAGAAACTTCCTTTGTTTTTCAAAACCGCATGAATGTATGAGAAAATAAATACCGTATTTGAAATGTTGACAGAGCTAATTTTACAATGGGAAGTTTTATAAGGTGTATCTTGAAGTTGAATATTAACATATTAATTATTTAATAATCGGTTGGTGACATATATAATTAAAATTGTAGTAAGAGTATAAAACTTAAACATAAGGTTTCTATATGTATTTGTGGTTTAAGGGGCTATCCATAAAATTTCAGGAGGTTCCAGTTAATGGGGGTGGGCAGAGCCACACTGCTATACGCCCATGCTTATATCCATTAAAACTACAAACAAATGCTACAATTTTCACTGTGATTTTACTTATTATCTAGGTTAACTACAAAATACAAGCAAATGCTAAACTTTTCAGTGGTGATATTTCTCATCCGTGGGACATTAAATGTATGCACAACATGTTAACTTGGTGATTTGTTTTATTTAGATATTATGGACACTTAACTGAAAATTATACTATCTCAATTTGAAATATGTTTTAAGACTTAAAAGAAACCTAATGTTTTTTCCAGCCAATACAAAAGCTATATGAATGTTTTCCAAAATATGATAATTTTTTATTGCCGATAAAATTGTAGCTTTATATCCGTCCACGTAATAATTTAAGTGCAAAATATCAGCTCTTAACAAAATAAATTTTATATTTTGATCTTAAAATATATGCTATATGTATTTATAGGCCTATATATTATATTAATAATATATATAAGCCTATATATGCCTATAATATTATATTAATAATATAATGCACTAAATTGATACTTAAAACAATAGCCATATGTTAACAAGGTTTTAAAACTCAAAATTACTCAATTGCCGAAATATTTCTTTTAATAGGCCTATTTTCATATTTAATTGATTTACCTTATAAAAATTATAGATAGATTATTTAATTATAAATATAAAAATTAGGATTGTTGTGCTAGTGTAGTTGTGAAAGATATCTTATATGTATAATGAATTCACCTATATATATATATGACTGGTATATTAAAAATTTAAATTTAATGTTGGTATTGCCGTTAATAATATGTATATTTTCTACTCATGGGTGATAATGCAAACCGAAGAGATTGAATTGCTATGTTTTGTATAAATGTAATTTATAAATAATTTCATCTCTGAGAGCACTCAAGATTCTTAAAAAAATTGGAAAGTTTAAAATAAGACTATGATTTGAAATGGTGGATATACGTTCAAAAGCTTTCACGGGCTGGAAAACTCCCATCTTTTACATGGAACTAGTTTCTTTCAACTAATCAACTTTACCAAAAGTTCCCCTTGAATTTGTGAAATACTGCGGTATTGATAAAAGTAATAAAGTTTAATGGGGTGAAAATAATAAGAACGTCTTAGTCTTGATTTTAAAAATTATTCCTAACTCTTGGAAATATGAATTTAACCATCGTATATGGGATATAAAATATATTTATAAATGGAAAAAAATGTTTCTGTCGTATTCAATGTTCTTTCGTAATTCACACAAACACTATTTTCTGATGGTTGATTTTAAACTGTGGAGAAGATTGTTCAAATTCTAGTGCGATTACGTCCAAATATTTCTATCCTCTAGCTTCATGACTGTTACATTAAATCCCCTTCTACAGCCTTAACTCAATTCGACATGGAAGGGTGTCGGGAAAATTTCGCCCAGTAAAACTGCGCCTCCCCAGAAAAAAAAAGGGAAAATTGTGCCCTCGCATGAATCATCACACTAATCAGTGGGAAAAGTGTGCCCACATGACCTTGTCCGTCTCACCTAAATAATTTTAACAAGGTCGCGTGGGCGCACTTTTCTGACTTTCCTCACGACCTTACCATTTTCACTGGCATAGATCGGTTCATCGCATCCTTTTGTTTAGGAGGGTGGGTATTTCAAATCGACTCATCGCACATCATGAGGTCTTAAGGAGGTCAAAGTACATCGATTCATCGCGCCTGTATCTTTGCCTGTTGTTTAGGTTAGGTTAGTTTAGGTTCAATTAGATTTTTTTTAATGAAATAAAGATTAATGTGTATCTGTAAGCATTTGATGTGAACGTATAAATTGAAGTTACCAAACTAATTATTGACAACCTTTCACTCCATTTTTTTGAATTTAAGCTAGACTTTTCAAAGACTTTGCTAGAGCCTTGGGCGTACTTGTTTTGTAAGTGTGTAAAACAGTGTGTGGGCGCACTTTTCCCACCTAATGGTGTGAAGATGATAGAGCGCAATTTTCCCCTTTTTTCCTGGGAAGGCGCAGTTTACCCGGGCGCAATTTTCCCTAACCCCATGGAAGACAATAAGACGTTCGAGTAGTATAGTTTAAAACCATATTGTGATATTTTCTCGCACCCACTAGTTTGTTCACCTCTTCTACCTTTAGAGGCTTTAGTATAACGATATAATATACCTCTTCTAGCTTTGTCAAGTTAGATTCTAATGGGATACACATAATTATTTAACATAATCCTTCAATTAAGATGCCACCATATTACCAAACATCTATTCTGACAATTATGTAAAAAATAAATAATACAACTAAATAAATAACAAAACTTGGATTAGATAATAACAATTTTTATTTTATAAATTCGTCCCCTTGACATTGTTCTAAAGAGCCTCTCATATATCCTCCTTGTCATCCTTTGTCCTTGCCTCTAGCTCGTCACTGCCCCATTAGACTAGGATATTCTTCTCGAACGCCGTTTCCTCCTTTAACGCTATCCTACTCTATCTCACCCCCTTTAGTCCCCCCAGTATCACTCGCTTTCCTTCCATCTCAATTTCATTGTGACACGAATTTCGCATCTCTCAGGATCCTCGTCTTCAACGGAGCTAAGATTCTGATTTTATTCTCCATTTCACTTTTGCCCTCCATATCTTGGCTCTTTTATTTTCTAATTTTATCTTTGTCTCATCTTCTGTCACAATTCGTCTTATTTTATTAGATTTTTTCTTTTCCTCTTCTTATTTGGATATGAAATCGGTTTAAAGAAACATTTATAATATACCATATAATAATAAGATGCTTATATATTCGATACAAACTATATGGATTTATGTTATAAGATAATTAAAAAATTAATATTTCAAAAATATGTATTTAAAAGAGCAAGAAACCTGACACATTTAATAAAAACAACTATTGGACTTAGTTTTCATAATATTATAAATTTGTTTATATTTAAACAGTAAAATATTGTTATATTTTGTTGTAGATCAAACTTTAATGCAATTTTTAATTTCAAATATAATTATATCGTCTATTAATTCCTTCCATTTCTGAATAAACCATTTTTAAACTAGGTATAATTGTGTAAAATATTTAAAATATCTTAAAGTAGTCTTAAATATTACTGTTTAACTTGAATACCACATCAAGTATAATGATTTTTCGTACCGAATATATTAATATTTATTAAATATTATGTATATAAATGTTACATGTTAATCTATTAAAAAAAGAGACATTAATTTCTTTAAAGTTTCCCCAAATGTATATTATCACACTTGCCTTTTTTAATTAAATCGTAGTCACGCTATATATATTTTTTAAATATTATATATATATATAGAATATATTATTTGTAGGAAAAATATATATATATATATTGGAAATTTCTTTCTACAATTACTCGAGTAATATTTGTAAATTTTCATTCACGTTTAAATATCATTATTGTTTTAAAATGTTTTCATTAAATATTAATACATTATGAACAATCTTTCATGATAAATAACGTTTTATGAAATAAAAATAATATAATATTTGCTTATTTTGGGACAAATTGACTTGATAAGAAATATAATATTGGACTAAATAGAATTTGGCATAAATTTAAGTATCATTTATCTTAATTAACAAATAAACCTTGCTAACCCATTGAACATAAATTTAAAGTACCATTCATAAACATAAGTTTCTAGAGAAATGTCTACTTCAAACACCCTATAGTCACAAAACGCCCATGTCATAAAACATCTCTAGTTTCAGAAACTTGTTACGAAGCATCGATGAGTAACTAAAGAATCCGAATATATCATGAAAAAATATGTTTTCTGTAATGTCAATCAGCGTGATAATAATGAAAAATTAATATTACTGGCCTATATTATTAAATATTGTAACAAACAATTTTCTGAAATATTAATAGAGTAATTTTAATGTTGTACGCAATTCATAAAGATGTGAGAAATGATTACAAACTTATTATTAACTATCCAAAGCTAAGAAAAAAAATAAAGGTTTCTTTTAATGAATATGAATTTTCTCTGATGAAATAGGTCAAAGTTAATTAAATAAAAACCTTGACCTGCCTTTATGCATTTAAAAATTAAAATGAATATTAAATATATATTTTATTGATATCATGGCCTATATTCCTACTGTGTATTCAAAATAAATGATAGCTTAAATTAAATACTACATTTTTTAGCATGGTAGTATAGGTAAAGAAACTGTTAATCTAAATATTGCTTTAAAATTTTGACGAAAATTATAAAATATTTTTAAAATCTTACAGTTTTTCTTGTGAATTTTAGTTTCATCCATGGGCATGAAAGAAACAAAAATAAATTCTTTTTGGAGAATGAAAAATATGCGACAGTATTCAAGAAGGGAAGAAGTGATGAAAATGTTTTCTTAATATTTTCACTGGAGACTTTGTTAAGAAGTTGTAAGCTTCTCGTCTTTTTAAATGAAAATTACGTTCGGAGGTGCTCCTAACTTGTAGACAAAACGGGCGGTGAGCTAAGTGGGGAAAAGAGAGGGTAGTTGAAAAAAGAAATGTTTAAGAAGTCTAGGCGTAAGTAAACCATGCTCTATAATTGAAATATTTAATATTCTTCTACACCCTCCCAGGTAGGAGAGGTAAAATGGAAAGTTAAATTCTTTTATATTAAAAGGTGAACAAAATAAAAGATAATTTGTCATTGTTAAATGCATACAACATTTAGGTGCTTTTTTTAGCATAAGTTAACACAGATTCTGTTTTTAATTAGAATAATAACAATTTAAAAAAATATATAAACCATTTAAAATGTTCAACTATAAACGCTTGGTTACAATTTTGTTACAATATTATAATTTTTTCAAATAATTTAACTTGAAATGGGTTCAGTTTATTAAATCTTTGCTACTAAATATTTATGAATATAAAAAACTCATGAGTTTATGTTTTTATTATAGTTCAGTGAACTCACAAAAAATATTATGTGATGCACATTTCCTTAATTTAAATAATATTAATATATTAAGCTCTTTATTCTAAATGAATAAGCTTGTACATCAAAATTAAAATGAATTTAACTTTAATTAAACCTAATATTTAATCAAAGGTACTGTACCTATGAAATATTTCATTACCCTTCATAAATAATGACAAATATAATAATTCCTTATCAGAAATTAAAGTTAGCCATCACGTGATGTATATAAGTGTATAAAATATTTTTTGATTTGTCTGATTTTAGAGATGGAAAAAACTACTTAACGTGAGTGTAAAGTAGTATATATTGAATTATTAATAGATCTTTATTGTTAGTGATAGTGTAAAACATAATTTTATTCTATATTATTGTCTAGATCCTTTAGCAGACACTCGATCCCATTATGTACGTATTCTTGACAAACTTAATTGATATTCAGAAGATAAGATTAATATATTAAATTAGTTCACTTCATTGTTTGTTAATATATTATAATCATTAACTAAGTTGTGACAAAGCTAGGTGAGTTGACAATACAGTTAAAATTATATTTGCCTCCTTTGAATTATTTAGTACAAAATATGACAATCGTTAATATTTGTATATTTTCCAGTTTTTACCCGTGTTTTACAGACTTAACTGTTGAACACATTTATAAACAGTAATTAAATACTAAAAATACATAGTTATCCACTTCTTAATTTTTTTCCCTGTTTCCTTCATTCTGAGTCTAGGGATATCTACAATAATATAAACAAAATAATGCGAGGACATTTTGGTCTCTTAAGAGTGACAGAAATTCTATAATAGTTGTCAAGATTTTATTTGAGTCTCAATACTATATAAAACTCATTGAAATACTATAAAATTTATCTAATTCAAATTAAAAATATGAAACTATACCAAGTTATTATAATTTGCCAGCCTTCATATAGCGAGTGATTGATAAACCATACCTTAATTTCCAATGCATTCGGTTAGGATATTCCTTTAGCGGTCAAAGCTCATTTTAGCATTTGTTCGCCAGATTTAGACATTGGCTCTTAAATGCTAAATGTTAAAAATATATATATATGTTTCTTTGGGCCAGTTTCATAGTCAGATTTAGTACGCCTCAAGTGCGGCGCTATACTAAATACAAGACGTCACCTACCTGAAATAGAATGGAATGGGCCAGTTTCGCATATGAAATTGGCCCATTCCATTCAATTTCAGGTAGGTGACGTCTTGTATTTAGTATAGCGCCGCACTTGAGGCGTACTAAATCTGACTATGAAACTGGCCCTTTATCTATATAATGCCATATTTATAAATTGCAAATTCTATACTAACCTACAATATTTTGGGACGATATAATATTAAAAACATAGAATAATATTTTATACTTTTAGGTCAAGGAGTATAGAATATCCATCTTTAGTAAAAATATGATTAGGATAGTTTATTTACAAAAAACTTCATACTAATATAACAATCATTCAACGTATTATATTGGAATTTTCTTTTAAAAGCAATAAATCAACACAAAATATTATTTTTATCTTTATTTGTTTCTCATTTTTATTAATAAATATTTTAAAAAGCATCTGTAACTACTCAAAAATCTTATGTAAAATTCTAGCAGGGGAGAGAGAGTTTCTTTGTGCTTTTCCATTTATTTATTTTTGTAAAAACCAAAAAGACTAAAAGAAATATGTTTCTGATATACATAACACTTATCCATCTCCACTACGTTGTAATTCTGATGCGATTTGTAGGTTTAAAAAATATATACATAAAATATATATTATTTAAGGCTATGAAGTAAACACGAATTTATAGTCTCAGTTTAAAAATAATTGTTTTTTAGCTAATTAGTTTTATCTAATTAGTTTTTAGCTAATTAGTTTATAATTAAATACAAACAACTTTCTTTTAAATTGATAGAACTTCATCTGGAGGTTTTAATGTGAACTCTAATGATTCATACCTTACAGTTTATTTGAGTACTGTAATAATGGATTTTGGTCCGAAATCAAAATTGCCTTGTTACTGGACTTAATTTAATAATAGCCATAGTTATTGACCAAATTAAACACAATCATGGATCCAGATACAACGTCAATAACAGTGTCTACCTATTTGGTTAAGCTTTCAATGGAAAACTAATTTGAATGCTTGAAAATAGTTGATGATTGAAATAATTCAACTGTTTGGAATTGAATGTCAAATGAGGAGAAATAATTGTTGTTAATTTAAAGTATTCGTATTTCTACAGGCTCATATTTAGACTCCTACTTCCCTGACACTGACAAAAATACTAGGTGAAACCGAAGTATTTGTCCATATGTCCACTTGCAAGGATTTGTTTAAGTTCTGAATAGTTTAAATGTAGTGAAGACATGCCGGTAGCAGTTCACCCAAAAGCTTGAGTTGAAGGAACCAGCGATGAGGATAGTGCAGATGAATGTATTGCTAACATTACTGAACCCAGCCACACTTTAAAGATTTGTACTACCATCCAGAAACTGAAAACACACTTTAATTAAATAAGTAAGAAGATTTTAATGAATTAGTTCATGACCTAAAATTTACTAAAGAGCAATCTGAAACTCTTAGTTTCCAATTACAGCAATGGAAAAGTTATTTGAAGCAGTGATCAAAATAATATTTTAACGACAATGCAGTGAAATGAATTACAAGAGTGTCATTATTATGGAAAATATGGAGAAGATATATCTGGTAATGTGAAATAATTTGGCACTAAACATAATCCTAATGAATTGCGCATCGAAACTAAATTTTGACAGCAGTTATGGTCCATATTTGTAATATATATCCATCTGTTCATTTACTTCATGCCGCTGGCTTGAAAGAAACGTATGAGGGTATGTCGAGGATTCTGAGTGGAGTAAAGTATAAACACTAATATTGGCATGTGTGTGGTGATCTTAAGGTTACTGCAATACATAAACTTATTTAGGGAGGTTTAACGACATATTGCTGTTTTCTATGTTTGTGGAACAATCAGGCAATAGAAAAGCAATATATTGTGCAACAATGGAATAAGAGAATTTGATATCTAACTGGAAAAAGTAATTTAAATATTATATTCCTCTGCTTGAACAATAAAGTGATATTTTTACACCTTCACAAATAAAGCTTGACTTAATGAAAAACTTCGTTAAAGCCTTAGGCAAATTAGGAAGTGGATTCACCTATTTCAAAAAAGTTTTTCCCAACATAAAATATACTAAACTGAAAGAAGTAATATTTATTTGGCTCTAATTAAGGAAATTTCTGAAATAATATTATGTATTTAAAACAAAGCTACAGTCTAGTGAACTGACAGCTTGGCTTACGTTTAAATCAGTTGTGCATGGATTTATTGTAAACAGGAAATAAGATTATCATGAATTTTTGGTGTCAACTTTAAAACTATGCTATATATATATATAGGAGGTTGAAGGTATTTGAAAACATTTTCTACATTCACTCATATTTTTCACCGATAATTTGATAATTTTATAACTGAGAGGCATGAGCAGGGTAAAGCTTTCATCATAACATATCCACGCTGTAAGAGTGTTAGCAAGATCACTGGGATACCTCGCTTAAAGGAAATTACTTTTGATTTCTTAATAGGGAATACATTAAGAGGTATAATAAAAAGAAATCCCGTGTAAAAATAAGTTTTAAGTAACTTAAGCAAAGTTTTCCTATAAATATAAGTATATTATGTTCTTATTCATATCAAATACTCCTTAAATATCCATTTTAAAACAAATTGTTAGAGGCATTTTCAAAAAATTTATAATATTCGATATTAATATTAAACAAACTACCACCAAACAACTTTGTTTTTTTTTTTCGAAAAAGAAGTGTTTAATGTCATTTTTCATTTAAAACCCTCCCAAATAACCACTATAACAAAATCACTAAGTTATTTTTGAATTAAGTGTAAATCACAAAAATCAATTACTAAATTACCTTCAAACAAATGCTAGCCGAAGAACCATTTTACAGTGTTATTTGTCATGTCAAACACAATGAAGAAATTAATTTAATACTAAATCGTTAAAAGCATTTTTGAAACATTTCAAGATTTCAAAAATCATTTTTCAGTAAAAAAAAAACAACCTTTAATTGAGGGCTGAATCACATTAAAAAATTCTTAGAGATACTAAATAGCTAGTTCTAAAAAATTAACTAATTTGTTTCGGTTGTATCGCCAGGGACAAACAAACAAAAAGAAAGACAGAAAGCTAGGATCCTTTTTAGAGGTGTTGGGGAACATAAAATTATAAGATTCATTATAGCATCTTTTATGATAACAATAATGTATCCACTACATGAGAAAGTATAAAGTGGCATCTACTATTAGTTTTTTATAAGTGGATATTTTTAAAACTGTTATTTTAGCTTGTGCTTACGCACTTTGTATTTAACAAATAACTAATTACTAATATAAAGCACAGTAAAATAAGATACCTAAATTGATAAATGAAGCTACTTTTTAAATATAAATTTCTTAAAATAGATAAAACACATTCATTTATTCATGTCAATAGCATTGTTTCTTCCTGAATCCAAATTAATATACGTAATATTTCTATTCATTGATTATGTATATAATGTTTATTTTAAAGTTACTGGAGTCCTGGTGACCTGGTGGTCTAGGGGTAAGGTGTCGGACTTCTGTGCTAGGGGTCCGGGGTTCAATCCCCGGTCCCGGCACAGATTTATCTGATTGCCAAACCCTTCCTTCACCTCTGACAAGATGTGTATTATTCACAACTTGTGAATGTGAGGAATGCCAGGCCTCCACCGTGGTTCGGATTCCACGTTAAACTGTAGGTCCTCCATTTCATCTCACAATCACCCTACCATTTCACATTAGCGTAAGTGCGTATAACCCGAACGGGTAGTAAGACGCGGTGCTAATAATAATAATACTGGAGTCCTAATTTTAATTTTTTTTTCTGAAAAAATATCAGTGCTTTTAGCGTGTTATTTTTCCAGTGAATGCTGCAAAGCAAGCATGATCCATATCACAGGTGCAACACACATGATAGAACATAACCCGCAGTAAAATATCGTTTGTTTACTGTGACGTCACGCGAATATCTCTGCTTCGTTAGAGTAATGTTGTTACGAGAAAAATAAAGAATACATCCACTTTGAAATATAATATAGTTTTTACTAATGGTAGTCATTTAGTGAATGTTTTAAAATGGAAATAATATTTTATGTTGATGTTTGTTTATACATATATATATATATATATTGCATAGCTTCATTCTATTGTTGCTGGCTATCCCAAAATTTAATTATACTAATGGTAATTGGGATGATAACGGTAGAGTTTTAGAGGGTTGTAGGCTTACACACATTTACGTTTGGCTATAGTGAGTATACATGTATAATAATCAGTGTGAGTACACCTATCGGAGATTCGAATCTCAACCATCCGTCACCATAAAAGCAGTTTAGATGAAATATACGGTTAGCCAACGTATCCACCAATGTGGGTGTATATATATATATATTTATATATATATATCCACCAATGTGGGTGTATATATATATATATTTATATATAATATATATTTATATATATATATATTACACATATCAATCTAGTTTTATAGGTGGTACTACATTAAGTGTACTCCTGTAATTAGAGAAATTAAAAAACAAATCAAAATTATTTCATTTAAAAAAGCTACCACTCAAGTTTAACCTCCAAAAAAAAGGAAGCTATTTCCATCAAAAAAGTTGACAAATTTGTTTTAAAATATTCTTATAAATGTGTTCCCATTTTCCCACCAAGCGCTAAGCGCACACACCAATAGGATGCTGTAGTGTGAAAAAGTTTGTATTTTGGGGTTATTTGATAATCCTCTTAAAAGAAGGTTTAGCTGACGTAACATTATAGTGCTTTTAGACCTTACAAAGTTCGTTTTATGTCATTGAGAACCGCAACAACGTTTACCCTTTTCAAGTACAAAAAGTGGGTGAAGATAATAATAGTTAGTTTTATATACCTAGTCAAATTGTTTAATGTGTTCATCATTTCCATAGCTATTATTTTCAAATGTTGTATAGACCTATTTGTTAGTGAAATAGTCCAAGTTTCATAATTATTATTAATAATTTTAATAGAAGCTGATTTTAAAATAATATAAACAAAGTTTGTTTAAACCATTTATAAATTTCACTAAATTTTAATTAATATGTTCAACACCCAGGTCATTAATGACTTTATCTTATGGATACTTGGAGGAAATGTACCTGAAATAAATTTGAAAAAGAATTATTGGTATCATCTTTGATATAAATAGCATAATAATTATATTATTTATATATTTTTTATTATTTAAAGTATTTAATGCACACTTTCCGAACCGAGTGATTCTATCAACATATGATTATAGGCTAACATAATTCTAGAACAAACATATCCTCCAGCCCCCGGCCGCTAATTAATCACTATGAAGGGGTAAACCCACATTTCACCGATAGTAAGATTTCGGTGATTCCAGGAATGGAACCCGGAACCCTTAATTCAGTAAAGACACACTAGTGACTGAGCTAAGGTGACGGACTAAGTCATTTAGGACTGTGATGATACCATTAATTATCTCCAAATTATGGAAAGTCACTCCTATACACACAGGCAAACCTTGAACCTCGATTATCGTAACTGGCAATCCGGTATAGTGTGAGATTGATGCGTTAGACGGTACTACCAACCTTGATAATACATTTAAATAAAGATTCGAGCCATCAATATAAGGGTTTCTGAAAATTAAAATTTTGATAGATTATATCATAGTTATTCAATGACAACAGCTAGTAGCTAAATACATTTAAAAAAATTATAACTATTTTTTAAGAATTACAGAGCTGTTTATTTAAAATCTAATATCTCACAAAAACTCTGAAAAGATATCCACTTATCTAATAATCCAGTATCTATTATTTTTGTATATCAATTTATATCTAATAATTCCAATTGTGTTTAATATATATTTTTTAATCAAACACACTAGGACTTATTTTTATTCAAACACACACAAAGTTACATGAAATTGTAACATAGTTTTAGTAACTATATATAAATATTTGCTTTGCTTTGCAGTGTTTTTTTTTGTTTTTTTTTTTTTGCAAGTGGATGAAAACTAATGTAATTCCAGCGTTGTTTTGAACGTAACAACTTAAAATTATCTGTATTGTATTGTATATACCGAACCGACTTTAAAGTTGCTCTGCCATTTTGAATTTTTTGGGGTTTAAAGTTAAAAAAATTTTAATTTTGGAATTTTCTCGTCGGTTACAGGCTAGAAGCTATAAGTGTGCCAAATTTCAAGTTTCTAGCTCATCTGGAAGTGGGTAAACATTAATTTCAGTGAGTGAGTCAGCCATGTGGCCTTATAGTAGTATATAATATGTGTCTGTAATATATAAATATATATGTGTGTAATTTATCTATTAAGTTCGGTATGTTTTGTAGATTTGTAAATAGTTAAATTGAAAGAATAAATTAATTATATATCACCAAACTTTTCGGATAGAGAGCATCATGTTGTCAGCACTATGAGCACTCCGACCGTTAATCTCAGTTTTCTAAACTGGAGCTGCTATTTATTTATTCAAGTAACTCTTCATTTTTCTTCCACAAAGCTGAGTTTGATCCCGACCAATTGGTTCACACCTAAGTTTGGAAGCGGCGGGGATCAAACCTTGAGACCTCTGGATCTGTAGCCAGGAGCTATGACCACTAAACCAAAAAGTCGTTCTTTTATTAGAGAAAGTAGTGAGATATGATGATGAACAAAATATACATCTCCTTTCCAGAGAAGTTACAAATTTCAAAGTATACATCAGGAACGACAAAAACACAGTTATAAAACAAAATCAGATTACTAAGCAACAAAGAATAGGATCTATTTAGTTCTATGTGAAGTACACTTATCTTCCAGAGAGCTATACACAATTTTTCATATTCATCGACACACACTTCACAAAGTACCTGCCACACATTATACAGTCAATTTATGTTGGTATACATTTGCTTTGACCTTTACGTATCGTGTGTATGCGAACAGTAGAAATGCCTCCTTTTTTTTTTTTTACTCGAGGTAATTCAGTTTATATATGTTCGTCTGTCTGGTGTAATAATAATTATAAATGCATTGCAGAGCCCTATCCATCCTTTTTATAAACCGCCCTTACCATCCCTTTCCTACTGTATATGTTATTGTGCAATGCTGTCTTTCTTTTTTCAGTTTATTCCATTCTTTTAAAACCATCCGACATATTGGCTTATGACGCAATTGTGTATTTGTGTCCAAACCGTTCTTGCCGATAGATTCCTCGAATGTCAAACAATGTTTCTCAAAATATTCGTCAACATTCCTGTCACTACACCTATACGAGTATTCACCTTCTGGGGATCTTATACATTTCTCGTGAATGTATAACCATAATAGGTATTCCTTTGATTTTTGCCCAAAAACCGCTCCCATAGTGAAACCACTCGAATACCGAATATTTGACAGAAAATTTGTCATTTGTGCAACTCCTACACTTCTCAGACAGTCATTTTAACCCGAACATTCGTCCACATTTGCGAGTGTGGACTTATGAGTTAAGATTGTGACGTGACCGAAGATTTATGAGGCCCAAAATATTGATATTTACCAATATCACCTACTATTGTTAGCATGAGTTGTAGTGCTAATGCTAGTAATAGTAATAAGGATTTGAGTAGCGCAAAAACGTTAGTTTTGATGGTGAACGATTACTAATCATACAAATGTATGAACATGCAATGTATCTGTTTGTATGCTGCTCAATCACGCACACACCACTGTACCGATTATGCTTGAATTCCAAATGGATATTACTGAGACGTTCAGTTAACATATAAGATAATTACACATTATTTACGCCATTTTTCTTCAATATGGCAACTACATAATCCTACTTTTTAACTTTTTCACAGCTTCCGACTATAGAATTTTTATTGGGAGCAAGTTATAAAGAAGCTTAAATAAAGATTTGGCATTAAGGCTATATTCTAAAAAAAATGGCGGCTGACGAACATTACCTTTGAGCGTGTCCAGAGCTATAACTTCTAAATTGTAGTGGGTTTTTTTTTCGTTTATTCAAAATATTTAACGTGCACATTCTGAACTGACTTATTATATCAGTAGATGACTTGTAAACTAACTTAAACTAGAACACCCACAACAACCAGACCCTGTCGTTTGTTCATCATTGGGAAAATCGAAACTCAAATTTTAGCAATGATGAATTTTTCAGCCATGCCTGGAATTGAGCTATCGACCTCTAGCTAAATAGACAGACACGCTACATGCTGTGCTAAGGTGTTGGACTCAAAGCTATAGTAAGCCTGAAAATGAGAAACCAGGTAGTAGCAAATTATAATAATAATCAATCTTTATATAGCTAATATAATATGTGTATTTGCGTGTTTGTATATGTGTGTAAGCGTTATAAATCAAAATCAAGATACATAGAAAGCTTTGATCCTACTAATATTAAAAATAATGTTATTGTCTGTTATTGCTCAATATGCCGAAATCAGAGTATAATCTTAGAATACATAGGAAATTAATAGCTGCCAGGGATGTAGTGAATAAAACCGAATAACCCTATGATTATTAAATATTTTAATTTCTAATTGAAGGTTCGGAAAATGGGAATCTTCGAGATTTTTTAAAAACCTACGCAGTTAACTACTTCTCACTTTGATACAAAATTTAAGTTTGTCAGACAAGTAAAATAGCTATTCTAAAAACTAAAATCTTTGACCATAAAATGGGTCAAAATAGTTCCTCCAAATAATTTCCTAAGCTGATAGAATAAAACACTTACCGTGTATAAATTTGTATTAAATTATGTTAGCAGCACCACACCAAGTGTTTATTTTCTAGAGATTCTGACTTGACAGTTTGTTTAGCAATACATGTCTATACCCAGTTTCTCGTCTATTTAAAATTGATATATTAGTTCATGTAGTGAGATTATATTTACTCAGCCTTCATCTTTACGATATATTTATATAGAATAAACAATTCGTATTTTATACAGTAAGAATTTCTTATATGAAAATCACATATTGCCTTTACTGATATGTTCTTCTTCTGTATGTTCAATGACGAGAACTTCAAGTTTGATCCATATGAAACATTACGTATTCATTGGTGACCTAAATACATATGAATGTGGTTTTATGTAAAAAAAACACATAAGAAAATGCAAAATTCAAACAGCTTTAATATATGAACATCATAAATATTTATTTCTAGCCTTATTTCTCCAGCACACGGAATCTGTTTGGATTGAAATTAGAAATGAACCCTATTTATATTTTTGATACGCGAAACCTATTTAAAAAAGAAAATATTTGGGACAAGCATTGTTCTATAAGAAATATTGATTAAATCAATCTGTTAAATCAGATTGGGGTTCAATCCCCGGTCCCGGCACAGATTTATATGATTGCCAAACCCTTCCTTCACCTCTGACAAGGCGTGTATTTAACACAACTTGTGAATGTGAGGAATGCCAGGCCTCCACCGTGGTTCGGATTCCACGTTAAACTGTAGGTCCTCCATTTCATCTCACAATCACCCTACCATTACACATTAGCGTAAGTGCGCATAACCCGAACGGGTAGTAAGACGCGGTGCTAATAATAATAATAAATCAGATTCCATGAACCAATAAATTCTTAGGTTAATTTAATTTTAGCCAGCTTCGGTGGCCTTATAGTCTAAGGTGTTACTCTCACAATAGACTGGACTGCCGATAGTGGGAATATCGTGGTTTGATCCCGGTTGGGTGTACTAAGGGTGGTTTTCCTAAGAGGTATCCCACTCTCTATCCACGACAATGTGGGTACACGTCCTATGAATTCAACTTACCTCATCTTCAAACCCATCAGCGTAGTTAATAAATAAATAGCCAGAATGGGCAGTAAGAAATGGTGCTTACAAAACCAATTTTGTTCTACACATCTCGCTATGAAAAGTTAAGAACAACCTAAATAAAAGGAATTTAAGGTGATAGGGTAGAACAACATGATTTTTTTTTATCGCCGTGTCCTACTACCTGTTCAGATTATGTTATAGTTATTAAAGTGGGGTAGTGATGAGGTAGGATACATTTTAGAAGTAACCTACCGGTGTGTGGGAAATCTTTTACGAAAGCCACCATCAGTTGACTCGAGCGGAATTCTAATCTTGAGCTCCCCGTCATTAGCAGACCAGTACAAAATGAGAGTATATACCTTATACAAGGGGTATTAAGCCCTCGGCCCATGGGCCACTTGCAGCCCTCCGTAAATTCTTTTGCCGCCCACCTGCTCAAAAAAGTATAAAATTATTTCAAGAGAAAATATCACAAATATAGTTTTTATATTTACAGAATTAAATAAATATTTATTTTAAATAAATTGACAATCTACTTTTGATATTTATATACGTGAAGAAAAAAGTACATGTTTGTACAAATTTACACTGAGCCGGAAAATTACAACTCTAGTAGATGGAAGGGAGCGAGAGAGAGAGAGAGGGGGGGGGGGGAAGAGTACTATTTCGTGTGCATTTGAGCATTGTTGGGAGTGTTTACGTTCGCTCATCACTGCTGAGACACTTGGGATGCCAAAAGAAAAAAAAAAATAGTAATTTTTTTCAACCCTTTACTGTCGGTACAGTAGTGCCATCCCTTGATCCAACAAAGAAACAGAAACTTTGGCCCTTAGAACTTAAATTATACATATAAGACCCCTGCCTGATACCATTCAACAACTGAAGCAGGTTTAGTAAAATTAAAGGTCACGTGCCAGGCTACTCTCGCATAGGTTGTGCGCGTCATTGTTCGTCCAGCTCTCGACACAGTGTTAGAAGTAGTAATAAGTGCGTAACTGTTAATTATGTCGTCGGTTTCTGATACACGTGTTAGTGATATGAAAGAACGGTTTCAAACGAAACTAGCCAAAATGAAAAAAAAGTGATTCCAGTGATTTTTCAAGGAAGAAAAGTATTATAAACTAGTGAATTACGTAGAAGGGGCGAGGAAAATTGCAAAGAAGCCGTTCAAGGACTACAGGAGAGTAAAAAGAGTTGATGTTTTAACAATAAATAAGACAAATAAATTAACTGTCCCAACTATAATACTAAAGGTGAAATAATCTATTATGTCCATGAGAATGAAATTTTTGATATTTTACATTCGGTTCATTTAAATACTGGTCATGGTTGCCGAAATCGTTATGAAAAATAGTTTAAAATCAAGATATAAAAATATAGAGAGAGATATATTGATATATTTAAATCTTTGTGAACCCTGTCAGAAGAAGTTGAGTCATCCAAAAAGAGGTTTAGTTGTGAAAACTCTGAATTTTTAATGAAGTTAATGCTCGTGTTCAAATAGATCTCATAGAAATGCAGACCCATACAGACGGAGAATTCAAATTCATAATGGCATAAAGATCATCTCAGTAAATTTGTGTGTCTACGAATTTTAAAAACTGAAACTGCAGCTGAAGTGGCTTATAATTTACTTGATGTATTTTGGTTTCTTCGTGGCTCCAGGTGTGCTGAAGTTTGAAAATGGTCGTGAGTTTTCTAATCAGGTGATAAATGAACTAAAAAACATGCGGGGAAGGGTTGACGATCCTCCATGGTAGACTTCGTCATTCCCAAAGTCAAGGAAGTGTCGAGCATGTGAACCAGGTTGTAGAAAATATTATATTTACTTGGATGGAAAGGAATAATTCAAAGCAATATAGTGAGGGACTGAGATTTTATCAATTCCGAAAAAAAAAAGTTCATTAAATTATGGAATATAACTAGTGCCGTTCGAAGCAATGTTTGGACGTAAAGCTCATATCAGCTTAAGCTCATTGTGCTACCAAATAATATCTTAAGTAATTTCAAAGAAGAAGTCCAACATGCACTAAATACGTTTCAAAAAGAGATTAACCAAAGTAACAATTCAGCCAAACAAAATGATAAATTGATAAACTCTAGTCAGATTATTACTAATCTAATTTCAGTACAAACTGAACAAACAATATATATCTGTGAGCTACACTATAAAGATAATAACGAGTGTAACAAATGTTTTCAATCAGTTCATGATACTTGTGCAGTAAGAGAAGATAGCAAATTGTATTGTATGAGATGTCATAATAAGAAACGAGAAGCTATTGAAGGCCTTTAAAAACAGGCAAAAAAATTAAATTATCAAGTAAAAAGGATTTTTCCAAAACTGGCTACTAAAACAACAGGGAAAATTCCAATTCCTAATAGAGATAAAAGTAAAGTCAACGCAAAAAATATTCTGGTTCTAGTTTTAGAAGTGACTGATGACGGTTATTATAAATTAGGTACTTTAAGCGGTACAATCCACTGTCTTTACTCAAGAATTCAAATAAATTATTGTAAAGAGTAATTTTTGATAGCAGAGAATATTCCAAATAAAGTAATAAGTCTCAGAGAACCAAGTGAAAAAAATCATGTACAGGTGAGGCAGGGGTACGTCCACTGTTCTTGCAAGCAGAAATGTTCAAATAAAAAATGTAAATTAAACGCAAACATCATAAAATGCAATTCAAAGTGTCATTCGTCTATTCCGTGCACCAACAAATGAATTGTGAGTCCATCTAAATATTTCAATAATTTCATTTTTTACTTGTTTTTATGATTATCATTAAACATTTTTTATCATTTGTAACTGTTTTACCTCTATAACATAAATATAATTATCTTCTTTCATACGATTTAATTTACCAATTTGAACATCTTTCTTACAGAAGATACATTTATTTCAGTAGTTTCTTAATACTTTAATACATTTCTGTATGTTCCTCAATTTAATCTAATTAAAATGTAATGTTTTATCAATAATCTTTTTATTTTCATTATTCTTTGCGTTGTTAGTTGAATCGTGATTTGCCCAGACACGATTGGTCAGATATCGATTTGATCGGGCACATCCCGAATTACCAAGATAAATCGGGCTTTACCCAAAACTGGTGGACAGATCGCGATCTGCCCTGAATTCAGGCTTTGCGCGCAACATATACACTCTTCGTCTATGACATTTATCAACCATCCTATCCATACTTTATTTACTCTATATTAGGAACTAGAAATTTCAATGTTGCCGTTACAAAAGTATGCCACCTATCTCTATCTTGAGCGTGTCCTATCCAGTCCACCTCATTAAACCCTTTTTTTTCAGGTCCATTCTATTGCTATCCTTCCATATGCGTCTAGGTCTTTCCAATGGTATCTTCCCATTGGGTTTGCCATTCAGTGCCCTGAACATAGTTCTATAGTCTCCCATTCAAGCTGGACGTCCTGCCCACCGTATTATACAAGACTTGATTATCCTAACAATGCTTTGTGAGGAGTATAGCCTATTTATACTTTATCCGTATGTAACCTCCTCTACTCACCATTATCAAACTTTACTATTCTTCCTTTATATATTAAAAGTTCTCCTATAGGTTGCATATAAATGTTGATATCAATAATAAATTTGCATTTGCATTTTGATGAAGTATTCTTATGATTACTTAGTAAAAATTATTTTAAAGAATTAGATAAAACCATTAAATTTAATTAGATTATATAACATATTTTATTTAATATGATTCAATATTTTATATGAAAGGTAGTTAGGTTAATTGAATTATTATACATTATGTTTACAGATTTTGCTAAATTTTATATTATACTATATATTTACTATAGTTCTATAATATATGTATTTCGTTTAAGTAAATTATCGTAACATATATTTATAGATTTTCTAAACTAATATAACTGTCGTGATATTTCCTTTAATTTTGACAATCTCTATCACAATTTGACTTAAATAGGAAGAAACTTTTTTTAATGTTTAAGAATATTACTCAAACCATTTTCATACACTTACACATCGAGTAAAACTAACTGCTTCTGTAAATATTAAGAGTTAATTTATATAAAGTTATAAATTAATGCTAATATATATTAAGATAATCCCAATTTTGAACGTGAAAATATATTTCTATTTTAAAAATTTTCTTTCTACTAGATTCACGTAATAAATGATTTCACGAAACAGGCTACGACGATAATAATCTATTATAAAGCGTCGTGAGTACAGTAATTTCGAGCATTGAACACATTAAATGAGTACAACATGAATAGCAATTCAGTCGAAGAGTGGCGTGTGCGTAATTTGGTTGAACTGAACTCTAAATAAACAGTGTGCGTTGATCGATATTTTTTCAGCCGTATTTGTATGGTAGTAAACCTATTTTCCCCCTTCTATTTTCCGACTAACAGTAGTTCATACTTTTAGGTTGATTAGCTTAATTTCCTGATCTATGTTTGCGTGTTTGCACAAAGTGTCACGCATTGCCCCTTTGAAGAATGTAAGCCCTCGTTAATTACTGTTGTAAAACTAGAGTGTACTAATTTTTCATTTTAAAGCTTGAGAAGGGTTAAGTTATTTTCAAATGGATATTTTCCAATATACTTAAAAGAAATATTGTAAAATTTATTCTATTGAAAAGTTTTAGTCATTACATATTAAAATGATTTAATTTAAACTATATTATAATTTTAACTATTTATTTTGTTATTTTATCTAAAAAAAATAGTATTGGTTTATTAAATAAATTAGTGTTAGCAATCAAGTTCATTAGGACATCAATCTCGCGATTGGTTTGCTACACCTCTATACTTTTGCCTTTTTTGAGAATTTTTTTTAGCTTTTTTGTAACTTCTTTGACCACATCATTCGCTATCTGATTCATGTATTTCATTCTTGGTCTCCCTCTTGAATTTTTTATTTCCACATCTTATTCTATTATTATCTTGTGTTTGCATTATTTGGTCATACTAAATCATAAAGAAATATAAAATCAGAAATGGTTGTAAGAGTGTGTTTCTCATATCCTTTGAACTAATTAATATATATTGACTAAATTTTAGACATGAATAGATAAAGTGCATTTAAACTGAAAAAGGTGTACGACACAGTGCTAAAAAACAACAACGCTACATTCTGTATCTTACCTTAGCCCACCATGGTAAAGGACTATCCAAAGTAATACATCAAGTAGAAAAGGATTGGTCAGCTATATCAAAAAGTGAGATAAATTAGAAATATCTTTACTATAAAATTTAGAAAATATTTATCATGTATGCCGGAATATAATTACTTTCAAATTTAGCCTGAACAAATAAAGTAAAACATATGTTAAAAGTTTTTATATAAAAGAATATATATTTTATTTCATTAAAATTATAATCCAAATTATGATAAAAACAATTATTTTTCTTTTCAAATATGGCCTTTTAAGGGCAGTTTTTAACTGTTCATAAACTTAGGCGTTTATTCATTATTAAAAAAAAGTTCAATTAAAATCTTGTGAGATTTATAATATATATATGTATAATATATATATTATATATATATATATATATATAATACACTTGTATAATATATATATTATATACGTATATTATATATATATATATATATATATATATTTTACACTTGACACTATATTCCATTAAAGATTTGAAACGTACATTTTAATAAAACACCTGATAAAAAACTATAAAACCATAATTTCTAGTAGAACCTTTTTATCTTTTCTAAAGCACCTATAGTTACAAGTACATTTTGCTGATAATTATTAATATAAAACCAATTTTTTATAAGTTCTGCACTATTCCAAATTTTTTTTCTACTATACTTTGAACTTCAGATAATGGTAGGTTACGTATTTATAATTTAATTTTTTTTCTTGTTGACACATTTATTTATATTTCATTCGGGTGAAAAGTTTGTTTCATCTTTGGAGGATCTTCCTATTAAATAATATTTAAAAAATTTAAAGACCTGATCTTTAACTAACATTTATACAAATCAAGTCTACAAATATATTTGTGAAAAAATAAATAATTTAAATACATATATTTTTGAAAACTACCCGTATTATATAGAATCATGCCAGTGAGCACGAGGTTTATATGTAAAGCTCATCTAAATATTTTTACCGGTTACGGTGCGGCTTAAGATTTAACCCCGGCCAGATACAATAGAGTCGTTTTCATAAGTGGTTTCCGACGCTCCCACTACGAAAATTAGGGAACACTCATCAAAATTCTACTTTACTCATTCAAAAGTCATAATGATTTTAAATGCATAATATCCCGATAGATGGCAGCTCTTTAAGTGTATATATTATTTCGGATACATCATAAGAAAATATATATCTTGTATTATACAAATGTTTATTTTCTAACGATTTTGATGCAAACATTCAATCTTATGAAAGTTATATTCAATTATTTATATTAAAATAATTTTGAAACAAGATTTTGATATAAAATTTATTTTGTAATTGTTTCTTTTTAGGTAAGTCAACCTACTTCTTCTAACTTTGTTAGCCATCACCACGTCACATGTTGGGTGAGTTTTCTAGCTACAAAGCAGGTTTATACTATTTTTATTTACTTTTTAATCTCGTAAAATTTTTGAAATTTGTTATGAAACCATACTTATGATGAGATACACGAGGAATAACTATTATTTATGAAAACTAATAATATTTATTTTCCACAAATTTACTTTAATGGATGAGCACATATAAAATTAATATAATAGTATTTGCATGTATTGCAAGGTTATAGATTTTTTTCAGTGTCAGAGATTTCTAAACATATGGAAGATAAATTTGGCAACCAAAAGGTTGTGTACAAGTATTCTCAAACGCAGGTATAATATATTTAAAACATATTTTAATTAGTTGTTCTGGATATTTGGTATTGATAACAATGTAAAACCACCCCCTTAGTAAGTGACTTAATTTCGTAAATTTTTCATTTTAAAATAACCACTTTTTAAGTAAAATAATTATATATAAAATAAAATTGACTCTAAAACATATTAATAAATTTAAATAAGCCTTTGGTATAATGTCAAAGCATCTACACCAACTAAGTCAAATATGACGATGACACATACCTCCGTTTACAGTTAAATGGAATTAAAGCAATTGAAATAAAATACTAGATTATTAATAATAATTATATAAATTATAACATATATTATTGAAATATTTAAACATGTCCACGTTAAAAAATAGCTTTAAATCAAATTGCTATAAATCTGTTACTCTTAACAGCATGCTGTTCGGTAAATAGTCAAACTCGAGTCTTTATATCGATATCTACTAAGGCACTTTATTTGGCCATACTACACACCGAAAAACAACGGTTGAGCAAAAAAGTAGATTGAGCATGTCTCAAAACTATTAAAAAAGAATCACCGCTTTTTTAGTATTTATTAATACCACGTAAAATAATGCCAATACAAATATTTTATGAAAGCGAGCAATAACCTACTTTGATGGCCACGTGGTCTGACGCGCTACTCTCGCAGTAGACTAGACTGCTGATGACGGGGAGCTTGAGGTGAAAATCTCGGTTGGGTGTACTTAGAGAGGATTTAAAAAAATTGTTTTCCAATCTCTCTTCAGAGTCCACATCCCATTTCTAGTAATTTTTGAGTTAATTTTATATTTATACCAAGCCGAGGACAATTTTTTACCCAGAAGTGTTTGAATAAATGCTACCCATAAGTAATAAACTATCAAAAGAAAGCAAAACTGTACAAATAAAATAATGAGAATCGCATTTCATGATCAATGATATGATCTCAGTTATTATTTATTTTATTAATGACTGAGATGGTATATTTCAACGCCGTCAAAAAATTTAAATTTAAAACTTTACAGATATAAGGTATAAGTTTTTTAATTAATTTATAATCAAATTTAAAAAATGAAAATGAAAGGTACCGTTCTATTTATTGTACGGTCTAAGGCACATGATAGTGAGAGTGAGATTTTAATAAATGCTATCTGGACTTAAGTGTAACTAGGATATAAAATGCTCCTGCATAAAAAAAAAATCCAAACTTCTGAAAATAGTCGAGGTCATAACATGGCCTTTCGAGTCAAAACAAATATTGCTAGTTTCTACTATCACTCTCTCTCTCTCTTTTCCTCTCACTCTCTCAAAAATCCACACTGGCTTACGTGGGGGAAAAGTACTTAAAAAAGATATTATTTTATATACCAATTTCATTTTCACAGCTATTCTTTTTATTTAAATATTTTACGTGCTCTTTTATAAACATGTGTATAACATCAGTATTATGATTTTTTTTTAAATGATTAAATTAATTCCTTATTATTGCTACACCCCAGTCCTAGCATTTCCCTATGTAACAATAATAACTATCTTTGTTTTCACAAACCAGAATAATAAAACAATTTTATTTAATTCAGCTCTCTAGTATTTTATTAGAAATAATAATCAATAGTTTTTTTCTACCCATAACCTGGCCTTATTTAGTAAATCTCCAGTGTATAATTTAAAAATTAAGAGTAGTTTAATGTTGTGATTTTTTCAACGCATCTTACCAATCTTATGGGCTATACGAATTTAAATTACAACGGGAATGGAAAAATAAACGTAAAACTTAAAGCTAATTAACTAATATGTGTGTGGTGGAATAGTGAGAAAGCTTATGTAATTAAACTTATTCAGTACACCAGACATAGGTTCAAACCCCACCTATCTCTCACTGGTAACCCAGACTATATGAGTCTGACATATTGTCCACGTGTCCCCCAATGCGGGTAAAATTAGAGTCAACTAAATGATATAGATGAGTTATAGCAATTAATGAAAAGTGTATTGCATGTCACGCTGATGTTCATGGAAGGCACACCACCTTAACCCTAAAAGGTAGAAGATTCATCTTGTAGATCTACACAATGCTTCTATCTTATAAGAAACTCCATAGGGTGTAATCCGTTAAGGTTAAGGCTGGTTCACACTGAAATCTAAGCTAAGATTTGCTCTGATAACTGTTTAGAAAAATACTGGACCATATAATATTTAAATGTGTTGGATCACACAGAAAGCGAAGGTAAGTTAACTATCGCCTTGCTATGCTGAGCTATGTTTGTTTTACGATTGATGGCCGGACAATTTTTTAATCTCCCTTCTTTAAGCATCTTAATTTGCGCATGCGCATAACGTAGCTTGGGCTAAGTGTTGAACAGACGCAATGATGGATTTTTGAAAATAACAAAATAATTGCTGATTTTTTTTTCAATTTGTTTCAAATGTATTTAAGATATATTCCGTTTAGTTTTTTTATAGTTGATAGGTGTTTTTATATTAAAGTGGAACCAATAATTGAACAAGTCAGTCCTCAACATCCTACATTTTCTTCACAGTCTAAAACAGCTTTTAATAGCAGCAGCTCCCTTCCTTAGTAATATCTGAGCACAAACAAGACATTTTGGAGAATGCCATAACTTAACTTCCCTGGAGCAGAACAGAATGAAACCACAGTGAATTTAGGAGGGAAAATGGGAAAATTAGCTTAACTTATCAATTATTGTGAAGACAAACTGACAAAGCACAGCATAGCATAGCTTAGCGTCCTGTGTGAATAGGCCTTAATACGGCTATCATTCAGTTTAAACGGAGTGTACATAGTTTCGTCGTTTTGACATACTGTCCTAGATTTTGTCGGAAAGAGGGAGAAGAATCTAAAGGAAAGGGTTGGAGGTATGCTTGTGCCTGAAAACAAAATTTTCCTCCCTATCCCCCACCTTTCCCCTAACTCATTGCCTCCCTTGCTCATAATTTAAAGTCTAACCCACACCTCCTCCGCTTCTGGTTCCCTGTTTCTCACCAGCACCCCTGCCCTTCTGCAGAGCCACTGCGCTACTGCCTAGTTTTGGAACCTTGCCACATTATAATGATAAATATTAGGAAAATCACAATTTATTGTTATTTCTTTTCTTTTTTTTTTAGTAAAAAGGACTATTTTTGTAGAAAAAATTTTGAGATTTCTATCCATTGTAAGAAATCTAATCATCAGATTATATTATCTTACTAACATTTTCTTTTAAATTAGTTCGAAAATATATATTGACAGTAAAAAGTGTATGGCTGAGCAATATATATCAATGACAATTTATTTTGAAAGTGAGGATTATATTATACTAAACGGCTGCTTCTTTTGTAACATATTTTACTACTAAAATGTATTTTATTTTCCTATTTTAATTTAAATTACGTTAATTTTTAATAGGTAATATTCTAATGATAAATAATAAAATAGCTTATAATAATGACTTATTTTATTAATGTATTTATCTGAGGTATTTAACGTGCACTTTCTGAATCAAAAAGCTATATCAGCACACGGGAATTTCTAAGAGCCAGAGCGAAAGGGCCTACAAACCTTCCAGGGTTCTCTTACATGCCACAATTGACTTGGGACCGATGGCTTTACTTACCCTACAAAGAAAGTTATGTTACGGATTTTTATCGTTAAGAAAAATACGTCGACCCTGGTTGAGTTTGAACCAATTATCATCGGATCCTGAGGCGAGAACCTTACTACAATACCACCAAGATTGACTACAAATCACTTAGAACCGATTAGATCTCGTTTAATCTTAACCCAGTGCAATGTATATTTAATTAAGGTTTTTCTAATCCTTTCGCCAGGAAAATGTAGGAGATACTTTATTTAAAACATCCTCTTTATTCTAAACGTTTTTTATTTTATCTAAGCTGAATGTTTATTAACGATCTAATAGAACTGGTAAAATAATAGGCCTATACAATCTATTATTAATTATTATCATTTCTTAATGATTATTAAATACGCTTTAGAAAACTGTATTTACTTATTTGATAAAGTTGTGAAACGTGATAATTTTAATGGAGGGCTCATTTGTTTAGAGCATCAAAAATCAGATTACTTCACATTTTTCCAAATGTAGGTAAAATACCAAATCTTTCATAAGGGTGATTTATACAATAAATGTTAGCTATTGATTACAAAGATAAAAAATCTTTCAATTTTATTGTAAAGTAGATAATACTTATAAATGTAAAAGTATTTGAACGTCAACATTGGTGAATGTAATTTTTATTTTTGGTTTACAATAAGAATTATTTTTTAGACCAATAACAATTGTAATTAAAAAGCCTAGTATTCCAGGCATTTATATTCATTCAAAGAAAATATGATTTACCAAACAAAAAAATTAGTTTGGTAAAACTAAAAAATCAATTTGAAATTTATCTCGTGACATATATTTTTTCCATTTAAACTCTATTAGGATGATAACATTAAAAACAACTTTATTAGGGATTCTATTCTTTATTACTTAAAAAACTATACATTTAATAATTTATTACTTTTTCCCTATTTATTTTGACATACATTATATTATATTTTAATTATAACGTATATGAAAACTTAGATTAACTATTATAATACATGCTTTTTATTAACATTACAAGATGCCACAGACGTGAATATATTACATTATTTTGTATGCACCATTATTTTATTATGCAGCGAAATTACGATTGGCATTAATTCAAAAGACTAATACATATAATGGGGGTGAGAGAGTAACACAGTAGAATGTAAACTATCTGTTACATATTTTTTCCACTTTGATGTTCCTTTGAGGCTATTTATTGCTCCAAAGGACTGTGACAGTAAAATTCCCTTTGTGTTTTGAAAACAAAACTAGTACGTTAATTATTTGCCCTCGTTATATTTGTATATGTATGAGAGGAAAAATACAAGGATGAAATAAAATTCTCTCATTTATTTTTAAAAATTCATATTATCTTGCTATAGTACACATCAGTGCTATCTTGATTTTGATAAATAGCCACTGTCATTTTAATATAATAATATTGATACTAGGTAAATAAAATAAAAATAAGATAAGGCCAATCCAGCCGATATCTATTACTTAGAGTAAATCTTGAACAAATGAATCTTTCCACAATAAATTAGGGTTGAGTGTATTATCTAAATACTATCTTAACGTTCTTCAGGTCACTTGCTTACATCAAAACGATAATCTGAAAACCTTGTGAAAGTTTTCCATCGTTTGAATATCTGTTTACAATGTGACATCCATAGAGGTATACATGCATGGTTAGATTGATGAAGATACGGTTAGAACATAAATAAAGATAGCACCATTAATAGATGTAAATGTAACAAAAAAAGTTTGAATAATTTCTAAACGTTACCTTACCGAGACGGGTAATTGTTGAAGGCTGAAAAAACAAACATATTTCATCGTATAAACAGTTAAATAGGCATTTATAATGTCATTTCTGAAACCGAACTGATTTGCCATTAGAAGGGTACAAGATACTAAGGGGTAAAGTCCAAATTTAACTCAAATTAGGTTATTGTTTCCATATTTTAGAAAATCACGAGCACTTTCTAATGCATTATACAGGGTATTCCCGGGTTAAATGGTTAAACTTTGGGAAGTGGTAGTGGATCAAAAAACTAAATCAAAATGTATTTTGCAGATTTGCTAGTTTTTGCTTTCTTTTCGCGGAAACAGTAAAAAGCTAAAAAAAAAGTTAGGTATTAAATAAAATATTTTATTTATTTATTTTGTTGAAATTGACGGCTTCCAGCCCGGAGACAAGCATCGCACTTACCAATGACAGAACGAATGGTTGACCAAATTTTTTCGACTGTTGCTTCTTCGCACACTTGCATTATCCTTTGGTCCTAATGATTGAAGGTAATTAACAGGCGTTTCATACACTTTTTGTTTGAGGGCTCCCCGCTGAAAAAATTATTAGCATTAAGTCAGGTGAACGCAGAGGCCAAGACACAGGTCCAGCCAGCATGACCGTTCCATCTTCCAGGAAAATTAATCAAAGCCATTGCCGAGGACCTATGTAGAAAACGTGCTTTTATATATTTTTCTGCTGTCTGCGTGAAAAGGAAGCTAAAATAAGCGAATCTCCAAAATACATTTTTGTATTAGTTTTTTAAACCATTATCACTTCTCAAAGTTTAACCCGGGAACAACCTGTAGATTATGGTTTAAAGAGGCCTATGTTATATTTATACTAGTGTAAAAATAAAGCATTTTTCCCTTGGTCCTTTTTGGGTTAAAGGTATAAAAATTGTCCTAGAAAATGTTTGTGATATATCTTTCCTCCTTTTTTATCCTGTACACTTATTATGAGAACAACTAATGTTATTTATAAATAATATATCATCACATTTGTATTTAAGTTAAGTTAAGTGAAGTGAAGTGTTTGATGTTGCCTGGGATCAAAAGGCATAATTATTTGCATGAACCGAATATTGGTAGATCCTTTTAAATTTAGATAAAATACTTATCTTATGTGTAGTAGCACGTGTGAATAAAAATTGATCTCATATTTTTAAATATATTATTAATAAATTTTAAAATTAATCATATCACCTAACATTCTTTATATACTTGTGGATGAACTTAATACTCGAGTTCTAATATGGATCTAATCAAAAACTACATTTATTAATTAAAGCTATTAGTACCTATCATATATTAGTTAGTGACCAGAAATATAATAAAATGTAATACATAGTGGTTAGATAAGTTTTTTATCTCTTAAACATCACATACATCAACATTGTAATAATGTTGAATGTTAAAATATATTCCACATCGATAATAAGAAAATAATAATCCTTATTTTGAACATAGCTTTTAATGGCCAATTCAAGCGTATCTTTTTTTAACATTTTTATTAATATAAAATACTATGTAATAAGCTTGATACTTTCCTCAAATATTATTACGTAAAATAAATAATCGTTTACTTTCTTAGTTTGTCCTGTGTTTAATCAATTGATAATTATTTAAAAAAATTGAATCAAAAGCATATAAATAATATCAGATCCCATAGGAAGACTATTTAATGTTTACTTAACCTAATGATCATAATGAAAGTAAGTAGATTTTGCATTATTTCTCCAAGCGATTATTTAATTATATCCATTGTTAATATATTTCAAAAATAGAAATTGTTCACTATAATTCTCAAACTACAATAACCTGGAGATTTAATTTTGTCCTGACACACTTGTAAATTTTTAATTCATATCTTTACGCTCGAGATTTACAATCGATCCCTCTTTTGTCCACAGCCTACTCTGCAATCATAGAAAAAACTTAATTTTGGAAATTTAGAAAAGTTCAAGGCAATATACTGTTTACTTTAACTCCTAATAATACGGAAAATCTGTAATCCATAATGATAAAATTTTACCTTTAGTGAAAGCTTAACCTTTGACAGTTTTACTAACAGAAAAGCTATTCATCCAGTATAAGCTCGATGTCAACTTCCTATTGGTTAGGTACTGTATCAATTCTTAGCGACTATATATTTGCAAAATTTCAATCGTTTAAGCTCAGTGGGTACTCCCTATTAATAATTTCGATATCAACTTTATATCGTATAATCTCTGTGTCGACTCCCTACCGACAAACTCGATACCCACTTCCTGTCGTAAAAGCTCTTTGATGACCCCCTAACTACTATCTTGATATCAACCTTCTTTTGTATTAGTTCAATGGTGATTCCCTTCTGAAAATCTTGATGTCAACATTTTCAGCGTAAAAGCTCCAAATTACCAAATTTTCTTGGAATCAACATTCTGACGACTAGCCTCGATATTAAATTTCTACCGACTATGCTTGTGACGACTTTCTACCTACTAAGCTCGATGTCACCTTTCTAATGAATAATCTTAAGGGGGCCGCCTTGGTACGTGAGAAAGTATCATTCGTGTTAGACCTCATGTCTTAAAATGAAAATGCTCTGTGCTGTTATCTACAGCGTCTGTCTCTCTCTAATCTTATCCTCTTCACACTTACCCTGCCACCCCATGTCAGAAGAATAGAAGCAAAGAAATGGAAAACTATTTCAAGGTCAAGAGGAATAATGCGCGTGGCTGATCGCCTCGCCACTCACTACACAGTCCAGCTGTCCGCCTGTGTTTATCTTGTGATATTTTGCTAACTTGAGATTCTCGTGAAGGGTTCACAAACAAGCACAATCCTCTATTGATGGTTTAACTTGTCTTGAAACCTTATAATACGAACGGGTAGTAGGACGCGATGCTAAAAAAAAAATTGTCTTGAAGAACACACACTTTTATACATGTCACTTTTTTTTAGGAAAATGTGAATATTAACTATACAATAATTAATCACGTGTAGACTAAATTTCTATCTTACCCTTACTTAGTTGATAGCAGGGCGTCGGAACCGAGGAGTATAAGGAGCTCTAACACACGGCCCTATACCCCCAACCCGTCTTAGATTTATTCTACCTGTGTAAATACTTATAAATATGGAAGATGTAAAAAAAAAAAAAAGCCTTCAACTAGCTTCTAAAAGCATTCACTTTTTTTTTTTTTAATCGGGAATAATCCTCCCCCCTTCCGACCTCATCGTTGTTAATCAAACCAAAGAGGTTTTTCCTTTTAGAACTGCGTCTTACAACCCGTTCGGATTACACGCTTATGTAATAATTACTCTAATGGGTGACCATGCGGCCACCGAAGCGGGTCAAATTAGTTAACTTTTACTGTCAACTAAAATGAGATAGACTACACATTGTTATATCACCTACACTGTTTACGCCTACACAAAGCTAGAGTTTACATAAATAATAGGTTAAATGGTCATGTGTAACCTATTATCAACAATTAATTCATTTTAATTTCAGGTGCCTATTCAGGCTATCAGTAATTTCCACTGATTATTCTAGCTGATAGGGGAAGAGGAAGGAAAGTTTTGATGAAATGTACCCGTATTTGTTTAGAGAGAGGGCTACGGATAAACTACCCTTAGTAAACCTGGCCGAGAATCAAACCCCGACCTCCTTGTCACTGACAATCTTGTTTAGCTTGATCCTTACGTTTTAAATAATTAAATCAAGTAAGAACTTATTAAAAACAATAAGAAATAAACAATATTATTAATGTTGAAACACATTGACTGTTTCATATAATACACACACACACACACACACGCACACACACACACACACACACACACACACACACACACAGAGTGGCGGATCCAGAAAAAAATGACAGGGGGGCACCATGATAATTTATTATTATTATTATTATTATTATATTGCTACCTTACATCCTTTTAAAAATCTCGTATCTGTATGTGAAAATTAATATTTAAACAAGATTTACAAAGCTATGTTGGATAAAAGCCTTTTGAGTCCAATGATAAATGCTGATAAATAATTATTTATCTTTAAGAGTTTGATTTAAGTTTTCGAGTGTGTTTTCTATCAACCATGTTTAGAACCTCTTCAGAATATATTTCAATACTTTTATTTAGACTAGGCAATGAGCCTGGCCAAATTATAGAGTCTTCCCTGACCTATTGTTCTCTAGATTTATTTCCTCAAATTGCATATTACGAAGTGACGTAAATGTTTTTGGAGATCTCCTAGAAAATAATTGTTCAACGTCAATCCAAAATTTTATAGATAGTTTACATCCTTGAAAAAAAGAACGAGTTTAAAGTGGGATAGAGATTATTGTTAACTATACGTTGTGTGAAGTAGTACATTGTGCCCCCGAAGGCTTAGTTGTGCAAAAAAGATAATTTTAAGGGCAGATAGTGACAAAACAGTAACCGTAATGAGATTACAAAAGGAGGAGTTAGGGCAGTGATTCCTAACCAGGGTTCCGCGAGAATCTCCAACCTTTGTTTTTATTAATCTGACAATATTTTTTGGACAGTGTGGAGATATATAAATATAGCTCATGTACCCGAGGAAGATGAAGAGAATAGTGCCGATAGTAATATTAAAAGTGAGATTGGTAAGAATAGTGATAACCCAAGTTCAAGTACCGGAGGACAGTAATTAGTAATAGTAAATAGAAATAGGCAATAAATAATCCTGAAATATTTTATTCAAAAGTATAAATTTATTATTATTATTATTATTATTATTATTATTATTATTATTATTATTATTATTATTATTACTCGTATTTAACAACCCTAATGATCTATATGTCTATTTTATAATTTACCCTTGTCGTACCTAATGTGCGTTTCCCCGAGATTTTATGAAATATTTTAAGAGTTCTTCTAAAGAAAAAAGGTTGGGAATCACTGGGTTAGGGTCGCTTTCCCACGCAGGAGGCCAAAATATTTATTAGTATTGGGTGCCATAGCAAGCTATTTAGCGTTCAACTTGGTTTATTTTAGGGAAGACTTCAATTTGATCTACAATATAAACGGATAATATAGATATATCGAGGTGAGTGCTCATAGAAATAAGAATATATAATAAGAGGGCGGGGAGAGGGGTGTTGGGTGAGGGGGGTAATGTGTTTTTTTAGAGACCAAAAACAATTATAATGTATTACTTCATCAACAAAGTGGGGTAGTTAGAGATCTTTACTTTAGTTTACTATTGGTTAGAGATAAACAAGACAGTGTTACATTATTTGCCAAATTAAAAATATCGTAGTGAAGGATAACTCCAAATAGTTTCTGAAAGCATCCAATTTCCAAAAGTATGTCGGTGGAAGCACACTTCAAATATATTCTAGAGCAGGGGAGCACACAGCAATTATTCTAAAGGGGGATCCAAAGTATAGAAGTTACAAGTCAATAATCAATTAAATCCATTATTACTAAACAAAATACTTAACGCTATACAGACTAGACAGCGTTAAATCCAGTTGGGCATGTTCCACACTCAGGCATGGATTCAAGGGGGTGGGACTAAGGAGCTATAATCCCCCCTTTTTGAGATATTTTTCAAAAATTAAATTGACGGATTGAAGGGTGCTGTGCTCCTCTGCAGACATACGTCCAATGTGTTCGAACAACACATGTTTCACCCCGTTTACTCCGAACCCTGGCTTTCCCGCACACTACCCTCCTATCTCACCACTCCTTTGTGTAGTAAAGAGCGTGTTATTTACTATTGACTTATTTTCATATTTTAACTAAAATACAGTCACTTGAGTTAGGCATCTTTATTTTTAACAGTTCATTTTTATATTAATTTAAAAATTATACTCACAAACTAAATGTAAATTCTACAGTGAATATACCTAGAAATTAAAGCTGGCAATCAAATCGAAGGTAACATATATTTATAACCCATATAAGTTTAATCAGAAACAATTAGGTACAAAATATAATTAAAGGGCACCACTTTGAACCTTAGAATTACAAATTTTTCTCCAGGGGTGAAAAGCCCCAAGGGCACGGACCACCATTTTATTGGTTCCTAAAGGTGACCTGGTGGTCTAGGGGTAAGGTGTCAGACTTCTGTGCTGAGGGTCCGGGGTTCAATCCTTGGACCCGGCACAGATTTATCTGATTGCCAAACCCTTCCTTCACCTCTAACAAGACGTGTATTATTCACAACTTGTGAATGTGAGGAATGCCAGGCCTCCACCGTGGTTCGGATCCCACGTTAAACTGTAGGTCCTCCATTTCATTTCACAATCACCCTACCATTACACATTAGCTAAGTGCGTATAACCCTAACGGGTAGTAAGACGCGGTGTTTATGATCTATTGGTTCCTAAAGGTATTTCTTTTGTGGTGTAGGCACGCCCCCCCTCCCCCCTCATGACATCATCATGGATGCACCACTGCTCACACTGTATCAAGACATTGGGTTATTTTCAACCACTGCTTTAAGGTGATTTAACATTGCTAAATCGTCCCTTTGTATTTAATATTTTATTTATCCTTCATGTTCTCCATGGGGGGCTGGGACCCACTGGACCTCCTTTGTGTGTACGCCCCTGTTCTAGAGGAATATTATTTTTAAAATTTTCTGGGAAAGGGTCACTCCAAATATATTCCAGATACAAATCATTTAAAAAAAATCCATCTGACAACTCCAAATTTATTCTAAAAGCATCCTATTTTCAAAAATGTCCAGGTGAGGATCATTTCAAATAGCATTTAAAGATTTACATTTTTTTTAAAATTAGAGAAGACCACTTTAAATAGTTTCTAGAGACATCTATTTTTATTTTTCAATTAAAGGCGAGGACCACTCCAGATGGCTTCTAGAAGCATTTAGGTTAAAAAAAAATTTTGTAGAAGACTTCTCCAAATAGCATTAAAATAATCTGATTTTCTAAATTTGGGGAGGAGGACATCTCCAAATAACTTTTAGGGTCATCCAAGTTTCCAACATTTATTGCGAAAAGGGGCAGAGTAAGGGAGAGGTGAAGGGGGGAATGCAACTTCTCAAAAAACTTACTTTTCGTTTGCCACCGCCGCCTCCCCCTTCCACCCTTCTACACAAATAACGTTCCGCCACCAGTGGTAGCAACCAATCCGTGCAACTGGTACAAAATATATGGTGCACCCCTGAACATTTTTTTTTAATTTACCTACTACTGTCAACAGGAGAATTTACGGCCAAGAGGTTTACAAGGGCGAAAGTTGAGAAATAGAATTTTATAGCTAAATTTTCATAAATAAGTCTTAGACTTTAATTTTTTTTAATACAGTAGTGATGAGTTTTTATTTAACTAGATATATATTTGCTATTCATAAAAATAGAGGCTAAAAAGACTTTTCTAAAATCTTACTGTGGACAGGGGTGGACTAAGGTGCAAAAGAAACAAGCGGACACTTGGGGCACCAGTGGCTGCCATGGGTGGAATTTCGTAGCTTGCAATAACTATAGCAAATACTATTTTGATTATAGTACTTATATTTATATAAAATATATTATGTGACTGTATATACAAATACATCATTGGATGCAATTCTTGTATTGTAAATTCTACGTAACCCTTTAGGTGAAGGTTATCTAATGTACCTAATACTACTTCTTTGTTATGGTACGCAATTAATTATAACTAATGTCAAAACTTTATAGTTCGTTTCATAACTATTCATATAGCCATTTTCCAGTGTAATGGATGGTATGGTATTGTTTACAACTTGATTAAATTATTGCAGACTTCAACAAAGACCCCAGGATTGATTTCATCATCGCCACGATGCTTGAAGGGTGGGGCGGGATGAGGGGTGGCAGAATTATTCTCCGCTTGTGACAATACATTTAGTCTGCCCCTGGCTATAGATATTTCCTTCACCATAATCACCATGGTTTATGATAGTAGGCTGATAGTATTGATATAAGAAACCCATTATTAGAAATATATTAGGCCTAACAATTAGCACAGAAAAGTCAACAACCCCAAGAACTCCTCCCCCCCCCCCCCCACACACACACTAAGACCACACAAACATAGATATTCTATATTAGTGGTTCCCATCCTTTTCCAGTTCACAGACCCCCTCAAGCCAATGATAATTCATCGCGGCCCTCTAACCTCCCCAGCCATACGTGGTGAGATAAAAACACTTACACACTTATGGTACTCTACGTAACCAATTATATATATAAATATTGTCGAACTGGAAAAAAGAGATTTTTGAGAAAATTGTGAATACCATATATTTTTATATGATGTGAAAATTCAAATAAAAGAAAATTTAAAAATACTAGGGCTTATATTTGTTTCGCGGGCCCCCACAGGTGCCTTCGCAGATCCCTAGGGACCCGCGAACCCAGGTTGGGAACTTCTATCACATTCAATCTCCGAGTGTGGTACATTTAGTAGACTTATGTCAAATATAACGTGTGGAGATTATTACTAAATTGGACAAGCGGCAAGGATATTATGAATCATGAAAATGAAATAAATACCGTATGTATGCTAGTAGCTATGTAGCTATGTTCACACAAAACTATTTGCTCCCGAAAATTTATAATGGATAACCTATTAATTTAGTTTTCCTACCCCAGACAAAGCTGACTAATCTCCAAATTTATTGGTTCCATAGCTTTGTCTTCAAGTTGGGTTGAATCCAACGTTGTGGACATTTCAATGGGAGTGGACTGAGAAAGGTTTACTCTGTCCCGACAATCAGCTTTGTCCTCTCTGCCTGAAGAGAGAAAAACACCTTGTCTGAAAAAAAATAATTATTTAATTTATTGTTATCGATTATTAGTTTTTTATGGCCTACTGTAGGTATATCATGACAAAACACGCTCTAATTTGAGTTAACCGTTTCTTATAGAACATTTGTGTTCACTATTATTATTATTAAAATAAATTTTATATATATATACTTTGTTCTATCAAATAAATGTTTCCACGGCTTTCTTTCTGTTTTTTTGCGGCGAGCACAAATTCGTAATTTTGTTTTTTCCCCTCTACGTTTGTCTTCTTTACGTGTCACGTAATCCATTTAAAAAATAAACAAGAATATGTATCACAAGCAACTAAATAAAAAATATATAATTGAAAGTATATCAAACTTAATAGAAAACTAATTAATTACTGTGCTAAACATTGTTTGGGTCTTAATTATATTAAATGAGCAGACTATATTTTTTAACTCATCACTGATTAAATATGACGGGATTTCTGGAAGTCTGCACGGAAACTTCTCGCCTACCGAGGCGGCCCCCTTAATATTGAAAAAGCAAATTCACACTTACTCATAAATTAAATATATTGCTCAAGTTTTTTATATTGTAGAGCTGATTTTGGAACTTTTTCAGTTGAAACAACCAATCAGGCACTAAACATTGTAATAATTGCTTTAGAGTTAACCTTCACGTATCAGAACTGAATTAATATTTATTAAAATTAAATGTTATCTTGGGTGTAGTAAAAATTTTGTTTTAATATATAGTTATACATATTTTAAGAAATTAAATTGTCCATTATCACTTTGTTAGTAATTAGTATACGTACAGTAAATATATACTTTTCCCTCTTATTTATCTTTATGTAATTTTTTTTTTACAGTACAAGGAATGACCAAATAAATAAATAAATGTTTTATCCAAGCAACAGAATTCAAATTATGGTTCTTTACTTCACAGGACTAGCTTTATGAAACTTCCGGACGGGATTTTAACCCCGTCCTCCTGAATATAGGAGCAACACGGTAAAATGAAACTAACACCCAACCGTTGAACAGTGAACTAGATCCTGTTTTTATACTAATCAATTAGTATGTACTTACTTTGATCCATTAATAAAACGCTTCTTCCCCTTTTTCCATCCTAATTTTTTGCGGCGGGCAGATAGTCGAAGTCTAGTTTTTTCCCCTTTACGGTAGTCCCTTTTGCTTGTGTTATTGTTCATAGTTGTTTTAATTTATCGAAAATAACAATATTATTCTATTTTATTTATATATAATTATAATGGCTATCATAAGAAGGCAAAGCATACACAACTGTTCGGAAACACTTGTGTTATTGTTCATAGTAGTTTTAATTTATCGAAAATAACAATATTATTCTACTTTATTTATATATAATTATAATGGCTATCATAAGAAGGCAAAGCATACACAACTGTTCGGAAACACTTGTGTTATTGTTCATAGTAGTTTTAATTTATCGAAAATAACAATATTATTCTACTTTATTTATATATAATTATAATGGCTATCATAAGAAGGCAAAGCATACACAACTGTTCGGAAACACAGGACCAGTTTGTAAACACATTTCCAGTAAAAGCTACAATAAATATTATTTTTAATATTTTCTAATGAACACCTAAAACTTAAAAATGTGCCGGCTCACTGTGCGTTGTCTCAACTCTCAACAAGGCGAAGGCAGACATCCAACTAAAAGAGCGCATGCGCAAGGAGTCAACTGCCTTTCCTTCTTTCTCCGGCTATTCTTTACTTCCAAAGCGTAGATGGAGGATATGGCTGCGCCACTTGATGGCTGAAAAGCATTGCTTTGACGCATCAAAACAGCAAAAGGAATTAGCAATTATCTTCACATTTTCTGTTGTGACCCTATCAAAAAATGACTTTATTTGTTTTTGAAAGGTTGTGTCTAGGATTATTTATAAGTTACCCTCGTCTCAGAACTGTGACAATATACTTAAGGCCATTTAAAGGTCATTGAAAATGAGCAAGTTTCGAGTTTTCATTAATTTTTTATATACATAGATTATCAAAATGAAAGGTTGATAATAATAAATAAGCATGTTCCCCACCTTTATCTTCCTTTTGGCTTAAGTCAAGTTTGTAAAAAATTAAAACTACCTAACCATCGCGTATTTCCTGAACGTCTGCAACGCATTCCAACTCTCTGGTAGGCGGCCCCCTTAAGGTTGGAACTTCCTGGTTCAGCTCAATATCAACTCCCTACGGACTAATATTCAGGTACTGATGATTAGAATAATTTTAATTCCTAAATGCATATTAAACTTGGTTTCATATCCAAATAATCAAAAACTAATAAAAATCGGCCAATTGTTTAGGTCGATCGATAACTATCATAAACATATGAACCGTTTGTTCTGATTAATGTTAGATTATTCCCACGTATCCAAAATATGCTTGTCTGTAACAGTGTATAGCTTACACTTGTGTTTGATGTTAGTTATACTTACTGGATACTCAAATTTATTAATAGCCGTATTCTCAAAAAAAAAGAAAAAAGAATTGTGATGTTTTCTTTATTTCTGTAAAAATAGGTACAAGTGACTAAAATGCAACCCGCTTCACTGGACGAATTCTCTAAGGTGCCACTCTCATATTAGACTGGACTTCTGATGACAGACGGGGAGATTAAGGCTAGAATCCTAGTAGGGTCTACTGAAGGTGGTCGACCTCGATGGTCTTGGGGTAAAGTATTTGCCTCACAACCCATTGTTTGTGGGTTCAAGCCCAGCTGGGGTCAATTGATTTTTCCTAATTGATAAAAATCCGTAGCACAACTTTCTTCAGAGGAAAATAAATACATCAGTACCATGTATATTGTAGTATGTAAGAGAACCCTGGAAGGTATGTGAAATCAAAATTGTTATATTTTTCACTATCGCTCATAGAAATTCTCGTGAGCTGATATAATCAGTCAGTTAAGAAAATATAACCTAAATAGCTCCAATAAATAAAAAACCTACTGAGAGTGGATTTCCCTAGATTGTTCCCCACTCTCCTTCCATGTAAATGCTGGTAAATTATCTATAAAATGCTTCCTTCTTCATCCCTGGCCTACTAGAATAATTATCATATATGCGTATAACATTACAAGGTAGTAAGACGCTCTGTTAATAAAAATAAATTGATTATAGATTTCTCTAGATTACAATAAACCAAAAAGTGTATGAAGAGCACAGGACAGTGTTTAAGGAAAAAGCCAATGACGAAATAAAAATTACATCGAAGTACCAGAATTTCAGTGCGTTCAGCGTTTTACTTTATGGTGAGATTCAGCACTCTAAGTGTTAAGTTCTGTGTCCGTAGAAGAGTAAAATATCATAGACAAACAATTCTAAAAAATATGGCACTGATGTTGACGGAGCACTGACATCAGCAATGATATGTGTGAATACTTCAATTTATATTAATATAAATAATATTTATCGCCACTTATTTGGAACAGACAGCTGAAGAATGGGATGTCCTTGAATAATATCAGGTAAGCTACGTTTGAGGAAAGAGATTGTTATTATTTACTGAAATGTTTAAGGTACAATCTCTATTCAAAGTGTGGTAGGCGTTCCCTTAGGGGTAGGAAAAAAGAATTTAAAAACTGGCCCTTTTTTTTAAATCTAAATTCACGCAATTTAAACTTAGCTAAAAAAAAATTATTTTTTTAATAATAATTTTGGACTATATATATGTTTTTGTTCTAATAGTAATATGGTTACCTTATTAATACTTTCTGGTTCCTTTTTTACGCCTAAGCTGGAAACAAGATTTAACAAAAACTACAAAAGAAAAGATTTTAGATTATCAATTTATTTATTTATATTTAAATTAAATAATTGGGAAAATTCTAGATTATTGTTCATGAATGAGGGGGTACGTAACCAAAAAAAGTTGATCACCGCATTAGAACAGACTTTATAAACTAGCCTAATCAAAGCCAATCAATCTAAGACTAGAACATTCCACATTAACGTCTATATATTCACTCAAAATGGTAGCAGGTCGGATCAAACCCCAAACAAGAAATCTTAGGGTTAGGTAATGAGGTGAACCTCTTTTAAAACTTAGACATGAATACTGGTAGGACTAACCCTCTTTAGACTTTTAGCAATTACCTAAAAGTACGTAAATAATATCACTGAACGACTTCCTCGTAAGATAACGCAGAAAACTCTTTGCCACCCCTTATTTACCCGTCGCCTCGCCTCTTTGTAATCCCACGAGTGCCGTGTCAATGCAGGTTTTCGTCAGACTGTATTTATGTACGTACCATATGCATGTATATATGTATGTATATATGTATGTATGACGTGTGTTGGCCCGGCCCGACCCCGGCTTGCCTGTGTAGTTTTGGGGTGTGGGCCTTTGCAAGCCTAGCAAAAGCTCTCTACCACTCTCTCTCTCTCTTCAGGCACAGAACTTATCGATCGAACTTCCCTCTGATGTGAGTTCTGTCTCCCTCCTTGCGCGGCGCAGGCTCCTGGCGCGCAAGCTGGGGGGGTTCTGGGTCGCGTCGACGGAATATTTGAAAAAAAAAAAAAAAGTGGAAGAGAATTCTCTTTTCTCCTTTATACATGTGTGGTACGTAACCACGAAGGTACGGTATCAGTTCACCGTCGTTAAATAGACAGAGTGCGTTAGCGGAGGCAAACAATTAGGCTGATTAGAGGATGTCTACATAATTATGTTTTAATCGGAATTGTACTCGTGCAATTAAGGTTGGGAGGGAAGAGGACAAGAGAATAGGTAATTTTTTTTTTTTCCAATTTTCTTAGCAAACAATTTCTTTCGTCAAAATAAATATTATACTGCTCCAGAAAAAACACATATTAGGGCGTTCGACGATCTAATACTGGCATCATTTTATAGTTCTTCCGTGTACACTCCTGAGGTAACTATGGTTATGAAAAAACAAGTTTGCCAGTAAATAAATTTAAAAAAATATTTTTTTTACCTAGTCTACAAATTGAGTACACTAATGAAAGCAATCAATTGACAACGCAATTTTTACTTAAGCATAATCATAAGTTAAACCAAGTAATGTACAATGTTACAGAAACATGTTGGAAAGAAGAGCATCACATTTCCCCAAAGAGCCTAAATTAAATGGTAGAATATGTTACAGAAACATGGTAAATATTGAGCATCACTATTATGCATTGATAATATCTGACCCCAAGCTATGTCTCAAAATTGGTTTATTTCAATTGTTATTTCAACCTAGATATAGGCCAAGTATTGATTTTTAGCTATGTACTTGCAATTATAATTGATCCACTTTAAGATACAGTTTAGTTATAGTATTCGTTTATTTTTGACATTTTTCGTCCACCTTTACAAAATTTAAAGTTTTCCAGTGAATTTAGATTTTAAAAAAAATTGTTTGGTAAATATGATATCCTCCCTGACACCATTTACCAGCCTACTATTTCTAAATGGCAAACCTTACAACTTTTATGGTTATGTGAGGTGCTCCTTTCATCAACCTGGCAAATTTAAATTTTCTTCAAAACTAAAAATAGAATACCATTGTTTTTCAACTCTTACACCTCAAATTTGAAATTTTAAGACTTAATTTGGCATATAATTTGTTTGTTTACGTGCCTGTCAAATTTAAACCTATAAGAGCATCTAAAATAGTGTTTTATATTAGTTGTAAACACGCTCATCTACTTCCTGGGTTTCAATTTTGAAATTCCACATGTTCTGAAGTCACTTGACTTTCAGGGAAGGTATATTTATTTACATGACGAATTTCAAATTTTTACCCTGCAAAAAGTATTTTTTATATTAGCTTTGGAAATTTAGACAAGATATACCCTTCCAATTCTTTGCTACTGTTTAAAATTTAAAGGTTTTTCAAATTGTTATACTATTTTAAGTGGTCCATAAACCAACCTGACAAATGTCAATAGTATAAAAATGTGATAGTTTATTCTTTTAGTTTTGGAAATTTTGCGACTCCCCTTTTCCCGAACCCCCTCTTAGAAACATATTATATTTAAAAAAATGTTATTTTAAGTGATACTTCTAAATTTCAAATAAATTTAAATTTTCTACCTCACCTCAAAATGTGTTTTCTTACCTGTACACACCTAACCCATTCCTTCAGTCCTTATTACATGGAGTTCCATTTTAAAATTAAAATTTTTCCAATTTTTCTAATTATTTGGAGTGATCCGTTTAGCCTTCAATCTAATTTCAATTTCTTGCCACACTGGTAAAGTGACATTTCTATTTGTTATGGAAGTTTGTCCCTTAATCACTTTTATACATGTCAAATTTTTATATTTTGTTGCTACCTGGAGTTGGCCCTCTACCTGTTTGTTAAATTTTAATTTTTACCTCATTTAAAATGTTTTCCTAGTTATATTTCAGTAAATTGTTGAAAATTGAGGTATTTTGTTTTAGTATTTCCCACTTTACTTCATATACTGAAATAAATGCGCTAAAACACTTTCTATAAAAATTGTATTGTTATATTTACCCATTTTAAACATTTTAAATACTACACAGGGGAACACATTTATCTTATTTTTGTTGAATGAGATTTTTCAACAGATTCTAGGTATTTTTGCAAAGCTGATTTCAAATCTGAAATTGGTTTTCCTTTACATGCTCTAGTTTTCATGCAATTTGAAACTTGTGATTCAAAAAAGACACCCATTGCTATTAATATTACGGAAAGCTGGCGAAATAGGCTTAAATCTACCATAACCGTAGACAAAATAGGCTAGATTTTTACAAATATCTATATTCTTTATCTTTATTGTTAATTTTTGACTGTAGATATTTATCTGTTACGCACAAAAATTGCACTGGTTTTTCTTAGTTTACTTCCACGATTTTGCAGGGATTCTCAGACAATTAGGAACTACCTCGTAATAGCCCAACAGAATTGCGATTATTTCTAGACAGCTCAAGGCATAGCCTCTCAAGTGTGTTCTTTTCACAATGGCAATGCTGGAGTGGTTTTAAGAAAAACATAGTAACATAAAAATGGTCATAGACTTACTCAAATATCACGAGCACAACTTGATGATTTGCAAAGACTCGAAAATGGTCAGCTTACTCCTTAGACAACAGAGAGGCTTCATGAAGTTTCCATGCTATCTCTGCATGTGGGACAGCCGAGCTCAAGAGAAACACTGAAATCAAAAGAAGGGGCCAATCTGTGAAACTCTAGAAGCCAGCATGCTAAACATTGTGAATGACCCAAACGTTAGCCAAGAGAAAAATATTTTTCACTTGATCCATCTCAAGCTTAGCTTGATGAAACAGTTTGTGAAGGCAATGATTACTGATGTTGAATGCTTTTAACATATAGTTCTTGCTTTTCCTGCTTTGTCTTTCGATACGATCAAAGCAGGTGTGTTCGATGAACCTCAAATTCGTGCCCAGTACATTATTAGGAATTTTTCAAGAAGATGAATGAAAGGGAGAATGCAGCATTGCTGTCTTTCGTGGCTGTTATACGAAAACTTATTGGTAACAAAAAGGCAAATAACTATGAGGTACTCGTTAATAGAGTGCTGTTGGCTTTTCACGAACTTAGGTGAAACATGAATGCCAATATACATTTCCTGAATAGTCACTTTGATGAACAAGCTTTTCTATCAAGATTTAATGACAATGGAAGAGTACTATCAAGGGTGATGGGGCAAAATTATGATGGTCAGATTACTGTTGGAGCATCAAATGAGAAAGTCCACAAAGGCCAGAGATACAAGTGAAAATTCTTGCCTAAATATGACATGTTTGAACTTTGTATTTCATCCTTATCATTTGCTTTGATTCAACCATCAACTTTATGTTGAAATATATGTTAATATAAAGTAAAAATAATTAGTGACTACCCATATTTGACTATAATGGATAAATATTTAAGATTTTACAAGTGTTGACACATATTTCACGCCATAAAAGTGATTTAATTTTGCCTTTTTTCAAACTTTAATACATATTGTGATGCATCTATAATTTTCTGTGAGTACTTAAAGAATATATATTTGCCAATATGGTTATTTATTCCTTATTTTAAGACTGCATTCATCAGATAGACCATGTCATCATGCGAGATGTGTCAACATTTTGCGAAAAATGAAAATGTTGAATTGTAAAGATCTACAGAGCTACAGAGAAAAACTAGATTTCATATTTGAACTTACCACACACAAATTAGGCAAGAACAAGGGGTTGTTGTATATATATATATATATATAACAAAAATTCTGATTCCCAGTGTTAATATTGTATTCTATACTATATTATGTAATATTATGATAGCAAGAACCATAAAATCATTCGAATATAAAATACATTCTATTTTTTTACTACACACATGACAAAATGACACACACACAATAACATAATCTTTGGATGAAACCATGTATTCATAATGGGGGTTTGACTATAATTACTACAAAATCTTATTATAAAAGTAGGAAGTTTTCCGTTTCACGGATTGAAAACAAAATAAAAGTTTTTTTTAAAGAGAGCAAATTTAAATTATTTAAACACATGAATGAAAATTAAAAATTAAAAATTTTTTCTGCTCTACAAAAAATCTAATGTTCACGCTACACACACGCATATTCTGAGATTTTTTATTAGTAGGTTTTTTGAACATACAAAGAAATAAATGGTTATTTTAGCCCTCCATTCTTTCAAGAGGTGGATACTAAATTATTAAAAGAGTATATACGCAGAACTATATTTGTTGGGCCACTCTATACTCTTTTTCCTCCCATCTACGAAAAAAAAAAAATTCCTCCCTCTTTCAGAAGAGAAGGTTAGTATCCCCTCCTTCCCCGACAAAAAAAAACACAGAAACACTTCTGTTCTCGTACTTGGTTGTGTTTTTTTTGAATCGTACTACTACTAATTCAGGAAATGGACTGGGGGCTTGCTATTGAACCTCCATAAAATGCTTAGGTGTATCCAATAAAAATCACGACTAGGGGAGAATACGATACGTTTCCCTTGTTTAGGGGTGGGGGTGTGGAATAAACGGAATAATGGAAGGGTTTCATCTTGTAAATAATACAGCGATATGTGCCACTGACTTTTCTTTTAAAGTTCATACAAAGGATCGAGATAAAATTACGTGCCATATATTTTTGAATACAGATTCAATATAACCATTCATGAAGTGTAATGATTGATTTGTTCTTTTGGTTTTCATTAAAATATTTCATCCCCTTAGTTTACATATATTCTGGAAAGAATACACAACTTTTTCACAATCATCTTACTTCTTAAACTGTCTGCATTTAAATTACACCACTGTTGGAAGGATGAGAAAGGCAGATATTAAAGTAAGTGTACCTTCATTTGCATAGTGAAAAGTTCTATACAATTTACGTAACACATGGCCGGGAATCAATCCCAAACCTTCACGTCAATAGAAACACAGATATGACAAGCTTAACATTTTAGTCCACTGATGTAACGATATCTCTATTAACATTTGACTTTCTTAAAATATATCTAGCTTGTTAATTTTTATGTCACAGTTTTTAACAGTTTTATTGAGATTGAGGAGAATTGTATAATTATGTGGTGTTGATAGTTTGCTTACAGATTTTTATTGTTGGTTGTATCTGGTCATGCTATCTTTATCCAACCGGTTGTATAGTGACAACATTTTCTGTTACAATAACGTAACCTAGAACACCAATATCAAAAGGGGAAAAAATAGTTTAATTAATATTTAAAATTGATTTTAGGTTTGTTAGTAATTTTCTTAAGGATATAATTTTTACTATAGTTCTTAGTTTTAGTTCAATTACTTTTATAATAGTTTTGGTATTTTATTTAGCATTTTTCTTTAGTTATTATTTGTTTGTAAATTTTTGTAAAAATATTTTTGAAATTATAATAGATCAATAACCTTAATATTTATTATTTGATCAAGTAGTAGAATTGAAACCAAATTGATGTTGAAATATATTTTAGTACCGGTATATATATTTTTTAATAAAAATAATTTAGTTCCTCTTTTAAGACATCTTTTGGCTGAATATCACTTTGTACCTATCATTAAAAAGGCAAGTTCGTAAATCCAGCCTAATGACGTCTCTAGAAGAAGAGTCATAGCAAGATTTTTTTATAACATAAGAAGAAGACATGAATGATATCTCGTTATAATATTTTTTTAAGATACACTACTAGAAATTGTTAGATTCTTGCAAACGTTGACATGGCATTCAATGCCACAAAGTTAAAAACATTGCCATACATTTATCAAATTTAGATTTTTTAATTCAATAGATAATAATATTACATTACACACTAACTACTTGGACATGATTATAGGGCATATACAGGACTGTATAAAGCCAAAATTTCACACTAAACCGCTATTATTGGGCTCCAATATGCATTGAAATAATTTAAAAAAGTATGGTTTATTAATTCAATAGTGATACAATTTTGTAACATTTTTGATTGAGATTAAGAATTTTTACCATCCATACATTGGACTGTACTCTATATGGAATATTATTTTTTCAAGTGAAATTAATAACATGAATAAAAACTGAATACGACTTCTCTTACTAAGATCATAATGACACTTTTTAGGATATAAAAACCAAAGTCTTAAAATATATTATATACATTTATAATATTATAACATTTTTTATGAAACAATATAATTTTATAATTTCAAGTTAGTTACTCATTTGATTAAAAAATGAGTTTATTATACTTTCACAAAATGCTTATGTACTGTTATGGGTTTCCTTCTCTTGACCCTTCGGAGAGAGGAGTATTGTGATTGTAAAAAAAAAACCTCAAGATCTTGATAATAAATGTCTATAAATTAAGTGTAATTTACATAAGAGCAAAAATAAGAATATTTGATTTTCTCAAAATCCATTCAAACAATTTTGATTATTTAACGTATTGTATAGTATGCACTGTTTAGTAATACAAACATAGCATTCCTCATTTTCATATGAAAGTGACTTGGAGGATAATTTACATAAGCATATGTTTCCATGTTTGATCATATATCCTAAACTATTTGATATACTTATGAAATTATGATTGTAAGGTCGTACTATTTAAATTAAAAGTTGTTCTATTTAAATTAATAATATTTCATTTGACTTACATATTAATAAAATCACTAGTTTCTGAGATGTAAGCAAATATGTATATTGTTTTATGGAAGGTCTTTGGAACGTGTAATTGATTTTTTCCAAGCACTACGTGAACATTGATGGACATAGATGTTCCTATTTTATCAATATTTCTGTAACATTGTAAATTATTTCATTTATCCTCTTTCGTAGATTGTTTTTGCAAAAGTGTATATTATTTAGTTTAACAAATCTTACGAGTTTTTAGTAAATGTCTCTATTTTAAGACAAAAGAGAAATAAATTCTGCGCGGTGCATGGTACCACTTATTTTTATACTTTACGATTACAATATTAAATTGGTTTTGGATTAAACCTATTTGATAGTTTTGATTTGTTTACATGTTCCTTCTCTTACATTTAATTTGTATGTGAGCTAAAAAGGAAATCTTTATATTTACTGTTTCCGCTATCATAAAAATATCCTTTAATAATGTATTTTTAAAACATTTATTTGAACATAATCTAATCAAACACTAAAAAAATAAATGTATTATTTTATTTTAAATAAATATATTAAATTTAATATATATACTTGCATTATCTTAAAATAATTATATATTCATAAAGAAAGGATTATAATTCATAAAGGATATTAACTTCGTCTAAAACAAAGATGTTTCCCTCATTGTGTAAATTACAAGTCTACTACTATCTCTTCTGTATGCGAGCAAGCGCTCACTGTTTGGTTTGGTGAAAAGCCGAAATTTATACACACCCGAGTCCAATAAGCTTTTAAGGTGAGGTTGGCATAGTGCTAGCCTGAAGGGATACTATCAGATATCTACTCCTGATTTACACTTTCTATCTATGGCTCCAGAAATGAACAGGGGTGTACATGACCTGGATTATATAGTGAGGCATATTAAGGTCAAACTATTTAATCTCATTGATAATTAATTTCTTCTCTTAACCTTTACGTATGAGTACAAATTGCAAATATGCAAATACACAAATACATTATAGACCATATCGAAAAGCTATAATATTTAAACAAATGATCTAATTCCGTATATAAATAGTATTTATATTACTAAACCACATTTAAATATTATTGATACAGAGAAGATTTGGCTGAATAGTAATAAAACATAAAACCATTCTCTTCAGTGGCCGATTGGTCTAAGGTGTCACTCTCTTGTCATACTGGCCTGCTGATGACGGTGAGATTGGATCTTGAATCCTGAGAGATTTTTTTAATCCTAAATGGTTTCCCATTATCCTTCCATGCAAATGCTTCCTTCCTCATCCTTACCCCATAGCGTAATTATAACATATGTGTACAACCCAACAAGACCCGTTGGTGAAAAAAATAGCCAAAAATGGTTAAATAGCTTTTTATTCTTCTTGTCTTATTACAATTCCTGGTAGTCCAAATGTTGCTACATATATCGAATAGGAAATAAGGAGGCCAAATTTTGAGGAATTATACCTGAACTTTGGTGAAGTGATGGTGAAAATCTTTTCTGTAAAAAAATCAGTACACCCATCTGGGATTTGAGCTTGGATCTCTCACTCATCAGAAAAACTATATTAGACAAGCTTTATGTTTATTCCGCGTTTTCACCAAATGGGTTTTAGAACCATCATGAAAACTCAGGTTTGCCATGCACTGCGAAAACACAGGTTATTTTGAAAAATCTAGTTAAGTTACTAGAATATTTGTCAATTTGGAACACTCTAACCGTAAGCTTAAAATATTTAGTCCTAAGATAGACGGAAAATTGAACTGAAGAATTAAGCACATTGATTCAAACATGTATTATTACCCACTAAACCAGGGTTGTTAAGTGACATAAGATAATATATTTCCCAACAAATCTTAAATCAACCTCTTTTAAACATAAGTTAAATGATTTCATACTAATCAGTTTGTTAAAAAAAATTGTTATTACTCTTTTCTACAATACAAGCGTCTGGAAAAATGATAATTTCTTTCAAGAAACCTAAAAAAAACATAGGGAATTTAGTAGAAAGGATATAGTAGCAACCCTGACACACCATTGTTCAATTTTTATAAAGTAAAAGGTGTATAAATCCTTTAAAAAAATTACTTTCAATATCAACACAATTTTAACTATCTAATACTATTTGTTTTCTATTTATAAATAGTATATATCAAAATATATATTACAAAAATACTTGAGTAAACTTTTAATTCATTCCTGTTTACAAGATAATATAAATGGATAAAGAATTGTATTCAATATATTTTTCAACGTAAACGTGATTGTAACACAAAGAGAACAATAAAAAAAGACACAATTGATTATGGACTCTCCTTTTACTTTCGTTTTAAAGTAAGAAAATTGATTAAAAGAACAAAAGCTGCCCAACCCCTGGTCATACATCCCTCCGACACTTTCATTCTCCCCCCCCAAACTCCCTCTTACCTCTATGCCACCTAGCGTACTGAGGGGAGGAAACCCTGGATGAAGTGTGTTGGTCGCCACTGTCCCTTCCGATCTAATTTGAATTCAATCTCTCCAGCCAGCAAACTCCAGAGAGTTTGAGATTTACAATCCCCCGTGCACACCCGTTCCTCGCAACCTTTATCACCGCTATCTAGCTCACTCTCACCAAGGTTGGATGTCCTTCCCTTGTTTTCCTCACAACCCCTTTTGGACAACATCCCCACCCCCAGACACTTAGTGACACTACTTTTATTTTTGTTTTCAGGTTTAACAAGAACATTCAATGTTATAAAGGCTAACAAGAGATTATCATTTGGTTTTATTTGATGGATAAAACGTATGTAGTATTCACAAAGATTATTTAACAACAGCTTATATTTGAGACTAAGCTACATCATCAATTGAAAACCAATTACTTTTAAATGTTAGCTAAGTTTTCAAATTTATAAACATTAAGTTAACTTCTTCCAGGACTCAAATTCTTAAAAACAATAGAACTTTTAAATAATATGTTTCATTTCAATAATTTATAAAATATAATTTATTTATATGATCTTCAAAGCTTTCTTATACTTTATAGGTTAACAAACCTATTGCACTACAGATACAATAGAATCATAATGTTATTCATAAATAAAAGACATTTGCCTTTCGGGATAAAAGGAGTGTACACAACATGTAAAACAACATTATACAAATATATTACACTAGCGGATCGTTACGGCAATGGCTGTAGATTATTGCACTAAAATGTATTCTTTACTTTTAACCGGGAGAAGGTATATATAAAAAGCCCTCACTAGACATTCTAGTCAAAAGTTTACTCGTCAAAGGCTATCAACATTATAGAGATCCTTTAGCGTTCTGTGTTTAATTTAGTCAAAACATATTTTTTCCCCTATTTTTAATTTTGTTACCTTAATTCAGTTCTGAAAAATAGTGGAACCTCATTTATGTAGATTGTAAATGCATAATCGATAATTTTGTAATGATTATGTGTTGAAGATAAACCTAACCATTAAGGAACATTCTTAATATACGTAAGAAAAAAATACTTTGCCTCTATGATTAATCTACAACGATCTAGTATAGTGGCAGTCTTGGGTTAATATATCGCCCCAGCAGGTGTGTGTATATTTGTTATATATATACAGTTATTCAAAAATAAAAATATATAAATATAAGGTTTTTCAAATATCGAGGTAAAAAAGGAGGTAAAAAAGTTACAGTTTAAAAAGAGTAACCAGACAAATATTTTCACGTGATTAAGTTGGGCTTGACGGTGCTACGAGACGTCAAAGTTGGCGATGTATGCACCTGGGGGATAGGCAACTCATCAATCTTCAGCACATAGCAAGTGGAGTGTTGTGAATCGCCTAGCAGGTATATCTATCCACATGGAATTTATTATTGTTTGTGTTGGTTTGCGTGGCATTGTGCAAGTGTTGCCTACCCCCCAGGTGCATACAGCAACCACTTCGATGTCTCATAGCGACGCCATTTGGTGCCGCCAACCCCAAGTTCCTACGTGGAAATATTGTATTTTCACCCTCTTGGATCTAAATAAAGAGTTACCTGGATATATTAATAAATAACCGTGTATAAATATATATAAAGTATATAGGTATATATATGTATATGGAATATTTTTCAATAGGTGTACTCAGTCAAAAACACAACCATTACAGTATTAGAATTTTCTATTTGATTAGATCAAAGTTAGTTCAGATTTTTCCATGATAATGATACTTGTACACTTGAATTTGCATTGAAAATTTTAAATCCAAGCTTTAATTTTGACTAATTGCTTAGGGTGTTATTTCTTATTATATACATTTTATTATTTCAATTAAAATCCCACCCATCTCGTTAGCGTAGTTATCTAAAGCGCTAGTCTCGTGTTAGGCTAGACTGCTGAGGACGGGGAGATCGAGGTTTGAATCTCGATTGGGTGAACTCGGGTACGTTTTCCCTAAATGGTTTTTCACCCTCCTTCTACGTAAATGCAAATTCACTTCCTAAAAATTCAATCTTATAATTTATAATCCATTACCGTAATTAGTACTTGAGCATATACCTCAAACGGTTACTAATACGTGGTGCTAAATTAATTAATTAACTTAAAATCCCCCCTAATGCAAAAAAGGCACATGGGTTTCACACTTTCCAGGTAGTGGACGCCGATCCTATGCATTTTGGATGCAAAATATTCAACGGCTCTGTTTTTAATCATGGCCTAATCTTTATGCTTGTATATGCGTATATATTCTTTCTGGGATCAAAGTAGTTCAACTGAGCTGTTTTTTGTTTGTGACCAAATGTTTCTACCTAATGTATTTTATTGTGATCAAGTGGCCTTAAATAATTTATCTTGGATCATTTGTTTTAAAAATTCTGTTCAAATGACCATTAGATCTTAACTTTATATTAGTAAACATACAACACCTAGATCAATATCTTTATTAATTGAAAGCAAATATATTAACTCTCTCACCTTAATTACAGGACAGCTATTAAATTTACTTAAGAAACATGATTGAATTACTATAGAAAATTACCTATTAAATAAACTTGATTTCATAAAATCTTTTAAAGTAATATATATTATCAAATCAACAAACAGTTAATCTTAATTTAAATTTTGAACTTTGAAAACCTTTTAAAAAAAATTGTACACGTTCAAATATTTCACATGATCGCTTTATCTTGACAAGAAGTTCAACTTATCTAAATAGGCTTGAGGGTGAAACGTAACGATAGGGAGTATTTTAGCAACGGTAAACAAAGTTGAAATATGCTTTTGGTAGTTATCAAAGGATGCGAGAGATGACTTCTGAAGAGATTTTGTAATGAGATACGTATGATATGCGTAACATATTAACTGTCATCATCTACAGCGAAAGTTTCGATTTCTAACGTCGTAGTTTTCCTACGCCCCACCCATGTGTTTCATCCACTTCTCTTCCCGATTCCGAGTAAAATGTCATATGTTTTTATTTTCTCTTTATTTTTGAGTTTACATAAATTTGCATTTACTTTGAAGACCTGAAAACCTGCACACTGCCTATTACTTTGTTTTCTGGGAGGATAGATATTTTTACAAATGATAACACTTTTCATTACTGGTATGTACAGTAATGGGGATGAGGTAATAATACGATATGAATAAACATTATTCTCTTTGACCGTGTGATGATGAATGTAAACGAACATTCTACAAAGAAGAACAGTTGAGTAATTAATTTAAATTGAACTTTGATAAATTAAATTATCTAATTTCTATATTAGGTTTCTTTGTTCTCACATAAAATATAATTGAAATCATGAAACACCAAATTTACAGGACAATTTATATATATTTTTTAAACCAATTTGTTCTATATATCTTTCATTAAAAATTCACCTTTCACCTATAAACTGACACATATTTAAAAATGATTACATACTTATTCATACCTGGGCTTCCAAGTATTTAAATTGCTTAGTACTCACCTGTAAAATCAGGAAACACGTTTATAATATTTTTGTTCAATTTGGAAAATTATCACAGTATATTTTAGAATTCGTTGTGTTCTTTTTAATTCCCCTAAACCAAGTAAATTACTATCAGGAACATCTTATTCAATAAATGTTATATCTGTATCTTCTGAGCTAGAAAAAAATTTTCATATGTATTAAGGGTAAAATAAGGGAAAATTAAGAGATGATAATTGGTTTAAAAACACTAGAAGCTTAATTGTACGTACCACATTTGTGAACCGCTGCCGTAGATATTTTACTTTCCTATCTTGGGTGTATCGCAATAAGCCTGGAAATAACTAAGCTGATTGAATGAGGAAAGGTGCATTTCCTTAATAGCCTAAAGCTGTTTGGTCTAATTGCAATAGGACTAAAAATTATCTGGCTGATAAGCAAATATAATATTACTTTCCAATTAGCCTGGCTCACTGTAAATCGATGGCGACTTTTGCAATAAGCTGGATTTTCCTATTCGTCTACGACATTTATACACATGCAGAGTGTTAAGAAATGCATAGCCTAAACTGCACACATAGCTTGTTTGAACCAAAAATAATACAAAACTCTCTACACTTACATCCGGAAAACTATACTAATATCACTAAATTGTATTCAAAGTGTCGGCGTACAGCATCAGGAGAGCAAAGCTGTTTAAGCATGCGTGTACAGCAAGTTGCATAGGAGTTTGGCGTGTGGAACTCTACATATAATGATGGCAAGCACGTTCTGTGATGTAGCTTTGTTAATGATAAGCCTCAGAACGTATTCGAACTTATAGATAGACTGCTGTGTTATTTACTATATTCTGGTATGTTCTGCTGCCGTGCTCCAATATGTCAGGGTGTGTAGTGCATTGCGCCTAGCTCCTATGCACCCTGTTGTACACTCATGCTCTAACAAATTTGGTCTCCAGGCACTGTACGCCGAATTTTGAAAACAATTTAAGGGTTTTAACATAGTTTTCCAAATGTAAGTGTACAGGGATTTTGTATTGCTTTTGGTTCAAACAAACTATAAGTGCAGTTTGGGTTATGAATTTCTGAACACCCTGTATATATTTTGATTTGAATGACCTTTGTTAGAACTAATGCATATGTAAATTTTCATTCGTTCTAAATCGAACCATGTTCTTACCCTAATATTAAATATGTAAAATCGATAACCACTCGGATAGTAAATTTCTCCTTATTTTTTCAGTCAAGTTAAATGGTAAGTCTGGATTCCCTTCCATGTTGAATGTTTGTTTGTAAACCAATACCGACATTTTAAGATTATTGGAAATCGGAATAGGTCAGTGGTTGGTTAAAGTTCATAGAGGCTATTTCTTTTTACATTTATTTTATTAGGTTGGTCTGGCCTAGTGCGCTTCAGTAGATCGATATTGATTGCATTGTCTTTTGATAGCCAGACAAACAATCTGAAGACCAGACGCGTAACTTACCGACATAGTACATTTATTGTAAATGTTCGCTAGTGATTTGATTTTCAATAAAGAGAATATACATACGCAATACTCAATTTCATCAACTACGTGTTCACTTTTTTATTTTAATGTTTTAATTATATTATGAGTCTATAATATTTATTTAATACAATCGTTTTGCTCTATATTGTTTTAATTAAAAACCTTGACTCAGAAAAAATAAGCCTGGTTACAATACATGGCTAATATATTAATTGTATTACACAATAATTAACTTTTATGGAAATAAATATTGTTTGTAATGCTATGTTTACTTGTTGGAACGATCTCATATGAACAAATGCTATAAACATTCCTCTAAATCTATATTTCATAGCCTATAACTTTATTTCTTTATAGCTTAACAAGACACTTTCTTAAAAAATAGATATTCTACAATATATTGAAATTAATACTTTGTTGATTGTTTGCTGTTTTCAAATGTTTTTAGATAATTCTGGATAAAATGCACTTGACTACTGGAATAAAATGAGTGACCTGGGTCTAAACGACGTTGACTATTTGTAGATTTCAAATATATTTTGAAAATTGGTTGAATCTTAACTTGATTCACCAAAACACTCTAAGAGCTATCACACTTAAGACACCAATGTACAATATGGAAAGAGAGGGAAGAAAATGAGCAGTTAAACCTGGACGTCTCTTGTTTATCTACTGATAGCACGTCCCCTCTTCCTCTGACGAGTTTACACAGTCATTATACTATTTGGTCCTTGAAAATATTTACTTGCCTTTTTAAAATTGCCTTATTTTCTTGTTTACTGTTCGAGATAGATATATATGCTACCATTAGAATTTTAACTTACACCCTATGAGGAATACTCATAAAGCCCATATTTTTTATTAGCAAATGGGCTAGGCTGTAGATAATCTATAAAAAAATATGTTTACGGGAAAAAATCAAAGTAAAAATAATAAATTTGTGACATAATATAACTTTTTTTAGAATTATTTAAGAAAGCATGTTTCTGTTTCAACGGTATATCCTTAAAACTCTCTGAATAAAACGCATATTCATTAAGAATCCTCTCTTGACCTGCCATGACGTCACAGGTAGCCGATATTCTTAACCAGCTAATGCTAAGCCATTGTGATATTCAATTATGTTCTTTCGTTTCCTGGTTCAATTCCATTTCTAGTTGACATTTATTTTAAATATTTTTTTTGAAATTTATTTTAGTAAAGTTTTTTCTCGCCAATGTTTAGTTTATTAATACCTAATAAAAATTTACAGAGACGAAACCCTCAATACAATTTATGGTCAAGAATAGAGAATAATTTTTTGAAATTTGAATATCTTCTATTTTATCTGTTTAAAAAAAATGGAAGACTTTGGTCATTAAAATACTAGAGTAGGTGTTGCCTTTATAAGCATTGCATGTATGCCAGCAATTGCTCACGACTTACCTTCTTCCGCCCCCCTTATCCCCCCCCCCCCACAGTTTTCATTCTCTGCAGATTTGTATATTCCGTGACATCCGTCCCACGCCTTACGATTGAACGAACGTCCCATAAAGTCACGGTCAAATTCAAAACTGAATTCGTGAATTGAGTCACGCAAGAATTTCGACCTTTTGTGCACATATGTCTTTTAAAAATGATTCCTGTGCAAAGTTTGTACAAGGGTAAACATTTCTGGAATATTAATGGAGGATAAATATATTACCTGTATTTACAAAACATAAAAAAATTAATTATAAATTGTATATTTGCTAAATATGCTAAATAGAACCTCTTCACAAAACTTATAAATGACAGCCAGACGAGCAAATGGAATTTCACTTTCTAAAACTGTGAAATAAGGTAGACAGTTCCTTTTAAGAATTGAGTTAAAACTTCATTAATTTTACCGACCTGTCACCGTATAATATAGTTAAAACTCTTAATATACTTGCGTGTGGGATACAATTTATTTCTTGTTTCTTTATTTGAAAATTTCTTGACGGTTTCAAAAAATGAATAAATAGTAATAATAGTTCAACTAAAAGTAGTTTGCATGCAAGCAAATATATTCCCTAATAATTTTATGTGTATTTGATTCAACAATTAAAATAAATAATATAATTTGAATGACTGTTTGTAATCTAGTTTAAAATCATTTATGTTAACGTTTCACTGTAATAAACAATTTTTTTTTAAGACATTATCTTCTTAAACATTTTCAAAAATATTTGAATACATTTGAATTTTTCTGAAAGCAGTAAAATCCAATAAAATTATTATAATAAAACTATTACATAAAAAATAATATCATAGCTTATAAGAAAAGAAAATAAACCAACTCTGACTGTATTGTGAGACATTTAATTATTCGTCCCACACAAAGGATATGCATTCTAAGAAACTTTAGTTAATTCTATATTGAAAAATCACATGGGAGGATGTTCTTACTGATATTATTTACAGTTGTGCATTCTCTGACTCCTTCGAAAATACATCTAGTTCATTTCTTTTACACAAAGCAAACCTTCTTCTTTCAACCGTTTTTACATCTGGGCTATCTGCTTTGTTTCCCAAAGCTTTAGCTCTTTGCCACTAGAGTGCATTATACAGAGAGCAGCAACATGGGGGATTACCGGCAAACACACACTTTCTTAGTGGTCACGTGGTTTGGTGAAGGCAGAGATGTTAGGGGGTATATAGAGGAGTAGGGAATATTCTGACTTAACATCAGAGAGTCGTATCAATAAGCTCGTGTAAATATGACGTAAGTCGCTTAAAATATAAAAACTAAGTCTATTTTTAACAACAATCCTTAAATTTCCATAAATAGATTTTTAGTATGAAAATGTTTGATTAAATAATCTTAGTTTTTCTCATATTTTTTATTTTTTAAAACTTATTTCCCATATGAGAAGTTATATAATAGGATTTCAATGATTTTTCCAAACACTAATCGAAACTTTTTTTATTAAATATATTATAGTTCTTTAATTATACCCAAAAACCTATGAACTATACAATTTTGAACAACCTATACATTTCTTACGATTTATATAGTTTTAAAGGAGGCATTATAACATTTATAATGTACGTATTTTTAAATTAAAACTTATTACAAATTAAATATTAGAAAATATTGTTAGTCATTTAAAATACTTTTTTTAATCATTACTTCAAAGGAATAAATATACTGTCCAAACATTGAAAATAGCCGACTTTATTAAAACATCATACTGATAGAAGATTCAAAATTAATCCGTTGCGGCTTCACCCGCCATAATTAATAAAATCTTTTAATTTTTAACTAAACTGTTTTGGTAATAAATCAAACTTAATGTTTTTTTTCAAATATCTATGCGTTTCTCTCAGCTCTAGATGTAAATAATATTTCCGTATTATGCTATCTTTACTTTAACATTTTAATTATAATCACATTCATGTATACTCGTATAATTAAGATCACAATATATCACTTATATCTCTTATATACGAAAAGTTAAACATTAGTATTGTCAAATTAATGTAAAATCAAAGGTTGAGAATAGTCCTATATGTTATTCCAGGACATACTCTTACCTATGTACCAAGTTTCATTCTAATCTGCTCAGCAATTTTGGCGTGATTGAGTAACAAACATCCAAACACACAAACTTTTGCATTTATAATATTAGTAAGATATATGAGTTCTAGTCTAAATTCTAAGGTTTCTTTACGTAAGTACTCAAGTTTAATCATTCTATAGTTCTTAGTTTTTGAGCTCTTACATCTATACATAATCTGAATTTTTGAGCTCCTACGCCTACACATAAACACACATATACAAATACTCATCCTACTTTATGCATAATATAAATTTGACACATAAGTAGTGTGTAATTACATTCTCTTTGGCAAATAATGGAAAATGCAAAAGTTATTATCTGTATATATTTTAATTAATCAAACATTGTCATTGAATTATGTTATTCTGCTGAAATATTTCGTTTTTTCAATTAATATTTTGTAATTCTGTTTTTAGTCAATACCAATTATTGTTCGTATTTTTAAGAACACTCGTTATACTGAGTCGTTTGTTGTTTTTATTAATGCATTTATTAATTAATTTATATAACTTTTTGTTAATGTAGAAATAGTAATAATATTTATAGTTATTTCAAACAGGTTTCGATTTCCTCTTTTCCTTCTCGTATATAATATTATATTTGCTGCCTGTCCGATCCTACACAGCCTGCAATGCCCTAGCCTCCAGATATCCTGCGTCATAGTGACTTGTGTATGGCTTGTATACGTCATAGAAGCTTCTAAACCCACAAAACATGTTCCATGTCATGGTGGCAGGGTTACAGCTGGAAATACACACTCTATATGTCTACTTAAATGCTTTAAGCCATTTCAAGTATTCGGTACTTGCAAACATAAAATTAAGATTGCATTAGTAAAAATAGTGATACACATGATATCAATATAGGCTTTGTTCAATTAATATATTTAAAACTAATTAAACTATGGATTAGATAGAAAATCTATTGATTTTTGTTAAATATGGTTATGGCCGTATCTAGATAACGTATTCTTTGAATTTAAAACTGACACCTGGACACAGGAAACGAACTCAGGACTTTTGGTTTAATATGCCAATGCTCATATTTTAAGGCAGAGTTGGTGTTGGAAGTGCATCAATCGTTGGCTACAAATGTGTGCTCAATTAATATCACGAACTCTCAGATAAGCAGCCACAATCAACTCGGTAGTTGGCTTTCTGCTGAAGTTTGTAAAATTATTATAACTAAACGAGTCCACATATAATGATGGATTAAATAGCTATTATATTTCTTATTTTTCAATTTAAATTATACGATCTCTAGATGCAGCTATAACCATAATTTAACAAAAGTAATAGATTTTATATAAAATCCATCATGATATGCACATTCCTACTGTTGTCATTGTTCAATTGGCCGTATGAATCCAACTACAGAGTCAATGTTGGCTGCGTTATTTGATAACTCGCGATTCTTAATTGATCACACATTTGTACCCGACGATATCCACACGTCTATCACAGATTCTGTCTTAAAATGTGAGTGAAGAATGATCCTGGGCACGGGACGATTCCTGGCTATATCAGTGGTTAGAGCATTGACGTACTAAGCCAAAGGTCCTGGGTTCCATTCCCGTGTCCAGGTGCCATGTTTCAACTTAAAGAAAAATAATTAAACTAGTTTACACAAATTTTTCTTGAATATAAAACATTACTTCACTTTGTTCCTCTACTATTGATGACAAATTAAAAAACAAGTTTTTGCTATAACCCAAACATATTTAATCTTTTGTTAAGTGTCTAATATTAATTGCTAGTGTTTTAAGATCTGTCTTTATTATTTCTATAAATTTTAATTAACTGATATATGAGTTATTTTAAATTTAACAGAGTAAAGTTAAATTTAAAAATATTTAAATTAATTTTCATATCTTACATCTGCAAATCAAAGATACAATATCAGACCTTTTAATAACAATTATGATGCCTTCAATAATAGAGGTAGTAAGTCAAATAAAAGTTATTTTAAATGTAAGCAAGCACTAATTTGGTTTTATTCGAACATGTGTACGATTACTTATATATAGCCTAGCTATTATTAGTGTGGGTGTTGAGATTACTATATAAATAAAACTGCTGTTTATTATATTTTATCAATATTAATGTTGTGACGTACTTTAATATGTGGTCTATAAAAGTGAATATCTCTACAAATATAAACAAGTAACTTAGCAAACATTTCAAATGTGTGAATAAACTATATGAAACAAACTCTAGAACATTCTATCGGCTGTAACTACTGGAAAAAGCTTCTGTATATCTATTTTTCCCAGCTTATCACCTACATAAAAAAATACATATCATAATCACTTATGACTGTAACACTTATGCATATCGGCAATGGCTTTACTACGGACTTACAATTTATTCTTATCTAACACTTCAATTTGCTTACAAAAATCATTCACTAAGGTTGAGTTTAAAGATGCACTTCAATGTGAAATTATATGATTTTTTTGCCACTTATGTGGTGACTATAGTTTAAAATTTAACATCAAGCCTATAACAGTATTAATTAATAGAGCATATGAAATCTATTATGGGTGCAAAATAGGTTGCCATAAAAAAGTTGAGCTTCTCACACTGTATCTGCAGCTGTGCAGTGTATCTGAAGGGATGGTTGAAAAATTATTTAGCATATGCCATTTACTATTCCAATGGTATGGCAAGAATAAAAATTATCATTTGACAGATTTACGCTCGACTAAAGTGTCTTGAATTTCAGTTATATCAAAGATTGGCATAGAATTCAATTCAATGCCTTCCACCATTTTGCCAGTTCTTTACATTATAGACTAGTCATTTACTTACTATCAATGATGAGAAGTCACGGAACACTACATCAGCAATTCAGACTTTATTATTTCTACATTTAATAAGCCTCATGTTATATTTCAGTGTGAGTTCAAAAACTTAATAAAGGAACTTGAACTTGGGTTAGGGTCCAGCTGAATTGTTAAAATCTTGATTAAAAGGCTGGAACCTGCTGATGAAAAATACGAGATATTTCAATATTTTGCTACCGGCAAAAAGACATCTATAAGTATTTACTTAAGGTGTGGTAGTCTTTAGTTTAAAAATATTCATAGAGTGCAATAAGACAAGGCTATTGATTACTAAACCATTGAATATAGTCTAAAATAAATCTTTCTTCACAATGGCAATAATTATCCCTTACCACCAATTTCCTACCAGTGCATATGAAAAATGAAATTAAATGAAGAATCTACTTTAAAAAATTAATTAAAACAAGCACTGTTGAAACATGTGAGGGGACTTAAAAATATAGTAATTTTACTAGGCATATAATTAGGATATGCAATTGTTGCTGCTTTATTTGGGAATGGGCTAGCTGAGCCAAAAATAAAACTAGTGATAAATTGTAAGAGAAGTAGTTAACTTCTTCCCTTATACCTTCGTAAAAAAATTGTGTCAAAGATCCCTTAATTGAGGCTTCAAAATAATCTTGTAATCACTTTGGTTACCAAAAAAAATTGTGAAAGCTATGAAGAATACGATCGTGTTTTTTTTTTATCAGCAGTAGAAATTCCCTCCCTTGTGTGTTTATCAGTGTTATTAAACTAGATTTAAATACTTTTGTATTAAAAAATACTCTTTGCATGTGAATAACTTTATGTATATTATCTCTTTCCTTATTTTGTGTATAATTACTCTCACGTGTGTATTCAAGAGATGAAGTACCAATAAAACTTTGTGTACTACTTGCCAATTTAATTAAAAAAACTTATAAACACATAAATATAATTGTTATGCGCTTCTCAATTAGATATAGATATATTTCTCTACTTTGATTTTTAATTTTATCAAATCCATAGGCTCGTATTAACTACCATTATAAAACCAATGAGCTATGTTTGTGTTTCACTTGCATTGACATTAGATGAAACAACTTGTGTTAAAAGGAGTTTCAAAACCACGGATGGAAATTGTAATACAAGCAAGACTTGGTCTGTTAATACTAATATCTCAGAAACAAGTACAATCTTAAAGACAATTTATTAGTTTTTTTTTTTTTGTATCAGAATGTAATGTAGGAGTAAATTGCTGAAATGCACGCTACCATTTTCAAATGACCAACGTTGCTTTTATAACAGTTCGTGACCAAAATACCAAACTAATTCATGTCTTACTTAATCTTATGTATTTATATTTTAGTATAGTATCACGATATTTTAACTGCTGTTGATCTTAATCAATTTTAATAAGAATACCTAAATATTTTAATGGTACTATAATTTAATATATGTGAAATTGAGGCAAGTAATAATATTCCAGGGAAAATTATATGTTTATTTTAAGCCATTGAAATGGTTTGTTTTATATCTCACCTTTTTTTTTATAGACCTGTGAGATAAGTTAACCTCCTAAGGACATTCCGTCCATCGTACATCAGGGTGTAGACGCCGTGCAATGTTCATTAGTTCGAGCGCTCACGTTTTTCCTGGAGGTTTTCAGTGTCCATGAGAAGAGGCAAAGAGAAAGATAAAGAGAAAGGAAAGGTGTGAAAATAGAAAAAGAGGATGATAGGTTTCACCTGGATTAAACTCCAAGCGTAGGAAAGGAGAGAAAGGGGAGGGAAAAAAACCCGAATAAATCCAGTCCCCTGGCTTCACAAATCTCTGACCTCCGTAGACACTCTGGGAATTAGAAGGAATTCAACGCGTGCGCATCAAGCCAACACGCGCGCCCACGAACACACGTCGACAAACGCGCCTCTACAATCTGGCCTGCGATCTTTACGAAACTCTCTGATCACAGGGAAGAAATTCCGGTGAAAAATATCAGAAAAGAAACTAGCTGGAGGGAAAGATTTACGCTGTCACGCGCAAATGGAAACGCACTTCTTTATGTTGAATTCTTAAGCTCTACAGACTTATACATTACACATACACACACAAATAAAGTTAATTTTGGAATCGTAATTAGTATATTCATCCTTTTATGGTAGTGAAACCAACATAATTAGAGAAATAAAACCAAACCTATATTTTCTTTAAATATACAAAACAAAAATAAAGTAAAGTGTGTTTGAAAGTAGCTTTAAAAAAAAAAAAGTGTATAAGAGACGTTAATATTTGAAATCTGTGAAACTATTTAATAAATGGTTAGGGTTATCCGTTTGGTAACGTGAATACTCTGTGTTTACTCATGAAACTGGAAGATCAGGGTTTGAATCTCGGTCAGGTGTATTTAAAGTACCTTTAACAAGTTTAGATTTGTATTTTCTTCACATGACAGTTTTACGTCTCAATGTTAAGGATAAGGTATTTAAACAGTAGGAAAAAATAATTTAATAAAACTTTTAAACAAGATGGATTTTTACTTTTTTTTTTTCATGGCACTAACACCATAACTAGTATTTTTTTCCACATAACTTTTGACTTCATATTTGTACAATTTAATAAGCGCGTGCGAGTATAATTTTTTAAATACTAATTCGAAGAAAGGCTTGAAACATACGAGGCAAAGGTTAATTTGAAGTCAAATAAAAGTTTTCTATTCCATTTTCTGTTCTTTTCTGCATTATACATGCACCGTATAAGCCATTTTGAATTAGTAAAGAGAGGACCGAAGAAGCTATGAAAAGCATCTTTGATCAAAAATGCACTTGTAACTTTGTCATCAATAATTTCAAAGAGATGAAATATCAGGATCTAAATATTGGATACGTGTGTTAAAAATTTTAATGTAAGCAAGGACTACGGAACAACTAAAATTCTGTGTATACTATATTTGCTTTGCTTCATATCAGTTAATGGTATTACAACGGGGCAGTTATATATACGAACAAAATTATGTGTTTGACTATGGATATAAAAACATATTTTATTTTACTCACCAGCTTCATCTATTTTTACTTTACTAATATAATTTAATTACTAGCACGTGTTTTCAAAATTGTTAGTTGTTCTAAAAGGGTGACCTGGTGTTCTAGGGGTAAGGTGTCAGACTTCTGTGCTGGGGTCCGAGGTTCAATCCTCGGTCCCGGCAGAGATCTGTTTGGTTGCCGAACCCTTCCTTCACCTCTGACAAGACATGTATTAATCACAACTTGTGTACGTGAGGAATGCCAGGCCTCCACCGTGGTTCGGATCCCACGTCAAACTGTAGGTCCTCCATTTCATCTCACAATCACCCTACCGTTACACATTATCGTGAGTGCGTACAACCTGAACGGGTAGTAAGACGCGGTAATAATAATAATAATAGTTGTTCTAATAATGATTACAATGATGTGTACATATGTTTTGTTTAGTAAGATATCGCACATTGGTAGGTAATATATAAATTTTCCTCTCCCTTTTACATTTTTCGAAAATGTTAAGGCTATTGTGAGTGTCATAGCAAAGAGAAGATATTTTGATTCTGACATAGACATTTTGAAGCTTCCCATATCCCTAGAAATTAAAATCTTAGCTATAAATACAATTATTTTAATCATTGGATTTCATGAGTCCTCTTTACTTACAAAACCATTACACGGTTTTATGTTAATAAAATATGTTAGCAATTAGTATTAAATTTGTCTACCATTTGGTTTTTTTGTGACTTTGTATCACTTATGTTAAAATAAGTATTTTAAAAGCCATCCTTTCTGAATTTATTACGCCCCTTTCATTTAATGTCAACGTTTATATACTATAAAGTATGTCTTCCATTACGATAAATAAATCATTAAAAACAAACAATATCATAAATACTCTCTCAACCAAATAACAACGTTATACAACGCAGAAATCTGAAAATCTTTTCATCTACCATTTGAACATCGCTATTCCTTTCAAGCAGCACTAGAAACCAACAGAGCGAAACAAACTCTCCCCCTCCCTCAACCCCTTCCCCAAAAACAACCCTGTCTGTAAATCAGTCCCGGTTCAACACAGTCGGAAGACCCCCCACCCCCCCTTCCACAATCCCAGTTTTCAACCCCGTAGTTTTAGTTTTATAGCTTTCTCCATAAACACTGGCGCGTAATACCCTAGTAGCCTACCTTATCCCGGTGCCCCCCCCCCCCCCCTCAAACCCCCTTACCATTACTTGACGCAAAAACAAGCTTATGTACTGTTCAAGGGAAAATCTTTCAGAAGGGTAAAAAAACTGTTTCCAAGCCACTGCTCCTTTAATCGTGCCTAGATTAAATACAGCATAAACAATTAAAACATAACTGTACAGTTTTTAAAAAAAGGTACTAACCGCTTGGACTGGTATTGTGATTAACACCCTTTACTGTAACTTAGACTTACAGCTAAGGTTGAACAGTTTAAGGAGAATGACACGGAGCATGACACGAATCAATCACACTCGTCAAGCAGTAATATTTGGGGCTAAAATTTCAGTCAAATGCAGTGGGGATCTGATTACCACACTTTAGTTATAGCTTCTTTTACAATCGTGTTTCAAACAAATGCGGGTGTATTGCCATCATAACCCATAAACATTAGTTGTTTATATAGTTTATATCATTTGTATTGAAAGTATCAATGTGTTGTTCTTTTAAAAAATTGAATCTTCTCCCTATACCATGTACGGTATATATCCTTATTTTTGCCACTCATCCTGTGCTCTTTGATTATTTAGTCAAGTTGAGAAAAGATTTATATTCAGTACATCAATTTTCAAATGCAGTAATATCCTAAGAATTAAAGGTAGCTAAAACATATGTATCTGTCTATTTTGTTTGCATTAATGTTGATTTTAGTGTCGATAATTATAACTAATAATCGACTAAAATAAACAATCGGTCTACTTGACATTTAATTACATTAACTAATGTTTCCTTTTTTCGACTTTGAAAAAAGCTGTAGCAATGAAGCCAATAGATAATATTAATTAAAAATATTGTGTTCTACACCTTAACCAATCACCTCTGAGAGACAATAGTGTGATCACTAGTAGGATGTAAACAAATTATTGTCTACGTGGTGATAAACTCGAGAAATAGTTTTGATTCAGATTTCAATATAGGTTAAGTTCCAGACATTAATGATCCTCTTTGGTGAGTGTGATAATAATTACAGTATACTTCAAGTGTCTTTCTCGATAATTTGTGTCTAGTTTATTTAAAAAAATATCCAAACCCTTTTTGGTGGTCGAATGGTCTAAGGCGTACTCTCGCAATAAACTAGACTTTCAATGACAGGGTTATCGGGGTTAGAATCCCGGATAGATGTTTTGAAGGCGTTTTTTAATTGGATTTTTACTATATCTCCACGCAAGTGTTAGTGCACTTAATATAAATACAAACTTGCTCATCCTTAAACTAAAATAAATGGTACGGCGCAACGCACAGACTTTCTCTCTCTTTCTATAAACTCCTAAGATTTCTGAACGGAATAATGTACATTGTATCATCACCACTCCACATAATAACACGCATAGAATAATATACAATGATATAGAATCAATGAGAAAAGAGGCGCATCTTTGTCCACCTAAGAGCATTTCAAACAGTTTAATGTCTTCCACAAGGGTCAACACTTCGTATTAAAATTTCGATTTCTGGTTAAAATTTCTATTTCTGGTTAAAATTTTAAAATTGTATAAGGTGTTGCAGATCTTCAAGTCATCGCATTGATATTTAATTATTCATTTATACATTTTGACCAATAAGAAATGTAAATATTGACTATTGAGTCTAAAATGGAGATAGATCATTGCTGTGCAAACATTTCTCCTAAGAGCTTTAAGGAAAAATAACATACTTTTTTTTAGATACTTACTTATATTTAATTACTCTATGGCATTGGAGAATTATTGCGTTAAGACTTAAGTAGTATATGTTTACAAATAAAGCTCATAAAATTGTATTAATATATTTGCAAATATCTCAGAAACTTCTGCTTTTATAAAAATATATGTCAAATAAAAGTTTTTTATTTCTAGTAGTCCTACAATTTTGCAATGATAAGTTGTTTAGTTTCTCAAATAGTTGTGGAGATACGGAAATTAACGCTTCTGTAAAGTACCCTAAAAATCATTTTCATAGGAAAATGAAAATAGCCAGTTTATTTATAATCTTAATCAAAGCCTAGATACGAATTTTAATCAAAATCGTTTGAGCAGATTTTGATAAAATATACTTTTTCTCTTTTTTCCCTTCAGTAAACTACCCTTAATTTTAGGGGTATATATCCAATTCCAAAAACCCCTCGGGGAAACCCTATGAAAACCCTAGATATCAAGTTTCAGCTCAATCGGTAAAATAGTTTAGGCTCTAGTTGGAGGTACAGACAGACAGACAGACGGAAATTCAAAAACCACTTTTTCGGATTCAGGGAGTCATGAAACGTCAAAATTCATCAAAATCTCGAGTTCGATTTTTTTGACGATTACCATACTTTCTCTACCTGTAAGATAGAGAGAAAGTAAAAATTAGTACGTATGCGTGCTTATAGCCAAACGGGTGGTGAAACGCGGTGCTTAAAAAAAATTATATTTAATCAAGTCTTTTACTTGCTCTTATTTATATTTTTTAATCTGTTATAAGAAAAACTGAAATAAATTTAGTAACAAGATTAATTTTTATATTATAAAGACATAGATAATATAAATAAATAAATATACCAATTTAATTACAGTATTGGCTATCTTTTCCCACAAATCCTACTATTTAAACAAATATAATTATTTTGACAGCAAGGTTATTTTTGTAAGTTAAAATTATAGAGTTATCTAATAAAACAAATTTTAACAGATAATTAAATGCATTTATGAGGAACAAGGGCTGGTGAATACTGAGCTAACACTTAATTATGATTCTCGTGACCAATAACCTTGAACAAGCTTGACTATACTAATCATTCACTTGCATAGCTTGACTCCTTATCAAGCACACCTAAAAACAATCAGTTCCTAATTATTGTTTGGTAGCTATGTAGGGGAAATGAAAATAGTAGTATCCTATTTACAAGCACAAATTTAACTCAATTTCCGATATTATGATAGATCAAGCTATTATTGTATACTTGAACAATCAACTAAGAAGAAGCAATGAAGACTACGTTGAAATGGTAATGATTGTACAGCTGTGTTCACGAAATTTGAATGTTATTGACGGGATCTGGCCTAAATAGAGCTTGATACCACTAGTTTAAACATTTACAGAATGCTCCATTCATTAAGGTGAATATTAAATTGTTAGTTACAAGGCACAGTATATTTTACTTTAACTACTCTTTCTATGGCGTTAGGAATTCGAAAGTGAATTGCTGCATTTACAAAAGAAGCCACCTATCACTATCTTGAGCTAGTTTTATCCAATCCACCTAATTACACCCTATTACTATCTTGAGATAGGGTTTAATGAGATGGACAAGATAGAACTATCTCTTTCAGGTCAATTCTAATTCTATCTTCCCATAAGGGTCTAGGTCTTCATAATGGTCTTTTTCCTTTTGAATATACCAGTCTAGAATCTACCATTCACGCTGCATGTTTTATCTACCGTAATCTACAATACTTAATTATTCTAACAATGCCCTGTGAGGAATATAAGGAATATAACTCATCATTATGTACCCTCCTCCAAACCCCAGTAGCTTCATCTAATCGAATAAACATAACCTTTAGTAATTGTTACATTGAAGAAAATAATGTATTTTACAACAACAAGAAACGTCTGTGGCTTTTGGTATGTAAATATATTTATTAATAATAATAATTCCGTTTCTCGGCTGAATCAATCTCTAGCAGTTTTGTGGAAAGACTAGTCAGTACTAATCTACCCTCGCTTAGGTGACTCCCGAATGTAGGCTACTAATCGTACATTATTTCCGTGGAGGCTCTTTCCATGTCCCAATAAGGTGAGGGGATGATAATTGTGAATATGACAGGGTGGAGCAAGTTAACTTAACCTTTATTAACCACACTCTAGGGACAATGGTATATATTCCACTTTCGAGAAAAATCCCCCAGTACCAGCTGGGCATTGAGCCCAAGACCTCTGGACCCCTGGGTCAGCAACCAGAAGCTCTGACCAGCATATTGCGAGGTCAGTTAATATATTTATTTACCAGAAAAAAATCATCAGTTGAATTTCTTATCTTAATCACATGCAAACACAAACGTCAGCTCGGACGTTTTGTGATGAGTTATTGCTTAATATACAGCTCAGTAATAGTTTTTTTTTTAGATCTCAACCATTTCTTTTTTTTATCACATTGGGAACCCCGTTTTAATATAATTAATATATTAATTTTCCTGCGGAAGATATTTGTATACAGGATGAGGCATTTAAACCAGAATATTCCAAAAAAGAAGCATTAAAAAAAATATTTATTAAAAATATGTTTGTTTTTAGGGGCGAAATAGAAGCACACTAGTTAATTTTTATTTAGTGAACGTCTTCACTGATATTTCAAGGTCAAATTTTTAAACTATAACCTATAATTATTTTAACAGAATTTTACTCTATCAACAAAAAAAAACACATTTGACTGAAGATTTTTTTTTAATGACACTAGTTTTTCAAGACATTTTAACTTGTATTTTCATAGCAATTTTTATTCAAGAACGTTTACTACATTAAAAGTGTATCGATGTTTATTGAAATCATTCTGAACATATTTTAAAATACCTAAATTTAAAAATTATTTTGTAGTTAACGTTATGAATAGTAACATAATGTAGGTATAGTAAAAGTTTCTTGATTAAAAAGTCTTTAAAAAAAGTACGAGTTAAAATATCTTCAAAAATAGATGTTTTATAAAAAAGTTTCAGACAAATGTTAATTTTTTATAGAATTAAATGCCGTTAGAAAAATTTTGGTTTCATTAAAAGAAACAGGGTTGGTCTTGAAATAACCTTTAAGACGTCTAACAAATCAAAAATAACTAGTTTTTTCCTCTTTCCCTTTTAAAAACAAACAACTTTTGTAAATATCAATTTTTTCTAAAATTCCTAATTTTAGAGATATTCTTGTGTCTCAACTTAAATGCTTCAACTGGTATATATAACTTTATTTGAAATTTCAACCAATTTTTTACTATATTGGGAATCCTGTAATGATAGCTTTATATAAACATACATATTTTTATCTTTCATTTATATATATACATATATATACATTGATTACGAAGGTCAGTGATTGTAAATAATAAATTTATCAGTTGTTTTCTATGGTTCTGAAACATGGTATTTAGCTTAAATTATGAAAAAAAAAATTTTTGAAAAGAAATCGCTTAGGAAAAGATATGGTACAAAAAGGGATATATATATATATATATATGAGGGTGGAGTAGGCTACATAATGACGAGCTACATACCCTGTACTGGTCTCAAGACATTAATAGGATAGTAAAATCTCGCAGATAGCGGTAGGCAGGACATGCAGCGTGAACGAGAGATTCTAGAAGCGTGTTTAGGTTATTGAATGGCAAATACAATGGGAAAAGACCATTGGGATAACCTAAACGCAGATGGGAGGATAACATTAAAATGAGCCTGAAATATATAGGGTGTAATGAGGTCGACTGGATAGAACTAGCCCAAGTTAGTAATAGGTGGCGTACTTTTTTAAGTTCGGCGATGAACTTTTTGAGTTCCTATAACCATAGAGTAGGCTAGTATTTATGGGCCAACAAATTAAATAAATGGTATGATGCATTGCACAGACTTTCTCCTACTTTTTATCATAAAATAGACATTTACTAAAAATTCGTAAGATTTGTGACAGGGAATAGTAGTGCTATACATTGTTGTAGAAAAACTATAACAAAGATAATTAATTAATTGTATACACGGTTAATTACTTACTCTATGGCATTAGGAACTAGATACACTCTTACAGAAAATTGAGTTGAACAAAGAGAAACATCTTGTCCACCAAAGAGCATAAGAATCAAATTAATTTTCAAAAACCTTAGTTAAAAAGTATATATATTTTCTTATAGTTCCGAATTTATTGGTTTTATAAAAAATATATTTCAAATAAAATATTTGCATATTTAATAGTACTAAAGTTTTACAATGATAAGCTATTTTATGTCTCAAATAATTGTAGAGAAATTATGAAAATTGCAAAATTTCCCAAGTACCCTCCAAGTCATTTTTATGATAAATTAAAATTTCCAGTTTGTTTTTAACGACAAAATATGTCAGATATCATATATAATCAAAATCGTTAGAGTGAATTTTGAGCAAACCAATATTATTATTTTTTGGTCTTTAGTAAACTACCCTTAATTTTGAGGTTAGATATCTAATTCCAAAAAAACTCTTGAGGAAACCTTACGAAAACCCCAAATACCAAGTTTTAACACAATTGGTAAAATAATTTCAGCTCTTGCCTTGAGTACAGGTTGATGGACAGACGTACAGATGGCATTGAGAAAACAATTTTTTTTTTGAGGGGGGGGGGGAGATGAAGCGTCGACATTTATCAAAATCTCGAGTTCGATTTTTTTGATGATCACAATACCTTCTCTTTGAGGTGATGAGAGAAAGTAAATATCCATACTAGCATCAAATTATTTACTGTGTCAGTGGTCATTCTCTCTAAGGTGATATGTCCGTTTAGATGAAGTAATATGTCAACTGGAATGCGCCTCCAGACATTAAAACTCAGCTTGGTAAGCCAATCCATTTACTAACTGAAATCAGATTTATTAATTATAAAGTTTTCTTTTTTATTTAAATTCTGGATAATTTAAGAATTTGATAGTACTTAATAAATTTCCTAGCTATTCTATGAACATTTTATCCTACTATTATTATATAGAGTAAAAATCCGTATAATATTATTACTATTAGTAAGGAACAAGAAAATGGAGTTACCGTCATTTTAACAACTCATGGTTGATATTTTGCAATGTCGTTTGCTACTTCAATGGGGAGTTCCCTTTTTTTGTTAAAAAATAAAAAAATCTTTGCTATAGTAGAGCGACAATTTTGGGAAGCAGTTAAAAGAAGTCGCTTTATCTAAGAAATAAAAAAGAAAAGTCTTATTGAACGTAAAGTTGATGGAACAATCATGAAAAGAATGAGAGAAAAGTTTGAGAGCTCTCGAGTAAAATAAGTATTTGCGTGTTAACCACAACGAAGTAAAATCCACTTTTATAAGTATGAACATATGCATGTATTCCATTTATTCATACTTGAGAGATATGATTGTTAAAAAGATAGAGTTCTAAAATAACGGAGCATCGATCATATTATTTTCCACCAATCTATTCAAAACCTGACATCTTTCCCAAAGATGATATAAAATATATCTACAGATTGAATCTAGCCCTTAATGTTTAATTTATTGGAATCACTAACGATTATTTTATTTTATTAGATCCATACTACCCACATCGGTGAGCTTAAGGAATAAATGTCAGACTCGCCTAGAATGGGTAGCCGGTACAAGCGTTCGAATCCTACCAGGGATCCTTGAGGATGTTTATTCGCAAATAGTTTTACACGGTATTTTTCCGAAAATATGGGTATTTTTCATCTAAGTTCTACCTTTCTCATACCTACCTCATTAGTATATTTTAATTCAATAAAAATAGTCAAAAAATAAATTAATAACTCTACTCATCATATTTACTTAATGAATAACTCAAAAATATACTCATAAATCAACAGTATTAAACAACTTCGAGAGTAAGGGATTTTTTTCCCAAATTTCGCGTTTTACAACTATTTAAAGTAGCACTACTAAAAAAACCAGAGAAGATGAGATTACTCACAACCATTTATTATAAACACTAGCCTGCTAATATAGTTTAGAAGAAAGTCCATTGTACATGATATAAAACCTTATACTTTTTTATTGCAAAGTTTTAACTATCATTGGACTTATTCAAAACTATTCTCACATCTAAGTTTGATAAATGTAATACTCAGACCTTCATTCAACCATTTTTAACCTTTTTCTTGGATTCTATATTAATCTCTGTTATGGAAGACATATTTAATTGTACCCGAACAAATTATAGCAAAACTATATAATATATAAAAATACAAATCATTTTTTATTTCCATCTATATATTTTTAAATTCAAAACCATGTTTTGTGGTTTCATTTTGGATAACTTACTTGTAGCAAGTTATTTAGTAATAATTTGGTCAAGGTTTAACTCTTAATAACTTTTAATTTGTAATAATAACATGCCTATATATTTGGTGTAAACATTTAAATACATTATTTATTTATTTTGCAACAACTGTAATCCCATTGGCTTATTGGCAGAAAGCACTAAAATAAATTATTGAAGTTCAAAAATATATATTAAATGAGCTATTAAATAATTATCAACTATAATAATTTAAAGGCATATAAAACCTTTTATTTTAAATAATATTTATACTATTTTCAATTTCCATAAAATTATATCTAATATATAGCTAAGTGATCTTACTTTGAAAATGTATTTCGTAGCATTTATCATGAACTTTTGACCTCCAGCTCGACATACTGCGGCTAAAGGTAAAAGCTATTGACCTAGAATTAAAACGTGTTCAAGATGGCACACAATGGTGTCATAAAGTTGGTGTCTCTTCTGAGTCCCAATACTGTGTGAACCTAGAGATAGGACACGTATCGGTATGGTTTTTATGATATTCGTTTTTCGTGACGATCACTTTTTGCGAAAACTAAGCCTTGAGTAGCTTTTTATAATGTTGCCTTGAATCATTTTGACCATGAAATAATGTTTAACTTAGGAACTACTTCCGGTGAAGATATTTAGAAAAATTACAAATATAAAACCCTCACTTTACTATTTATCAGTTCTATAGTTTAAAAAATAGATGTTTTCCTTCACGATTAAATTGTCTTAAAGAAGTTAAAGCATTTATAAGAGTCATAGCATTAGGTTACCAGTAAGTTTAAAAAAAATATTTTACAGATTCTTTCTTAGACCTAACAGTAAACTACTCATGACAAGTCTATACCAGGGGTCAGCAACATTTTAAGCATGAAAATCTATTTTCTAAAATATGTTTTACTCTGGGGGCGCGAAGAAAAATGTTGATTTTTATATTTTTTAATTTTCACCTTTTATTTAAGTATTTGTTAGCGACAAGTTGAAAATATATACATATCTTAAATGTAATAAACAAAACATGAACTATAATATCATCATTCTTCAGATTTAAATATTTGATCCTCAAATTTGGATACATATAACAAAGTGGGCTTATTGTTAAAAACGTAAATATGAAGATATTAATGGAATAATAAATTAAGCACTAATGATATATATAACAAAGAAGTTTAACTTAAGAAAATACTTGACAACCACCCTGTTATTTATAAAAAAACTATTTAAAAAAAATATAAAAAATTACAAAATATAAATTGGGCGCCTAAATCTGTCAAAAGGATGCCATGGCGCCCGCGGGAACCACGTTGCTGACCCTTGTTATATACTGTGTTCATAAATTTGAGTTTAGAATAAAATTTTACAGGCCAATTCTTATTGCAATATAGTTTGTAGAATATATAGCAGAAATTAGCACATTATATTTTTAACATTTGATTCCTCATTTGTTTTGGAGGGAAAAAATTCCAAATGAATAAATGAGGCTCTACTAGTTATTTATTAGAAATTTTTAATCAGAATGGTTTTTAAATATAAACATGGATTAGTTTGGTATTATGTTTCACTAGCAATACAAACGCATTTTCTGTGTGTATGCTCTGTGTACTATCCCAGATGATTAAGATTGTGTAAATGTCTATCACTGCAAATTTTATTGATATATTTAAATATTTATTATTGACCTTAAATAAAGCAATGAATCTAATATTCTACGCGGAGTAGACTAAATAAGATTTAAACACTGTTCTTTGAAGACCTGTTTAATTATTAAAGTCGAATGATAAACGGTTTGATTAAGTATAGGGCTATAGATATTCACAATCTTTCGTAAATATAGTGTTAATAACCGGGAAGGCTGGTCTTAATCTGGTTTGATTCCCATGCGAGTGTGCTGGGATTTAATTTGACCACAGATAATTTGACCATTCTATAACTATGTAAATACAGATTAGTTCTCTCTATTATAGTTTTATGATTTCCACCTCTTTAGTTGTAGTCGCTAATAATGTATGTATTGAAACAATAGATGCTATACATCATGACAAATAAACTTAGGATTTTTGAGCTTAATTATTTAGAGTATTTATGTTAATCTAACGAAAATCAGATATCGTTGTTTTATTCAGGTGAAATAAATCTAATATTTACTAAGTTTATCTTTTTTAAGCTAATTAAAAGCTGATGTTGAAAGCAACATTATATAGTAAAACTCGAGTTAAAATTTGTGTTATGTAACATTTCTTTAAAATATATTGGAAGAATTGAGGTGTAATGATAGAATATAGAAGAGTTAAATATTTAATAATTATGAATATTAGAGATGAAGTTATAGTGAAAACTTGTTTTAACTTTAAAACATCTCAACATTTCATTCCAGGCGAGCTTATTTCTGTACATTTTATTCCAGTGTGGAAATAATTTAACCTTTAACCAAATTATAATTTATTTACTGTAGCCCTAAGTTGAATCCACGTTTTGATAAAATCGAATCAGGTCCTGTAAAGAATGAATCGTCTCTTTGATCAAAACCAAAGCTATTACATAACTGCTGAATAATTTGTCCTCAAAATGGCGTTTCCAATAAGTTTTTTTTAAAGTTATTAGTTTAATTTCAGTATCACATTTTTTTTATTTCTGATGTATTTTAAAACACTTATTTCATTTTTATTTATAAATGTAGGGCGTCAAAAACATACGATTAAAATTAGCTTTTAAATTCCCCTTATTAATTCTAGGTTATTAAAATTGTGTAGTATTCCCTATGGTTGTTTTAATGCAAAATGTATCTTTAATTCATCAATGAGGTTGTGTGGTAAATGGTGAGAGTAGATAAAGTCCATATAATGCATCGCTTGAGTTAGAACTCTACAAAATAAGTTTGTTTATCTATCAAACATCATCTAAACACATCTCAAACAATTATCTCCATGTTTGAAACTAAAGTTATGTTAAAATGTTTTTGTTAAAATTGTAATTTTATGTGGTTTTTGAAAGACAAGATTTTTGCTAACTATTCTAAACTATATGCATCTAATTTAAATAGAATTAACTACGACCTCTACTTCATTTGTTATCAATCAAGATAACATTAAATAAATAAATACATAAATAATAGGAGGAAATTTAGTTAAATCTTGGCAAAAGCATATTAAATGATATTTTTAAACTAAATTTTGCGTTGTACTTTTAGAGTGTATGTCTTCCATCACATTCCATAACTGATGCCGTGGTGTAAAGGTGAATTCACCTGGCTACGAGCCTAAGGAGTCCCGGGTTCGATTCCCAGTTTTTACCTAGGGTATTTCCCCTTGGGTGAAAATAACCAATCAGTTACAAGGGTTTTGTTAATTAGGCTTAAGTTAGGTCTAGGTGTTTCGACTTGTTACACACCCTCATACCCTCATACTCACTATCACTATCACCATCACCAATCCTCATCAGGGTATGAAAAGTTCCTCCACGGCATCTCCTGGACAACAGTACATTACTACTGGCTATACATTCCACAAACTGGGCCCAGACGTGTATTATATATATATCACATCTCATTCCAAATTATTGATGCGACTATAAGGTATTTTGTAACTAAACAATAATTACCTTTATTAAAATGTTATCTATATTTTAATATCCAGGATAAAGTATTAAAAAGTAGTTTTCACGAAATATATATTAAAGATTATTTTTAATGATGTTTCCAAATCCTCAGTATTATTTCAATTTTACTTTTAATCAAACAGCTTTAAGAAAATAGATTCTTATTAAAAAAAATTAGCGTAAGGTCCTTTAGTAAAACACTTTTATTTTTGTGAACATAATATACAAATAACATTATCCTGCTTATGAATACGCTAAAATAGATATTCAAGCTTTCAGACAAGTTTATTTAAATGAAAATTGGACTTTAAAAGTAGAATTTTGTCGCGAGATTTGTCATGTTTTGTCAGACAAAGAAGTGTCATTTTAATTCAGGCCAACGTTGGGTGAGGGTGCTTCATTCGTGTAGACATTCGCTTGGCCATGCAGCTTTGTAAAGCCATCAAGAGAGATTTGAACCAGCAGTGACGTCAGAACAACCACCAACAACTCATTAGTCTTTTAGATAGATATTAAACGTACTTTATATAAAAAGATGCATTTAAAAAATATTTATGACCAATATTTTTTCTTAACTTAAACTTAACTAAAAGATAAAAATAGTTAATTATACTTTAAGGAATTTAATCACATTGCACATATAGGAAAACTAAAGAGAAACTAATAATGTTTAAAACTACATCCAATACTCAGCAGACACAAAATTAACTCTCTAATTGAATATAGTGTTTGTTCTAGCGTTTAGTCTATTTAACTATATCTATTAAATCATAACACTTCAAAAATTCATTTGAGGAAGTATCTAACAAGTAAGACTCTTATTGCACTAAGTCAAAACTGACAGATAAAGATACATTTACTCTAGATAATAGTTCCTACATTCTTATACCATTTGTATAAAGATTCGCATAGCCCCAGTAATGATAAAATGTTGAGCCCAGAAAGAAAGCTAGATCTTGTGTTAAATCTACCCCTATATATTCTGAAATATCTCACTATACAAACAAATATTCTTCAGGTGATACATTTAAAGCCTTATTATTTTTATTATTTTTATCACCGCGTCTTACTACCCGTTCGGGTTGTACGCACTTACACTAATGTGTAATGGTAGGGCGATTGTGATATGAAATGGAAGACATACAGTTTAACGAGGAATCCGAACCACGGTGGAGGCCCGGAATTCCACACATTCACAGGTTGTGATTAATAAACGTCTTATCAAAGGTGAAGGAAGTGCTAGGCAATCGGATAGATCTGTGCTGGGACCGAGGATTGAACCCCGTAACCTCAGCACAGAAGTCCGACACCTTATCTCTAAACCGCCAGGTCACCATAAAAGCCTTGTTAAGACATGATACAAATAATTCTGATGGAACATGGTGAAAAAAAATTTTCCCACTCATAGAAATATATGCCCGTCAAGAAAAACTGTTTCAATATGAGACCTTAAGATATATTATTATATAACATTTATATTATTTATACATAATACAGTACACATAATAAAATAAATGGTCTGTTATGTATCCAACCCAAAATTCAGTATCACCCTTTTTACTTTACATTTCCTAAGAATATCTCTACGAAAATTGTTTTTTCGTATCTCTATTCATTTTATTCTATCAATTCAAGAGCTTCCAATTGCGCCTTTTACTTCTTGTCAATACTGTACTGCCCAAAGTCCATGTATATGGATACTAGATAGTATATATACTTGATATTGTGGATCATTCTGACCTCATGACCTAGAGGAAAAGGGAAGAGTGGTTTAGTTAGACTTAATACTTTGCGTGTCATTTGAGAATCAGCAATGGATATAAGGCCCAGAAAAACATTCCCATTTTTGTTTATCGCTTTTCCATCTCCCCTTTATTTTCTTGCACACACCATTATTTACAACCTAACCCCTTAACACATAATTTGTATAGGGAAATTTATAGTGTATTTAAAATAATTTTGTGATTGAGCTGCGATTGATACATAGTTCATTTAAAATTGAAACACTTCTAACTCTTTATTTCGATAAATTTTTTAAAATAGCATGGTTATATATAAATTTATATAATTAGACGTTTTAATAGGCAGTAAGGCACAAAGCCTGAAAACGGCCAATGGACGGATTTTTGCTCAGTCTAAGGATTGGACCTTTTAAAATTACAAAAGCCCGAAGTTCTAATTAATTTTGGGCTTTGGCCGTCTTCAAATAGCCAAACCTAGGATCGTGCAATTACTAAACGACTAAAGCTTTAAATAACATTTTAGTTCGTATTCCGACCATACTGAGCAGGTGGCACATTCCCAATTATGAGAAATCACACAATTCAAGAGGGTAAGTGGATCTAATTGATATGCATACAAAACCGGAGAGAGATTATAGATTTATTTTATATTATCAAAACCACCTGAAAAAATTAGGATTTTAAACCCTAACCTAACCTAGCCTAACCTAACAACCGTATTTTCAGATTTGGCCATTTAAAATTGTTTAATCCTAAGTTTGGCTCTTTGGAGACGGCCAAAACCTGAAATTGAATAAAAAAAAACCCTCCATTGGCCGTTTACGGCTTTGCCGTCCAACATCTATCTACAAAGGAAATTAAAAAATGCAATACATACATATATACATACATATTTTACTGAGATTATGACTAGTAATATATTAATATATACGGTAAAATGTGTATCGATAAACATATATATTTTTAAATCTATAAGTTTTTAAATCACTGACGTATCTGTGATTTACTGATTGCCGTTCTGGGTTTTACATTATTTCTCTTCCTTCATTTATACTTTATATTGCTCTAGTTTTACATATACATATCATGAATCAAAATAAATACACAAATAAGATTGTATTCAGTATATTCTAGTATTTTTTGTAAAATAAAATATAAATCAAATATATAATTCATTGGGTTATCGTGAACAAACTAACCTTGTTATTTGATATTTTGTGATGAAACTCATATTGTAGTCAGGCAGATAAAGGAGTCAAGCTAGTCTAATCTGGCCAATGACTGGGAGATCGAGGTTAGAAACCAGTTCAGGTGTAATTATATTTGTTTATCAGGAATGTTTTCCCCGCCTAAACTCAACGCAAAATCGTACATGCTTCTTCTGAATTCTAACTTACTCATTTCAGCTATGTATTTAATTGCGTGTAGCAAGGACAGGAAGTAACACACGTGCGTAAAATAAAAAGGATGATGATGGGTTTTAAATTTAAACTTTGAATTACTGTATTGGAGCAATTAATATATTTGCTAAATATATTGTGTAGTCAACTTTACTTGTTCAGTGATTGTGGGACAGTAAAATAATTAATCGCTGTACATAAAAATACATTTTAAAAATTAAGTATTGCTTAGTTGAATAATATTATCAAAATCCTCAATACAACTTTATAGGAAGTTTCCAAAAAAATAATTCATTATTCAAGACAAATAGTTCGTTTTCCACCAAAAAAAACTTGACTAACTAACCATGGCATGTTCTTAAATATATAAAAATTTTAATTAAGTTACTAAAAATATACAATTAAAGTTGAAATTAATAGAAAAATATATTTCTTGAGTCAGATATATTAAAAATAAATTATTATTCTATTGCTTTGTAAACAATTTTATTTGAATAATGATAAGCTCTCTTTATTCATAAAAAAAATTAACACGTCCAGTGTATTTGCTATAATATTAGCACCGCGTCTTACTACCCGTTCGGGTTATACGCTTAAGTACTAAATACGCTAATGGATTAGGAATTGGGAGGGTTGAATTAGAGGAAGTGAACACGCATTTGCGTGGAAGGAGAGTGGAAAACCATTTAGGAAAAACCACCCCCAGTTCACCCGACCGAGATTCGAACCTCGATCTCCCCGTCCTCGGCGGTTGAGCTCAACACGACTAGCGCGTTAGCCAACTACGCCACCGAGGCGGGTTATTTGCTATAGCACACTTGTGCATACACAACATCAAACCTAGATAACTTCACCACGTTCGGTGAAAACCCACTGAAATAAATACCGATTTTGTTAAATATTGCAGAAATAAATAAATTAATATAAAATATATTTTCACAGAGGAAAATCTACTATCTAAACTAATTTATTATTAATATTTTGAAATATTGATATATAGTTTAAATGATACATTTCAACAATTTTTATCACTTTTATATAAATATATTTTTTTAACATTTAGTTTTTTAGTATATCTAAATTATACTTGCAAAAAAAAAAATCTTGGTTTTACTTGCTAAACTGAAAATTTACTAACTGTATGACTTACTTGCATGGTGCATACGAACTTGCATCCTTTACTAAGTAAACAAATACAATTCTTTAGTAGTAAGTATGTTCACATTTTGGCTTTTTAATTGTTCGCGAAATGACCAAAATGTGTACAATCCGTTTGCGATGTATGATTACAGACAAACCTTTTGAGATTCCCTATGGCCCTCTTTATTATGTTATCTGCACTGTAATGTAAACCAGAAATATAAGCCTAATTTGGCTATGTACGCATTTCAAAATTTAACATGAATCACTATGTTACACTACCAAAGTTGGAATGGCCTTTTGAAGTGTATGGAAAAAGAAAGTTTAAAATGAATTATTTTTTAAAATGTATTTAATGTTTGTCTAAATTCTACACATTGTTTAAACAAATTTTTTTCTTTATTTCAACCAAATCTACTAGATTACCAATATAGTGTTTATTATTTTTAGACTTAATATATATTTAAATATTAATCTTACAGAGTCCACATAATTTTTTTCTAGCAGCGCGTCTTACTACCCATTTGGGCTATACGCTCATGTGCTAACTACTCTAATGATTTTAGGGTATAAGAGGGTTATATTTAGAAGAAACTTACTCGCATTTGCTTGAAGTAAGGTAGAAAACTATTTTGTAAATCCACTCTTAGTACACCGGCTGAGATTCAAATCTTGATCTCCCCGTCATTGGCAGTCTAGTCTACTGTGAGAATAGCGACTTAGACCATGCGGTCACCGAAGCTTCGGCTTACACATAATTCAAACCAAGATTGCGCATTTTATCGAATGATCAGTACTAATTATGTTTGTACTTGAAAAAATAAAATAAATACCAGTGAGAAAAAAAATCCCCTTTGGAAAATTTACTGGAAATATTTTAATTTTTTTTTTTCCGAAGAGAGTCCTTTTTGGAAAAGCTTCCATTTTTTTTATAGTTCCATCTATTTGAATATAAGAAATTAGATTAAGATAGAAAAAGTTTAGTCCATCCTAATAAATCTAATACTATAAATATTTACAAATGTCTTATAATAAATCAGTTATAATGATTCCAGCTATATCCTCGTAACCTCTCATTGACTACAGCGTTTGGTGGTTGAGTGTGTACCTAACACCAGATCTGCTGTAGACAGGTTATGTTTATAAGTCAATATTATATTAATATCCTCAATTAAGACATCTCCTTTACTTGAATCTCAATGATTTGAAATATTTATAGAAATATATTAATATTCAACTACCATTTTTGTCTGGATTAAGTATATGCTAACAATTTTTGTTCCCCCCTTTCACCTAACCACCATCCACCCCCTTCTTAAATCTCCCACTCATCCCCCAAACCCAATATTTGATGGTTTTATGCGTGTATATATACATATATACTACGTAATAGGGTCTAGGTGCCTCCACCATAACCCAATTCTTTTACAAACCTAGTAATACACAAACCACCAATGCGGAAAATTTAGGGTTTATTTTCATTTCCAAGCAGTAAAAAATATGCAATAATTTTAAGATGTAGAACCCTAAAATAATCAATGTTTAAAATTATTTATAAATATAGACCTATGGAATTTATATCATCTATAGTCCATTAATTTCGAACGAAAAAATTACTAAATACTTTCAATAAACTAATATAAAAAGTATATATTGATTAATTATTTAGACCTCATTAGCTTTTAAATTTTTTTACTAATTTATACAATGATATTACGTGAATGCCTAATTTTATTATGTTAAATATGTGTTGTGTTTATCGCTCTTAATGTAACATAATATGAGTGAGATCTTCAAAAATTAGTTTTGATGTGCCGATAGATTCTCGAACAATAATTGAAATATAACAATATAACATACAAAAAAAAACAAATAAACAGTGACTTTTTTTAACTATACAATTTCAATGTATGCTAGTCATGTACTCACTACAGCTGTAAATAAATACACCTTAAAATGGCACTATTTTTAGTTCAACTCTGTGTCCAATGGTTTCCAAGTCAGACATATTAGCAATAATTTAAAAGCAAATTTAATTTAGCATTCAGAAAGACATACAATTAATAAGTAAACTATAAGGACCCATGATTATTCTTATAATGTTTATTAATTACTTCAAAATAAGGACTAATGGGACAGCCGTGTCTAACTATATGCCTTTTGCCCTTCCAGAAAGACTGAAAAATTGGCGAGCTTATTAAATTTTGACACCCATGAATAAATAATCTGGATCTCAAAAACATATTAATACATATTTAAAGGTGGTATTTAATTGTGTTTAGACATTTAGATCATCAATTAATAAGTATTAGCTGAATGTTTATAAAGAGGCTACTTTACGAGAGAATAAACATTACTATAAGATAGAATTAATTTTAGAGGAGCTCTATTGTAAATAACCCATCACAGTAATATAAAAAAAAGTAAGAATAATGTCAAGGCATTAGACCAATTTTTCGAAAATGTAAATTTCAAGATTTCTTCTCCTGAAAAAAAATATTAATTAATCTATGAACCATTTTAATAACTTTAAAAACACTTCCAATTTTCCCTCAGTGACGTTAAGTTATACCTTTGTTTTATCAGATTAACTATATGTCTGTTACTAATTAGAGCGAAAAATAGACTTTATTTATCATAAGCATTTCTTAATGAGTTCAAGTCTTCACATCGTACACATACAAAATACGCAATTTATTTTATTTAATAATGGAGTGTAAATAGCTTTTCAATATCTATACGGGAAACTGGCTACCTTTGCTAGACATTTTTAAAGGAACGTCAAGGATGTATTTATCGTTTTATGATTCTTACTACGTTCACAAGGATTTCTATTTTAATGACCATACTTTACATGAAGTAGCATTTTCTTTTTTTCTTCATTCAAGGCATTATTTTTATATTTCCTGTAGCTTGGGCTATGAACAAGTTATTTTTCAACCGAATACAATTTTATCTTCAAACAACATTCTAGCTTGGTGTTACAGTACACACAAACTTTGGGATATGAATTTATATGTCAGAATAGTGGACCCAAATGTTCACAAATACTTTTTTTTTATGTTGGTAACAGAGTGGTTGGCATCTTCTATTATATTATATGATATTATGTCTAACCTCGACCTCCCATATTTCCCTTGGAGGCTGTGAATACAACTGTATGTGATAACCTCGCGCCTTACCTACCTACATTGATGGAATAATATTTCCTTTTCTCCCCTTATTCATATCCCAACCACCCCTGCAAGTTCACACTCTCTTTACTCCAACATAACTGACATTTTCCCCGAGGCCCCGCGTGAGATATCGACAATACTGCCAACCTTTCACTTTCACACTACGAAGATTCGCTCTCACCCACATACCATAATGCCTTTCAATCTCAAGTGGTTACAAACCATAAGAAAGAGATATGCACCATAGAGCAGGGGGATAAACTTGTGGTAAAGAAAGAAGAAAAAAATGAAGGGAAGGAAAGAGACAGTAGAGTGTCTAAAGTTTTTTTTTAAAAACAAAGATGTTGTTGCTACTTGTTTGACGCAAATATACTTGAGAGTTTGAAGACAAACTTGTGAGAAACATTTAAACCTATTCGTATATTTTTTCCTATCTATGCTTTTTTTTTTTTTTTTGCTGTTGGTATTTTTTTAGGATGGCAGTTGTCATTATTCTGTCACCATGTGGGAAGCGCACTCATTATTATTTGAAGAACGTATTTTATTTTATGGTTGCGTTGAATAATGTAAAGTGACAAATACTCTTTATACAAACTTTCTCTTTCGGTGTTTTACGATCTATTTTATAACATGTTGTAAAAAGTTGCGTAGTGAAATTTTAAAGTGAATTCAAGGAAAAGTAGATAATTCATGTTGAAAGGTTGATAAAGAATATAATAACTTAAAGATTCGTCTGGAAATTATGATTATATAAATTTAAATATGCTATCTATTTTGTTCATTCTAAGCATTTATTATAAAGTATTTATAATTATTCCACTTATTAAATTAATGTCAACACCTTAAAAACTATTGTTAAGATCACAATAAATAGTTTGTTTTAATTATACATTAATTTATATTATAATTAAAAACCCTTAGTGTTTTTATAAATTAATAAATCAAGCATTCCATATGTTACAATAATTGGTATATTATTGACACATTTAAAACTGTGGCATATTAAAACGAAAGAGTTGACTAAAGTAAAATACAGTATTTAAGGATAGGTAGATAAGTCCATCCTCCATTTGAATTTTTTTAAAAGTGCAGCCATCTCCAATACCTTAAAATTAAACATTCATGTAAACCTAAATTTTAAATTTGCATAATGGCATGGATTATTAGATAGGGCAATAGGATTCTCTGCCAAGGAATGGAGTGTACAAATACTTTTTATGTTTGTAACTTTGTATTTGAGAGTCTATTTTTCAAATATTGGAGGTTCTTACCCTTGTAGTTCCGGTTTTTCAATAGCTATCGAGCTATACAGCTAAGGTAGGATTTATCCATGCTTAATTCATATTTTTATCCAAACAGTTTCATACTCATAAACCGTGTGACAAGAATTATTTAAATAAAAACAACTTTCTTTTAAAAAACAATATTTAGACCGATTATTCTCCAGAGGTGTGAAAAGTGGTCTCTTTATCTTACATGATGAAAATAAATTTAGCGTGTTCTAAAACAAGCAGCTTAGGAAGATATTTGGCGCAAAAAGGGATGAAAATAGTAGAGAATGGAGAAGGTTGATTAATGATGTGTTACATATCTTGTATTCATCACACGACATTGTTAGGATAATCGAGTCTCGTAGATTACGGTGGGCAGGACATGCAGCGCGAATGGAATAATCTAGAACCGTGTTTAGGGTACTGACAGGCAAACCCAATGGTAAGAGACCATTGGGAAGACCTAGACGCAGATGGGAGGATAACACTAGAATGGTCCTAAGAGAGATAGGGTGTAATGAGGTCGACTGGATAGAACTAGCTCAATATAAGGATATGGTGTAATGAAGTGGACTTGATAGAACTAGCTCAAGATATACTAGCATGCTTTTGCAATTGTGGCAGTGAACTTTCGAGTTCCTAACTAAAAAAGGAGCATTAACTAAAACTAATTAATAATATTATATCTATCCAACTAAATTAGAGATCCAACCAGAGTATTCAATTAGTTATTAAATATCGTTGATAAACACCTAATATTCCCTTAAGCTTAAAACTTAATTGAATGACTATTATAATGTCCCGAGTAAATTAATATAGATTTGTTTTGTGAAATATTTTGCTTTCAGAGCAAAGAATAAAGTATTCTATATGTAAATAATCCATTCACTGTCTGTATGTTATTCAAATATCTTATAAATATTGTCATATTTATGAAAAAAGTCCAAAATAGGAAAATCCAAGATGGCGGGTACAAAATAACAGATGAAATGTAAAAATTAAGTCTTAGAGAGTTGATATGGATGCTATGGGGCATGAAATCTTAACTAATAAATCCTAAACTTAAAAAATTCAAGATGGCTAATTCTAAAGGGTAGAGAATACGTAAAGATGTATTCTTAGTGATCTAAAATTACGTATGGACGCTATGTAGCATGATATTATTATGAGAAACATCCTTAACTTTGTGAATATAAGATTTTAGCACGTAATGGGCCAAAATGTAGTTTGATTTGGATTTAAACGGTGACTCAAAATTTCCTCAAATAGTTGGGAAAAGTTTTCTCTATGTTATAAAGGCCCAATCCTAAGTATTTTTTGATATATTCATTACCCTAGAATATATATTTTGTCATCCCAAATCCCTCTAGTTACCGATACTACAAACTAAAAACCCCTAAAAATAAATGAAAAACAAATATTATCTTAAGCATTGTGATTGCATGGTAAAATATCTAGGAGAAAACTATCGCCCAGCTAGGAGTAATAGAGAATTAAAATAAACAACTTCTGATACTATAGCTCAGTGCGCAATGTCTCCATATTTGATAAATGAGCGAGAAAGTATGTTCTTTCCATAGTACCATTTATATATTTGTGTTTCTGTAACAATATATATTATTACATTTATGCTCCTTGGTGAGTTGTGATGAGTTCTATGACTTTATGTTTATGTAACAATCTATATTTTACCCAGTTTCCCTTATATTGTGATAGTGCTTAGATCACAGTCATTTATAGAAGTCAGCTGAATTTACTGATTACTCGATTATCTTTCTTTGCAGTTACGATATTAATAATTGCCTGCATTTTATATAATTAGATCTTTGTGGAGTTGGCTTTTCTTTATCATTTTTAAATAGTATGTTTTTAGGTTATATTAAAATTCATAAGGTACCAAATAAAGAAGATTATATTGGTATACTTCAGACTTTTTCTGATGCAATAATTAGTCTACAAAGGAAATAGCTTTTACTATATTATCAACCTATTAATAAAATTATATTTTCTCCTATTTTTAATTTGTATTTATCTTTATTAGTTTAGTTAGTTATTCCCAATGTTAGAATTTATTTATTATAATTTGGTTTTATTATAGCTGCTGGCCTTTAAAAGGCAGGCTGGACAAACCATTCTCAATTAAAGATACCTATCCCCTTAGTTGAAACATCAACACCCAGAATGATGATGGCCTCTGCCAACACAGCTTCAATCAGAGAAGCTAAACTGATAATTTGGGGTCGATTAAACATGACGCCAATTCATCCTTTAAATGTGTTTGATAAACTATTGAAAGGTATATTGAAATATTGCTTACCGTGTGACGGTTAAGTGATTTTGTTGGGTGGAGATTTCCGTCAATATTTACCACTGTTTCCACATACACATCGAGCTGATATAAGCAAACAATTATGATATATAATCTGTTTAGGTCAAGTTTGTGAAGCTGAGGCCAACTAGCAACTTGTTTTCACAAGGCCAAAATAATAGGTTATGGCTTCTGAGGCTGGGACATAGAAAATATTCTTAGTAACGATAAGCTGAAAAATGACACAATTGAAGTGCCAGACAAATTTATATTTGGTGACATAGCTAAGGAATATTTTGGTAGTCATCTTAAACCTAAGATATATTTTCATTTGCAAATATGTCATCAGTGTGTCTGAGTACAGACTATGTATTGTGTCAATTAGGAGGTTCTAAAAACTACTGTGAAGAGAAGTTGTTTCCTATTCATCGTTGACTATTGATTGCGACGAGACAAAAGAAAGGGATTGACGTCCAGTTGAGTTCCTCAACAGAAATACTTCATCAGGTATGCCTCCACAACAACAAAATTTGAAAACAGACTAAATACATAATTTTTTTACGAAATATTAATACTAAAGGACTGTTGTATATTAAAACTCACTTGGCATTCAATAGTTTGAGCAACAAAATTTCGTGTGATTTTATAAACTAACTTTTATCCAAATGTAAACCACCTTTAATACCTCGGATGGATCCTGCATCTAACGATTCATACCTGCCTTTTGTACTTTGCTGGTGTCAGTTCTCAGTCCTACATATATATTTTTTATAACAATTAATAAACTTCAGGGTTAGACCCTTGACACAGTCGGTGTCTACCTTCTTTCAGCCATTACCATTTATATGCCACCGCCTTCAGAGCGCACCGCGTTGCAGACATTAAAATGTAAGCAGTACAAATTAATGTCGAGGTTGCCTTATTAGGAAATAGCCCAAAATCTGTAGAAATAGTATAGTATATCAAGAATTTGTTTAAACCTAATATTCCATTTAAAATGAACTTAACAATTTTTTAATAGAACTTGAACTTTTTCTGACCCTGCGAAAGGAAGAACTAAGAAATATATATAAAATATTTCAGTTAGAGTAACAGTAATGCCTGAAAATATTTGGGCTTGGAGAATAATACCATAATAAAATGTTAGCAAGGATATATATATATAGTATATATGTATATATATGTTTTTGTGTGTGTGTGTGTCCCAAATTGTATTTCCTTGGGGTATTTTTAATACATACCAATAACCTGTCTGATCCATAAACACAAGTTACGCAACAAACTGTTATGGAAAATCTAAAAATAGATAAAAACAAAAGTGAACAATCTTCACGTGAAATCTAAATTTGCACCTGTCGGTTAGAGAGTGCGTCCGCTAGTTATCATATAAACGTATAGATATTCGAAAACTCTGTCCAAATATACATGAACAAGCCATGATATGATTTTTCTTTGAACATGATAATAAATTAATAGTAAAACTATAACTCGAACGTTGAATCTGATGTGTTTCCGATCCATGTCACAATTGACAAAGGAATGACACCTTAACTTCCCCTCCAAAGGCAGTTGTACTACGCTTGGTAAAAAATAAGTTGACCTCAATTGGGTTTGATTCCAAAAATCGGGTCGTAGGGCTAGCAGTTTACTTAGAGACCACCGAATCTATCGTTTAAACATTCTGGAACAGTTTTACTTAAATGTTTTCTTTATCAAACCTCAAACTCACTCAAGCTACAGGTATAGATTTTTTAATCTTTATGAGAAAGTAAAAATGTATTTAAACCTTGGGCTGTACCTTTATCAATTCAAAGCGAATAAATGTGTGTGTTTTTAAACAAATAATTATTATATTCAACCACCATTTATGAAATATTTACATATATAACATAACTAATCACGCCGTTCCTTACGGTGTAGGCAAGAAACTTTGAGCATATAGCTCAAAAAACAACTTTTTAATTAATTCATCCTCACTAACTTTCTCCACACTTTCATAGCCTTGCATACCCTTCTCTTCAACAGCGGCCATATACCGAGTCATACATGCTCTTTTATTCTTTAAACTCTTATTTTCTCTTTTTTTCACACTCGTCTACAACATTTAGCCACGACTTACATTGCCTAACGATATCCGCTATCTATTTTTTCTCTATAAAAGGATAACTATATTCTACATGATTATTTAGTAATTTTTAGTATGTTTACATGTTAAATATTCTGTACCTTTTAAATAATTATTTTATATATTTTATACAGTTTGTTTATAAGAGTTATTCCCAAATATATATCGTTCGTGTTTAAAAATAAAACATTTAAAGCCTATCGCATATTGAAATTTCTTTCTTATTTTGATCATATCTTAACTTTGGCTATGGTCAAACGCACAATATTAAACTATCCCTATTTTAAAAAGAAGTATTTATAAATCTTTCTGTTCTTGAAGATAAAGTGTACTTATGTAAATAATGCCGTGTGTGTCTATGCTCTAGAACACCATCGTTGCGATAAAACTACCCTTTCCTCCGAGCTATCATCCATGTTAATGTAACAGTAATCATATGTAAATGAACAACTCTCTGATGTAATAACCCAGTGCGGCCAAGTTTTATGACATTCGGATGTTGAATTTGAAGAGAAAACATGTGTTAACATATCCCAGTGGATTCGTTTGTAGATACCGCTATGCAAATGTTGGTACACTCCTCTGAAATTAAATGTAAGGACTTTCAAAACAGTTTGGAATTCTCAACTGAAATACGTTACAGCAATAAAATATCAAATCACTACAGATAACAAAATTATTATATTATTGATAATTATATAGAGTGTTGTTGAAATGTATAAGTAAATAATCTATAATATCTATATATACACAAAATAAATACTAAGTTTACTATTATTATTAACTTACTTAATTGACAATTCACGAAATTCAAATACATATATTCAGCGCAAAAATGTGTAAACAATAAATGAAAATGTTTTATCCTTATTTTAGCATATTTTATTTATCGACTATTAATTATTTTACCAGACTATACACGCTCTTTCGTGGCATTGGGTCATATCTTGCTTTCATGTCAGCTGCCAATTAAAACACTATAGAGTTTTTTTTTTTACGTGTTGATACTGACGTTGTTTGTTGTAGAACTATTAAAATAATGCCCTTTAATGGCAACTCTTTGTCTAATTACGTGTTTTATGAGATATATGGCGTGAGATTATATGAATGCAAAATCTATAAAGACCTATTTTAAGATATCAACCAACTAAACATGTTTTCAAATATATATGATCTGTAACCATTAAAGTAATTAAAATATAATTCATAATACTATTCAAGTAAAAGTACTGCTCTAAAAGTAAAAATCTATTCATTAAATTGATAAAATATAATTGCATTTATCCAATAAAATATGACAAAATGCTTGTATTTCAATGCATTTTATCAACCTTAAATCTCCTGTTAGTAAAATTTTAACCTACGGTACATATTTGTTTGAATACATATTTAGTGTGTTAGGAAAAAAAAAATTGCTTGGGAAGATATTTGGTCCAGAAATCGATGATACTAATGGGTAGTGGAGGAGGCTACATAATTATAAGTTACATACCCTGTATTAATTACAATACATTGTTAGAATAATAAAGTCTCGTAGATTATAGTATGCAGGGCATGCAACGCCAATGGGAGTATCTAGAACCATGCCCAGGGTATTGACTGGCCCAATGGGAAGAGACTATTAAATTGGAGGATCTATAGGCAGATGGAAGGACTACATTAGAACTAACCTTTATAGGGTGTAATGAGGTGGACTGGATATAACTAGTTCAAGATAGGTATAGAGTGTAATGAGGTGGACTGGACAGAACTAGTTCAAGATAGGGATAGAGTGTAATGAGTTGGACTGGACAGAACTAGCTCAAGATAGGGATAGAGTGTAATGAGATGAACTGAACAAAACTAGCTCAAGATAGGGATAGAGTGTAATGAGGTGAACTGAACAGAACTAGTTCAAGATAGGGATAGAGTGTAATGATGTGAACTGAACAGAACTAGGTCAAGATAGGATAGAGTGTATGAGGTGAATGAACAGAACTAGCTCAAGATAGGGATAGAGTGTAATGAGGTGGACTGGACAGAACTAGCTCAAGATAGGGATAGAGTGAAATAAGGACTAGATATAAGTAAGAAGATAGAGGTAGATGTCGTACTTTTGTGAATGCGGCAATGAATTTTTGAGTTCTTGATGCCATAAAGTAAATAAGTAAGCGTGTTAAAATATTACAGAGGTTGTGTAGTAATATTTAAATTAGTTGTGCTATTTCCCTCGCTTGCCGAACTTGAAACAAAAAGTAAATGTCAACAACACAGCACTGAGAATAAAAACTGTACTCTCACAATAGACTAGACTGCCAATGACGGGGAGAGCGATATTCAAATCTCAGTCAAGTGTACTGAGGGGATTTTCAAAAATCTCTTTCCACTCTCCCTCTATGAAAATGCGTGTACAATTTCTATAAATATAACTTTCTTAACCCCTAATACATCAGCATAACTAGTACTTGAGCGTACCTCCCGAATGGATAGTAATACGAAGTACCAAAAAAAAAAATAATAGAAAAAATTAGTGCTAAGAAATGTTTTCATAAACAACTCTCAATTGATATCCTCTCATTTTAGTTATTTTTAGATATTTTATACAGTGGTCAACCAGGTTTTAAGAGACTTTAGCCAAAACACATGATAAACAAACATTATTTATATTATTCTATCTTGTATTCATTACAATCGTACCAAATCAGTTTCAGTTTGTTTAAGAATTGTAGGTATGTCCCTGGACAAACAATTAATATTGTACAGACTCTATTATTCTAAAATTGGGTCATTAAAATAATAAAATATGTTGTTTGTTAATATTACTCAAATTTCATATATTAAGAAACATACTGGGTCTTTTTTGAGTCTGTTTTCCGGCTAAGAAGAGATCAGTTTTAAATCTCATCTATGAGTAACTAAGCTTTTTTTTTTCCTGAATATGTTTCTACTTTACCTACACGCAATTTCAGATACATTCCTTAATATATTCTACCTTCCCTATCCCCAGCCCAATTGTATTAACATATAAAGAATTTATATGGGTAGTTAGTCGCGGTAAAACTAACATTTTATTGAGCTGATATTATATATGTTTGTAATTATATTTAATATTGAGTATCGATCGGATTTTTTTTATAAAACCTAATCATTAGTATATATGATAAAGGGGGTATACTATTCTTTACAGAGCACTCAGTGGTTTAAATGGTCAGGGCATAAAACCACAGTAGACTACACAATATTGAACACGCTCAATTTGACCACGATATAGACGAGTCAGTTATATTGCATTCCTACCGCGCAAGTTATTTTGCGGTCGAAATTATGATATTATGAACTTTATAGAACATGTGGTATCATCGGTGTAATCGTTGGTTCTTCCTCTGTCGCTATAAAACAGGGGATAATATCAATTTTTTGTTGTTGTGATTATACGTTCTCTGTGCTACGACTAAAGTTATCAACATAAAAAATATTATTTTTTGTTTTTAGAAAGTATTATTACTATTCTATTGGCACGTTCCTATAGTTTGTTTACAAATAAAATCAATGTTGTCGAATTTTTTTTTTAAAGGACGCCATTACATATATTAACTTTTTTTTTTCATCCCGTCTTACTGCACGTTCGGATGAATTTTTGTATTATTTACATCAGAGTGGTTGACCCAGTAGTCTTGGGATGAATTGCTTTCCTCAGGACTCTGTGTTAGTGGGTTCAAACCCAGTAGGGGTCAACGGATTTTTACTGAACAGTAATAATTCGTATTACAGATTCCTTCGGAGTGAAAGTAAAGTTGTCGTTCCTATGTCGATTGTGGCATGTGAAATAACCCTGTTAGATATGTGAAAATACCTTTCCCACAACAAAATTGGTAAGAACTTTCGGTATCACTCATAGAAATTCTCGTTTGCTGATATAATCAGTCTATCCATAAAATGGACGTTAAATGCCACAAATAAATAAAAATAAAATACACAGGTGTGTTTTCGTGCATTAAGATGTATAGATTTATTTGAAACTAATAATTTACTATCTGAAACCTATATTATAAAGGATTTTAGGTCAGTTTTAGGTTAGCTGCCTTAATTTTTTCAAGCATAATTCACTTCTTAATTGAACAAAAAATAAAAATCATAGCGCCGTGCAATAGCTATACAGGGTCGCCCACGGAAAAGTAGCCCGCCTCCTATATCCAGCAGGCGCCTCACTCTGAATTGGAGGAGGTCAATCCCCTTCCACCCATATTGTGACATGAAGAATGAGCTAGTGAACTGCTTGTCTAAAACACAAAACGGGGTGGAAGGGGCTTGACCTCCTCCAATTCAGAATGAGGCGCCTGCTGGATATAGGAGAATGGCTACTTTTCCGTGGTCCATCCTGTATAATAACAAAAATTCAAATAGCCACTTTATGGCCTCACGCTATATGATACATTTTAGAACCTATACAGAGAAATTATTTCAATGAATATTTCTCTTATTTATATTATTATTATTATTATTATTATTATATTATTATTATTACACCTTTTTTTATTGTTGCTAGTTTTCGCACGGAAATATTGCGAAATAAAATTTATTGGCAAAGCCAAGGGAAATCCTCTCTAATTTCAAATGGACAAAAGCGTTGGGTGATGTACACAAAAAATTATTGTTTTTTTTTTGTGTTGAAGCGTAGCGACAGCAGAGAGTGGGAGTAAAAAAAGGGGGTAAGTGTGGGAGGGGGAGGGATCTTTTGTTCATCCGACAGGGGGAATTGCCCAGCCTAGTGCAGTAAGCCTTGACAATGGAGAGAACAAACAGGGGTGGACCAATTTTGAGAAATAATTGCTCGTGTTACGAGTCCTAATTAAAAATTGTTATTCCAGTAAGTAATTTCCTTTTTCCTTTCATAAATTCTTTTTACAACTATCTCATATATTTTCTGTAGATATATGGACCGTTTATTTGTATCGCAATAGACTTGTTTTTTTAGCATCTACCAAATCTTTCCGCGTCAGTGAATGAAAATAAATATTTGAACTGTCAACATTTTTTTTTAAATTTTGAAAGTATATTTATTAAAACTCTCACAATCATTATCGTTATTGTTTATATGCAGTTATGTCGAGTATGTTAAGCAAACTGTTATATTTCATACTCAAAAGTAAGTAACGGCAATGTAAAAGTAAAAGGACATCTTCAGATTAGCGAATTAAGGTAAATTTACTAGAAGCCGTAGTTCGATTATGATAGGTCGCGTTAAAATGCGTTTACCAAAGTAGGATATCTCTCTTTATCTGTTAAAGTGCTGTACAATTACTTATATTTCCGACACCATAGATCAGTCAATTGATGGTTCTGCTTACTAAAGTAACGGTCTCGTGTTTGATTTCAGGTTTGGTAGAAAATGTTATAATCTGTTAAATTGGGGCTTCCTGTTTGATTTACGGCAAGCAATTTGGGCGTTATGTCTTTTCAAGATTGAAGCTATATAAGTTGTGTTCTGATATAATAAGTTGGTTCAGAATGTGCACCTTAAATACCTCAAATAAATAATATTTAAAATTAATCCTACGTTGTTTTAATATTTTAGTTAGCTGCTGCAACCATGTATTAAGTTCTAAGGTTTGGTATTAGTTCGTTGAGATTTCTACCTTAGGAAATACTATCCCAAAGATATTTTTTTTGCAGAAATTGTTTAACAACCTAAAATTGTATTCTGTTTGATTTCCGTAAGGGGTCTACATTTTGTCATATCATGGTGCCCAAATATATATTATAAGATTGATACAGAATGTTTATTTTGGTCAAGTATCTCAACTCCCACTTGGGTTATACGTAAACGAACTAATTAAGCCAATGTGTAGGGGATGCGGAAGGTTTAATATAGAGCGAGTGTACCCGTATTGGCGTGAAGGGTAAGAAATAAATATTTTTTTAAACACTCTCAATATATTAGACCGGGATTCGAACATAGACCATTATCAAAAGTCCATTCTATGGCAAAAGTGACATCTTGGACTAGTGGACAATTGAAGTGAGTGATTCAATATTTATTATAAGTGTAGTACAATGCCTAAGTTTATACTTTCTTCGGTGGCCGTATGGTATAAGGCGCCACTCTCGTAATAATCTAGACTGCCGTTGACAGGGATATCAAGGTTCATAAATGGTTTTCTATTTTCCTTCCACTAAAATGCTGGTAGATTACCTCTAAAATGCTTCCTTAATCCCCACTTGAGTTTAGTGGTTATAAAAATCATAATAAATTTAAATTAATTATTATATCTCTAGTTGGGACACGGTATATTGCTTGAACTGTACACGAAGGTAAAGTTGAGCCCACTAGTTGTTGTTGCGACAGTGAGAAGTAATTTCTGTCAGTAGCCAGCTGTCTCCACGCCATGTTACTTCTAGAGTAACGCACCTAGACAGCTCGTCTATTACTTCCACTGTTGTTCACTGAAGAGAAACACGCCTTCTATTCCTCCCCTTCTGTTCCAGTATGACAAGGAACACACTTGTGTTCCCGACCAAACTTTTCTTCACACAAATATCAGCCCTAAGCCTTTGCACCTTCCCTCCTCTCCTTTTAATCCCACAGCCCCCCCACCCCCTTTTTCACTCCAACCAAGCACCAAGCCACCTGGAAGTGTCCCAATAACACACAGGTCATCAATCTTTGACTTCGTACTTTTAGGTGAGGTCGCTGTCATTTTCAAACTATTCACTTGTTCACGGAACAGTCACAACATGTCTGCACCATTGTTGTGAATGTTACAAACCCATTAATAAACAAAAACATTTGGACTGAATGATAAATTAAACAAATAGTAATTTTTTTAAAGGAAACTATATAGACTCAAATCACTAATAGTGCCTTTTTATTTTGGTACTTTTAAAATAAGATATTTTATCGAGGGCTCAATTTATCAATTAATAATTTGAAAATATTACTAGATAAACAAATCTATGTTTTATCATTTTTTTATCCATACTAATAAATTAAGAGTTTGTCCGTCTCAGGATTGCACGATATCTACAGTAAGCAGAGGGTTAAAATGCACATATGCACCTATGCACATAGATGTAAGTACACTCGAAGTTAGAACTTTAAATTTTTCTTTAAATTTCATTTTGATTTATTAAAAACTAGGTTGGAAGAAATAAAATGAATAAGTTTTTGCCCTTGCTATCATGCATTACATTGCATGGTTACCCTGGGGCAAGGCTGGGTAGGCTACTTCTTTAGTTTTTAATAACTTTGAAAATATTGCTAAACAAAAGAATTTAAACATTTGAAAAAGGCCACATATATAATTTTGTATAAAAAAAAGGCCTATTGATACTCTAATCGATATTATGTATGACCTATATTATGTATGGCCTATTTTTAATTTATGAACTAGTTTATTTCAAGTAAAGTTAGCTACTCTAAAAGGTTTTGCCTCTGGTTAATTAAATACTTTTTTGGCTTATTTTAAAGACACATAAAGGTCCAATATAACTCATCGGTCTGATGTAAATACCATCTTTCTAACAGATAATCTTCAATATACGTTTCTGCGCTCGACTGCCTAACAACGGAATGTAGGTCATCTTTTAAGAATCTAAAAAATGTTGCTATGAAAGATAAGCTTTTGAAATATTGTTGTGGATTAGTGAGCGCTGTGTAAATATCTGAAAAAAGAATTAAAAATGGACTGTATGTTTTTAAAGAAGACAGGACTATTTAACTTTGTTGTAAATATAAATGGATTTCAATGAAATATAACATTTAAAGTTAAAACAAAAGGCATATGTATGTGACTTTATTTGTATCTAAATGTAAGTCGTCTTTCTTGTGTTTTATTTAAAAAGTGACGTTGCAACAGTAGCCTACTAAAATAATAATTTGAAAGTTCGTATTATTTAATTATTATTAATAATTTAAGTACGATACTATTGTATGCACTGTAATGCGATTCGCTAAGCAAAAGAAAGTGTTAAACCCACCTCGGTGGCGTAGGTAGCAAACACGCTGGTTTCGTGTTGAGCTAGATTGCCGAGAATGGGAAGATTGAAGGTTTAATCTCAGACGGGTGATTTTCCCTAATGGTTTTCCACCCTCCCTTCCACACAAATGTGGATCACTTCCTCTAAATTCAACCTTCCCAATCCTAGCCCTCTAGTGTAATTAGTACTTAAGCGTATAACCCGAAGGGTTAGTAAGACGCAGTGCTAAAAATACTAAAGTGTTTAATTCGTATAGTTAATGTAATTTTCAAGCAAAAGCGAATTAATTAAATTAAAACTATATAAGTTATTTTGTTTATTGTCAGCAATCTTAATCTAAAATAAATCAAAATTTTAGTTTCTCCATTCAGTTAATCCGAACTAAAGCAAGATATCACGAAATATTATTTAATATATTTAATTTTACCGAATGTATTTAGCATATGGAATATTTCACTATTTCATCCTGATAAGTAGACTTTTACTTTACATCCATGACTGTTTCCAGCCTATGGACTGGATAATGTTTTTATTCAAGTCATATATTTGTCCACTTCCAGCTGGATAGGCCTGTCGTAGTTTCATATGCCTTATAATCTAACCTAAGACTAGGAAAGGCACAGCATCCAGTCTCCGGCCGTTAATTTATCAATGTGAAAGGGTAAACCCATAAATTCATCAATGATAAATTTTCGGCCATGCCAGGAATTGAACCCGAGACCCTTAGCTCAATATGCAGACACGCTACCAATTGATTTAAGGTATCGGACTTGATAAATAGACTAACTACCCACCTAATGCCTTAGAATTAGTAAAATATTAAAACGTATTGGTAATATTCTTTAGATTTAAAAATGACAGCTGGACACGGGAATTGAACCCGTGACCTCATGCTATATGGATTCGAACAGTTTTCATTATATATTTGGCAGCATAAAGTCAACTACCGAGTCGAAAATTACTGCGTTATCTATAGCTCGTGAGCTTAATTAATCCCAGTTAATATAGTTGATGATCTCCACAAGTCCATCACAGAATCTGCCTTAAAATACTAGTGAAGAATGAGCCCTTTGACGTGGGACTATACGTGGATATCTAAGTGGTTAAAGCATTGACGTACTAAGCAAAATGTCTCGGGTTCGATTCCCGTATCCAGGTGTCATTTTTCAATTTAATTTAATTCAATTTAATATTTAGATTCGGGTGTAACTGTAATTATAAAAAATAATAGTTTTGCTATTTAATCCATCCTTAGTTGACAAGCTATGTACATTTGTTGATTTCGTTTAGTATATTGATTTTAAAATAATTGTTAATAAAAAAATCTGAATGTTGTATCTAAGTCCATAGTAAAATATTACTTTATTAAGTTTATTCACATCCCTTGAATCTTACTTTGCTAAAATTAATATATATACCTATAGGAATTTAACTTTATAAATGTTAAAAACTGAAGTTAAGGATCCAAATTTCATCAGTCAAATTCAAACGATAGCTTGATATTATACGTAAACACATTATAGCACACAAGCAAGCAATAATTTTAAAAATTTAGCTGAAGTATTTTATTATTATTTAAGATTTTTCATTTACTTAGAACTCGAATGAGTATTAAGAAACTGTGCTTAAAATTACTAAAAGCTAGTATGTTGTTTTAATTGTATTGTTCTACTCATAATAATTAAGCCAAATAAATATGTATTTGTAGGGGATTCAATGTCTTGAAGATATTTCCAATCGTTCAAAGCTATAACCTTATTAAATAACTTAAACCTTATATAAGTATTTGTTTATTTAAATTTTTTATGGCAATCTACTTTTATACTAACTTCTAAATGATGATCACAATATTGAGTGTGTTAAAATAACTATCTAATAAAATAAAATTATGCATTTTTGTCAGTTATTTTACCACCATGTCTTTTCACCTTTTGGGTTATATGAAAACGTACTAATTACGCTAATGTGCTAGTGATAGGAAAGGTTAAAATTAGATTAAGTGTATCGACATTTGATTGAAGGTAAAGTGAAAACCCATTTGTAAAGAAACCCCCTTAATCCACCCGACCAGAATTTGAACTCTCCCCATTTTCAAAAGTCTAGCTAATTACAAAAATGATGCCTTGAACCATGTGGCCACCAAAGAGATACACTATTCACTATATACAAATATATTTTACTGAACTGTATCACTTACACTCAGCTTATTATAATATGTTATTAATCGTCAAATATTAATAAGTAGTGTTCTATTCATGAGAGTTATCGGAATTTCTAATATCAGGAGACACATTTTAATATTCAATAGTGATTCTACTCACAAATAAATGTTATATATGACAAACAATACTGAATAAGTCACTAATAATGTCAGTTTGTATGTATTATAGCAATACACTCCATTATTTTATGTCTACAATTACCCATGCATCCATTTTAATCATAGTGAATATTTGATGTGTTAGCGTTGTGTACTTTAATCTACAATTACACACGGATTTCATATCGCTGAGCGACTGTTTACTGGGATTAATTACATACGTTTTGCTGCAGTGTTATATATTCTTTACAATCACTTAAAAAGATTAGATAAAATAGAGTTAACGGGGTGAATAAAATAGTATTTGTAAATAAAACATGTTTATTAACATTAAATTATAATTATCTTGCATTATATTTCATAATATATTAATCTTACTAATATTATAAGAAACAAATTTTTAATTAACAATATATATTTTTATAGTAAGATATTATTTTCAAAATTAATCTTTATATTATTTTGGCACTATATTATTCATAATATTTTTTTAAGAAAGCCAAAGGTATTTAATTTGATCTTGAATTTTGATAGACCTACTATTTAAATTTAAAATGTGTTATTGCAATGGAAAATATTGATAAACATCCTGTGGAAGTTATTTTAAGTTAATTTGTTGGACACATTAAGGGAAATCGTCACTGTCTGAATTGCTTTCCAACTGGGTAATAAATCACCGACGGTGACACTTTCACCCATACTGTTTGGTCACTGACTTTTCCAATTATTCTATTACAAAAATGTGTGTTAGTGCAACATTTTCATGGGAGCTATAAGCAAAAATCAGTGAGCTGGTCCAAGTTGACGTCAACCTATCCCCCACCCACTGAATTTGGCTTTATCACCCGTTTGAGTTGTTAAAAAACTATCCAATATGTTTAGCTATCAGTATAAGCTTTTAATATAGTAGCGATTAGCTTATTACTGAAATCGTTCTCCTAGGATAAATTTAAACTTTCATACCAAAGACATTTGAATAAGAACACAAATTTCACCAAAGTAACGTCATGCAATCAAAGATAATTTTAGATCTGAGACTCAAACTATAAGTCACGTGACAACTGGTGTGGTTAGTTCCAAAATCAAGAAACCAGGAAACTGAAACTTGGCATGCGTACTTAGTGTGAAACCTTAGGATGTACAACTTTGGTGTCTATTTATAAATTCGTATATTGTAACTCAGATGCCTAAAGATTATTTGGTCCCTTCTGAAGTTACCTTTAATTCCAAATATATAAAGAGGAAAACATGCACTTATAGAATTATTTTGGTGTATTTCTATCTATTTTTACAACTAAATTATTTGCGACAACCGAATCGGTTAGCTGAACAAAACAATAAACATAAAATAAGAAAACTTGGTATGCTCTTACATACTTAGGCTATATTCTTAGTTTGTGCTTTTACACATAATTTAAACCGGGAATCTTAAACCACATGATTACTGGTGTTGGTAGTTCCAAACCCTACTTAGAGACGGTGGCAAAACTGCACTCAGGATCATATATTTTATATTTAAAGCGAGCCTGATGCCTTAAATATAGTAACTACCAGTTAAGCTAGCTTAAAACTACACACTTATAAGACTGATACTGGACTTTACATAAGTAAAAAGAAAAATGAAAGTTTATAATGTTTTTTTCTTTTGACTTTTACCTACTGTGTAACGATCTTACAGACGTAAATGTTTGGACTACCAGTCTGTGATGTTAAAAGGCTATCAAATACTCTTCACTATCAGTATGTGGTGTTTAATATGGTAGTGATTCTTTTTCTACCCATGCAATGCCAGTCTATTGCAAGTAGTATGAATCAAATAAAACATATTTTTGGAATGCCAAATTTTAGTGGCTTTCATTCAATGTAGGTATTAGAAGTTGGCTCCCTATAAATGTCTTGGTTTAGTTTAGTTATGAGGCACATTTACATTCATTATTAAAGTCGTAAGTCAGGATCTAATTATTTATTTATTTGTGCTTCGCATTTTAAAATGCGTTTGGTATGTCCATATTTACAATTATGTAATAATGTCGAAGAAAAAATTAAGAGAAAACTTACCCTCATTTGCCAGAAAACAATTGGGAAACAATTTAAGGAAAAACAGCCTTATCATACCCAAACGGGCCACCAACCCCGATCTACTTGTCACATGCAATAAAATTTACCACCGATGTGGGTTAAAGAAAAATTATTTACCGTAATTATTTGATTATATTTTTAGTATTTTCATAAATACAATAAAATTTATAAATCTATTAAATCGGGCATTAAAATTATACTATTACTTAAATTGGCTCATGATAAAATAGAAAAACATAGACATTTAGAATAAATTATTTATTACTAATGTGTTTTAGTTTGAAATAATATATTCAGAAAAAACTTTACATTCCAACTAAAACTGCCTACAAATTGTCGATAAACTGTCATCTAGCTCTTATGAACCGAGTATTGGAGAAACGGACATTTATTTCGGTCGGAAGTTTATTTCGGTCGAAGTCACATCCACTTTACTTGTGATTCACACATCTCTGTTGTCACTGTGTATGAGGTGAACTAATGAAATACTGAAATGATCTGCAAACGTGTTAGAATGTGTTGGTTTTTTTTCCATTCCCACCCATCTCGGTATAGGAATTGAGGGATGGAAATACCCATACTGCTAGAAACACACGCAACAGATGTTGCTGACAGCAGGCGAAAGAAGTTACCGTACCTCTTGTGCTTGTTCTAACGGCGAACACACTATAATTCTGTCAGCAAGTTAACTCACTTCTTTTCAACACCAAACAAATGTAACAGGGGAAAGGAGAGAGAGATTTCTCGTTCTCATAGACCGTTTCCGGTATAAATGAAGGCCACCCTACGTGTAGCAGAAGTTTGTGACTCCACTGAACACATACAATGTGTTTCTTATATGAATAGCTCTTTTTCCCCAACGGTTGTCTTGGAGCTTAATATTGATTTGGTCGATCTTGGTTGTCTTGGGGTAAAGTTATCGCCCCAGGACCCGATGTTCGTGGGGTCAAACCCATCCGGGGTTGACGGATTTTTCTTGAGTGATAATAATCCGTAGCACAACTTCCTTAGGGAGGGAAGTAAAGCCGTTCGATGCATGTCAATTATGGCATGTGAAAGAACCCTAAAAGTTAAGTGGAAATATATTTATTGTCAAAATTTATAGGCCCTTTCTCTCTCACTAATAGAAATCTTCATCTGCTGATAAAATCATTCGTTTCGGAAAGTACAAGTTAAATATTTCAAATAAAAAAAAAAATTAGATTTAATTGTGAAACTAAAACTAAAATCTAGTAAACATGTGCATCGATAAAACACAAGCTGTTAGAATCACATTATTCTGTTTTAAATTAAGAAGACATATAAATAAATTTAGAATGAACGACATGATAATATGCTAGCATTTCTATCTGTGCCTGTCAAATGTAACATTACTACAAGACAAAGGTGACAATGTGATATAATTTTTTTGACTATATTTTTTCTACCCTTTTATGTGATACGCATGTATGATCATTTCTCTAATGGGGTAGGGATAAAGAAGGAAGTGTATTAGAGGTAATCTACCCGTATTGGCGTGGAAGGAAAGTAGAAAATTATTTGGTAAAACCCACCATCAGTAGACCAGATCAGGATTCAAGCCCCGATCTCCCCGTCATCAGCAGACCAGTCTAACATGAGAGTGACAACTTAGACCATTCGGCCACTGAAGTGGATGACACTATAGTAAAATATCTCTTGAATAATACATTTGAAAATGGTCCAAATAATTTCATAATTGATAGGTATGTTATTTTTTGGAAAAATTGAGGGGGAAAGTGAGGCCATGCAATTCCCCTCCGTCACCCACCCAATTTACTCAAATTTTACTTCTGCTACTGTCTTAGTCAAGGTTTTAATAGTTTCTGCCAGATAAATTTTATCAAAATTAACATAGAAGACATGGGAAGTTAGTAGGAGAGCAAACAGAGTCTTCCCCCCGCACCCCTCAGATAAAAAAGAATATTGATAAAAGGTTAAAAACGCTATGTGCAAATAAAATATATAGTACCAAATTTTGTAGTCTGCGTAGGTTAAATTGTACGACTTTATATTACATTAAAAATAAATTGCAAATTGTGTGGCATGAAAGAATTTTTCCATTAAAGCCTATGTTGAATTCATATTTCTTTTCCACCTAGAAAAAAAAATTCTAGAGGTGAGATTAACTTCAAAGGTTCATGGATCAAATCTATGATTGGGCATATTTCTGCTCATCACAAGTTATAAGTCTGAGCTATGGCATGTTTCGGGTAGCGATGAATGGAGTGACAATTATAATTTTACTGCTTCTACCACAACCGAGAACAATAAGACTTAAGCATGGTGTCATAATACACATATTTGATTTGTACCTCGACTATAAGCAAGGTAGTTACAGTAAGCCCTCTTCAAAGTTATTCTTGGTTCGAGTCCCCTTCGTGTGTGAAAACAAATGAAATACGTGTGATTTTAAGGGGTTTATTAATACTGTTATATTAGTATAATGTAAGAATACTCTTAAAGAACAATATTTATAGTTTAAAATTCATTTTAATGTTAGTTTGAAAATTATCTCAAATTATCTAAGGCCTGAGGCATATTTAAAATAATTATGGTGTTCGTGCTTTCAAAATATCAAGTTTTTCCCCTCAGTTTTCTGGAATATTCCCAGATATAAAAACCATTTAATTTTTTTCTCTTTAAATTATAATTTAAACTTGCAGTGTGTCATGGATAGGACATGCTACTATACTTGTATTCTTTTGGTTTGTTATTTTCCCTAGGAAGTCTAAATACAGTTGCTAAACATGCAAATTGCTAAGCAGTTTAGTAACAGTATTACTGCTTTATCGCGTGTGTCATGCAGTATTTATAAATATTCGTATATTTTTTACCCTGCACTTTATTATGGAGCGGAAAAAAACAGCTGAATTTATTAACTTTGGTGTGAACAGTCTGTCGCATAAATTCATCACTTTAAAAGCGAGTCTATAAAGTAGGATCTACCACAGACCAATGCTGCGAACAATTTTATTGGAATAGCTGGTGACACAAGTGAAACGAAATTCTGCCACGTCACATCACGGAAAGCAAAACTTTTTCTATCCATTTTTTAAACTGCATTTAGAACGTTTATTACTTCCTAAATAACATAAATTCTGAACAACTTGGATAATACATTATAATTCTTTATAAACATAAACATGATGACCTTAACTAGGACATAAACATGATCAGCACCAAAACTCCTGGCTCGCAATAAAGTATTAGCCCAATATAATGTTCAAAATATATTTTGTTTTAACACTTATACTATCAAACGTGGCTACCTTTCACCAGCTTCAGTGACCACATGGTTTAAAGTGTCACTCTTGCATTAGACTGACTTCCGATGCAAAGAGATCAGAGTTCGGATCCCTTTTGGGTATGCTGAGGGTGGTTTATCTAATATAGTTTCCCACTCTTCCACCAAATATCATAAATTCAGCCTTCCTAATAGCTTGCAGAATATCGTAATTAGTACTATACGTATAACCCCTGTTACATAGGTGGTAAGACGCAGTGCTAAAATAACCTCTCAGGACAGCAACATAATAAGTTTATTGGAAGAAAGAGTAGATTCATATTTATATCTTTATAAAAGAAATGTTGATTGTCTTTATGTACGTACGTAAAAATTCCAAGGTCAACCATTCACAAAAAATTACTACCTGAAAAAAACCCATTGAAATTCATTTTTGAAATTCCTGTATTTTATTTATTATATTTCTATAATGTCATGTGGGGGTTCTTATGTCGAAAATAATTTGAACATTATGGATGGCTAAACATCTGAAATCTAGCTTTATTTCTCATATTCATATTTTGTTTTTGTTTGATAAAACCTGTATCAATTTAGGATGTATATTGTAAGTAGAAGCATTTTATCCTCAATATTTTTGTAAAAACGGATGAGAAAAATTCATTGTCATTGTGGGAAGCTATAAACAATTGGTTTATCAACAAAATAGTTATTTATTTTATAGAAAAATAGCTTTGTATAAATTGAAGCTATATACAAATCCAATATATATAAACAGAACCTTTGCCCTTTCTGATTCTATGTTATTTACACCTCACTACGTTGTTTCACAAAAACGAAGAAGATTGTTCTAGATCGTGATTAGTAATGGTATTAAAAAGGGTGAGCTATTAAAGATAAACACTGCCCTGGACTAGCTTCTCTTTCTTTAGTATTAATGAAAAAGCTATATCGTAATAGTTGGGCACACTTAAGAAAATTAGAAATCTTTTGTATTGATCTGTATATTTGGTTACAAATATCAATAAATCAAATCATCAAGATATAATGGACAAAACCGTTTGGACCAAGAGGGAGCAACAGTTAAGGAAGACTACGAAAATAGATTGTGGACTAAATCAGATTTCTTTATAATGTATAAATTATTATATATATTTTACCATTCATATATTAAATTATATTATATTATTGTACAGAATATATTATTTTAAATCATGTATATAGTATTTATATCAGTATGGTCGAGTATTTTATGATTCGTGGACCAATCTGCACAATTCTTCAAACTATCAGACCACAAGCAAATTATTATGTAACGATAAAGAGAATATACAAGATTATTTGATTTTTATAAATAATACTTAAGGTTGATTGGCCTTTTAATTTGGCGTAGAAATGCAGAGCCATGGGAACAAACGGCTATCTTCAAGAATTGTTATTATTTTGCAATTTTTTTCAGAAACGGTTTGTTCAAGAATAGAAGCATTGTTATTAAATTATTTTTTTCTACACAACTCCTCTATAATTTTAACAGTGATCAAATATCTACAAAATTTACATTTTCCAATAGAAAACCGCGGATTCATTAGCAACTATTAAGAAAATATAACAATTAATAAACATCGATACATTATATTAGAAGGGGTATTGAAAATATTTACATACACATTTCACTCGTTCTCGAGAAAAACTGATATTTCCAAACGTATAATCTATCCGCGAGACCTGTCCTGGTAGACAGCGCCATCTACGGTTTCCATGCTCATCTGTTCTTGTTGGCGTGGAAGGATACTTTGGTTGGTAGGAAGCCATCACGCCACGCCACGCCACGCCACGCCACGCCTTTCACCCTCCCACCCACCATCCAACAAAATAGGTTTTAGATTGCCTCGAAAGGCCAAGGACCTTAAAACAAATGTCCATATACATAACAGTTTAAATATACCAATACAATTAATTATTTAAATAAGTATACATAGTACCATAAATTGATTGATATTACAGTTGGGTGTTTATCCTTTATTTAAAAACCCGTTGATATTGGTGAGCTAGAAGGAAACAAATTTTCAGTTGGACCAAAATAATTCATATATAAAATTAACTAAAACAACACAAGACAGTTATAGTTGGAAATTGAACACGACCAAACTTTGATGTATGTTTTAATTAGGCTTTTTCGAGATACCGAACTTTGGAAAAAAATTCGGAAATTTGATGTTCCCGAAACTCGGGCGGGAAAGATTATTTCCCGGGATTTTTTGGGAAAAATTAATATTAAAAGCTCACAATCGAGGTATTTTTTTTATAAATGTGACGTTTTTATCTAGTACGCATTAACAATAGTATTAATTTACTAAAATCAAATTAAATTTATCTTCATTTTAGTTAGATAGGATACACAAAATTTCATCTGCTTTTATTTTCATCTACGTATCTAGTCAAAAACAGTTATTGAGAATAACTAAATAACAATTACTTAGGCTACTTGAATGGGTAATATTTATCTATGAAAAATATTTAAGAAGAAAAATAAATGTTTGGCGAAATAGATGATAAAAGTGGCTTATAAATAGCAAATAAAACACTAACCTTCACCACACTTAGCTTATTTTGCACCAAGACACATTATATTACGTTAATGTTATTATTTGAATGGCATCCATTTGCTTTTGTGTCTTAGACTATAATAGTTGTGTAAAGTATATATTATGAAGTCCAACAGAGATTTTTGTGAGGTTTTAGTAACTAAATGTAAGGGTGACTAGACACATTGGCTTGGTTGAGAAATGTTTTTGGTATTCTTATGGACAGGACTGTGGCTCACTAATATTTAGCCAGCTTAGCTTGAAAACCTTGATTGTTTTATTGTCAAAGGAGTTATAAAAATCATACGGGAATTTTTTTATTTAATACGTTTTTTAGACAATCTTACACTAAATTTATTTATATTAATATCAAAATTCTTGATTAAAAACACAATTATAATAGTTGCATTGGACCTAGGTTTTTTATTTTACCTCAACACAAAACCTTACCTGAAATATGTTAGACAAATTACTATTTTGTTTTTATTTGGAAAAACTATAATTTTTAAAAATAAATAAATTAACAATTTTTTGTACAAATTTTTTCTTTAAAAATTCTTCAAGATAATAGAGTTTAATCTATTGTTCAGACCTTTAAAATTTCAAACCAATCATATTGTGTGTGTCTTTTCCCGACCCATTCGGATAATATTACCCTAAGCTTTAATCTATCATCGAATAATTTTTATTTTTTATTGGATGAATGGATATGCATAATGCTTTGACCAAAATTATAAATTTAAAAAATAAATTTAAAACAAAGTGGACAGTTACTTTAAAAAATATATTTTTGTTTCCCGTCTCATTCCGACGAAAAATTTCCCGGAGTAAAATGTCATTCCACACAAGCCTAGTTTTTATTTATAAAAGGAGATATTTTTTAGTTCTAATTACTGAAAGAAAAACTAAATCTTTCATTGAGAATGGTAAGAAAATAAATATTATAATAATAAATATAATACGTTCTCCATTAAATCAGAAATACTGACTAACCTTTTTTCAGTTTAGTGTAAATAACGCTAACATTGAGATTAATATTTGGCTAGAAACATCTGCTGGTACAACATAAAGTTGTTGAGGCACATAGCCCTAAAGAGATATAAAATAAAATTATCTATAAATATAAATATAGTTATTAGGGATTATATATAACCATAATATCAATTAGGTGTGCACACGTTCCCTTGTGTGTGTCTGAACTATGGATTTCATCAAAATAACGTGTAAATTTACCAAGTTGGATTCAAAATGTATTTCTATTGTAATTTTATTTAACATTATTTACCAAAATTATTTTTTGTTGAAAATTTAAAATAGACCTCACTTGTGGAAACATGATTAAACATTAGAAAATCCGTGCAGTAAGTTGAAATTAAATTATATTTTAAATATGTCTCAACATTTAAATAACATACACAATTCAACAATTATACTATAAATAGTATACAAGGGAATTGCTAAATTTCTTTAAAACCCAATAATCAGTGTGTATGTGTGTACTATATTTAGGTAACAGTATTTTTTGTCCTCTAATTATCTTCACCTTTATTATGTTGCAAAAAGACGAAATATATAAATAAAATAATAAATTAAAAATTTCAGCAGATCAATCAACTATATTCACAATGTAAACATTACAAAATAATTAATACATGACAATTATTTTCAGCTTATTTCAAAACAGCTATTCGATATGGGATTCCATAACAAATAAATAAAGCAAGATTGTGAATGCATAGGTTTATATTTGCTTACTAAACAGAATCACCGCCCCCTTCTACGCCCCTTTCCCAAAAACTTTCTTGAATCTTTGAAGTGTTTTCTTGTTGTTTTCTGAAATTATATATCTGCTAATATACTAAGTTTTTTATAAGCAATAATTTTACTACAGCTATTATTAACTTAAACATGTTACATAATAGTTATTGGGGTGCAAGTTTGATGATAAAGTTTAATGACTCGACAAACTACATACTGATTGTTTTGGTAAGAAATGGGCTATATCGTACGAGTACAAAGAAGAGTAGGAATAAAAATAAAAAAGTTAATAAATAAAAAAATAATATATAATGCCCAGGCTGAAGGAAGATGAAGATGGAGATAGAAAAGAACAAGGAAAGAGACTTGGAACCGAAGAAAGTTAGGTGTTGGGAAAACTACGTGATTGAAGACTTTTGGTTACGTCCATGGAAGATCACAAGTTTGTCTCAATTTTTTTTCCCCCCCAAACATCTCCTCCCTCTGTCCCTAACCCCTTCACTACCCACTTTTACTTCACGAAAACCACCTCTGTTAAAAATAAGGGAGGGTCCATCATCCATCACTTTGTTTGGGTGGGCGGTGTCGAACCAGTGGTCCGTTCACACTAGCGTGGAAGAGGGTGGCATGGAAGGGGGGAGGGAGGAAGGGCGTTAGTGTCGTTGCCAGAGGCCCCGTTCACAACTGGGTGACACGGGCGTAACAAAGCGGGAAAAGTAGTGGGGAATACCCTTCCTACTTACTGTAGCTTGGCAACTTGGGGGGAAAAACCAACCCTTAACGTGGTTTTCATATGACGACTAAAAGCTGTTTTATGCTAGCGTAATAATGTTTGATACAAAACTTTTGATTGCAAAAAAAGTACATTAATTTGTTAGTTAATAATTTATAAAACTTTTACTCTTTACATTTCAAATAATAAATATTTTAATTTCCTGGTTTAATAAACCACAATATTTTGATCGACCAAATTCCTATCCAATTAAAAGATTCATTATTTATTTATTTTACCAGCTTCTATTTAATGTTGGTTTAAAAAATTATATATTTATAACTGTATACATAAAGGTAATTTGTATTTATATATTTAATTTAAAATGTTATATTAAAAAACACTGATTATGAATAGTGCTCGTTACCTTGGACTCGAAGATCCAACGAACTGCAATAGTAGAAAAATCTCTGGCCCCTGACGTATTTTAAACCAATCAAAATACTTCTAAACGATCTGCTCCATCCCACGTGGTTTAGCTTTGTCTGCGCTACTCCTTCAAGAAACATTAGCTCAAGATAATTGTGTGTCCAAAAGTATTAGCCAACTTCTCTAAACACAACAATTTTCATGACGATGATAACCTAAATAACAAATTGTTTGGATACTTTTTAAAAAAAAAAGAGTTTGAAATCATTTGTTTTTGGTTGGTTTCGCAAAGTATCACGGGTCAACAGAAATTTTTGTGAGCGTGGTAATTTATATCGCTTGAACAAAGCATATGTAGGTTTGCACTATACTTATTTAAGGATGGGAACGAGTTTTTCCTCAGTTGAAAATTAGTTGAATACTCATGATTCATGTGATTCTGGATCTTCTCATCAGCCGTATGTAATAAATTTACTACATCATTGAATATGACTGGTAGGATTTTTCTTTAGTAATATCCCGATCTAGATTCATTTTTTCTAATATATAATTATAAATGTAACATACCATCTATAATCCTAATGATAAATATCCATAAACTCCTATAAATTATTATTATTTTATTATTATTATCCCTATATCTTACTACCAGTTCGGGTTATACGCACTTAAGTTAATGTGAATGGTGAGTGATTGTGAGATTAAATGGAGGACTCACAGTTTAACGTGGAATCCGAACCACGGTGGTGGTTGGCATTCCACACGTTCACAAGAGGTGATTAATACACGTCTTGTCAGGATTAAGGAAGGGTTTGGCAATGAGATAAATCTGTGCGGGACCGAGGATTGAACCCTGGACCCCCAGCACAGAAGTCCGACACTTACCCTAGACCACCAGGTCACCCATCCTACAAATTATTAAACATATTGTCTGAAAGAGGATATCTCAATTCTTGTGACATCTGCGAAATGGGAATAGGTTTAAGGTTAGTCTCTCCCGCACTTTTACTTGCTTCACTCTACTATTCCCAAAGCAATCTATCATGTCCCCCTAAAAAAAAACTACTCCAACCCTACCCCATCCCTTTTTCCACTTCTTTTGTTTCATCACACAGCCCCTCTTTTACACACGAGCATTTATATTAATCGCGGAAATAGAGAAAAATTATCGTGAACCACTTGGCAATAGCTCATGTGGTTTTGTAAGGTTATCCGTGGCTGTTTATTTTATGATCATGTCATCCATGTTCTGACGCACGACTTAAAATTTTCCACTCCGGGTTTTGTTTGAAGGTGCTTTTCTCATTTAAGTAATGCGACGGCATGAGCACTGCGCTTACATCATATATGACAAGGATTTACATGCGTTAGTTCACGACGTAGCGTCCTACTTGAAAATATTACCTCGCCTAGTTGAAATAACTTCATACAAAGACGGAAGATATTTCAAATAAGTATGTGAAAAAAGATTACTTTTTAAAATTATCAATTGTGGGAATCAAACATTCAAAAGTAAAATTAGTATCCATCATAGGTTGACTTAAATACTATAATATGTTAGTAATACTATACAATATGTGTGCTTTGTATGTTAAATATATTTATAAAATGTATATCTAATATGTAACATATATTATTTCAATGCATACTAAAACTAATTCATATATCTTTCATTTAGGGTAATAATCGGTTTGTATGAATAGGTACGTATCTAGGCTATGTAAATATAAACTCTAATTAAATAAATATATCTAACGTTACCTGTAAAATTTCCATTGACCAAAGAAACACTTTTTAATGACTAATATGAATACATATCAACCAAACCATAAACACAGGTCAGTGTTTTCTAATATGTAATTTCTCTATGGATTTGAGATTGGAGATTATATTCTAGGTTCTCCGAGCTTCTTAAGTGCAAACTATAACTATGTCAACGAATTTAAATGATTAAATAAATCACTTTTTTCCCATAATTTTTATATTTTTATCAGTTTTATAGTTTGAAAAATGGTCGCACCTCTTGAGTGGTTACTTTACAATCTCAACAAATTTCAGTTTTTTATCCATTGAGAAGTATCAAAATTATCTGAGCAATTTATACACTACACCTTTTAACTTTTATTAATATAGACGTACTGTAAAATACTTGTTTTAATACATAGTTGTGAGTCGTTCCACATTATATTTCTAGATTTTAAAGATAATTTTATAAATTATCATAATTATGTTCTAAATAAATAAAATATCATCTAAATATTAATTTTCTAAATTTTTTTTAATGAGATTTTTTCCCTATTTAAACTCTTAAATTAATGTTGCAATGTTATTGACTTTTTTAAAAATTTTTGGTAAATAAACATAAGCAAATAATATTTTTCCTTAAAAAAAAAAGAAAATAAATTAGAACACCCTAGGAATAAAAAAAAAACCTACGGCGAAATATGTATATATAAGTGTTGAATTAAAACCGTTAATTATATCAAAATCTATGAGGAGTTTTGTGAACATGAATGGAAAAAAATTACTATTACATTTGTATTTTAATCATAAGCTACCTAGACTTTTTTTCAATTCAATGCATAGCTAATAATATAGAACCCACTTTGGTGGTATAATAAATGCTTAGGGCATCGCTCTGCAAAATCCTTGATACTGACGATGGGGACAATGGGGTTTGAATCCTGGTCATGTGAACTAAGTGCCTATTTCATCAATTGTTTTTCACTCTTCCTCCACAAAAATGTGGTTGTATATTTTTTTATTTTAGCACCACGTCTTACTATCCGTTTGAATTATGGTTTATTAATAAATACCCAATATTTTATGAATGAGTAAAGCTATATTTATAGGGTATGTACCCGCATTTGCCTGGAGCTAGAGTGGAAAATACATTTTGGTAAAACCTTCCTATATATAAAAGATCAAGATTCGAACCTCGATCCCCCTATCATCAGTAGTCTTGTCTACTTTGAGAGTAGTGCCTTAGTCTATGCAGCCACCAAAGCGGGTGATGTGGCTGTACGTGCCTTAAAAATTCAACCTTACTCATTTCTAACACATTAGCGTAATTAGTACATGTAAGTATAATGAAAATAGGTAGTGTCGCGTGTTGACAAAATAAACCTGATATCAATTATAATAATGCGCAGTAATTTAAACTTACTTAGTGAGTATAAATGTGTCTTAGATACATATATATTAAATTTGACTTCTCAATTATTTAATACATTAAATTAAAATATATCTAGTAATGGGTTTGATTAGACATTTCAAACGTGGAAATAGAGAATTATTTCAAATAAGTTATTCAGCTATTTTCAAATTAAAGAGACCCGGTTCAGTTATTAAACTTGCCAGAAACATCCTTAGTACTCACCTTTCACTATTATCATAATGTTAAGTATAAATTATAGTTTTTAATTAATTAGATCTATCAAAATTGTATTAATTTTTCAATAGGAATTGTTTTATTTCCACTATTTCAGTAAATAACAAATGTTATTGCACATTAATAAATTTAATAAAATGACACAAAATAGGTATGATAGTAATCGAGGTTTAGCCTGAGACTCTAATAAGTTTCAATGTAAGTATTTAACATTGTGATAAAGATAAACTTATAATCTATATTTCTTCTATTCCCAGAAAACTGCATATTTTTCCTCACTGCTAGAAGGAGTTATCAACCTTTTGAGGGATGCGACAAAGAATAAATTCACTTGCTTGGAGTTTTTTTTTAATCATTTCACTACTCATTCCATTACTGGTTCATACTGTATATTCACACCTCATATTAACTCATTTTATTTAATTAAAGTTACTACTTAGCAGAATTTGTCTGAACCTATTAATTCTGCCAGAAGACGATTTACTAACTAATTTAACTATAGAAGTGACACAAATACCAGTTTCACAACCGTTAGTTCATCATTGCAAAAGTGTAAATTCATAGTGTTTGTTATGACTATTATTTTGGCAAACAAGGAATAAAACCCAAGACCATCAGCTCAGTATTAATATGTGCTATCAACTTAACTTACGTATAGGACTATAAGACGGACCTTATCACCATACAATAAATAATATTAAATATTAATATTAAGTATTTTGTACTGTTTATTTAATTTGTCGCTAATGCTTTGTTTTCGAGTTTTCAAAACACAATTTTGTTAATTATATTATTTATACTCATAAAATATTATATATAATGATTTAAAATATAATAATATCTTATAAGCAAATACTTATCTTCATTTAAATAAATTGGTGCAAACATTGGTTGAGCTATATTCCTTTCTGCTTCTTCCTCTATTCTTCTCATCCTCTTGTTTTCATCCTCCATAAATGACCACTGACGTTGAACAAAGTAACCCCCCTCCCCCTAGTATTGTTCATCATGGATCGACGATCGTCTAAAACGACGCCACTTGGACGCCCTAGTATGAAAGGGTGGGGATGAGGACTCTCTATCTTCACATGGAAGTTTGAGTAGCGGTCATCTGTAGACAATCACACGAACAATCCATCTGGTCATTCAGATGGAAAACTGGTTCAGTCTATTCTTTGATTCTTTATTGAATTGATTTGTCAAGAAGATCTTGTACACATAGATAGTAGCAAAATATGCATACCCATTATATTGTAGAAGAAGTAATTGTGTTATGTAATATTATTTTAAAAAATCTTCTTCAGTTTATATAGCCCCACATTTTCTGTAAAGTAATATTATGTTTTTAAATACCTTATATCTACACAAACAAATTAATTTTCTTTCAATGCACATAGCTAGAATATGTAATAACTAACATAAATTATGAGAATATTTCGGAGATTATTAGGTAATTTTAAAAATAAAATTCATATTAAAAACTAGATTCTTCTAATTTGGTCTTTTTAGATTTATACGATATAAAATCCCATCTTATCCAGATCATTTAAAATTATTACCATAGCATAGCCTAAATATCAGTATCGGCCATAAAATATATCTTAAACTACAATAAAGCTACCGTTAAATAATAGTTTCCAGAAAAAATATGTTTATTGTGATATTATTCAGCTAAAGAGATTAAAGCTCTAAAATGGTAATAGAGGTATTTGAAAATTTTAAGATAAAATATGTTAAGGTTTATAAATAGATACAAGTACATTATTTGGTAATATTAGAATCTAGGTAGGTTTAAGCTCTCATAATTTGAAAAAAGTTAATTGCTATTCATCATTTCCCTGTTAATATTTCCTGGCTTCTCTTTACAAAAATGTTAAGCCATACATTTATAATAATAGTAATAATAATTTATAAATTAATTTTAATAATAAACATTCAACTTTATATTATTTTATTTAACATTGATTACATTCTATTAAACCCACTTCAATAACCTAATGGTCAAGGCATCACTCTCATGCTGGACTGGCCTACTAAAGAGCTGTAATCGGGTTCGTAACCCAGTCGGTCTACTGAGAGTGGTTTTTACTAAACGTTTTCACGCAAATTTGAATAACTACCTCTAAAATCCTTAACATCTCTACCCCATTAGTGTAATAATTATATTTTATGCAAAATAGTCTGAACAGATGAAAGAAACTGTGATAATAATAAAAAATAGTGTGATTAACCACAATTATAACTTATATTAATTGTGAACCACTTTCTCTGAATTATTTCATATTCATTAACATTAAATAAACAAACCAAATCTTTCATAAGTGTTGAGACAATGTCTATATGGATAACGTTTTATCGACCACACGCAATACCAAGGTCATACACATTATTGTGTGATAACTCACAATATCATACTAGAGCTACCTCTGACACATTCTTATCAATACTTTATTATCTCCTGAAGCTATCCTGTATAAATGTCAACGTTTCCCCTTGTTGAATGCAACCATTATCTCAGCCTGTCACTAGTATGTAATTCCCCTTGATGAATGCAACCATTATCTCAGCCCTGTAGAAAAACTGACTACGCATTGTAATGGTGATGACGGTGTACCCGTTGTCCCCTTGTGGAAAGTTGGCCTGAATGACATCTCAACAACGCAATCATACGACCAATTTCCTAGCTCATTCCTATGGAAAACTTGTCCATCCATGGTTGACTGGTCCGAGCTTTCCACCCTTGGCTGGATCCAAGTAGATAACTTCGCAAACCTACAGCCAGTGAGAGCAAGAGGGGACGATTTGAACAAGCAGATTGGACGCTTCTTAAGCTCAAAATTATACTTAATATTTTTTATATCAAATCTTCCCTTTCCCCCCCACCCCCCCTACAATAAACACATACTTGTATGTATACGAAAGGTTTGGGTAAATAAAATGCATATGCCATCAAATGGTAACTTTTAGATATTAATATTTAAGGTTTAAAAATCAGTTATTATTTATTATTATACTATTATTATTACTATCTGATTAATCTTAGGTCTAGCGATGGGATTTATTCCTTTTGTCAGTGAACTTAGACGCCAATGAGCCCAGTCCTCTGCCTTCTTCTTCAGCTCCTAGAACTATCATCTTTCCTTCAAGTCATCCAACATAAAAATCCTCATTCCTCCTAAAATCCTCTTTCCCTCAAACTTTACTTCTACGACGTCATGCAGCAGACAGTTCCTCCTGAGGAAGTGTCCGATACAGCTTGCTTTGTAACGAAGAATCACATCCAAAATGTTCACTTCTCACCCACTATTCTTAGGACTTCTTCATCTGTCCCTCCTCTGCCCACCTGATCTTCTAAAGTATTCTCCAGCACCAAATTTAAAAGCTCTCCAAGTATTTCATTCCATTTTCCTAGGAGTAGTTTCTGCTTCATACAGCGCGATTCTCCAAATGTAGATTTCATCAGTTTCTTCCTCAGTTTCCAAATTCAAACCTTAACTGGTCACCCAGCTTTAATTTCCTTAATACACAATCCTTTGTAATCTTAATATGATACGTATTTTCAGAACTAAGTTATAAGCTAAGCTTGTTTATCTGCGTAAGGGAATAAAGGAACACCCAATAAAATATTAGATATAGTTATTACTAACGTTTGGCATAGCAAACTTTACCACCAAACCCTTCTAATATAGAATGAAAATTAAAAATTATACATGCATACGGGACTTGAACCCGGGAACTTTTGACTTAGCGTGCTAATTGCTCTACCACTAAGCTATCTAGTAATCTCCTCCATACGGTCATGTCGTAAAATAATATAAAGGCTTGCAACCTGTGTTTTGATATTTATTGTAATAATATGTAGTTAAGAGATATTGTTATACTCTGTAGTAATATATTAAATCAATATCTAGTATTATAAAACAGAGAAAAATATAGCCTTATTTGATACCAAACAGCTGATAATGTTGTGCTACTTTTTTATTTCACTAGACCTGATCTTAACCGTAATTAATATAATCCATTAGCCGGAGTAAACATGCAAATGTAGCGGAACTACTCGAACAAATAGGCTGGCTTTCTGGGGCTCACAGCAATTAACGTAGAGTGCATATCTACTAGGTATTAAGTGGCGGTGCTTGAACCTGCGAGACTTGCGTTTTACACGACAATTATTTATGTCTTGCTTTACTAGAAAAGTAGCTTTTGACAATGAGGAAAGGTTACAAACATCCTGTATTTACTATTATTCACACACAACTTTCATCAGAAACCATTAGCACAATTTTTCGTTTAAACAACCTTTTTTTACCTCGCTGTAGATTAGACTGCAGGTGATGGGGGCATCGAGATTAGAATTTCAGTCGGGTACACTAATTATTTTATTCCAAAATTGTTTTATACTCTCCCTCCACGCTAATGCGGGTGCACTTCCTTGAAATATAACCTTCTTAATCCCTAAAACCATTAGCGTAGTTAGTACATAAGTAATAATAATTAGTAAATCAGAGTATAACCTAAACGGGAAGTAAGAAGCGCTTCTAAAAAAAATACTTTTCTCAATCAGTTTGAAGCCACATTCCTTGGCCTGATGTGTTAGATTCGCATGATCTTCATTAACTGGATGGATTGAGCTGATTGGAGATGGTTTCGAAAGTTTTATTTTCAGTATAGGATCTCTAGGTGCTAGTGCGAGCGCATTTCACTTAAACTACCCATACACATTCAAATCACTTACATTACAATCTATTGAGAGCCATTGTGCTTAAAGTACAGTAAATAATTATACTAAGTGTTAATAAAATATCTGTAAATGTTTTGAAAGTATTTTTATTTTAAAGTTTTTTATGTTATACACCTCTAAAATAAAGTTTAAAATTATTATGATTAATAGCACTATTATTTGTTAAAACAAATATATTGCTGGTTTCTGGTAACCAACATTAATGATTAGTATCTGAACGATACTGTCTTTTAAGAATATGACTGTGTTTAGATGTAGTATTCTTATTCTACTGGCCTTTCAATTAAATATGGTCCTACATTTAAATATTGTAGAGTAAAAAAGTATAGTAGATTAAATTATCGATTTATTGTAAATTCATAGACAAGAGTTAATGGGTCAACCAGATTTTTTGGCTACACGGTACATTATTTTTAAATACATTTTATTTAACTATATTAAAAAGGCTAATAAATATTTGTATATATCTTGACAGGCTTACATATACAATATTTTGCTTATCAGTCAAATACCAATGTCACTCACATCATTATTATTAATAATTAACATATTTATATCGAAATAACTATTTAAAACATTCATATATTATATTTGAATAGTTTCTCGTAAGATTGGACCCTTTTTTTAACTTCAATAAATAAGTACAAGTATAAATTTGAACGTTTAAAAACTTAAAAAGTATTAGATAAGATTACAATTCCTAAAATTCTGAGATAAAAGCATCAGATAACACAAGCAAAGATAAATCTTTAAAAGATAAAACACATTTATAAAATGCACTCTGCATTATGTTGCTTTAAGTGTTCTTACCATGTCAGCACTGTTTTTCAAAGACTCAACTATTTATTCAGCCAAATAGACAAGATGATGAGTTAGAATGCTAAGCAATCGCACCAGTCGTAACCTGGATGGTATATTTAAAATAATAATATAGATCTAAAAGGTCATTATCTTATTTAGGTTTGGTGAAATACTCTTGTTTCACTGTTGTAATATAAAATATAATTTAGTAAACTTACATTTCTTTGCTCCTTAAAACATTTCAATAATAATAACTAGTTTGTGCAATGTTTTTGTAGAGAATTCCATCCAAACATTGTTCAGAATTAAAATTGAGAACTTTTTTTAAAGGTTATTTTAAACGATTTATAATATGATTTTAGTCACATTGTTCAGTAATAACATTTACATTGGTCAAAAATTAGCAGCGTTAAGGTTCCTGATATTTTGGCTCTCATGCCTAGTAACATATGATTGGCGTAAATATATTTTGTTTAATCTCATTTTACATAAAATAACTCACTGTTTGAAATATTTTAGGCCAAATCAAATTTGTATTGGAAAATAATGTGTCTAAAAATAAGTATATGTGAAAAAACTTCATTTCACGAGAAAGAAATACTCACTAAATAAATCGATCTACTACCTGTATAAATGTTATTATTTTGAATTAACAGTCACTATGGAGGTATCTCTTAAAAAGTTATTGTTTCTATGTTAATCTTGAAGGGTGCTACTATAGATAACTTTATGGTATTTTTTACTTCCATTATGTTTCCAGTCTATGGCTTGGGTCAGTATTTTATTCAAGCCATATATATCCAATACCGGCTTGCTAGGGCTGTCCTAGCTTCATGTGCCCTATAATCTAACTTAATACTAAAGGGAAAGCCTACATTTCACTAATGATATTTTTTCTTTTTGGCTAGACAGGGGTTTGAACCCGGAACCCTAGCTCAGTAGATAAATACGCTACAGACTCAGATAAGGTGTTAGACAGATAACTACATAGTCAGTTCTATAATTTATGAGCTCTTGCATCAGGAGAAGGTACATATTTATCGTCCAAGTACTACTTGGTGGTACCTCTTAGCCTCTCAGCGCCACCACACCCTTAATTAACACTTCTATTAACGAGGGTCTATTCTTGTTACTTTGGAAATTGAACACCTCCACTTTCCAAGTATGAAAGTATTTGTACTAGAGAATACACTTTTCATGATAAAAAACATTATAAAAACTAGTTGGAGCACCCACATTTTTATAGGGCTCCAGGAATGTCCAAACTAGCTCAGAGCTGAAAAGAGCACCTAGATTTTATAAATGCTGGGACTAATGGATGGTGGAAAAAAATGGGCTTAACACATAAGTATAAGGTAAACTTAGTCTAGATGAATTAATATTTTTAAATAGTGATACACAAAATAAATAAATTAAGAAAATAAATTAATTTATGACGAGCTAATTATTATTCAGGCAGACGTGGTTCAAGATTCCCTGCCTAATATGCATTAAATAAATGATAATACTTATTTTAAAATTTTAGAATATACTCTTTTAAAAAAACCAATACGGTTATATTCAGTTTAAAACCCAATTTACTTCGGAAGATAATGTTTAAATAAGCCAGATGCTGAAGTATGGAAAGTTAGAATAGAAGAAAAAGTATAAGGTATTTAATAAAATAGGTATTAACCCTATTGGCAATAAAGATAAATCACTGCAAGATGATCAGTGGGTCTATGCCGTATTCTTGATATTTATATTATTTTGAATTAATTACACTTTAAAATATTAATCGACTTTAAGACAAAAAGGAAGAAAAAATTTCTTCCTTCTAGCTTCAAAAGTTACCGATGAGTGTTTTCTATTTCTTATTTTTAAAAATAACAAAAACTATTTACTTTCAAAATCAAAAAGACTAAAACATGAGATTTTGAAATGCTATTATAATAAAAATATTTAGGCCTTGTAGTTGAGAAAACTAGTCACAATATCGGGATGGCTTGGAAAATATTATTATTAGGATTTTAAACAGTACTATCAGAATTATATTTTAACTAAAACACTGGAGTTAATCACCTTAAACTATATTTAAACGAAAACTTTGCTCAAATAACATCATTCTCATGAGCATGATCGAATAGAACATCGGTGTACACGGGTCTGCAATAGAAAAATGGTTTGAAAACTAATAATTGATTCTTATAGAGTTTTGGGCGCTGATTTCAGTAAAAAAGAATTCCATCCCATACAATTTTGCACAAACTCAAATTTTCGATTTCCAAATCCACCAATTGACTGCATTAAGATTCTAAGAATCTTCTTTTATTATATTTCTTTTAAACCATTTTATTTTTATCATTAAATTTTTCAAGGTGTATTATAATAATAATAATAATAATAATAATAATAATAATAATAATAATAATAATAATAATAATAATAATAATAATAATAATAATAAAAATAATAATAAAAATAATAATAATAATAATAATAATAATAATAATAATAATAATAATAATAATAATAATAATAATAATAATAATAATAATGGTTCAAATGGAGGGAGAGGGGTGGCTATTTGGTTGGGTATTAGTACTTCTTTCTCATGGTTCAGAAACAGAGAAATATATTTTATTCCATACTTTTCTCAAGATGGTGACCTGGTTCATTGTAGCAATGTTCCTGGACTTATGGTGAGGTTTGAAATACAGTATGATGTGAATGAGTGGAGGCTCTTTATTGACTTGTCAAAAAGAAGCCTCAAAGCACTGCTTCTCCATCATGGTAGTAAATATGTTTCAGTACCAGTAGAACATTCTGTGTACCTGAAATAAAGCTTTGAGAATTTAGCTTTAATTGTCACCAAAGTGAAATACAAGGATTATGGATGGACCATATACGGCGATTTTAAAGTACTATCCATGCTTCTTGGGTAGCAGGGAGGTTACACTAAGTAACCCTGTCTCTTTTGTGAATAGAATAGCAGGTATAAGAGGCAAAACTGGATCATAAAGTGTTGGCGACTTAGGAATACTTTAGAACCCGGAAGCAAAATGTATTACGGAAGTCTTTGGTTGATCCAAGAAAAGTTCTCCTGCCTCCACTTCATATCAAGATTGGTTTTATGAAGCAATTTGTAAAGTCTCTGTCAAAAGAAGTAGAGTGTTTTAAATACTTAAATTATAAGATTTCGAGACTGTCGCAAGCGAAACTGGAAGGTGTTTTTGTTGGTCCAGATAATCAGAAACTTCTGAAAGACGTATTCATTGAAACAAAAATGAATATTTTGGAGAAATATGCTTGGAAAGCTTTCAAAGAATTCGTAACAAAATTTCTTGGAAACAAAAGTACCCCAACTTAAAGTGTAGTGTGGAAACTATGCTCATAAAATGCATGGACTTGGTTTGTTCGATGAGCTTGAAAGTGCACTTCCTGAATTCCCATTTGGACTACTTTCCTAAAAAATCTTGGTGCTTTAAGTGAAGTGCAGGGGGAAAGATTCCATCAAGACATCAAAAAGATGGAATACAGAAAACAGGGCAGATGGAACATAAACATGATGGTGGACTGTCTGTGGATGCTGCACAAAGAAGAGCCGAAAGGTGTATGCAAAAGAAAAGGCAGTATAAGGACTTGTAAATCCCAATAAGTGTTGAGAATGGTTTTCCATCAATGATTTTCTAAGTATAATCTTTATAGATTTTTTTCAAAAATAAATAAGTTTTAACCCGTATACGTATTAATAAGGGCTTCTCCCATATTTTCATATCCACTTTGTGAAAAATCCATACGTGGTAGAGAAAAATTGATTATATATTTGAAACCAGCATACTACAAAGCATAAGAATCACTCATTACTTTTCAGACAATTTTCAATAACCCAAATTTTGCAGGCCTGTCATATCGATAGATCATCTAAGATCAATTATTGAATCAATTATTACTTTGTTTTCGTATAATATTTTAAGTAAAATTCTTGTCTACTTATCAAACTGTCGTAACAATTGAACTTTAAATGATTAAGATATAAATTATGGTGGTGACAATTAAATCTAACTACAAAAGAATGGGGAGTACTATTACAAGCTGGAGTTCTATCTTAAGATAGTTAAGATACCTATATAATGGTTGATTAACCGTGAAACAATGGTTGAGCCAACGTGAGTGTATTCTCAAGATTGGTTGGTCATCCTCAATCCTTCAATCTGGCCATACCTTTACTTAATATATTTAGGATTGTCTCTCCAATCCTACTACTATCACAAACGTGCTCTAAGGGATGAGATGAGTCAGCGTCTCTTAAAATAAGAGGATATCCTTACATGAGAAATCCGTAAGCTAATATTTGCGATTTTAGGATACAAAAACGCATGTGCTAACGTAAATATCACAACGGGGACTTCTAGATATTGTCATACTCAGATTTTACTGGATACGGGGTGACCTGGTGGTCTAGGGTGAATGTGTCGTCAAACTTCTGTATCGGGGGTCCAGGGTTCAATCCTCGGTCCCGGCACAGATTTATCTGATTCCCAAACCCTTCCTTCACCTCTGTCAAGACGTGTATTAATGACAACTTGTGAATGTATGGAATGCCTGCCTCCACCGTGGTTCGGATCCCACGTTAAACTGTAGGTCCTCTATTTCATATCACAATCACCCTACCATTACACATTAGCGTAAGTGCGTATCACCCAAACAGGTAGTAAGACGCGGTAATAATAATAATAATAATAATAATAATAATAATATATACGCACTAACAAACCCGCTTTGTATATTGTAAAAAGGGGAGGGGGTGTCTCTCTGTACTCTATTCATACACATATGACTGCGCTAATCATGTCATCCGCCCAGGTGATTAAACCGCACATCCGTTTCCAATGGTGCGCCAATCTGGAGTCATCATGTACAGATTTAATTGGTATGGATCAGAGCAGGGCACCATATTTGTCAAAGTATTCAAAAATGCATCGAATGAGAAACGAAATTGGCAGACCCATGTAAAATATTGTTAAATTAAGTTGTTAAATAGAACATTAAAAAAAACCAGACAGTTTGAACAAGTTTAGTTTAATACATGTACACTTTGATTACTTAGTTAAAACAGCCTCAGGCTCAAATTATTAAAATTGTTCCAAATTAAAATGTAGGACAATTCAATATAAAATTTGACAATCCTTTTTCTGGAAAGTTGCAGAAACATCGGATGGATACCTGAATAACTTTTGGGTTGGAAAGATGGAAATGTATAGGTATCTTTGCTTGGTAAACTACATGATCAACGATTTGTGAGTAAACGAACAATGATCAAAATATATATTTAATCTAAAATTATTTCTAAAGTGTTATTTTTTCTTATAGTTTCCTGCTCCAGATCTCAATACCGATATTATGGCTCGTCTTATTCCCATCCCGCAGTAAAAATTTAACTCCCATCCATCCCGAGTCTAGACTCAAACTGAAGGCAGAGGTGAAACAGAGCTGCGAAAATGATTTTAGGGGAGTTTTGGATGGGATTATTGCGTCAATGAATCATTCATAAAGTGAAATGCTTTCAATGATATGCGGAAATATCAAGTTACGACCAGCACAAACCGGTAGCAAAAACTACTACTGTGAGAGCTGGAAAACTCAAATTTTTCAAACTTTTATGGCCAATTGTCTACCTCTATACTTTAGTGGTTGGAGTGCATAGGTTAAAAAATCTAATATCCCGGGTTTGATCCCTGGCAATTCCAGATCTTTATGTGAAGTAGCGGGTCTGAAACGGGGCTAACTAAGCTTCGTGAGGATAACTGAGGAGCTACTTGAATAAAGAAGTAGTAGCTCTGGTCTATAAAACGTAGATGAACGGCCAGAAAGTTATTTTTTGCTGACCACATGGCACCCTCTATCCACAAATTTTGGCACTATATTAGCCAACATGCGGTGGATGCTCAGTCTGTATAGCTCGCCTGCGGGCTGAGGCCATGGAGATTTATTTAAATGGTCAATTCGTCGCGTCTGGCAACTGGCGACATGGTTGCCCACTCCAGGTCTTGTTCAAACGAATGATTATATCAACATACCAACATCATACCTCTCTTTTTCTCTCTCTCTCTCTCTCTCTCTTAATATATATATATATATATATTAGAGAGAGAGAGAGAGAAATATACAATATATATATATATATATATATATATATATATTAGAGAAAGAAAGAGAGGTATGATATATATATAGGGGAAGTCAGGCAATTATGAGCACCTTAAGAAAATCTGTTATTCCATAAAAAGATTAAGGCTATCCAAAAGTAATATTATTTTATTCAATTACTCATTCAATTATGTCTACAAAATACAATGAATATGAATGATATTTTAACAACTTTGGTCTAGAAAAAATAATAATTAAGAATCCGCAAGTGCTCATATTAAAAGAATGGGAGGAAAATATTAGCACACCCAAAGGGTTTCGGCCATTTTGTTCGTTGTGGTGAGATGTTAACTTTAATTTTTTTTTCAAGAGATGCAATGAGTAGGTTTCATGTTACATTTGAGCTTAAATAACGACCAAACAAAATATAAATATAGTCCCTGTTTCTTAAACAAACTATGGGAAACGTTTTAAAAACTTAATTATAAACTTACCTTTTCATAAATTGATTAATACAGGACGGTGTGATTCTTTAATTATCGCCATGTGCTTCCGTCTATGTTGCTATGTTGCTATGTTGCAATTGAACGTTCTTCAGTAAAGTGGCAGCACATACTTGACAAGGGGATTGTTTCATACGGGTATGCTCATATATCACAACTGCTCATATTAGCCTTAGCTCCCCTATATATATATATATATATATATATATATACATATATATATACATATATATATATATACATATATATATATATACATATATATATATATACATATATATATATATACATATATATATATACATACATTTTATATATATACATATATATATACATATATATATATATATACATATATATACATATATATATATACATATATATATATATACATATATATATACATATATATATATATATTATCCCTATCAATCGAATCCCCCCAACAAGGCTACTCCAGGGATCTTCCTCGATATATAGGGTGAATTCTTGGTTTGATCGGTGACCACACTGATGATATATTCTATAAATAAAATATTTAGTTAGTAGGGCCTAGTGTAAACTGCCAGCAGAAAAACAGAACGTTTGGAATAGAATATATATAAAAATATATTTTTTATGTAAAGCTTAAAGACGTCTATTTACCAAATGTATTCTTATCAGAACCAATTTAAATGGTTTTTGAAATTTATAATCACAAATATATTTTGATAAATACTAAAGGCGATCATTTATTTGTCTTTGGGTTTATGACTTGACTACTTGTTTTCTTATCACGGTATCTTACTAGCTGTTCAAGCTATACGTATATATGATAGTTACCCAAATGGAATAGGGATGAAAAAGGAAGAAGCGTGGTAAACAATAATTTAGAGAAAAAAAATAACTTAGAAGACCCGACCGAGATTCAAACCCTAGTCTACCCATCATCAGTAGGTCAGTTTAACACGAGAGTGACGCCTCAGAACCAACCGGTCACTCTAGTATGTGGTACTTGACAACTTGTTCTCAATGTGTTCATTTGACAGAGCTTGCATCTTATCTAGGTGAGCGAAATCAGGATTATATGTAATATCATGAAAGAACAAGTTTTTTTTCCGAGCAATTCATCACATGTAGCTATTTTTTATTCATACAAAATTAAAAACTTAGCTTTTCAACCATCTATTCAAATCATTCTAGACCTCAACACATTTATAAAACAATGCTCTAAATAAACATGTATCTCTTCAGAAAATATATGTCATCGCACAAACTAACAAGGAACATTTTATTTAATTTGCTTTGGAATTCGTCCAATATGGGAGAGTCTTTTTCTCTTTCTATTGTTTTTTACTTTTGTTCTTCATTATTTGGGAAAAATAAATGTTATCTACTTTGCTACTTTTTTTATTCAACGGACATGAAAAATGAAGCCATTATTCATATTATATCCATGTTATCGCTTTTTATTTCGGAACAGTATCTCAGCTGTAACATTTTCACGCTTCAGTTTTTGTTTTGTTTTAGCTGTTGTTGTTTTGCTCCCGAATTTTTAAAGTTACTGACATTAGATCAGTTTTTATGTCGTTCTTTCGTGTGTAACAATACACAATGTTAATTAACGGAATGCTAGTGGGTATTTAATCGTGCAATAAAATATACCAGTCATATATTTCAAATGAGTTAGAAAGAGAGAAGAAATTATCCCTTGTAAACATACAATTTAACGTGACACAAAAATTATAAACATTAAAATATCATGGCCATAAATAAAATTGACCTTCATTTGAGTTTGTTTAAATTTTTTAACTTTTTTATTTTGTTACTTGGTTTGAATACATTTTACTTTATCATCAGGATATACAAAGCAGAGAAACAGTTTTTGTGAAGGTGAAAATATTGTTATTAAAATTTTAGTGTTATAATAGGTTTTATGAAAATCTGAATATAATAACCTTTTAGTTTTGACATGTTTTATTTATCCATACGTCTAAATAACTGTTTAAATGCATGTCTAGGCTTGTATACACAATAAATCATCTAAAGTGTTAAACTAAATATGTATTTTAGTTACCTTCCATAATATTTAAATAAATCAAAAATTCAATTCAATATAATATTACGAATTATATATATATATAAACAAATTACTAAACATGAAAATAGGGTACCTTACCTTTAAAAAAATCCATATATCCCGAACCGGTATTAGGAAGTGACAAAAAACCCTCAAAGTATATTTTTTTGAAAACGACTATTTTGACTACACTTTGGTTAATTTATATAGTTGAAATTGGTTCAGACATTATGATCAAATGTATGATAGTAATATATAATATAAAAAATCGTTAATTTTTTCCTAGATATTATTTAATCAAACAATTTTTTAGACTAACTTTTCACGTGTGATAGTTATAGAAAATACTTGTTTATCGTATCTGAGTTTACTAGTAATTCAATTGAATTAATCCTTAAATTTAAAATAAATCTTAATATAATATTATGAGTTAAACTTTTATTTGCTTTAAAAAATTGACCTTGGTGGTATTGAGGTAAAGTGCTCGTCTCGGAACCCGATGTTCGTTGGTTTAAAACTGAATTTCTTCTGCCTAACACGAGAGTGACGCCTTAGACCGTTAAGCCACTGTAGAGGGTTCAAATATCTCGCGTTTCTCTCTCTCATATAATACATTCATCTCTATTTCCCTTCCAGTTACTATCCCTACCAAACGATCTTTATTCCTCCTTGTATTTGTCTACGTATTTCTCCACGTTCCTTCTACCTTTCTCTGAGAACATTGAGATACCGAGAGTCATTTTGATAAAACTTCTCTTCTGATTATCTTAGGTGATGATTTGTTCTGTAAAACACGTGAGGGAAAAGGATTGGAGGAAGAAAAAGTAGGAAAAGAAAGAAAATTGGTGATTAGTTTGGTTTTGGTTCTAAAAGGTGATGTAATTGACAATATTTTAGCATAAAGATAAACCTACTCTCGTACTTGATAATATTATTTTTTATTTAGGAAAAAGAATTTTTTTTATTTTAATACAATATACAAGTGCTTACAGTTTTGATAGGAGTATTCCATCTACCGTTAATTATAACAATTTTACCTTTACCGATATTACTATGGCCCTATCTTATAAATAACACCTTGGTGATTTTAAGAAAGTGAAGTTTGTGAGCTTTCAGAATAAACGGATATAGTATACATACATTACTTGTTGTTTTATGGTATCGTTAAAAGAAAATGTACATTTTGCCTTAAATAATGACAAACATATATTTTGTTCTATTGATTTGCCCATAAGAACTATTTTAAGTTAAAAAGGTGTGTAAAGTGCAAAAATAATTAAAAGGTACAAAGTAAATCAAATCTTTTTTTAAAGGTAAAAATGGTAATTATAAAGTGTAGAATGGATTAAAAAGTAAAAATGTCAGTTAGGGAAAGAATGAGAGAAGAGTAAAAATGGCAAATGTGAAAAAAAGGGTAAAAAAGCAAAAAAAGGGCAAAAATTGTAAACTGGACAGGAATGCTAAAAGTAAATCTAGTAAAAATAAAAAGGATTTAAAAGCTAAAAGGGATTAAAAAAATGCCTAAACAGTAATAAAGAAAAATGTAGAAAGGGAAAAATGTGTAAAAAAAATACCAAAAAAGCAAAAAGGTGTGAAGAGTGAAAAGAGGGTGAATGGTGAAAAATGTGTAAAGGGTGTAAAGGATAAGAAAGGGTAAAAAGTTTAAAAATTATATCTTATCAAAATTTGAAAATTCTGGTTTCCAGGTGCCCATGTTCTTTACATAACTGTATGCGCAAATGTAGTACTAAATCTATATCTCGGAGTTAATATAACTTCATTTTTACGGTTTTTAAAAATTCAAATCAATTGTTTTTATTCCCAGCTTCTACACATTTTCGAGCACAGGGTCCACTAATTTTAAAATTTCAGACCTCTGCGTTCAGTGGATATTGTACCACGCTCATGACAGAAATACTCTTCATTTTATTAATATAGATGGTAGAATGATAATAATAATTATATTTAGGAACGTCACAGTTATTTGATTTAGTATTTTAAACCATGCTTATAAATTTTATATCCTTGTAAAAAATGCAGCTGTTTTGTAAATTCGCATTTTGCCAATACCGTCGACTTTTTGAAGTAATTTATTTTGACAGTAAACAGTTTGTGTCTAGAAATACATAAAAAATTTAAATTACTAATATAAATGTAAATTATTTAATGGAATTACTTTATTTATTTTAAAACTTAAGTTTTAATAATGTAGCTGTGCTCTAGATACTCCGGTTCCAAGTTATATATTTACTGTGGATCATATTTATTTAATAAAGTTAGGAACATGGTTTTGTAATAATGGCTGGTCTTGAATCCGAGTAAGCAGAGCTTACTTGAACTCTACATTTTATATGTTCTCATCAATCAAATGGACCTTCATAATGCCATAAAGTAACAGGGTATATTAGCACCGTACCATTTATTTGTTATTACTAAAATACAAAATTACCTCTACCTCTATGGTTTGTGGACCTATTATTTCTAAGAAACTTTCATATTAATAATAATAATAATAATATAATATTTTTATTATTATTTTTATTAATATTTTTATTATTATTATTAATAATATTATTAATAATAATATTATTAATATTATTATTATTATTAATAATAATATTATTAATAATAATAATAATATTATTATTATTATTATTATTATTATTATTACCATTGGAGTTTACCAACAACACAACTAGAGGCTATGTAATATCATTAAAATTATTTTACTCATGTTAATGTGTAAAACAAGATCCGTAAATTCTATATCATTTTTTTTAAAAAAGCTCTATAATATACATGTGTGTGTCTGTCTTGTTTTTTAATGAAGCCTTAAACTAAAATATTGTGATATTTTCAGGGGACAGAAATGTCAGCTTTGATACACATGCACGCCCTCCCCTAAAGTAAATATCTAGATGCACCACTGAATCTTAATATCTTCAAAATTAATCTTGCTATAAGTCCGAAAAGGTATTTACGTCTATAAAACATGAGTAAAACTATTTGGAGAAAGCATTTTTATGTCTTCTTATAAAACCGTTGTCATACAAATAGGTTTTATCTAATCAAATTAGCTATAAGCTAAACAGAATCAAGCCTACCCTATAAAAACATAGATCATGCAAATACATCACAGGGAACATTTTCAATAACTCAAGTTTGGGGGTGACAGACAATTAGTGTCAAGTCAAGGGCTCTACCTGAACAGGATATAAATGGGGTAAGGTGAGGGGGAGTAGAGGGACTTACAAAAAAGATGGTAAGATAGATAATGTCAAAAAGGGGTTTGGGAAGAGAGGGAGAGGTACTTCTGATAACAGACCCCTATAGCAGGAAACTACTGAACATTTTAAACAGTTAAGACATGATTTAATTTGAATATACCATATTTTGTAAAAAATATTGTATTATAAATATTCGTCGTGTATAATATAACTATCTTATTCTCTATAATAATATGATAGCTTCAAAACTATATTCTTGTATTTCATGTTTTATTTAATTTTAATTTATTTGAAATTACATCTTATTGTAAAACAGTAAATATTAACTTGTAACTTTTTTATTAATATAGTTCATTTTAAATTTACAAGTTAAATATAGTAATACAAAAAACATGTTTTTACTATGCATAGTTTCTGAGAAATAGGCTGTACAACATTATTGTTCTTATACAGTAAGTGTCCATTCTAATCTTAATACTTTTTTTGTACTTTATCATATCAAGAAAAAGTATTGTGATCGTTAAAAAATCTATCTTGAGTTCGTGACAAATTATTACGTATTATATGAAAACGAGCCCAATAAAATGGATTTTACCATTCTGTCCGTTCCCGTGTCTGTATTTCCGTCTTTACCAGCCCACAGATCCAAAACAGTTTAATGGATTTTGTACAAACCTGATATTTAGATATAATAGAGTTATACCATAAATATGTTTCTACTCTAGCTTCTCGATTAAGGGTTTTGCTACCGAATAGTTTTTTTAGTAACAAATTTATTTAAATGGCTTTAACGAACTTGTTTAAATTTCATAGCAAGTATTTGTGTGACATGAGACATTGGGTTTTGGGCAAAAGCTAGTGTAAGATTAGTTTACTGGAGATTGATTTTTCTAAAATTTGAAATAATTTAAATGAACAATGAAAATTTAGTTCCGAATGGGTATCTTGGGCGTATTTGACACAAAATAAAATTGAATACTTTGTTTTGGGTATTAATTTTGTAAGGGGTCTGTTACTGAAGAGATATTTTTGAAAGTTCGAATTATTTTGGAAATGGCTACAACGATTTTGCTTAAAATGTATATCTGGAAAGCGTTTGACATGAACATGAAAAATAAAGCTGTATACTTGTTTTGGGGGGAAAATGTATTCACGGCTAGTTTACTGATGACGTTTTTTCTTAATTTTAATATTTTAAAAAATGGCTTTAACGATTTGGTCCGAAATTGGTCTTGGGAGACTATTTACAAATCAATAATAGTGTATCATTTTTTATTTAAAAATAAGTTAACTTCTGGGCAGTCTACTTACAACAAATTATATAAAATGGGAATATTTTGGAAAATGTTTTTGACGATTTAATATTCAACATGGAATCTGTGAATAGATTTCAATTTATAAATACCAGATATGAACTAATTTAAGTGATCCCTCATTCTAAAGTTGAATAACGTTGAGGAATTGTCTATAGCTCTAATTTTTTACATTTTCTAAATCATTTGTATGCTCTTTGCTTATTTCCTATTCCCTGCGGTCCATTTCGGTGTAAAACATAGCGTTACATATAACTTACATATTCATGAGACTTTTACAAACATCACACTCATCCTAAAAAATAAATTTAAATAATTGATTGGACTGCATTCAGTGTTTTATATGAGTATGTATCTCACTACATGTGTTAAAAAAATGCAAATCTTGTGAAATGTTCATATGTGTTTGTTAATTTTGCCATGTATTTTAACTTTGGGCTGGGAAGAAATGTTTTATAAAGCATAAACAAAAAGTTATTGAGAACATTAAAATAATTACATAGATATAAAACTATTATGTATATATTATCTAAATTTATAAAGGTACAGTACATATAGAAAGACCAATAGTTTAATACTGACTTATGGGTTCCCAAATTTATTTTTTATAATTGACAAATGTAATTATTTTTAGAACTGCAGAAGAAGAAAATAAAAAATGTTTATAAAATTCTAAGGTTCCCCGAGGATTTAAAAAAAAATATATATATCTAAGCTTAAAATTAAGAGTAGTCTACTGAAAGTAAAAAGAGAAAAAAATTGATTTTCTTTGAAATCTTTTTAACGGTTTTTACTAATTTTTTCATCCAGACACTGTTTAACATTCAACGTCAATCCTCATTTTCAAATGAAATTCTACAACATAATTTGTAGAAATTTCAAATTTTAATTTCCTAACTCCACAAACTATTTCAGGAACTAAATGACGTATCATTGTTAAGTTCTAGTACAATTAAAAATATTAATGTTTTATTTGAGAAATATTTTTATAAAACCAATACTTTCTGAACTATGTACAAAGATGTAATTTTATGGAGTTTTATGAATATTGAAATTGATTGATATGCTCGTTGATATCAGATAATTTTCTCTTCCCTGTTTTCTGTAACAGTAGTCTATATTATTTCATCTATGCTCTTTAGCTGAGTGTTTCTGCAACAAGGTATCTTATTTTGTTTTACCATTTAGTAAACATATTTATTTTAAGATAAAAGAGAAAGTGAGTGTGAAGTATCGCTCCATTTATTATTTTATAATATATACATATTCTCAATTATTTAAATCTTCACACACCTATTCATTTTGTTTAGAAATTTTGTCTACCTATTCGAAAGTAGTTGCATCCAGATTAAATAGCAAATTGTTATTAAATAGCTATCATATAAATACATATCATTATTATTATAATTCTAAACGAGATCAGAAAGTTCCATTCTGCACTGTTAGTAATCTGAGTGCATTTATATTGAATGTCAAACAAGCTAAATGAAAGTCCTATTAATAGTTCTCACAAATTTAAAATTATTGCTGATATTTGGAGCTTGTACATTGCGTTCTGCTATCAGTTCAGACAATTTGCAAAGAATGGATGCTCTTTTTGTTGCGTGAATATTGAGCACTGCTATCAATTCAGACTATTAGCCAATTATGACTTGTTTATGCATGTACAGTACTTTCGGAACTATTCGTAAGTTATGGCTGTTAGTTCTCGACAATTCATATCTCGTGTTTATTTTATATAGTAATGTATTATTAATATTAATTTTTTTTAAAGTTAAAATATGGTGTCTTATTATCTAATAGAGAGACTAGTTAATTCATTTGTTGTTTCAGTTAATCATACAATTGTCAACGTGAGATAATTTTTCAACTTTTGTCCTCATTTGGAAGCAAAATATTATAAAAATGAATTGGGTTTCACTCATCGAAAGAAAAATATATATATATAAAATATATAATAAATAAATTTAATATATATATATAATATATAAAATAATTATATATAATAAATATAATATTATATATTAAATATAAAATATATATAATATATTTTTATATAATATATATATATAAATATATATATTCTTTCGATGAGTGAAACCCAATTCATTTTTATAATAGTATATATAAAGTATAAAGTATATATAAATATTATAAAAATGAATTGGGTTTCACTCATCGAAAAATATATATATTTATATATATATCTCTTTCGATGAGTGAAACCCAATTCATTTTTATTATAAATAATATATATATATATACCATCTCTTTCGATGATAAACCAATTCATTTATTATATAAATATATATTAATATACATCTCTTTCGATGAGTGAAACCCAATTCATTTTTATAATATTTTGCTTCCAAATGAGGACAAAAGTTGAAAAATTATCTCACGTTGACAATTGTATGATTAACTGAAACAACAAATGAATTAACTAGTCTATCTATTAGATAATAAGATACCATATTTTAACTTTAAAAAAACACATATTTCTAGTATATATAATATATATTATATATACTAGAAATATGTGTTGTTCAATCTCCACATATTAATACTGGTTAACCACATTTGTACCCTAGTAGGGAAGAGATGAGTAAAATATGTTTTATTGAAATGTCCCCAACATTTGCTTTGAGAGAAGGTTGGATACCATAAATAAATAAAATTGATGTTCACCAAGTCGGAATTCAAATCACCAAAACAAAAGATAATACTTATGGACCTATAGTTTTTATGTATGACCACAGTTGTTGGTAGAAGACTAGATTAATTATTAATATAGCCATAACTACACAATAAACATCTAGTTGTTCGGTTTTTATAGCTCTAATAGTCTCAACTAATGAATTAAAAAGATAATGAATACGACACATAGAATATTAAATTATTTTTCTGGCTTCACATTGATTATGAATTTAAATCTGGACGCAATAACAAACTCTTTAGGTCTTGATCAATAAAAAATTTAAAATATTAATTAATGATAAGTACTCTAGCCATCATTATAGCCCTATGTAAACAATAGTACCAAGTGCGCCATATATTTGCTATAAAATGGTCTTGTTGCAAAGCGCACATTATTGGCTATCATTCATCAGCTAATTGATGAATGGTAGAGTGATGTGCGCTGGAATTGTGTGTTACATAAACGTATCTACATAATTAATCAAAATTATTGTAGAACACACTTTTTAGACAATGAATGACAAGTTTAATCACTAGACCTGATCTCAAATACATACGATAGTTTTTGAACAATTGGCTTCATTTTTAATGTTCGCCTACAATATTGTTTATCGCCTCCATACAACATATTTTTTCCCCTATCGTTAAGACAAATTAATATTTACAAAGCCTTTGAGATCCTACTTGACCTAAATAATATCATTATTTCAGATAATAGAAGCTTATCGTTAGTCCCTATTGAGTTAATGAAGAGGAAAACTTTTACATTGCAAAGAAAAAAGTCATATTTTGTAAACAAGATTTAAAAAAATCTATTTTCAATTTATTATGTCGCTAACGTCTTGTCTGTATCTATGAGAAAGTATTATTATTATTATTATTAGCACCGCGTCTTACTACCCGTTCGGGTTATACGCACTTACGCTAATGTGTAATGGTAGGGTGATTGCGAGATGAAATGGAGGACCTACAGTTTAACGTGGAATCCGAACCACGGTGGAGGCCTGGCATTCCTCACATTCACAAGTTGTGATTAATACACATCTTGTCAGAGGTGAAGGAAGGGTTCGGCAATCAGATAAATCTGTGCCGGGACCGAGGTTTGAACCCCGGACCCTCAGCACAGAAGTCTGACACCTTACCCCTAGACCACCAGGTCACCATGAGAAATTAATTTTACACTATCGAATAATGTTGGGGCTATCTTTATATGTTATTATTTTTAAGTTAGGTAATATTATCGTGTTGATTATGTAGATGCATATGTAAATGATCATTATAACATTATAAGATATTGTAGGTGTTATGGTTAAATCTATTTTCTCAGAGAAAGTTAGTTACTTCTTAAATTTGAAAAAATGATTAACGTTCAAAAAGATTAGATTAAAATAGTAAAGTGCTAGATTTATTGATTTTTGTTAGAATAATTGTAGTTGATTAAATCATATGAATTGCGATTTTACTGTTGAAGCCTGTAGATAATAAAGTTTTATTTTTTTTTCCAATTCTTTAAAAAAAATTGATTTTATTTTTATAGTACAATTATTTTACTTGGTATGAGTCAAGCTTATAAAAGAGTGGTTCATCCCACTAATAAAATTTAATCAGATTTTCTACTACCAGGGTTGATATACTGCCAGCTCTAACATTGGCACTCATAGCTTTAACTAGGCGGTTAAGTTCCGTTTGGGTGACTTGGGAGTGACATTGACTGTGTTTTGCATCTTTTCAACAGATGCATTTCATTAATTAAAAATATTCACTTTTCTAATCTCGTGTTATTTAATTTATGTAGTATATGGATTGCTTGAAAGAAAAAATATGAAGCATTTGAAACTAACTCTAACTCTCTCTATATATATCTATATATATTAGTTTAAGATGCGTATATATATATATATATATATATATTAGTTTAAGATGCGTATATATATAGGCTATCTTAAACTAGTATTTAGGTACATTTTATACAAATTACCCTATTAATCCTGTACTCTATCTCTCTGTTTAGTTGCATTAGGAACTCGAAGGTTCATTACCACATTTACAAAAGTATGCCACCTATCCCTATCTCTTTCAGGTATATTCTAATGCTATCTCCACATCTGCGTTTCTGTCTAACCAATGGTATCTTACCATTTGGTTTACCAGTCAATGCTCTGATCACGGTTATAGAATCTCCCATTCGCACTGTATGTCCTTCATATAGTAATCTGCGAGATTTGACTATCCCAATGACGTCTTGTGATGAATACAACGTATCTGGCTCGTAATTATGTAACCTCCTCCATTCTCACTCCTAATCCCTACTACTTAAAATTATTCGTAAATGAGGTATAATAAATATCTTCAAACTATCTCAGTTTAATCTCAAAGTAAACTTTTATAAAATGAGCTTGCCACCATTGTTTAATCTGATTTACATAGTGACGTAATTTATTATTATTATTATTATTATTATTATTATTATTAGCACCGCGTCTTACTACCCGTTCGGATTATACGCACCTACGCTAATGTGTAATTGTAGGGTGATTGTGAAATGAAAATGGAGGACCTACAGTTTAACGTGGAATCCGAACCACGGTGGAGGCCTGGCATTCCTCACATTCACAAGTTGTGATTAATACACATCTTGTCAGAGGTGAAGGAAGGGTTTGGCACCAGGTCACCTGTGACGTAATTTGATTTGGAACATAGGTGTGAGGTAATTTAAAATAAACCATATTTTTTTAACATATAATATGTACTATAAGTCGCTAACAAATAATTCCTAGAAGCACGCATTCACAAAAATGATTAAATTAGAAGGAGAGAAAAATGCATTTCTTTCTTTTTGTCATTGAATCATTCTATCGATTACCATCGGGGGTCAAAGTAAGGATTTCTTTTTCTGGTTCCCTCTGCTAATTTTACAAGTCAACTTCTGACGTAACCACTACCCCATCAATCAGGTGATCCCTTCTAACCCCTTAGCACACCCCTGACTACCTTCTACTTCAAGTGTGCTATTATTCGCTGAGAACAGAACTCTGATGAATGCCACCAGCTAACATTTTGTTGAATTTCTATTCCATGGACTTTTGAAAAAATTGGTGCATCTTTTAAAACGGCCCTCTTAAAACTTAAAAACATCCTTCTCCAAGCTGTACGTAAACATATATATGAACTAAAACATATATAATAATATTTATATATTAATATAGGTATTTTTACATATACAAGCCTACTCAAACATATTAGGCCTAACCGTATTATGTGCTACTAGATAAATAAATAGCAAATAGTGATTTCACAAATGTTGATCTCAAAGTTCAGAGCATTCATATGAACAAGGGTAAAATAATTTTTTTTTCAACTAAAAGTAGATAATTTTTCTTAATCGAGTAGCTAAAACAGAATTGACATTTTATTGTGGTACGTGTCTAAGATTCAATTTAGTGTTTAGGTCAGGGGGTCACTTTATATATATATATATATAAGTTTTAATATCATTTCTTACATTAGTTCATAATGTATGGAATGAAAAGAAAATTTTAAATTTTATAAGATACATGAATAATTGGAAGATTGGAATGAAGGGGTTTGGGTAGGGTATGGGGGATTCCCCGGACTTATGCTCTTAGGCTAAGTTTAAAGAGTGGGTCGTTAGTGAAAGACTTACTTGAGCCAAATTAGCCTCTTCTTCATAAAATAATTGGTAAATAATAACTTGCACTCCATAACGGAAACAAGTTATAAACCTATTTACACGCAATACTTTAAAAACTCACTCGCCAAGATCTAGATGACAATATTTATATTTATTTCATGTTAGCCATTCGTGTAATTAATCAAGAAATTTCAGGTTCCCACATTCAGCATTTAACACACAAATAATTAAAGTAGTATTGTATTATGTTTTAACAATACTTTCCTTAAGACCTATTAGCAGTAGGCTATATATTCAATAACATTCAATAACAACAGTGAACCAACTAAATCATGCCCAGTTCCAGAAAGCCTGATTTCCTAAAAATCTTTGAGGATGCGGTTCGTGTATTAGTCTCTTTTTTTTTTTTTAGCTCAAGCGCGTAACTTATATTATAAACTACGCAAGCGCGTAACTTATATTATAAATCACGCAGGCGCGCACATCTTACGAAGCTAACACCGAGGTAGGCCTCTCCTTAACTGTCCAAATATTGTTCCCACGGTATTCACGTCCACTTCAACCGGGCGAACATGAAGTGAAGGTTCGTGTGAAGGATACTCAAGAGGTCGAGGGTCTTATCTAGAGATTAGGTCTGCCTGGAAGACTCCCTTATCTGATCACCAATATGGTAGCGTGTCTTTAACAATTTCAGAAAACTTCCACTCCTCCACTATAAAAATATGTTAAGTACAGGATTGAGTGAAAAAAGTCAGAATAGACATGATGAATGTGTGTGCAAGTGTTGGTGGAGGGAAGAAAGGAATATTCAACAATAAATGTGTGTCAAAAAGATAACAAAATACAACGGGAAATAAAGTATACAAAAACTATGTAGAAAAAAATCAAATTTCTCGTTTAGTAATTATTAACAGATAATGATTATGTAACACAAATTAATGTAATGATGATACCAAATTTATTGATAAATCTCATCTTTAAATTTCAATAATACTTTTGTTAACTGTCCAAAATATGAACGATGTTAACAAGTTTCTGAGATTTAGAACCAGTTCAAACAAAGATAAAGCCATGTCAAAAAATAAACTAGACTAGTTGGTAATTATTGTAAGAATAGTATGAAATTAAAAAAGAATTTAAATTCGAAATGGATATAGCTTTTTTTTTATTACAAATGTATTTTTCTGGAACCTTTACAGTTAATGTGGTAGTAATGGGCTGTCCTGGATTAAAGTAGAGTGGTCGTCTAGATATATTTTTGAATAAAACACAAAAAAAAAGTATAATACTTATTCATCAAAACTGCTATGACAATATAAACTCTCCATTAATATGAAAGGGATAGTAAACTGCAGAATGATATTTTTGTTTATTTAATTTATGTTATATAAACGTGGCATTACCAATAATACTTTATTTTACATGCACTATCATGATTATTTTCTTCAATTACACATATTTCAATGTTATTTGTTTTTTCCTTAACACTGCCTCTTACTTCCCGTTCAGGTTATACGCATGTGTACAATTACGCTTATAATATAGAAATGAGGAAGGTTGAAATTAGAGGAAGTGTTCTCGCATTTGCGTGGAGAGCGATATAAAGAAGCCATTAAGTCAATACCACCCATAGTATACCGTATTGGTATGTAACTTAAGACTTGGTGCTATCAGCTTCGGTGGCCGCATGGCCTAAGGTGCTACTATCGCAGTAGACTAGACTTCTGATGACAAGGAGATTGAGGTTCTAATCTTGGTAGCGTGTACTAATCTCCGTCAGATGTACTAAAAGGTGGTTCCTTTCAAAATTTATTTCTACTATCCCTCCACGTAAATGCAGGCAAACTTCCTCTACATATAATCTTCTTCATCGCGAAAACGATTACTGTAATTAGTACATAAGCGTATAACCTGAACAGGTAGTAAGACGGGTGGCGCTCAAAACAAAAGAGACGTGGTGCAAATTAAATATTTAATACAAGTACTGTACGGCACAAAATACCCCATTTTAATGATGTTCTAAAAATAACAAGTTTACAAGTGTAAATAATGAATTTGTTAGTCTTTGCATATTTAATACTAAACTCATTATATATCTGCAGTGATAGGCCTTTATAGACGTATGAACAAACAATTTGGTTTAATTGTGCAATTTAAATAAAGTGGGATAATTCTGCACTAAAGTACAGGGTTTATCAGAATACCTGACAGGTTTTAAAAATAAATATTAAAAAACACATCAATGCTATATATTTTCATCATCATATTTTAACACAACAATGCAAGGAGATTTTATCTTTCCTCTTTCATTTTTCTTTTTAAAAACTACGTCCTTCAGATGGTTTCTATTAGATTGCACACATCGTTGTAGCCGTTTGTGTATCGATCGGCATTGATGTTACTGTTTGACCATCGTCTCCTTCAAAGAAATAAGGCCCAATTATGCAAAAAGACGACACAGCACACCATACTGTAGTTTTATCACGATGCAAAGGCCGCTGATGATTCTCCTGAAGGTTTTCTGTGGTTAGGTGACGGCAGTTTTGTTTATCGAACTGCTCCGTCAAGGTGAAAATGTGCTTTATCCGAAGAAAATATATGGTTCAGAATGTCAAAAGTTTCGTTCAGTAAATTTATCAAAACTCTATAACTGTTGATTCTTTGTTCTTTATATTTATTTGTGAGTAAATGAACCACTTGAATCTTGTAGGAATGGAACTTTAAATCCTTAATCATCCGTTTGACAGATCAATCTGACAGGCTGAGAGCAGTAGCATGCTTGACTATTGATCGTCTTGGACTACGGGGGATTGAATCTAATACTCGAGCAGTATTTTCTTATGTTCGAACAGATCTTGGCCTACCTTGTGGTTTTTCATCCTTAAATGATCCTTCTTCTCGCCATTTTGAAACCCAGAGATGGATCAAGTTGCGTGATGGTTCATCCCTTCGGTTAAACTGTCACCGAAAGTCTCTATGTATAGCAGTGATGGAGTTTGTTTTAGTAAATAGCTCAACCAGGGTGATACGATCCCACACACTCCAACGCCCCATGGCAAACTAAACTCCAAGGTTGGTCTTACTATCACCCACAAGCGTGGCAGGCTACCTGTCGGAAGTGCGTGTGGTTACTGTTTTAAAACAAGGTAGCTGTTTCTGCAGAACCCTGTGTATTTAAATATAAAATTTATATATATATATAAAATTATATATATATGAGAGAGAGAGAGAGAGAGAATAAAGAAAATAGCTAAATATTTGTTAGTCTATTTATAGTATATACTCAACCAAATGTTTAGAGGTGACCTGGTGATCTATTGGGGGTAAGGTGTCAGACCTCTGTGCTGCGGGTCCGGGGTTCAATCCTCGGTCCCGGCACAGATTTATCTGATTGACAAACTTTTCCTTCACCTCTGACAAGACGTGTATTAATCACAGCTTGTGAATGTGTGAAATACCAGGCCTCCACCGTGGCTCGGATCCCACGTTAAACTGTAGGTCCTCCATTTCATATCACAATCACCCTACCATTACAAATTAGCGTAAGTGTGGATAACCAGAACGGGTAGTAAGAGGAGCTAGTAATAATAATAATAATAATAATAATAATAATAATAATAATAATAATAATAATAATTGTTTGAACATCTTTTATCCTTATAAAGTAACTCAACTTTGAGCATTGTAGATAAAATATTCATCACCATTATTTTAGTGCCAAATAATAACTAATATTCTCATTTAATAATATTTATGATCACAAAATTTTGACCCCAGATAATAAAACTAAAATCGGAATGTCCTAATGGAAAATAATATGTTCCAATATGGCCAAAATGGAAAATAATGTTCCAAAATTAAAACTAAATTAATTGATATTGAGAAAACCCACACACATTAACAAACACGATCATCCTATTATATTTTTAATTACTGAAATAAAACTTAATAAATATTAATTGATTCTTGATGTGTAATGTTCTTAAAGAATTGCATAATATGTAAACTAAATATTAATAATGGAGATCCAATTATATAAATAAATACACATCTCTTTTTGGTACATTTAAGTTGAAGCTCCCTATTTCAGGAATACATTATTAATAACTTGACATATTTCACTCTTTTAAAAGTATTTTAACTTATCAAAACTTTTTTCCTTTGGAGTTCATAAGCGTAACTTTTTTTTATATATTTTTTCATAACAAAGAAAAGACAGAATTTTCAAGTACAGTTTCATATCAAGTCTTTGTTGTGACAAATATGTCAACATCAAAAACTCGTAGGAGCTTTTTTTATTTCTTTGTTAGTAAAACGACAGGCGATACCGTACCTCGCGTGCTTTCCCTTGGGAAAGAAATTCCTGAGTATTCCATATTAAGGCTGGTAGTAGAGCCCAGGAGCATGTTATGTACCATTACTGTCCAACAGATGGCAGCAGCGTTGAAGCAAAGTGATACTGCAGTACGCAGCTGGTGGCGAACCCACTCGTTACCATATTAGCTTCGGGTAAGAAAGCCTTATAGCACTGACAAAGAAACTTACTGAATTAATTAGGTAGTTTAGACAAATTTAATAACGAATTTTAAGTCAAAACACTTAGGTGTGCAACAGAATAATGCTAAATATTCATTATTCATAAAAAAAACTATTTAATATCCATTCCAAAAAAAAAAAATATAAAATTATCCAAACATGAATATAAATATTATTATTAATTTAAAACTTTATGTTAAATTTTCTCCCCACAATAATTTATGTTTGTCTTTTTAAGGAGAATATGTACGGTACACCCCATATACCCTGAAAGGTCCAACTTTGACGGATCACATTGTGATCCAATCTTATAAATTATGTCATAGTGAAACTATACAAGGTATGCTTGCTACCTTATAAGGTAAATTGAGGGTGCAAATTACTTCTTTTTTAGAGTGCCAGGAATCGGATTATTTATTCCTACAGGTAGTTAGGTTTCAATACCTCAATAAAAAATGTTACAAGTTACAAAGTATTTTACAAATCTATCTGATATTAAACTGATTTTTAAAATATATTTACAAGTATAAGCTACCATGCTAGATTTTATATCGTGTAAAATGCTATTCTATAAATATAACTTTTCAATTAATTATTTAAAAGAGTATTCATTAAAGTCCATCCAATATTTTTCCCGCTCACTGTATGTAAAAAAAAAACTTTCCAAAAATGAAGATATTTTTATATTTAAATGAAAAAAACACTTGTCAACAGCATAACAAATAAAACGATTTAAGTCCAGCAGCAAAATAAAATATACTGAATGATTCCAATTTGTTTAACATTCTACCATGTTCTAAGGAATTCATAATTTATTTTATTACCAAACTACTATTACAAGGAATCAAACAAGATACCATTAGAGTAAAGTATATTAGGACTTGGAAATGGACCTCGTTGTCGTATGTTTCAAATTTTGAAGGCCTTGCCAGGTTTTAGCCAAACTTGCTCTAGCTGTAAAGACCTTAATTCAATACTTAAAATACTCAAATAATGTAATAATATGAGTGTAGTTCGATATACAATTTTAAATTAAAACAATACTGTAATATATGAAAATTAAAATACAGTTGTGTACATGATAGATAATATAATGTCAAATGTTTGAGAAGTAAAATCAGTTTTTGATCTGTATCTACTCAAAAATTGGAGATAACTTCTTATGAAATAAGTATGTTTCTTTCTCCCACACCTTCATAGGAACATTGTGAGCTGAAACAAGTGACAAATGATTGTTCTTATCCCCCTTTTCACCAACCCTTGCAATTCTCCCCCACTAACCTCCACTCGGTATCTACCACCCCCTAAACTTTTTATATCCTCTGTTTTTCAATTTCCTTCTTCACACACCACTACCCCCTCCCCCCTTTACCCCATAGCACCGTGGTAGTAATATAAATTCTACTCTTATCTGAGCAGCTATATGGTGTCATATGTTCTCATATGTCCCTTACATCTTCATACCACCCTTCTTCGCCTCCTCCATCCTCTACACCCCCTTCAAATCATCCCTCAAACCACCTTACTTTCCTTCGAAATCCCTTTCAAGTCCTACTCGTAACATGCACCACACGTTCAAATCCTATTCTACCCAAAGGGGATATCTCTCTATATGTGAGTGTGTGTCAAATCAGGATTTGGATCAGATATAAATCATTATTTTATTGCTCTTGAGTTATTTGAGTATTATACAGTTTCCAATCTAGAGTAATAGAGAGCTACCTATGGTAATGTAATAGGAGATATTGAGGAGATGATTGGGTCCAACCGTATATTGTATTGCCTACTGATGAAGTGTAACATGTCTACCAATAAGAAATCATATACTTAATTGCTTTTATTTCCACCACACAATCTTTGAAACAACCTTAAAACTTTGTAAACTATCAGGCTTGTTGTTGTAGTTGAGATTCGACTTAGCTATAGCTACAGAAAAGTTGCACTGAAAGTGTTTTTCCATTATTATTTTTTATCAAATTCCCGATGTATAACCTCTCTTAATTTTAATTATTGTGATTTTTCTGATATCTAATTTACCTATCACTACAACATTAGATTACTTGAGATATAAGCAGCCTATGGAAAAAGTAACAGTTATAATAATAATAATAATAATAATAATAATAATAATAATAATAATAATAATAATAATAATAATAATAAAATCTTCATGGGGTCAGCCTGCAAGTGAGCTATACCGACAAAGTGGCTGCTACGTTTTGATTAAGATAGTGCCAAACTTTGCGGATACATGGTTTCATGTTGACAGCACAACGAATCTTTCGGCAGTTAATCTCAGTTTTATAAGCGTGATCCGCTACTTATTTATTCAAATAGTTCCCCAATGGTCCTCACGATGTTGAGTTGACACCGTTACAGACCCACTATTTCACAGGAAAATTTGGAAGCATCGGGGATCAAACGCGTGACCTATGGATCTGTAGCCAAAAATTCTGATCACCAGACCACATGAGCAATCAATAATATTAATAATAATAATAATAATAATAATAAATAACTTTTGAAAATATTGAGCTTATTTGATTGTATTATTAGATCTAAATATACTGACACCCGATCTAAAAAAAAACTGAGCCAGTGACCTTTGTCTTAGCAGGTCAATACCCAACCACTAATCTATTGATATCTGCTCCATTTAATGGGTAATAATACACTACTCATATTAAGACAGAGTCAGGGTGGATGCGTGAGATTGTCACCATTTTATATTAGATCAGAAACACAGCCACAATGAGACATGGTTGGCATTTGTATTTCTAGCTGTATATTATCAAACTTCAAATATATTAACTACTAGCTGAATGCCTGTTCCTCGCACGTGATATAGAAACCGGGATATAGGATTTTTTTAAATCATAATATAAATAGTATAATATGGACTACCATTAAGTCACCTTAATGGTCTTGGGCTAAAATGCTCACTTTAGGACTCGAAGATCAGGGGTTCAAACCCAGCCGGGATTGACTAATCTTTCTTGAGCGATAAAAATCCATAGCACAACTTCCTTCGAAGAGGAAGTAAAGTTGTCGGTTCCTTGTCAAATGTGGCTTATATAAGAAGTTTGGAAGGTGTGTGAAAATACTTTTCCCAACAAAATTGATTGGGTCTTTCGCTCTCACTCATAGAAAATTTATTATGCTGAGATAATCAGTCAGTTCATAAAATGCAAGTTAAATATCCCAAATAAACGAAAAAATGAAAATGATTATTCTGAAAATAATATTACCACCTTTACTTCCTAAGATCGATTTTTGTACAGCCCTTGATTGATATTTCAAATTAAGTAATCTTGTGTTAACAATTTTCAAAAGATCTAAGTATCTAATAAAGTAGTAGTTGTATTTATTACCGAATTAATAGAACAGAATAGACATCCAAATTACAGCACAAATCACACAAGCTACAACAGTTATCATACTTTTATAATTGAATGATTATATCCAACCAAATATACGTGATTTTCATTAGGTTATTGAAATGAAAGACATAGGCCTACGTCAAACTTGTTTCATTTATTTGAAGTATTTAACTTACATTTCCTGAACCGAATGATTATACCAGCACACAACCTTTAAAATAAATTTAATCTATAACAACATTCATAACCTGGCCGTTAATTCATAACTGTGAAAGGGTTTTTAATCAATGATAGATTTTTCAGCCATGGCTGGGATTGATCCCGGGACATTTATATCAGTAGACAGACACGCAACTGACTGAGCTAAATTGTCTGACTACATCAAATTAATCATTCTACAGTTTTAACATGTATTTCTAAAATTCCATCCCAAAGCTAGTTATATGAAAAACCACTTCATGTATAAAGTCACATACTGAGCTTACATTAAATTTTGCACAGTAATTTGTTGACAATTAGTAAGTAATTAAAACACTTTCTGTGGGACGAGATTCATCATTTGAAACTAAATATAATTTAAATGTTATCTTTGTCATGGAATAAAATATAGTAATAATAAAATACGTGTATCCATCATGCCATCAAAGAAATATAATTGTATACAAAATTAGACTATTGAAATAGCTAAATAACTTAAACCAAACAGTAACAAAGTTTTTATAAATACAAATAGTTAAAATAAAAATTAAATATAACTGGTTTTATACCAACGTCTACATATTTTTAAACATGTAATAGCATACCAAATGAAGTTTAAATATAAATTCAACAAGCCAACGTTGGAATAAAGCATACTTTCTCATTACATTTGCAATATAATATTTAAGTTTAAATTATTCAAAAGTAAAGCAATCGTTTTAACCTTTTCTCAGAATTGGAGAGAACTTTGAACGTATAGGTAGTACTGAGGCGGAATAATGTGACCGTAGAAATAAACACAAACTTGTATATAGAATCAATATAGACATACAGAAAAAGTGAAGGGTAAGTTTATGAAAGTTCTATTAGTTAAACATTCTTTTTTTTTCATCACCGCAAGAAAATGTAGAGCTTAAATTGAATTAGACATCATCGTTCATAAATATTATAAACACCGTTTTAAAATTTTTAAAAATCTGTCCTCTTTTAGGACTTAAAACCTTAAAATTATATATTTATGACGTAAGAATGGTAAATTGACAAATACTTTGGAGCAATAAATTAGTTTATTGTAATTAATAATATTCTAAATACTATTTGACAAAAAAAAGTTTGACATTTATGTACAATATATGGAAAAATGCATTATTCTGTCAATGGAGATGTAATGTAATTGAATAGTGCTGCGATCTGTTACCGGATGGGTAAAACAAACCTATACCTACGCTTATTTTCATACATTAAAATTCCAGGTACTTGTTTTAGTTAAAAGAGTAATTTTGACTAATTGGATGGAGATAACACTCAGCTAAAAACAAGTCAATATTTTCAGGACATGCTAGGCCTGGAGTGGATAACATTTTGATGTGATGCTCAACATAGACTAATTAATAATAGTATACACTTTTATAACCAACCTAGATTCTGTTTTAAAATAAGTGGTCCACACACCTGACACTACCATTCGATAGATGACGAGTGGAAGCCTTATTACCCCTGTGGAGCGTTCAGCCCAGTGTACAAATTAAACAAGTAGCGGCATGTGATGCAATACTCCCTCTTTCAACATATAGTAGCTTGTTATAGTGGCCGAAAAGATACGTCTTCCAGGCAAGCTGACAATTGTTATATACTGATATAAAACCAAGATAATATCTTCTTGAATATTGGAACAGTTGGATTATTCTCTTAAAATATAAAATAAATATACCATTATTAAGAGTTGTCTTCCAAGAAAATGTGATTTTTTACTTTATTATTAACAGTTCATTTACCCAATTCGGTGACGCATGATCGATGGCGCTAATCTCGCAGTAGACTAGACTGTCGATTACGTGTAGATCTAGGTTAAAATCTCGGTTGAATGTAATGAGATAGTTTTTTTACAAATTATTGTCCACTTTCCCCCCATGCAAATGAGATTACAATTCCAATAAATACGACTTCTTCATCCCTAAGACCATTAGCGTGATTAGTATATAAACGTATATACCGAATGGGTAGTAAGAGGTGGTGCTAAAAAAAATAATTGATTAACAATGGGAGGTATATAAAATAAAACACTATCACACAATTATTATGTATTATTAATTAAAAGAAGATGTAAGGGTAGAATAAATTAATTGCCCACATAAATGGTTGAGTGTCTATGGTGTCACATGTGCTATAGACTGGATTAACAAGACGAGAGATATGGATTTTAAATCGTTTTCGGATGTACCGAATGTGTTTTACACTCTCCTTCCACGCAATTCGGGTACACTTCTGGTATATTCTACCGTATCATCCTTATATCATTAACGTAATTAATTATTATACGTCTAATCCAAATGCTTAGTGAAACGCAGAAAAAATCAATTAATTTATCGACAATAATATTATAAATATTTTCAAGTCAACGCACTATATCAGATTCTATTAATATGTTACTTATTAGTCCTATAGGAGATACGTGTTAGTTCTCATTAAATTATACCATTGATTTTTTTTTAAATTCATATGTTTCACATTTTATTTTATATTTATTCAGAATTTCATGTTAGAATACTTTTACACATGAATACGTGTTTTACTATTCATGTTTATACTAATTTATTATGTTTAAAAACATATAATTAGTTTTATAATATTATCATGTTTTTAATAATTTATATGTTATACATTATAAATGTTTTTAACATATTTATACATTTTATACATATATATCATGTTTTAATAATATTATTACATGTTTTATAACATATAATTATGTTTTATAACATATATTACATGTTTTATAAGTTATATACATGTTTTTAATAACATTATATACATGTTTATAACATATATATACATGTTTTTAATAATATATATATATTATATATTATTTACAGAGACACAAAATATATCAAGTTTTTGGCGTGTTTGAGAAAACATTCTTAATTGAATCCACTCTTATGGAAAAAATACACAAGTTCTATAAAAAATTAGGCCATTGGGGCATTTTAAAATTCAAACAATACGTGTGACTTCAGCCATCAGTATTTTGTGATATCTTTTTTGAATAAATAATTATTAATTTAAAAAAATATCGGTATTCAATAAATATTACAGAATTTTTTATATATATTTATTTTCTTTATGGAATTTTATAGCTAAAGTAAAAACTATCACTGCTTCATTTGGTGCAATAATTTATAGTTTTGTAGATGCATTATCTGGTAATGTTAAAAACTAATAATTTGAAAATTTTCATTTATTATATAGTATCTGTTATTTTATCACACATATAAAAACATATTGTTTACCATGCTGAAACCAAAAAACAGTAAATACTCTCAAAAATGTTTTTCTAAAATTTATATAATCATAATCAACCACTGAAACCAAAACATAATTTGTTTAGAGACGTTTATAAAATGCTAGTACGCTTATGATAGAGCTAATACAAGTGAAAATAATAAATAAGCCATTGCCTTATAAAACTAAATGATAAGTTAATAAGACATCCAAGAGAAGAAAATGAAAATGAACTCTTCAAGTGTGGATTAAGGGAAAGATAGGAAGGGGTAGAGAAGAGTGTTCTTGCTATAGGCATTACTTGGAGTAAGGGTTGATTAACGCATCTCCCAAGCAATCATTGTATTAAGAAAGGGACGAGAGTAAGAATGTTCTTTAACCCCCACTGGGACGTAACCCTAACTCACACCCTCTCTTTTCCTCCCACTTATCTTGCCTCATCTCTTCAGCTCATATTGGAGCATTATTAACTGTCGACTACCAGAATGTATCCATTATGAAAGAAGTTTCATTTGGCGAAGAAAATGAGAAGGAAAATATTATATTCAAAGACTTTAAAAAAATACTTTTAGCGTTTAAAATTTTGTTATGTTTAAAACAAGGAAATTCAAGATAAACAATAGTGTATGACTATTATTATTACTTTTTTAGACAATTTATTAAATTAAAGTTTCAATTGCCTTATTATACTTTAATGATCGAGGGTTAGCAATTAATATATTTCACTGACATTTTTAACTTAGCAATTTCAAAGATGCTTTGTAATATAGTTGATATTGTTGTGTGTTAGTTTTAATTTAAATTTAGTATTTGTCACTCATTAACATTCTTAAACATCAATCTTTGTTATATGAAAATATGGTTTTCAAATAAACTTGAATTTAGATAAAAATCAATATAAAATGCTATTGAGACAGAAATAATATTATTTTGAAGATCCAAATTGCATTTTGGCTATATGATGCCACATCTTAAAAAGGCTATGACTTTTTCCATGTGTAGAAAGCGTTTATTGTCTGCTTTTTCAATTAAGATTGGTCTAATTCTAAGTAGATCAACCATGATTTGATCCAAAATAAGGTTTTAGTTAAATTTTTGTTAAATGTGTTTTCTCTGCTACTTATGCATTACATGTTAAACTTCAATATTTAAGATTTCTGTATTTATTTGAAGTCTTTTGAGTAAAACAAAGCAAAACCACCTTCCATATTAAATACCAGGCCAAATCAGACGTCTCCAACATATATAATATAATTTATTTATATAATGTATTTATATAATTTGTCTTCTTCATGATGTGGACGATAATCACTTGGACTGACATCGTATTCTTCAGTCACCAAGGTTGCTTTTTTGTGATTATTTTCTAACGCTACCAATGCCATGGTCGATGAGCCTTCTTTGGTGAATATTCGTGGACAGCCATTTATTTATTGATCAGCAACACTTCCTTTGGAAATCTCAATAATTTTGGCAATACACTTTGTGTTATGTGAATTCGAGTGTGAGTCACTTTGCTGGGAGACAGATTCCTGATACATCTTTGAGAAAGTTTCCTAATCCAGCAAGTAGAATGAGATTCTAAATCGCTTTTGTTTGTACAAAGGCAAAATGTTCAAAATGGCACCCCAAAATATTCCTACATTTGTTGGTCTTTGAATGAGCCTATTTGGATGTAATACATACATTCAATGTCTGCCTGGTAGAGAGGTAATGTGTCAGGGTGTATACTACTACCTAATATGAAATAAGGAAATTAGTGTTATTACCTCTTAATTTGTTTAGTGAATGTAGGAAACATATTTGATGAAAAATAAATTGACTCTCTTAAGGGCTGTGGGTCAAATATTGGCACTATTGGTAAAACTATTTACAATATCTAGCGCTATATCGTTACCATAGTGCATGGTTAAGATATTTAATGAAATATTGTTATAATATAAACAATAAAAAGAAACAACTCTATGGCGTCAGACTACTATAGAGCTATACTGACCGAGCTGCCACCACTTGTTTGCGAAGATAGTGCCAACATTAGCGGACAGAGAGTGTCATGTGGTCAGCACAACAAACCCTCCAGCCATTAATCTCAATTTTATAGACCGGATATGCTACTTATTTATTCAAGTAGATCCTCATTGGTCCTCACGATGCTGAGTTGATCCCGCTTCGCACCCGCTACTTTATAGAAAAATATGGAAGCACTGGGGATAGAACCCGAGGCATCTGGATCTATAGCCAAGAACTCTGACAATTAGACCACAGAGGTGGTCAAATAATAAATAAAACAACTTGAAAATGATAACTATAAGTAGAAGACAGCTTGAATATTTGTTTGTATGTGATTTTGGTTTCCAACGAATCTTAGTAATTTCTAAGCATATATTAGGCTTGGGTGTGTCAAAAATGATCTTACCAAGGCTATTGTAGGTTACATTATTTGAGTTGGACACCTTTTTACGTACAGTATAATGCAGTAAAGAACTAGAAACAGGGAAATTTGAATATTTTCTTATGACAGAGACTCAAAATTCTTAAATTTTGAAATATAGCAGTCTCTTGCTATGGAAGCAATATGTAATAATTATTCATGATCCTTATATTCTATACATAAAGGAACCGTATATTTTCAAAAAATAATTTATTTATTATTGACTAAACAATCTATTATTTGTAGGGTATTATATAAATCAAAATTTCAAAAAAAAATTTCAAAAATTAAAATACGTATCTACCATTAAATAAAATATTGGTTTTGAATATTCAGTTTATTGAAATTTTAAATCTTGGGGTTTTTTCATAACTTATCCAAGATAAATCAATTTAATAATTATAAAATAGCCTACAAAATCTATTGCAATTAAATGACGTAAATATAAAAATATTTGGTTCGTCCTGATTTTAGGTTACTAAAAAATATACATTGAGACTTTTATTTAAATATATTAACCACGTTAACTAGCGATATTATCTCACAATAAATTAAGATTAAGCCTACAATAAAATATCTGATATGCCTAATCACTTTGCATTTCTGTGAAATTTGCCCAGTCACAATATATTTGGATGTACACTTCTTTTACCATTATATATATACATACATAGTTATCTGTTTACTGCTTTTAAGGTACAAAGCTTGGAGTAATATGTGTATTTGTTTATTTCTTAGCTACATTTATAGATCATTGTACAGTATTACACTATCACAATTTGTAGCTCAATTTTGAGCTCTTTCCATTGGTAATAGTATTATAAACGTACAGTAATATAGTATTTAAATATACAATCCATACGTATAAAATAAGTAATTAGAAACATAAAATAATAAATTTAATATTTTAATTTATATATTCAATAAAAGAAAATTTTTATAAACATACCGATCCTAAAAATATTACTGCTTATAAGTATGTTACAGTATTGAATTGGTATGACAATACTTACAACAGATACAATTATTTTTACTTTCTCTCTATCTTACAGGTAGAGAAAGTATTGTGATCGTCAAAAAAATCGAACTCGAGATTTTGATGAATTTTGACGTTTCATGACTTCCTGAATCCGAAAAAGTGGTTTTTGAATTTCCGTCTGTCTGTCTGTCTGTCTGTCTGTCTGTCTGTACCTCCAACTAGAGCCTAAACTATTTTACCGATTGAGCTGAAACTTGATATCTAGGGTTTTCATAGGGTTGCCCCGAGGGATTTTTGGAATTGGATATCTACCCCTAAAATTAAGGGTAGTTTACTGAAGGGAAAAAAGAGAAAATGTCGATTTTCTCAAAATCGGCTCTAAAGATTTTGATTAAATTTCATTTATGAACATTAATAAATATTCCAAACAAAATGGCTACTCTCAGTATTTCGGCAAAATCGCTTTAAGGGCTCCGGTCTGATGCGTAAATTAACATTTTTTATAATAGCTCCGAAACTATTTGAGATATGAAATTACTTAGCATTACAAATATGTATATATATTTATAATACAGATATTTTAGCCGAAACATATTTTTATAAAATCAATAATTTTCATTCTATAAACAATTATATATATATTTTTAGCTTTTTGGACATTAAAGCTTAAGTATTGCGATCGTAAAAAAAACTAACCTGAAATGTTGATGGATTTCGACGTCTCATGACCCCCCGAACCCTAAAAAATAGTCTTTGCAATGCCGTCTGTCTGTGTGTCTATTAAAACTTAAAATTAAGGGTAGTTTACTGAAGGGCAAAAAGAGAAAAAGGCGATTTTCTCAAAATCGGCCTAAACGATTTTGATTAAATTTCATTTATAAACATTAATTAATATTCCAAACAAAATGGCTACCCTCAATATTTCGGCAAAATGGCTTTAAGGGCTCCGGTCTGATGCGTCAATTAACATTTTTTTAAATAGCTCCGAAACTATTTGAGATATGAAATTACTTAGCATTACAAATATGTATATATATTTATAATACAGATATTTTATCCGAAACATATTTTTATAAAATCAATAACTTTCAATCTATACGCAATTATATGAATTTTTTTAACTTTTTGGACATTAAAGTTTAAGTATTGCGACCGTAAAAAAAAAACTAACCTGAATTGTTGATGGATGTCGACGTCTCATGACCCCCCGAACCCTAAAAAATAGTCTTTGCAATGCCGTCTGTCTGTGTGTCTATAAAAACTTAAAATTAAGGGTAGTTTACTGAAGGGCGAAAATAGAAAAATTTGTTTTTCTCAAAATCTGCTCAAATGATTTTGATTAAAATTCGTATCTAGGCGTTGATTAAGATTATAAATAAACTGGCTATTTTCATTTTTCTATGAAAATGATTTTTAGCGTACTTTAAAGAAGCGTTAATTTCCATATCTCCACAACTATTGGAGAAACTAAACAACTTATCATTGCAAAATTGTAGGACTATTAGAAATAAAAAACTTTTATTTGACATATATTTTTATAAAAGCAGCAGTTTCTGATATATTTGCAAATATATTAATACAATTTTGTGAACTTTAGTTGTAAACATATACTACTTAAGTCTTAACGCAATAATTCTCCAATGCCATAGAGTAATCTTAATATATATAATTCTTCTGTACGTGTGTATGTCACTGAACTCCTCCTAAACGGCTGGACCGATTTTGATGAATTTTTTTGTGTGTGTTTGAGTGGGTCCGTGGATGGTTTAGATTCACAATTGGACCGGGTAGATGGCGCTGCAATCGGGTTTTAGGATTTATTTTTTATTTTTTAGGGATTTTTGGGGGATTATTTTTTTTAGGTTTTTTTGCGTATCAGAACATGTAACCTCAAAATATCACCCCTCCAACCCCACCACCACCACCACCCCACAATATTTCTAATAATGAATATAATATTAATATTTGACCGTTAAAATAATCATAAGTTCATCAATAATTGACCGCGAACTGGCAAAAATGAAAAGATGTTTTATTTTGTATATTGTCTTGACAAACACTGAATTTGTAATATTTGTGTAACTCACTAATTGGAGTTCATTGTGAATTTGTAATTGTGATGATCACATAGTATTTGTTTTATAATCGAAATCAATTATGCCACCCAAATGAAAAGTCAACGTTCGGGCAGGACAACGTCTGTCGGGTCCGCTAGTTAAATATAAATATCTAAAAAAGTATGTTATTTTTCCTTAAATCTCTTAGGAGAAATGTTTGCATAGCAATGATCTATATCCATTTTAGACTCAATAGTCAATATTTACATTTTTTATTGGTCAAAATGTATAAATGAATAATTAAATATCAATGCGATGACTTGAAGATCTGCAACACCTTATAAAATGTTAAAACTTTAACCAGAATCGAAATTTTAATACGAAGTGTTGACCCTTGTGGAAGACATTAAACTGTTTGAAATGTTCTAAGGTGGACAAAGATGCGCCTCTTTTCTCATTGATTCTATATCATTGTATATTATTTTATGCGTGTTCTTATGTGGAGTGGTGATGATACAATGTACATTATTCCGTTCAGAAATCTTACGAGTTTATAGAAAGAGAGAGAAAGTCTGTGCGGTGCTCCGTACCATTTATTTAAATGGTATTGATTACATAAACTTATATAAAATTGTAGATATTATTTCATAGAATGTAATGAAAACTAGTCTGATAATTCTCTCTTGCTCTGGCCATTCGAAAACTTGCTAAATCTACTTCTTTGTGTTTATATTATTTCATTTATGAAAAATTGTGTATTTTTTGACCACTAGAAGCTGAATATGGGTAAACAATATTACTGTTGAAATTTTATAATCAATGCCTTTTAATATTATTTTTTTCTTATAGTGAAAATTTTCCTCTAAATAAGTCATGATTCTGAGCGTTTAAAAATGCATCTACGTTAACCCAAACATGTTATTAACATTTTGTTAATCGTTATGCTGAAGATTATCTAAACGTTGGCTATGGAGTTTACGTGGTTTAAATACAAGCAACGAAATATAAAATCATCCACTTTTTTTTTTCTAGTTAGCAGTTTCATTAAACTTGTAAGCATACCACAATAATGTTATCTACATGTCAATAAACCTGTCTATATTCATGTTCACGATCGTATGAATAAAATATCGCACACGATACATCATTCTTGTCGAACCAGTTCATCAGGTAAGGCGATGTTCCTTCAGGATATACCGGTATGAAGTCATTATCGAGGGATCAGTGACCTAACGTGACATAATCAGACTCGATCACGCGTGATGGATTGGAGTATTATAGGCTCGTATTCATGTCTCACTACAGACTGTTCAATAAACAAATAGATTGAGGTGTTATCCTTCTTGTCGAGGGAAAACTAGCTTTTTGGAAGTAGACTTGTTTCTTAATAAAAATAAGTTTGTTGAGTAAATAACCGTATGTTGAGTTTGATTCTTAAACATTACATATTAATTAATCAAATAGCCAAAGCTATTATATTTGTTTTAATGAGGATTTACTCGTATCTAAATACATATTCTGAATAAATGAAAAATGTAGTTGAGTTTCGCACGTCCATCATAGACTATGCCTCAAAATATGATTGAAGTATGACCCTGGGCACGGGACGATTCCTGGATACCTCAGTGGTAGAGCATTGGCATAGTAAGCCAATGTTCCCGGGTTGATTCCCATGTCCAGGTGTCATTTTTCAATTTTAATAATATTACATACTAATGTTTTAAAAGAATGTTTAATGGCAAATTTTACTTTTCAGATTTTTGTATATCACAACAGATGCACCCTTCTTTTACCCTTAAAGGTAGCAATGCCACTTTGTCAGATTACACTATGGTTCAACATATAAGACAGGGGCATAGTGCAACAAATCAAGGTACCTTTCAGGTAAACGAAGTATACATGTTCTTGAGATTCTGAAATCCTATTATTTGAAATATGAAAAAAATACTACAAAAATACACTAAATATTTGGAATCGTTTTGGAACCAGGTTGAATACACTAAGGGTATTCGAAAAAGATTTTTATATTTCCATAATTTTTCATTTTTCTATTTAGCCGTAAATACTGGATCACTTTCTTATAAAAGTTCTTACTTATGTGTATCTGATTGCGACAAGCAACGCAAAGCCAGAATAGGAACTAAAATAGTAAGACACATTTAGTAGAATGATTACTCATTTGCTGTTGATAAAGTCGAGTTTAAAATCCGGTCAGATGCACTTCGAGGAGTTTTTCACAAATACTTTTTAATGTGTTTTATCCTTTGTTCACACTAATGCGGTTATATTCCCCCCTCCTATCCCCAGATACTTTTCTACCCACCCCCATCAATTAAATTAAGTCGTTGATAATATTTGCCTTTTAAGTACCATTAAATCCAACAATAATTAGTAATAAAATCTTCGTTGGAGAGAAAAATAAAATCTGTTAAACATGTAGCATTGTAAAATCCATAGTTATTACATAGAACTGGGAGATAATATTTTATTTACAAAATATTAACAATAATTAAATTCCCTTATTTTTACAACCAAAATTTCATGCATTAAATCTAACATTTCCGCTACACAAGGTTTACAAGATTTCACTCTCTTCTTTTAGAATCAATCTCCCAATCATTAAAACAAGAAGATACACACAATGCACACAATTATTGGCAGAAATGTACTCTTTCTCGCTATAAACAAGTTCTCAACTATCAAAATTGTTAGAAGATATTGTATCAACATAATAATGGCATGGTTTAAAGCGTCACTTTAACAAAAGAATAGACTGCTGATTACAGGGAGATCAGGTTTTGAATCCTGGTCGGGCGTAATGAGGGTGGCTTTCTTTAAATGGATTTCCATTTGTCCTCCACGCAAATGCGGGTACACTTTCTATATAATTCAACCCTCTTCATACCCGACACATTAGCTTAATTATTACATATACGTATAACCTAAACAGTATCAAGACGTGGTACCAACAAAAACTTTTTAAAAAAACACAATATAAGCCAAATTTCACTCCTTTTTTTCTTAGCGTTAAGTTCTTAACTTTAAAAACTTAGGCACAACATTTCATCGCCACAAAATTAACTAAATTTCACTCCCTTCTTCTTTGAACCAACCTCTGATTATTAAAAACCGTGAGATAACATTTAATCAACAAAACTAAATAGATATACAATTCCCTTATTTTTTTAAACCAAGCGCCCAACTATTAAAACAAATTGAATTTAAACTATCAAAGTATTATTTGGCGTCACAGCGGCGTCTGAAACATGACGCCAGTGTTTGGACCTCTCTTTTCTACTGTTTTTCTTTGTTAAAAAAAAAGGGGGTGGAGGGGTGCTTTTTATGTCAGGCTGAGTGATGGAGTATTTATCAATACGAAAAGCTATCCGGTTGATTTCAAAAAGTCTTATTCTTCTTCTCTCCTTGAACTAGGTTTCTTCTTTCCATCTCTTTTCGAATTCTATCTCTTAGTGCTTTTTTCCTCCTTTTGTTCGTTTTTCCTCAGTGAACTTTCTTTTGTTGTTGTTGGTGTTGTTGTTGTATTGGATATACTGATAAGTACCCAGTTCGAATTTCTTCATCTATACTTGAGTTTCAGATAGGATCAACTAAGATGCGTTCCATTTTAGTCGGTGAATTTACTTTAGTGTAGATACAACTTCGTAAATATTAATTTAAAACACGAAACATTTAGAGAGACTATACATGTATTAAATGTCTGCATTTAAAAATACGTATTATAAATAAGAATTTATTATTTTTCATAAAAGCCTTATGAAAAATCTTGTATCCATCCCTGGCCTTCAAAGTAATTCAGGCTCTTTTAAATATCTCTAACATTGCTAATAAAAATATATATATATATTTTTAATACTATTAGATTTCATTAATTAATTTTAACTATTAAAATATACAGAAACCACAGCAGGTATGACAAACTCGTTTAACTATAAATATCACAGTGAACATTGAAAAAATTAGGGGGCCGAGTGTCGGAATTTTTAATTTTATCACCATCTTAAATGGAAAAATTTCAAGAGTAAAATTCTTACCATAACAAAAATAAAATTAAGATTACATAGCATGTTAATACTTAACCTATTCTCTTAGCAAAAGTTTTAAACTTAATATTTGCATCAAGTATGTGAGTGGCTTTAGATCTGTGATTCACGTCACGTTCAAAATAGATGAGAAATGCGTATCGGTAAAAATTTGATCACTCGAGTGATTTGTACATTTCATGAGCAAAAACAGACTTGTGCGCAGATAAATATTGTATATATTTGGTGAGTAGTGAGTAAAATTTCGTACAACAACCTCAATCACTAGATTTCACCAAATAATGAAAAACTTCCAACTGTCACAATCTCAACGTTTATAAAAAGATAGTTGGACCAATTTTTATATTTGTTTATCAAAGGCCACACAGAATCACGAATCGGGTCGCATGTGGCCCGTGGGTCACAATTTTGAAATGCATGGACTACTTTACAATATTACTACGTCTGTACTAGTAATTTACGTTTTTTTAGCAGAGTAGTCTGTTTCTTCCAACTATCTAAAGTGTTAAAACCAGTTTTCTCGTATTTATAGATGTACTAGAAAGCCAATGGTACCTCAATAAATCTTCCCATATCGAACAAGAAGGTTAAAAGTAGGTCACGTCATATATGTGGCGAAGCGTCTGACCCGATACTTTACTCCACGACAGACAGGCGCCGTCAAGATACGAACCTGTGGTCTTTTACTCGATAGATACTTCTTCAGAGACATATTGGGTTCGTGTTTTGAAGATAAATATATACACATCATCATCGGGGCTAAAGTAAAAGAGAATCCTTTATTTTATTTATTTGGGCTTAAATTTATTATTTCAATTAGTATTATATATTTAAAGAAGTTATACAATTATTATCACCAAGAAATATGTGCTTAAAAATCCGTTAAAATGTGTTTTTATTCCAGAGAAACTCTTTGATGATGTTTTATGAAATAATAATTTATTATCTTCTTATCGCGCTTATAATTGCATTAATAATTCTTAAATATTTTTATCATTCGTCTTCCTAAAAAGAATTAATTAATAACTATTTTGAACTTACAAATAAAAATAGTTGTTACTTAGATAGTCAGAAGAAACAAAGAGGCATTCATAATTTTTTAAATGCTTAGTACCGCGTCTTACTACCTGTTTGGGTTGAACGCCTATGTACTAATTACACTAATGTGTTAGGGATTATAAAGGTATAATTTATAGAAAGTGCACGAGCATTTGTTTGGAGTGGGAAACCATTTAGTGTAAAACCACCCTCAGTGCACTCAAAAGGGATTGAACCCCGATATTTCTGTCTTCAGCAGTTTAGTCTAGCTTGAGAGTAGCGCGTTAGACCACGCGGCCACCGAAGTGGGTGCTTTTATAATATTACAAAAATATATTAAAGTGAACGGGAAATATTTGTTTGTAAATAAAAGTATTAATTGCAAGGCTTGGTAAGATGCTATGCCACAACAATTACTATATTAATTGTTATAGCTAATAATTAACTATGGTCCTCTATTTATTTAGATAGAAGAAATTATTATTTATAATAATAACTGAAGTGCTAAAAGCTGTACAGAATTTGAGCAAAATAAAAATTATTATTGCATTGATTTTTTAAAACATTAAAAACTAATGTTCAGGCTATTAGCTGGTGGTATAACAATTTATCTCCCAGAGATCTTTAAGTGTGTTTTACTATGGTACAGTAGGCCAATGACTTCTTTGGTGCTGAGTGACAGCTCACAGCTGACAGCTGACGGCTTTGAAAAGTTACCACACCAAACTATGTATCCCTACGCAGACCCATATGATCTGCAAAAACATGTGTTTAGTAGCTGTCACTTCTGACAGTCAAAATTTAGGTATATACCTAAATGTTGACTGTCAGAAGTCAGCTGTGAATTGTCAGTCAGCACCAAAGAAACCATGGGGCTACTGTATATTGGATAAAGTATTTGTAAACTACCTCACTTTCAATACTTCCCTAGTAAATGTTCTTTCCCCCAGATGATGTCACACGATACTAACAACCTGATGAACCGAAAGTCAGCATGTATCTGAATTTAAAGAAAACACATCATCGCCAAATTCAAGTTCTGGTTCACTACAGATACAATACATATATGTATATATATTAGATAGAATATAGGCCTAGTACTTTCTTGACATTTAAACTAGTGAAATAATTTTTGAAAAACATTTTAATAGTTAATAGGGAACGATTAAGATTAATAGTGATGGAATTCAATTTTTGGTAAAGTTGACAGTCTGTGTTAATTTAACATGTAAAAAATAGATGTATGATATAATATAATAATAATATAGCCAATATAATTTGAATCATAAATTAAAAAATTAAAAATATTTTTGGTAGTAATAATTACAAGTTATAATATCTTATGATGAACAATTATGAAATAATCATATAAGTTTTAACAAACATCTAAAAAGTTGGAAGCATATTGAAATTGTGGACTTTTGAGACAAATTACATAAAAACAGTATTATGATCTTATGATGTAGCCATGCATATATTACTTATCTTACGTTATTGGAAGTTAAACAGAGTTAACCTGTAATTATTACTACCAAAAATATTTTCATTTTTTCATTTATGATTCAAATTATATTACCTATATATCATACATATATTTTTTACATGTTAAATTAACAGCTGTCAACTTCAACAAATTGAATTCCATCAATATTAATAATAATAGTGAAATAATGTTCTAATTGGTCAACTATGACATTGTTTGAACTCTAAATTCTAACCATTTTACTACTATTTCGGATTAAATATTAATTTATTTAATAGGTTAGTTATATAAAAGTAAGAATTTACAGGAATGCACCGCACTTTCTTGGAAGGAGAAGGGGAAACTTTTAGGTACAAAACCCACCCTAAATGAGATCTAACTCTGGTCTCCTTTATAAATGCCAAACCAGACTTGACGAGAATGATGTTGATGCAGGCTATAATGCTATAGAAAAAAAAGGAGGAACGAGAATTAATGAAAAAAATCAAAAGAGAAAAATAAAAATTTAATGAATGAGGGAAAATATTTTAGTTTGGCCTCGCAATATGGATGATTGCTCTAACCTTTAATGCGAAAATACACACCACAAAAGACCTTGATTTATTTTTCAAAATGTTAAAATGTGATTTTAAAACTATTTTATTATTTAGATAAGACCTATTTTTTTTCTATATTCTAGACATTTTCCTTAACATAAATATTTTTTTTAACAAACCAGCTTGTATGATGTAATCGTTGTGATGGGTAAGGGGGCAGGGGGATATGCCCACGGGATGAAGATAGATGTATCTTATATAGAGTATGTAGTGGAGACCCACTGGTCTATGGCGTGGAAGTAATCTGTGTTTGGTCGACGAAAGGGTGGAAGAAAGAGGGGTGGGGGTGGAGAGGGGCGTCTGGGATTGGGGGATTCACTGTCAGCGGGGGATAAAAAGAGTTTGGCTGTAGGGGCGAAAGGTCCAAGTCAGAAAAAAATGATACATTGTCGCTGTTCATCGTTTTGTTTCACGATAGTGTTTTTTTAAAATATATATATAAATGTGGTTTTAATATAATACATTTCAATTTGTAGCTTTTAAAAGTCTTTTTTTATTTCATGTTATGATATTTTAGTTTTTCGTCGTGAAATATTTTAGAAAAAAGAAGTATGGTAATCTAAATAACTCCATTTATAAAAATATATACTATCTAATTTTAGATCTATATTTACTATAATTGAAGCACATTTCACGTTGTTGTATTACTATTATAAGCTACTCATAAATTGATTGATTACTAATAAGGCTTTTACACTTTAAATAACACGATCTTAATCAACTAATGGCATCCACAGGCGAACCTCAAAGATAAAATACATTAAAGCTTTTGTAACGAAATATTAATGTCCAAGGGAGAACAAAAGGGTTTTAAAACATTTCTGCTAAAACAAATGTGGATAATGGATATGCATGAGCAGATATAATACAATTCATATATATTTTTTAAAAATTGCCTTAACTATAACCCAATTTTATTACGAATGGACATATCTGACATCTAGAAAAATCTTTCAGGTGTTTTTACGTCAATTTATAATATTTGAAGATGTCAATTTTGATATATGTTATCAATACATATAAAATAAAACTAATAGTATCGTAAAATTATATCAATATCGACCGCAAAAAAATAATAAATTTTCTGAAAATTTCTTAAAATAACCAATCGTAAGGAAATCAAGGTATAGGTTCTAGCTAAATTCAAAATTAAGTTTCAAACACTTTAATGTATCCATATTTTAAATCGAACTAATATTTGAAATAATGGAAGACTTAGTTAGGTCTGCCGTCATTATGAGGGGCTTATAAATTTTTTTGTGAATAAAGAAGAGCTGAAATATATTTGATTATTTCGGCTGTACTGTGATTAATCCGAGCACCATCTATAAAATACATTATAAAACTGAAAAGTAGATCAATACATTACGGTTTCATTTGAGTAATAAAGTTTAATTTTCAAAAATATATATTGAAAACTTTTTAACTGGACAAGCAAATCTTAGCGTGATCTATCACTAAGATACTCAAGTTAATTATGTTATCAAGTTAGTATATCACAAACTATTTTAAGGCTCAGCTTATAATGACAGACGTGTAGGTTCTTCATATATTTAAAATCTATTACAGCCTCATTGACTCGTGTTTGATTTTTGTTCACCCAATAGCTCGGTGGTAAATTTTGACACAGTAATTCAAAAGTACCAGATTCAATTCACATATGCATGTGGCATTTTATATATTAGATACATTTGTGAATTGCTTATAGCCCATATAAAACATGTTAATTTGACTATAATGTTTACTGAGTGAACCTTCAGATATGTCGGATAATTTTATTACATAATATATAAATACAATTGCGAAATGCCCAATAAAATCTTCGATTTATTAATCGAGCTAGATATTTTTCAGTATGTAATTATTTAATTATGTTTAACATGAATTACTTATTAAGAACGTTTTGTAATCAGATTTAAATTAAATTTTAAATTAATCAGTTTCAAGTTATAATGAAGCCTACCTGCTAGTAACTACCATATACCTATTGTTTATGATACCTAGTTTCAAATAGTAGTCAAATTTGTGTTCTCGAGCTATTTGTACCAGGCGGAACATTATGTTGGCAACAATAGTCAACTAGCATCAAGTTTGGAAACTGAAGCTCGTATTGCTTTGCAAATGTCGGCTATTGTGTTGTTACAGTTTATGAACTTTGTTTCCATGAAGAGGAAAGCGAATTCTTAGTACTATTCTAACTTTACAGGTACAATATATACGCACACGTTCCTGGAAAACTCTTCAACTGGTATATGCTTGAGTGACCGATGAGGATGAAAAGTTTATAGTTTAATTGTTTTAATGGTCAAACCCAGGGATTGTTGTAGACTAACGAGTAAAACACGAAAATAGCTTGTCGGACGCTTTGAATAAGAACGGATGTTAAAGATTAATTAATATATTTTACTTATTAAATTTAGTCTATTTTATAACTAAAACACATCTTTAAACACAGAAAATTATTACAATAAAAACGTATAGATGTATACTTAATGTTACTTCAATATACCTAGTCTGATAAAAAAAATCTGAATTAACAGACGATAATAAAATATAGTTATTTTTTAACAGATTGTACTCAATTATGAAATATGATGAAAATGCAGTAGTTGACAGTTTTAACAACCCATTGATTGGAGTTTTGGAAGTTCTCGTTGAATTGGGTCTTAATATAAATACCAATTTTCATTACAAATATGTATTTTTTTACGGCCAATATTGATAACATTTATTTTAAGTTAAATTTTATAAGTATTGATATTTTCTACCAAAATTGACAAATCGAATATCACATGACTTGACGTATGAATAAGTGAAAGTAGATTAGTAAAGTTCTATAGTCAGATAAGGCCCTTATTCCAAGAAGTGTTCTGTACATTTGTTATTGCCATTAAAAAGAGCGAGCTACACAAGTTGTTGTACCTTTAGGGGCAAGGTTCCTCATCGGAAGGTGAAGAGCGATATGGGGTTTATGAAATGGTCCTTGATGCATATGTATTGGAACCAAAGAAACCATTGATGGCAAAAATATTCTAATTTATCTCCCAACAAGCCATGAACTTACTTTATTTTCTATCAATAGCTCAAAAGTATATTCATAGTAAGACTCACTTTAACTGTTAATCAATTTGTAAAAACATAATCTTAAAAATTATGTTTATAAAAGAGTGTTACATTTTTATAACGGTAGTTATTTATTAATTAAATGAATAAATTGTTGTGCGTATAACCCGAACGAGTAGTAAGACGCGGTGCTAATATAATAATAATAATAATAATAATAATAATTAATAATATAATAATAATAATAATAAATAATAATAATAATAATAAATAAACAATAACATGAATAATAAATTGTTTTATCGTCCATATACTATCTATATGTTATTAGTTAGATTTATTTTGTGAATATATATTTAAGGATATAAACAAATATAGAAAATCGGTTATAAGTAAAAAATAGATTTGTTCTAATCTTTATATGAATATTCACTTATTTACTACTTTTCTTCTGTATGTATATAATTAAAAATATAATATACGCCTAAACTAGGAGACTATATTCCTAATATATAGGATTTTATCTACAGGTGATTAAAAAGTATCCATACATATGAAATATGTGTAATGTGTTTTGTTTTGTTTTTTGCTCTCAATAACACCAAATGTGCTTAAAAAGGTTAAAAAATACTGGGTAAACCAAATTACTTATACATTGTCTAAGATGGTGGACACATTGAGCATATTTTGTAGCATTACATTCAATAAATCAGTTTTACCTATGAATTGGAGTCTTTTGAATCATCCTGTATATTAATATAATAGAGTTTGTATTCCTGTCATAATAATTTAGCAATGTCTATCTTATGCAGAGGGTTTAAATTTTAAAATTAGTAGCACCTGTACACAAACAATCATGTACACCTCGAATCCGGAACTTTCTACATTTTCGATTAGATTTTTTTAATTTATCAAAAACTGGGTCTGAAGAAATAAAATGAATAGATTTTTGTATTTGTTTGAAGCAACAAAAAGCCGTTGCCCAGGGTAGTCACGCAGTGTATTTTGTGGTTACTCTGGTTACTTTTGCTTGTCTCAAATACACGGCGTTCGGAAACTCAACGCCCAAAATACACGTATAGTTTGTTTGAACCAAAATTAACATAAAACACACTTACATCCGGAAAACTATGCTATACCATTAAATTGTGTTCTAAGTGTCGGCTTACAACGCTGGGAGAGCAAAACTGTGCGAGCGTGCGTGTATAACAAGTTGAATAGGATTTAGGCGCACGGCACTGCACATGTAATAATGGCAAGCACTTGTTGTTATGTATGAACGTTAATGATGACCCTCAAAACGTATTCCCATTTCGATATGTACTGGTGTGCTGTTTACTAACAATTTTGGTTTGTTCTGCTGCTGTGCTCCAAGAAGTCGAGGTGTGCATTGTCATGCGCCTAACTCCTATGCAACCTATTGTACACGCATGCTTAAACAGCTTTGCTCTCACTGCGCTGTACGCCGAAATTTGGAACACAATGTAATGGTATTAGCATAGTTTTCCGGGTGTAAATGTATTAGGATTTTGTATTACCTTTGGTTCAAACAAACTATATGTGTAATTTGAGCGTTTGCGTTACCAAACATATTATATAAGCATACCTATCTAGTTTATAAGCATATTTGTAACTCTTATATAAATTTTGTTCAGGCATAAATATGAGTTACATATGCATCCTCTCTCTACTTGTTAGAATATTGATACTCTAGAATGAGAGATCAATATATGCAATATTTGTTCAAATTTCAACTTTTATCAAATGTTTTCAAGTTCAAACAAAATAAAAAAGTCTAACTTTGGGGACATACAAATCATCTTGAGAGTTCCTGAATAGTATTGGCTTGACGGTTTTCCACCATCGTTTCAAATAAAGTAAAAGTTTACATAAAATGGTTCTTTAACAATCCTATTTTATTATAGTAGAAGACGAGGCTTTTTCCTAAAGTAGGAAGGGGAAGGAGAAAAGGTAACAAGAAAATGGGTTATGCTGACGGCACTTTAAGAAGATGGCAGGCGCTTGCAACTCATGCGCAAAAAAGACGGAGAGAAAGAAAGGTAAATACGGAAAGAAATAAAGAATACGAAACCGTTTTATAGTCATGTCACATCTTTCGAACTCTAGTTACCAAATGTAGCGAAAATGTTTATTTCATTCTGCCCTCTATTATAACGCCTCACTATTTTCAGTAGGTATACGCTCTAAAGTAATATACATTTAGTAAGATTTATTTAAAATCTATTTGTCCACCCAATTTTTTACTGAAAATATTTTCCATATCAAATTAAAACATATTAAATTGAAGTTTTTTTCTGTTGTTTCTAGCAATCATACTAAAGGCTTACACTATAAGCATTTTAGTTTACATATTATTTAAATTTAAAAATTACACCTGGACACGGGAATCGAACCTGGGACCTTTGGGTTAAATTATCGTGTCCTGATGTCATTTTTATATGTAATTAATATGTATTTAGAAACGGTTATAGCCGTAATTAACGATTAATATTATAGCTTGACTATTTAATTAGTCATTTTAGTTTACGCTAAAGGGCTAGAGAGAATTAAGGGAGATTAATATTATATTTCACCCACATTTTCGTGGAGGGAAAGTAGAAAGTTACTTTGAAATTAAAATCATCAGTACACTCATCTGAGATTAGAACCTAAACTCTCCTCTTAACAACAAACCATATTTAATGAGCCTAACGTTGAGTCAGCATGTACACAAATTTATTTTGTATTCACTTTTTGTGACGTATTTTTAATTCATCAGAATCTTAGCTATAGCTCTGATGAAAGATAAAATCAGAACATTCTGATTGTAAAGATAACTATTCACTATTAAAAAAATATTTGAAACTGTTTTATGAATAATTTTTTCATCGAGAAAACAGCTAGGCCTATTTAAAAATAATCAAAGTTTTCTTGATTTTTTTTAGAGCTAAGTGTTTGTAAAAGCCAGTTCAATAATTTATTTTCATGGTAGCTACAACTGTTAACTGTATATATATCAAAGTCCATCACTTCATATCAGTCAATAAGCACGTCTGGCTACTGATATAAAGATGTTGGGTTCTATTCCTAATAGGGTAGAAAAAGTATCACTATAAAACTAGGTTGGTTCCTTCCATAAAAATTGTGGACTGGTGGTTAAGGACCTTGATATGTTTCTTCTCTTAGAAGGATTTTGAATGCGTAGAAAATAAATTAAAATTAAACATATTAAATATATATATTTATTTGAGGCACTTTCTGAACCGACTTATTATATCAGCACATCACGATAATTTCTATGAATGAGAGAGTTAGGCCCACCAATCTTGCTGGTAAATATATATTAACATACATTCCAGGGAATCTTTTACATAACACAATCGACATATGACATACTTCATATCCAAAGGAAGTTGTGCTACGGATCTCTTTATCACTCAAGAAAAATCCGTCGATCCAGGTAAACCATGAACCCATGAGCATCGATTCCTGGGGTGATAACTCTACCCCAAGATCACTGAGGTTGACAATTTTATATAAAATATGTTTTATATAATATCTTAATCGTGTTAGAGTCAGAAAACTTAGAAACTAGAGTTTTAATTCATAGTTGTTGATTTCTCTAACACTATTAAAGAAGGAATATCAACTATCATTTACATATAGATAACAACCCATAACAGATAATATTTTTTATTTGATTTTTAAGACATTTCGTTTATTAAATCTTGTCTACAGTGGAAGAAACTTTTATCGTAAATACGAATGTAAGTCTGAGTTATCTGTAATTTGATATTATTAAGATTTCATTTTTCTGAAAATAAATTTCCCAGTATGAAAGCACACAATAGCATGTCGAATAAGTACTTTTACAATATTTTTAACTATTTAAATAAATTATAACCGGGGAGTGTTATAACTATTATTTCCGGCTACACCGTCTCACTACTCATTTGATCAACACGCATATCTAATGCTTACGCCTGTGTAATAGGAATGAGGAAAGTTAAGTTTTTAGGAATTTTATACACATTAACATGAAGGTAGAGTGTAAAGCCGTTTAAAACACCACTCACAACACCCAAATGGTATTTGAACCATTTATTCATGTCAGCGACAGTCCAATCAGTCTATTACGAGAGCGTTGCCTAAGATTATTCGTTCACCAAATCGGGCAAGCATAGTTAATTTGGTATTTTTATTATTAATCTTTATTAAAAACGCTTATTTCGGTCTGTAAGTAATGACATCTCACATTTTATCAAAGAATGTAAAACTTGGACTATAAAAAATAAAATTACCGAGTATTTTCTATGGGTATGAAACGTGGTCTCTTAACTTAGGCTTACTATCACACGTTCCGACTTTCGATCGGCCGATATCATAATCGGATATGCAGAAACATATCGAGAGATATGGTTCCTTCCACACGTTCCAATTTTGCGATCGGCCGGAAATAGTCGGCCAGCGAACGGGTAGCAGTCGGATTGAACCTCGACTGCTGTCCGATGTCGGCCGGGCGCCACAGGGCAGTCGCTCATAGTTTTAAATGGGCATGTTTACACAGGCCGATATTTAGTCATCCGACACCCTCTTAAGCGAACACCCCTGTAGTGTAGTTTGCAGTCAAGTTGCATATAAATATAAATGATATTTATATAGATACTGAATTATTGATTTCTCTGATTGAATCACGGCCTGGGTTGTGGGACAAAACTTTAGAAAGTTATAAAGACAGAAACATGACAAAAAAATGCATGGAGAGAAGTTTTTGTACTCATAAAAGAAATTATTCAGTCTTATTTATACAGAAAATTTAATTTAGCTAGGGAATTTATTATTAGGTTTTGAAAATAAGAACTTGCTTGAGGAGAACGATAAAAGTGTATTAGGCGTAGAGGAGGTAAATGAGATAAGTGCACTACTAGCTTTAACTAAAATACTTGCCGTCCGGCAAGAATCGGAATAAAATCGGATAATTATCTTTGCTTGATTGTCGGACGGTTTGCTGACCGCTGATATCGGCCGACTGAAAATCGGAACGTGTGAAAGGAGCCTCACATGACGAAAACAAATTTATGGTGGTCGAAAAAAGGTGCTTAGGAATATCTTTGGTCCAAAAAGGAATGAGGATACTGGGCAGTGGAGAAGGTTACATGATGATGAGCTACATGCCCTGTACTCAACACAAGATATTGGTAAGGTAGTAAAATCTCGCAGATTAAGGTGAGCAGGACATTAAGCATGAATGGAAGAATCTAGGAACATGTTCAGGGTATTAACTGGTAAACCCAATGGATGACTTATACGCATATGGGAGGATAACATTAGAATGGACATAAAATACATAGGGTTTAATGAGGTGGACTGGATAGAACTAGCTAAAGATAGGAATATGGTGTAATGAGGTGGACTAGATAGAACTATCTCAAGATAGGAATATGGTGTAATGAGGTGGACTGGATAGAACTAGCTCAAGATAGGGATAGGGTGTAGTGAGGGTCTAGATAGAAAGAGCTAACTCAAAAGAGAGATAGGGTGTAATGAGGTGGACTGGATATAATTAGCTCAAGATAGGTATTGGCTGTAATGAGGTGGACGGGATAGTACTAGCTTAAGATAGGGATAAGGTTTAATGAGGGGGACTGGATAAACCTAGCGGAAGATAGGTATAGGTGTCATACTTTTGTAAGTGCGGCAATACACTTTCGTATTCCTAATATCATAGAGTAAAACAACTGAGTAATAATTTAATCCAAGAGAAGGGAAATAAGTTGTACTTTTTAGGTTAGGTTTACCCACATTAGTGTCATAGAAAGTATATTGAAAACCATCCCCAATCCCAGTTGCATAGGAAGGCCTGGCCTTTTATTAACGGCAACAAAGGGAAATACAAGTCTAGTGCCCAATTTCTGAATAGCTTGTGTTTATTTAACATGTTTAAATGTGAAAACGGATTCTTTATACCAGGATGGATAATTAAAGACCATAAATTCAAATATTTAAATTTCGAGCACATTAAAGTTGATGTTTCTAAAAATTTCATGGTAATTTAAAAAAATATATTATTAATATTAACATTCAAAATTTGATATATTCATAAACTTGTATTATTATTATGATTAGTAATAATATTAATAATAATAATAGTACTAAGCAAACAAACATTTGAAATTTTTATTTTAATGCAATATGTACACAAATGAGCTCGGGTACTATTCAAGAAAACTACACACAGAAGAAATGAAGGATTAAAAATAAGTGAGTTTAGTTGTATTATAAGTCGATATTATAATTCGATTATCCAACTAAACTATTTCTTGGGATTCACAAACAGATAAGTATTGTAATGAAAAAAAATAAAATATATGTGTGTATTTATTTATTTCTATATTTGAATGAAAGAATTAATTTAATTTTAGATAATCTATAATATATAATATATAATCTTGTGTTTTATTGGGCGCCAACTACCAACCCCATTTATTTTGGTGAGATAGGTAGATTTTTAATTATAGAATAAATTTATCCCCATAAACTGCTCAGCGGTAATACGAAAACCCCTTTTCTCAAGACCCCTGGACTTTACCTAAAGTTTGGACTTAAGTTGGACACTTACAACCGAAGACTTCCTGATGCAGGTTATTATTCTTGATTTGACCAATCCAGTCTACTGAGCATCGCTATACATGGGATGCAAGTTCGAAAGAAAATACAATGTACATTGATGTAAATAACAATAAAACAATTAAATTTAAAGAGTAATTTTAATTATTGAAGTGAATGATATTCTTAAATGAACCCTACCTATGAAGCATGCCTCGTATATTATAATACTATTAAAAGTATTGTTAAGCAATACTTGAAATTGTTAAATTCTCACTTGAATTGTGAGTATAGTTGAATATACATATTTCTTTAAGCAAATAAGATTTTAACAACAAAATTTATTCTTTATAACATGTAACGATAATAAACAAAAAAAAAATAGTTCTGAGGTGGACAAAAAAAAAATTAATTCTAGTTTGGAAACTGAAAATTATTTGTCCTTCTTTAGTAAGTTTAAGGATTATGCTTAATTATTTGCATCCGTAACAGGATGTTTACAGATGGATTGGATCTCACCCGAAAATGTCCTTGCTCTGGTAAAAATGTTGAATCAAAGCTCCGTCGATATTTAACTCTCTGACCTTAAATTTCCACCAAGATCTTCTTTGAGTGCTTCCACTCAACTTTCTTCACGAGTTTATACAGCTTTTAGAAGTTTTAGATGAATAACATTACCATGAACCTTTAAAAAAGAATATAATTGAAGGATCCGCAGATCGGATCCTTCCTTACACTTTCGACGCCAATTTTAGAGAGTCACAACAATAAGTAAGACAAAACACAAACACGTTATTTTTGTTTAAAATAAACAATCACCGGCCTAGGAGAAAACATTCGCCGGGATTTGTATGCAAGAATAAAGCAAACAATCTTAATTATTTAGAGATTGGGGGTATTACTAAAAAGATAATGATACATTTTTTACAAAGAAACATAATTCATCTTTAGAATTAATTTTAAACTTGGCACCAAACAAAAAAAACAAAACGAGAATAATAATTTCTTCCGCTAGGGGCAATTAATGTTTCAAGAGACAGCCAGATGCTATAAGTGTCCAAGAACATAAAATAAACAAATCGAATAGTTCCGAAATAAACCACTCTCTGGAGCAGATAGCGTTAAAATCACCTACCAACAAAATTAATAAACATGGCGGGTTGGCAGTTTATGAATAAAAATAAAAATAAAGAAAGATGATTTAATAAAGTGAAATAAAGGTAAGTAGATTATATGTATAACATATATTTTAATTGTAAATGAATAAATAATGAATATTCAAAACTTTAGAAGTTTTGAATGAAATTTAAAACAAATAAACAGTAAAATTGACAACGATATAATATATTTGAAGAATTTAGTCAACTGATTATTAGATTTATATTATAAGTAACTCTTTTAACCAAAAATAACATCACAGAAATGCCCCTCGATGCTACGATTTTAATCTAATTTATTATATTAAGAGCGTAGTATCTACTTAAAAGATGTTATTTTCTGATATCAAACTTAGACGCTCAGTTGATCTCCGTGGTTAATGAAAGTGGATTTGAATTTCAACAGCCCGACTCAAAATGCACCCTACTCTCTCTAGTTCGGGTTACGGTTTAAAATGTGTGTTTATTTAATTTACTCAAAACTCTTCAAGTCTTCTTGGTATGGTATTTTCTTCCAGATTCTGAACGAATTACTTCAACAACTTCCCAAATATTAGAGATGCCACATGTTTGTCAGCTGTTAACATCAGCTGATCATTTCACAACATTGAACATTCAAGTTCAAGGTCACTCGGCTTGTAAGGTTAGAATTTATTAAATATATGTGATTATAATATTGTTCTTCATGTGATAATATATTTAATTTAATGCCACGGTTATGGCAAATAACCAAACTACTCACTTTAAATCAATCAGTCGAAAATACCCATTTTCTTGGAAAACTTGCTGTTTACTTTTAATTCATAACTTAATGAAAAATCAAATATTTGGAATTCACAGTTATTTTCTTAGCAGCTTAGAGACATCCTCTACTTAACAAAAGTATTCTCCATACTTAAATATATTTTTAAAGACAAAAATAATTTATAAGAAACATGCTTATATTGAGTTTCATCTTCTCATCCCATAAAAACTTGAGGGCCTAGAACCCTTTCCATTAAAATCCTTAAATTTCTTCAATTGATATGGCAAATAGACACCCTTCTTCAAATCAGGTAGAAGTCTTGAATGAAAATTACAAATATTTCTCTCTCTAAACTTTAAAAACAAATGTAGGTGTGGAAACTCAAGTTATCGCAACCTTTGTGACACCTGTAGTCATTCTCTTTAGCCACATAAAATGGCTTAAAACCAACTATTTTAACTTCCGATGGATATGTTCATTAACTTAAGGATATTATTTAACTATATAAAGTATTTTCCTTGCCAAAATTATACATTTTGTACTCTTAAATTGTAAAAAGGAAACAAATCTTTTAGTGGTTTTGGCACTTGGACACAGAAAAATGAATAGGCCTTGACCTTAAAGTCAGAATTTCTTCATTCCATTAATGAATATATCAAATACATCCTCTTCTTCAGCTATCCTGTTAAAATAATTAAAATATATTTATAATTTCTTCCTCAAAACTTGAAAAAGCAAATGCTCTCTGAGTCATTTTTCTTCACATCTTGACAGAACGTAGAGTAGGCTAACCCTTATTTCCTTGTATTTCTCAATTCTTTTAGTGAAACCAGTTATTATAAACTCTTTTCAAGGTAATGTAGAAGTATCATTTAAAGATGTTAGTAATAACCCTTTAAAATAGTTGAAAAGGAAATAGAATATTTGAAAATTTAGGCCCACGCCTAACTTGAGTATTATCAAATGTTTGAATACTGATCTCAACTTACTCAAACTTGTCATAGGGGTACTTTCCAACAGCCCCTCAATATTAATGTCAGTTCTCAAAGAGAAATGTTTAAATAACATATCATTAAACTCAAAAATCATATATTTTTAAAGTGTTAAAATGGATTTAACTCTTTTTCTCTTCAATTCTTCACAGTCAAATGCAGATTTTAGCTTTGATATATAAACAAAACAACAAGTTGATCACTCTTCTTACAAATAACATACATATAATATAACATAACATAAATAACCTTCTTCTGTTCTAGCATTCTTCGCTACATTGCGGTCCCACTGCGAAACAACTCTTGGCCTACTTTATATTTGCACAAGATCAACTACTTGACCTGTCTTCAAGATCTTATTAAGATGAAATACACATTATGGAGGTATATAATGTTCTACCATAGACTTTTCTTTGATAGTATAATATCTGAGTGGCCTCATAATTTTTAGAGGAAAAATGAGACAAAATAATAGATAGTCCATAAAATTAGATGAAACTGAACTTTGGCTTTTGTTACACCATGCTGCATACAGATTATCATTCCAGCGCTCTCCATAACATTGTTGACCTTGCTAGTAACTGATAATCACTTAATAATAATTACTTCTGTTGGAAAAACAGAGTAAATAGCTCCTTCACGAAAAATAATTGAGTATCATAGTTCCCTCAATAAGTCATAACTTTCTCCCATAAACCGTAGATCCTTTATGAAAAATAATTGAGTATCTTAGTTCCCTCAATCAGACATAACTTTCTCCCATAAACCGTAGATCCTTTATGAAAAATAATTGAGTATCTTAGTTCCCTCAATCAGACATAGCTTTCTCCCATAAACCGTAGATCCTTTATGAAAAATAATTGAGTATCTTAGTTCCCTCAATCAGACATAGCTTTCTCCCATAAACCGTAGATCCTTTATGTAAAATAATTGAGTATCATAGTTCCCTCAATCAGACGTAGCTCCTCCAAATAAAACAAATAACCTCTACATTGGTACCGTCACTGTCTCGTTAACAGTGAGGACTTATAGGGCAATCAAACATATTGACAACTGTCATAGACTCCAAAACATTACTCTCCTCATCGCTTCCTCATCTCGTAGAACCTCCTATACACATAATTATCATCTTCATTGGAGCGCTGGGGTGTACTTTGGCATTTCTTTGGTGATATAAATATATTTTTTCCTCGACGTATAATAAGGTAGAAATAAATAGTAATCGTAATTAAAAAAAATGATCTTGTTTTCTTCAAAACAGAATTAGGCCTATATGTAATCAAATGTGTATTATTTCACCTAGACATGTGCCTCAAATGAAAGTTTTTAGGGACCTCTTTTGTTCACACTATTCCTTCTCCAATCGCATACCGAGCTTCAGGGATTCCTCGACTCCCATAACCTTCTTCTGTTCTGAAACATTCCCTCCTCCAACAGTAACCCGAGCTTCAGGGATTTCTCGACTCCCACAACCTTCTTCTGTTCTGAAACATTCCCTCCTCCAACAACAACCCGAGCTTCAGGGATTTCTCGACTCCCATAAACCGTATGACTTCATAGTCAACTTCCCAGTCAAAATTGTTCACATGACTGCGAGAATGACCCATTATTGGAACACGTGACTGACTTATGTAGTACTCATTAGGGGTTTCCCACAATTGTGAATCGCATTTCTTGTAGTAGTAGGCCCCTAAATATATGAAAGGGTAAATATAAGAACCATTCGTCGAAGGGTCCTTAACTGGCATTATTACCACTTGCTCTGGTACTTCCTCCACTGCTGCCACTAGTTTCTCCCCAGTCGTTGACAAGTCCTGTACTTGCGCCTCGACCTCTTTTCCCTTTTCCGCCAATTGGTTGTGGACTGACCTAAACTCGGTACTATAATGGTCAAATCTTGAGATAACATCATCCCTTAGTGATATCATGTTATTCTCCATTTTTTCCTCCATCTTTTTTAGGTCCCCCCTTAATACTTGCCATAGGTCAAACATGGTAAATTCCTTCACTGTCTTTGGAGCTTCCTCTAACTTCTCCACAGCTGAAATACTCCTACTGCTATCCAGGGCATCTGCCCCCAATGGTGTACCATCCTCCATGTGTGGAACTACTGGTCGTAAACCTGCCATAACTATTTACTCTAACGTTGTGACAGAACTCTTATCCCATTCTTCTGTTATGGGCTCGGCTTGAGGCATTTCAACCTCCTCTTCTGACTCCTCTACTTCTCCACTGACCGATGGTTGCTGGGCATCCATATTTATCTGTTCATAATACTGCCCCTCTGGCATAACCTTCTATACGAAGTAAAAATGACCCAAAACCCAATTGAGGTAATCTGGCTTTCCATTCAAACGTGCTATTGTAAGTTGGCCGCAAAAAAACATCAACTACTCCCTCAAGTCACAAATACACCCTAGTGTAATCAGGCCTCAAAATACATATCTTATTGTCCTCTCAAATCACCAAAATGCCCTAGTGTAATCAGGCCTCAACCTATACAGTCCTTAAAAAAAAAAACTTTAGGTATAACAATAGCCCCACGTTAAGGCGACACTGTAATGAAAAAAAATAAAATATATGTGTGTATTTATTTATTTCTATATTTGAATGAAAGAATTAATTTAATTTTAGATAATCTATAATATATAATATATAATCTTGTGTTTTATTGGGCGCCAACTACCAACCCCATTTATTTTGGTGAGATAGGTAGATTTTTAATTATAGAATAAATTTATCCCCATAAACTGCTCAGCGGTAATACGAAAACCCCTTTTCTCAAGACCCCTGGACTTTACCTAAAGTTTGGACTTAAGTTGGACACTTACAACCGAAGACTTCCTGATGCAGGTTATTATTCTTGATTTGACCAATCCAGTCTACTGAGCATCGCTATACATGGGATGCAAGTTCGAAAGAAAATACAATGTACATTGATGTAAATAACAATAAAACAATTAAATTTAAAGAGTAATTTTAATTATTGAAGTGAATGATATTCTTAAATGAACCCTACCTATGAAGCATGCCTCGTATATTATAATACTATTAAAAGTATTGTTAAGCAATACTTGAAATTGTTAAATTCTCACTTGAATTGTGAGTATAGTTGAATATACATATTTCTTTAAGCAAATAAGATTTTAACAACAAAATTTATTCTTTATAACATGTAACGATAATAAACAAAAAAAAAATAGTTCTGAGGTGGACAAAAAAAAATTAATTCTAGTTTGGAAACTGAAAATTATTTGTCCTTCTTTAGTAAGTTTAAGGATTATGCTTAATTATTTGCATCCGTAACAGGATGTTTACAGATGGATTGGATCTCACCCGAAAATGTCCTTGCTCTGGTAAAAATGTTGAATCAAAGCTCCGTCGATATTTAACTCTCTGACCTTAAATTTCCACCAAGATCTTCTTTGAGTGCTTCCACTCAACTTTCTTCACGAGTTTATACAGCTTTTAGAAGTTTTAGATGAATAACATTACCATGAACCTTTAAAAAAGAATATAATTGAAGGATCCGCAGATCGGATCCTTCCTTACACTTTCGACGCCAATTTTAGAGAGTCACAACAATAAGTAAGACAAAACACAAACACGTTATTTTTGTTTAAAATAAACAATCACCGGCCTAGGAGAAAACATTCGCCGGGATTTGTATGCAAGAATAAAGCAAACAATCTTAATTATTTAGAGATTGGGGGTATTACTAAAAAGATAATGATACATTTTTTACAAAGAAACATAATTCATCTTTAGAATTAATTTTAAACTTGGCACCAAACAAAAAAAACAAAACGAGAATAATAATTTCTTCCGCTAGGGGCAATTAATGTTTCAAGAGACAGCCAGATGCTATAAGTGTCCAAGAACATAAAATAAACAAATCGAATAGTTCCGAAATAAACCACTCTCTGGAGCAGATAGCGTTAAAATCACCTACCAACAAAATTAATAAACATGGCGGGTTGGCAGTTTATGAATAAAAATAAAAATAAAGAAAGATGATTTAATAAAGTGAAATAAAGGTAAGTAGATTATATGTATAACATATATTTTAATTGTAAATGAATAAATAATGAATATTCAAAACTTTAGAAGTTTTGAATGAAATTTAAAACAAATAAACAGTAAAATTGACAACGATATAATATATTTGAAGAATTTAGTCAACTGATTATTAGATTTATATTATAAGTAACTCTTTTAACCAAAAATAACATCACAGTATAAACGTATATGTTAAAAAAATAAGTATATGTTAAAAAATTATATCAAGCATAATTTCTAAAATCATATTTTACTTATTTTTTAAATTAGATTTAAAGTAAAAGTTTAAGTAAATATCTAAAGGAAATCTTTAATTATACACAGCTGCGCTATTATTTTCAAAAACTTATCAAAATACTCCCAGAACCATTTTACATGGTATTACAACTAAAAAATAAAATAATCCCAAAAGCCTTGCTAAGGCCTTGTATTACATTATTCTCAAAAATGAAAGTGAGCCCCCAAAAGTTCAGTGAAGAATAATATCATTGTGAGTAATCCCATTCCACACTGCTAGCACAACCTACTTTTCTACTTTACTTCCATATTTTTATACACATTGCTGAACACATACGTATCTGACTGGGGAAAATACAATTTGATAATCCAAAATTCATTAAAACTCCACGGGTCATATTTTCATATATGTACACATACATACACATATATACAAGTTTAGACACAGCGAAAGAGGTAGAGCAAAATTGATTAAAAATCACAGTAGTCTTTCTCTTATGTGACGACAAAGTGGAATTACATGTATGTTTTTACGATGTTCCCGAGGTTTTTATACTATAAAACTTCAACTGTGTTCAACTTTCTCCTTTTAGGACATTATAAAATGTAATTTTAGAATGCTAACTTTTTGATTGAGTTAAATAAAAGTTTCCTATCCGTTTCATTGCCACAGGGCCTATGAATGAAACATGGAATTCAAAAGAAATGTAATCACATCTGTGAATTTAGTCTCCAGATTTACAATTTCTATTAACATAGGGCTCTTGAACAGTTTCTGATGTAGGGGGTTCGTTTGTTTGGCTTTAGGGTCTAAGTATACCCAACAATCTGAAGTATTTCACATTACGTTTCAACAAACAAATGAGTGTTGAATTTGTCTGAGTTAATACATTTTTAATTAAATAGTGTAATGATAGAGATCACATAATTAATGTGTGTGCGTTTGAAAATAACATTTCTAGGAATAAATGGTTGCTTTCATAATTATTATATCATAAGAAATATACTTTATATTATAACAAAACATATTAATGTAGACTTGAAATATAATATAAAAACAATATGTTATTATAAAAGATATTAAAATATAACTAAACATTAATATAAGAGTAGCCTCTTCGGTGGCTGCATGATCTAAAACAGTGGTTCTTAACAGGGAGCCGCGAAAGGTATTTTGGGGGGCCTCGTAAAAAATGTAATATGTTATTTGCTTATTACTGAAGTAAATTATCTTAATGGGCCACTAAAATTTTTTAAGATATTTAGGAGGCCGTGAGTATTAAAAGGATAAGAACCATTGATTTAACACGCTCCTATCGCAGCAAACTAGATTGTCAATGATATGGAAATTGGGGTTCTAAAACAGGTGGGGTGTTTTGAGGGTGGTTTTACCAAAACTGTTTTCTATCCTCCCTCCACGTAAATTAGGGTACAATTCATATAAAGATAACCAGCCTAATCCCTAATACGATAGGTGTAATTATTACATGATCGTACAACCCGCACGGTTAGTAGGACGTAATGGTGAAAAATATATTTTTTTAAGTCTCATTGTATTTACACACAATATATCTCACTTACCAACAACATTGTACCAACTTAATATTAAGGTAGCCCCTCCCTTGCGGATATTGAAGAGGCCGTCTTATTTGCCACGGACTGAAGCTAATAATCACCACTCACTCGCAGTTATAATAGAATTCTCAACCTGCCAACCAATCGTCGAAACTGAGAACTGCTTGTGTTGTTGTTATCGAGAACAATGATGCTCCAACAAGTTCCTTGTCTGAATACTCAGTTTCACCCTCCCCCCCCCCCCCCCCCCACACAGACACACAGACACACAGACACACACAGTTCCCAGCGTGCAGATAACATATCGAAGCAGAAAGCTGCATGTGTGTATTACTAAACTCGAACCTATCGATGGATAGATTTTACCTTCAGTATGTAAGTGAAAATAAAAAAAACAGTAATCCAGGATGCCTAAGGAAATGTTTCGATACATATCAATCTGTTTTTATGTAGAATTAGAGATAAGCTCTACGCGAATAGAGACCTTTGGCAAAAAAGATCAGTAGAACAGTCGATAAGACAATCGATACGTCAATGACACAATAAACCGTAAGAAACAAAATTAATTATTTAAGGAGTGTTTTTCGTAGATGAATTAAAGAAAATAATCAAATCAAAGAAAACTGGCACATCGGCCAATGATGTGTACGTCCTTAGTGTAAATAATTTTTAAAATATTCACTACTTGAAAATCTAAGTTCCTTTAAAAATGCCATGTGTGACAAGATATTATTTTATGTAAACACTATTTAACAAAAAAAAAGCACTTTCCCTCCTCCCTTTTTTCTATAATTATCAACAGCGAGTATATTTTTTTCCATGAATGGCCCAAAGACCGAAACTCTCCTACAAATAATAGGATAAACGCTGCGTGTGTGGTGATAACTTCGATTACCTGTTGGGCCATTAAATGAGATAATTTACCCTTCTGTTACTGAACTGATCTAATATGTGTGGGGCTTAGATCATCACTTTCAGTCCTGGCCTGCACACCACTGGCTCCCGAATATCCGTAAGTGAATGGCACCTTAAGCGGGGGGGAAACATTTAATATTCAATACTGGATTAAATTATTTAACCCAATTCGGTGGCCACGTGGTCTAACGCGTTACTCTCGCAGTAGACTAAACTTCCGATGACGGGGAGATCAAGGTTCGAATCTCGGTAGGGTGTACTGAGGGTGAATTTTACAAAATGGTTTTCCACTATTCCTCTACGGAAATTCGGGTAAAATTCCTCTAAATATAACCTTCATAATCTCTAAAACTATTAGCGAAATTAGTACATAAAGGTATAAACAGAACGGTAGTAAGACACGGTGCTAAAGAAAAAAAAATAAATACTGGATTATACTAGTTATTAGCCTAGGTATACCTGTAACGCCCTAGAAGTTGTTAATTAATTAAATATTATCTAATCAAGATTTTATAATCATTGCTTCAAGTTGCACACGTTCAACAGGATCAATTTTTTTTTTAATTTCACACCTCTGCATGCGATAACATAGATATACTAATGTCAGATAAACAAACTCTTAATTTTATTAATATAGATTACTATATTTTTGTATTATATAAAATAATATATAAATATAACTGTGCGATAATTTCATTATGTATATACATTAATTAGACCAAATCACTATTGATATAGAGGTAAGGGTTTTAATCCCAGTTAGGTGATGTGTTTTTTTGTGTTTATCACTGTGACTTTTCCAGCCTTTCTTATTTATAGTATGAGTTTTTTTTACATACAAGCTATCCTTATAATCCATACGCCTTATATATTAGCTAAAGTCGTTAGATAGCAGTGTGTTAAACATTTATAGAGTGAGTTTAATATCACAACTAATACCAAGTATATTGTTACCACATTTATAATAAAATTATATCAATATACTAGAATTACCTACATATGTGAGCAGATGGATTAAATGTCAAGACTTATTTAGTCTGGCATTACGGTGATAGAGAAGTCAAGGTTCAACTCCAGATGGGGTCAATTTGAGAAATTTTCCTCACAAATTGTATCAAAATTGCTTGTGCTGATTATAATGAACCGGTTCATAAAGTTTAAATTAAATACTACAAATAAATATAAGTATTCACTATTTTAGGACTCGTTCATCCAGAAATATTAATTAAATATGAATAGACTAGAGGGATAGTAAGACGCAAGCAAGAAATCTAAAAAAAGAAAATATTTATTCAACATCCATATGCAAAAATTGATAGCGAATAAGCGGTTTGAATTTTCAATATGATCACGTGAGATAATTTCTGTTTTCTCGAGAGCTCCTCAATTCCACATTCCAATCACGTACTATAGCTCTAAGTTGTGGTGAACAACGCAGTTGTTTGAGAGCAAGAGAGAGAGAGAGAGAAGGTTTGAAGGTAATGATTTAAAAGAGGGCAAGAAGGGGAGGTTCAGTAAAGTGCACAACTTGTAAAGCCCTACACCTCTCCAAGGTAATCAATATTGAAACACCCTCAGGGGTATGTTAGAGACGAGAAATAATTGAAGGATTTCTCCTGGAAAATCGTTGAGAAGAATTGATTTTAGTTGGTAAATAATAAAGCTTTGATAGTAAATTATCCTAAATAAAGCCATAAGCAGCCAACATATTATTATTATTATTATTATTTAGCACCGCGTCTTACTACCCGTTTGGGTTATATTCTTGCCAACATATTTAAATATATATTTCATCATACTTCACAACTTTATCAGAATGAATGAAGTTCATTCTGACTTACTATTTTGCAAAACTAAAATTTAATCTTTAGAAAAAGAATCTTAACGATTTGTAATTTTTAAGGAAAAATTTGCTACTATTTGAGTAATTTAATTTTTTTTAATATTAATTTGTTTTATGTTTATCTAAATACTGAATAAAAAAAGTAAATAAAAATAGCACTGTACGCCATAATAAGTAAAATATTTTCGCATACAAAATTTTTAGGTAAAGTGTTAAGCAATCAAAAGAACATGGAATAGTAATAATATTGAAAACATAATATTCAGTTAGCGCTTATATCATTTTCGTCATTTGTATTTAGTTATTTGAGTTAAATCACGCACATTTCACGAAGTGTCGTGTTTCTATTATGTAAAGCAAAATAAAATTTTAAAAAATTAACCCAACAATTTAAGCCACAGGTCAAATCACGCGAATACTTTCAATAAAAGTTTATAGAACTATTAATTGATATTATTTCAAAAGAAGTAATTTTTGGTGTCTTACATAAATAATACCATCTACTAATATTAAATATTTTCGAATTGTCCAAGGTTTTAGTTTCACAATAGATTGGTCCGCATAGAGGGGTGGACTATTGGTTACTTGGTATTGGACCTGGGACTTAGAGGGGCCCAGGCTCGAGATTCAGATACACAGGTTTTAAAAAGGATATAATATGAAAAAAATACAAATTAGAACATGATTAAAAACAATGAAATGCCTATCCACACCAAAGAACAGTGCATGCCTAGCCCACCAGAAGGGGATTTCGATAGAGGAGATTACTTTTATTGGTCATGATCATTATATGAATATCATAGTTTGGTCTAGTCTTGTTCTTCGTTTACAATTGCTTGGAGATTTCAAGGAGTTTATTATTTTTGGACTGAAACTAAATTTGGCACACAAAAAGAGGCAGGTAGTAAATTTAAGTAATTCATTATGTGCGTAGCATTTCAGTGTTTCAGTTAAGATACTTATTAATTTGGTACAGTGCTTTTTTTTAAAGTGAAAAAAAAAGTTGAGGAAAATGTAAAAAACCAAGAATATGTTTAGAAATAGGGATTTCCTTTCAGAACAAATGGAATAGATGCCTCCCTTCCCTGGAATAAACTTACCCCCTCACTCAATTTAGATTTATCTCACTATCCTCTGATATTCTTAACAGGAAACTAAAAGATCGATATGTATCAAACTCTAAATAACTTTTAATAGCATCCAATCTTTAGAAATTGGTCGATAGAACACCAATTTCAATAGAAACTATAGATATACAATCATCAAAATTACCAGAGTAAGATTTTTAATTATATCTTCTGAGAGCATCACATTTTCAAAATTGTCAAAAGAGGCCCGCTTAAATAAATTAAACATATTGTTTCCAAAGATTTTCCAAGCTATGACACTCCATATATCTTTTAGTAACACCCAATTTTCAAAAATTAACCCGGGAAACTCCACTTAAAATAAATTACATGTTAGGCATCTAATTATAAGCGAAGACCACTCTAAAATAAATTCTAGAGGAATTCGAATTTCAAAAGTTAATAATAGTCAATAATGTACATATAAGGCCAATGTAAATATTTCCTAAACATTTGATAGGAGAGGGTCCCCAAGTCCATAATTTGATTTTATAACTGCTCCTAGACAAATAAGGTTTCGTCACCACTTAAGACGAATATTACAAAGAAAGGGGGGCCGGTTTTAGCACCTGGTAGGCCTTGACTGGACATCCGATAACGGGAGATCGGGGTTTGAATCCCAGTCAACCGCACTGAGAATTATTTATCCTAAATAGCTTTCCACGCATATGTTTGTACACTTCCTATAAATTTAACCTATTCATCCCTTATATATTAGAATATTTAGTACAGAAGTAGGCTATAGCCCTAATGGCAGTAAGATTAAATACTAAAATAATATTAAAAAGAGAATGAGCTACAATTTCTGTTAGTGTCCAGTTGATAAACCCTAAGAACTTATAAACTCATAAACAAATATGTTAATTCTACATCTATTGTTATTGAAAAAGTTACTTTAAGATACGTACATAAACCTGCCTATGGTTGATTGACTAAGATAAATTTGTTTGGTTATATTTGATGGCAATCTTTATCTTAACAAAATATATGTTAATCAAATCCCTTCATTGTGTTTTCCAGGATGTTGTAATATATAGCAAATAGATATGAGTTTGGTACGCAGTTTGGGTCGGCAACATATGTAAACATTATATTTAGTCCTTTTTAACATGACACATGCTTGCCAATTTTGTATACAACTTGTGGGCTTCTAAGTTACGACCATTTAGATGAGTAATACAAGTATCTGAGAAAGCTAGTAAATATCAAATAACTAAATATGTTGAGCTCCTTACTACTGATATAATCTAAGATGTACGTATTGTGACAGTAACGATTATATAACAAAGACTCGCAAATTAAGTGTATTCTATTATATATTTAATAGTAATGTTAAAAATGAATGTAAAACCATTTAAATATAAAATTCTGAAAAATTATTTAAAATATTATATTATATATAAACTTGTATGTAAAGTGACTGTGTCAACTTGTATAGAAAATGGCTGTCTAGGAGAGCCCTAGAGGGGCATGGCTATTTCAGGAAAGGAGGAAGCCTCGTCAACATAATAAAATACGCAGATGGTCTAGCATTGTGACTTCAAAATAAAATAGAGTTGCAGGAAATATTGGACCGGCTGGTGAAGATAGGAAGAAGATATAGCATGTAGATCAACATTTAGAAGTTTAAAGTGATGGGGTCTTAAAAAAATGAAGAGCCAATTAAAATCAAAATTGGAAATCAGAAAGTTGAAAAACATAGAGCAGTTCCAAGTACCTGGGACGTCTGCTGACAAGGTATGCCTACTGTACCAAAGAAATTAGGTCTAGGATCGCCAGGGCCAAGAAAGGTTTCAACAAAAAGAGGTTACTACTGACCAGCAAGTTGAGTTTGGAACTAAGGAAGAAACTGATTAAATGCTACATTTTGAGAGTTGCGCTGTATGGAGCAGAAACTTGGATTCTTGGGAAGATTGAAAAGAAATACTCGGAGAGCCCTAAAATGTGATCTGGAGAAGACTTGAGAAGATCAGGTGGCTAAACAGGGTGATAAATAATGAAGTCCTAAGAAGAGTGGGTGAGAAGAGAACCATTTCGGATGTGATTCTTCAGTACAAAGTTAACTGGATTGGGCAAATCCTTAGGAGGGACTGTCTTATGCAGCACGTCATGGAAGGAAAGGTTTAAGGAAATAGGATCTTATAAAGAAGAAGGATTCAAATATCTGATTACTTAAAGGAAAAAAGAAAAATCTGGGAGCTGAAGGAGGAGGCAGAAGACAGGGCACATTGGCGGTCTAAGTCCATTGACAAAAGGATTGGATCTGTCGTGAGACAGAACACCTAATAATAAGAATAATTTATTGTTTATATTTTCACTCATAATTATACATGGATATATTATATAAAAGGATCACATCTAAATACATTTAATTCTTATATATTTATACATCCATATAATTATAGTGAATTTGGATGTGATACCAGTAGCGTTATTATTTAAATAAATACTAGCTTGACTGAATAATCTCTAGTTAAATGTAACTCAATAGGAATTCAAATATGATCTTTGACAAAAGTCTGTCTTCCATGAATACCAAACGTTGAGGAAACCAAAAATCAATTATGCTGTTCACGCGGTGCGGAAATGAAAGGAGACATTTGAAAGAGTTTGGAGGGGAAGAGATGGAGGGTTCGCGATAGTCGAGTAGTTGGTCTGAAGTGGGGGAGTGGAGGTTTGCCGATGTTGAAGGGGAAGATGACATGAACGTAGGGGAGAGGAGGGTAAAGTTAGTGCAGACAAAGTGAGAACAAACTCAGTATTCCCAATCAGCTATAGGCGCCTTTAGCAAGTGCCTTAACCACAGAATGCTTTGGTCAAAGGCATAGAGGGAAAATGAACTAAGTCTTTATTCATGAATAATCGTAGTCATTAAATATAGCCATGAAAATTAAAAATATTAACTATGTACTTTCCTGTGATGGCCTGTTACAGGTCGTGTGACTGTTGCCAGTGCTATAATAAAGAAATTTAAAATGATATATATATATGGTTTTGGATATTTATATTATAACTTAACTTATAATATTTTACCGTCTTTAATTTAATAAGCTTTTGATAAAATATAGATTTAAGAAAATATTACTTTAAATGTTTATAGTGGGAAATATCTTCCTTCATATGTTTTAACATCCTTTGTATTAGTTTTATCAAATAATGTCACATGTAAACCTAAATTTACAAAATTATCTTAAAGGGAATGACCAGTTCTTTTTGTAGTTAACGTTAGTTGAGGGGAAAAATACACCCAATTTGCACACCACAGGACAGCAGTACCAGAGTTGAAACGACAACAAACCAATATACACACACGCACACTGAAATGAACACAAATTCACGTATGGGCGATTATATGAAATGTTAGGAGGCTTTATTGACAAAGTAAATAATATTTGAAGAGTACATGGGAAAAAGGGATAAGTCACATAAAACATATATTGCTGGCCAAAAACTTTTATATAAAATAATCAATAAGGAGCTAAGTAATTTTTTGTTTTCATAATTTAAAAATAAAGAGTCGTTTTTTAACCACAATCTAAATTGCATTAGAAAAGTATCATGAATGTCTAGCAGATGGCATCACAACTCTATTTGAGCTAAAATTAGACTCTACCCATTTTTCCGCTGTACTCTTTATTTGTGTTTATGGTGCAAAGGCAATAATAGGCTTGGTAAAAATTTAACGATGGAAAACCAAACATTTAGACTGTTATTTATTGACAGATGGCTAGGCAAACAAGATACTATGTTGAAGGGACAAATTGTTTCGTAGACAAAAACAAAGTTGTTAGATTAATTTGTGGAGTTGTAATATTGATTAAACCTTCCATTAAACAATATTAATTTTCTCATTTACAGCTAATATAATGTGGAAAAGGAATTTTTTTCATAAAACATTGAAGATATAGAAATAAAACATATTCAAAAAGGGCAGAGTTTACAAAAATGGCAATCCTATAAGTTATATCATTATAAATACAGTTTAAAAACAAATGTTTAATATGAAACATTATAATAAGTTACAAAAATTAAATCAATATATTAGGTGTGTTTCAGAGCATGTTAACCCATTATATATATATATATATAATATATAAATTAATATAAGGTAATGTGAATAATTTTTACACTTCAATATTATTTTAATTTCATTGACAAAAACAATATTGTTTTAAATGTAAAAAGAGTATTTTTTAAATAAATTACATTAATAATATTTATAAATTCCAATTTTTTAATTTGAGCTTACATATAAGTATTTACTTTAATATTAACTCTTTTTTTGACAAACATTTTAAACAAACTCATTATATATTAAATAAAAAAATAATCACTCTAAAAGTTGTCAAATTCGTGCATCTACTTAATAACACTTTCACAGGGACATCGTTTTTAATTTTCCAGTAAGCCTAGTTAACTGCGACTTTGAAAACACATGTTCGCAGTTTGACCTTTTACCCTTTCCTCATCTTCCCCCATCTCGGGTAGTTACAGCCTGCCAAAACCCCTTTCTAACCAACCCTACCCTGATCCCCCGAAAACCCTCTCTATTTTATAACAACGTTACCAACCATTTCCAACTGAGCACCGGATTACGTTGTACACACATTTCAGCAAGTGGCCACGTTATCCCTCCTCCCTTCAAGGTCTATTCTAGATAATTACCTTTGTATTGAAGCTTATTCTCTGGTCCACAGGATATGAAACCCCTCCGCCGTGACATCCCAAACCAACCCTTTCCGCTGGTCGACTCCAAACACAAACACGTTGGAGGCCTGCCAAGTGTGTGTATAAGTGTAACACAATACCTTACTCGCAACGGCCGAGCGGCTCGCAAATCATTTTGTTAGTCAACACCGTGACCGCGCCTCTCTGGGACACCTCTGGCACGTTTCAGGTGTCAATTTGTGGGGCGGGAACGGGTAACGGGTGTTAGGGATAACCGGAAATAGTTGAGAAAAAAAGTGAACAAAATAAGTCATCCTTAAGCATCTCAAGTTAATTTATTAAATCAATTATTAAAATACAAATTTTTGGAAAAATCTTTTATTTTATATACATACACACACATGTTTTTTACATTACTTGCTCACAGTGTGGAAATAATGTTGTAGTCAATGTTATTAGAATTTACTTTGGATTTAACGGTCGTAACGTTGTTAGCACTTTGCACAAACACGCCAAGAAGCAGAAGAATTTATTTGCTTCTATTATTATTATTTTTTAGCACCGCGTCTTAGTATAATACCCGTTTGGTCTATACTCTTATGTACTAATCACGTTAATGGCTTTAGGGACTAAGAAAGTTATATCTATAGGAAACGTACCCGCATTTACGCTAAGGTAAAGTGGAATTTTTTTTTTTGAAAAACCACCTTAGGTACACCCGACCGATATTCGAATCTTGACCTCCGCATCCTCGGCAGTACAGTCTACTGTTATAGGGCCCCTACACGATCAATCAGACTGTCAGTATGCATCAGTATTTACAACGAGATCGTACAGGGTCAGTCTTCATATAATTATTTTTATCAGTATCAGCTCCTGCGTGCAACGTGAAACAACATGGATGATAAGAAAAGGACGTGGGCAGTCTATGTTTGTTACTGAGACTGAAGGAAATACTGACGAGCGCGCTCACACGGTCAGCACTACTGTCAGTATTAATTATTACTTTATTAATACTAACAGTCTGACTGATCGTGTAGGGACCCTATTAGAGTAGCGCGTTAGACCATTCAGCCACGAGGCAGGTAGTTTATATTATTTGTTTTATTATTATTATTATAGGACTGCTTCTGTGGTCTAGTGGTCAGAGTCGCTGGCTACAATTCCAAAGGTCCCAGATTCCATTCACGGTGCTTCCAGTATATTTTTTTTGGACCAGTGGGTCTAGAACGGGGACAATCTCAGTCAAGTGAGGACAAATGTGGAGCTGCTTGAATTTAAAAAAAAGGAGTGGCTTCGTTCTAGGAAACTGATATTAATGGCAGGAGGGTTCATTGTGCTGACAACATGAAACCCTCTATCAGCAAATGAGGCCACTATCATCGCTCACGGCGGTGGCCGCTTGGTCTTTAAACTCTTGTCGTGTAGTTTGTTTTTTATTACTTTAGTTTTTAATGTGGGAGAAAGTGGAAAACCATTTAGGGAAAACCACTCTCATTACACGCGATGGGGATTAGAACCTTAACATTCTGTCATTGGCAGTATAGTCTAACACGAGAGTGACGCCTCAGACCATTCGGCCACAGAAGCACGTTCACAGGAATATTTATTATTATTATTTAGCACCGCGTCTTACAACCCGTTCGGGTTATACACTTAAGTACTAATTACGCTAATGGATTAGGAATTGGAAAGGTTGAATAGAGGAAGTGAACCCGCATTTGCGTGGAGGGAGAGTGGAAAACCATTTAGGAAAAACCACCCCCAGTTCACCCGACCGAGATTCGAACCTCGATCTCCCCGTCCTCGGCAGTCGGGATCAACACGACTAGCGCGTTAGCCAACTACGCCACCGAGGCGGGTCACACGGGAATATTAACTTCAACCCTACTGGAATTCGAACCAGTAAATCCTCTAAGAAGAACTTTAACCACATCACGATGTAAACAGTGGTATTGGTGACCTGGCGGTCTAGGGGTAAGGTGTCGGACTACTGTTCTGGGGTCTGGGATTCAATCCTAGGTCCCGGCACAGATTTATCTGATTGCCAAACCCTTCCTTCACCTCTGACAAGACTTATATTAATCACAACTTGTGAATGTGAGGAAAGCCAGGTCTCCACCGTGGTTTGGATTCTACGTTAAACTGTAGATCCTCCATTTCATCTCACAATCACCCTACCACTACACATGAGTGTAAGTGCATTTAACCCGAACGGGTAGTAAGACGTGGTGCTAATAATAATAACAGTGGTATTACTAAACCTATGTTCCCGTACTGGTGGGCAAGCGAGCATAGGTAATAGTCTCGTAGTCTGGTTTGCTTGTGATGGGGACAGTGGAGTTTGAATCTGGTTGTGTACATTAAGATGTTATTTTCCTCGCTTTTATACAATTATTGAAGGTATATCTCCTAGAATAGTCTACTTTCTCATCTTGACCATATTGAAATAAAATTACAGATAACAGGATGGTTGTTAAAATTGAGTGAATAAAAACACCAGAAAATTAATGTGTATTTAATTATTATGTCTTGGGAAATAAACTTAAGTTAGGATAGACCCCCCACATGTAGTTCAAGGTGTCAGTCTCGCAATGCATATTGAGTTGCCGTTAATGGATAATTTCAGGCTGGAATAGAGAACGGAAGCATTAGGGGTAGCCTTTCACATGTTTGTTATCACATTTTTTCCTCATAATCTCTACAAGATGATGTGGATGCACAATCTGTTAACTACCTTCCTCGTCTCTGGCCCAAAAACTAAGCCGTTGTTAAGGTATGAATGTAGGGGACGCGAGGAAAGGTCAGTGTTTTTGCAGTTTTTATGGCAAAACGTTTCTCTGTCCAAAATAGATAAAATATTGCTCCAGTAGCACCGTTTACTTTAATTTTATTTACTCGGTAATATCAACAGTTGTTGAATATCTGTTATAAGCATAGAGGCATCTGATGAAAAACTTTTTAAATGGATAGAAAAAAATTGTCATTAATTTCTAAAACATCCTTGACAGATATTTAACATCTGTTGATATCACTATGTGAAGGAAATTAAACTTGAGGTTGCTACTAGAATAATATTTTTTTTCTATAAAAAATCACTGGACTTTTCTCGCGTTGCTTTTCATCTCACCTTGACTATGGCACTAAACGTTTAGTCTCAAAATTGATGGGAGCAAGAAGACTTAATACCATATCTTAATATATATATTTCTTATGTACGTGTGTATGTCACTGAACTTATAATATTTGTATAGATCACTAATTGGAGTTCATTGTGAATTTGTAATTGTGATGATCGCATAATATTTGTTTTATTATCTAAATCAATTATGCCACCCAAACTAAAAGCCAACGTTCGGGCAGGACAACGTCTGTCGGGTCCGCTAGTATATATATAATATACATAAGTATTTCAATCTTTCCACAGAGTTAAACAGAACATACGCGGTGTACTCCTTTGAGTCTTAATTCATTTAGTCAGTGACAAACGAGGGTTGGTTCTAGTTGGGAGACTGCACCGCAGTAACGGTGCTGTGATGTGGTGTCTTACAGGTCCTATGATAATGGGGTATAGCTTAATTCTCTCAGTCTAGACTCAAAGCACATTAACTCACACTATTGTCAGAGTTAGATACCACTTGGTGTATATACTTACTGTACAATTCCTATGTCAAATTAGAATCCACATACGGTAAATTTGGGATGTTTAACTTTGGTCTAAAATATTTCCATAAAATCTGTGACTTTACTAAACACATACTTTACAGGTTATATCTTAGTAATTAATAAGTACATCACTGGTTTAATAAAGTTGAATTTTCCGCTATGACTACGTTTATGTTATTTTATGAAAGATATAGATAATAAAAATAAAATAATAAATAAAGATTTTGAAATAATTCTTTAATCAGGCATTCCTGGAAAAGTACCAATACAAAACTAAAATATTTAAAGATAAAATATTGGCGAATTTTAAAATTTACGTAAAATGCTATTTATTGAATTTGTGAGATTACTTTTTATGATTATAAAAATGTAAACCTTTTTTTTTCAAGTTAATCGAAAATGTCGTGAAATTAAGGTGGATCTTAGAGATAAATTGATAATGTTGAAAGCAAAGACTTAGAATGGGGTAGTTCTAATCAAACTAGGAATATTTTGAAATAGTTTTTATACTATTATTAAACTTTGATTTTGTATGTACAATTACTTTCTCATATCAAGAGGAATTATTGTGATAGTGGAAAAAATCGATCTCAAGACTACGATGAGTATTTACAAATTTTTGTAAACATGACTAAAAAAAAGTGGGTTTTATAATTCTGTTGTCCCTATTTTTGTCTGCTCTCCCTGAATTGGATCCAAAACGGTTTGATAAATTTTGTTCAAACTTTAATTTTAGATTTCATAGGGAAGTACCACAAAGTAGTTTATTTTTAGTTAACCTACCCCTTCAACTAAGGGTAGTTTACTGATGAACAATTTTTGTGAAAACAGGAAACTCATTTGCCACCATGGTGGAGTAAATAATATTACACTTATTATATTTATATTTTAGTCTATGTTTATATCACAAGTACCCGGACAAATCTTTTCTATTTTCAAAAAAATCTCCATTTATTTCTACTGAATCAGTTTGAATAAACATACATGTATATAAAATATTTTAAAATCCAGCTTTGGAATGCAGATTTTGTGCACAGGGCTAAATAATTTTTAAATTCAGATAATTTTCGTGATTAGATATCGTGCATACCTCATGACAGACAAACCATTTATTCATCTTATTAATATATACTAAAGAAAATTATACAGTAAACCATTAGAAGGTATTATTGGAAGCCCTTAGTAAATCAAATATTGCATATTTTTGTATTATAAAATTTAATGACTTTCATTCAATATTGGAGGTAGAAAATGGGTAACATATAAAAACAAGTGTAAACGCGTTTAAACGAATACAGCAAAATAGTAATTAGTTTCTTTTTTCTATTAACTAATACGTTATGATGACTTATCTATTACACTCAAGTTAAACTCTAACTTTATGTACTTTCTCTACCCTATCAATCATAATGCTAACCTCTCATTAGTCCACTATGATATAGCTTATAAGATAAGGTCATCGTGAAACTAATTGGTCTAAATAAGATTGCTACCGTTCAGGATAAACTAAGTGCACGTCTTGGATCATAATTTTATTAAATTTAAATATACTTTGGTTTCAATCCCCTGAGGCCATCCTTATAATTGTTTGTTATTATTAATCACTAACATAAGTGGGTACCTGAACTAAATATTAAAATTTCCTATAGTCTTTTTTGGATGATGACTGGTAGGTCGGGACATGAACCCCGCTAGTTGTACTAGGATGGTTTCCTCGGAATAATTTCCTACTTTTCTACACGCAAATCCCATACATTTTCTTTCATTCTACAGTTATCTGCTTCGCTTGCCACATGGTCTAAGGTGCTATTCTCAAAATGAACTGGCTGCCAATGACGGGGAGACCATGGTTCGACTCTAACCAGGTGTAATGGAGGCGGTTTTTCCTATATGATTCACCTCCACGCAAATTCGGGTGCACTTCATCTAAATTCAACCTTCTTTATCCATAGAACGTTAGTGTATCTAGCACAAAGGCGTATAGCCCAAATGGGTAGTAACACGGGGTGATAACAAAATATTGTACCGTTCTTATTTCTACTCCCTTAGTTTAGTTATATGTATATGGGTAGTAAGACATGGTACAAATATTCAACCAGCATATTTGTGGCCCTGTGATGTCTTACTGACTTTTTTTTTTTTTTTGTGAGAATAACGTTTATCCTCGTCAAGGTTTTCGCTGAGCATTCGCGTAGTTTTCTCTGGCAGTCGTTGTCAAGTCGTTAATTAAATAGCGCGTCCCTATACTTTAACAAGTCCTGTCCACTTAGTCACCAGTCACAGTCTCCTTCGTGTAACCTTCTCCGACTCTTCTCATGGGAAAGAGATGAAACCACTTACTTCAAAAGTCTCGTACTTTCTTGCAAAGCATTCCTCTAACGTCAAAGGGGCAAAAAAATAAACAAGAGCATGCGCAGAAAAAAACCCATGACTTGACCTAGTGACGTATATCATGAGAGAGAAAAAGAGAGGGTTGCTCAGGAATGTAATAAACAACAGGATAAGAGACAACTAAATAAGTCTCAGGTGAACAAATTAAAACCGGCTTCGGTGGCCTCATGATTCAACACGCTACTCTGTGTAGGACTAGGGTGCTGATAAGGGGGAGATCGAGGCTCGAATCTCAGTCCGGTGTACTAAGAGTGTTTTCCCCCAAAATGATTTTTACTCTCGCTTTAGGCAAATCACTAAAACCATTAGTGTAATTATTGCATAAGCATATAACCAAACGGTTAGTAAGACGAAGTGCTGAAAAAAACTAATAAAGAATCTGCCATAGGTTTATTATATACATATTTCGAATGCTATGCATCGGTAGGCACGCGACTAACTGGTAAGCGCATCTAGTCCAATTTACTGACAATGGGAATGTCGGAGATCAATTATCAGTTAGGTGTTCTGAGTGTTAAGTGGTTTCCCATCTCTCTCTCTAAAATGGAAGGTACAATTCTTCTAAAATTCAACCTTCCTCATCCTTTATTTATTAGTTAATCCTCGCTATCAACAAACCAAACTAGATGAGTTTGATGCTTTTGAATACCAATGCGAGTATATTATATAGAAATTAACTTTTGAAATTAAAGTTAAAGTTACATTTTAAATTGCATAACTGTGATTTTAAATTTGTCTAAACACAAATTTTAAGAAATAACCAGTGACTCTAATCTATATATCCTTTTTAAATCTCAGTTATTAACAAACCAAATCGTAATAGAATTGTGCAAATATATTATCAATTGAATTGTATACAGTCAAGGTTTGAAAACTGGATTATGACAGTAATCACGGGCAGGTAGAATAAGTAAAGTCTAAAACCTTTATCCCCCTGGTTCAATTTCTATTTTATATAAAATTGTACCATTATGAAACCACCTCCGTGTTCTAGTGGTTATTTTCCTGGGATATAGATCCAGAGGTCCGGGTTCGATCCCTGGAACTTCCAGATTTTCTGTGAAAGCTAATTGTCTGAAACGGGGTAAATTCAAGTCTTCTGATGACAAATGAGGAGCTACCTGAACGAAAAAGTAGTTGTCTAGAAAACTGATACTGACGGCCAAAAGGTTCATTGTGCTGACCATATGACATCCCCTATCCGGGATGTTGGCACTATATTCGTTAAAAAGCGGTGGCCGCTTATTCCCTATGGCTAGATTGCGGAATGACGCAATGAAATTTGTTTTTGTATATTGATGAAATGACGGCCTTGTTACTTGGTTTTGTGTCTGTTATAATTTGGGCTAACTTTAAAGTTGTATGCAGATATTATGATTAGGTTCGGGAAGTGCACGGAAAAGATCCTTATATATAAACACTTCGAAATAAAAGTAGTGTTCTAATTTATTTATTTTTGGCTTTGTTGCTTCCGAAGCAGATATAAACGGATGCTTATATACTATCAAAGTGCAATCCAATAATTTTTCTTCTATCAATCGTAAACAAACCAAGATATTGAAGTTTGATATAAGTTAACAAATCTTTATTTACCGCAATACAAATAAAATGATACGGTATATCACGAACCATTCTCCTTTACCTGAAAATGTAGATATTTAATAAAAGCTCGTAAGGCATGTTAAATAAAAGGATAAATATTGTTTCAGAAACATTAATAAAAAAAATCATATTTCAGCAATTAACATAAATAAATAACATACACTGCTACAGAAATTTGTTGAGAAATAAAGTAGCATCTCTGTTTACCAAAGAGCATAACAGTCAACTTCCCATTTCCCAGAACTCAATTAAAAATGTATTTGCCAATCGCTCAGAAATTATTGATTTATCAAAATATATTTAAACATTTTTTTTTATTTTTAATAGTATGAACTACATTTTTCAATGATAAGTTATTTTGTATCTCAAATAGTTGCTGAGATATAAAAATTGGAGTTATATGCTTAGGTAAAATAATCTCTAATGCAGTTTTTCGGAAAAATGAGATCAGCCATTTTGTTTGTAGTGTTAAACAAAGCCTAGGTCAGACAAATAATATACCAGACACTCAATCTCCAGGTTAAAATGGTTGCGATCCTTTTGGCAGCTTGAGTATTTCACCACCAGGATCGCTGTGGTTAGTCCTATCATGACCCAGCAATGACACTAGTGGAGTCCAGTGTTAAGGACTAAATCTGGCAAAAGGAGCGCAGCAAAGCCCCCGTAAGGTTGAGAGTTTGTTTCTTATTTGTCTGTGGCCTAAATACGAATTTTAATCAAAATAACTAAAGATGATTTTGTTAAACTCAATTTTCTCTTTCTACCCTTCAGTAAACTAACTTAAATTTAGCGTTAATGATCTATTTCCAAAAACTCTTAGTGGAAACCTTTTAGCCCGATCGGTAAAAGTTTTTTTCTTCTCAAGGACCGAGATATAAACCCACAGACAAATAGACAGATGGAGTTCCGAAAATCACTCTTTCTGTTTCAGGTGGCCATTAAACATTGACATTTATCAAAAATCTCAATTTGATTTTTTTTTGGCGATCACAATAATTCTATATCCGAGTAGTTGAGATAAACAACTTTGATGATCTAAGCGTGCATGACCTCATACTCACACGCAAACATGTAGGCACATATTATTCATCGTGGGCTAATGGTCAATTAAAATGAATCGAAAGCCGTGCGTTCCACTTCGTTATCCATTGGACATCGGAAATCATACAACCCCCATCTACCTACCCTTTCACTTTGTTTTTAGCCCTCACTCGCTGAAACCACCAACACACTAACCTGATTGGCTGAAATGTTTGGGAGCAAAGAGTCCAAAAGGAAAATAACGATGACAGAATTCGAATAATCTCCCTAGGGTATTTAATTTTCCAGTAGGCATTATTATGGATCGGAAAAGGGAACGGGCTTTTATGTGGGATGTGTGTTAGTATAACAATCAGCTACCAATAATATTTTCGATAAAAAATATATTATTAATGTTATATGTAGAAAACTATACTAGATTAAAGGTTTATTTATTTGATAAAATATGTCATCAAATTGTATGTAGATTCTCAATATTTGGAGATTTGACTCATATGTATTCTCTTCAAATATTCTGTAAGTAAAATATGTATTTATATTAAAAACATAAACTAGCTATAGGCCCTACATTTGATTTCTTTGACATATGGGTTGAAGTTTGAATCTCAGCTGTGTTCACCGTGGGCAGTGGTAGCTCGTTGACTATTACAAAGACAAACTATACCATGCTTTTTATAGTAATCCCGTTCTATAAGGCCTTACTTCGTATTCGAATCCTACTATATAGTAATACTTTGATAGGATAAAAGGCCTTTCATAATGGACTGCCTACTACCGTTCTAAAACGCCTTTCAAACTACAAAAATACAACCATACAGTAGGATTCTTGCACGGAATAAGGCCTTTCAGAACGGTCTTTCTACCAAAAACAAGGTATAGATTCGATGGAACAGTACCCCCATCTTGTGGGACATGTGGGCCAAGGCGTCCTTCTCATCTGTTATTCCGTTGGAGATTGTAGCATTTTATTACTCCTTTGTAGCGTATTAAGATGAGTTTATTTTATGTTTCCACCTTCTATTCTTGCGAAAATTCAGGCGCACGTCTTACTTATAATTCCTTGCTCTTTCCTAACTTACTTACATCCATTATTGTTTCCAGCCTATGACCTGGGTCAGTTTTTTATTCAAGTCATATATTTTTCCATTACTGACTTGCTAGGCCTATCGCAGCTTCATATGCCTTATAATATAACCTAAGACTAGGACAAGCACAATATCCAGTCTCTGGCCGTTTTAATGCGAATGGTAAACCCGTATTTTATCAATTATAAGATTTCGACCATGACTTGAACCCTGGACTAAGTAAGCTAAGTAGACAGACACGCTACCGACTGAGCTAGGGTGTCAGATTACTCTTCTCTAACTGAGTAATGTAAATTAGTGGCTGGACAGGGTGGGTGGCCGCGAAATACGGCAATTTAATTTATAGTCCACTTTTCCTCCTAAAACCAATGGAGCGAATGACGTCACAAAAGTCCCTGTTGGGCGAACGGGAATGTTGGGAATTTGTCACTTCCACTCCTCGCAGCTTTTGTGGGGGTCTCTTTGTATCCCAAATAGTTGACAGGGGATGAATTGTGCATGATGTCTGGTTCATTTATCACACAAGATTAGTGCACGTAAAGCCCTTAATTTTTGTCGGAGCGTTTTTAACAGTTTTGTGTTCTTTACATGAATACATTTCATCCCATCATGTATGCAGAAATGCAACACTCAGTTTGATTAGTTTGAGAGAGAGGTACCCATCAGTATTTTTCATTTCAAAGTTTCATCAAATTTTAAAGGCTTGTTTATTTACTCTATATATTTGATACAATTATGAATGAGTAATATTTAAAACAATATTTTCAAGATTTTGCGAAGATGTCTAGCTTGAGTTCAGTATTGTTTCTTACTAGCTGTATTGAGTATATTATTTTATTAATCTTATTTTAAGGGTAATTATCATAAATATAGCTAGAACAGACCTTTCCACTCTTGTTTCTCCGACAGACGAAATTTCTGATTCTACACCAAATTTGTCTCTTTTTGGTTTTAACTATTTTTAATTTTTTCAACACAAGAGGTCGCGCGATTTGTATTAATGGCTCAGATAGGTTATTGGGATAATTTGTGTCCGCCATCTTGGAATTTTAAAGTTTCGATTTTCCTCATGAAGATGGCATGTTTCAGTGTGTACATAACAAATTTAATCTCTCTAGGACTAAATTTGAAAATTGAGTCCACATTTCAGCTCTGTAAATTATGGAAAGTCAGGGAAAGAGCTCTGAAATGACAGGCACTTCATGGATTTTTTATTTTACTATGCTCAAGTACCTGGCCTTTACCGAGGTAGCCGCGCAATGAACTGCGTGATTATCCTGGGAAACACTTTTAGTGGCTTTAAACAGACAGGGAAAAAAAATCTTCATTCTAGTGGTTCTGACTCAATTTTTAATATATTTAAATAAAATCTAATCAAAAATTTAATTTACAGTACATATTTGTGTACAGGGGCCGTAGTTTTTAAATTTAAATTCTCTTAGTGCGGTGGATATCGTGCAATGTTCATGATAGTGAGTTTAACAAATTCCTTATTTGATTCATATAGAGATATATAGATACTCATCTTACAGTTATTATTTAAATAAATTAATAAAATATTTTTCCAAAGTGCATATAGAACAATAACTAAGTCACCTTAGGTGCATAAAACACATTTAGACTTAAGGCTTAGTTTATATTTTGATATATCCTCCTCACTACGTTTCAACTAAAATTCCCACGCAACATTAATGTGTGCCTATTTAAATAGATAAATTAAATGAATAAATACTTTCATCATCACAATTTTGATTTAGAAAGTTAAATTAACATTAAATTAGGTAAAACCTTTTAGAGGAATTGACTCATAAGTCACTGTTTGCAAACCGACACCTTAGCTCAGTTGGTGGCACGTTTGCCTTCTGATTTAAGGGCATAGGCTCTATTCTCGTCATGGTCGAAATGAAATGTTGGTTAACGCTGATGAATTAACGCCTGGGAGCTGGATGTTGTGTTTATTCTATATTTAAGTTATTTAATGGGCCATGTTCCAATATAACCACTCAGTTAATAAAGTGCATTTTAAATAGGTATCTTTTAACAAAGAAAAATTAGATGTCCCCAAAGATAAATTTTACCCCAAATCAATTTACTATCATTTATAACAAATAATTTCTCCTCTTTAATTCATATCCGACAGAAAACAATTATAAAGCAAATATCAAATGGTTTGTTTTTGAAAATACCTCAATTTTATTTCATAAAATTAATTAATGAGTTTCAAATTTCTCCTTCTAAAATTTCAATTAAATAGAGCATGTAATATAATGCATCATCATTTTCCCGCTGGACGCTCCTCTTCGTGCTTGGTGTGAACTATTCCGTACCCCTTGCACTAAAAGTTTATTACTGCTGTTTGTAATCAGACTAACTAGTTCTGCTCTAGGAGTAACAACTAGGAAATATACGTGAAAATGGTCTCAGATAAACTATTTTTCACCCAATATAATTTAAATATTACTTTTTTTTATCAAGGTTTAGAAACTCTATGTAAATTGATCTAAGTTAAAGAAATTATTGAGGTTTTATTAAGAAGTGTAAATAGATAAAATAAGTACTATTAATTATATTTTATTTTCCCACCACGTCTAGCTACCCGTCCTGGATAAACTCATTTACTCTAAATGGTAGAAAAGAGTAAATTAGTTTATAGGAAATTAGCCAGCATGTAGAGTGTAAAAAAATAAAGAAAAAACACTATTTGTACACCCAACAGAGATTTGAGCCCCCATCTTCATGTCACTGGACTACAAGACCAAATTAATCTTAAATTCTGTCCACGTGGCCACTGATTAAGTATAAAAACAATATCAAGAAACATTTATGATTATGCCTGATAAAATTATTATTATTATTATTATTAGCACCGCGTCTTACTACCCGTTCGGGTTATACGCACTTACGCTAATGTGCAATGGTAAGGTGATTGTGAGATGAAATGGAGGACCTATAGTTTAACGTGGAATCCGAACCACGGTGGAGGCCTGGCATTCCTCACATTCACAAGTTGTGATTAATACACATCTTGTCAGAGGTGAAGGAAGGGTTTGGCAATCAGATAAATCTGTGCCGGGACCGAGGATTGAACCCCGGACCCTCAGCACAGAAGTCTGACACCTTACCCCTAGACCACCAGGTCACCCTATGCCTGATAAAAAAGTAAATAAAAAAAATAAAAAAATGGGAAAGTACTGGGTAGTGATTATTTACTTTCTCATATCAAGAGAAAGTAATGTAATCGTGAAATTATTCAACTTCGAGATATTATGATGAATCTTTACGTTATGTAAAAAAAACAAAAAAAACACAAGACTTGACAATTATTCTGTCTGTCCCAATGTTTGTCGTTAGTCAAAGATCTAAAACGGTTTAATGGAATTTTTGTTTCAAACCAAACAAGATAAGCGTTACATTTTAGTCTGCTCGTCCGTTGATGCAGGTACCTAATATTAAATTAGAAGGTATTTTACTGCGGTATGTTTTGTTAGTCCAGTGAGTGACTCACTATTTGAATGTTCACGCCTCCAGTGTTTTTCCCCCTCAGGAGAGTTACTTTTGAATTACGATGACGTGCTTTGCCAATATTTGAGGAACCTATTGTCCTACTGCTCTTTGATTGTGTCTATTCACGTGCATCCTGGTGTAGTAACCTGTTTTAGTATCGTCTATTTCAGGTTTATTTAGTATACGGAATTGCACACCAGTCCCGTACTTGTGATTACTTCGTGTGTAGGCTTAGTACTATATGCTTTTGTGTTTTACGTGTACGGTAGAACCAGTTTACCCATTCACACGTGTGCCATCTTTTGATGTTGTTTTTATATGCACAGTACATATTGTAGAGTGTAGGTATATGTCCCCAGTTCGGTGTAAATAGACTCTCTGTCCGCATGAACTATTTCTTTCGATTTAATCGAGTCTGTCCGACGCCGTGGTTTGATGTTTATTTAACGATACTAGACTGAATTAATTTTTTAACTTGTGTATTTGCCAAAACCAGTACCATTTTTTTCTTACAGAATGGTTTCTGAACTTTTTATTATTTTATATGAGCTCTGTAGAAGATATTTATATAGCCCCGTTTTGATTGTGAAAATTAATATTTTTTTTATTTCTATTAAAATGTGTGTTATTCTTAAACCTTTCAGTAAATGTGTATATTTGTAGAGCCATTTTAGCGTGAACGTATTTTGGACAAAAGATTGCTGTTTTATATTTATGACATCCAAACAATATTTTTAATGCCATTTTTTTACTTATGAATATAATGCTTATTAAAACAAAAGATCTTGTAGATAACATAAATTTGGGGAAATTTAATGAACAAAATATGCTTAGCTATGATTATTTGATTTCCAAGCAAAAAGTGAAAGAAGATATTACCAAAATATTATGTTAACAATGTAGTCCTTGTAACCACAACAAAATCATGATTTTAAATAGATCTGTCGCTTTTTTGTTAATTAATTATCTCACTTTTCCAACCTATGATTAGCTCCATTCAATTGATGAATAATTTTATTAATATAAGCTTATATAATTAATTATGACTGAAACAATTACTAGTCATAAAACATTCGATAAAGTATTTTCATATTAATCGAGAATCCATTTTAATAATTAATTTAGGTGCTTAAATAAATGTAGTATTTATATAGTAAAATCTATATTCATCAGATTCATCCTTGTACAGTATATAGGTAATAAAATATATATTAATATCTGCTGACGCAAGCGCGTATTCAGAAAGAATTTCTAAATGTAATTTTTAATCAAGAAAAAGTAAGTCAAATTTTTTTAACACGATTACAAAATATTATTTTAAATTATGTATAACAAAATATATTACGTATACAGGTACTAATTTATATTTCACACTAGAACTAAGCGTATTTAAACTTAAAATGGAATTGATGTTTAGCCTTTTTGAACTAAGTTCTCTATGACTCTTCTATTTTAGATCTGAACTAGTTTCAATATAGTTTTTGAAATGCGTTTTTATTTTAAACAAATTAATGGTTTAGTTAACTTTGGTTTCATTTCAAGCAAAAAATATGCCTTGATAATTATTATGTTTAAAGTGTTTCTAGAACTAATTTCGATGATTCACTCATTTGAAGGGTTGTACGTATTTTAAAAATAAATATATGGTTTTTGAAAAATACATCAAGACTTTATAAAGGCTCTAGTCTAAGTCTTTCACAAAATAGTTGAGGCTTGTACTCAGATCTGTGTAAGTTATAAATGTGTTTGTAATAAAATACACTTATTAATCAAACATATTTATAACTTTTTAAAATCAGTCTTTTTTTAACTATGTTTGGCATAAGGCATCTTACCTATTTATTCGTTTTTTGAATACTTTACGTATCTTTTAGAAAAATCTGTACCTGCTTTAAATCTATTTAAAAGACTCTTGAGAATAACTTAACCAAAACTTTAACTGCTATAAATAGTGTTTTAAGAGCTTTTCAGTCAACCTCAGTGGTATTAGAGTAAAGTGATCTCCTCAGGACCCAATGTTGGTGGGTTAAAACCCAGCCAAAGTTGATGAAGGGTAAAAATCCGTAGCACAACCTCCTTCAGAGGGGAATTAAGGCCGTTAGTCCCATGTCGAATGTGGCATTTAACAGAACCTTGGAAGGTATGCTAAAATGCCTTTCCCAGCAAAATTCGTAGGATCTTTCACTTTCGCTGATAGAAATTTTCGTGTACTGATGTAATCAGTCGGTTCAGAAAGTGCAACTAAATATCTCAAATAAATAAAAATAAGTACACAATATCTCTACATATTTATAGAAATGTATATATATTATAATATATATATTTATAGATTAAAATAGAGTTTTTAAATCGCATATGTTTTATAAATACGTATAGCTATTATTTATCTATATCATAAAGATTTGGGACTTACAAAGCATATTTAATTTATCTATATATTACTCAAATATATCTGTGAGTCACAACCCATCTACGTTCTACATTCCCGTCTATGTTCTACGTATTTCTCAAACAGAGCGTACGTGTAATTTGTAACAGAAGGCTGTTATGATGCGAGTTGTATGGGATTATCCTCATGTCTAGCCGCAGGAGGCAATACCAAGTGTGAAATGTGATCTCCCTGTCAGAAGCGATTTGTGTGTGACCAGTGAACCGTCATGGTGCTGTGATGTGGTGTCATGCCTCACGGTGATTTAAGATAACGGAACATTAGTGGAGAAGCGTGGAGCTTTGCCAAAAATAAGACAAACCTTCAATTAAGATAGGACATGAAGGTCCGTTCATGAAACAACCACTATTGTAACATGATAGTTTATGTAGGCCTACATGAAATACATTTTTTTAATAAAATGCAGTGTTATCTAATAATACTACGTCAAAACTCCTTTCTATTACATATACTTATTTTAAGAATAAGAAAAGATATTTAAATTTGTATAATGCTGTTAGAATGTATAACCTCTGAATAACCTTTGAAATAATAGAAACGACACGAGCAAAGGCCTTGGTAAGAGCGACACCTATTTTAAAGTAAATAATTTTCCAATCTTATGAGAATGGTAATTCTGAAGACTTAAAACTACTAAAACAATTCTAAATGTTTTAAAATATGTGCTGTCTATCCTATTATTATATATCTTTGTAGATGTTGGATCAATATTTCTTACGGTGACCTAGCGGTTTAGGGGTAAGGTGTCAGACTTCTGTAATCGGGGTCCGGGGTTCAATCCTCGGTCCCAGCACAGATTTATCTGATTGCCAAACCCTTCCTTCACCTCTGACAAGACGTATATTAGTCACAACATGTGAATGTGTGGAATTCCAGGCCTCCACCGTGGTTCGGATCCCACGTTAAACTGTAAGTCCTCCATTTCATCTCACAATCACTCTACCATTACACATTAGCGTACGGGCGCATAGCCCAAATGGGTAGTAAGAAGCAAAGTTAATAATAATAATATATCTTACCACCTACCTTGATCTCAAAAATTAGATATTTCACGTTAAACGTATAAACAGTTTTTCTATAAAACCAAATTCAATAAAATAGTACGTAGAGTAAATAATCGATACTCTTTTTATAGTGTATTCACTTGTGTTTTTTTTACCGAATAATATATCGCATTAGTAACTTAAACATAAAAAGAGCGAACAATGCAAAATGTGTTTGTTTTTTATATCCCCCCATTGTGTGTTTGTTTATCTGTTTAATTGTTGCTGAATATGTATAGTTTAAAAAATATATATTCGTCATGTATTACTCTCTTTAGAAAGTAAACAGATGTTTCTAGTTTAGTGTTATTATTGTTCATATGTGTGGAATTGCTTATGCTGTACAAAGCTTACTAGATAATCGATCAAAAAATAAAAACCAAGATAGTGTTTTTAGAAAGTTTAGTCATTTTAATATTAAATAATTTATTTCTTAGCTAAATAAAAGGTTGCAAGTTTACACTTTGTTATATACATTTTCTACCTCATTACTTAAATTAATTAATATTTAGCACCGCGTCTTACTATCCGATCGGGTTATACGCTTAAGTACTAATTACGCTAATGGATTAGGATTTGGGAGGGTTGAATTTAGAGGGTGTGAACCCGCATTTGCGTGGAGGGAGAGTGGAAAACCATTTAGGAAAAACCACTCCCAGTTCACCCGACCGAGATTCGAACCTCAATCTCCCCGTCCTAGGCGGTCGAGCTCAACACGACTAGCGCGTTAGCCAACTACGCCACCAAGTCGGGTCATTACTTAAACACAAAAAATTAAGGGCTCCCAATTCGATTAGTTAGTTAGGAATATAAAGCTAAACAAGAGTAATAATAATATGTAATAATGATAGGAATATGATTAAGATAAGGCTTATTTCTATACTTACTGTATAATCTACTAAGTTTTACTTTTAATTGTGTACTTAATTGTATAGCATTGTTTTCTTCCATAATAGTAATAATGTTCAACAGTACAATATAAACTCTTCTATAAAATATCAGAAAAAATTCAGTATAAGAAAAATCACCAATCAATCAGCTCTGAAGAACATGTACACTTAATCTTAGGTTAGGAAATATTGCCTACTTGAATCGACACATGGCATATTTTTTCTAGAAAACATCACCGAAAAGGATGTTAGTATATATAATTAAGATTTTCAAAGAACGATATACATCTCAAATGAAATCTTACTGAGAAATAAAATGTCACTTATCATTTAGATACTAATAATGACCTATTTAAATTATCCAAAGACACTATCGATTTTAAATAGAGTTATCACTGAGATTTAAAATGTCATGTTCACAACTAGTATATTAATAATTACATATTAAAATAAAATGTTAGGTCTAGCATTAGTGTATTAATAATGGCCTCTTAAAGCTATTACAGGTTACGATCAATTTCAAGTTGAATATCCATAAGAAATTAAATGTAGCGCCCATCACTAGGGTGTATGCCAATTTCAATTAACACACGACGTTATCCATTTCAAAATAATAGGATATCAATCAAGTATAGTTTTGCGCAAGGCACAAGTGTAGATAAGATTGCCTATTTGAACATAACATGGTGCTACAAAGTTCTCAAATAGCAGCTTGGAAGAAAGTGTCACTCATAGCACTAAAGTATTAGGTACTGCTTACTTAACTATCAAACTGCTTACTCATTTCGAATTGAATACCAGCGAAAATCAGTGTTCTGCACAGCATCGATGTAAAGTATATTGCTTAGTTGAAACATTTCAGGGTGTTTCACATCGCTAGAAAATAAGTTTTGAACAAAGTGTCACGCACATATTAAGTCATCCGAAGCCGTTATTCGTTTCAAGTAGAATATCACTGAAATAAAAAGTTCTACGCATTGCGGAAGTGTATGAAAAAATCTTGCATCAATTATAGCATAGCGCTACCCATTTCTAGAACACCAGAGTCAAAGAACTAGAATAAAGAGGGATACAAATAGCATGCATATTCATACAGCTCTTTTTAAAAAATTAAGAAGTCCCAAAAATTATTGGTTTTCTGAAGCAATATTAATATGAAAGTAATTTTTTTGTAAATTTACCACAGCCATGTGAGTTATTAATGGAGATGTAATCCACCAATTTTACTGAAAGTAGGTAAAGAGGGACTTCAGTAAGAAGAAAATAAAAAGAACTATTTTTTTCCTTTAGCGCCGTTTTGTTACCATATAGCACATGAAGTACATATGTACTAACTACACCAATGTGCTAGGAATGAGTAAGGTTAAATTTAGAGGCATTAAAAAAAATACCTTTAATACACCTAGTTGGGATTTGAACACTGATATCCTCTTTATAGGCAGTCTAGTTTATTATGCTATTGAGATTGAGATTCAACTATGTATTTATATGATTAAAGGCTATCAAAATAAAACTACAAATTACATGATTGCACAAATATAGTTTAAATAAACTTTTAACTGTCAAATAGTGTTCTTCCTACCAGAATCCAACTATATATTTAAATTTGTGTGTAAATATCTGTCAAAATAAAATATAAAATACAAATAAAATACATGTATTTTATTCCCAAACAATGTTGTTCAAGGGTATAAATTGGTTTAAAAGCTTAATCGTGGAATATTTAGAGAATTGGAATAGGGATTGTTTCAGGAAGAATTAAATAATAATTTTTTCAGGCTGAGATATTAAACTAATTCCAAAGTTAATATTTTAGAAAACATTCTAAAATAGTAATTTTTAGTAAGGAGCTTTACAATATGAAATAATAAGGCTTGAACTTTGATGTTCTAATAAAATGTTTTCATGTAATTAAATGGAACTAAATCAGTAAAACTCATTATATATAATATAATAATAATAATTAATAATAAGCTTTCTTTTTACATTTCAAATATAAAACGAAGGTAACACTAGTGAATTCTCTTATTAACTTTAAAAAAAATTGGTAACTCTTTTTATAACTATTATTAATAAAGTTTTACTGATTTATTTCCATTCGATCACATAAAAACATTATTTGAACATCAAATTTAAAGTCTTATTATTTCATATTTGCCAAGTTGCTAGAGTGAGGAAAAGAAGCACACAGATAACCAGAGTATAATAAGAAGTATTTAATGATTACACTATAAACTAGACAAAAGCTTTAGTATATCTTATAAAAAAAATTCAAATCATTCTTATCTATAAGAAATAACTTTTAGATTATTTTGTTTAGTTGATTTTCTATTACTATTTTTGAACTATATAATTAATCACAATTTTTAAGTCAGAGTTTGAATATCTAGCTTCTGCGTAATATTGGTTTAATGTATTTTTGTACATTCCTTTTTCTCACTCCAAGATATTTATTTAGGTTAATATACATATTTAAATTAATGTTGTCTCATCGATTGCTACTAAGACAATACAACCCTTAATATTTTGATATTTCTATTTCTTAGGTGAGTGTTGATAACTTCTTCTTGATCTCAGAATAGTCACGTATTCGTTGGCAGCTAAAAATAAACGTGAGTAAAACTAAAAATAATATTAATAAATAAGCATGTCTTCCACTTGGAACATTAGATAGAACTAGTGTACTGGATGTGAGGTTTTTTTTCCTGCATTCTAATAAAGTTTCACAGTTTTTGATACAGTGTATTTAATATTTAAGATAGAAAACTATACTATAGAGGCTGTAACATTTAAATGTATAGGCTCAAACATTTTGGTAACTTAACAGTTAAGGTATTTAACTAAATTTATTTTTATTTAATAACAAGTTTTTTCTTTATAAAAGAACAAATATATTCTGAAATTATTTAAATTTATTGATCTAATGATCATCATGAACGCATGGATCCATTTATAAAGTTAGAAATTTAATTTATTAAGCGTCTCGATTCCCATTTCCTGCTTAAATATGCAGTGACTCGATCGTATGCAATATTAAGGGCCAGCAGGACTTGAAATAACCTACAGCATTTGTGATTTTATCTCTCAAAGCTGCAGTAGTGCGTCACCGACAAAACTGTTCTGAACTCAGACGTGTGCATGTCTGGCATTGTAAAGCCACCCTGTTAAGTGCAGGAACATGTCATGCCTGTCGAACCAAAGTCCTCCAAGTTTGAGAGCCTTTTGTAATATTGATCGAGAGAGACTCGAATACCTGACAGTTTGGAATCTCTCTTCCGCGGTTTTTTTTTCCCCCTCCGTCCTAGCACACACAAGTGCAATTTACTTCCGATTGACATATGGAACGATACACACACATATGTATAGGTGCACGCACACACACACATAAGTCCTATTGCTAATGGTGAGAGTAGTTGAAATGTTATGACATTCAATGGAATAGTGAATTATGTTTAAATAGCTATTCAAATAAATTATATTATTTTAAAAATTGTTCATTCAAACATTTTAATTGTAATTCCATATTATGATTATCCATGTGTTTTAATGTCAATTTTATCATTTTGAAAATAATATTCTACTTTATTAAAAAAAATATACTGAAGGTAAAAAAAACGTTGAAATTTTCACATTTAAAATCCGAGGATTATATTGAACGATGTTTGTTTTCTGTTACAATTATTTTTCAGAACTTTTTTATCTACAATTATATTGTACTTGAAAGTACAGAGCTAGTAATTAGTTTTTATACATTATAATTAGCAACATTTATAACCTGTATAAAAATCAGTTACAAATTTTTAGGACCTACATAAAATAAACCGATATGAACCAACACAAATTATTAAAAAATTATAATATATTTATTTTTGTTTAGCACCAAGTCTTACCGTGGGTGTTGAGCTCACTAACGTGAGTAAATAGTTTCCTTATATACGGTATGGCCCAAAATGGTACTAGGACCCGTAATAGATGTTTTATACCTTTCTTTCAAAAGCTAAATTTTTAATTCCAAAATTAAATTAATACGATAAGATATTTAGCATGGATAAAATTCTATTCCCCCCAAAAATAACATTCAAATATTACTAGCCTTTATGTAGCACATATTCATTATTATATATTTAGTGAAATGTTGGTTCCACTGTAACGTTGATTCCCTTGCAGTAAAAATAGATACGTTAAACATAGCAAGAAGGGCAAACTTCTAGCTATATTTTTGAATATATTTAAAACAATGTATTTTTATGTATGTTCAGATATTGTAAAGGGGTTTGCATTAAAAAAACATGTAAGTTTATCAGCGCTTCTTTAAATACACCGACCAAGTGTAAGATTTTTAGCCGTGATGTGCTACTTAGCTCCTTGTTCCGTGAAAGGGAGAGGGAGGGAAATTTGAATTTCGAGAGGCGAGACCGTGGTCTTCCATGTTGTTCAGAGGGGGGTCAGGGGAAGGGGCACTGACAGAGAGGGGGTAAGGGGCTGAGAGCTTTCAAAAAAATAAAAAAATGGAGGAGAGAGAAATGACGAAGTGGAAACGCTGACGTCATCACAAGTTTATTGAAGTGTTCTTCTCTCACTTCAAGTTTGTAGGTGTTAGAGTTTGTGAATGGGGATTTCTCCTTCCTGAATGTTGTGCTGGCCGCTCCATTTGGGCTACAGGACCTCTCTAAAACGGGCAAATGTTCAGTTAAATAAGTTATTTCGAAAGTAAATTTAGATTTATTTGTACAATACATTAGTTGCTTTCCTTACACCATATGTATGTGTGTTTGTGTTTGTGTATATGAGAGAGAGGGAGAGAGAGAATGGATACTATTTGAAGTAGATGCATTTTGCTACTACTTAAATCATAAATAAAGTGTTCTTTATTTATTTTAAAAAAATATGAAGTTGACTGCTTCAGGCATTGTTTTTAAAAATTAAACTGTCAATATATTTCTAATAAAAATATTTAAAATCATGATTTAAAATGGATTCATTATGTGGAAGATTATATTAAAAAAACAAAATAAATTAGCATTATCAAGTTTTCATAGCTATATCATTATTTTATTTTATTTTTTTAGTTTAGAGGTTAAGTTAGGTGCCTAGTTTTTTTTTTACAAATATTATAAAAGTAGAATAATATAGTTACTAATCTTGTAAATTATCAGATTGTATCTAAAAAGCACTCTTCACTGTTCATTAAGATGAATTTTGAATATTTTTCTCTTTTTTTTTTAAATACCTTTAATGAAAGACATCAAAGTTTAAGTTAGTAAAATTGATATTCTTGGCAATCAAATTAGCTAGGTTTATGTTTGAAACTAAAGGAAAATTATATTATTAATTTAATACGAGTCTTGTTAAAAATGTAAAAAAACATTATAAACTTGTTTAGTTGTGATTTATTATATTTAGGTAAAAAAAGTGCTATAAAATAAGCTGACTAATTACTGTTTCAAATATGAGTGTTTTGCAATCAAAATAATAGACTGATAAAACATGTTGGTTCATTAGATATAAAAAAATACTAACGATGCTATTTTAGTAATTAATTTTAAAAACAATTTTTTTTTATCATTTGAATTTAATGTTGCCATTTTCAAAATAAACTCCACTAAGCCTTGCTACTATATCCCTCACACCTTCAATTTAAAATGGACATAACAGATTAATTAATGGAACAACATAAACACACATACTATATATTTTCTCTACAAACTGATGGATACATTTTAGATGTGATGTGATGGATTATATTATATTGTTAGAAAAACAACTTGGTACTTTGGAATTTATTAATTTAATGCATACAAGACCGTCTAGTTTTGTGCTAGATTTTAATGTTTATTTTTAAAGTATTTATCTATAAAACATGTCAAAGAATGATCATTAATAAACGACGTAAATATTTTGTCAATATAAAACATCAGCTTTGATTTAAATAAATATTAAACTCGTTTGCTAGTAATTATGTTTACACTAACGATATTTTTTATTATATAACTATTCAGTTATTTAAAATAAATTATCAAAATTGTTTACAAAAACATTTAATTATAATTTAATTTCAGAACTCTAATAAAATAAATGGAGTGTAAATTATAGCTGGTAAATTTAAAAAATGTGACTGGATCATTCCTCTTTATATTTTTAACAAATATGCTTACGATAAGTTAATCGATATTCCTTATTTCTTAAGTTAAAACAGCATATGATTAATTTAGATAATACTTGATGAATCGCAATTCGTTTCTTCCCAAATTTTTTTCCACAATTAACTATCTCTTTGGCCTTATTGGTAGGGGTGGGGGGAGGGGGACGAGTAAATATCAGTTTTTTGGCCGTTTATATACAATCAAAACTTTTTGGTCAAAATAAATAATATATTGATTAAGTGCATATCTTTAATTTAATTTTCTTAATATGGTTATATCAAAAGTTGTTGAATATCTTTCAAGGGTGTCCTGGAATGTAATGACCACATTTCCTCTTCATTTAAAAATGTTTCTCGTCTAATGCTTCTATGCTGATGACAGATATTCAAAGACTATTGCTATCACCAAGGGAAGAAAATTAAACTTCATGTTTAAAACTAGGCAATATTTTAATTATTTTTGCCAAATAAATATTTTGATATAAAAAAGACTGCAAAAACACAACAATCTACTCACGTTTTCTATATTCCCACATTAAAAGCATAAAACTCCATGGAAACCATAACGTATCTTCGCCATTCTTACCTATCCTAACACCAAAACTACTTAAAATCAATTTTCATAATAGTTATTCATTGAAGTCTTGGCCTACCAATGGCTCTTTTATTTTCAGTTTTCCCAACTGAAATAGTGTTTACACATCTATTACCACTCAAAGGCACCACATGACCACCCCATCCTAAAGGGCACCACTTGATCATCCTTTATATATTTAGGGATGCAAACCCCAAAGAAGATTCGGCATTATGTAGCTTTTTTTTCTCCATTCTCCTGCTCGTTCACTTCCCCAACGACCAGATAAAGCATTATTCAAACAATATAAAGTATTTCATTTTACAATATGTCCTAATAAAATGTGGTATAAATTAATTCTGAATCTAGCGTTCACATTGTCGTGGACTGACAGTTTCACTGCCGGTCTGTAGCAGATGACACAGGGTATAGAATTGCTTCATATTTTCGCTTAAGTAATGGCTTGAAGAGAGTAACACTTTATCGTAGCTACACCATTCTTGTGGTTTTTTTTTGTTAAGGTATTTTTACAATATTATTGTAATAATTTCATCCTGCGACCACGGGGCCTTGCATCGTCCTTGCAAATAGCCTCCAGCCATAAGGTTTTATGCCTTCTCCCTCCAGTCGTGAATGTTGAGACGTTTTAGGTTGTCCCTCAACGTCATCCACTACCCTCGTCCGAGGAAGTCCGATTGGTCTTGGTCCAATTACCTTCCCTCAAGAGTTGTTCGCTATATATGTCATTGTCATAAGTTGCAACATGACCAGCCCAGCGTAAACGGCTGCTCATAAATATCTGTACTTCCATGAATACTTGCGTATTACATAGAAACGTCTACACGGAACTTAAAGGTGTACTAAAGATCTATCAGAACCCAAATTACTTCTTCAAAATATCAAAGGCTGAAGATAAAATCATAAATAACCATTACATCGATATTGGGCCATAATTTAATTTAGTTTTGAAGTTATGAAGTCGTTTATGTAATAAATCTGATTCATATATGAGATGGGAAATATGAGTGATATAAAAGGAAATTCAAAATGTGTAATAGGGTTTTTGAACCTAAAATCAGATTTAGTTTATGATGCGATTAGATATTTACTTTGTTAAAGGTTTGGATATAAATAAATAGCTTACATTTTATATATTATGCCATTAACACAAACATGAAACAGTTCTAGTAGCCTTCCACCCTGTTTCCGATAAACAATGTCCATTACATTAAAACCAAGATCAATTAAATAAAGTTAATCACAATCAAAACATTGTATTACTATACAGGTCTATTTGCTTGTTAGAGTCCCCCAACTTTTGTCAATAAAATCGCTATTTCACTTTTAGTTCCAGTGACGTTTGCCTTGTTACATAAGCACAGCAGCAATGTTGGTTAAACAGGACCTGACCCCTTTGCAAGAGGGTTGGACTCATCCTGTGACTTTCCAGTGATGGGCCATGAACAACGTATGCGGTTTGGTTTATGGTTTGAAGCTTCTCTTATTCAGAATCATTGGATCTTGGACCTCACTAATTGGTTTACGGATTGCACCCTCTGAAAAGCTACATGAACTCTCGAAACACATGTATATGGACACAATAAAATTCACACGTATTGCATACACAACCTTAGCATTCAGAGAAAATCGAATGTGGTATGGTGTTACTTTTAAACAAGTTATCGATTTTTTGATTTTTTTTTATCGAACCCTTACCACAGAAGTTTAAAAACTCAATAGATAATTCCAGGTGGATCAGTTAATAGATAATGGACTAGATAATGGATATATTTTAAACAAGATGGTGCAACATGCCACACTTCAAATGTCCACGCGAGGGAAGTTGAAAGGTTTTTTTTTTTATAGACTGAGTAATTTAAAAAAAAATATTGGCCACCATTATTTCCAGCTTTGACACCAACCGATTATTTAGGAGTGTGTTATTGTAGGGAAGAGAGTACAGAAATAAACTCTGTATAATCGCTGTCCTCAAAAAAAATTTATACGCCAAGAGATTAAAGCCATTACATATGATACTATGTAAAATTATTCTAAATTTGGAAAGTCAAGTAGAAAAGTTCTTGAATGCAAGAGGAGATCATTTTCCACTTAGCTGCGAGCAGTTCTTGTTTCACACGGCTGTTCTCTTGCTATATGTTTATACATTTTTATGATGAACTATAAATAATAACTAGGGGACTAATTGGACAAAAGTGTTTGAGAACCCGAGTAAGATGAAGTTAATCTCTTGATGGTGTTTCTTATATGTTATACATATTACGCAAATGCTATCACATTTAAATTAATCTTCCTTCCTAATTCAATTAGTAAATTAGTATTTGTGTATAAAGAATATAAAGGTAATATTACAATAAAATAAATAGGGCTAAATTCTGGACCTTTAGAAAATTATCTGTATGTTATCTTTAATTGTGATAAATAATGAAGTGATTTTTAAAAAAAAATATAGAGAACATTAGAAATTTGCGTAAAAAAAGTATTCCTTTTACCACCAATTAAAATAACCTCAAGGTACTACCAAGACTTTCAGAAATAATAGTTTTCCCCTTGAAACAAATACAATTATCTACAAAACATTGCATTTACTTTTTTGCTTTGTGTCTTTCTATCCATCCGTGCTAAGTAAATGATTGTATTTCATTAACTGAGTAGGGAGGATGAAAATTTTCGTGGAGAGAGAAAGCCAAGTCATTTTGAAAAATAAAACTTTCTAGTGTATCGAGATGGGGTTCGAACTCCAAATATCCCGTAACTGCCAAATAAATTTCTATGAGATTGAGAGATAATCCATGCATTCACCATTGTTTGTAAGATTGCCAAATCTTTAATCACTATACAAGAAAATATATTGATATATTTAATTTAAATCTATGAGTTTAAAAAATACCTTACACTCTAACCTTAAACAACGGTACTGGTATATTTGATAGCATATTTATCTTTCAAAATGCATATAGCGCCATAAATAAAAAATCTCAACAATAGTCATTTGATTACAAGCTGGCATATTATATATACATATACCTATATAATACATTTTTATGTATAAGTTTCCTCTGTGATTTATAGGAGTCACCATGTAAAATTAATTTTATGAGATGAATTAAATATATTTAAATAGTTTAATCATAGACCACAATGTATATGTGTATATATATATATTATATGTGTTTGAAACCCTACATATGTGGCTTTTCTAGAGCCGTAAGTTATCTGAGTGACACACTAGCCATATGTGGCCTCAAGTTTTGTCCTTCCCATACCTCCCCTTTCCAGCCCTTGTGGCCGACCAATCACCGACCAGAACACAACGGCTAAGCATTAAGTTGTCAATGTAGGGGTATTAAGGTCTGCATAACGAAGTGACGTATAAATATCTTTCAACAGATGGTGTTTGTGTGGCGGGGCTTGTTCACCCACTTTGCTATTGCCTTTCGTGACATTATAAATAAAATGTTTTCATCGACAATAACTTATCGAGTTACCATGTCACTTTTGGTTAGTACTTGGATATTTTTTTTTTATTTTAAAATAAATATAATGCCATTTTTTTTTCAAAAAACTTTAAAAAAATTTGTTTGTTTTTTATATGAAAAGAAAGATATTGTATCCTAATAAATGGAGAAAATGTGCAAATTTTTTAACGTGGCTTTTACCAAACTCCTGAGCCTTATATTTTGTTATTTTTAATTGGATAAAACACACAATAGAGATATAGTAATTATATTTACAAACCTTTAATGTATTGTATTGTATTTAATCCTTTACTGAGCGTATAACCCGAACGGATAGTAAGACGCAGTGCTAAGTATTATTATTAATTATCATATGAAATATTTTATGTTGAATCAACAGTTAAATTGCTTGTTTTTAATACATGTATTTTAATTCAATAATATTATCATATTCATAGTGTCATCTTTTAAATGATTCATACATACAAACATAGCTCATTACGACGTTAACTTAGGGGGTAGTCGAAAAACTCTGCGTATAGCTAAAAAAATCTTCGTACTTAATCCATCCTTAATAACTTTCTTCACACTTACCTATCCTTGCATACACCCTTCGCTTCAACAACAACCATACACCGAGCCATAAATGCTCTTCTATTCTTAAAATTATCTTTTTCACACATACGTCTACAACATTTAACCACATCTTACATATCCTATCCCTTCCTTTTGATCCACAAATTCTTCCATAAAATATTTAATATTTTTATATAGAATCTACACTATTCAAAACAAAACCCTGTTCTCCAAACCTGCCTATTGAGAAGAGATTTAAGTATACTACCAGTTGTATTATAACACAAATAAGGCTAATTCACAATACATTGTAAATATTTTGATTAATTAACATCACATTTTCAGAACACCCCTTCTTTGGATTAATATCGTTACCGAACGTCTTAAAAATATTGTTAATATTTATTTGTAGAATCGAGAATTGTATCTCTTATTAATAGTTTATCTGGCTGGAAACTAAACAAATGCGTCTGAGATGCGTCCACTTTAAAAATAAAAACTCGGTTCACTCTTTTGACTATGGTAGAATAAATATTCGTTCATAAATCTGGAATAGTATAATTTATTTATATATCTATATGCCTTTTGTTCAAAAAATTTAAGAAAACACAATTATATCGTGTACGATATATTCAAATAAATAGGCTAATAATTATTAAGTTAGTTTGACAATAACAAAAAAAACCTTTTTAAAAGAACACACAATAATTTGTGTATGCTAAAACTGTTGACCGAGAATATATGAGACTAGGTATATAAGAAACATAAATATATTTATCAGATATATTATTTTTTTGGTTGAGCTTAAAATTGCATTTTGAATATACTATTTTTATATAAGTTCAATTGTATTAAGGAAATACGATTTTGTCATGTTCACAAATTAAAAATATTTATATTCCGATGGTAGGTAATTTAAATGCCTCCAAAATTAACTAATATAGAAATACTGAATTGAAAATAGTTATATTATTTACACTATTATAACCTTACCTATGATATATTTATATTTAATTTTAATGAAACATTAATCATAATACTTCAATTTTATACTTTCTATTAATTTAATTTTCCTTTTATTTGCATTCATCAAACTTCTCTCCTACCTCGTTCAATCATCCTTCGAATCTACACTTTATGTCACTCTTATGTGTATGTTGATACGTCAGGCATTCATTGTGAATGAGTTGAGTCAAAAGAAAGGTTTTTATTTTCTATTGGTGTTCAATACACTTGGGAAAAATTCATGGAATATTTTTTTACTTTATTTTTAAACATCAACACGATCATAAATCAATCAATGAACGTATGTTATCGTATTATTACTCTTCTTAAGTATAATAATAATTAAGGGACTGCAAGTAATTTATATTATTTTTTGGAGTGTTTTCCGATAGTTATCAGGATCAATAGTTTAATGTAGTATAATATATCAGAAAAACAATAAAACATTTTCATAGGCAATAATTTCTCATATCTAATTATGAAACGCTTAATATATAATTATAATTTCACCTCTGATGTATAAGCTTTTCTCGTTTATCATTTTCCAACCCAAACATTTATTAAGAGTCAATTCTTTATAAAAAATAACAAGGGATGGAAGTTAAATATAATCTGGTTAAAAAATTAAGTCGTTAGAAAAACCATGAGAATAATTAAATGGCAATAAAGAAAATACAGTTTTGTTTTTTGTGACAGAAATAATAATCTTCAACATAATCAAATTTAAAGCTAATGACACGTTATGTTTAGATTTCTTTTTTCAATATTCAAATATGAATTCATAAAAATTATGCTGAAATATCTACTAAAATTAATTCTGGAATTTAAATGTCAAGGTAGTACATATAGTAACTTGTAATTAGATAAGTACTTTAATCTAAGTTTGATTCACTATTACTATAACCATTAATAAAGATATATTTTCTTCAAAGTGTTGGTGGCCTTTAATTTTTTATTCTTTTGTGAATATGTCCTGAGACAAGTATTAATTGGACATCGTCCAATTTCCTCGGTCCTTATTGTTTATTATTTGTAAATTATGACAAAATTGTATCTATTTTATTTTAAATTTGTCTTTAGTACTAAGTTTACTAATGAAAGAATTATATGCTTAGTGCTGGTAGGGATAGTTTCATAAGAATTGCATTCAAATTAGTATGGATAAAGATCATAGTTATAAATGATTAGCGAGATATCACCCTCTGTTTAACAGGCCAACATTGGAAACTTGACCCTTTATTGACCAGAAACTAAATTACAATATAGTACTTATTGTATGAAAATATACAATAATTTTAAATAAACAACTAACCATTTTATTTACTAGACATAAGTAAATAATTAAAGACATTGGTATAGTCATTAGGTATTATTAAATTGATTAAAATCAACAGCAATAAAGTTATTAAACATATTATATGTAAAATCTTTCAATAGCGTGAGCTTATTATTGACTAAAAAAAGTCTTATTGTAAACATTATATTTAATTAATCAAAAATGAATACTTTTCGACATTATGCTAGAAGAACAAACAATTAAGGTGTAGATTTTGGAGCTGTTTGAAAACAAACAACTTGGTAAAATAATTTGTCTAAAAAGGTATGAATATAATGGAATGTGTAAAAGGCTACATAATTATGAGTTACACGTGGTACATCTCAATAGACATTGTTAGAATAATCAAATCTCACAGACAAGGGTGGGTTAGAACATGTGGCGTGAATTTAAAAAAACTATAAACACGTTCAAGGTATTGATCGGCAAACCTAATTGTGAGAGACTAGTGATTAGACCTAGACACAGATGGGAGCGTAAAAATAGAATTTACATAAAGAGATAGTGGGTAATGAGGTGGACTGGATATAACTAGCTGAGAGAAGGATAGATGTAATGAGGTGGACTGGATATAACTAGCTGAATATAAGGGTAGAGTGTAATGAGGTGGATGGATAGAACTAGTGAATATAAGGGTAGGGTGTAATGAGGTGGACTGGATAGAACAAGCTGAAGAGAAGGATACGATGTAATGAGGTGGACTAGATAGAACTAGCTGAAGAGAAGGATATGATATAAAGAGGTTGACTGGATAGAACTAGCTGAATATAAGGGTAGGGTGTAATGAGGTGGACTGGGTAGAACTAGCTCAAGGTAGTGATAAGTTGAATACCTTTGCAAGTGTGGCAATTCACTTTCAAAGTTACTAGTGCCATAGAGTAAGCACGTAGTTAAATAAATTTGATTCCATAGGTTTTGGTTGAGTTTGATATGTTTTTCGAAGCTACTAGATATTTTGTATAACGTATTACTACTCGTTCGTGCCGTCCACATAATTACATTAATGAGGTAGATATGAACATGTTCAAAATTAGAATAAATGTGCTTGCTTCTTTTGTGAAGAGAGTAGGATATTAATAATTTCTAACAGATACAATATAAATGCAGCTATCCCACATAAAAATAAACGGTATGGAACGCCACACGGACTTTCTCACTCCATTGTTTAAAAATGGAGATATTTACTCAAAACTCGTATTATATGTGATATAAAATAATAGAAACTAGCAAACCCGAGCAAAAATTGAGTTATACCTACGTTCAACAATTTTTGACTCCCCAATTTAAATTTTATGATTTCTCTCTCTAAAGAATTAAAGTCCTCACTATTATATTTGGACCAAAATAAAATAATGATATTGGGTCCACAAGGGTCGTATTAAAATTACGACTTCCAGTTAAAATTCTAGACATTTTATTAGGGGTTGCACAACTTATGGTTATCACATTTTTATTAAATTCCTCATTTAAAAAGAAATTCATAAAAATTAAATCCAGGAGTCAAAAATTATTTAACGTAAGTATAACGCAATTTTTTCTAGGGTTTGCTAGTGTATATTATTTCGTTTTACATATATTATAAGTTTTCAGTAGATATCTCCATTTTTTACAATGGAGTGAGAAAGTCCGTGTGGAGTTCCGTACCATTTATTGGATAATCTATGTTGGTCAGAATTTTCAAATGACTTAAGAACATTGAATAAAAAGACCTTTGGTGATTTAAAATAGCCACCAACCATAAAAAAATGTTGATATCTATTCTAAAGCATTATTTACCCACAGTATGTCACTATAGCTCAAAGGTTCATTTCCACAGACAATAACTACTTACTAACCACATAGTTTTCTCTTTTTAGAAATATATTCACGCTATTTGCTGTTTTTGGTCAATAAACTATTTGCAGGAATAACAAAAGTTCAAAAACGTAAGTCATAATGTTTGGAGTTAAGAAATAGCATAAATTACGGCTATACGCGTGTTTATATTTTCATGAGTCTATTGGATGTTCAACATACAAATTTAAAATATTAAATTTAAGGTTTTTTTATATGCAGGTGAAAAATAATCTTGGTAAAATATATATGTATTTTTATTGAATATATTGTATTCGTTTGGGATATAGTATATGTTTCTCATTCATTCCTACTAAGTCAAGGCGTGAAAGAAAAATTGTTAAAAGTTTATGTTTATTAAATTATTTCTTAATAAATTCAAACAATGTGGAAGTACCTAATCCAAAAAGTTATAAATAAACCTAGGCATTTAATATATAATCATGTTCACAAATACCTATAAACCTTAATTGAAAATAATATCACCAAACTTAAATTATGTTTAAATTTTTAACGCAATTAAACATATTTTAACTAATTTAAAAATGACGCCTGGACACAGAGAATCAAACTAATTTAAATTAATTGAACTGTGGTTTTCTACACACGGACATACGCTTAATTAAAATAATGTACACATTGTGTCTAGATAAACTTTATTGAGTTTAATCAATAAGGTCATAATTATTTTTATTTCACCTTAAATTACCTTGATTTAATAATAATTCAGAACCTATACCACATTGAACCTAGCTTGGGTTAATCTTAACTAGCTTTTAAAATGACAGAGTGATAAGTGTTTATTTAAAGTAATTTATGAGTACTTGCTTTCGGGGCTAAGTACGTCATCTTTTTCATTTGTCAAACATTATCGAAGGATTGTTGTTGATATAACATTTGTATTTGTTTAAGCTCTATTTAAATACATCAAACTAAAAAAAACTATTCTGAATATTCAACTGTAGGGCTCTTAACAACCTCAAGTAGACAGACCTTTCTTCAGACTCAATTTGAATTCAAATACTGCGGCGGTGTTGAGCCGGACACCCGGGGCGAAATACCGAGTGTAAACAGCATTTCTCCCTTATCTCATCGGACATTGGGGTCGGTCGTCTGTCCCGTGTAATTTGCTAATTGCATCACTGTACTCTTATACTCGTACCACGTCCAAACGATTACCCCGTCGCACACTTGTCACTAATTATGACCCCAACACAGTTTCTCTTTCGGACCATTGCTTTGTCCTTACTTGCCATGTCCACACTCACCGAGTATATACTTCAAACTTGCAGGTAACGTTACACTTTTAGGTAACGTCCGTAGAAACAAGATGGGGCTTAGTGCTAAACAAATGGTTGCTAGGCACTTTGTCTTAATCATTTTTAATGATCCACCACAATTACTCTTCCTCGTTATCACTGATTAAATTACAAATGTATTTCAGTCCGTTAGAACTTGGTAGACTTTACGTTACTCAATTTCTTGGTTTAAATAGTTGTACGTCTCAATAAGTTATATCACATTTGAATTTTATAATTATTAAAAAATGTGTCAGCAGATTAAAGAATATTGACCATTTATAACAGATAATTTATTTTAATTGACCACTTGTGAAGTATAATAGTCAGAGCTCCTGGTTATAGACTCAGAGGTCCTGAGTTCTATTCCAGGCGTTTTTAGATCTGTATGTTAAGCAGTAGGTCTAGAATGGAGTAAACACAGCCTCGTGAGGTTAATTCAAAAGAGCTAACTGAGGGGATAACTAAAATTAACGACCGGAGGTTTCATTTGTTGATCACATTACACCCTCTAACCTCAAGTGTTAGCACTATCTTCGCAAACATGCGGCGGCCGCTCGGTAAGTAAGCTCTCTATACGGTAGACGTAATGGAGTTTTTTTTACTTTAAATTAATATTGTCAACCTAAATAGAATTTGAGCTATTTTTAAAGTATATTTTAGATTAAAGTTTACAAAATGAACACTTGCTAGAGCAAAACATGGTATGCTTTACTTTAAATTAAACTATATATTAAATGTATTTTAATTTAAATTTGTGCTGGTTTGGCAGTCTCCTATATTTTTTCATACCACTGATATATTTTGAATTGGGTTTTTATCAAACCCAAATTGGATTCGGTATATTTCAATCATAACCTAATTTAGCACGCATTTATGGTACGAAGGGTAAGGAATTAAGCTCAGCTTGCAAATTTTTTATGTGATAGGGAGGTTTTTATTAATCCTAATAGGGTGTAATGAAGATGTTTTTTCTAAATAGTTTACCACTCTTCATCCCTTCGCTATTAGTGTAAATTTGAGGATTGCTTGGATGGGTATTAGAAGGTTTGTGTCAATAAAAAAACACGTCCTTAAAGATTAAAATTTTATAGAATAATGGTGTAATAATAGAACGCTGACGCCCAGACAGAAATTGAAAAACTAGCCTCCAGGCCTTACGTACCGCGCGACGGTCAGTGTTCGCCTCCCCATTGTGTCAATAAACTATATAACACTTAGAGGTTTATATAGATAAACACAATTTTTTGAAGGCTATCTCGGATAGCTCAGTCAGTAGATCGGTTGGCAAGCAAAGCTGTACAGCTAGTGTTCTCATCCCTGTTCGGTTTTCACTATAATATATTTACATAGTTTGTGTATTTCATTGCCTTGTGGCATAATTTTTCAAATGTAGATAAATGTGAAGTTGGGGTCTGAAATTCAGTCCTGCATTTGTGGTTAAGTATAATATGTTGGTTGAACCTTCATTGTAAGTGACTCTGTGTAATCACTCAAATGTTTAATTACATGGACTTTAAGAAGAAATCGAGAACAATGACATGACAGATAATTATAGGGTGCTTCACTGTTTGTCTCAAATATTCTAGAGTTCAACAACTGTTTAACTTTTCTTTAATATTCTGACTAATATGTTCATGTACACTAATGATTGATTCATACTAAAGCGTATCTGAACCAAATATGATTATTGGGGATTTTATTAGTTTGGTGTAAGCTAAAATACTGTTCACTCAATATTTTTTTATAAATAAGAAAAGTATCCCTCCTATTCCAAACTGCAGTGGTTCAGTTGATAAGCTTTATTATCCAAAAAGTAATGTTGGGTTTATTAAAAAAAATTTTTTTTTTTCCCTTTGTATTCTTCCAAAGCCTTATCTAATAATTGTGTCCAGTGCTATATTTTAAAGTTTTTAAAAACTATTATATTTTCTTATTATTATTAGTTGCTTGATCTAGAATATTTATCTCTGGCTTCTCCCTGAAGGCTCTTATTCAAAATTTTAGCCTCATTACAAATCTATATTGTAATAATAAACTACATAATTATTTGTGTTTCATTATCTGGTCAAGATGTTATTTTGTAGAATATAATATTTATTAGCCATTTACTTTTTAAGTGTATCTTCATATTAAGAAAGGCACTTTATTTTTCAAACGTTGTGTTCAAAATTCTTTTTCTTGATCATAACCTCAATTTTTTCTGTGGTTTTAAAATAATTTAGGTAGATTTGGATAGAGATAGTGCAAGATAGGAATAGGGTGTATTGAGGGGGAATGAATATAACTATATCAAGATAGAGAAAGGGTTAATGAAGTGGAATGGATAGAACTATCACAAGATAGAGATAGGGGGCGCATTTTTTAAAGTAAGACAATAAAGTTTTGAGTTCCTAGTGCCACAGATAATTAGATAATTTTGAGCTCTTCCAATAATAAAAATATTCACAGATCCTCACCAAAATATTATCGGAGCATCTTCAATCTTACACAAAAAGCCTGCCTTAAAAAAAGTGTATTAGCCCTAAATGACCTTTATAGCTTTATTGCAAGAACTTAACTTTAGATTTTTAAAAAACTATCGAGAGCAGTCATTACCACGTATCGTCCAAAACTAGCATTCAGAAAGAATTTCAAGTAATTTAGGCATGAGAAAGAGAATAAACCAAGGAAGGCATACATAAGAAGGGCAACACCAACACCGGACACATTCATGTGTGAAATGGACGCTTGTTCTTTAAAATGTTTCCCTCCACTGCCTTAGGTCTCCAACCCCTCATTGCAGGGGGAGAATGGGCAGTAATAATAAAGAGCCCATTAAGGCAGACGGCATCTCCGGATGGACCGCGGGCGTCTGTCTATCCTCGAGTCTTCTCCCGACTAGAGCTCCGGGACGCTAGAGATTGGGTGAATCCAAGAGAAGGGGGAAAGGAAGTTAAAAAAAAAAAGGAAAAAAAAACACAACAATATTAGCTTCGAAGAAGTATAAGGAAGAGAAATTGGTGAACTAGAGACACACCAAAATGACGATGAAGAGGGGCGAGAAAAAAAACTGTTTGAAGGAAAATGTTACATTAAGGGACAGAAAGAAAGAGAGAGAGAGATGAGATAGGAGTCAGTAACTGCGGTTATAAAAAAGGAGAGGCAAAGTTTTCGGTGCAAGGAGGATAGAAGTCGGACACTAATCTACAGTGGCAAAGTCTTGTTTCGAACAAATTATTTTCAAGGACTTTTTTTTTAGTGAAAGCAATATGGGATTTGTTAAAGGTAAAAAAAAAAAAATACGGTGATAAAAACCTATTTATATTACAATATCACTCCTTTTGTGATCTTTTTCTGTTTGTATCAACTTACCGCCTCTCAATACTACCCTCATATTTACACTTACGAATAGGGATGAGGAAGGTTTAATTCTTATGGGGGGGGGAGAGTTTCCTAAATTATTAAACCACTCTGCCCTCATGCAAATGAAGATACATTTAGTTTAAACTATAGCTTCGTTTACCCCTATCCAATTAGATAATTGCATTTTTATATAATACACATGCTGTAATAAGACAAGCATTTTATTAAAAGATTTAAATTAATTAATGTAACTGCTTTATCTTTTTAATACTGTAGCTATATTTTATTCTAATGTAGTTAATATTTTTATTCTGGTTGCATTTTAAAAGGAACGTTAAGGTCAGATATTTACGTAATCGAATTATTTGATGATATTAATCGTTGTTATTCTTTAATCATTTTATTTTAGGTACTTTTTGAAGGAACTTTAAAATAAATGTTAATATTACTGTACAGTACATGTCGAAAAATTGCTGTTCCAAAGCATTACCCACATACTTATTATTTCAAGAGCCTATAACCATTTATAATGTCATCATTTGACCTTAATTGATCTAACTTACTTTGCACAAGTTAGCATTGTTTAGTAGTCCTACTTCTTCAAATTTAGTTTAAAAATGAATCCTGGAAATGGGAATCAAATTAATCATTTTTCAACTTTTTTTTAATAATTTACGTGAACTTCTCTTCTCCTTTACCTATTGTAATTTACAAAATTGTTATTTAATATTACATAAATTACCTAGCATTAATTTACTGATTTTAAACTTATATACACATACGTATAGCCCGAACGGGAAGTAAGACGATGTAATAAAAATAATACACTACCTCTGGCATCAAGAGAATCCAATTTTTAAATTTAAAATGATCATTTTATTCGCTTTTAAGGGTTAAAAACTATGTAAATAATTGAATGTCTAAAAAATAGAGAGTTTACAAAATATGGTCTATTATACATGCAATAGCTTCATTTTTTATGATATCGTATTTAGCATATAAATAAAAAAGATGTAATTTAATTTTTTTATTCTATATTTGATTTTAATAAATTTTAAAATTAACTCATTAGAGATGATCAGCGATGTCTCAGCAATCCGAATTAACATTCAAACAAAACTAGTATGCATAATATTTATTTACGTCGGCTAAGCGCAAACCTTGTTTTCCAAATTTATGGACTAAATTTCAACGACATACCATAAAAATATGCTCGTTTCCATGAAGAATATTTCAAAGGGTAGATATATTTTATGTAAACCTTGTAAATATCAGTTTTTGGAAAAAATTAACATAGATAACTGTTTTAACATTGACTCTATATAGACTAATTTCAAATAGTATACAAACACAATCATGTATCACTTATATTTTATTCCCACATATTACAAATTCAGCTAGATAAAATCCTTTACACATGTGTCAGATATTAATGGAGCTACGCGCCTACCACAATAGTTGCAGCTGTTCTAAAATCTAGCGTTATTTAGAAGTCGTTTGCTATTTCAAAATTTAGGTGCGCTAACATAAGAAAAACACTTACATTTAAAGTCTCATAACTTAAAAACTTATACAAAAGTGATACACCTTCATTTAAACAACGTTTTAGGCGAAAAATCACATTTTTTAGATTAAAGAAAATGTTTAGATCTAGTTTTTCTCAAATAAATTAAGTAATATATTGATGTGTCATAACAAAAATTTAAAGATAATTGAAGATTGTTTTATTGGCTTTGAAATTTCAAATCTGTCATTCTATTAATAAATACCACAAGGATAGGTTATATCCTTTAAAGTAGATGTTGTCACTAATCTATTTGAATAGGTATAATAAATAATAGCGTGACTAAATATTTACTTATCGCAAATTGTAAATTTATCTTAGTCAACCTTATCAATATCAGGTATAAGTCTCATTGTCATCTTAAATCAATAAATTTTCATCGCATAAAATCCTAATCTTTGTAGTGTTTAGTTTTAAATCAAGCAAGTTAGAGTAAGCTTACAGTTTAAAATAAATTGCGAAAGGATAGAACTTTTGTAGCAATTTTATTTAGGAAGAAGGTTTTTTGTGGTGTTCTTCTCTTTTAAAGTACAATTCAAGCCTTAGACCCTTGTCGTTATGTCTGTACAATGTAGTCGAGATAGTGGGAGACTTAGTAAGCAAATGAAACTGTAAGACACAATTCCAGGTTGTAGAAAAGGTGAATGTAAAGCAAGAGGGGTAGGTAGAAAGTAATAAAAGAATAGAAAGTTATATAAACGAGGGGAAGGGTAGTAATTGAAAGAAATTACAATGACTTGAGATAGAAGGAAATGATGTTATTGTTGCATATTCTAAACCAAAATGTTTTTCTTTTTTACTTTGTCTGCGAGTAATGGGATATAAGTAGGGATGGGGATTTATAATATTATGAAGAGTACAAAAACCATTGTGGGGATTTTTAAAAAATGATCGTAAAAGAAATGTTAACGTATATCCTTATAAATACTAACAAAAAGTCACTAAGTAGAATCGTAGAAAACTTATCTATTCAAATAAGCTTGAGAAACAACATAATTTATTCTGTTAACAATATGGAATGAATATGTTAAAAATCTGACATCTAAACGTTGAAGTTTTAATGCACCTATATTGATTTTGAAATTTTAAACTCACCTTGCTAAAACAAATTAATGAAACTCGCTTAATGGCTGCATGGTCTAAGGCACTACTCTCACAATATACTAAACAACCGATGACGGTGTGGTTCGATGCCGGTCGGGTGTATTGAGGGTAGTTTTTCCTAAACCGTTTCAAATTCTATCTTCACGCAAATGAGGGTACACTTTCTCTCAATTTAACCTTCCTAATCCCTAGACCGTTAGCGTAGTTAATATATAAGTGTATAACCTAAATGTATACTAAGACGCGGTGATAAAAAAAATGTATTTTTGTGCCAAAGACTTAAAAAGAGTTTTCATATTGAAAAAAAGAATTAGTTTTTGATTGACAAGCTTCTTTGACAGGTATTTGAAAACTGACACTTTTCACTCTGTGTTCGCGAAAATATCCACTGTATCCCCATGTTTCAAAGCGAGCTAATTACATCTCTCGTCAGAGTGTTTTGTAATCATAACCGGGGACGGTGTTCTCCTGCTAATTAAGTAATTGATTAATGTCCTGCAGTGTAGTGATAGCTGTAGTTAAGGACAGTGAGAGTGAATGGGGGTAGTGGGGGTTTAGAGGTTGCTAAGCGGATAGAGTTATCATCGTCTCGCGATAGTCACCATTTGCTTTGCTTCCTTCGGGAGGGGATGGACCGTGGAGATTTGACCCTCCCATTGTTTTCTCTTCGTCACTTTTCCTCTTGTAATCGACATTGTTTACAACTTCATCCTCATGTAATCTAGCCCTGCTGACCAATAAATGTTTATCCAGCACACGTCACATTGATCAGCCCACATTTTCTCAATTTGGCTTGCATAAACTCCGTTGAGATAGTTTAATGTGTGGTAGAAGATTTCTTTGATTATTTCACTTCTGGCTCTTGATTATTATATATTATCATTATTATATTATCATTATTATATAATTATATATTATTATATAATTATATATTATTATATAATTATATATTATTATATAATTATATATTATTATATAATTATATATATTATATATAATTATATATTATTAAATTATATATTATTATATAATTATATATTATTATATAATTATATATTATTATTAATTTATATTATTATATAATTATAGTATTATATATTTCATGTGATTGGTTATTTCTAGGTCTGCTCTAATTTACATTACCAATAAAGCTATTTTGACAGTTTTCTAAAATAAAAAATACTAAATAGCTATTTGATTTACCGAAAATATATTTCGGCCTACCTACTATTAGATTTTTTTTTGTATTTATAACTATTGAAAATGTGTTCTAGCTTATAACGGTAATAAAAACATTAAAAATTATCTACACTAGTTGCGATTATAATAATTACCCTACAAATATTATTTTTCACTAGTAAACATATTTTTAAATTTTCAAATACCTCTTTTGGATTATTTCCCTGACAATTTTTAGCATATTTATACAAGTCAGAACAATATGAAAATATCTGCCAGTGAGCGATAAATTTTTCAAAAGCATAAAGGTAATTAAATTATAGTGTATTAATCACAACTTGTGAATGTGAGGAATGCCAGCCTCTACCGTGGTTCGGATTCCACGTTAAACTGTAGGTCCTCCATTTCATCTCACAATCACCCTACCATTGTACATTAGCGTAAGTGCGTATAACCCGAACGGGTAGTAAGACGCGGTGCTAATAATAATAATAATAATATAATAATAATAATAATAATAATTAAATTATAATCAATAAATATATATTTACCAAAAACAAAAGTCCAGCAAACTCTATAAATATGTTTTTTTCTGAAAAAATATTCAAATATTACGTTAACGTTTTGAAGATAAGCTTGAATCAAAAAAGTTCTGACTATATTTAAAATAATACATATAAAAGTGTGTTTAAACAAACCATTTTTTGAGAGTCATATAACATTATTTTATTGGAATAAAACATTTATTTTTGATGTATTATTTTATAGGCTTGATGTATTTTAAAGTAAAAGCATAATAATTATTTCCTGTAATTTTTAAGGTACGAATCACATTTAACTTTGTATATCTGTAAGATATTATAAACAAATTGGTTTATTAGATCCAGTTAAAGTGTGATGTGATATACATATCACGCCAGTAGAAGTCAATTGATGAATGTAAATTTAATTTGCTTATATATTTAATTTAATCGCTTTAATGTGTATTTTTATTCATGTATAGTTAAGAATAAGAGGTAATATTATTTATTTCAGGGTTTTTATTTATAAAGCGAAGGCTATGCAAAGCACATTAATACACTCTAATACTCCTTTCAAAGCTTAAATACACATAATATATTGCGCTGTATCTTATCATTCAGGTATGACGGCCGGCTAAACGCACTAGAGTTGAATACAACACATATAATCTGCGTTCTCCACACGACAGTTCCTACTGTTTATACAGGCCCGCTAAGCACTGATGTACGTTGGGTTGTACCATCCATTACATCAAGGTGCCATCTAGTGAAAACGGGAGTAAGATAACACCACCAGTAGTGTATAAATAAACATTACACAATGCTCGCGCCCACGAATTTTTTTTTTTTTTGCTGGAGTTACTCTTCTCTACCCAGTGGGAATTTTTGTAGAGCTTTATCGGTGTTTCGCAGAAAAGTTTAGAGTGTGTGGTTGGAGGTTAGTTGAAGGCCCACCTAGATAGTACACGTTTTTTTTTTAAGACCAGAACAAAATGTAGATATATTTATACATGTGTCTGTTTTATAATCATATTAAAAGTCATTAGTTATCTTGTTACTCGCTGATGCTTTCAAGATCCATGTTTTTAGTTAAAGTATATAAATAACTTCAACCCATGACAATCATGTTTAATATAAAAAAATTGAAATGTTGTTTGATTTACTTAGTTTGATATCTTCCTACAAAGAACGTTACGAACGATACAAACAAATAACATTCTGATGGAATAGTTTTGTAAATTCAGAAAGAAAAACAAATATGTGGAGAAGAATTGGGCCGTTGGTCTTTCAGCTTTACTCACCAAATGCTCTACTAATCGTATTATCCAGGATATCGCTCTTGCAATTGTATTTATATAGTTTAATATCATACTGACCAGGATTCAAATCTTTGTTTGGGTGGAATTTTACAGAATTTTACGCCATGCTGCGATCGTTAAACCATATTTTAGGCTAGTAACATTCAAACTGTGCTCCGCGGAACCCTTGAGCTTCGTCATAACTATTTCAGGCTCCATAAGACAATTTTAGAATATTATTTATTGGATTTCCACTCTTTAAAAAAGCATCAATAATTATAACCACCCTTTTTTTTTTAAATCTGAATAAAGGAAATTTTCCAAAGGCACTGCCAGAACATGTGATGTCATCCGTTTGTTTTATACTGTTGTGATTGTAAAATTTAACTGTCATTATTGATAATTCCAATTATTAAATGAGTAAGGTTTTGTGCATTTTTCGACTAGTGTCCAACAATAATCACTACAATTTTTCAATATATTCTTTGTATCCGTTAAATTCAATTATATATGTGTCTGTAAATTATTATGTCTTCTCATTTTAACAAATTATTATTGATTCTATGCTGAATACATAATTTTAGAATTTTAAAATATTTTATAAATGAACATCTACTTAACATGTAGGCCTATACTCTGTGTCATAGATTTAATTTCTAATAATGGGATTCATATTTAGTATCCAAATGTCTATATTAGTTGATATCTTATCTTCGTAACGAGTTAAATGTTTTGGGTTTGAACCTTGGCATAGCTGATATCAATAGTTGAGGAAATTTTAATTTTCCTACAATTGTGGATGTTATATATTTTCTAGAATGTATTTAGTTCATAAGTCGTATAATGTTGGTTAATTACATGTGGGGGGAATACATCTTTTAAATATACATACTGTTCATCTTATTCCTTGCGTAACATAATTTCTTACAAATTTAATAGCACTGTTAAAGATGAAAAACTATTTTGACCTATAGGAAATTTATCACAATCTAACTTTTTTACAATCTAGTAAAAAAAAAATGCTGTCCACTTAAAGGTGGTGATTTAAGCCTGACCTCTTAACCTCCCCATGACCTTCAACCTCATCATAAAGTGAAGTGGTGGACCGGCAGGAGGTCATGTGAGGTGGCCCCTAACCTCGACTGTCCACAATCACCCTTCACCCTTCATCATCCCCTCCGTCCTTTCCTCGAAATGACCAAGCAGCGCCAAGGGATGGGTTTGGGTCGGAAGGGAAAGAGGGGGAGGGGCGGGATCCGCTTGGTTTGCGACGCTTGTTAGTGTTAATTGGTGGGCAGTGGCGTATGGCGAAATGGTGCTAGGTGACGTACCGTGACGAGTTCGCGACGATAAAAGTGGGTTGGATGAACGACTCAATAGAAAGTGTAAAAAAGAAAGAAACTAAAAGTAACTTTATTTTGTTTTAAAAAAATTTCGAATCTTTGAATTTACAGACCCTCGTTTTCTGGGGGAATACCGGTTTATGAAATGTACTTTTAGCTCATGAAGCAGTTGATATGAGAAATACTCTACGACTACCTTAAGGTGCTGTCCTGTTTATTTAGCGAGTGGGGTGGGCAAAGCGAAGTGAAAGTATATAATGCACTGTTGGCATGGAAGTGTACTATGAAAAAGGGAAGGCTACGTGGCCGAGTTCCAAACGGTTGTTGCGATCAAACATTTAAATATTTTTGCGCAAATCGTACGTGGCAAAAGCTATGCGCCTTTGGAATATGAAAAATAAAAACTACCATAACCGATTGCTTGTAGGATAGAGAATGGTCCCAACTTTATAAAAGTGTTGAAGTAAATTTCCTTTTTTTTTTTTCTAAATTATGATACAATTTCTACATCGAAAAATGTTATTTAAAAACCTTATCATATTTATAAATAGAAACAGTGGCGGCATATGTAAGATAGAGAGTCCCCTTTTAACTATACAATGTTTGATGTGATTATTCTTCATGGTGAGATTCAACCTGAGCTTTCCTTTTCCAATTATATGGTATTTGCTTGCCATCCTTCCGTCTAGCTTTTTGTAGCTTATTAACAACTGCGTGAGTTCCCGTTTCCTTGACGACAACATCTTGTATTCGCCCAAGCAGGCAATCGCTTCAATTAACTCGCTTCGTTTCGCCCGCGCGTTTGACCGATCACTGAAGGCAATGTCTAGAGGCCGTTTTCAAGAACGAAAATTAGTAAAAGTTATGGGTGAATGAGAAGTGAAGTGGCGCTGATCTACTTGCTACTGGTCCGTAGATTACAAACCAACGGCAATCCTTTCTTACCAACTAAATATATATTAAATATAAGCCTATGTAGGTAAGGGACACGTATATGCACGTGAGCAGTTAGATGCTTAAAGCCAATAATAATAATAATAATAATACTTTCTTACCTTTTAGAGCTGACCATCAATCACAAGACCCATAAAAAACAAGGCACCACTGAAAAATACAAATGAAAATAAAATATGTACTGTACAATTACATAAGAGAAAAATATTTATAAATAAACAAAAAATTGTTTGAATATAACAATTATGATTATAAATTACAGTGAATTATATATTACCACTTGAGGTATTAAACGTACACTTTCTAAACTGACTGATTATGATCAAACGAGAATTTCTATGAGCTAGAGCGAAAGGGACTACTAATTTTGCCGGAAAAGGTATCCTAACATTCCTTCCGGTTTTTTTTTTTTTTTTTTTTTTTGCATATAACAATCGACTTGGGGACCAACGACTTTACTTCACCTCCGAAAGAAGTTGCGCTACGGATTTTTAGCGCTCAAGAAAAATTTGTCAACCCCGGCTGTGTTTGAACCCAAGAACATTGGGTTGGGTAATGAGGCGAGCACTTTACCCAAAGACTACCCAGGTCGACGTAAATTACATTTAAAAAACAATAAATACGTATAGGATTCAAACAAAACATACTATTTTATATTAGAATATAAAAAAATACAATTTAATGATGATAGAGAAGATTCCTAGTAAATTACTTGAGTTTTTGCCTTTCTTTAATGAGATCAAATTCTGTAGAACTAATGTTTTTTAAACATACACAATGACCAAGAAAAGGCTGATCATGTAAAAGATACTATTGATGGAAAATATATTTTTATTTCAAAAGGCAGGAGAAGGCATATAACGCCCGCCTGTTCTTAGGCAAACTTACAGAGAACATATTAAAAACAAAAGGGCCATTCAATTAAGTCTGCGTGGGAAGATAGTTTGGAGGGCAGCTCTAGAAAGTTTTGTATTCGATTATAATTATGATACGTCCGGCTATTAAATAATTTAACAAGGCAACCAATAAAAATTTTCAGTGGACGTTTTTCCTTCTTAAAGTGTCATTTGAGATAGTGGTACTCAGATAACACAGAAAATTCAAGTGTTGACTTAATATATTCAATTTTAGTCAATAATAATAATAATAATAATAATAATAATAGTAAATGAATCCATTGGAATATTGCCTATTAACAGGAATAGAACCCGCTTCGGTGGCTGCGTAGTCTAGCGTGCTACACTCGCAGTAGACTAGACTGCCAACGACGGGGATATCGAGGTTCAAATCTCGGTTGCGTGTACTGAAGGTGGTTTTTACAAAATGGTTTTCCATTATCCCTCCACGTAAATGCGGGTACACTTACTATAAATATAACCTCCCTAAGCCCTAAAACAGCGTAATTAGTACACAAACGAATAATAAGATGTGCTGAAAAAATAGTAATAGGCCCTATTTTAATAAAATGATTAATATTTGTATTTAACGCCATTATATTTTTTTTAAATTAAAGCAAATACACTGGTGACACGGGTAATTTTTCAAAAATCTTTGAGTAATGCTTATATATTTATCTATTATTGCATCTGCTAAACATTTCATGGTTTGCATCTAGAGTCATACCAGAGATAGATGAGGTAGAGAAACAGTAAAAAAAAATTGCAAATAGATGCCTCGCTTGACAATAATTAATGCTAGACGCTCTAAAATCGCTGTAAAACCACACGCACTAAACATTCATTTGTCTCAACACGACGGACAATCTTTCATTTCGACTGTGTGGCGCTTAATAAAGTAAAACTACAGTCACATTCAAATACATATATAAAAACGGAAATGAATTCAAAATTACTTAAGCGTTTACTAAATTTAGTCTAATAATTATATAATTATTGTATTCTTTGTTTGAAAATTTAGCATTCATACAGATGAACACATCTCTTAGTAACATCTAGTTTTATAATTTTCATACCTATATTCAATATTAGTAGAGTACTGCAATCCTAAAGAAAACTAGTCTCAAGATTTTAACGTGGAAGAAAATCTAAGTTTTCCTAGTCGCTTTTTCCAAACAGTTTTTTTTTAATATTTTCTTGATCTTTTGAGCTCGCTTAACTGTGGCAGGTCCAACCCTTGGTTGTTCGTTAGAGAATCTGTTTCCTTGGCAGAAAAGACCCACTTTTCCAGCTCCACCTATCGAATGGAGAGACGGGGCTAGATTTGGAACGGAAGAAAACGTAAGCTTGAGTATGGCATGTAAAACACTACAAACTGTTCTTATGAAAGAGGTAGAACTGTTCCGAACAGTCGACGCGATTAAAGCTATTATTTCGTGTCCCCTATTCCGACAAAATATTTTCTATATATTTAATATTTTGTTATTGTGCACACGTAGTAAAACAATATTTGAATGTTGACAATGTACATTAACAATATAGATAATTTTAAAAATATTCAAACATAAAAATTGATTACTTAAAAATGCTTTAGCGTTTATTTGTTTTTTTATATATTGTATTATGTTTCTATCTAATTTCACACAGATCTAGAAAAGGAAATAAAATTATAATTCTTTGTTATATTTTTTCCTCAAGAATAATACAAGGGCTTCAATAAGGATAATCTTTTATTCGAAAAATATTAATATTTTTAATTTTTAATATGCACTTTAAAATGTAATATGTTTGCTAAGCTAGAGCCTGGAAAACATTTAATTTGTCGAAAAGCGTACTTTTTATGTTATCTTAAATAATTATATTTGTAAAGCTATTTCCATAGGAAAGTATATGAAAGAGTGGTAAGAACAAAATGAAAGACAAGCATAGCTTAGTCATAAATATGATTGAAAACACACACACACAGTAAACTATTTACATTTTGTCACTGTACAAAGAAGTAAAGGTTGCCTCTTAAAGTAAAATTGGTCTTTACCGCCCAATACCTCGACCTGAGGGTTAATTTCTTTTTATTGGAATTCTTCAGAAGAAAGTGTGGAACGTTCAAACTAACTTTCTAAAAGAGGAAACCACAAAAACACAAAAGGGAAAAAAGAAAATTATAGTAAAGAGTGACAAGAGTGACAGAGATATAAATAGAAGCATATAAAAGGTTTATTTTATATAAAATTATCTAGTTTCAAATGCTAAGATGTATTTCTTAGAAGGGATCAAAATTGTATAACATGGGCTGGTCTTTCACTCCAATATATCATTACTTGTCAGTGAAAATTATAGACAAGTGATGCTATAATATATGCTCAAGCAGATTGGTTTACTCACATTATATATATATTAGTTTAAAACCCAAATCCCATTAATTAATATTTAAAAAAATTTATATACAAATATTGGGTGAATCTTCCTGTTATAAAAATGGAAAAAAAAAAGTTCTGTCTGAGTTTCAGCAAGTATGTCCGTGTAAAAATAGATTTTAATAAAAGAACAAAATAAAAAATGAATGAACTAATGCATATTTAAATGATCTAGGAGGGTTGTCCAAATGTATTACAAGGAATAAAATGAATAATACATAGTTTTATATCCTCTACCCTCAACAATGAGTGCGCGAACAATGGCGTCAGTATCATATTTTCAGTTTCTCTGTTTACGAGGAGAATAGAGCTCAAAACCAAGTTGGATGGATGAGCGTGACTATCCTAAATAGTTCCACTCTCTGCCACCCTGAAAATATGGGTATACGTCCTCCAAATTCTACCTTTCTCATCCTTATAACTCTTTACTGAAAATAAGTGAATATCCTTGACGGGAAGTAAGACGCGAAGCACAAAAAAATCTCCTATCATTTTGATAAAACTGAATCAAACTTTTATGTAATTTGAAATTACTTTATTTTTATATGGCTTTACTTTTCTCTTATAATCTAATGAATAACTTTTATTTTACCAAACTTTTTACTTTATGAAATTTACTTTATATTTTGTAAGAGAATTATTGCTCGGCAACATAATATAGATTATATCACTCGTTTATTACTAGACGGATAAAGAACGGCATCACGGAACCGACCCGTACCGCAAAGTTCCGGATGAATGCTATCCATGCTTTTAAACGCTAGTAGCTACACAAATCCGCACCGCACCGCACCGCACCGAATTGTACTGCACCAGCGTGATGAAGGAAGCTTTAATCCGCACTTTACGATGCGGTGCGGACCGTGTGTACACAAACACCCGAATTGTCACGTCTCCGGAAATATTTGGTAGCTTCCGAACTTCATTTTTGTACCAACACCCAAACAATGAACGTGAGAGCGTTCACACCAGGGTCGAAAAAAAATAACAGGGCTATTTAGATATAAAAATCCCAACCAGGCTGGGTTTCATTGTTTTTTTTTTTGTAGATTTGGAGTATTTATTGGGCTTTTTTTGGGGGAGAGGAGGGTTAAATATAGTAATATTGATAGAGTAATTGTTTGGGATTAAGTTAAGCTTGAGCACTTTGAATATTGTTCTTACATGGCTTCCACAACACGATTTTCGATGGCAGGCGTGCAGAGGCGCACGCATCTATTAGAATTTTCTGTCACGTTCAGCTCGTATAGCCACTTGCTAGTAAATTCTATGCGGTAAGGTGCGGTGCGGGTCAGCTCCGTGTAGGTGAGACTTAGCTTAACTATATATCGGCTACAACAAGTTTCATAAATACCAGGAGAAACCGTTTATTTTCAAAGGACTGAAGAAAGTGGTTTACTTTCCTTTTATATCATATGAACTAATAGCTATAATACCTTTTTACTAGTTCTACAATTTTGTTGGTTGTAACTTTATTAAATTCTTGAAATAATTGAAATAATTAATAGCGATTGAAAATAAAAAAATAGTGCTTCAATTTTATAATAAAAAAAATATAATTTTAGTTTAATAATAAAATAAAATAATATCTTTGAGCTCCTTAAGAAAAGGTATAGTAATTATATTATTTAATTTTCATTTTCGATTAATATTTTTTAACCAATTTACTTTAAAATTCTTCATGAAACTCAGGCGACTCATTGTTTATGGTGATGTGTAGATAAATTTTTGTGAAAACAGCAGGTAAACATGTAAACTTGCAATGTTTTCTTAAATATTCTTACTATATAATATGTTTAGGGTTGATAAATTATTTTAATTTTCAATATAATGGTTTTGTGTGATAAGATTTTTTTTAAATATATACAAGGACATATTAGGGAACTTTTCATTTTTAATCCAATGTATTGAGTCCCATTTATTCTTAGTATTTTATTTGATAGAAAAAGTGCAAACAAAGTGATTTATTGGGTAATATATTTTCAAGCAAACCCGTGCGCTAGTTGCGAAATACTTATGTAAATATAGGAAAAACTATTTTCTTTAGTAAAGACTTCGTCTAAATTAAAGAAAACAAATATTTTTCTCGAATGAATAAAACAAAAATAAACCTAAAATATATACACATGTTCAGTAATTCTCAAATACAACAAACACTACGTGAATAACAAAACAAAACAATAAAGAAACAAACTTTCTAAGCCCACCTCTATTTTTATTAGACTTCACAAATATAAGAAAGAATACTTCATGAATAATAAAAACTTTCCTTAAATATTCCAAGACCATCTCTGTTTTTGCTACACTGTATATTTAATCTCAAATACAACTAAATTAAGGCGACGTCTGTGGCCTTGTTAATGATAATTATGTCACGATGATAAGTATTTTATAATAACTTTTTACATAGGAATATTTTTTCCGTAAGATATTTATTAGACCAACCAAAATTTGATTAACTTATTGACAGGTAGCCCCCAACCGTAGATGGATCCCCAAGCACCAGCCGTTCAGGAGACATACCAGGGAGGAAGGGTAGCCAGAAAGGACTGGCGGACATTTATGTGGGAGGTGGGCTCGAGGGGTTTTGGGGATTTTTTTTTCTGATAGTATTTCAAGGGGTACCCTCACCCCAAGTTGTTCCGGGATGTGACTTCCGGTAAGAAAATGTTGTAATTTCAATAACAGATGCACATCTTCAAGTCAACATATTTTGATTAAAGTATTCTCATTTGTCAATCTTGACCCATAAAATAGGTTGATATTGGGGTTGACAAGAAAACACACTTTCGGATTAAAGAGGTAGTTAATGATACATCAGAATGGACTTGAAAGAGATAGGGTGTAATAAGATGGACTGGATAGAGCTTGATCAATATAGGGATAGGGTGTGTATTGCGGTGTGCTAGATAGAACTAGCTCATAATAGGGATAAAGTGTAATCAGTTTGATTGGATATAACTAGCTCAAGATAGACATGGGGTGTAATGAGGTAAACTAGATAGAGCTAGCTCAAGATAGGGAGAGATAGGTTGTAGTAAGGTTGGCTGAATAGAACTAACTCAAGATAGAGATAGGACCTAATGAGATGGACTGGCTAGAACTAGCCCAAGATGGACAGGGGGTGTAATGAGGTAAACTAGATAGAGCTAGCTCAAGATAGGGAGAGATAGGTTGTAGTAAGGTTGGCTGAATAGAACTAACTCAAGGTAGAGATAGGGCCTAATGAGATGGACTGGCTAGAACTAGCCCAAGATGGACATGGGGTGTAGTGAGGTAAATTAGATAGAGCTAGCTCAAGATAGAAATAGGTTGTAGTAAGGTTGGCTGGATAGAACTAGCTCAAGATGGACATGTGGTGTAATGAGGTAAACTAGATAAAGCTAGCTCAAGATAGGGAGGGATAAGTTACAGTAAGGTTGGCTGGATAGAACTAGTTCAAGATATAAATAGGGTGTAATGATGTGGACTAGATATAACTAGCTCAATATAGGGATAGGGCCTAATGAGATGGACTGAATATAACTAGCCCAAGACAGAGATAGGGTGTAATGAGGTGGACTGGATATACATACATACATACATACATAAAAGGAAAATATGATAAAATATATTTAATTCCATATATATATTATATTTTAATATGAGGGTCTGTTGCCAAAATTAATCATGGTTTACATGAATCTCCCTAACATTAAAGCATAATTATACGTGCCACCTTTCATATAAGTTGCTGATGTTCCAAACTTATTGATAAGTTTGAGTGATAATACCAACTGTGACATTGCTAGTGATTAATTACCTTGTCGGGCGTGGCCAGATCACGAGGGCTTATAGACAACCAAACAAGACAAAGTTAAATACATGTTTGAGAAAACACAGAGCTCCAAAAAGCTATGCACACTCCAGGTTTAAAATGTAAAGCCACAATTGGAGGATACACTTAAACCAATTATTTATAACAGTTTACTTTGATTCGTTTTAATATCAATTTGGTGTCCGTTTAAAGGATATAAATTAAATCTTTTAATGGATGGATTATTTTATAATAATTGAAAAATAAGTTACTAGTTCCTAATTTAGCTTTGTATATTAAAATCAAAAATATTATTTTTACGAATAAGGTGCCATGTTTATTTGTACTATTATGTTAAGATATATATTTGCTAATATTTCATTGAGTAATTACATAAACTATTGGTAATTATTGTGAAATATCGAGGGTAGCAAGTAAATAGTAAAAAATCACTTATTAATAAAATTGTTTATAATATGAAGAGTAGAATTTATTAAGAGACTAAGTGACAAAGCTTTGCTAAAACCTTAGCTAGTTAATAGTAAAGTAAAATTGTACGTAGTTTCAAATTGTTCAGAAAATAATTTACAGCTTGCTCCTAAACATTAAAGAAATAATTTTTCAATCTCAATACATTTGAGATTGGTTTGATATGGTGAGATTGTGTTAAATATCAGAATTTATTTTACGTCAATTTAATTTTGAATAGTCTAAATAGACTTACGTTTTTTTAAAGTTAGTATGAAGGTGTTGCTACTTTAATTCATGTTACGTAATACTAATCTAGGCTAATATATTCTAGATAGTGTTCCTATGGAAATGTAATAATATAAGTAGTGTTTATCTAACGTGATGCTATGTAACATGGTATCAAATTTTTATTTTATTTATACTTTTATTATTAGTGTTATTGACGACTTGATTTAATAATGTTGAAACGAGGATATTATTTAATAGTATATCCGAATTCATTCCCAAGAAAAGATGATTTGGAACGCATTGCAGGTATAATATATTGAATTATTTTATACTGAATTTTGCCAAACTTTGACCATCCCTTAGATTCCAAAAATTATTTTGGTAAGGTTTGAACCATAGTTTCAATAATGTGGTGAGTATATTAAATTAAGCTACAGCCCAATTTTAACGGGATGGTTCTAGTTCTTCGGCTCTAGTAGTGGAGTCGTGACGAGGGCATCTGGTGGAGAGGGGACTCCAGACGCACCCTGACACATTTGGAGGGGGGGCTGACCACCTGGAGAAGAGCATAGCATTGCTATTCACATGGAAAATAAAGTTCTACAAGGCCGGCCTCACTCCGGCTCTTTGGAGAACAATTAGATGGGTGAACAGTGTTAAGTACATGGGACTTACGCTAGACACCAGACTGACCTGGCGACTACACTGCACTGAGAGACTCAACAAGGCGAGACAAAGGCCGGGAGTCCCAGGCCCACTGCTTAGCAGGTCCTGTCTACAAGGAACGGTTTGACATTGTACAAGCAGTTGCTCAGACCAATCTTCGACTATGCGTGTCCTGCTTGGGGCCACCTGGCGGACACGTATATGAGGAGGATGCAGGCGTTCCAGAGCGGGTGTCTGGGGTCATTGTGGACGCACCTTGGTATGTTCGGAATGAAACACTGCATCGCGACCTGGATATGCCTACCATCAAGGACCACTTCCGAATATGGCGCAATCCTACTACAGACTCCCGGTGCCACCAATCCTCTTATCAGGGCTTGGGAATTACGTCATCGACTGGAGTGTGCCATCGACCCTGGAGGGTGCCATCGACCGGAGGGTGCCTGATCCCAAAGCCCTGCTCGGATAAGCGAGAAGTGTCCAACATTGGTTTGGGAGAATCTCACCCAGTCCCCCCCATAGAGTAGTGTCCCCGCACGTAACTCTAAAAACCTTTATTGGGTTTACCAATATACCTTTGTTTTTCCCCACCAATATTAATAATATTTTTTTTCTTTGTTTTAGAAACTTCGCGAAACGCGACAACCCGTCTTTTAGATTCCAAAACCACACGGTGGGACCAATTGGTCGGTACGTGTTGGAACTTGCTTTCGTGCTCCCCTTCAGGGTGCATCATAGCATGCTAATGTGATGTGATGATCTTTATCTGACAGCTTGAAAAGATACTGGGTCCAATTCTACATATGCATACGTAAATTCATGTTATCCTTAGTGTTCACTTTTGATAACATTACATAGATCAACTAATATAAAATAACACCAATAAAAAATAAAAGTTATACTAATTTTGTCTGAAATAATATATCAGTATTTTGTGATGGGCCCTTATTAGTGTTTTTGTGTATCACTGCGTCCTACTAGCTGTTAAGGCTGCACGCATTTTGGACTAATTACACTAATAAGCTTGTTATAAATAAATTGAAATTTAGATGAAATGTGCCCGCATTTGCGTGGAGGGAGAATGGTAAATCATTTTTGGAAAAACTACCTTGAGTATACCTGACCGAGATTTGAACATTGATACCCCTGTCATTAGTGTCTAGTCTAGCACGAGAGTGATGCCCTAGACCATCCGGCCACCAAAGCAGGTCTCTAAAAATTAAAAAAAATTTTTAAACTAAATTTTAAAAATTACATTATTTAGTCAAAATATTAAAAAATATAAAAGAAGCACAAAGTGGAGGGAAGCTTGTATAACGTAGGTAGAACTCAATATTTATTAAGTTTGGTCAAAGCCGTATATAAGTTCAGAAATATTAAAGAAACCGCACACCAGTAAAGTAAAAATATGTTCATGAATTAATTCATTCTCTATATAATTTCGTAATATATCATAAATTATAGGTATAATATTGGAATAGGTTCCTTGGTTTTGATTTAAAAAAATATAAAATCAGGATATTTCCGACTTTATCTACAAACTTATGTCAGTTTTACAACTGGGTAAAGTACTTGTGTTGGATTCATCCAGATTTTGAAACAAACAGGATGGTAAGAAACTTTGAGGGTGTGGTGGTAGAACTGGGAGAAGGGGGGGGGGGGTAAGTCTTGTCGAATGTAGCTCAAGATCTTGTGGGTGTTTCCTTTGATTTGTGAACTAATAAACTGCTCTACTCCCCGCCTCCTTCACTCTAGATCTACTTTATAAGCCACCTGCCACCTTCCCAACCAACTCTTGACAGGGAAAATACAACAAGGAAAGTTGGGGATAATTTGTTGGAACAAGTTTCAACACCAACTATTTGTTTGCTTTGTAAAACAATAGTCTATGGCGACTTATGAAGATGACATTATCTTTAAATACCTAGAAAATCAATATTGTTGATTTAATATCAGTGCATCAATGTTTCAATTAATTATTGTGAGGCTTAACATTAAAATATATAAATTTAGTATTAATTTGTCTAAATAAATGTATGTATAGGAGAACTATTTAATATTATGTATATTATAATATACATAAGCTTTATATTAATAAAGCTAATTGAAATATAAATAAATCATATATACATATATAATATGTAATTATTTATATTTATAGTTACATTTTATTGTCCGTACTTAGAATTCTAAATATTATAAGTTCACTTATAATACTAAACTTATTAAAAGCTCATTTTTATGATATTCTTAAGGAAATAAGATATTATAACCATGTATGTACATAATTTTACTTACAATTATTATACTATAGCTTCAATTAACAATATTTAAATATATACACAATAACCACAATTATATATATATTTTTTATTTTTTTATTTTTGTGTAATTGTCTTTAAAATTTTACCATTTTTAATATTAAATCTACTAAAAGTCAATTTTTACAATTATAAGGTCACTACTAACAATTTAATTTGTAGAAATTTTAAAATTACTTATATTTGAAGATAAAGTATTTGATTTCTTGAAATATCCTTTAGATATAATTATGATGTCATATCTCTAAGCTAAACAAAATATATCCTATATATAAAATTAGTAACTTAAAGAGTAATATGTATATTAATATTATATATTTTAAAATATGCGAGATATTAAGCAACCCAGTTATACTTTTTTAATGAATATTTTATTAAGAAGCATACTAACCAAGATGACACAATTTATCATACAATTTAAATGATATATAATGGGGAATTCTTATTTATTTAAGGATTATATCAAGATATAAACTAAGAAGGAGAAATATTCAATCACAATGCATCCATTTAACTTCTATACATAATAGTGTTTAAGAAACTATCAGTATAAAAATTCAAATAGCCCTGACAGTTAGTGATTATAATAGTTCATAAATAATTATAATAAACATTTATTTGGATCTTTTCTATAGATAAGTTTTTGTGAAAACAGCAGGTCAACATGTAACCTTGCAATGTTTTCTTAAATATTCTTACTATTTAATATGTTTATATTTGATCAATTTAATTTTCAATATAATGGTTTTGTGTGATAAGATTTTTTTAAATATATAAGGAAATCTTAGGGAACTTTTCGTTTTTAATCCAATGGATTGAGTCCCATTTATTCTTAGTATTTTATTTAATAGAAAAAGTGCAAACAAATTGATTTATTGGGTAATATATTTTCAACACTTTTTGTTATTTATACGGAGCATTATTTAAGGCAAACGACATTTCACTGCGACTAAAAAAATATTTCCCTCAAATTTAAATTAGCATAAAATAATATGTTAAAAGTAAAGTATATATGTATAAAAAATATATATTGAATTAATTAATTAAACCGCCGTGAATACACATGCTATAGTTACTTAAAGATTGTTTAGATTATCTATCATATATTTGGCCCAGCTTCGACTTGTATCATTTTATAGTATCATTTTTATCTCTACTATCATATTTTTAAAACAACAAAATACATATTTCAAAAAGTTTATAGGTTGCCTCTTAGACAGCTACCGTCGCAATAAATTAGTATATTTAGTCGTATTAAACCATTAAAACGAAAGATAATGTATGAGCTTACTTTGAAATCCAACATTTAACAGCCTTTCCTTTAGAGATAATGATGCAGTATCTCATCGATGCAATAAATTCTCATTAGCAGCAGAATAAGGCACGCAACTAGGGTGGGTAGCGTGCGAGAGAAGAAGTGGATTGTTCAATACAGGGTCAGTTTCGTAGAATGTGATATATGGTGCACAGGAGAGCTCTCATTCGAGTGCACTCTAATATTATTATTATTAGCACCGCGTCTTACTACCCGTTCGGGTTATACGCACTTACGCTAATGTGTAATGGTAGGGTGATTGTGAGATGAAATGGGGGACTACAGTTTAACGTGGAATCCGAACCACGGTGGAGGCCTGGCATTCCACACATTCACTAGTTGTGATTAATACAAGTCTTGTCAGAGATGAAGGGGTTGGCAATAAGATAAATCTGTGCCGGCACCTAGGATTGAACCCCGGACCCTCATCACAGAAGTCTGACCCCTTACCCCCAGACCACCAGGTCACCTTTTTCACTCATATAGGCGATGATGATTGGACATGGAAACTTTTACACAAAGTATCCAAACATATGTTCAGTCGTGTTATTACTATTTTATATTTTTAGGAAGGAGTACGCTTAACACACAGTTTATAAATGACATATATTAAAATAATAATGCAATAAGCAAATTTAATTGTAATCAAATAAAGTAAGAATAGATTGTATTAATTAAACTCAATTCCCTTTTGTTAAATTTCAGAATTAGTATACAGGAATATTTCAAAGTAAAAATTTTATTTTTTCAATCTGAGGTCCATCAATTGTAAATGTAACAAAAATATACAAATGATAAAATTAATTCTTTAAGGAAATTATTTTTTACATATATTGTGACATTCTATTCTAACCAATTTTATATATGTTTGGTTTTACTCGTTTGGCTTTGCTTGTTGGGGGCTCTGACCCCAAACCCCCAGTGAGTTTTATTTCCCAGTGGATGTAAACTAATTTAATTCCACCGTTGTTTTGAACGTAAAAACTTAAAGTTACCGGTTTTGTATTGTATATATCGCACCTACTTTAAAGTTGCTCTACCATTTTAATTTTTTTTCGGAAGTTAAAATTTAAATTTTATAACGTTTTGGAATATTCCCGTCAGTTACAGGCTAGAAGCTATAATTTTGCCAAATTTCAAGTTTCTATCTCATCTGGAAGTGAGTAAACAATGTCAGTGAGTGAGTGAGTCAGCCATGTGGTTTTATAGTAATATAATGAAATATCTAAACATAAAAAATGTATAACCTTGGGTCAACTTTAAGAAAAAGTATACTATTTTGTAAAGAGTGCCAAATTTTCCATAAAAAAAATATTTGTGGCAGCCTGTAGTTGGAATTTTCAACTGAATTGAGTGTTCATTTCAGGATCTATTAACTGCAACTCTGTCTCTTTCCCTTTCTATTTTTTTTTTTCGTTCCAAGCAATTTAATTAAACAAAGACGGTTCTCTAGCGTCGAGCATGTGTTCTAGTTAGTTGCAAGCGACGATATTGAGCGATCTTCTTTCAGGCTGGACTGGTCAAATATTGATCTCAAACAAACCATGGGCCTGTTGCACCGGAGAATTACTTTTGTATCATCTCTAGTATAATTAGTAAAACGATTACCGTTAATTCAATGAAATGAATCAATTATTAATTTAAATGTAGGATATTTATATACAATTTAGTAATAGAACTAGTTTTTTTCTCCTTGAAAGAATTAAATATTAGTGTTGCAACTTCATTGCCCCTTGCTCTAGGGTAGTAGAATTTGTTTAATTAATTGATGTTGGACAGTATAGTTCATTTAACTTATCAGATTGACTAGATATATCCATTTCCAACATTCGTATTCCTATTATTATATTGTTATTAGCACCGCGTCTTACTACACGTTCTGGTTATACGCACTTACGCTAATGTGTAGTGGTAGGGTGATTGTGAGATGAAATGGAGGACCTACAGTTTAACGTGGGATCCGAACCACGGTAGAGGCCTGGCATTCCTCACATTCACAAGTTGTGATTAATACACATCTTGTCAGAGGTGAAGGAAGGGTTTGGCAATCAGATGAATCTGTGCCGGGACCGAGGGTTGAACCCCGGACCCTCAGCACAGAAGTCTGACACTTTACCACTAGACCACCAGGTCACCCGTAGTCCTATTAAATGAATTAATGAGTATTTTAAGTACCTAAGTTAATATTTTGGTCTCTCAAGAAATTAATTGAATTTAAGTTATATTGAATGCGTTTTTTTCCATTGGAGCTCTTAGAAACCATGTTGAATGCTTTGTGTACTAAAATTGAAAAATAAAAGTATCGGAAAATGTTTGTAACAGAGTTTTAAAAGGAAACGTGTGAAATCTCATATTTGTGCCACAAAAGAGAATGTTGTTTATGTCACTAACATTTTGAAAGGAACCAAGCACAAGATTGTTGTCCTTTTCTTAAAACTGTTAAAAATGTATTAGTTACTATCGACAATCAGCAAATCAAAATTAACAATTTACTTACTCTACTTTAACTTGTATATTTACATGTTGTTTGAATAAATATATAAAACGTTTGACCACTTATTTTACTCTAAATTGTGTGGGTCGTTTGAATTTTATTTGTAATCCAACTAAAATAATGTTTTGGAATCTTTATTGGTTTCCGTAGAATTGATAATGGAAATTTTATAATTAAAAATTATGAGAAATCTAGACTCTTATATGCCTCCGGACCCCCAAAAAAATGTGTTTTATAAATTATGTCTATCTGTCTATCCCTGAGGCTACAGCCGAAATTCTTCATCAATGCCAGTCAAAATTTATATTTAGATATAATATGAACTGACCTTGTCTAACCCTCAAATTATAGATAGTTGACTGATGACTTATTTTATTAGAACATTCAAAAATTTTCAAAAATGAATGTAACAATAAGGTTTTACATCAAATATTACAGTTTATACTTTTTTTTTTGTGGGAACAAATGTTTAAAGGTAGTTTTCTGAACTATTTTTTTTAAATATGAAAAATTTCTTAAACGGCTATAAAACACGAAATGAGAAAATATGTGCGATTATGTCATTCCATTTTATTTAAATAGGGGTTAAACTTATTCATGATAAGCCATATTTAAACATAATCCCTGGGTATAACCTTTCAATATTCACTTGTTACTCTTCAAAATGTTTGATCAAGCTTCTCCCAGATAATCTAATCGTGGGAACTAGCATATCCTTCAGCGAGACTTACCGCATCCTTCGTGACACAATGTATTCCACAAGCCCCAAGGCAGGACGATACAAAGCACTTCACTTGCCATCTGGTTCCAACAACTAATCAGCGAAGTTCGTTCATGACAAGTATAAACACAATCCTATCTTTTTTTAAGAAAAGAGGGAGCCACACTAGTGCCCAAGGCGGATGGTTCACAATATATTGAGATGCCAGTGACAAGCAGATTTTAATCTTAACTAAGTGCATTTGGGTCGTCTTTCCTAATTTGTATTGTTCAACCTCTCTACATGTTCAGGCAGATGCACTTTTAACTAGCTGCTCTCCTCAAACTTACCCAGGCTGTTAAAAAGTCAATTTCATCATATTTACACAATTTTAAAATTCCAGAGAAGAAAATTTATTCTTTGGCAATTTTTCCACAATGCCAATTACAAACGGGGAATAATTTGAGGTATAAACTTCAACAAATATTATAAAATAATAATATTTACCAAACTGTTTATTCATTAAAAGAGTACTTATGCATGTGTCAAAAAGAATAACCATTACTTAAGGTGCTGGAATAATCAACCAATAATTAATACATTTCAGAAACCAAGTGGATTTAGAGCGTTATTGTACGGAGTGGCCCGTCACTAGGAGAACCAACAAGGGAAAAGTAAAATAAGAATACCAATCAAGTGTGTGTTGTGAACTATGTTGTTAAATTACATCATTTGATTCACAAAGCTCTCGACAATAATTGCAAACGAGAATGAATGATATAAAATATAGTTTGTCACATTTGAATAGATTTATAATCAAATATGTGTGGTGTAAATCTATAAAGATATATATATACACTATAGTCAAATTCATATATATTAGCTATATATATTGAATATATGTAGATTTTAGAGTTAATTTTATACATAGTCAACTCGAGAAAAAAATATACATATTATGAAGCAAATTTATCTAGCTATAATTTTTAACATTTTTTGATAAAAATTTATATTTTGTTAGTGACCATTATTTTTCGCACATTCTATAGGAAATTATTTATCAGATTCTTATAAGAGAATTAAACTTAGGCCTATACAACTTTAAAAGGTATTTCAAGATAGAATGAAAATAAAGAAATACTGCTAATTTGATGACTGTTGATATAAAGTCGGCAGACGCTTAGAATGAAAGAAACCGTATAGACACGAAGAAAGAAAATTGATGTAAATTACACGAACTCGTGTTTGCTGGTGCTATAGAATAGCATTTTGAATGGCTGCAAATATTCAAGAATAAAGAGAAAGAAAGAGAACTTTTTTAAAAATTGTTTTCAGTAAAACAAATTTACATATTTGAAAATGACCAATTATTGTCAATAACCACAATAAAAACCAATCTTTTTTATAATACTACAATGAGTTAAAAAAGAGTTGCTTAAATTCCTTTAAGAGCATTAAAGAAATAACTTTCAACAAATGCCACCCTAGAAAATTGAATTTTATGATCAAATGTTCAAACTATTTCTCCATATAAAATTCTAGGAAATTAAAGTATAAGTCAAAATGTAATTGAGGTAATAATTTAATGGGGAAAAAATGTTATTTCCACCATTGAGATCTTGGGAATTTGATGTAAATCAAGCTCCTATATTGTGTCACTTAAATAACTACTGAGTTTCCCTATAATCTAACTACTGTTGTTTACCATGATATGTTGTGGATTATATGGCCGTGGCTCCCTTTTAACATACCTTACAATATTATTGGTATTACTTAATTTCGTTTTATTCTGAAATCCTTAGTGAAAATACTGATTTTACTTACATTTAGGTACAAAGCATTACATAACGGTTGGATTTTTTTTTTAATGATGCAACAACTTCTATACCTGTCTTGTGGTCAACCAATTTCCCAGAATAACAGATAGCCTGCTGTTTTGTTTAACTAGGAGATTGGTTTTCTCTCGAGTCCGATTAAGTATAAGACCTATAGACACCCAAACAACACAACAGAGAAATGGAAGAAGATTTAGTTGGCTAAACAATTTAAGTATGAACAAAGATGATAAAATTTAATACGGGAATCAAGGTAAGAATTTTTTCAATTTTCATGACCAAAAATGTTCCCCTACCTAATAAAATAAAATATTTGTTCTGTAAATACGTTTAGTTTAATTTTCTAAAAATAGTAATTTCAACATTTCTTGAATACTTGTAATTACCATCACGAGATTTGACTATTACTCTTTTTTATTTATAATCTTATCAAATTACACTGTGTGGGTAAAAAATATCTAATTTTAAGAACTGTTGATACAACTATTTATAGCAAACTTAAATTAATGTGTCTAATCAATCAACATTTTACTTATTTTGTCCAAAAAAACTTTTGTTATAAAAAATCTAAAAATTCTGTCCTTAATTTACGTTTCCTTTATCTCATCTTAAGCTAAATTTGTTTTATATACTAGAGTTAGGATCTACTTACTTAAAATTTCAAAATATTAAAACTATAAATAAAATTAAAGTTTCTTAGGTACATTTTAAATGAATTTCTATAGAAAAGGAAATTAAAAACTTTTCTACTGATTTAGTGGTCCTATGTTGGATTTACGGAAAGAACAAAACATATTTAAAAATAATTAGGTTAAAATGGTTTCCTTTTATCTAAATCATAGATTATCATTCTCATTTATTAGGAATTAATAAGATTTTTTTACTATAACTAAATTCGTATACGTTATAGATATATTTTAAAAGCTTTTTTTTTTAAATTACTTCAAACAATATTTTTACTAACGGTATGGGTGAAGATGGTAGATAGCTTGAATCCAATGTATTTCATTACATCCCCTATATTGTGATACTAATGTCCTAAACTATAGTTAAATCCATATATACTAGCTATATATATTGTATATATGTAGAATTTAGAGTTAACTTTATACATAGTACACTCGAAAAAATTAATACACATATTATGAATCAAATTTATCCATGTATAGCATATAGCTATTATTTTTAACATTTTTTTGATAAAAATTTATATTTTCCTAGTGATCATTATTTTTCGCACATTCTATAGGTAACTATTTATCATATTCTTATAAGATAATTAAACTTAGGCCTATGCAACTTTAAAGAGTATTTCAAGATAGAATGAAAATAAAGAAATACTGCTAATTTGATGACTGTTGATAAGAAGTCGGCAGACGCTTTGAATGAAAGAACCTGTATAGACACGAAGAAAAAAAATTGATGTAAATTACACGAACTCGTTTTTGCTGGTGCTGTAGAATAGCATTTTGAATGGCTGTAAATATCCAAGAATAAAGATAAAGAAAAGAACTTTTCTAAAAATAATTTTCAGTAAAACAACTAATGTGGGTTTTAAAAGCGTTAAATGTGTGACAAACTGGTTGCTGAAAATAGCAAAGTGTTACACAGCCCTAGCTGATATTCAATCAATATTGAGCTCAAGTTTTGCGGTCATTTTGCGTCACTCGTAAAGAATGGCCCTCATTACTCTGGCTTTTGTGTCAGACCGAACTAAATAGTTATAATTTAAACGATCAAAATTATAATTGGAACCGTGCTATTGGGAATATTTTAACGAGTTTCAACGAATACATGACCAAGTTCAATTGAAATGAGTAATGTAATATTTTTACTGTTACGCTACATTAAAATTATAAAATAGAGAGGAATTTGAGAGGATGGGTTTGACAATGTGTTATTATTATTCCTACATAAATATGCATACATTTGGAATATTCACCTCTTTTTAATCGCTCTACCGATTAATTCATATATATACTTCTGTGTGAAATGGTAATGGAAAAATATGCGTATTTTTTCAGGGTCGGTAGTTATATTACATTTATGATCTAGGCAGTACAAAATATAAATTATATACTCAAACAATTTATAAATTTATTTAATAAAAACCAATAAAAAATATTGTTTACAGTTACATTTGAAACTTACGAGTTGAGGGCTATAACGTATTTTGGGAACAAATTAATATTAATTCAAGCTCTAGTATTTAAAAGTAACCTATATTTTGTATTTAATGAACAAACGTATTACCATCAACAAAGCTAAAAATAAAACACACCAATTCCTTCTCAGTCGGTTGATTGTGTCGGAGATTCAAGTCAGAAGAACTCGTTATAAAGTCAATCAAACTCTACAGAGAAACTATCTAGTGAGTCGGTGGCGGTATCAAAATGATAAAGTCCTCTCTATATGTCTATGTCTGTCTGTTCCCTTAGCATTCCTCCGCTTCGGTCTCTAAACGCAAAGAGCCCTGAAATGGGAAGAGGGGTTAGGGGATGGGTAGGACGTGGTGGCGATAACGGTGGTTAAACAATGTCATCCCTGACAGCCCGTATTGTCATATTTCAACTCGATCTTCTCTTTCTCTCGAACACTGACGCGCTCTGCGATAAAATTACTTACTGATAGGACTGAAAGTATGGCTTTGTCCTGCGATGGATATATAAGCCTAAGACTCCCGCACAGTTCAGGAAAAACGCTTCTTCCCATGAATTATAGAGCAATTTCGGACCATTTTGTTTCAGACGCTTTTGTAAGCATTTACTGAAAAAAAAATTTAAAGAGAGAGAAAATTTAAATCAAAATATTTTCACGATGTATATATATTAATTTCTAATATCTAAGACTGGTGGCCGAGCTGGTATAAAACGTTAGAATAGCATTTCAATTGGATCGACATGGTGGGTAGATAAGGTTCGAGTCAAGGCCAGGCGCATTGAAGGTGATTTTTCACATGTTATTTTCGATCAGGTTTTTTGGATATACTCTCAGCACTATTGCGAATCTGATCTACAGTCGCTACCAATCTAATGCTAACATTTATTTTTATTAAAAATATCACTCAAAAATTATTCATTTTTTTCATTCCTTGTACTACTACCTGTTTAGGGAATACGGCATGTCTTAATAACGCTAGTTACAAATGAATAAGGAATATAAATAGGGTTTTTAAAAATGTACACCTATATGAGCGGAGTGAAGTGCAAAGGCATTTCGTATTTTTTTTGATCAATACAAACTCTCGCCCAGTCATCAGAAATCCAATCTAAACCTAGAAAAACGCGTTGATACTATAACATCACCATTCTCGCTAATATTTTTGACGAATCATCCGTTATTTTTACTATAGTTCGGCTAGTGTAAGTAGGCTATTCTGAATAATTCTCAAAATCTTACATGTTCTAGGATGTTATTAAGGTATAGATTTATATTAATATCCAAAAATAAACCTAGTTTAAAAGTACTCTGTTCATAAAAATATTTAGTAGATTTTAAGACTAAATCTAAATGTTGACAGTCTGAAGTGTCTATGCATTTAAAGTATATGTTAAATATGTTTTTACATTCTTGGTCTTATTTTAGTTAAAAAAAACTTTAAAAACATTTTAAATAGAATGTTTAAGCTGAAAACGACATTGAAAAACCAATAAATAATCATTTTAAGTAGTAGTTTTGATAAATATTCTGTCAAAATTATGTATTCCTGTCAAATCTACCCAACCAGAATCCGGATGGGCATATATGTTAAACAAAAATCATATAACCAAATATTGTTCTCTATAGTGTTTACATATGCTTCATTGTCAAAGAGAAAAAAATACTAATTCAGAATTCTACAATCCAAAAAAATATAGAACACGTTCAATGAAAACAACAAACTAAATATTTATAAACCTTAATTGGCATGTGATTCGATCGATTTTGATTACATTATCATGGTTGCGAACGTGTGGTGAATAAATAGACTATTTACACAGGGATTAGTACTTATGTATGTATTTATCCGATCTAGATTTGAAAAGGGGGGTAATATTTTTCTCTTAAATCTATAGGCGTACTAGAGTAAAAATTTGTTAGTTTAATTTCGTTTTGAATTAATATTACAGTGATAATATTTAATATTTGTTAAATGTTGCCTTTTTGATTAAAATTATCTCTATAATCAGTATAGATTTCTGGTTAGCTTCTTTATAAGTTGCTAAAATAAAGATTGCAATATATTTGTGGTCAAGTATTATTTTTAAATCTCAAACTTGTTGAATAAATTTCCTAAAATAAATTATTTTTTAAAATAATCTAGTTTTAAATTTAATTGTTTATTTTAATCAAAAGTACATTAATATACAATGCAAGGCTTAACTTGTATTTGTTGACATACGTTGCTTCTCACTATTCGTCTAGTTTATCTAACGTATTAGGAATTTAAAAAATATGATTTAGAGGAAATTTACTCGCATTTCTGTGGAGGTTTGAGTGAAAAATGATTATTTTAGACTAGTTGTATACTGGCGAGATTTCAACCTTGATCTTCCGTGTACAAGTTAATTAAACTATATGAGACTAACACATTATTCAGCGTGACCACCTTTGCTAGTCTTAATATCTAAAATTTAGTTTCATATTTATTTTTATACTCAGGATGTTTGTTTACTTTAATATAACAACAAAATCTACATTCATAAAAAAATAATTTTTAAAATATTCGTTCCTTCCAGAACTTCTATCTTCTTTTAAAATATATTGAAGCATCAATGATTGTATATTTTTTTAAATACTACATCTAGAATAAGTGATTTAAGGATGATTATACTATATCTATTTAAATATTGATAAATTATTTATAAACACACCAAATCACATTGATAGGCATGTGGATTAAATATCAAGCTCATTTAATCTGATTTTCCTATGACAAGAAAATTAAGTTTTGATTTTCGGAAAGGGGTAATGAAAGTGTGTATGTGTTTTTTTACTAAAACATTTACTACTCTTTATTTATTTGAATTTTACCCTCCTTTGTATATAAAAAAAATGCTGATTTTCATGGAAGAATAATATCTAATACGCGATGGAAAATAAAACACATTTATTCTTAGATAAAAATATAGAGCTGTTGTTAGTCCCTTTTAGTAGTGAAGATTCAGCCAGCCAGTGTGAGGGCTTGCAGCTGAGCTAACCGTGCTTGCTAAGTGATGAAGATGTTAAGTAACATCGCCTGATTGCATGCCTCCATCCCACCGGGAAATGTGTACGAGGATTACAGCTAGAAAGAGAGGGGGGGAACAAGTCAAACGCCATCTGTGGCTCAAATTGAAATACCGTGTCCGCGAATAGAAGATAGGCTGGAAAAGTTTCAGTTGTAGGTACCCTCTTAGCATAATTATACCATACCACCCCTCTCTTATCACTTCACTCCAATGTAAACACTAAACGTGGTCGCAGTGTAATCGACCAAAAAAATAACAGGGTGAGGGGGAAAAATCGTTAAGTTATTCACTTTAGGTTGTAGTCCATTCATCATCTGATAGGTTCGAGTCGTGTTGACAGTAGAGCGGCAATTCACAACGTCCCCATTCTGATATAGTATCTGTTTAATTTTTTTTTACACGCCCTGTTTATCAAAGTAACCTGACAAATGGTCACATTTGTAATATGATATCTTAAATGTGCTCTATAATACTTATCATTAGCAAATTTTCTGCTAAGATTTTTACTTTCTCTCTATCTTACAGGTAGAGAAAGTATTGTGATCGTCAAAAAAATCGAAGTCGAGATTTTGATGAATTTTGACGTTTCATGACTTCCTGAATCCGAAAAAGTGGTTTTTGAATTTCCGTCTGTCTGTCTGTCTGTCTGTCTGTCTGTCTGTCTGTCTGTCTGTCTGTCTGTCTGTCTGTCTGTCTGTCTGTACCTCCAACTAGAGCCTAAACTATTTTACCGATTGAGCTGAAACTTGATATCTTGGGTTTTCATAGGGTTGCCCCGAGGGGTTTTTGGAATTGGACATCTACCCCTAAAATTAAGGGTAGTTTACTGAAGGGAAAAAACAGAAAAAGTCGATTTTCTCAAAATCGGCTCTAACGATTTTGATTAAATTTCATTTATGAACATTAATAAATATTCCAAACAAAATGGCTACCCTCAATATTTCGGCAAAATCGCTTTAAGGGCTCCGGTCTGATGCGTAAATTAACATTTTTTATAATAGCTCCGAAACTATTTGAGATATGAAATTACTTAGCATTACAAATATGTATATATATTTATAATACAAATATTTTATTCGAAACATATTTTTATAAAATCAATAATTTTTAATCTATACGCAATTATATATATATTTTTAGCTTTTTGGACATTAAAGCTCAAGTATTGCGATCGTAAAAAAAACTAACCTGAAATGTTGATGGATTTCGACGTCTCATGACCCCCCGAACCCTAAAAAATAGTCTTTGCAATGCCGTCTGTCTGTGTGTCTATTAAAACTTAAAATTAAGGGTAGTTTACTGAAGGGCAAAAAGAGAAAAAGTCGATTTTCTCAAAATCGGCTCTAACGATTTTGATTAAATTTCATTTATAAACATTAATAAATATTCCAAACAAAATGGCTACCCTCAATATTTCGGCAAAATCGCTTTAAGGGCTCCGGTCTGATGCGTCAATTAACATTTTTTTTAAATAGCTCCGAAACTATTTGAGATATGAAATTACTTAGCATTACAAATATGTATATATATTTATAATACAAATATTTTATTCGAAACATATTTTTATAAAATCAATAATTTTTAATCTATACGCAATTATATATATATTTTTAGCTTTTTGGACATTAAAGCTTAAGTATTGCGATCGTAAAAAAAACTAACCTGAAATGTTGATGGATTTCGACGTCTCATGACCCCCCGAACCCTAAAAAATAGTCTTTGCAATGCCGTCTGTCTGTGTGTCTATTAAAACTTAAAATTAAGGGTAGTTTACTGAAGGGCAAAAAGAGAAAAAGTCGATTTTCTCAAAATCGGCTCCAACGATTTTGATTAAATTTCATTTATGAACATTAATAAATATTCCAAACAAAATGGCTACCCTCAATATTTCGGCAAAATCGCTTTAAGGGCTCCGGTCAGATGCGTCAATTAACATTTTTTTAAATAGCTCCGAAACTATTTGAGATTTGAAATTACTTAGCATTACAAATATGTATATATATTTATAATACAGATATTTTATCCGAAACATATTTTTATAAAATCAATAACTTTCAATCTATACGCAATTATATGAATTTTTTTAACTTTTTGGACATTAAAGTTTAAGTATTGCGACCGTAAAAAAAAACTAACCTGAAATGTTGATGGATGTCGACGTCTCATGACCCCCCGAACCCTAAAAAATAGTCTTTGCAATGCCGTCTGTCTGTGTGTCTATAAAAACTTAAAATTAAGGGTAGTTTACTGAAGGGCGAAAAGAGAAAAATTTGGTTTTCTCAAAATCTACTCAAACGATTTTGATTAAAATTCGTATCTAGGCGTTGATTAAGATTATAAATAAACTGGCTATTTTCATTTTCCTATGAAAATGATTTTTAGGGTACTTTACAGAAGCGTTAATTTCCGTATCTCCACAACTATTGGAGAAACTAAACAACTTATCATTGCAACATTGTAGGACTATCAGAAATAAAAAAAAATTATTTGACATATATTTTTATAAAAGCAGCAGTTTCTGAGATATTTGCAAATATATTAATACAATTTTGTGAGCTTTAGTTGTAAACATATACTACTTAAGTCTTAACGCAATAATTCTCCAATGCCATAGAGTAATTAAATATAAGTATCTAAAAAAGTATGTTATTTTTCCTTAAATCTCTTAGGAGAAATGTTTGCATAGCAATGATCTATCTCCATTTTAGACTCAATAGTCAATATTTACATTTTTTATTGGTCAAAATGTATAAATGAATAATTAAATATCAATGCGATGACTTGAAGATCTGCAACACCTTATAAAATGTTAAAATTTTAACCAGAAATCGAAATTTTAATACGAAGTGTTGACCCTTGTGGAAGACATTAAACTGTTTGAAATGCTCTTAGGTGGACAAAGATGCGCCTCTTTTCTCATTGATTCTATATCATTGTATATTTTTTTATGCGTGTTCTTATGTGGAGTGGTGATGATACAATGTACATTATTCCGTTCAGAAATCTTACGAGTTTATAGAAAGAGAGAGAAAGTCTGTGCGGTGTGCCGTACCATTTATTTTAATTATTATAAATTGACAACAAATTATTTATTTATGCATAAATATGTATACATAAATAAATAATCAAGGCGTTCCCTTATACTTTGTGTGTTTGAAAGAGAGATATTAGATATTATACTAATTTATAAAATAAAACAAATCATTCACTACTATTCATTTGATAAAACAGAAAAAAATCATATATCTTTGTTTAAATCTTTTAATATGGAAAATTTAAATATGTCTTTAAAGTGCTTCCCAGTATATTTCATTTTTCTACTTTTTATTGCAAATTATATTATTGTACCTTCCTAATTTTTAAATAAAAAACACATTTAGGAACTTGAATCCAACAGACTACATTATTATCAACCATAGTATATTCTAAGCTACAAATACACAAAATCTTACTATTATCCTTTATCAGATGAACGGGCCTACTGCAACTTCCTGCTGGCCATAACTCTTTCACGCAGTTTCCTTTGAGACTAATAAAACATTTTTTAACTGTCTTAATCACTACCGCACTCTTTTCTTTTCAAATTCAACTTATGAATGGCTTTTGAATAAAAAAATATATGTTTTATTTAGAGCTATAAAGTATTCATTCATTCTCGTGCATATTATGTTTTGATACCACATCTCACGTATGCGTACTTAATACTCGGGCTTCCATGGTCTTTAAGACATGCATTACCCATTACCTCAAATGAAATATGAGAGGGCCTTATATATATTTTAAAGTCTTGTGGAAGGAAAATATTACGCTTTTGAGATGATTTAAAGCTTCATAAGGGGGGGAAAAAATATTTCAAGGATGAGAAGCTATTTTTAGTATCTAAAAATGTGGTTAAAAGTAGGCGGTAAGATGGTATATAAACAAAAGAAAGTGGCTGCAATTTCAAAGCACTTTAAGACATGGTATATTACCATTGGGTCATTTTTTTTTAAATAAGCGCATAAACTTCTTTTAGAAATTATTGTCATGCTTCTAGACTAAGTTTTATTTGACTTTAATTTTTTTTAACGTTCAAATTATTGTTATACTGAAAAAAAATATTCTTGAATTTTTAGAGGGAAAAAAAAATGTTATTCTTCCCCAATCTCCAGACGGTTGTTTTTGGATTTTCGTTTTATTATTTATTTGTATGTGTTTCAACATATCAGTTGCAGTAAGAGTTATGAACCAATTACTATAAGAATTTAATCTAAAGATTATTGAAATCTAGGATTTTGAATAATATATAATGCTTGCAAATATAATTATTTAACTATAAATGTTAATAATACATACATAAATAATCAACTAAATATTTTTTACTTCATAATAATACCCAAATTAACATAATTAATTATGTCATGCTTGTATGAAAACATTTCGCTAAAGGCCAAATAGATATAAATTTGTAAAATAAAATAATAGAATTTAAGTTTTTTTTAAATAGCTTCTATAAATGGTTTTAGTACTACACTGATTTTATATTTCCTCATTTATGTCTATTAATACTACCTTTATATGCTGTGTTAAGTTCCCTTGTAATCTCTAGAAAAGATGCTACTATAAATATAAATATAAGTATAAATTTTGTTAGACTTTAATAAAATAAATCATTAATTTATTAAATATGTTTTTACTGTGTTTTTAATCATCTTAACCTTAAAAAAAACTATAAGGAATATATATCTATAAACATGCTTAGGTGATCGAATGGGCTAAGGCGCTACTCACGCAGTAGATTAGACTGCTTATGACTGGGAGATTGAGGTTCGATTCTCGGTCGTAATACCTAGCGTTATTTTTTCCAAAATGGTTTCCACTCTCCCTCGACGCAAATGCGAGTAACAAAGCCCTTGAAATATAACTTTTTTAATCCCTAAACATCAGAATAATTAGGCCTAGTTCTTAAGCGTATAACCCGAACGGATGATAAGACGTGGTACTAAGAAAAACTCCATTAAAATACATTTAGTTCATAGAGACATGTTATTAAAACATAATTCCTAGTATAAAAATATATTTTAACATTATAAACAATATTTGCTGAATTAAGCTAATTTATAGATAGTATACAAAATTAGCTAATTAGTTATTTATTCACAGCCTGTTACATTAATATCCGGCTTTTTATTGTTATCACTTAAAAGAACATTCATGTTTAAGATATTGAATCAAATTGTGTTGTATGTTGTAAAGCTATATTATTTTGTACATACAAATAATATTTGTAATTTGTATTTTAAATATTTATCTTAAGTAAATTTACCCAGAGAAAAAAAAACAGCTTTTTAACACCATTAATGATTTATATAAAAATTTATTAATTCTATAAATTAGAAAAGAAATAAAGAAACTAGGACCAAATGAATTAATAAAAATTTTCAATCAAATTGAGGAAATTAACCTGTATAAATGAATACTGTGTTATAATATTTTAAATTATAATATCCTATCCAGCTTACAATTTAATTAATAAAACTATATAGTCAATATATATTATTATTAATTTTATTATTATTATATTAGAAGCGTCTTACTACCCGTTCGGTCCATACGCACTATAGTCATATAAAAGTCGACGAACCTCTGTCTTAAATGAATTTTTTTAATCTTCTTTACTCCCCTTTGAAACATTATTCCTTTAACTCACAAACATCTCAATAATATTCAAACCAAATTTTAGTAAGAATATTCCAAAAAATGTCCTTTATAGGACTCTATAGAAATTAGTAAAGAATGCAAAATGTTGTATCCTTAAATAAATTATTGGTTTGAGAAATAAAACCATGGTTTTTGTTAGTTTAATTTTTAATTGGGTGATTCTAGATATATATATATAAATATATATATATATAAATAAATAAATATATATATATATAAATAAATAAATAAATATATATATAAATAAATAAATATATATATATATATAAAATAAATAAATAAATATATATATAAATAAATAAATATATATATATATAAATAAATAAATATATATATATATATAAATAAATAAATATATATATATATATATATAAATAAATATATATATATAAATAAATATATATATATATATAAATAAATTTCCTTATATAATAAATAGAAATATAAAAAATAAAAATGTATGTATTAAATAAATTATTGGTTTGAAAATAAATACATATATTTTTATTAATTTTTAATATTATTCTATTTTATATATATATATATATATATATATATATATATATAAAGAGCAAGGTATGGTAAGCCTAGCTTTATAGGATATTTTCTGGCAATAAATAATCAGTAACTTTGATTTTAGAGTTTTAGAAGTCATTCAATATCCTCAACAACTAAAGTATTTTTGTTATTTGTATGATAATAAATTGTATGCACCTTAAGGAGAAAAACTTTAATATGTATAATTTAGCCGTCAGCTGTCTGTGCTTGGATCTGAAGGTTTTAGACCACTAGCTAAGTTCTTGAGCTTCCTAATCACGCCCAACATTCACCACTTAAGCTATCATTATTTTATACGTCAACCCCCGCAAGTTTCAAGTTAGCTCCACCGACCATTCACACACATTTTCAGAGCCAATTAATATTAATTAATGTATAATAGCTGGATGGTGTCATTAACGTGTATGGTTGGCGAGTCTGGCCGGCTGCGATAAAAGCCCAAAACGCATGCTCACAAGGGGAGAATTATTTTCGCTACGTAAGTCTTGCCGCCTAATTACTAACTACCGTTGTTGGAGTAAGAGGTTTATGACTGGACCGCAAAAGAGCTTACGAAGAGACTTCATACACATTTCACTTAAGGGACAAGAATGCTAATCATTTGAGAGACGTAGGTGTTTTGAAACGTCTGTATGGCTTTGACATGTTATAATGTATTTAATATTACTGTGTTATCATAAAAAAAACTTTTGTCATTTAAAGAACACTCCTATAAATAAATACCTTAGGATTATGGTTATTTTTAAATTTATAACAACAATAACTTATACCTTGGATATTTTTGGGTGGTGTGAACTTGGCACTAATTGTGTGAAAAACCTGGTGTATAACACACAAATCATAAAGATTTATAAATTTAAAAAAAAACACTTTATATCACATGAAAGTGTAGGCTTACATGAAATTTATTAATATTAGATAAAAATAAAAAATATTATCCTAATTTAGAATATTTAACAATATGTTCTGATAGCATCGTAGTTTGATTTTGAAATGCCATTTTATACACAAAACAATGTTGAAACGACAGTGTTAAATAAAAAAAAGGACATAGTAGGTGTCATATAAATATTGCCCAAACTGAGTAGCGAGCACAAAACATATTTAGTCAAACTTACTTTTTATTTTTAAAATGCATTAATTTCATTGATGTGGGTAGATCCATCCAACACTTATACAGATATATAAACGCTAATTAGTTATAGTCCACTCAATATTTCCTAAATCTTGTTTGATCCTAGCTATATTCTTAACCTCCGTTCTCGATAAAAGCATTTGATAATGTAAACTGGGACAAGATTTTTAAAATTCTAAGGAACAGAGTGCCTAAATACTGAGACAGACGACACATTTTATTTTTATATATATATATGTTTTATGTATGTATGTATGTATGTGTATATAACACACAAGAATCAGGCAGCTAAAATAAAAGTGGAAAATCAATAGGCACAAGCATTAATTAAAGTGGGAGGGAAAAAGACTGAAGTCTATCACATATTATAATATTTAAATTTTATGTTGAGGAAGAGATGAAGGAAGTAAAATAAAAGTTTGGGTCAGGATTAAAAATTTAAGGAAAATAATAACAATGTTAAGTTTGGTTAGTGATATTGTTATTTTGTATGAAAAAAAAGAAAAAAATTAATGTTATAAATACACTATCGGGAAAGTATTTGGCTTGAAGATAAACAAAAGCAAGATATGTAGTGAAAAAGTATAAATGGAAAAATCTTACATAAAGGAGAGATAGGATGGTGGATATACAAGATTAGTTAATTTGTTAATGGAAGTAGAGTGGAAGGGAAAATTTGCAGAGAAAGACAAATATTAGAATATATAAAGTATATATGGGGGTCTCTAATAAGTAAGAGGTTAAGAGATTGGTACATAATAGGAAGAAATGGAGGAATGCATCAAACCAACGGATAGACTGATCATATGTTAAAAATTAGCACTAACCCGGTGAAATTGAGGCAGTTGGCACTCTGACAAAGATTTAACTCCCATTTGTCTGGTTTAGTGTAACCAGTAGTTTGGGGATAGAATTAACGTTGGTAATTAAAGTTGTTTATTTTAAATAGTTTCACATACTCACATCATGAAATTCAAGTAAAATGATTCTAAATTCTACTTACCTTATGCACTCATTTTAGCTTAAAAAGCTAAAATACCGGATGAATATTAAGATGGGATGCACAAAATGATTTAGCTCACGTATGAGTACTACTGTGCCAGATGATTGTTTTGTCAGTGAGAATCAAAACATTTATGGACGTCAGATTGTATTTTAAGATATAGGACTTATATAAGAATATATTAACACATACACACCTAACCATGACGTTCCCTTACAAGGTAGGCAGGAAACTGGGTATACAGCTCAACAAACAATAATTCAGTACTTAATCCATCTCACCGACTTTCTCCACACTTCCATACACTTACATACCTACTCCCTTTGCTTCAACAACATTCATACACCCGAGTCATACATGCTTTTTTATTCTTAAAACTATTAATGTTTCTCTTTTACACACATTCACCTGCAATATTTAGCCACTTCTCACATGGCTTAACCCTTCCTTTTGATCTACACACCCTTCCTTCATATATTTGCTTATCACTCGATCCACACTCATCCTCTCAACATGCCCAAACCGAGGTGTTCAGTTAATTCACATTTACCTATTGGATTCACTTTCAAACATCACACCTTCATTACTGACTCTGTCCATACGAGTTTTTCTATATACATTTCTTAAATGATTATCAGGTTTTTTACGCGCCTGAAAAACAGGGAAAATGTGTTATAGTCAGGGAAATTGGTTTAGCCAACTAAAATTATGGAGCAGCCCTGGGGAGTTAAAATAATCACTGGAAGCTTTTTTTTAAATAATTTTATAAATGTGAATTATAAGATCATTGTTAACTACAAGTTTTATCTCCAATATTCATGAAATTTGGCAAAAGAGCTCTGGCATTTATGTCTTAAATAATCGTTAGACTTAATTTTTTTTTAATCCAGTGAGAATAGGGTAGCTAGATTTCTGTTTGTTGTTCTTAAGCTAAATTTCTGGGAAAATGTGTATTTTTTGTTATGTAAAATCCGAAGTCAAGAAGTTTCAAAAAAGTATATCAACCGTGATTTTTAAAAAAAATTTTGGTTTCCCCGAATCAGAAATAGAAACTTATTTTAAAGGTGATATCGTGAATAAAATATTATTATTAATCAAAAGTAATATATATATATAATATTTATTTAGCAAATATAAAATATGAACAAGGGTGCTTGAAGGTCTAATGCAATGCATGCAGAACCAAAGTGAAAATACTGGTGTGTAAAATAAGTTATTATTCTCAGTATTCCATCAAGATAGAAACTTATTGCCACCCACTAGGACTAGAGCTCATCATAACAATTTAAGGCGATCATATTTAGCTTATCTTGCCATTAGGGTTCATCCATAAACCACATAACGCTGTTAAATGGGACAGGGGGAAACTCTAATGTATACATGGTGTTACACGGGACGAAAGTGGGTACATCACAGTGTTACGTAACACAGATCATCTTGTAATTTATATTGAAAAAATAACATTATTATTATGCTTTCCCCGTTTATAAACATATTTATTGTTGACTTAAGATTATGAGTTGTATTAAATCATAGTTCCTCTTATTGTGTCACAGAAGCCTTCCTATTAAATAATTACATTTAATCTTTTTTTTAGAACCCCCGTCTTACGTTCGGGTTATACGCCTATGCACTAATTACACTATTTAGTAATAAGCCGGTTTATTTGAGTGGAAGTGCACTAACATTTGCGTGGAAGGAGGGTGAATATCCATTTAATAAAAATCACCCTCAGTGCACCCGACCGGGATTTAACCCCGATCTCCCGGCCTTCGGCAGTCTAGTCTAACACGAGAGTAGCGCGTTAGAAAAGGCGGCAACCGAAGACGGTGACATTCACACTTGATGTGAAAAGGTACGTACTACAGGTTGATAGGTCAGGATAAATTACTAAATGGTGTTTCATAGTGGAGAGGGGAAATAATTTAAGTAGCTTATGGAGAACCCCTTAGTTTGTTGAGCTTGAATTTTTAACCACATTTCATATATAAAAGTGTTTTGTGAATATTCAACACAATTTAAAACAGAACTATTTTGTTCGTGTAACGTAATAGGCCTATTAGTATTGCGAGGTTGAACAAAAAATTACAAGTTTTTTTAGGGACTTCAAAGTAATTTTGAATATATGAATGATAATACTATTAATAAACCAATTTGGTGTAATTTTGTAACTAGTATTAATGTGACCCGTACCGAATCTATAGCTACTGTTAAAAAAGCATTTTATATAAACAAATAAAACATACATGACATCAATTAACAATACCACATTTTAATTAAATTATTAATTTAAATTTTCGCCCTAGAGTACTAATTTACGTACATAGTAATACTCCAGTTAATATAATATATTTTAAATTTTTTGATTGGATTGTTAATAAAATATTATGTGTAGCCAGGTACAAAAGAATGCTGTCTATTAAATAAATTATAATTCATTCGAGAAAAATAGCTATCACTAGGATTATAACTTACAATACAACATTGAAAATTAAAATAATTTTTTTTGTACCTTTCACTTTTGGTCGTTAGCAGTGATAAAATAAACATTACCTTGATTTATTAGCCTCACAATTGAAAGAATTTATATATATATATATTTATTTATTTATTTAACTTTTTATTGGCACCTCGGAGAGAAATGATTATGATCGTCAAAAAAATTGAACAAGATATTTTAATAAATGTCAACGTTTCATGACCCCTGAAACAAAAAAAGTTATTTTCGCATTTCCGTCTGTCTGTACCTCAGGATAGATACGAAATTATTGTACCAATTGGGCTATAACTTGGTATCTGTGGTTTTAATAAGGTCAACCAAGGTTTTTTTTAATTATACATCTAACCCTAAAATTAAGGATAGTTTACTGAAGGGCAAAAAGAGAAAAAATCGAGTTTCTCAAAATTTTCTATAGCGTTTTTGATTAAATTGTATATGTAGACACTGTTTCTAACTATAAACAAGATGGAAACTCTCATATTCTCATGAAAATTACTTTGAGGGTACTTTACGTGGGGGAAATTTTCCCATTTTCATCATTTCTCCGCAACTATTTAAGATACGAAATATCTTATCATCGTAAAGTAGTAGCCCTATTAAAGATTAAATCTTTTATTTTAAATATTATTTATAAAACTACTAGTTTCTGAACCATAATTAATTATGTATACTTTTTAATTCTGGCCTCTGAGAATAAATTTGATTCTTATGCTCTTTAGTGGACAAAGATGTTTCTCTTTTCTCAATTTTTTTGTTAAAGTGTTCCTAGTTTCTAATGCCATAGAGTAAGTAAGTAAAATTGAAAATTATTTAATTTGTGGTCTTTGGTGCAATGTTTCTACAACAGTGTATAGACCTATTATTTATTTTCACAGATAAGAGTTTTTTTTAAATATATATTTTAAGATAAACGTGATAAAGACTCTGTGCGGTGCACCCTATCATTTATTCTAATTTCAGTAATTATGTTTTATTACATCAATATTTATTATTATCATATACCAGAGAGACGAAATGAGACTAATGACACTCGAACCAAGATGTCGGTCTTTAATGAGTCTTTAAAATAGTATTATTATTAGCACCGCGTCTTACTACCCGTTCGGGTTATACGCACTTACGCTAATGTGTAATGGTAGGGTGATTGTGAGACGAAATGGAGGACCTACAGTTTAACGTGGGATCCGAACCATTGTGGAGGTCTGGCATTCCACACATTCATAAGTTGTGATTAATACACGTCTTGTCAGAGGTGAAGGAAGGGTTTGGCAATCAGATAAATATGTGCCGGGACGAGGATTGAACCCCGGACCCCTAGCACAGAAGTCTGACACCTTACCCTAGACCACCAGGTCACCTTTTAAAATAGTAAAATAGTAAAATATTGCCAAGAACCAATATTTTCTTAGAAATCTAGGTGCTTATTATTTGATTTAAAAACTAAACGCCTTACCTTAATTTTATGGCATACGGTATTACATTATTTAAGTAGCGCTATTCCAAACAATTATATATAGTTAAATTTTTAAATTCATCATAACTGGCTAGCTTTATCACGAAACACAGAAACATTTACGTTGGTGTTAAAAATAGTCTTTTTTTTTTTAGCATCGCGTCTTACTACCCGTTCGGATTATAAGCATATGTACTAATTATGCCAATGGTTTTAAGAATGAGGAAGGCAATATGTATTGGAAGTTTACCTGCGTTTAAGTAGAGGTAGAGTGGAAAACCATTTAGGAAAACCCATCCCAATATACCCGAACCTTGATGTCCTCGTCCTCAAAAGTCCAAACTACCGCCTTAGATCATACCGCCACCGAAGTGAAACAGCTTGTCAACTATATTTATTTTGTATTATCAATGAGGGTGTACATAACATTTACTAAGCCAGTGCGAAACCATCATTCTCGATTTTGAATCGAATCCGAATCTTGGCTAACCAACTCGAATCGAATCCGAATCGAATTTCATTCCTAAAAAATGTCGAGTCAAACCCGAATTGAATCTAATGCTAAATCTATTTTTATCGAATCATAATCTAAATCTATGCTTAAAAAGTGATATAATATTTTATTTTAAAAATAGGTTCAGTTCTGTATCAATTATTTTGTTTTAGGATTACCATGATATTGTTTCAAATCAAATATGTGTTGAATATTTTACAATGCAAAGTTTTCGGATCCAATCCAATAGATATAAATATTTTAAACATTTTAAATTTATTAAAAGACAAGTTAATAAATAGTACTTATCTCAAAAAGTGAAAAATCAAATATAGATCATATAATATTTTTAATTATAGTACAATATATTCACTGTCACAAATAATTGTCTCCCACGTGATTCTTTTATGATCTGTACTCAAGTTAATTTCTCTCTTCACTTTACCACGCATTTGGTTTCCGGTCTGATTATATTAATTTGTTAGTTAAGTATGAATAGGGCTGAAACCACGGACTTAACTGGTCTTTCAGAATCGTTACCGTGATTGCAACTATAACAAAACTTTGTGGACTGTATTATCTTCTGTTATCAGGGTGCGAACTAGCAAACAAAACACCACGAAACACTGCAATAAAATATAATGATCTCGCCAACAATATTACCTGTTGGTTTCTACTAGGTACAGTGCCTTTCAAAGGCGTGGCAGTCTCAACTATCCAGTTGGCTACCCCACTCTTAGTTGTGGCGTTCAACACCAGGTGCGCTCCTTCAGCCTGACACTTTTGGAGCGTATGAGCAAATAGATTTGAATTTTAAGGTGGGGTGTAGTGAGCGCCAGTTTAGTGCATTAATTTTGCAGATTTTATAGCATAAACATTTATTTGTCCAAAATAAATCAAATATTTTTTCTATAGAAACATATAGTTTAGTTTTCCGCAAATGCTAATCTCAAGAGTTCTTGAATATCTCTCATGAGCATAGCAGCATTTGGTGACAAACTTTTTAAATGAATAAAAAAAGTTGTCACTAAATTCCAGGACACCCTTGACAGATATTAAAGAACTGTTGAGATTAGCATGTGCGTAAAACTAAACTATATGTTTCTATAGAAAAAATATTTGATTTATTTTGGACAAATAAATGTTTATGCTATAAAAACTTCGAAAAATACTGCCCTAATCTCACGCTCACTAGCACCCCATATTAAGCTAAACACATCGAATCCTAATAAAAGACTTATTTGGACTCAAAATGTTGAATCTAATCCGAATATTTCAACATTATAATTCAAAATTTCTAATTCAAATCTTAGTAAGATTTGGATTAGAAATTTTGAAGATTCACACAGGCTTACTATTAATTTTATCCTATATTAGTGGTAAAACAAAACAGTTTACGAGTATCGAAGTAATTTGTAACGATTTTGTACAAACATGAGAAACAAATAGTGGTTTTCACTGTATTTAACCAGGTTTTAAATAAGCATAAAAAAATAGTGTGGGCACACGTATATTGACCAGATTTTAAATGAGTAAAATGTAGAACTATTTAAAGAATTTGTTGTTTTTTTAGTATCATATTAATACAAATAAGAACTATTTTTAAAGTAAGTTTTCCATAATGAAAGACAAATTGTATGTACAATTTTTTTTAGTATTTGAAAATTAATTTTGTTTTATTTTAAATCTTGTTTACTACACAGAAAGGAAATTGATTGTTCTTACACAGTGTTAATGTGTTACTCTAGTTTATCAGGTAGCGGATTTCATTCCGTAAAGCATTCAACAAAAAAAAAAAAAAATTCTGACACTTGATTTACCCATCCCCTACAGGTAAATATCCTCCATCTAGGGATCAGATAAATTGTAAAACATTTTCAAGAAAAACTCGTATAAAACGCTCACAGATTTGTTTTTAACGTCTCAAGAGATAACGTTCCACTGATTTTCACAAGTTGGAGGCAATCCTGTTACCTCCTGTGTTCTCTTGCTACCCTGGTACGTATGCGCAGTTTCCCAGAGAGACAAACAGCCCCCGCAGGGAAGAAAGCATGGGGCGTGGCAGAATATTATTTCTCCACCCTCCTCCACCACCCTTCCTTCTCTGCTTACAACCTCTATATACTTTACACCACCCTCAACAGTCACGTAGAGGGTGGGTTACTTATGATCAAGGCAAGTGTGTGCCTTTTCCTACCTGGAACGTTGAACACTAGCGGTAGTTCTACCTTCATACAGTTCGTTTAAAAAATACGTCAACATTTATGTGAGCTGCGCTTTCAAATTGTTCTTTGCTTAGGCGCAAAAAATAACATTACATTATTATTTCTACTGCACGATTAGCAATTATTATTTTGGCTAGACATAAGCAATCTGTTCCGACTACAATCTATTAGATAGGTCAGCCCTACTCAAGTGCTTTGAAAATACTGGTATTCAAAATATAATTTCAAATTAAAGGCCAAAGGTAGAGCCTAGTTTTAATAAGATTCTACTAGGAAGGAGCCTTTAAAAATACAAACATACTTTTTTTGGTCCACATTACTAGAACTTTATTGTTATTTTTACTATTATTACTTCATTGGTGAGGACGTGGTAGCGGCAAAACAGTAACAATAACCCGCGGAGGATCACCCTTGAATTGACAAGGGACAAAGGACAAATTATTAAAAAAATACTATGGTGAGATAAAAAAAATTTTTCTTTCTTGAATAGTTTTTATTTCTTTGATTTTTGAATGATACATAGTTTACATTAGTAATTTTTTTTCAGAATCTAATTCAACAATAATAATTTAATGGATGTGTGTAATTTTTCCACACAGTTTGAACGCAGGGTCCGGGGCTACGCTAGGAAGGATTTGTCGCTATTAGGAAGTAAGGACCACCTGGTCTTATGCTCCTAAATTGGGCTTAGCATTCACTGCAGTCCGTGGACAGGAGTAGGGTATACTCGTTCGCGAATAAAAAAAACTTTATAAACGAGTGCTGTCTAATGTTTGGGCATTTATTTACCAATAATAATGTAAGATTATTATTACTATTATGTTATAACTAAACAAAATTATCATAGCTATGACATTGTGTGAAGTAAAATAAAAAACGTTTTATTGTTACTGTAATTTATTTCAATTTAATTCTAATTTATTTTAAAAATATTTTTTATGTTTAAAAAGTATATTAAATATATATATAATTTATTATTTTTATTTGTGTTTTAGTCAACGTCATTAATATTGTTCTAGTTGAAAAAAAATCCCACGTAAGACTTTTAACTGTTTACTTTATCAGGTGTGTCTTTATTAAGTTGAGATGTTTAAATTTTTCCAAATACAATTTAAACGACAGAGTTACAGTATACAATGTTAGGGGTTTATTTTTAACTGGTTATTTTTGATGATAAATACACACAATTGTTAATAGCACAAATTCAATTAATTTTTAATGAACTTTTTTAGTAATCTTAGCTATGACTAGATCGACTGTTTGTTGAGGTAATAAAACAAGTAAAAGGTATGAAATGTGTAAAAATGTGCTATCAAAAGTATTTGCATAAATTATATATAATAACGACTAGTTGCATTTCTGTTTGACTAGTAACGTGTTTTAGGAAATTATGTTTTCTAAGGCCATTACAAAGGGATTAGTGTAATATAGGCTTTGCTGAATTGACAAAATAACAGATGGTTGAAATTAAAACAAGATGACGTGATAATCTGAAAATCTGTGACGTTATAACAGTGCAAGTTTTTGTTAGAAACTCCTCAGTTGCTGAATCATTCCCCTTACACACTCTCTTTTAAAATATATCCTAGCTTGTTTCTAATTATTTAAAAAATTGTTAATTTAATGACTTTGAAATATATATCAATTACTTTAAGTTCTCATGAAATATCCCCAGACCTAACTAATTTATTGAATTAAGACATAACTTAAATGGTTTCTTACTTTACAAAAATTTGCAGGACAAGTATTTGTCATAGATAGTTTCATAAATATAGAGGATGGAACGACACACATTAATGAAGGTACGAAAAACGAGCTGTTTAGTTAACTGCCTCAATTTAACATCTTACAAAAATAAAATCTCATAACTTTTTTTTTAAGATTATTCTTTTTTACAATTAATAGTTCTACAACTTTGCAATGATAAGTTATTTCCTAACACAGAGTGTTACGGAGATATTTTCAAAAAACCCTCGGTAGAACCGTAGAACCTTAAGATATTCCTAAATATCAAGTCAGAACCAGATTTGTAAAATCGTTTCGAATCTAGGCTGGTCTACAGAAAGACAGACAGACACCCGCTTTGGTGGCCGCATGGTCTAACGTACTCGCAGTAAACCAGATTGCCGATGACGGGGAAATCGAGGCTTGAATCTCGGTCGGGTGTTCTGAGGGTGTTTGTTCCAAAATGGTTTTTCACTCTCCCTCCAAGAAAATACGGGTATACTTCCTATAAATATAGCCTTCCTAATTCTTAAAACCATTAGCATATTTAGTATATAAGCGTTAAACCCGAACGGGTAGTAAGGCGAGGTTCTAAGAAAAAAACAGACAGATGCATAGCGAAAACAACTTTTTAGGTTTCAGGGGGTCATTAAACGTCGACATTTATCAAAATTTAGAATTAATATTACATTAATTATTATTATTATTATTATATATCATCATCATCACAATACTTCTCCCTCAAGGGGCCAAGAGAAAGTAAAAAGTGAAGAAACATTATCTATTAATAAATTACTCTATATTATTTTATAGACCTTGCACTAACCCGCATTCTCTGATGAAATACCGAACACAGCTGAACTCTTACCCTATCAGTTTGTCACCGTTTAAACTCTTGGGTTCATACTCTCTTCCTTTATAATTTGCATGCGTACAGTATAGAAAGGCATCGTCTCAGTCTAGAATTTCATAGCAAGCTGGGCGGCTCCCCTATGACTTCCGAGAATTCCTAGACATAACTTGAGCGTTTCTTTATCGAATGCATTCAAAATTTTAAATACCTATGTTAGATACATTGGTCAGAATTTGGCTCTCAACAAATGTATACTATTCACACGATATTTGCTGTATTTTTTTAAATGTAATATTATGTTGATGTATAAAATTAACATTATTTGTAAGATGAAGCTATGTTATATATAATATATTAAATTTCAATAAAAAATTAATCGATAAAAGTACTGCAAGTATTTGACTAAGTGAAGTTATTAAGAAATAAAGTTATTAAGAAAAAATTAAATTAAATTTTAAGTGAATTTAAGTTGGACAAACTATTAGATTGACATGAAAATACCTAAATATGTAATATAAATATAATATATATGCACAATAGTTAAAAGATATTTGTAAAATATTTTGTAAAATTAATGCAAGCTATGTTAAAATTTACTTAGCTTGCATTAATTTTACCAAATATTTTACAAATATCGTTTAACTATTGTGCCTATATATTATATTTATATTACATATTTAAGTTTTTTCATGTCAATATAATACAGCTTGTAAAACTTAAATTCCCTTAAAATTGAATTTTAATTTTTTCTTAATATTCTTAAACGTTCCTTACTAAGCAATTCAAATGTTTTTCAGAAAAAAAGTTAGCTTCTAATTTTTTATTTGAGGTTTTTAAAGTGCTCTTTCTGAAACGACTGATTATATCAGTACACGATTTATAAACTAACTTAAATCTATAACAAACACAACATCCAGTCCCCAGTCTTTAATTCATTACTGTGAAGGGGAGACCCACATTTCATCAATTATTATTTTTTCGGCCATGCCAGGAATCAAACTCGGGATTTAAGTTCAGCAGACAGACATGCTACCAGCTGACCGAAAGTGTCGGACTAAAGGTAAATATCTCTTCAAAAACCATATGAGTTGGCTAGTAATAAAGTATATATTTACGAAAAGCATAAAATTGCAAAAAAAATTACTGATTACTTTTACCATCATATTATTGTTATTACAAATTTTTTATGATATTTATTTTAAATTATCTATTTTTATATTTTTTAAAGCATCACTGAACAAAGGAAGTAACAGTTTCCATGTAAACAGACTATACCGGGTGTGGGCCTTCTTACCAGGACGCGACTGAAATCCTCTAGTAATCCTAAAAGGTCCGATAAATTAATAAAGCCCAGTGCAACGTCGCAGTAACCCACTGGTCGCCTTATTTTATCTTCCTGGAGAAGCAAACCAGCAAACTGTGGATAGGGGGGACGTCTTCCCCCCCCCCCCCCCAAGGGTGTGGGTGGAACTGTGCTACGTGAAATGATATGGGGAGGAGACGGGGGGAGCTGAAAACAGGGACCTATGGGAAAAAAACGTTCACAATAAAACCTAAACACACTTTTCTTCCTCTCTTGAAAATAATCAAAATTGATATTTTTACTATTCCGTCAAAGATGGTAGTCACTAAATAGTAATTTTCCATTTCATATGGTTTCCAAAAAGGGAAAATGTATGTCCTATATATTCTAACAATTCAAATATCTACTTTTCCTCGTCTGATGATGAAGAGGATTTAGGTTGGGATGTAGAGAATGCGAGTAAAGACCAGTGTTTTTGCAGTTATTATAGAAAAACTTTTTTTTTTAAATAAACAAAATACTGCTAATTATAAACTTATAGTTTAATTTTCTTCACATAGCAATATCAACAGTTCTTGAATATATGTTATGAGCATAGAGGCATTATATGACCAACTTTTTTTTAACTAAGAGAAAAAGTTGTTAGTAAATTCCAGAAATCTCTTGACAGATATTCTAAAAATGTTTAGATTACCATGTGAAGAAAATTAAACTCTATGTTTGTAATGAAGAAATATTTTACCTATTTTGACCCAAAAAAAGTTTTTATCAAAAACTGCCAAAACACCAACCTTTTTTTTTTTTTCGCTTTCTCTACACCCCCACCTTAATGTGTTTCCCTTCCTGTATGACTTTCTATTATTTTTTTTAGCATAATATCCTACAACCTATTACATACTCAGCAAGTTATATTAGTTTATAACATCCAATTAAATAGTCTGCATTCATGTGCTTTATCAAGTCAATAAAAGGCATCAGGCTCACAAAGACTGAATTTCTTTTCACGGGGACTTCTAGTTACGAATCTCAGCTGGATATATTGGGGTATTTCCCCCTCTTCCCCCCTCTCTTTAATGACAGAGTAACAGTTTAGTTGTGTCCCTAAACTTAATCAGAGAAGGCGTCTTAAGGAAAGGTCTAGTAATGACTAGAAATATAATATTTTACTAATAGAAATTAAAACGCGAAGAAACATAATTTATCAACCCCTCAGATAAGGACATAATTTAGAGATAATGGCGACCAACATATCATTTGACAGGGTTGATGAGTTAAAGTATTTAGAAACAATATTAATTAGCAATAGCAATATTATATTGGAAGAAAAAGAATACAGTCGGGGAAATACATGCATTTACTCGGTCAGTAATTTCTCTACATCTCCCTAGCTTTCAAGGAATGTAAAATTTAAATATAAAAACAATAATTTTACCGGTTCTCTATTTGTACATAGCAAAATAAAATTTAGGTGTTAGAATAAATGGAAAAGGGATGAGGCCACTAGGGAATGGAGGAGGTTACGTAAAGTTGAGATACGTTCCCTCTACTCATAAAAAACATTATTAGTATAATCAATTCTCGTAGAATACGATGAGCAGGACATTCAGTGTGAATTTGGAGACCCTAGAACCTTGATCAGAGTACTGAATGGCAAACCCAATGGGGAGAGACCATTGGGAAGACCTTGACGCAGATGGGCAGATATCATTAGATAATATCTGGAGGAGTGAGGGTGTAATGAGGTGGACTGGTCTAGGGCTGGATAGAACTTACTCGAGATAGGGATAGCTGGCGTACTTTTGTTAGTGAGGTAATGAACTTTTGAGTTTCTAACGCCATTAATAGTGTAAGTAAGAAATGTATCACTGTGGTTCTTCCATCTATTTTTCACGCTAATAAGGATGTACTTTCTTTAAAATTAACTGCTTCGTTTCTGACTCGGATTAGTTCGTTATTTAAGCTTTGGGTTCAAGCTGTGATAGCTAAAATAAACTAGTATATACTAATAGGGTTATTCTTAGGTATAACTCTGATCTCATGGAAGTAAAACATATTTCCTATAGTATTAAAATAATCCTCTGCTACTTGTGAAGCATCAAAAATTAACTGGAAAATATGATGAAAGTGTATATCTGAAGAAAAAAAAAATTGTGTAAAACTATCTATTAACTTAGTTTCACTAAATATTTATTAAAGCCATGATTAATATTGTAACGTTATGGAATAAACATTACGAAAAGACCTACCATTTGAAGGACTTCGCTATGTTCCTGGATCACGGACCACGGACAATCTAACTGAGTCTACCACTCGGAGTGACTATGTGCTGGTTCAACAACAAAAACATACAGACACGGCAGAAAATATACATAAGACTAATATGATTTCGTGGAGCTCTTGTCTGACGTTAGTTCAGTTAAACATCACGTGTCATGTCCTTCCCTCTCTAACTCTCACCTCTGTCCTGTCTTGCTCCCATTGGTCGATAACCCCACGATCAAGAATGTATTAGCTTTTATGGGCATGCTGTAGGGTATCGCAGGGATCGCTGATCGTATATATTGGCTTGTTATAGTGGTTTTGACTTACTTTTACACTTGGTTCTAGACGGCTATGGAGGCCACCCTTAAGGTGATTGATTTTCTCTTGTTTTAGCTTCACGCTGGTGCATTAAGGAAAGAGTTTGGATTTAGTTATGACTGACCACATGTATATTTAATGCGCTTGGTGCATGTAAATTAAGGGGACAGTTTGCATGTGGTTATTACTGTATGTATATTGCATGCGCTTCGCGCTTTTACATTAAGGAGTCAAATTGGATTTAGCTATGACTGACCACGTGTATATTTCTTGCGCTTGGCGCATGTACATAAAGGGGACAGTTTGCACGTGGTTGTAATTGTCTGTATATTTCATGCGCTTTGCGCTTGCACATTAAGGGGACAGTTAGTATTCATCTATAATTATCAGCATTTTTCTTACTTGAGCTGCATGTTTGCGCTTTAAGGGGAAAATGTTCCCTAGTCGTGTTCTGCAGGATATGTTTCGTTAGAGCTGATTATATTAATTAAAGGGGGCTTTGTTGCTCATGTTGTATAATTCTATATTATTATTATTAGCACCACGTCTTACTACCCGTTCGGGTTATACGCACTTACGCTAATGTGTAATGGTAGGGTGATTATGAGATGAAATGGAGGACCTACAGTTTAACGTGGAATCCGAACCACGGTGGAGGCCTGGCATTCCTCACATTCACAAGTTGTGATTAATACACGTCTTGTCAGAGGTGAAGGAAGGGTTTGGCAATCAGATAAATCTGTGCCGGGACCGAGGATTGAACCCCGGACCCTAGCACAGAAGTCTGACACCTTACCCCTAGACCACCAGGTCACCTATAATTCTATAAATAGGGAGTGTATTTCAAGGGAGATTGTGTCCAATGTTATAAATTCTAAATTTGGCAAGCCACGATTAACGCTGCATATGGACTCGGCTCAGTGAAGCCACGACTTTGCCCTAAGTACTGATATGTTTCAAATGTTTTCTTTCATTCACTCTGAATCTGAAGTTATGGTTACTTAAACATATTTTATAAATTTCTATGTATCAATATTTGATGTTAAAATAAAATTGTTACCAAGAAGGTTGTTTTTCCTTTTTGGGTACAATATAAAAACACATTTCATTCAATTTTATTTTAGGTAACTTTGGACTAGCACGTAACACTTTTTTTAGCACTTCGTCTTACTAAATGTTCAGGTATTACGCATAGTATCACAATTAAATTATACTTATGTTTATTTTCGTCCATGGCATTATTGCAGTTAGTAGTATATCCATGCTAATAATGGAGAGTGAAATACACTGGTACTTTAATTATTTTAAGGTGATTGATGACTTAATTTATCGGGTAATAAAGAAAACAATAAATTAATGAGAAGAGAGAAAAACTGAATATATTATTCGGAAAATCCCCAAGGATAGACATAACCGGGATTATATCTTTCATCTTTTAACTTCTTGCTTACGGTGACCAAATTATATGTGATTAAAATACCTTTCAGAAAAAACTGGAGAGCTGTAAATATTTAAAAGTGAAACCACTCAATATGTCAGAAATGTTCAGACAATAAGCGTATAGTCGCACAACTTTGTAGCAGCTTTTAACTTATCTCGCTATTTCACCCAAGTATAATTTGCTGTTAAAAAAAATACCAAATTGCATTTTTTTATAAGTTTTTAAATTGAATACTTATTCTAACTAAATATCAACTCATCTAAATTTTGATTAAATGAATTTTTTTATTGTTACTATAAGCATATTGTCAAGGTTTATCAACAAGTTTCTCTTAATTAAATTAAGTGACGGTTAAAAAAGTATGATGTATGCGACACACGAAATAAAATTACTAATAACACAAACGGAAAACATTACAAAAAATTGGCTCAACTAAATTATATGTTATATAGATCGTTTAGAAATTCATATCTCATGTATTTTGATACCGTTGTTAAAGTGGATATATATAATTAATATTTACGTTCATCAAGCTTCACTAGCTTAAAGATTCATATTTACAAATGCATCTGTATATCTTTAGTAGAATTAGTGTTACTTGCTTCCTACTTCTACCTTCCCCGGGGCATTAAGCACCTAAAAGATTCAGGCTTGTTGTGGTAAACAGATGGAGCATCTGTGCAAAAGAGATGAAATATACCAAATTACAGGCCATTCATCTTGCTGCGTCTTTTTACTTTCTCTCTATCTTACAGGTAGAGAAAGTATTGTGATCGTCAAAAAAATCGAACTCGAGATTTTGATGAATTTTGACGTTTCATGACTTCCTGAATCCGAAAAAGTGGTTTTTGAATTTCCGTCTGTCTGTCTGTCTGTCTGTCTGTCTGTCTGTCTGTCTGTCTGTACCTCCAACTAGAGCCTAAACTATTTTACCGATTGAGCTGAAACTTGATATCTAGGGTTTTCATAGGGTTGCCCCGAGGGGTTTTTGGAATTGGATATCTACCCCTAAAATTAAGGGTAGTTTACTGAAGGGAAAAAACAGAAAAAGTCTATTTTCTCAAAATCGGCTCTAACGATTTTGATTAAATCTCATTTATGAACATACATAAATATTCCAAACAAAATGGCTACTCTCAATATTTCGGCAAAATCGTTTTAAGGGCTCCGGTCTGATGCGTAAATTAACATTTTTTATAATAGCTCCGAAACTATTTGAGATATGAAATTACTTAGCATTACAAATATGTATATATATTTATAATACAAATATTTTATTCGAAACATATTTTTATAAAATCAATAACTTTCAATATATACGCAATTATATATATATTTTTAACTTTTTGGGCATTAAAGCTTAAGTATTGCGACCGTAAGAAAAACTAACCTGAAATGTTGATGGATGTCGACGTCTCATGACCCCCCGAACCCTTAAAAATAGTCTTTGCAATGCCGTCTGTCTGTGTGTCTATTAAAACTTAAAATTAAGGGTAGTTTACTGAAGGGCAAAAAGAGAAAAAGTCGATTTTCTCAAAATCGGCTCCAACGATTTTGATTAAATTTCATTTATGAACATAAATAAATATTCCAAACAAAATGGCTACTCTCAATATTTCGGCAAAATCGTTTTAAGGGCTCCGGTCTGATGCGTAAATTAACATTTTTTATAATAGCTCCGAAACTATTTGAGATATGAAATTACTTAGCATTACCAATATGTATATATATTTATAATACAAATATTTTATTCGAAACACATTTTTATAAAATCAATAACTTTCAATATATACGCAATTATATATATATTTTTAACTTTTTGGGCATTAAAGCTTAAGTATTGCGACCGTAAGAAAAACTAACCTGAAATGTTGATGGATGTCGACGTCTCATGACCCCCCGAACCCTTAAAAATAGTCTTTGCAATGCCGTCTGTCTGTGTGTCTATTAAAACTTAAAATTAAGGGTAGTTTACTGAATGGCAAAAAGAGAAAAAGTCGATTTTCTCAAAATCGGCTCCAACGATTTTGATTAAATTTCATTTATAAACATTAATAAATATTCCAAACAAAATGGCTACCCTCAATATTTCGGCAAAATGGCTTTAAGGGCTCCGGTCTGATGCGTAAATTAACATTTTTTTAAATAGCTCCGAAACTATTTGAGATATGAAATTACTTAGCATTACAAATATGTATATATATTTATAACACAGATATTTTAACCGAAACGTATTTTTATAAAATCAATAACTTTCAATCTATACGCAATTATATGAATTTTTTTAACTTTTTGGACATTAAAGTTTAAGTATTGCGACCGTAAAAAAAAAAACTAACCTGAAATGTTGATGGATGTCGACGTCTCATGACCCCCCGAACCCTAAAAAAATAGTCTTTGCAATGCCGTCTCTCTGTGTGTCTATAAAAACTTAAAATTAAGGGTAGTTTACTGAAGGACGAAAAGAGAAAAATTTGGTTTTCTCAAAATCTGCTTAAACGATTTTGATTAAAATTCGTATCTAGGCGTTGATTAAGATTATAAATAAACTGGCTATTTTCATTTTCCTATGAAAATGATCTTTAGGGTACATTACAGAAGCGTTAATTTCAGTATCTCCACAACTATTGGAGAAACTAAACAACTTATCATTGCAAAATTGTAGGACTATTAGAAATAAAAAAACTTTTATTTGACATATATTTTTATAAAAACAGCAGTTTCTGAGATATTTGCAAATATATTAATACAATTTTGTGAGCTTTAGTTGTAAACATATACTACTTAAGTCTTAACGCAATAATACTCCAATGCCATATAGTAATTAAATATAAGTAAGTATCTAAAAAAAAGTATGTTATTTTTCCTTAAATCTCTTAGGAGAAATGTTTGCATAGCAATGATCTATCTCCATTTTAGACTCAATAGTCAATATTTACATTTTTTATTGGTCAAAATGTATAAATGAATAATTAAATATCAATGCGATGACTTGAAGATCTGCAACACCTTTTAAAATGTTAAAATTTTAACCAGAAATCGAAATTTTAATACGAAGTGTTGACCCTTGTGGAAGACATTAAACTGTTTGAAATGTTCTTAGGTGGACAAAGATGCGCCTCTTTTCTCATTGATTCTATATCATTGTATATTATTTTATGCGTGTTCTTATGTGGAGTGGTGATGATACAATGTACATTATTCCGTTCAGAAATCTTACGAGTTTATAGAAAGAGAGAGAAAGTCTGTGCGGTGTGCCGTACCATTTTTTTTTTTTTTTAACCTTTCTTCTTAGTTTTTGTTTTATTTTTCTCATTCATCTTCCTCTCATTATCTTGTTCCTTTAGGCTTATAATGTCAACGAGAAAACATTTTGTTTTCAGCCGAGATTCATATATCTCCTTGTTTAGGTTTAGTCAAAATAAGGGCTTTCATAATTGTAATGTTTGAGTAAATATTGTCTAGACTAATAATTGGAAAGACATTTAGTACATCATTTAATACTGATATCGTCTAATTACAACAGCATATTTGTAAAACCGTATTGATTCTATCCTTGAGTGGCGGTGTAGTAAAATTTGCAATGTAAAATTTAAAAAAAAAGGTACGTTATTAACAACTTAAATTTAAGAGATAAAAGAGAAAAGGTAAAATTACGATTAAAGTACTATAACGGCCTGTCTAAGCTATTAATCTCAAATCACATTAAATTAAATAATTTTTTATTGATAAGTACTAAAAACAATAATAATTAATGCCGTATAATAATTAACTATGCGTATTTACTTGTAAGTTTAAAATTTTCCCAAATCTTATCATAAACCTTTTTTTGTTAATGCTGAGTAAATATCGACACTTAACTATTTAATTTTGGTAGAACCTAATTATAAATTGTTTATACGCAAATAGAGAGACGTATGTAACTATAAATATACATTTATCCTATTTATTTTATTATAAACTTCATATGATTGTGAGTATATTTTGGAACATACCAGCTATCTTGGTTATTCTTTTATTCCTTGTCTCGCCTTTTTATTGATCTAAAATTTTCTTTCTCTTTATATTATGTTGCCATTTTACAAACAAAACTTTCTCAAGCATAGTATAAGCAAAGAAAAAGTAGGTTATTTGAAATGGTAACTTTGTAATTTATTTAGGAAAAGAAGAAAAAGAAGAGTTATTTTGCCATCTCATCTAACATCTCTCGAAGAAAATGAGGAAATGTGTATCCTCTTCTTTGTAGAATGTTTACAATTCGTACGTGAACTGATTTTTAATATAAGAAAACTTAAATATGTTCCTTTGGCTATGTATAGAAATGAATGGGTATTTCCTTTTTTTTTATCTTTACATATATTTTACTCTTTTACATCCTCAAAATAGTAATGGAACACTATGATACAGCGATATTAACTTTGTCAAAAGAATAAATTTTGGCTACAATCTACAAATATTATGGATCTCATCTATATTAAATATATTACAATTTAATTCTCATTTAAGGAACATACATATGTATAATCCATACAGTCAAGTATATACCCTCATAAAAATGTGCCCTCACGGATTAATTGTGTAAGCACGTTCCCTCAGATTCTAAATAAGAATTCACACGCAAATTTCAATTAATTCTATAGGTATTCCTGGATATAACACAACTATCCTTTCAAACCAGCGGTAGAAAACTCTATTTGCTTAAATTAAACTACGATGTTGTCGAATATATAGTTTAAGCTTTTTTTAACTTTCTCTACTGCCCGTCAGTTTAAAACATAGTTTAACTTTGCAAAGGGGCAGAGATAAGGAAGGAAGAATTTTTTTAGAAAGAGAGTGAGAAAATATTTGGAAAAACATACAACATAACATACATAATATGAACCTCGAATTCGCAGTCACCAATAAAACAAACTTACATTCAGTTCGCGTGCCCAATATTAGAGGGGGCCTTAAAAACAATTAATTAGAGCAGTATAACTATCAACGATTTCTATCTTTATCATAAGTAAGCTTTTACTTTATGTTTACTCCCTTTACACTGAAAGGAAGTAGTATTACTTTTAAGTATAACACTATGGCCTATATCTTATAAACTGCACCGTAGTGAAACCTTAAAAGATAAGCGTACCATCTATTTGGTTAAAGGAAGGGTAAATAGATGATGTATATCTGAAATTATTTCAATATTTTGTAAATACGTTAGAAATGTGTATACAAAAATATACGCTAGTATGTTAGTGATGAAAAAGGTAGAGTTAAGATATAAGATTATACATAATCTTCATGGAAGAAGAGTCGAATAAATTAATTAAAAAACTATTCTAAATCCAATTGACCGGGATTTTATCCCTAGCCTCCTCTTCAACATAAAACCATATTTTACAATATTGACTTTTAATCTGCGTGACCACCGATGTTGCTGTAAAATAATGTTGTTCAATCTGTAGAACTATCCAAATGACATATTTTGATATAGACCTAAATAAATAATAAATATAGGCTATAGAATTTTTAAATAGTTTTAAAAATTAGGGCTCATTGTTTCAATGTCAGGTTTTATTGAGGTTAAACTATAACTCCAGCCTAATAAGTTTACTAAATGTTTGGATGTTATGTTATCACATAGCCTGAGCCTAAACTTCAAGTTTCACTAGCTCCAAGAAGGTTTAGAAGTTTAAGAGTAAACCTCAAGTTAAAAAAAATGATAATAGGGCCACCACTCTATCAGATGATTGTTTAAAACACTCAAGTGGATGTTGTTGCATTTAGTCAAGATAATAAATGTTTAATGATCTTATTTGATTCAAAATCAGAAGACAAAGAGATTTCTTGTATGTTATAGTATTTTAACAAGCAGAAAATACCTACATTTCATCAACGAACTATTTATTTCAAAGAATTTTACGGGTTAGATTTTTTTTTTTTTTTTTTTACTTTTCAGAATGACGAAAACTACTGCCACTGATTTGATAGGAATTATTGGAAACAGTTTTAAGAGATCAAGTTACTATTGGCTATTTATAAAATAAACAAATTAAAAATTTATAAATTTAGGGTGGTTGTTGGTATTAAAGGAAATATAATTGCAAAATATTATGGTGATTGAATATTTTGGGCATTGGCATAAGAATATTTTAGGGGCCAGTCATATCATTTGAAAATAAACTATGATTTATTTCCATGGCCCCCGTATTCTGAAGAGGGCCCCAGGCCAGGATCTCTGGCGGGCCCCCACAACTACCCCTAAGGTTAAGGGCAGCGTGATGCTATTCAGGATTTACGTTAAAATAAATAAGTTTATATGATGGCACAAAAGTAATATTTATATTTATTAAAAAAATCTTGATTGATTTACAAAATAAAAACTTACAATAATATACAAAATTATCTAAAGCAAATTTTCTAGCTTTTGTCAACGCAAATTTTTCAATAACTTCAGTAAAATCAACTAGCTTAGCTAAATCAATTTCGATACATACAATTGTTAGAAAATTAAGTCACTCTTGATCAGTTGTGCTTCTTTGTCATGTTTTCATTGAATTTTCCAGTCTGCTGAACGATCTTTCAGTTGAAGAAACAGTAACTGATACTGTACAAAATAGTGTAATGGAGAGGCAGATCTTGGAAAATACCTTGCAATTTTTTGTCGTGAATTACGTTCAGAAGTCTAATCAAGCTTCTTTCAGTGCCGAAAACTGTCTTGTGAATACTTTGAAGATGGAAATTTTCGTGCAGTAAGTCAGTCCTCTGACAGACCTTTCTCACATGTATTTACAAGTTTTGCTGTCTTTGCGGTAAGTTGACCATCGTCATAGTTCTGGCAGACCAAAATGGGTTAAAATAATTCATATATGGTATCTGCTGATTCAAATCTTGTCTTAAGATAATTTATAATAAAAGCCAATACTGGGTAGACTACAGAAATTCTGAAATGTTTTTCAGGTTTTCTAGAAGTTCTCTGGTTTTCGGGAAATTGGGGTCGCACTCTTACTGTTTCAGAAACTAATTTTGCCTCTTTTGTTCATCGCAGCGAACTCTGATTAGTAGTAAGTGGCGGTGCGTGCTCATCCTAGTACCTTCGTGCATAGAAGAAAATTGGCCTTGACGCCATAGCGAATGGTCACTTACAGACATGTTACTTCCTAGAGTCAGAGTTTTAAAAAAAATTAAGGGGGGGAACTGTAACATTTATTAATGTTACAGACCCGCCACGCTGCCACCCCCAACCCTATACAGTGCTCTCAGGCTAGAGCCCTGTCAGGCTCCCCACCCCTTGTGGGGGCCATTTTTATTTCTATAAATATTATAAAAATATTTATATATAAGCCTGTTTAAGTGAAAAAAATTTCATTTAATTTTTTTTAGCGCTTCATAAAGGCCTAGGCATAGTTGTATAAAATAGCCCTACTAGAGTGATTTATTTAAAGTTTCACTTGAAGCCGAACCCAGTTAGAGAAAAAAATATTCATCCTCAGCTGTGGTAGCTTAATGCTTATTAAAAATAAATAAGATAATGTTATGAACGCATCAAACACTAAAAAATGTATTTAAAAATAATTAAAGTACTGATTGAAACAGGTCAAAACATCTCAAATGTATTTAAAATTAAATAAGATAATTATTATATCAACGCTTTTCGTCATTCAATTGTTTACATTATCACTAAAAACAAACGTTTTTACTCTTGAAAATTGAGTTAAAATATTATAACAAACTTTTCATTCAACAACTTAACTCCAAGTCAACTAACCTCCACATATAAAGCTATTCACACAGTAAACTACGTTAACCTGAAATTTTAACTCAACGACATATTAAACCTCAACTAAGTTAAGCAGTCCTTTAACCTAATATTGAAACATCGGCCTTAAATAAATTATAATTTCAGCGAGGACAAACTCAATACTATTCCAGCATTTAATGTTCTCTGCAATGTTAGTCTTTTACTAAACATATTAAAAATAAATATTATTTCAGTGTAGACAAATTTGATATTATTTTTGCATACAACGTTCTGTGTAGTTTTAGTATTATTTTAAACGCTAAATGTATTAAAAATAAATATAGTAGATTATCGTATTAACTAGTATTCTGTATCAAAAATGTAATATGGTAATCTATATGATTAAATATTACAAATAATTGCATTGCTAAACAGTAATAAAAAATCACATCATTCAAATAAGGTCGAATTATTTATGAATAAGTGTAAATTTAAGAAAAACTATAGATGGTCTCAATTAAGTTAACCAATAAATCAAAGGTTCTCAAAACAACATTTTTATTTTTTTCTAATATAAATAGAATGTCACACGCAAACGGAATGGGTTTTTTTATATAAAAAGAAAGAACATGATGTACCAAGAAGGTTTTCTTATCTGTTTATGGTAGGAAGCTGTCAACATTTTCATCTTGGGCAAGTGTTATTTTCTCCAACCTAAGCGTTCTCTCTCATTCAACCCATTCTCCCCTTTACAGTTTGGCACTGTTTATCTGTTCCCCCCCAGCTTGGTAGTCATCTTGAATCACGTACACCAAGAAAATGCGGGAAATTTAAAGCCCAACGGAAAATACCAGGAAATGGGATATTTTCCACACCTTTTGTAACGCTTATCTCTTCCTTAGCTACTAGCACATTAAACATGTCACCGTACCACAGAATTAAATTATTAATGCTAGGTAACTCGAATATATGCAACCAAAAGATTCATAAACTACTGGTTTTTTATTTCACTAATCTCAGGATTTATTATTTAAATAAAGTGTAGCGTTAAGGATACTTTCAATCCATCAATAATTGCTCAAACCTGAAATAAATTAGTTTTCCTGAATATTTATTTTTTAAGACTTGAGATATGAAACCAGCTAACATTTTAAGAGTTACTTTCTCGATGTATCAAAACAGCTACCCGTTTCGGTGGTCACATGGTCTCACGTGCTTATCTCGAAAAAGAATAGACTGCCGATGACGGGGAGATTTAGGCTCAAATCTTGGTCGGGTGAACTGAGGATGCTATTTTATAAAATGGTTTTCCACTCTCCACCTACGCAAATTTGGGGTACGCTTCCTATAAATATAACCTACCTTAACTTTAACACCATTAGCGTAATTAGTACATAAGCGTACAACCCGAATGAATAGTAAGACGAAGTGATAGTTAATTTATAGAATTAATTTTAATTAAATTAATGAACAGACAGTGTTTACTATAGCAAGTAAATTTATATAAAATGCTAGCACCGATTAGACTAAATCATTTGAACAAAATTATAATGAGCTTCTAATTAAAGATTTTACATGTACGATACTAAGTTTGTTCTATATCTTCTAAAACCTATCTAATCAAAATCCCTGCATACACAGGATACCCTTTTAATTTACATTTTTTTTATCTCGCCACTTCAGTGGCCGAACTGTCTAGGGGTCACACTCGTATTAGTCAAGCTGTTGATAAGGGGAATATCAAGGTTAGAAACCCGGTTGGGTCTACTGAGAGTTTTTTTTTCTTAAAGAGTTTCCCACTCTCCTACTCAAATGCTGGTAGTTTACCTCTAAAACGCTTTCTTCATCCGTACCTCATCAGAGTAATTATATATCTGTATAACTCTTAAAAGATAGCAAGAAGTGGTAGTAACAAAAAAATATGATCTAAGTTTTAATGAATGTTGTTTATGGTGTCAGTCCTGAAAAGGGGGAATATTATATTTATAAGTTTCAGAACATGCCCTGAAATATTTGTTCGAAGTTAGATAAAAATTTAAAGTTGACTCTAATTATTTTTCTAGAAGATTGGAACCCATAATATATCTACAAGGGCATGAGATACAGTGAGCTATATGTGACCTCTATCCATACGGAGCGGGGCATGAACTCAGCCCTTCAGCGGGTTAGTGCTGTCTGTACCATCTGGTATAAATCCCATGTAATATGAGAGTCCAGAAAGTGCCGTGATTCCCCATTGCCTTCCACACTAAATTTGTATGAGCGAGCGTGAAACGGCTTGCAAATTTTACTGGAAAGGTATTTTCACATACCTCCCAGGATTCTTTCACATTCCGCATTCCACATTGACAAGGGACCAACGGCTTTACTTCTCCTCCGAAGGAAGTTGTGCTAGCCATTTTTATCGATCAAGAAAAATCAGTTGACCTCAGCTGGACTTGAACCCATGAAGATCGGGTCCCAAGGCGAGAACTTTACCTCAAGACCACCAAGGTCAATATATTTATATATTAATGGAGTAAGTAAATAAAATAAAAATTGTGTAGCGTCAACCGGAGTCTTTCTCGAAATATCTCATTGGCATTACACTAGAATGTTCACTTTACCTATAGCTTCGCGACTCCTAACAAATTTGACACACAAGTTACTGCCAATTAATTGGGACTTAGACCTACGTGGTACACCTTTATAGTAGAAGGATGGCAAGTCCAAAAGGCAAAATCTCAAGGAAAATGAATCAAAACATCTTTATATCCCCTATCATAATAAAAAGTCAAGTTTAATAATCAGCATCCTAATTTGCCTTGGAGCTATCAGCCCCATTCCACACCGAGAGTAATGTAACGCCGGAACACTAATATGCGAGTAACAAATCTTTCAAGTAGGCCTAGATATAACTCTAGAGGTAAAGTATGTAAACATTCATCCCCATCATGGTAGCCTTAACATATCCTGATCTTCCATTCCACCGCAGTATACATTGATTTTTTCATGTTATTTCTCCATGCAGCATTCTTTATATACGTATTTTAACTACACTAAGGATATAAAAGGTATAATATAGGGATAATAAACTCACATTTGCGTAAAGGAGCAGTGGGTAAATAATTTAATAAGCAAAAAGTTCTTCCAGCCGTTAATTCAAACCTTCATGAGCAAGTCATAAATTATATCAGGCCGACATTTAGGTGGGCCGCATACTTTTCTAGTACTTATACTTAGCATCACGTCATACTACCCATTCGGGTTATAAGCTTAAATATTAATTACGCTAATAGGTTAGGGATTGGAAAGGTTGAATATATATGAAGCGAGCCCACATTTGCGTTGAGGGATAGTGTAAAACCATTTAGGGAAAACCACTCCCAGTTCACCCGAGAGAGATTCGAACCTCGATCTCCCCGTCCTTGGCGGTTTAGCTCAAAACGAAACTTGCGCGTTAGTTAATTACGCAACTGAGGTGGGTTCTTGTCTGGTATTTTCGAGATTATTGCTTTAAGCAGTTTTCAAAGGGCAATTTTGAGTTGCGATCTGGAGCGGCCACCGCACACTCACCTGTCATATTAAAGTCGTGAGCATGTGTTAAAGCATGCGCAGTAGAGCGCACGATCATCTTGAACCTGCATGAGGTTTTGTCTCGCACTAGATTACTGCAAGACAAAGTGGCTGGTTTTGCGATACATGTTTACGGCAGTACTATACATTACCTAGATCTAACATCCATCCGACAAGCGAGACGCCCGGCTGGCATTTGAAGCCTGCAGATGCTAGAAAACTGTGCGGCCTCACTTAGTCAACGAAATCACAGATTCAAGTACTCTCTTTGCTTGTTCGCATTGGCATATTCTTAAATAGGATGCTTGTACAAGTACGTCTAAGGGTGTTGTTTGTTGTGGGTAAAAGGGGGTTATTCGTCTTTAGGTGTTTAAGAAAGTTGGATACACTTAGTGCTTTGGGATTGTTTGTAATGAGATAATAATAATAAAATAATAAAATAATAATAATAATAATAATAATAATAATAGTCTGATACATTGGAAATTGTACGAGATCTTTCTGTAATGGAAGGTTTGTTATTGTGAGGGTTGTTTATATAAGGACGTTTTATATTGTTATTTGTAATTTGAGTGATTATTTTAGTCTTGTTTATTTTTAGGTTTATATGATGGTCATTGTTTGTTTAAGAAGCTTTAGATTCTTTATATCATGTTGATTTATTTTATTTACATCTAGTGTTTAATATATTTATTTTCGTTTAAGGATAAATATTTCTTAAGTTAGGGTTGTTGTAGTTTTTTTATAAGGTATTTTTTAAGAGGGTATTGGGAGTTGAGTGTGAATGGTCCTGTTGGTGATTAAATTATTTTAATTATTGATATTGACATTCTAAGGCACTGTTTGCGTTTTAATATTTGGTCCTTGGCGTACATCATATTACAGCTATGACCGTATTTAATGACATCGTTACCTCGTACGAGTATTCAACGGTACCTATGCATGCACATTTAAATTGTCATTCATATTGTTAAGGCACATGTCTATTAAAATAACCACACATGGCCAGACAGAGGGTTGTGATGTCTGTCTATTGCTATACTGTAAAGGCACAGTGATTTTTAAAATAAACCACCACATGGCCAGACCAGAGGGTTGTGATGTCTGTCTATTGCTATACTGTAAAGGCACAGTGATATTTAAAATAAAACATTACATGGACAGAGCCAAAGTAGGTGACATTTGATTAACGTTGAATTGTTAAGACATATAATCGTTTAAGATAGAGCTCGTATAATCAAATAAAAGTGATTGCAACAATTTACTGTTGTTATAATATTAATATCTTTGAAAATGGACCTCCCCATGGCCATACAAAAGTGTTGTGACTGCTCGATATTGTTTTATCGTTAATATCATGGAAAATAAATTTATAAACAGCCATATTAAAGTGCTGTGAGACCTGACTATTGTTGCGTTGCTTATTATTATTGTTGAAAATAAACCTCGTGAACATACCAAAGTGTTGCAGTGTAAATTTCGTTAAAAGTACACCTCTCCACGGCCAGCACAAAGGGCTTAGACATATTCTTTCAAAACTCCTCAATCTTTGGCTTCAATAAAGAGATGAAAGTTATTAGTTGTACAGCATTGAATTTATATTTAAATGTATTTCTTTGTTGAAAAAATGCTTAGTTTGAAAACAAAAGTCAAAATATCTAACAATTTTGGAATAGCTGTATTAATAAAGTGTGGAAAAAAGTTGATAATTTCGTCATGGAAGAGATAATATTTTAACGATTACTAAATTATTACGGAATATCTGGTTTGAACTATGTGAGTATGATGTACTGTACATAAAAAGTATGGTTTTAACTATTGTAATTATTAAAAATGAATAGTTGGTAAAAAAAATTGTGTTGGTCTTAATCAACCTCTCTTGGGATGGTTTTTCAATTAACTGAATTTCCATATACTTTCTAAGTAAAAGAATGTCTTGATATCTAACATTCTTCAACCCTTTTCCATACAGTTAAGTCACCGTTGGCTATTATTGGTATCTTAGAAGGTTTTTTTTTATCATTTTAAGTGTTCTCATTTATTATTTGATGTACTTGCTAATAAAAATGTACTCTTTAATTTAGTTTTAAATTAAACTTGATTATAGATACACATCTTTTTTCTTTTCTTTTTTTTTTTACTTCAAAAAGTTTGCATTCTATTCAGCTATTTAATAAGCTATAAGCTATTTAATTTAACTCATATTTTAAAGTTAGTTCAGCATATTTTTATCAGGATATATTCACAATAACAAAATAATTTGTTCCATAAGCCACAGTAAAATTATATTATAAAATTATTTAATAAAGTCGATAGTGAATGTTTAACACAATATAAAATGCACTTATGTATATTGACGTTGTATAACGACTTTAGTACGGTTAGTAACTTTTGGGTGGAGCTGCTCGCGTAGTTTAGAGAACCCGGGACTTTGGATTCTGCGTATTTCCCACCCCCATCACTGCATCCCCTTTCGTTACGCTGTTCACTCCCTTCCAACCCTTCTCCGTGAACCCATCAGCAATGTGAGCCCGGATTGCCGGGGATTTCGCGGTGCGGGGAAGAAGCCAAGGAGGATGGTTCGTGCGTTTCCGTGGGTATTACACGGGAACATCCGAAAGGGAGGATGCCAAGCAAACAAGGGGTTTGGTTGGTGGCAGAAGTGGGATTCGTTTGACGCTGTAGTAGAGAGGTGTATGCTAAAAACTGTTGGAGATGTATTCGTCCGTATCGCACAGAAAAATTCTGAGAGGCCTGTCAGAAATATTGGTGACAGTATTGGGGCCCGGTATATATACATCACTAGAAACGTTTCCCAATGTGGAGAATACGGCTAAGAAGCGCAAACAGCTAACCCTATGGTGGATCGATGCGGAAAAAAAAACGGAGAGGGAGTGAACACTTTTTGACAGTAGAGCACAAAAAATGTTGGTTGTATGTATAATATGATGGGAAAGTTTCTCCCTTGCTTTGGGGAATATGATATGTTGTGCTCTCATATGTCGCTGTAAAATAATCTTTTCCTTTTACAGGCATTGCACTTATTTTATTAATGCAGTTAACAATGTGTTTTATAGATTTTTTATTTAAAGGAGAAATAACAAAACGTTATAAAGTTATTAGTTTGAAAAGTAAACACGTTTAAAGAAAGGGAAATGCATTTAATGTATTCCATATACATGGTTGTGTAATAAATGATTTCCATATTTTGAGAGTGATTATATATAAATGATTTACATAATGTGATAATAATTCGAAACCTACCTAGACCAACACATACACACACACATATGTGCATATATATTCTATCATTATCGAACTATATTTTTATTTTATCTAAAATACATACAGTGCAACTCCTCAATATTTGATAATCTATATTAATCATTTTAATTTAAGCTTATGTAAAAATTTAGTTTTATTTAAATGGATATGTTTTCATGCTAAATCAAAAATCTCATGTAAATCAGATTTGTTTCCACAAATAAATGTAAATTGGACGTCACTAGGTTGACAAATGAAAACTGTCTTTTCTCAAAATAAATGCGATATTTATTAAAATTATACTTCAAGAAAATAGGCCTATTAATATTAAGATATGTATACTTGAGAATGTTGATTTATTTTTTGTGTTATTAAGATTTTTGAACTCATATAACTAAGAATCAATAAACGATTAACAGATTTTATATTTACAGTTTTATTTAGCACCACGTATAACTAACTGTTAAGGTAATAAACATATGTACTAATTACGCCAATGAGTTAGGGCTGAGGAGAGATACATTTAGAGGGAGTGTACCCAAATTTGCGTGGAAGGAGAGTGGAAAACCATTTCGAATAAGAAAATCATCACAACTGACCGCAACTCCAAATCCGATCTCCTTGTAATCAGTGTTTATAGTCAAGCACGAGAGTGACGCCTTATAACATGCGACCACCGAAGCCGGTAACAGAAATTGTTTCCTGTTTCTTATGAGAACCGATGGTACCAAAAACCAAACTGTTCTAAAACTAAAATATATGCGCATTGTAAATTTTTAAAAAATACTCAGCAAGCTCAAACTTTATTCAATTATGTTAGCGTTAGTTCACCTAACAAATAATCCTACTTATCTTAAACGATCCATATTAATGAAGATGGAACTATCTTAGGTGACTGGTGCACCCGTCACTGACTTAATATTTCATTGGTTTTAAAATTACACATTCATTAAACTATAATTAACGAATGACTTTGAGAATGGGACAAATCCTGATGGCTTGCTGTTAAAGAATTGGTGGAGTAAGAAAAAGGTCTTGGGCTCGATTCCCGTGCCTGAGTTTTATTTTCCAACTAATTGTAATGTAACCAAATTAATTAACTGTAATTTGTTTATGAATATTCTAAAACTTTATTAACCTATAAAAGTGCGTTAACATTATTTTAATTTCAAAATAAAAGTATTGATAATTTACATTTACTGCGCTACTTATTTTTAATTAGCTAGCTACAAGTTCATCCTAACTTAAATGGGGAACAGTTAAAGAAACCAAACTCCAGATCATTATTTCTGAATTAAAAAAGAAAAAAAAAGAAAATAGAATTATTTGTTTAAATCTTTGTCATAAATGAAACCTGGAACCTATAAATAGGTATCTATCAACTCGCCACAGGTCAATTGTTTGCATCCCACTGTTTATCTGTCAACTCGTCACATGACATTGCCAGTCAGATAAACGTAGACTCACCACGCGCCTGCCGTACTCCATGATCCTATCGTGATTATTGTGGAACGACTTAACCTAACCTAACCTAAGCTAGGCTGATCTAGCATTCAATATGGACCTATTCGAGTTTTCAGACTATACTTTGATATCTATGTGGACGAGAATAAGAATTTTCCACCTAAAATATGGGTCAGTAACGAAAAAGTACGTCCCTGTAGAAGTTGCTAAAATATACTCATAAACAAGTATAAATGTATCACGTTCTTATTAGTACTACTGCAATACCTCTATTTTCCTCTAAAATTGGAGTGTACTGAGTTGATGGTAGTTCTAATATATTCGAGTGTGGTCACTTTATGATTGATGCAACAAATCGGTAGGAAGGAACAATAAAGATGTAGCTAATGTGTTGGATAATATTTCTCCCTTGTATTAATGTTGGTGAATACCCAACGGCACTTAGTTTACATTAGTGTAGGCGATCAATGAATTTCCTAGTTTTCTTTTAATGTGTAGCACATCCAAATTCCCGTCCAAACTATTCCATATCCACACTTATAATAAATAAATAAATAAATAGTGAAAATATGTTTATAATGTACTTGCAATGACGTTTACTAAAAAAAGCGGACAATTTCGCAGAAAACATCTAAGTAAACTTGATCGTAGCTCAAAATACAACCTCCCCTAAGTTAGTTAACCACACCGAAAGATATTTATGCATTAGCATCACGTCGTCCTACTGGATATTATGTATCAAATTAGGTTCCTGTAGTGACCAACAAATCTACCATGGTAATGATTTTGATTTTCTGTTTTTACAGTTATGAATTGACAGCTCAGAGACTTTATGTTGTCCTATATATGCCAGAATTAGATCTGTTTATAATCCATTCACTCATGTGCATTTGTTCAAAAGTGCGTGTTATATATCCTAAATTAAATATTTTGCATTTATCAAAATGTAGATTTGAAATTGTATAGCCTATGCCTATTTCACAAATTTGACAATAAATAAATTACTTCAATACAACGCTTGTATCCTCAATACCATGAAATTATCCTGTTGATTTGACAGTTACACCTGTAAATGACCTATTTAATATTGATAATCATCAAAGTCTTGTCTAGAATGTTGTATAGATTATCATTAGTAGCTCATATTTAATGGAATACCAAATTCTAGCTAATACATTTTTAAAGGCGTTACAACTACAAAACATTATTTAAAACCTTTTGACAAATAACACAATTTTTTTAATTAACTATTTACCTTCTGATAATATTTTTCCATGCTAAGTATTCCATTGTCTGGTTGGAATATTCACCACTCAAAACAATTTAAAAACAAAGTATATGAAAGATAAACTATATCAGGGTTCGGCAAACTACAGCCCACGGGCCAAATCCGGCCCACCGCCTCGTTTTGTACGGCCCGCGAGCTAAAAATTGGTTTTATATATTCAAATTCAGCAGGATTGTTCGTATTTTGATGCAAGTTCAGAAAATATTTTCAAATTTCAAAATCTATTTGACCGTGTAGTTGAAGATCTTCCACCTAACCTTCAATTGTAACTGATAATCTGTAGTGTGATATGATGCTAAATGGCAAATTTCAAGAGAAGAATCTAACATAAGTCTATAAATGGGTTCGAAGCGATTAATATAATTAATTAAGATAATATGTTCTGGGTTTTATAGCTGTATTTGGCAGCACTTATCTGTGCGGAAAAAAAGATGAAATACGTAAAATCTCTATACAGGTCAGCATATTTAACAGATGAACATTTGCAATCAATTTTGATGATAGGGAGTGCTGACTTTAAACCCCAATTTGATTGAAATGTTATCTCAAAAAACGCAATTCTATTCTTCTCCTTAGTAAAGCTGTATTTAAAACAATTTTAGTCTACTTATTATTATTAGGTTACATTTTGTTCATTAAATTTGTGAAACTTTCTTTTTATTTAAGTAGGCAGGCCTACCTACATAAATATCCTCAAGTTTGCCTCTTGGCCCTTAGAGCCTAAAATATTTACTATTTTGCCCTTTCTAAAAATGCTTGCCGACCCATGGTCTATATCTTAAGGTGATTGCGAGAAAAGGCCAGTGTTTTTGTAGTATTTTTAGCAAAACATTTTTCGGAAAAATGAATAAAATATTGATTAAGTAAAAACAGAGTTTAATTTTATTTGCATAGTGATATCAACAGTTGTTGAAAATATGTCATGAGCATAGCGGCATTAGATGAGAAAATGAAGAGAAAAAAGTCATTAAATTCCAGGACATCCTTGACAAATATTCAAGAAATGTTAAGGTCACCATGTGAATAAAATTAAACTTTATGTTTCTACTGGAGCAATATTTAAACTATTTTGACCGAAAATGCTATATGCTGATATTAAAACTTCAAAAACACTTATTTTTTTCTGACGTTCCCTGCATCCTCACCTTAAATAAACTCACTATGAGGAATATGAGAATCACAGACGCATTGCATCCTGACAGAATTCAAACCTTCCACGTAAGATCTGAGAGTACTAACTAGTTGATCTTCCTCATGACCAATGATTTAAGCTGTGTTTCTAGAGTGACTAAAGATAAGTTTGATTTATAATCCTATATATTATTTCTATTTTCAACATACCTTTTTCTCAACTAATACAAAGCCTACAGGCGATGAATAAGGTATCAGTGGAGAGGATTTTTTACCGACTTCAGTTTACGTTAAAACACATTGTTTGTTTAAATTTTAAGTTAAAAGAGAAATCTAACAATATTTTTGTATCAATTACCGAAAATAAACTCTCTTTGCTATTTTGTGTATACACTTCGCTGAGTATTTAATTTCAACAACCCAACAAAAGACTTTATCATTTATTTTTTGTGGGGTAGAAGGGGAAGTTTGAATGTGCGAAAGTTTCACAAGTGTTTACTGGTACTAAAATAATAGCAATATATCAATTTTTCATCAGGTATTCATTGAGCTACAAATATGTAATACTCATTTGAGATCGTAATAAAGTTTGATAGCTACCATTTTAAATCTTTGTCCTCTAAGTTTAAACTCGCACTGACAGATTGGAAAGAAATCCAATTTCTCGAAGGACTATTCTGGCTATCATCGCTGAAGGATCCTCGCTTCTCTCGTATTCGTTCACTTTACCTCCAACGCTTGATGCTTTGGAAATGATTTGTATGTAAATGACGCCACAATGGGAGTATGTCCTCTTGTATTATTTTTTTTCGCCCCTTTAAATTTACATTATTTTTTTCGTCTTATTTTCTCTCTTATTTTATCTTTGAAAGCTCTTTCTTCGAAATTACTTCTTCGTAAGTTCTGTATTGTTTTTACAAAGAAGGCGGCCGACTTTTCTTAGGTTGGTTGAAGGTCGTACTTTAACTCTTTAGTGAATATAGACCAGTTTTTGCTTCTAATATTTTGCATCTACATAGCAGTCTCACCATTAAGTCTAAATATAATTTTTAAATTTCAAATTGTGTATGAATAAATCTTGAAAAAAAATTAAGCCCATAATAGTTTTGTAAATTCATCCGATGCCCTGGCTCAGTTGGTAGCGTGTCTGCCTACTGAGCTATAGGTCCCGGGTTAGATTCTCAGCATGGCCAAAAAAATTGTCATTGGTTAAATGTGGATTTACTCTCTCACATTGATAGATTAACGGCCAGGGACTGGATGTTGTGCCTGTCCTAGTCTTAAGTTAGATTATAAGGCATATGAAGCTATGACAGCTGGTAGTGGAAAATATATAGCTTGAATAAACTACTGACCCAGACCATAGCCTGGATAAAGTAATGGATGTAAGCAAATATTTTTAAAATTTAAGTTTTGTTTGATTTTCAAATCATCAAAGAAAAATTGTTTTGATATAGAACACAATTATTAAAAGTATATGTGTCAAAAGATTAAGTTATTTGAACATTTTAACAGGATTAAGACGGATTCACACCGAGAAGACTATGCGCCGGCTGTGTTGTGCTGCAGACAGTCTCGAACAGTTCATTTCCATATGAGCGACCTTTTAAGAGCGTTGTTTGGTTCACACTGAGAGGACTGTGCACCGACTGTGCACCTAATGTGCTCCAACTGTGTCGTATTGGATTGATTCAAAAGTTTTCTCCCAACACGGTAGGCGCACAGCCCTATCATTGTGAATCAAACAATGGTCTTTAAAGGTCACTCATATGGAAATGACCTGTTCGAGATTGTCTGGAGTACGGTACAGCCCTCTCAGTGTAAATCAGTCTTTAGTATACTGCGAGAGTAGTGCGTTGGATCATGCGGCCACCGAAGTTGGTTGAGGCGGTTATTGATAATACAAGAGGAAAGGATTTAATGAGCCTGTATGCAAATTAGTGGGTGTGTTCTTTCTTTAAACTTTAAGTCGATTAAAGAGTTTTGAACAAATTCTTGCATATACATTTTTGTGTAGTATTTGTTTTAAATCACACTTAGTAAATATGTTAATTAAATTAATTATTCATTCGTAAGCTACTTCTTATAAATTTGATGCTAAGGATGCAACCGTAAATAAATAAAAGATATTTTATACTCTAAAATAATTTTTTGCAAAGCTTTGCTTGTATTTATATGGTTTTATGGACTTAGCTAGGGTATTCTTATGTCCCAACAAAACACCTATTTGACAAACATATATTTTAAAATAGGTAGATAATCAGAGTAAAAAATAAAATGATATTACTTGCCTTTGCCAAACTTAGAAAGGTGGGGCTTATATTATCTTTTACAATATATTAAGAGACTTTATTATCTAGAGAATTACATATTTTTCCTTAACATTAGTCTTAAAGTATTAAAAATTACCAATTTTTTTATGTATATAATAGGAATACATTTAAATATTATAAACGATACTGACCCCAATTTATTTATTTAAATTGATTTAGGCCAACTTTGGAAGTTGTATTCTATATAGATTTGTGAAAATCATTTACTATGTGATTCAAAACACTAATTAATCATAGAGAATCGTATCTGTTTCAGACAATTTGGACGAAATAAATCGTTATTTTGACAAACTAACACTCGTTAGTTCAATAATCGAGATATGTTCAAATTAAAGCGGGTATGGAACCTTTATTAAACTAAAATGAACACATTAAGTAAAAAGTATAATTTTATTTTATTATTTTAAATTAAATTTTCACAAATTTACAGTTTCGATTCACAAAAATCAGTATAATGTAAAGTATCAAGAGTATAGATTTATATAACAAAAGAAATTGAAGCAATCTGAAAAAATAGTATAGTCATTTGTTTAGTTTTTAGATTTAAGTTAATATATTAGTTTTTTGCTAAACTATATTGCTACTTTAGTAATTTAAAAAAATAAATGGTACGGCGCACCGCACAGACTTTCTCTCTCTTTCTATAAACTCACAATATTTCTGAATGTAATAATGTACATGATATCATCACCACTCCACATAAGAACACGCATAAAATAATATACAATGATATAGAATCAATGAGAAAAGAGGCGCATCTTTGTCCACCTAAGAGCATTTCAAACAGTTTAATATCTTCCACAAGGGTCAACACTTCGTATTACAATTTCGATTTCTGGTTAAAATTTTAAAATTTTATAAGGTGTTGCAGATCTTCAAGTCATCGCATTGATATTTAATTATTCATTTATACATTTTGACCAATAAAAAATGTAAATATTGACTATTGAGTCTAAAATGGAGATAGATCATTGCTATGCAAACATTTCTCCTAAGAGATTTAAGGAAAAATAACATACTTTTTTAGATACTTATATTTAATTACTCTATGGCATTGAGGAATTATTGCATTAAGACTTAAGTAGTGTATGTTTACAACTAAAGCTCACAAAATTGTATTAATATATTTGCAAATATCTCAGAAAATGTTGCTTTTATAAAAATTTATGTCAAATAAAAGTTTTTTATTTCTAATAGTCCTACAATTTTGCAATGATAAGTTGTTTAGTTTCTCAAATAGTTGTGGAGATACGGAAATTAACGCTTCTGTGAAGTACCCTAAAAATCATTTTCATAGGAAAATGAAAATATCTAGTCTATTTATAATCTTAATCAACGCCTTGATACAAATTTTAATCAACATCGTTTGAGCAGATTTTGAGAAAACCAAATTTTTCTCTTTTTGCCCTTCAGTAAACTACCCTTAAGTTTAAGTTTTAATAGACACACAGACAGACGGCATTGCAAAGACTATTTTTTAGGGTTCGGGGGGTCATGAGACGTCGACATCCATCAACATTTCAGGTTAGTTTTTTTTACGATCGCAATACATAAGCTTTAATGTCCAAAAAGTTAAAAATGTATATATAATTGCGTATAGATTGAAAATTATTGATTTTATAAAAATATGTTTCGAATAAAATATTTGTATTATAAATATATATACATATTTGTAATGCTAAGTAATTTCATATCTCAAATATTTTCGGAGATATTATAAAAAATGTTAATTTACGCATCAGACCGGAGCCCTTAAAGCGATTTTGCTGAAATATTGAAAGTAGCCATTTTGTTTGTAATAATTATTAATGTTTATAAATGAAATTTAATCAAAATAGTAGAGCCGATTTTGAGAAAATCGACTTTTTCTCTTTTTGCCCTTCAGTAAACTACCCTTAATTTTAGGGGTAGATATCCAATTCCAAAAACCCCTCGGGGCAACCCTATGAAAACCCTAGATATCAAGTTTCAGCTCAATCGGTAAAATAGTTTAGGCTCTAGTTGGAGGTACAGACAGACATACAGACAGACGGAAATTCAAAAACCACTTTTTCGGATTCAGGGAGTCATGAAACGTCAAGATTCATCAAAATATCGAGTTCGATTTTTTTGACGATCACCATACTTTCTCTACCTGTAAAATAGAGAGAAAGTAAAAATGATATTGGTCAATTGTTGCAAATTACCTTAAGATGGGGTGCTAGTGAGCGTGAGTTTAGGGCAGTATTTTTGAAATTTTTATAGCATAAACATTTATTTGGCCAAAATAAATCAATTATTTCTTCTATAGAAACATAGAGTTTAGTTTTCTGCACATGCTAATATCAAAAGTTTTTTAATATCTGTCAAGGGTGTCCTGGGATTTAGTGACAACTTTTTTTTTGCATTTAAAAAGTTTGTCACCAAATGCCGCTATGCTCATGAGAGATATTCAAGAACTCTTGAGATTAGCATGTGCAGAAAGCTAAACTTTATGTTTCTATAGAAGAAATATTTTATCTATTTTTGCCAAAAAATGTTTATGCTATAAAAACTGCAAAATTAATGCACTAAACTGGCGCTCACTAGCACCCAACCTTAATATTAATGAAAAGTACAAAATTGATTGTTCGTACATCAGGCAATTAAGGCAACACTATTATTTCAATGTAATATAAAATATTATTTAAGAAAAGTATCAGTTGAAAAAAATGCAGGCTAGTACAAAAATAAATGTTTGTTGGTAATAATGAGAAATTGTAAAGTTTAAGATATAGGAAAATAATCTAGTGCTTTCTACTTTCTTGAGTTTTTAGAACGATGTTTAGAGTGAGGTGCGATTTGTTGTTTCCTCGTATTGCGCCGGATATATACCCAGCTATTTTATTTTTATGTGCAAAAAGCTGGTTAGTTCTATTGAGGTCGTTTAATTAACTGGCAATCACAATATTAACATCAATTAAAACTACACAAATGTGGTACATTAAAAGTGACGACATTATTATTTTACAAAAACGCAAATTGATTTTGTTTTAATTTCTCATGAAAAAAAATATTGCTATCGTGAAAATTGTTGACCTCAAGCTTTTTAGTATAATAAAAAAAACGCAATATCAAAACCAAATCCATAAAAAGTTCATTAGTACTTTTAAAATAAACTTATGACATATTGGTAAATTTAATAGCATGGTTGGATGGTAAAGCTAATGAAAACAAATGTATATATAGAAAGGTGTTTACCCTTAAACTCAGAAATTCAATAACACATATGGTTTGAATGTATATTACAAATGTTATCTGTTTTCAGAAGAGTAATTTTCCTCATATAAGGAGGTTTACACAAGTTTGGTACAATGAATCTTCCAATCTCATTCTTTTCTGAAATTCTACTCCAGCGGTTCTCGCATTATTCTTACATTGCGCCGACATTAAATTACAATCACCATTTTAACGCCGTTGTTAGCGGGGATTCCGGGAGAAAACCATTGATGCAAAGGGTCAGAATAAGGGACCTATAAATCCTGAATGCCCCTCACACTCCATCTGTTAAATCCCTTCCATAGGGAAATGGGGATAACGCTCCCCCTCCCTTTACTATACAAAGCATCGTTCTTCACTGAATCAAGGAGAAAACGATTTACAGCTCTTCCTCTATTCCTCCTACACCTCAAATTCGTGTAACTTCGTCTCACCCCCCCTCAAATATACCACTGGGGTGTAAGTTAAGCCCTTATGCTGTAACTCGTGTTTCATATGCTGTAGTAGTACCAAAAAAAAATATCTAGACATAAGTTATGTATGGTTGCAGGGATGTGAACTTGGTTCCCTGGCCTAAGACCGTAACTTAACTCCGCGGGGACATTGATTTAGTCTGTATGGGTTTCTTCTATATGTCTGGAGGAAGAGGAAATTATCCTCCTAGAATAATCCTAAATCCATCGCCTTCATGACAAGCTTTTTCTTGAACATATTATGTTTAATTAAATTTAGCTTTAACATGAAAATAAAAGTGATGATTTTATGCATATCTTAAAAGGATTTTTTATGTAGTTTAAAAGATGTAAAGAATGTGTAATTATTTTGAAAGTTTAAAATGGAAGATCTAGTCTCGGTAGCTGTTATAAAGGGCCACGTCTATTGGGGGAGGGGGTGGAGGTGTAAAGGGGGCAATTGTCCTGGGCCTCACATTCCAGGGGGCCACATTTCCTCCAAAAGTTATTAAATTCAATTATAGTTATTATTCTAGATTTCGAATCAAATAATGTACAGATATTTAACAGCAATAAGTATTCGCTTAGTGATTGGATTCCATTCCAGATTCCTGAAAACTCTAATTTTGTGTAATTTAATATTTACGTTATTCTACAGTAGAATACGCCACCATTGTGCTACTGCTTTCGGTCCACAGAAAACTAACAATGCAATGGTACAGAGAGGAATTTACTTATGTAACTTAATTTGTTTGCATTTAATAAAGTACAATCATTTAATGATGGGTTGATCAATATTCAATAAAATATGAGAAATTATTAAATATTTAACATAAGTACCGAGTACGTATCAATATATTATAAAGGCTTAATGCTAAAACTGAAAAACTGCCCTACAAAGGGGGACCTTCAATTTTTTTGCCCTGGACCTCACATTTTACTAAAACGGCCGTAATAACATAATCACAGTTGCTTTATTATTCGCGTTATAAAATAAAGTAATAGTTTAGAAAGAAATGTAAAGTATTTATTATAAGAAAGAAATGTAAAGTATTTATTATAAGAACACTGTGTTCTAAGGAACGAAATAATCTTGAGAAAAAAGTCTCAATATTAAAAAAATGTCATTTGTGTGAAATGTTAATTAAATACTAATATAATTAAAATACTATATATCTAAATCTGAGATTTGGTTATCGTATTTATTAACCGTTTCATTAATATTCATGCATTGGCAAACAAAATGGAATCACCAATACTGTAACTATATTTGTTCTGTACATATTAATTGGTGGTGGTTTTCCATCTTCCTATTCGATGAACTCACACATTTAGGATAGCTCATCTATAAACATCAAGCTTATTTCTGCATATTGATTTAAAAGAAAACTATTTTATGCAAAGCCACTGGTTGTCTCCCAAAGCTGCATAAAAACATCTCGAATTTGTGATTTAGAACACTTTACTTATTTCTCCTGTTAATGTATGTGTATGTGGATGTCTGTATATACCGTCTGTCTGTGCGTCGTGGCGTAAGACAGACATATTGGTCTCCTGGGGACTGTTGAGGTTAAGACGTTGGAGAGAGAGAGAGAGATAGAGAGAGAGAAAGAGAGGATAGGTGCAAGTATAGAGAAAGACGAATATACGTATAAGGAAAGTGGTCACCAAGGGGTAGAATGGGGAAAACCATGAGAGGACGATGAGAGAGAGACAGACGAATCGAGACGATTGTTAAGATAGAAAAGAAGGATACTCGTGAAAGAAAGATAACCAAGAGAAGGAAAACATATTGCGAGGAGGATAGAGGAGACAGTAAAGAAGGAAGGGAGCATGTTGTATGTTGTATATGAGTGGGTTTAACTAAGTTAAGTGTGTGTGTTTTGAGGAAAGAACGCCCTTAGGAAACGTGGTGTCACAGGAAATAATAAGGTTTTGCGAAAGAGAGATTGTGATGTGGAACAACGAACAGAAGATCGTAGTTACAGACATAATTTCTCAAGGGTTTTCTCTTCTAATCTGGAGTTAATGCATTGCTATTGGAATTTTTATCAATTATATGAAAATACATTTTTTTTTCGCTACATTAATCTTTTAGCGATACCCACACCGGGGGGCACGTGGTCTAAGGGCCAATCAAATTTAGTATTATCTTCCAGTAATGGGTTGTTTGTGGTTTGAATCCCACCCGGGCTTACTGGGGGTATTTTTTTAAAAAAAATGTTTCCGCAGCTTCCTCCACGCCAATTCGAATAAGTCTACTTTAAAGTCTACTCTTTTGCTCCATAACTCACTGATCTAATTTATATAAATATGCGTATAGCTCGGACGGGAATTAAGACGTGCTAGGAAAAAGTTACTACGTAATATTATAGGTAGGACTGTGGAGACTAACTTAGAGAAAATTATGTATATATATATATATATATATATATATATATATACTTGAAAAAGACTCCATGGTTTCAGCCCACAAGCGAGCTATACCTACCGAGCGGCCGTCGTATGTTGACTAAGATAGTGCCAACATTTGAGGATTGAGGGTGTCAAATGGTAAGCAAAACGAACCCTCTGACCATTTATCTCAGTTTTATAGACACTAGCAGCTACTTCTTTATTCAAGTAGCCTCTCATTTGTCCTCACGAGGCTGAGTTTGAACCCGTCTACTACTTTACAGAAAAATCTGGAAGTGACAGGGATTTAACCCAGGACTTCTGGGTATGTAATAATAATAATAATAATAATAATAATAGTAATAATATTTAGCAGCGCGTCTTACTACCCGTTCGGGTTATACGCTTAAGTACTAATTACGCTAATGGATTAGGAATTGTTAGGGTTTGAATTTAGAGGAAATGAACCCGCATTTGCGTGGAGGGAGAATTGAAAACCATTTAGGAAACACCCCCCCCCCCCAGTTCACCTGACCGAGATTCGAACCTCGATCTCCCCGTCCTCGGCGGTAGAGCTCAACACGACTAGCGCGTTAGACAACTACGCCACCGAGGCGGGTCTGGGTATGTAGCCGGGAACTCTGAACACAAGATCACATAGGTGATCCCAGCCTGTATAGATGATTATAAAATCACCGAGATAAATCATATGTGGCTAAATAATCATCTGTGCAACAAGCAGGGGTTTGAACTACAACCTTTCCGTTTAGAGCACTTCACCACGATGTTTTAAAATATAGTTTTAATTAGGGGTGCGCGAGTACTCGAAAATTTGAGTTCGAGTCAATCTTAAATAGAACTATAATCAAAGATTTCTACAAAAATGTTCTCTAAAATTCCTGATTTAATTAATTTTATTCAATTTTAATATACAGTTCCTGTTCTTTAGCAAATAGAGCCACTCAATATTTCCTACTGTCTAGTTTTTAAAAATTGTACAATTATATTAAATTATTTGAAAATGTGTGTTTGTGTGATAATAGGTTTTCCTCCAAAAAATTGTCCTAAAAATATTGCATTTGTACTTATTTATAATTTATGCGTGGTTATATTACAGAAATTAAGCTTGAACTATTTATTATGCAAATATTGCTCTTTACAACTCGAACTCAAAATAAAACTAATTTTTATTCGATATCGACTCGAACTTTACTCGAAGTGTAAAATGCCTACTTGCACAGCCTTAGATTAAATACATCCTAACTCAACCAAAATTCATGTCCCAGGTTTTGTTTGTTTCTGATGCAAGGCACCTGAGCTATGTAGACAAATATCATGGAGAAACTAATCTTTATAATATATATTTATGATATAAAATGTCTGTTTACCAAATCTGAGGGCATATGGATTAAATATAACACTCATCTAGTCTGGTTTATCTGTGACAGATAGGTCAGGTTTCAAATTCCTAACAGTTTCATTGGGTATAGTTTTTCATAATTGGTTTCCCACTCTCCCTCCCATCAAATTTTAGTGCATTTCTCCTAAATCCTTCTTTCTTCATCCCTAAACTATTACAGTAAATTAAAATATTCATATCCTAGAAAGAGAGTTAAAAGCAATGGTAAAAAAAAAATGTAAGTTTTTATAATACAAATTGTATTAACCATTAAGTTTCGGTGACCGCATAGTCTTAAGACCTCACTATCACAATAGACAAGACCGCCAATGATGATTGGGGCTTAATCCTGGTCGAGTGTATTAAGGATAGATTTTCCTAAATGGATTTCACCCTCCCTACACGCAAATGTGGGTACACCTCCTCTAAATTCAACCTTCCGTATCCCTAATATATTAGCGTAATTAGTACGTATTTGTATAACCTGTACAGGTTGTAAGACGTCGTGCTGAAACAGGGTTCCTACGTGTCATGAAAAACATTAAATTTAAAATATTTCTTCCAGCCCTGGAAATGTTATGGAATTTCTCTTTTTTCCAATCTTTTCCTGGAATTTTTTTAGGTTGACCTGGAAATTACTGTGTCCTCCTTTTTCTTTTAAATCGCTTTAAATTATTTACCAATCCAATGAATCATTCATTAATATAAAACTAGGTTGTATAATTGTCATTTTTATAAATCTTATTTTTGTTTTGTAATTTACAATGCACAATATGACTGATTTAAAGTGCACTTTCTAAACTGAATGAATACATCTGCACATGACTTATAAACTAAATAACATCTAGAACAGACAACATACAGCCTCCAGCCGTTAACTAATCACTCGAAAAGGGGAAACCCACATTTCACCAGTGATTATTTGCAAGTGAGTTCATGCCATGTTTAATTTTTACTTTCTCGCTATCTTACAGGTAGATAAATTATTATGGTTGTCAAAAAAATAGAACTCAAGATTTTGATGAATCTTGATGTTTCATGGCTCCCTGAATCCGAAAAGTGATTTTTGAATTTATGTCTGTCTGTCTTTCTGTTTGTACCTCCAACTAGAGCCTAAACTATTTTACCGATCGGGCTAAAACCTGGTATCTAGGGTTTTCATAGGGTTACCCCAAAAGTTTTTTGGAATTCGATATCCACCCTAAAATTAAGGGTAGTTTACTGAAGGGCAAAAAGAGAAAAAGTCAATTTTCTCAAAATTGACTCTAACGATTTTGATTAAATTTCATTTATAAACATTTATAAATATTCTAAACAAAATGGCTACTCTCAATATTTTGGAAAAATGACTTTAAGGGCACCGGATTGATGCGTAAATTCTCATTTTTTATCATATCTCTTGAACTATTTGAGATATGAAACTACTTATCATTACAAATATGTAGATCTATTTATAATACAAATATTTTATTCGAAACGAATTTTTATAAAACAAATAACTTTCAAGCTATACGCAAATATATATAAAAATTTTAACTTTTCGAACACTAAAGGTAAAGTATTGCGACCGTAAAAAAATCTAACCTGAAATGTTGATGGATGTCGACGTCTCATGACCCCCCGATCCCTTAAAAATAGTCTTTGCAATGCTGCCTGTCTGAGTGTGTGTTAAAACTTAAAATTAAGAGTAGGTTTATAAAGGACGAAAGAGAAAAAAAAATCGATTTTCTCAAAATCGGCTCTAACGATTTTGATTAAAGTTCGTATCTAGCCGTTGATTAAGATTATAAATAAACTGGATATTTTCATCTTCCCATGAAAATGACTTTTAGGTTACTTTAAAGAAGCGGAAATTTCCGTATCTCCGCAACTATTTGAGATACTAAATAACTTATAATGGCAAAATTGTAGTACTATTAAAAATTAGAAACCTTTTTATCAAGAGTTTCTGAGATATTGGCAAATATATTAATACTATTTTGTGAGCTTTAGTTGTAAAGATATACTACTTAGGTTTTAAAGCAGTAATTCTCCAATGCCATAGAGTAATTAAATATAATTCTCTCAAAAATTTATGTTATTTTTCCTTAAACCTCTTAGGAGAAATGTTTGTACAGCAATGATCTATCTCCATTTTGAATTCAATAGTCAATATTTACATTTTTTATTGATCAAAATTTATAAATGAGGAATTTAATATCAATGCGCTGACCTGAAGATGTGTAACACCTAATAAAATGTCGAACCGAGGTCAAGATTTTAATATGAAGTGTTGACCGTTGTATACCCAAAATTAATCTTTTTTATTGGTCCAAACATACAAATGAGGACTTTAATCCTTTAAAAATAAAAATTTAAAATTTAAAACGGGGACTCAAAAAATGTTTTACATAAGTATAGTACAATTTATGCTTGGGTTTACTAGTGTATATTATTTAGTTTCACATATATTACAAGTTATGAGTAAATATCTCCATTTTTAAACAGTAGATCGAGAAAGTTCGTGCGGGGTTCCGTACCATTTATTTTGAATAACTCATTATGTCATGTAATGCATTAAAAAATTGATAAAGAAATGTGTAGGTGTAGGGGAGTTGGGAGCCTGCATCAAATAATAGAAAATATATAATGATATATATTTTTTGCCATGATTATTTTATAGAATTGTCTTGAAGGAATTGTATAAAATCCTTGAAAAGTCCTTGAAATTTCCTGGGAAAAAAGTTCATGCTCTTGTTTAGGAATACTGTAAAATATAGTATATAATGTATATATACACATCTAAATAATATAACAAATTGTATTAACCACTAAAATTATTGTTTATAAAAGGCTGATTTTATTTTATCAACACAGTGATACTAGTTTTGCTATCGTCTATCTACACAATTATTTCAATCCAAGCTAATTGATCTCCAAAAGTTCGAGACCAAAAGGTATCATAATGTCTATCTCCTTTGGAGCGCGTCAACATCCCCTTCACCCATTATGCCACCTGACTGGAACACTGTAATTGCGCCTCCATGTTGTATGCTTTCATTCGTTGAGAGATGAGCTCCTGTTACACTTCTGAAAATCGATTCCCTATCAACTAAAATTCCCCGTCACCACAATGCGCCATGTCAAGGGGCTGGCTTGTAATTAACTTCCCATCCTGTGTGTGTAAAATGGGGGATTACTGGAGTTTCTCGAATGGGGAATTAGGAGTTCTGGGGTTACCTTAAGTTTAATTTCAAGGATATATTTTATGCGATTTTGATTCACTGTTTGTCTTCTATTCTGTGCACAGTGAGGCATAACAGACCTTTCCTCTCGCTATTTTAATAACTTACTCATAAATTTTAAGTGTACATATTATTCATATACGAGCACATGTAACTTGGAAAGTTAGCCAAGAATGCCTTATCTCCGTAACGTTTATTTTATAGAAACAAACACGTCATCTGAACGTTCTACGAATATAAGAGGACTGGAGCTTGGAAAGTTAGCAGAGAATGCCGTATTTCCATAACGTTTATTTTATAATATAAACAAACATGGCAGCTGAACGTTTACGAATATAAGAAGACATGAAAGTATATAAATAAACACTGTTAGGTAATATATTAGGCTTTTACCAGTGTGAGTTAATTGAAACTTTCAATTTTCGTCTAGATGGACAGTATTATTTAAAAACAGTGTTTTCCGTACGAAGTCCATGGTCTTTGTTGTGTTAAAGCTGACGCCCCTAGTAGCAATCAAGAGAACTAGCGTGTGAGAGAAAAAATAAAGACCAAACAAGAGAGAGGGAATCATGTTGTATCATTTAAAGGCAGCAAGCTTCGAATTTCATTATCTGTTGATTTAAAAAGGGAAGTTAATATCTTATATTGATTCTGTTATATTCTCAGACTATTTTCGCTTTTCCATTATTATTTCTTATCTCTCTATTTTAATATAATCAGTTTATATCTACAGTTTCAGGAGATTTTTTTTTGTCAGAGATCACCCCTTCTATTCCAGTATGGAACGTTTTTAATAGCCACTGGTGTAAGTGAACTTGCCCAGTTCGAATTTTGTTCGAGGTTATTTATCTTGGCGTCGTTTTAAAGGTGTCATAAATCCACAGTTGTAAATTTTTACCACAAGAGTAGATATTATCAAAAATGGTATTAAAGTCTAAAGTTAATGTGTCAACAGTTATCCCTAGATCCCAACTAAGACTTGGAATGTTAAAGAGGAAATTTTCTAAATATTAACTGTATTGCGAAGATGTCATTTTTCAATATTTTTTTCACAAAATATTTTCAGTAGAAGAACAACTCAATGGGTGAAATATTTCTATTTTTACCTGAGATGTAGATTAGTCCTACCCATTACAAGCCATCCCAGAACAAATATATGTTTTGAAATATATTATAAAACTGAGCTACAATCATCAAAGCTATTTTCCTACATAATGATATGAACAGGTTTATATTTTTATTTATTTCACATTTGTCAACTTTCATTGTCATGATTTTAGCCGTTGTTAAACTCGTAATATTTTATTCTTAAATTACAAGAATATAGTTTTCCAATCTTAATTATTTGATTTAAATAATTAGGATCATAATAAATTTTGGTTAGTTAGTCAATAAAATGTATTTCTATTTATTTCCACTTAATGTAATATTTTAATATGCTTCCCTTAACATTGCTAAGTGAACATTGTTCACAGATCTAGAATTTAATATAAAATATTTGACATTTATTAATATTACCACATTGCAAATAATTTTGCCAAACCCTTCCTTCACCTCTGACAAGATGTGTATTAATCACAACTTGTGAATGTGAGGAATGCCAGGCCTCCACCGTGGTTCAGATTCCACGTTAAAATGTAGGTCCTCCATTTCATCTCACAATCACCCCACCATTGCACATTAGCGTAAGTGCGTAAAACCCGAACGGGTAGTAAGACGCGGTGCTAATAATAATAATAATAATAATAATACACATTGCAAATATATGTATGTGGCCTTAAAACTGTCGTTATCGGGGCTCTACAGTCAGGTGATGTTGTTTAACCTAAGATTACATGAATGATCCAACAAATTATATAAAAAAATATTTTTATTTACTTCATGTGTCTCCTTATACATCCACCGCAATAATATTGGAGTGTTTATTTATGTCTAATTTATGTGTTTCCTCTAAATATTGTCCAACTACCAGTGTAAGGCCTAATGAGTCGAGTTGCTATGACAATCAGGTAAGCTCAGCGAGATTGTTCTTAAAAAATTCACAATAGTCCGGAGATTGTAAGAGTTTCGTGCACCAGTGCAATAAGTTTGTTTTGATCCGCCCCTCTTTTTTTTTTCTTAAGTCAAGCTAATATTACATTATATTTATTTAGGACGCTGTGAGAGGTTCTTTTTAGTTAGTTTTTACGAGGGAGGTTTCACACAAGCGTGTCTTTCGTGATCAAAGTTGATATGTACTCGCTCACGTGAAAGAGCATGTTGATTACCCGCTTTGATGTCCACATCATGGTCTAAGGCACCACTCTCGAAATAGATTGGGTTGCCGGTGACGGGGAGATCCTTGTTCAATCCCGGTCGGGTGTACTGTCCTGAAGGTTTTTTAAGACGGTTTTCCTTTTTCTCCATGCAAATGTTTGTATATATCCTCCAAATTCAATCCTTCTCATCCCTAACACATTAGCGTAATTATTAAATAGGTGTAGTAAGGTATAATCGAACGGGAAGTAGGAAGCTGTGCTAAAAAAAAATTAAATGTTACTGTCATCCGCATCGATTTTCGTCTGGTCTAGTGAGTCAATCTTGTTAGTTCATGATTGTCGCCTGCTCTAGTGAGTCACTCTCATGTTAGTTCATGAATGTCGCCTGGTCTAGTGAGTCACTCGTGTTAGTTCATGATTGTCACCTGGTCTAGTGAGTCACTCGTGTTAGTTCATGATTGTCACCTGGTCTAGTGAGTCACTGTGTTAGTTCATGATTGTCGTCTGGTCTAGTGAGTCACTCATGTTAGTTCATGAGTGTCGTCTGGTCTAGTTAGTCACTCGCGTTAGTTCATGATTGTCGCCTGGTCTATGAGTCACTCTCATGTTAGTTCATGATTGTCGCCTGGTCTAGTGAGTCACTCTCATGTTAGTTCATGATTGCCGGGAAATTGGAAGATTGTGGTTAGAATCTCGGTCGAGTATACGTATAGTGGGCGTTATTAATTGGTTTCCCACTGTCCACCATGAAAATGTGAGTACATTTAATCGAAATTTTACCTTATTTATCTCAATTAATATAATTTTTTTAGCAACGTCTCCTACTACCCGTTTCGATTATACTCCTATGTACTAATTACTTTACTGTGTTAGGTATTAGGAAGGTGTAAGTTAAAGGATGTGTACCCACATTTTCCTGGAGAAAGTGGGAAACCATTTCGGGGGAAAACCACCCTCAGTTCAGTACATCCGACCAGGATCGAACCATGATCTCTCCGTCATAGTCAGTCTAGTCTATTGAGAGTGTGTTGCCTTAGGCAATGCGGCTAACGAAGCTTGTCATTTTCATAACTAATAAATGCGTATAGTTCAGATGTAAATAAATGTAGCTGTGAAAATTATCAGTGTAAACGTATGACTATACATACCAGGGTTGATTATTCATAAGGTCTGTGGTTGCACGTGTCCTTCATAAAGTTAACAAAAAAAATTACTACATAGTTATTTGTATTTAGATTACTACATATTTAGTGATTTAATATTAATATTATTTATTAATTTTTCAGTTGAAGGCGATTCTTCACATTAAAGTAATGACGTCAAATCCATTAAAATAATTTAGATTATCTTCTATTTTTTCTGTCATCTTTGTTGATGATGAATAAACATTGTTTTTTGTGCTGTAAACCCTGTGAGCATGAACACGGATCAAATCTGCTGTTTGTGTACTTTACCAAGGTTTTTATACCGAAATATGGCCTACGCCTGGTACACTGGCTGGTATAGCTTAGACTGATATTAAATACGTGATGGTAAAAATATATATTTACAAAATAATTTAGAGATATTTTTTCTTTTTAAAACGAATCTCACTAATGTGTATCAACACAAAAGTTTTCTCTTGTTTATTATTATGATAAGGATGAATTTTGAAAAATGAATCAAGAGCTCTAATTCCTTTCTCTCTCGAGAATAGATATAAATAAAGTAAATAAAAAAAGTGTAAACTAGTTTTTTTTAAATACTAAAATGTATATGAAAATATCAACTTTAGAATTATTCTTAAAGGCTACGTTCCTAATACGTGACAAAAATATTTCTAATAAACATCATACAAACTCTGATTTTTATAAGAAGCCTACCTTCTATCACCAATGTTGATTGAAAATCCCTAAAATTTGGCATTTTAAAAATATGTCTTATTTTATATATTAGCTACTGGCTGGTGTATCCTTTCTTTACATCGGGAATCTTTGAGTAGCTTTGTTCTTTTTTTAGAATATAAGATTAACCAAAGGACAAAGTAGCCAAATTTTAAAATAATTTTTAATATTAATCTTGAATTGGTTTAAACATGAAACATATGCAGGGTGATTAAAAACGCAATGTCAAAATAAGAATGTAATCATTACATTTGCTATTTTTGCCTGAAGCGATCATTAGTGAGTAAAACGAAGTAATATAGGCTACAATATTAATTAAAAGAATTGGATAGAAACTATTTTAACAAAAACATCAACAAAATAATGAACTGCTACGCATCCGGATAAATTCCTAAAATTAGCTACGATATTTCGATTTCTTACCATTCGAAGCTTTTTTTTTTTCCTAATGTATTTTGAAATTTGGAGCACCTTATTTTCTGATTACAATTTTTAAACTTTCAGAAATGTCTTATTATCTGGGGTGGTATTTGGAACTACTTGACAATATATCAATTTAGAACCTACCAAAAAGTGTTATTTTCTATATGTTTTTTAATTTAACATCCCCCCTTCCACATCCTTTCCTAATTCACTAATCATTGTTTTTTAAATTAAAGATTTTCAAACTCTTCAGGTTATTTTGGGTTGTCAATCTACATGCAAGTAAATTACTCAATTTTATACCATACAGGAAAAGTTCTATCATAGGCCCTACTAGGTTTGGAAATTTTTGAGGTTGATGCCCCCTCCTCCCATTTTCTGGTTCTTCCATTTGAAACTTAATTTTTAAGAATGTTTAAGTTGGCTGTTAGCTCTTGCTTGACAAACGTTTAGAAGTGCTCGAAAAATTCACGCAGAAGGACACGACCTTACTTTTATAAACAAGATAAAATTAATTTAATATGTGGTCAAAATGTTCAAATAATAATTCCTTATGGAATACTCTATAATTTATCTTTACAGTATAACATGAACGGGCTAAGAATAAAGTACTGATGTAGTTGTTTTTTTTTACACCATCGGGAAAACATTAATTTCCAGCTTTCAAATAATGGGCTTCCTATGAAAACGAGACTGTAACAATAACAGTGGTCAACTTGAAGTAGGGACGGAAACATTTTTGGATTAGGTACTTATTATAGTAATATATTTTACAAAAACTATTTAAAAACCTGAGAATGACTACCAATAGTTTATTAAAGTAATAAAATTTAAGTTTTATAGAAAGAATATATATTCAATTGCCTTTGAAATTAAACCTAATAGAAATTTAAAAAATATATTTTATAATAGATCCTTTCAATGTACTTAATTTAGGTTTATATCGTTTAGGTCAAAACTTTTGAAGAGGTATATTAATATTATGAATAAGACAAGTACAAAACACGTGATAGCATTAGATCCCGTGGAATGAAAAAACTACCTACCAACCTGTTTTAATATTCACCTACAGTTTAGTCCAAACTCTAGTAATCTTCAACTACCCAGTACATCATATAGTAAGTGGTTTGGCATGAAATGGAGATTAGCTGGTCTCTGAATATGGAGTAAGTATAAAATGAAATTTGGTATGCAGGTAAGTTCAGAAACACTATTAACAGCATTGATACTAAAGGTAAAAATTGGGAAAATGAGTGTAAATAATTGTCTATGTAGATATAATTATATAAGCTACTTAACTACATATAACTTTTTTAGTATAAGGTTTTCAAATTTACAATTTAGAGTAACTTGGTTTAAGTATTGTGAGATAATTACTGATGGTAAATTATAGATAAATATCTGAAAATATACATACAATGTGTGTTAAAACACACCATTTTAATAATTATGTCAGGTAACATTCTATAAACTTTTAATACCATAGCAAACCACTAGAGCGCATCAGAATCTGTCAATAAATGCTCCGATATCCAAAGTTTTTATAGAAAATAATGTTTTTATTACTAAAAAAATTTATAATTGCATCGCGTCAAATTGTATAAATAAATACTATATGTTTTCAAGTGGTTTGTGCTTATTTTAAACAAAGTTTACGATGAACATTAAAACGACTAATTAATTCACTACTCTTGTGTGTTTTTTTTACAACAGAGGGAGAGTTTCTCTTTATTCTTTACTCCTTCTCACCCTTTTATATCTCTTACGCTCACGTACACACACATACACACGCCGTAACCCACATTAAACTCTATTATAAAATACCAGACGGTTGTTAACTTTAATCCCTGGCTTCATTTAACTATCTCATTTGCAATAAATTTCAAACTTTCTTGACCCCTTTCATCCCACTTCTCGTTACACTCCTTTCCAGCCTCCCTATTTTTATTTTTTTTAACGGAAAACAAAACTCTTGTTTTCAACCAAGTTACACCCCCTTAACCTCTCCCTCTTCCCTTTGTTCTGTTTCTATAGTTTGTGGCAAAACCATCAACACTCTTGAAATGTTAAACACTTTTAACTCTAATTTTTACGATGTATACGTTGTTGCTTACTTGAAGGGTGATTATCACGTTCAAAAAGGCTAATTGAATGCTAAATATACAGTAAAAATCTCTAAGATAATTGACTTCCAATATTTAGCATAAAAAATTTAAAAATTATTTGTAAACCTAATCCATTAACAGCATATATAAAAATTACAAATCACTTCCTTTTAGCTTTTAATTTTTATCATCACTCCCTTATTTAGTTTAAATTTTAGGATAAGAATGTGTGAGGTTTAATTTAAATTAAATGTAGCCACGTTTACATTGATGGAGAGTTGGAAACTATTTAGGAAAAAGTCTCCGTAGACCCGGATTGTACTAGAGTCCTTACACCCCCATAACCGTCAAACCAGACTAGTAGGTGCTTGACGTTTATTTCACTAAACCACCGATGTGGGGAACCACTTGTTTAATAAAGCTAAATTTTAAACGTATGCAAAGTGTATTATTGCCATAGAATACATATTGTAATTTGTATTTACTTCAACGGAACTTTTCTTAATAATCAGTCAAAATCTGAATATCACACTCCAACCAAAATGTTGACATTTTCTTACGACCATATTAAAACAATAAACGTGTATTTGTGAGAAATAAATATATGTTCATACGTTATTTTTATATATATTTTAATAACGTTCTACTATTTATATATATATATATATATATATATATATATATATATAATATATAACTATATATAATATATATATATAGCAATAAGCTAATATATATGCATAGGAGGGATTTTATCTTTAGTCAACTATTACCGTCGGTAGTGAGTCTGTCTACTGTAGTTAAGAGTCCCACGCTCGATTCCAAGCACGGCCGAAAAATTAATATTTGGTGAAATTTGGGTTCCCACATTTAAGATAGTTTTTAAATCGTGTACTCATATAATCAGTCACTTTATAAAGTGCAAGTTAAATACCTCAAATAAAACATATATATATTTAGTTTCCTATTTACGTTAATGTTCATGCCAAATTATTTTTGTGTGTTTTCGGATAGGAGCCTAAATACTTTATGGACAAATTCAATATATGATATATTTTTAATGTATGTACTAGTCATAATCTTTAAATCTTATCATTAGAGATTATGTTTACGAGTCAACATGATATTTAAAATATTTACCTCAGTGTCTCCGCGAAATTATTTTAAAATCCAAGAAATGAGTATATTTTCAAGAAGTATACTCTTTATTTTATCTTACAAGAACCAAGTGACATTTTAACATTCTCAAGGTCAAGCAAGTCAAAAAAGAGCTTTAACTTTTCTCATTACGATATTATCTTCGTCCAACCCCCCCCCCCTCTCCACTCTTAATGTTTAGAATTAATATTCCTTTCTCTCTCTCTTCCACACACCCCGTTCATGTCATCTTCTCTACTTTCTCCACTCATTAGTGATGAGAAATGTACACAATTTCCTTAAGGGGACCGTAAACACGACCCTTAATTTCACGCTTGTGTAATTTTAGAAAACTTTTAATTTACATTAGTTCCTTAAAAATGTCATAAATAGATATTGTAACTAAAACACGATTTTATTTTGATAAAATACAAAGTTTCCACTGAAAAATAAAATTAAAACTGTTACAAATAAACTACTTATCTATTTTTTAAATATTTTTATTGCAGTAATATACCTTTTAAATAATATTGCAACTGCACCTCACGATGAATAATACAGAAGAGAATATTGCAATATTCATTTATGCTTAATAAGGTGAATCTATTAATTAATTAGGCAACACCATTGCGAGAAATTAGTTAATACCTGTCAATATGGCTAAGTTGCAAATAATTAGTTTATACCTTTCATGGTAGCAAAGTTTCAAGACATTTAGCAATAGTTTTCAAGGAAGAATAGTTTCAATAATTTTATTTTTAACATCACTTCTTACTATCTATTCGGGTTATACGTTAATGTATTAATTAATTAATTATATTAACGGTTTAAGGGATTAGTAAGATTATATTATAGGAAGTGATAGCGCATTTTCCGTGGAGGGAGAATAGAAAACCATTTCAAAAATTGCCCTCAGTACACCTGACCGAGATTTGAACATTGATCTTCTCGTCAACGGCAATCTAGTTTATTGTGAGAGTAGCGCCTTAGATCATGCGGTCATCGAAGCTCGTTTGAATAAATTAAGTAAGAGTTTTCGAGGTGGTTGCGTTTCAAGATACAAGCTAATACCTGTCAAAGTGTATTGACTAATTTGAAGCTGAAATTTAAATAGGTAAGAAAGTGCGGGCTGTATATACTTTTTTACTTTCTCGCTAATTTAATTTTAATTTAGAAGGAGAATACGGATACACAGACTAATTTCACAAATTTTAGATTTCAGTAGGACTAGTTTTATAAAATTTGCATTAGTTTGACTGATATAGGATATAGCACGAAATATGTACTACAGTGTTACATTTACAATATTTATTTTTACTATACTATAATTATTTTTAACTACAGTAAAACACATTGTGTTAACTACGGTATTTAAAAATAAGCCATCTATTATCTCTTTTAACTTTGAATTTGTTAACCTCATGAAAAATGCTCTACTGTATTTCATTTGACTTAGTTGATTCCCCCTCCGCCCCCGCCACCGTTTTGATAAAATTGTGTTTGGATTATTCGGACTTTTGGACTAGAGTGGTTCAGTCTAACGGGGTTTTACTTAAATAGCAACACTTCGGTGGACGCATGTTTTAAGTCAGGCAATTAAATCTTGCGTGTGATCAATTAATTACCCCACGTAGCCCTTGGACATTGTGATATTCTACTCAGCTTGATTTGAATCAAGACCTTATTTGTTCTCCTTCTAGGTCTACAGATTTGTATGATTTGTTGGTTTTTTTTGTTTTTTTAGGAATTGACTGTTACGGTTCGAATCTCCTACAGTGCTGAAACATGGAAACACTTAACCACGATGCTCAAGCAATCCCAAAAATGTATTCTGTGCTTCCCTACTAATGAAATGTTTCTTTTAAGCATGCGTCTCAATACCTGTTCGGGTTGGTTAATTATACATATATGAAGAGTACAAAGGAAATTTGAGAAATATGTTCCAGGATGACAGCTTTTATTTATCTCAAACCCTTTAAAGAACCCAGCGAATACTTTTAAAATAATTTAAATATGACACGATACCTCTTTTAAACCTAATCTATAGAGTATTAGAAAGTTATCATAATTGTCCAACAGATGGCAGCATTAACCCAAAGCGAGCTAAGACTGGACTTTCCCCCATTTTCCGCTGTACGCTTGTATACACTAATGTGTTAGGGATGAGAAATATTGAATTTACATTAAGTGTACCTGCGTTCTTGTGGAGGGAGAGTTGAAAAGCATTTAAGGAAAATTACCCTCGGTACACCCGATCTGGATCGAACCCCATTTTCATTGTCTTCGGCATTCTAGTCTATTGCAAGGATAGCGCTTTAGAATATGTGGCTACGGAATAATGATTCACAATGAATAATTTTATGGAAAATTAATTTGTTATTCATCTATATAGAATACGGTGGGCAGGACATGCATTATAAATGGAAGAATCTAGAACCGTGTTAAGGGTTCTGACTGGCAAACCCAATGAGAAGATACCATTGGGAAGACCTGGTCGCATATGGAATGATAACATTAGAATGTATCTGAAATAGATAGGGTGTAATGAGGTGGACCAGATAGAACTAGCTCAAGATAGTGATAGGGTGTAATGAGGTGGACCAGATAGAACTAGCTCAAGATAGGGATAGGGTGTAATGAGGTGGACCAGATAGAACTAGCTCAAGATAGGGATAGGGTGTAATGAGGTGGACCGGATAGAACTAGCTAAAGATGGGATAGGGTGTAATGAGATGGACCGGATAGAACTAGCTCAAGATAGGGATAGGGTTGTAATGAGGTGGACCAGATAGAACTAGCTCAAGATAGGGATAGGGTGTAATGAGGTGGACCAGATAGAACTAGCTCAAGATAGGGATAGGGTGTAATGAGGTGGACCTGATAGAACTAGCTAAAGATGGGATAGGGTGTAGTGAGATGGACCGGATAGAACTAGCTCAAGATAGGGATAGGGTGTCATTAGGTGTACCTGATAAAACTAGCTCAAATAGGGATAGGGTGTAATAAGGTGGACCGGATAGATATATTTCAAGATAGGGATAGGATGTAATGAGGTGGACCGGATAGAACTAGCTCAAGATAGGGATAGGGTGTAATAAGGTGGACCGGATAGAACTAGCTCAAGATAGGGATAGGGTGTAATGAGATGGACCTGATAGAACTAGCTCAAGATAGGGATAGGGTGTAATGAGGTGGACCGGATAGAACTAGCTAAAGATGGGATAGGGTGTAATGAGATGGACTGGATAGAACTAGCTCAAGATAGGGATAGGGTGTCATGAGGTGGACCGGATAGAACTAGCTCAAGATAGGGATAGGGTGTAATAAGGTGGACTGGATAGAACTAGCTCAAGATAGGGATAGGGTGTAATGAGGTGGACCGGATAGAACTAGCTCAAGAAAGGGATAGGGTGTAATGAGGTGGACCGGATAGAACTAGCTCAAGATAGGGACAGGTGACCTACTTTTCTTAAGTGAGGCCATGAATTTAAAGAGTTCCTAATTAAATATAATAAATAAATAAGTAATGTTATCTTTTGAAATGATTTTAAAAAAATGAAAATCCCTTCTGTAAAACCCGTAAAAAACAAGGACATTTTTATTGATGGAATAGTTGCAAACTTATACCTATTTTGGAAACATTCTGTTGATAGCGAGAAAAACCTGAATAAGGGTTCCGACTTTTAGATGAGTAATAATAATAATCCAGAACATCTTCCTTCTCTCGGCTTTGGGAGAACTGTATTGGATGTCTGTACAAGTGAGACAGACACGAGAAGGGGTTGAGAGGATGGGGGGGGGGAGATTTCGCGACGCTGCTGACTGTGTGACCCTTCTACCTAACGAACCGTTCTGTTCCATCTCCCCTCCACCCTCCCTTACCCATGTAAAAAAAATAGTAAAAGATATGGGAGAGAGGAAATACGAAGAAACTCACAAGAAACTTCAATAAGAGACGAAAAGGAAAAGAGTAAATAGTTTTAAAGGAGGTGGAAAAATATATTTAGAAAGTAAAATGTGAGTGTAGCTATATATATAAAAAAAAAGTGGTTTAGAGGGGTAGGGAAAATAAAGTTTGAAAGGAAAAGAAGATGCAACCGAGAATATTGAAAATATCGATTTTTCTGACTAGACTAATATTTTTCACTTCGTATTTTCTCTCAAAAACATGCATGCGTGAAATCTATTGAAGTGGTGTAAGTAAGGCTTACGAGCAAGATATGTCGCGATACGCTCTCGCGAACAGCTTGATGATATTGGTAATTAAATATTGTTTATAGTAACACATTTTATAACTTTTATTTTCACAAATTAATATGATACATTCAAGAAATTGCCACAATGGCATCCGCGATTCTTCATCTCGCTCGTTCTCTTGTAGTTAACAAGTCAAGCAAATTAATTATCCCCCCCCCCCCCAAGAGTTTCCTGCCTATAACATCAATTTTGATACCGAGAGCTGCTGAGCTCTTGCGAGCACAAGTAAAACTACCTTTTAAAAAGAAATCAAAATAAACACAGTTTTCAAATGAAATATGTTGCTCTCTTTCTCGCACTCACATTGCGAGGTTTTTTTCTTTAATAATTACTAGAGCTAGAAACAAGCAAACTATATGTTCCTAGCCCGTAGTCTTTGCACGTGTACGGAAGTTTAGCAACAACAGTACAGTGTGACTAATAAATTTGACACGAAATGAATTTAAATACTCCAAAAAGCTATGCAACAAAGCAGGATCATTACAGATAATACCACATATTCATAAACATCAGGGCACTGATGAGAGCCAACGTGAGGATTAGAAAAATGCCAATTAAATACTTTAAAAAAAATTTCCATTCCGTATTTGCACGTCTTTTATTTAGGGAAATTCTTTGCATTTCTTCAAAACTCAATTTATTCGTTGTTCTTCATTTAAATTTGTTCGTGAGATTTTATTTATCTTTGTTCAAATAAGAAACCTTTTTTTTTATATCAAAGATTTGCTAGTTTAAACTCACCTAGGTAGGTTTCATATTTTATGTATATTGGTTACATTCCAAACAAATGTGTATATATCAAGTTTAGGAAAATGTGTCATAATATACAATCGATCTAATATAGGCACTTGAATGGAAATATCACTCATAATTAATCTAATTAATTCATAAGAGAAATCAATGTTATAACTAAATTATATAAAAACTATTTTGCTATTTTAGTTTAAAAAGTTTATAATACCGGTATTTAGTTTGTTAGTATTGTCATACCAAACAATTGAACCGTCTCTACAGAGGACCGAAGATACTCCAGGTATTTTCGGCGAAGGGACGCTGATACATTTATTTCTATATAAAATCTTATGTTGCACCACATAGGACGGTAGATCCGTCGGTCAGTTGAGCATAACGCGTCACTACGCCGACATGAACGTCTGTTATGTTTCGGGCGACCGATAATCCGTTGGTCGGAGAATCGGTCACGTTGCAACTGTGTGTGGTAAAGTGGGAAGCGCCTCACCAAATGATTCTAGGCACAATGTCAAAGACGTGATTGATTTACATCCAATCTACCATGGGCAAAAGAAACATCGCGAATTCTCCTGTGTAGAGTGTCCGATTCAAACGATGGCGAAAGATCCGTTGTAGAAAATACGAGGTGTATCTTCGGTCCAATATGAAACCCAGTACTTTTTTTTTAAGTTAATTAAATATTAGCACCTTTAAACCTAACTGGCACCGTGGTGTTGTGGTCAGTACACCTGGCTACGAGTCTAGGGGTCCTGGGTTCGATTCAAGGATGGTACCGTGGGTTTTCCCCCTAAAGGGGAACTACTCCGAAGGTCACCAGATTATTATTATTAATTATTATTATTATTATTATTATTATTATTAGCACCGCGCCTTACTACCCGTTCGGGTTATACGCACTTACGCTAATGTGTAATGGTAGGGCGATTGTGAGATGAAATGGAGGACCTACAGTTTAACGTGGGATCCGAACCACGGTGGAAGCTTGGCATTCCACACATTCACAAGTTGGGATTAATATACGTCTTGTCAGAGGTGAAGGAAGTGTTTGGCAATCAGATAAATCTGTGCCGGGACCGAGAATTGAACCCCGGACTCTCAGCACAGAAGTCTGACACCTTATCCCTGGTCCGCCAGGTCACCAAGGTCACCATAGTCTGGTTAATTAGGTTTAAGTTAGTTTTACGTGTTTCGACTGTTTTCACACTTTTATACTCACTATCACCCTCATACTCGTACTATCGGGACATGGAAAGGATGTACGATCAGTACATTCGGGAGTACTCTAGGCAACGGTAATTAATTAGTGCTGGCTAAACGAATGATCTTTGCCCAGACGCGCAATATTACGCCTATATTATTACCCAAACACTTTTGTTAGTTGCATGATTTTAAATGTAAACATAAAGTTATCAGAGAGTTATTACTTACCTACTTTCAATAAAGTCTCTTTTCCTTCTCTTTAAATAAAAATCATTCTCCATTATTCTTTATTTAGTCTCTCTCTTCCAATATATTAATTCCACATATCCGACCCTCCAAACAAGCATTGTAAAAAGCTAGTTTCACTGGACATATTCTGTGGCAACGAATAAGTATTTTATATTTTAAGGAACTACATGGGTGAACATCAAAACATGCAATTAAAACGCTTGCATAGTTCCCAAACCATATATTTGGAAATTCCATTCATACACAAAGCTGTGCGCGTCTCCAACCCCACATCTCTTTCCTGGTAAGTTTTATGTATTTAAATGGACGATTATTTTACGATGATGGACTAGATGGAGTTATTAAAGTTCTTCTTGTGGTTTTCACCCTCCTGCTACGATGAAGTTGTTTTGCCAGATTTTCAAATATAACATATAAAAAGGATGAAACAAGGACCAGAAAAAAAAACCTTGTTTTCTCAACCCCAACTTCTACTTTTATTTTTATTTCCACTACATAAATACAACTTTTACAATTTTTGTACATCTCGGAACTAAAACGTATTCCTTAAAAAAAAAATTAACAGTAGTTAAGATTCTGGGTCTTAATAACTACATCCGAGACAAGAGTTGTAAACGGGTTAATCTAATGGGACCAAGATGATGAGAGTGTTTAAGACGTAAATAACCTGTAGGGCCTATTTGCGTGGAGAAATGAAGTGACATAAATAGGGTTCGATTCCAGGCAGAGTGCAGTGGGCACTGTTTATATTTTGATTAGTTTTTTTTTTAATATTCTTTATTTTTAGTCAATGCGGTTGCATTTACTCTAAAACCCAGTTACCATTTCAAATAATAAAAATAAGCAAATTATTGCCCTTGTGGTAAACGTATTATCAAAATATTTAAAAATATATATAATCCAATATTGTGTCTTAACTCTAATTTAATCTAATAATCTTATCAAGAGTATTTTAACAAAAATATTATTTTTCCCTGGTTTCTTAATTAATCCATGGCACTAAAACTCTAAAGCTCATTACAAAATAAACCACCTATTCCTTACATGAGTTAATTACATCCCCTCACTGCACCCAATCTATTTCAGACCCATTCTATCTCATAGGAGTCTTTTTTTTTAATATTAAATTTTAATTTCGTTAAATAAATGTTTATTTGCTTAAATAATAAATATTAAATTATTAGTTTTTATTATTATAGTGAAAATAAAATATTGTCTATTAAATATATATATATATATATATAAATATCCCATAATTGCCAATGTGTTCATAATAATCTTTATAAAGAGTTAATTTGTCGCTTTTACAAGTGGAAAAACGTGACATCACGCCCCAAACAAATTTTACAACTTCGTGTGGCTCCCATCAGATAATGCTTGATATGTTAACTTAATTGCTAGAGTCCTGTTAATTTCTCACAGATTATCTCTCACTGACTTTTGTCCCCGATTGCTTTTAAATAATGTATTCGCTATTTACAGGTTTGTTATCTAGTATAGATGTCAAGCTACGCCCAATCTAAACATTCATTTAATGTAGTCCAAATAAAAAGGCATAAGATGTTTAAATATTAAAAAAAGTTATATTTTTTTAAATATTATAAAAGTGTTCTCTGAATTTCATAGCGTCCAAGCATGGAGTTTAAAATGCATAGTAAATATATTGCATATGTCTGTCAATATATTTTGGCATACAAACTTTACATAAAGAATTGATATGTGCCAAATTAAAAGTCTCCCTAAAAAATATTAAAATATATAAAGGATTCTATAAGTACACTCGCATTTTATATCACCCCAAACGACACTAACTAAAAATTCGTACTTCATGGGAGCTCCTGTCAAAAAAAAAAAAAACTTACACGTGTAAAAATATTATCTAAAACGGATATTATGTTGATGATATCAAATTTATGCGAAGTATTTTAAGAATACTAAAGAAGTAATATAAAAATGTCATTACATGTACAAAGCGATTCATGTTTAAAAAAAATGTAATAACTATTCCAACACAACACCAATAAAAAACAATTACTCAGTTAATAGCATATATTATATTTCAAATAAAATTATGACGGTGGTTTTATTTTAATATTATAAACGAGATACTTTGCAAATACAAATTAATTGATATCAATAAATCATTTTGCTAGTAGTTCGAAACTTGTATACATAATTTTTAATACAACTGGGGAGTGGAGGAGGTTACATAATTATGAGATACATACCGTGTACACATAAGATATTGTTAGGATAATTAAGTCTCTTAGATTACGGTGGGAAGGACACGCAGCGTGAATGAAAGACTCTAGAACCGTATTCAGGGTACTGACTATTAGACCCAATGGAGTGAGACAATTAGGAAGACCTAGACGCAGATGGGAGGATAGCATTAGAATTTACGTGAAAGAGAGGGGGTCTAATAAGGGGGATTGGGTATAGCTAGCTCAAGTTTGTAAATGCGTCAATGAACTTTCTAGTTCCTAATGACACAGAGTAAGTAAGTAAAATTGCAGAAATCCGTTCATTTATTTGTCTTATTGCACCCTTCAACAGGAGATTACTGCCTGAGTAAAAACAATAACTCATGAACAGCTTTGTGAACCTACCCCCTAAGAAAACCTAATCGAAAATCGTCAGTAAATCTCAGGATATAAATTATTGTTATTCACTACCAACCGTTCATTGAGGGCTAGAGGAGACCGTAAACTTAGGGTTATACATGAGAATAAGTGGCATTGTATTATAATATCAAAATTTTCTTAGACTTAGAACCAAAGCTAGTGTATTGTTTACCAATGTTTATGTGGATTTTTTTTAGTATTTGTCTGGACAGAGCTTTGTATCTAGCGTTTGTAGTAATAATAATTACAGTACCTTTTCCTAATTATAGTGTTTATAGATCTTATAAACTTTACGATGGCGCTAATGTTTTAAGGGGAGGATATGGTGTTTTAATCTCCATTGATAACTTTATTTCTCGTGTGGACAGAAGATTGGACGAATAAAATAAAATGAATGTGTCCGGGATAAAATACCCACCCTGACTTGGCCAAACACTTTCGATTGATAACTTATATCTTTCCCTTACCCCCAAACACCAGTCGAAACAGGTTGCAACTACTTTTAATTTCTTGAAGGAGCTTTAACCAATCGTCCTTATCGTATACTAATATTAGTGATTTTAATTGACCTAAGATTGATTGCTATAATCACTACATTAAATTAAAATATATTTTACTTTCCTCAACTTGTATAGTTGGTTTATATCAATTTAGTAGCACAGAATATAACAACGCTAATCTTTTAGACCTTGTCTTTGATAATTTTTACCATCTCTGGTAGCATACAGCCCCTAATCTCTAGTAAATATCAATTTATCTCATCCTACCATACTTGTAGAAATATATTCACCCCATATCATAAATACAAATAATATCCCAATAATTTTTTAGATTACTCTCATGGTGGTTACTGTAATCTATGCAACTCTCTGGCAGCAATTGATTGGGCGTGTGTTTACTCAGCTATTGATTTCAATAATACTACTGAGAATTTCACTAACAGAGTTCCCCATTCATGTTCCTAAAACAACTACTAAAAATTAGTCTAATATTTACAACATAATGTTATACATAAGAAATAAAAATATGATTTCAAAAAGAATTAAAAATGTCAAATTCTATACATATGTAAAATTATCGTAAATTAGTGTTAACGAAATTTACCTATTAATAGAGCCATCTGGATGAACTTTTTTTAGCGCCACATCCTACTACCCATTCGGGTTATATATACTCCACGGACTAACTTCATAAGAAACCAGCCTCGAACAAACCCAAAGATTTTGGAGATATGTCAAAAATAATTGTGTAAGCAGAGCCTCTAAGTGTTATGATTTCAAAATTAATGGAACCAAATTTATGATCCTCCTTTAATAGCAAATGAATTTAGAAAATATTTCAGCTTGGTGTATTACTGCGCTTGCATTGTTCTATTATGAAGACACATGTGTCCCTGTATCCTAGCCCCATCACTTCCTTGGCTGGATCTCTAACTATTAAAAATTAAGTTTATTTAGTTGTGCTCGGGTGGATGTAATCTCAAATTTAATCGTTAAATGTTGTTCTTATCTCTTAAATCCATTGTTGGCATATATTTTAATCTTAGTTTATATAGTTAAACATTCCTTATAGTGTGGAAAATTTCTATAGTCCCTCCCATACATTAAAATCTCCTAAAACCAATGTTTGTAGTTATAAGTTTAAATACTAAATACTTTCTCTGAAGTATTTGATAAAATAATACATAAGCATACATTTCACTAGTCAATAAACATACTTTCTGAAAATCAATATGAATTCCTAAAAAATAAAATTACCGTAACCAATTTCTGGGTCATGTTGCCCCTCAATTCTCTACACAAGGTCAGATTGGTGCAATTTATATTAACCAAAGTAAGGCTTTAGATCTGCGTCCAAACAGTATAATTCTTTCAAAACCTACCATGTTTTTTCCGTGGGCTTATTGATTAGATTGGTAAGTAAAATATTCAAACTAACTGATGATCTCAAACAATTCATAAACTATAATTCACTATCTGATTACTTTGATTTGCAAATAGACATAAATGGTATAGTTGATGGTCTACCGAAAATGGAAACTCAATTTATAAATTTAAAACTAAGTTTATATCCTTCAACAGGAAAACCACCCTTGCTTGTTTCACTTATAAACCTAATTTTGATAAAATTGAACGCTCTATTTAATTAATTACCTAGGGGCTATATTAAACTTTAATCTCTACTTTCACCATCATGTTGATACTATAGTTTATCACGCTCTTAAATTACTTGGCCTTAACAAATACATCACTTCCCCATTCTCTAAAGTTGACTGTATTATAAGATTGTATTTTGCTTTCGTCAGATCCAAGTTCGAATATGCTAGTATTGCGTAGAATTCCATCATCTTAACTCTCTCAAATTGGAAAGTGTTCAACGCAAATTTGTCGCTGCTTGCTATAGTAAATCTTTTTTAAGATTATTTTAATGATTATGTTAGGATTCGAAACCTTTTAGGGATCCAGAATCTCTTCTAGGGAAGAATCTATTGGAAGTCCCTTATTGTTTTGTTTTTAACATTTTTAATAGTTATATTTCTTTCCATTCTACCCTCAAACCTGTGGGAAGTAGTATGCCCTCTCGTGCTTTTCATAATCCTAAAATATTTATATCAATAACTCTTATAAACTCTCAGTCGTTGTTTAAGCAGTGTTAACCCAACTACCAGAAATTGATTTTTACCATGAAAGAAGAACAAAATTAGAGATGTACTTGATGAATACCTATATCATTAATTAATATTTGTTTGTTTATTATGTCTTTTTCTCTAAAAAATATTCCTTAATCATCTTTTTTCTTGCGTTCTTCATTATATTTTAGCTATTAATTTTTTTCATTTTTATCATCAGTATACAAAGATCGTGTGTTTATTATTTTCTAATTTTCAATCTATATTATGTTGTTCTGTTTCTTTAGTACTAGCCAGTTAGAGGTTCTCACTGTTGTTTAGCAATTAATTTAAGGAAATTAAAGGAAATTATATTTATTTAGAAAAATTTAATTTAATGTCATAAATACAATTATATCATAATACAAAACTAAATGTGTTTTATGAGTTAAAAACTCATTTCCAATATTGTATAATTAAAAAGGTTGGCGGCAGACGATGTATTTGAACAACTTTAAAAAAAACTTTAATTAACACTACTAAAAAATTACTAAACGGTTGTTTGCCATATTTTAAAAATTTGTTTTTACACCACCTGGTTATTATATTTATTTAATTTTAAATAGCTTGTTTACACAACACTTCGTAAAAATGTATTTTTCCACTTAAAAAATGCGTCCCTTAATTGAAATACCCGTAATGAGGTGTTGTTCTTAGGATGGTACGAGAATATAAATAACACGTTAATAAACAACAGCGCACAAGATTAGAAGGGGAGTTAGAAGAATGTAATTAATTTCATACTTCAATAACATGCTTGAGTTGAAAGTTGTACTTTATCCTTCTTTTCCCTTTGCCCACAATTTCTCTCTCCAACCTGCCCCCCCTTCCTTTAACAACCTTTAACTCACCGAACTTTGTTAGCGCTTATGATTGTTGATGAATATTATGGTTTCGTGTTCAGTCGGTAGACTGATTTTATTATATTTTTCAGAAAGTTGTTGTAAGACACATTTATTTTATATTCTTTAAATTTTGTTATTTTAGATTTAGTTTCCTTGAGAGTATTTGAGTAATACTTTTTCAACTCATTATTAAAATATATTTTATTACTATTTTGTTTATGTACTTTCATAATAATAATTTTAATTTTGAAATAGTAATTATAAGTTAAATCGTTCAAATATTTGCATATTGAATATAAAAGTCTTTAGGTAATGAGAATGAGGCAGATTTAATAATAGTACCTTAAATACTACAGTGCAGCTGCAATATTAAATTTCACTAATAATTAATTAATACTAAAGTACCGGTAGTATTTTATCTTAATACTTACGTCCTCTTTTAAATAATACTAAATTATAAGTTTGATTAAAATTATATCATGTTAGTTATGTTTCAGAAAATATAAATGTCCATATTATGTTGATATTAATATTTTCATTTTCTTTTCCTTTGCTAAAGTTCTTATCATCAATTCCGAGAGCTGTAATACGTGAGAACAAAGTATATATAATTACAAATCAAACTAATTACTATTTAACACAAAATACTGAAAATAAGGACAGTGAGAGGAAGATTAGAACTATGGTTTTTTTAAATAAAACACAATTGCAATGGTAAAAAAAACTGAGAAAAAAAGGAAAAGAAAGATCGATAAATCTTAAATCTTAAATCTTATTGAATATATTATTTGAATAAGCTCTAAATACTAAGGTTTTAAAGAGATTTAGAACCTAAAAGTTAAAAAAAAAAAACTTTTAAAATTGAAACGTATCAAAAGTAATTTGTGAATAGTTGTCACTTCGCACGCCTTTCTTACATTCCCCATTCTACCCAACTTGCTCACTTGTGTTCCAACTTAAATTAATACGTCATATTAGTTGACGAGTTGACAGATTATAACTAATTAATCTTAGCAGTTTCTTGTGCTATAATTATTATGTTGTGACAGTGGGAAGTAATGGATGTTATTTTGCCATGTTCTAGGAGTTTCACTCGTGAAAATAAAAACTACCATAAGAAAAAATAAAGGGATGTTTTCAAAGAAAAAGTGCACTAAATAAATGAGGATCACAGAATAACCCGTTGTTAAAATGTAATATAGATTTTTTATTCGTGGATCCAGCTTTTTTTTTTCGTGGATTGAGACTTTTGGTTTGGAATGACAGTATAGGGCAAACCATAGTATTTATTTGTTTTTTGTTTTTTAAGTTTTGCTCGTTGTAAAAATAAACAAACCAAGATATCAAAGCAACTGGTTATGTTATATTCACTGTGTATGTTGTATCATATATTGTATATAATATTATTTACAGCAACAAAAAACTATTTAATTTTGTAACAAGCTAAAAAAGTAAATAAAGTAAGTATACACACACATGTGTATGCATATGGTTACTGATGAAATTAAAAGTATCCTCATTCTCGTAGACAAAACCTCTTTGGGGAAAAAGAGACTTTCACCCAATTTAAAAACAAAACACACACCATGGGCTACAAAGGACAACGTAAATTGTTGTGTGGGAATCTGTGGAAATTTGTTTTTTACCTCCTTATGGATAACGTGGAATGAAAAGCATTGGGTTCGGTAATTCCCTATTCAAAGCACAAAGCTACACTTCACTTTCCCTTTCTCTTCCTAAACTTACTTTATATATATATTATAATATATATATGATGATGTCACCGTCGTCGGGATGGGGTAGAAGTGTAGATGCGATGCCATATTTGAAGTAGTGCAAGAGAATGAAGGATATTTGGCGAAGAATAGGAATAAATTAGAATAAAACAAATGAAGAGTAAATAGGGATAGTCAAAGGAATATATTAGAATAAGTTACAACAAATATCCACGTATCATCTGTAATCTCTGCAATTAGAAACAAAACTAAATAAAGAAACCAAACGGAACGAAAGTGAAATACGTGCTAATCTATGGGGAATAGAAAGAGTTAAACTTTTTTTTTTTCTGGAGGAGTTAAAATGATGAAATTAGAAGGAAAAAATTTATGAAGGCTCTCGTATGAGGAAGCAACGACTAGAAATAAAATGATAGAAAGATAATAACTCAATTTTATTGAATGTTAAAAATCATTCAAATAATATGGAATAATAACAACTGAAATAATATTAATATATACTGTATAAATACATATGTGACGGTTAAAAAATATCCAATTCAGATAATATTTATACAACAATGTTGAATTAGATTATAAATCATTTTAAAAATTGTGTTTTTCTAGCTGATCGATGTTCACCTAAAATCATATACATGTCATTGATTGTATAAGTATAATAAAGCAACCCTTGATAATGTAAAACATAGAAACGTTTAATAAAAAGAGCAACATTGGAAATTGAAAATACCAAGGCGATTGCATTTTTAATAAATTGTCACCTTATTTGGTAAATTTTTACTGCATTTTTACAAGTAGAAAACTGAGCATATACAAAACAATCACACTTATCCTCTGCTTTTATTTTAAGCATTTGTATGAATATTAATTTTTAAATCTTGTGTTATGTTCATAAGCCGTGTTTTTCTTGGTTCTTTGTTTCTTTTCATATGAGAAAAACAACTGTTCACAAATGTATGTGGTATAAAACTTTGCATATATATGTAGCGCAGAATTTTTAAAAAATAAATAAAATTGATTGCTATTGATGAATTGTGTATACATATTATTTACATCAAACTTACATGTTAAATTTATCAAAATCGTGTCTATTATTTAGATTTCATATTTGCAAAATGGTGTATTTATAAGAATTAATAGATATAGAATCAGGCCGCATTTTATGTTGGTTCAAATTAAGGCTGGAGTGAAGGGGACGCCAGAAATTTTTTTTTTACAGTTTTTATAAAAAGACCTTTATGGCAAAATAAATAAAAATTTTTAAAAAAAGTTAATTTTTTTCAGTTGTTGATATCAACATTTTTTATATAATAACGGCATTAGATAATACAATTTTAATGAAAAGAAAATGTTGTCGTTATATTTAAACTGCTTAGAATACCAACCATGTGGATAAAATTAAACTCTATTTTCTCTATTTTTCTACTGAAGAAATTTTTTTTTCATTTTAGTCAAAAAAAATTGTTCCTTACAAAATTACAAAAACACTGGCCTTATCTCGCGTTCCCTACATCCCCCATTTAATCTTCACATGTTACATTGAGCCAGAAATGGGCCAAAAGGTTTACTGCTTGATGTGGGCATTATAGCACATCAAGTAATCCTGGATTTTTTTTCTCTCATAATTTGCCCTTATTGCTGTTGTATATATATAGAGTGCTAATTCTAGAATTTTGAAGTTTGATTTTTATAAAAAATATAAACTAAAACGAGATTTAGGCCCATTTTAAAAAATATCCCTGTATTTAATTCGTGACGTAAAATTTATATTTTAGCTTTAATTTTTTATAAAAAAACTCTTTTATTTATTTAGTATATTAAACATTTGCTTTTTTATCTAATTTTTATCATTATTAATGTAATATATATTTGAATTATTATATATTTATCAATGCTCGCTTGTTAGTGGTCTTTGTACTGTTAAAAATAATCTCCGCATCCATATAATTACTGTTCATAGCCATAAAATTTAAATAGATTTAAAACTATGCAATTTATTGAGGCATGTGTTTTAAACAAATAAATGGTACGGTGCACACGTTGCCTTTCTCGCTACTTTGTCTAAAAATCGAGATAATATTAAACTCGTAAAATACCGTGTGGGAAACAAAATATTATACACTAGTGTAGAAACATTTCACCAAAGAGCAAAAATGATATAATGTACACTGTCACAGAAACATATTGAGGAAAAAGTAACATCTCTGTTCACTTAAAAGTGTAACCATATTTTTTTTTTTTAATATTTCCAATATCTCAGAAACTATTGGTTTTATAAAAACATGTCTTGGATAAAGGTTTATTTTTAATATTTCTTCAAATTTGCAATGAAAAACTATTTCGAATCTAAAGAGTTACAGAATTATAAAAAAACTGTATATTTCCGCTTATGTAAAGTGCCCTCAAAGTCAATTTCTTAAGAAGATGAGTTGCAATATTTGGTTTGTTATCTTAAACAATGCACAGATATATGAAATTTAATTAAAATTGTTTGAGTATATTTTGAGAAAATATATTTTTTTTCTCTTTTACATATCAGTAAATTATTATCCCTTAATTTTTAAGGTTGGATAGAGAGTTCCTAGAACTCCTCTGAAGAATCTTATAACAATCCTAGATACCAGGTTTTAGCCCTATATTTTAAATGGTTTCGGCCCTAGTCCCAGCAACAAAAAAACGGCATCGTAAAAACTAATTTATCGGGTTCAGGGGACCGTGAAACGTTGACATGCATTAAAAATTTTGTTCGATTTTTTTTGACGATGACAATAATTTCTCTACCCAAGGGGTGCGAAAAAGTAAATATTGGGATTGTTATAGTTAGAACGCATTCAATAGTGTAAATTTCTTAGTTTCAAACCCATGGCATAAAAAATGACATAAATATTTGAAATACATATCATTATAACACTAAAAAGTAGAGTGTAAACATTTTTTAAAGACTTAAATTTATTGTGGATATATTTTCCAAGGAACATGAGAAACTTTACAATTATAATGGTAAGTAAATTAAGCAAATTACGAACAAAACGTGTTTCTAAAAAGTAGCTTGAAACAAATATGATGACAAATACACCGCCTAAGGCTGCCTTTAATATAATAAGGATTTGTTTTAATATATTGGAAAGTCACCTTAGCTTAAGATATAATATTAAACAGTTTGGAACATGGAATAGCTCATAAATAGTGATTGTTTTGAAAGTGACAAATAAAGTCTTACTTGTATGTTTAGTTTACTATGCCTTCTAAATCAAAATGTCATATTAAAAAAATATATCATTTAGATTAATTTTAAAACTCTTCTTGCTAATATAGATTTACTTATTTGTCATGTCTGGATGATATTCTGAGTTTTAAGCTCTATAATGGTGTATCTTATTTTCTTCTACATTTTAGTGATCATATCATATAGCTATAAATAACAATTCTAATTTATATATATATATATATATTTACACAATCAAAGTATTCAAACTATGAAATATTTCTTAGGTTTGAACTTTCTTATAAATCAACTTATATAATATTGTTAGCAACCTAAAAATATGTTTGGCATTGATCTTAGCTCTGGCTTTGTTCGTGAATATTTAAATATAATACATAAATGTTAGTATAGTGTATTAAATTATAGAAACTAGTTACATCACATTTTGCTTATAACATTTAAAAATATGTATTTTTTACTATACATATTGACAAAACTATAAAAATTGTGTTAACTTGAGTTTATTACTTACTCTCTTTAAAAAGTGACAGTTGAAGAACATATGGTTTTACGTATTGAATTATGAACGTGGAACTAGATACTTTATAAGATAAGTTTTGTCATCGTATGATCATCACACATAGTTACACATAATGGCCTCTGGATATTTCAATCAATAGTTCCACGCTGTTCTACACAGAAACACCTCTATCATTAAATACTGACGTGTGTTCTGTGTACATAATCTGTTACACATCGATATTGAAAACAATAAAACATGCATTCGATTATGAAAGTTCTGAGATACCGTAGTGTATGGTGTAACAGTTCTGCGGCTTTGAAATCAAATTATAAGATTGTGTACCTATAGTTTCGTTTGAGTCGGACAAAAATTAAAATTTGAGAAATGTAATATTCCACCATTCTGTAAGCTTATAATTAATTTTATATAATAGTTTTCATATTATTTGGAGTCATAATTTGTAATTGTACTTTAAGGGCTAGTTTTGTGCATCCCGTACTAATACCCGTCCCGACTAACCGCAAATTTATTCTAGCGGTATAATGATGAATTCTGAAGCGTTTTAGAAGAAATGTATTCGCATTTAATTGGATAGAGAGGAGGGACCCATTAAGAAAAACACATCTTTGTACACCACAGCAGGAGTACAACCCTAATATTTGCGCCAACGAACAGATTAGATGAGACCGACGCCTTTCACTTTCGCATCGATCCGGGTTATTTGAAGTGAGATTCTTTCCTTTTAAATTACAATTAAAATTCTATTTTGTTAAAGTAACATAACAATAACTGGTTTTTTTTAAACCAGGAAACTCCTTGTTTGACAGTTTAGTGCAGTGGTCACTAAATGGCGGATCGCGGTCCGAATCCGGGCCGCAGAGATATTTTTAAGGACCTTGATGAAATAGCGATAAGCAGAAGAAATGATGCTATTTTGGTGGTGGGCTGGTAGTAGACATGGAAGGCTAACAATAATAAATAAGTAAAATAAGTAAAATTATTATTATTATTATTATTATTATATATTATTATTAGCACCGCATCTTACTACCCGTTTGGTTTGTACGCACTTACGCTAATGTGTTACGCTAGGGTGATTGTGAGATGAAATGGAGGCCCTACAGTATAACGTGGGATCCGAACCACGGTGGAGGCCTGGCATCCCACACATTCACAAGTTGTGATTAATACACGTCTTGTCAGAGGTGAAGGAAGGGTTCGGCAATCAGATAAATCTGTGCCGGGACCGAGGATTGAACAAATAAGTAAAATAGCTGAAAGGAAATAAAATCACGTTTTTTGAATTAGTATAGTCCTATAGGGCTTGAACTTGAATCACTGTTAAAGTTTTTCCGGACCGCAGAAGTATGTCGAGTTTTTAAAACGGATCTCCTTCAAAATTATTTGAAGACCTCTGGTTTAGTGTCTTCCAGACATAAACATATTCTTGAGAAAGCTATCAAAATTAAAATTAAAACAATAAGAACTTTCTGGAAGTTTTAACCTTCAAAAAGGGTGGCTGTGGTAGTGCCCTAGACTGTCTACGATTCTCATTAATCAATGTAAATGGTAAGATAGTACTGTAGAGTATGACGTTACTCTACTGTCACCGCGCGTTCTTGAATTCTGGGCCCACCGTGTGTGGCGCTAGAGGTCAGGTCACGTGGTCTTGCTCTCTGGCTTCCACGTGGGCGGGACCACAGTTCAACTCTCACTCACTTTACTAACTTACTTTGGGTCAGTCGAAAATGATAGTGCTTTTTTGCACATCAACCGAAACAATTGTGTCGCATATTGTTTTTTATAGATCAGTTGTGATTGTAACATTACACGAACCTGTAAAACTTTAAATGTTTAAGAAATGCTTTCAGCTATTACTAATTAATAAACGTTCAATAATCTGGCATCGAACATGGGTTTAACCACAGTTAATAAAGAACAAAGTCGCACGCTTCCATTAACTAAGTGTTAAAAAGGTCTAATGAACAACAAACAAACAAGAAGAAGGTTCCGAGAAGGTTTCATGGTAGCAGAGCTACAAAATGGTTTCAATAACCCCCCTACCCCAATCTACCACACTAATTGGTGTATCTATCATAAACTAGAATGAATATACCTGATTGGTTCAATCTTTCCTTTACTCATTCAGTATTTTATTCGTTTTCTGTTTCGTTACAGTGGTTCTTCAGGGGGTGTTAATTCGTAGCCCTTCGTAATCTAACCCACAGCAATCCGGTTAAATCTCTGTTCAATCCTTTATCAACTAGGATATAAGGCATTGTCATGACGTGAAGTATTGCAGGGAAAAGCAGAGCTGGTTGAACCTGTGAGTACAGGTAATAGGTATTGTCTCAACCGTTCATCCTCTATTTGATCAGTCATACAAAGGCCTTGCTCTACATACCTTACATGGATACACCATACCAATGCGTGCTATGTTGAATGAATAGAACATTATATATTAGGTGCAGTTTAACACGCCTCGGTGGCGTAGTTGGCTACGCACTAGTTCCGTGAAGAGCCGGACTACCGAGGACGGGGAGGTTGAAGTTCGAATCTCATTCGGGTGAATTGGGGTGGGGTTCCCTAAATGATTCTCCACTCCCCTCTCCACGTGAATGTGGGTTCACTTCCTCTAAATTCAACCATCCCAATTCCTAACCAATTAACGTAATTAGTTCTTAAGCGTATAATCCAAACGGGTAGTAAGAAGGCGGTGCTAGATTAAATTTAATTATTAGATGCAGTTTTAACCAACTTTGCTTATCCCTGGCAAAATTTCACAACACGCCACTGATATTAGGATAAAATTATGAATTTAAAATTTAAATATCTAATAATTAAAACATATCCTTGACAAAAATAAGGAATCCGATAAAACTAAACGATGACTTGATCCTATAGAGTAACGTGTGGTAATAAATATATTTCGTTTTTAGGTTAAATAATTTTAATTATAAATATATTTACCTGCGTCGGGGCTGCATGGTCTAAGGCATCACTTCGTGCTATAATAGACTGACAGTAACAGGGAGATCGGGTTTGAACCTCGGTTGGGTGTACTGAGTTTGTTTTTTACAAATTTGCGTTACATTCTCTCTTTCTCCGTGCAAATGCGGGTACATTTTCTACAAATATAACCTTATTCATCCATAAAATCACTAGCAAAGCTATTATATAAGCACAAAGCCCAAACAGGTAGTAAGACATATATAATATTTACCTGAATCCGTAAACAGGTGAACTACACGTCAAGATGGTATAATATGGTTTTCCATTGATGTGTAGTTTAGGGTTTGAATTTTGGCCATGTTTACTCAGTTTTTCCATAAATAATTTTTACGTCCACACTACTAAAATTCGGGTTTATTTCATCTCAATTACACTTTCTTCATTCATATCATAATATGTGTAATTTTGATACAAATATCTCGGATAGGCAGGGACACGCAGAATAACAACTAATAACAGCACCACGTTTTACTACCCATTCGGTTATACGCTTATGTACAAATTACCTGATGGGTTAGGGATGAGGAAGGTTGAATTTAGAGGAAGTGTACCTATATGTGCGTGGAGAGAGAGAGTGGAAAACCATTCAGAATAAAACCACCCTCAGTACACCCGACCGGGATCTAAACATCCTCGCAGTCTAAACGTATTGTGAGAGTAGTAGCGCCTTAGACATGCGGCCACCGAAGCGGGTAATGAAATAAAAACACTTAAAATTTCCTCATCTAGATTTTATAAGCGTCTCTTCGCCAAAAGTCCACAATTGAGATCGTTGTGCCACTTAAATATTCTGTGTCCGTCCACTTGAAACGCTCGATGAGAGCGGCCCGCTATTCCGCAGAGTTTAACAAGCATGTTAATTACACAGAGTTATGAGTGCAATGTTCCAACCTCCTCTCTACCACAAGGGACACGCTATAGTTCAACAACAAGAGTACGAATTACACAATTATCACTCACTGTTGTCTCTGGGAATCAAACCAGACCACACACACACACACATATACAGTCACTAACCCACACCCCTCTCTCGGCTTCCGTTGTAATTAAACCTTTGGGACCACCCTTAACCACGCAGAAAACCAGTGTTGGGTGTGTTTAACTTAGGAAGATTGGTATGTGGCGCTAAATAGGGCGACGAATTGGGTCTCGTTCTATTTAGCTGTCTAGAAAAGCCACATTTTACAATGGTGTATTCCTTGTAACTTGATCGCAGCATTAGGTGGAGTATTTTACTTTTACGCAAGTTTGCAACATAAAAAAAAGATTTGAAGAAATGTAAAATGAATAATTTCGATTAATGAACTAATGTTTTAGCCTCAACCATAAAAAAAAAGTCAAGATAGGTTAACAAAGCTTCACTTAATATCACTTCTGAGGGAACTGCAGGTCATATGGACACCAAAAAAAGTATTTACTCACGTTTTCTCTAGGTTAACTGTTGCCACATTTCCTCGTTTTCAGTTACATCTGAAGGCAGTGTGCTGGGGTAAGAAGAAAATACTGGCAACATCGATGAACCAACGTTGTGAAATTTGTCTTATATTTGAGGGAAGTTTGATCACACAAAAAATAACAAAATGACAACGCTGTTTTTCAATAGTAGCCAATTCATTTATCTCAGAGATAATATCCGGTCTACCAAAAATTTATTTATTTCTTAAAAATTGGCTTTGGATTACTCTTTTTAATAGCTTTCTCCCTTACCATCCAGGCTAACTACCTTAAGTTACACAAATGAGGTACGAATGAGGTAGGTATAATTTACAGTAAATGTATAGAAATGTTGGCAGGAGAGAGGGACCCAGTTAGGTAATCTATACCCAGTAAACCCGATCGTAGTTTTAACACAAAACCCCCATTCACCATCAAACCAGACTAAATGAGCTTGACGTTTAGTACGTGCGACACCAATACTTAGATTTATTTAATTTAAAACTTATGGGAGATAATAGCTTCACGCTATCAATAGATGAACTGATCCACTTCGGTGGCCGCGTGGTCTAAGGCGCTACTCTAACAATAGATCAGACAGACGATGAAGCTTCGAATCACGGTTGGGTGTACTGAAGGTGGTGTTTTTTTCCGAAATTGTTTTAAATTTTATTTCCACGTAAATGCTGGTACACTTCCTTTAAATATAAGCTTCCTCATCCTTAAGACCATTGACGTAATTAGTACATTAGCGTATAACCTGAACGGCTAGTAAGACGCGGTGCTAAAGATAATAAAATAAATGAACTGAAATTCATATTATTTTTTTATTGGGTCATCATTTTGAGAAACCAGGATAACTTGTTAATAATCTGTGCGTATTTGTGGACCTAGTATGTACCCTTCTTTTACCCTTACAATTTTTGTTCCACTATGTCTCAGTTAAAAATAAAGGGCCAAATTGCAGTATGTCGAAGAAATACCACTATATTTCAGGGTAAATAGAGTATACATTTAATTTATCTTAAAGAGTAGTAGGTATATCCTGACGTATCACACAAAGGTCCTGTATTATAAGCTACAGCATGTCGTAATCCGTCAGGGTAAACAGGGTGTACTTTATAAACACACCGCATCGCTGGTTAAATTCACGTTGCCCTCGGCTGCCATTGATGGAAAGCTGCGGTTGAAATCTAGACCCACTTCTCTGAAGGGGATTTAATAGAATGGATCTTCCCTTTGTTTTCCCCTCCTCTACCCACGTTAATATAATTTCACTGCCTCTGAAATTTCAATCTCATCCCTTCTCTTAAGACAGAGTTTTTAATAAACTTTAGGTTATAATTACTATATAAAAAAACCTGGGACTGCTCCTTATATTAATTTTAATAATACATTAATTTAAGTTGGCATCTCAATATTAAAAACAAATGTTAGTCTCGTTTGATTCTGTTTTGAAGTCTTTAGCTGCCAGTGTATTAATTAAAATTATTGTTAATGTTTCCGGGATGGAGCCGCGATAAGGGAATAATAACATGCGACGTTTCGCCCGTAGTTTCTATAGCCGTATTTTGAGAAGTGTGATGAAACAAATCTGAATATGAGGTGGCGTTACCAGTCCGGTTTATAATTGACGGAAAAATTCTTGTGCACACAGATTGATTAAAAAAATTAATGATGGTGGTTGTAACTACTGCCGAAAGATCGAAATGTTTATTTCCTAAACGCTGCTCTAGCACGAAACCACTACAATTTATTTAAATTAAAATCTATGTAACTATACATACATCTTGTTTAGAAAATTGTAGACATAATAAATCATTCATTTATCGTTTGATAAAAATGTGTCGAGCAATTACTCTCGTGGAATCAAAGATAATATTTTCTTTTTACATAATATACTAATTATAATTTTTATATACATTTCAATTTGTTTTATTTCTAAACAAAACTATGAAATGTATTTTCGTTGATACTTGGTCAATTATTGTTATAATGAGAGTAGAGAACAATAACAATAAACCGCTTCGGTGGCAAAATGGTCTAACGCACTACTCTCGCATTTGAATAAGCTGCCGATGACGGGGAGATCCCAGGTTCGTATCTTGGTTTGGTGTACTGAGAGTTTTTTTTAAATCCACTCTCCCTCCACACAAATGCTGGTACACTTCCTCTAAATACAACCTCTATCATTCCTGAAACCATAAGCGTAATTGATACATAAGCGTACTACCAAACGGGTAGTAAGACGCGGTGCTAAAGAAAAAAATATTCAGTAATACAGTTTAAAATAACTGAGTACTCTGGCACCACTCCAAGACACGCCATTACATACCTTCTAAAATGAGATTCTTGATGTATTACAGTTACTAATATGTGTACAAAAATTTATTGAGAAGCTATAATTACAACTTAATAATAAAATAAACAAAAATACATTGTTATTGCAATTATTATAAACTTCAATAAGTTTTCAGGATGCGAATAAAAGTAATTACAATCTCACGTTTATTTTTTTTAACACTGAAAACTATTTGGAAACCCCTCAGTACACCCAACTAGGATTCGAACTCAAATCTCCCTATCATTGGCATTCTAGACCATGCGGTCACCGAAGCAGGTCCAAAAAATCTTCAGATATGAAAATAATACTTTTTGGCATTTCGATTCTAGGTTTCCTATCAAATTAAGGTAATTTTCACATCTAAGTACTCAAGATGTTATCTTGTTAATTCACTAGATTAGTTATATTTTAACATTTAATTTGCTCTTTAGAAAAATTTAAAGTAAAGTCCAAGCCACACAGTCATCAATGATTTAAAATTTGAGCTAATTAATGTTTAATGCTATGTGCTCACTGAATCTTTGACAAAATGATTTTAAAAGGTTATTCAGCCTATTATAATATCCTTTCTTTAAAAAAACGTATATCATAGGATGGGTAGTAAGAAGCAAAAGGTGAATAGGGGTAATTAATTGATAGTTGAAAAGTAAAAATATAATTATTAACACGAACAAATAAAAAATATTAAACGTAGCTATCCAAAATAAATAATAATATAATGATAGTATAATAAATCAGAGCTTTGAATAACCAATAACTTCTTTATAAACCTAAAATCTCAATATTTGTTATTCCATTTATCAAACATAATATTTTAGTATTTTAAAAATGTAAGAAACTTTATTAATCAATAAGGAACATGTTGGCTGAATAGCAAATGTTTTAGTTCAAAGTCAAAATTTAATGTGACTATTAATAATAATACAACAAATACAACGAGTAGATTAGGTTTACAAACCCGGTCAAAATATTATCGAAACTTTACCGAAGATTTTTGATTATTTTGTTTAATATAAATTAAAAATGAAATTATTTAAAGCACGTTAAAAATTGAATATGTATAATACCATTAGCAGGATAGTTATATAAAACTTCTAAATGTAGATATAGCATAACACTTAGCTTCTAGGGTTGCTTATGGAATCATAAATGATGTAAAAATGTTTGAGGGGAGTTCGTTCGTCATAGAAGTTGTGATAGCTTACAGCTAGCAGCAAAAGTAAAACCGGTTGTTACTTTAAGTGCTACCGTAGATGGAGTAGATGTAAAAATAATTCTACTTTATGTGTATTAAGCTAAAATGACATAAAAATTGAAAACTAGGATATAATATATAAAACAAGTGTTAGGAAATAAAATATAATACAATTTAAGAATGAGAAATTTGTTGGTATATTAAAACCATACAATTTTAATTCAAACCCAAATGCTGGACTAATTTTTTATTTACATTTACAATGAACAGTGTTTAATATAAAAATATTTCCTATCTTTGACTGGTCCCTCACTCCTTAGTTTATTATGGAAACGAATCTACAAGTTCCGGTGGCAATGCGCTACCTTCATGATATTCTGATTATATTAAAGGGACTTTCATCCATGACAGTTTATAACAGAAACTCTGACACTGACCCTGAGCATAGACGGACCTGGATAAGTTAGTGGTAAGTAATCGTGTATCCGAGACAAAGATCCAGGGGTTTGATTTCACTGTCCAAGTGTAATTTTTTAACTATACTTAAATTATATACATCACAGCGTCTTACTACCTGTTCAGGTTTACGCATATACGATAATTACTCTAATGTGGTAGGGATAAGGCAGGAATCATTATAGAGGTAATCTACACTCATTTACGTTGAAAGAAAGTGAGAAACCATTCAGGAAAAAACCACCCTTCGTTTACCGACCGGGATTTGAACCCGATCTCCCATCCTCAGCAGGCTGGTCTAAAAGGAGAGTGACGCCTTAGACCATCCAGCCAATTAAACGGGTTATAATTAAATTAATACCTGTGAAAGTAAGCATATACTATATAAAAATTATAAATTTGATGTCTTGGTTCGATCTCAGCGCCTGCAGAATTTTCTGTGAAACAATGGGTCTGTAACGGGTCAGACTCATTCTCGTTAGGACAAATGAGAAGTTACTTGAATAAATAAGTAGTGTCTCTGGTCTAGAAAACAGAGATTAACGGGCAGAGGTCACGTGTTGACCACACGACACCCTCTATCGACTATCATCGCTAACGGCGGTGGACGATTGGTCGGTAAAGTCGCTTGCGGGCTCACGCCATGGAAGTTTTTTATTATGGTTTTGAGATCAAAATTATTGGCTAGATTTTTAGGTCATTGCTATTTAAAATTTTTAAAAAACTTTAAAATGTTGGTCATTAAAATGCTGTAAATATTAACCATCTTATTTTTTAAATCACCTACACGTATGCACACTTCTCTAAATAATTTAACGAAGTAGCGGAAACAAACACTTAGGTATAACGTAATTTTTTTCCCTCAAATATACTATTATTACGATATCACTAACGTTAACCATGGTCTCAGAATATTGATGTTGAGAAAACATCACGATTCATTTGATAACATTTCCTTTACGAAAGTGGTCCAAGAGGGGGGTGGATAGGTTAGGGGAGGTTTGAGGAAGAAAGCTCGCCAAAGGAAAGTCGATATTTACTTTTCTCTGTCAAATGAATTTCGAATGTCGTCTCTGGGTGCTTTAAATTTCAAACACGATGGGTGAAGGAGACAAGGGGTGGAGTGCGGGAGGAAAAGGGGAAGGTGGTGGTTTGCAAGCAAGGGAAGAGATTGCGGAGGCAAGGCACGTTTTGGGGTCGTAGCCATCCACCCTCCAACCTCCTCCTTCCCCCCAACGTTACCCCTCCAACCGGCGACCCCTTGGGTACTAAGCTCTGAACGTGGTCCCTTTGCAAGGTCCGTGTGTATTCAACATGATGGACAAACATAAACCCGTGGGCGGCTGCTATTTGGCCTTGGGTTGTATAGGCCTGTACAAAAAAGAGACTATCTAAACTGGTCAGGCATCTGCGAGCTAAAAAATCAAAATAATTAGCACAAATAGTAATAATAATAATACCAAAATGAGAAGTTAAAATTTAAAACTATGGTTTAAAACGTGGTCTCTTAATTTTCTTGAAGAAAAAAAAAATAGGGTATTTGAAAACAAAATCATGGAAAGATATTTTGTAAAAAAATAGGGATGAGGATACTGGGGAGTGGGAGAAGCTATATAATGATGAGCTACATACCTTGTACTCATCACAATACATTGTTAGGATAGTCAATTCTCGTAGATACAGTGGGCAGGACATGCAGCGCGAATGGGTGAACAGAAAACCGTGATAGGTGTAGTGACTGTAAACCCAATGAAAGAGACCATTGGGAAGACCTAGACGCACATGGTTGGATAGCATTAGAATGTGCCTGATAAATTGGGTGTAATGAGGTGGACTAGATAGAATTAGCTCAAGATGAGGAAAGGGTATAGGTAAAAATGAAGGGATAGGGGGCGTACTTTGTAAGTTCGTGGAAGTAAACTTTAGCAATTCCTAAAGCTATACATATCATCAATTTGTTTTCAACTTTTACCTTAGTCATATTTATAAAAGTGTTTAGTCACTCAACCCTACATCGGACTAGATTACCTGTACGAGGTGATCAAGATTGGTTTTCCACACTTAATTAGTGAAAGATGGCCTTAATTATGAATAGTGCAAACCCAAAGGTGCTGGGTTTGATTTACAGGTCTAGGTTATCTTAACTTCCCTTAATTGAACTTTACACATATGTTTTTCACTGTGTTTTTCCTGCCCTATATTTACGCTAATATGGATGTATTTTCTCATTCCCGTCCCTTAAATTAAGTAATTAACCATAGTGCGAAGCGTGATTATAAATTATCAATGCAGAGTTTTAAATTCTGTTCAAGTAGATATTAAAATTGTATACTCTTATAGTAAATAATTTGAATCCTCAAAATTGTAGGAGAACTTAATGGTATCCATTAAAATCTAAACATTTTAAAGTGAACTCAATTAAAGCGAGGAAAGCACATTTCTGTCACCTAGGTGCTAAAAGATAGTGGAGGAAAGGTGTAAATTGGCACACAATTTAATAAGTTTGTCTATTTTAAATTATAAAAACAAAGATCAAAACTTATTTTTTCGTATATTTTTAGTATCTAGATGGATTTAAAATATTATATTGCTAGTTAGTAAACCAGATAGTATTTTTAGATAGTATTTAGTATGAACTACTACCCAAATTTATGTTTTAATATTTAAAACGAGTTACCTTAACTGAAACATAGTATGATTTAGAATAAAAATGCACAATACTGTGAGTCTTGATATTTATATCTAAAACGTAGGCCTACAAAAAAAAAAGTTCTAACCGGGAAGGACATGACATCCATTCCAGTCGCCTGTATGTAGACTATTTGCAGCACTGTCGGCACAGAACGTTGTCCAGGGTAGCCTACACCATAGGAGGTTGTTACGCGTACTCGTAATAAAATGATGTGACGATAGTGAATATGGAGGTGTGGGCCTGTGGGAGTCTTAAGCATAACTTATACATAATTAACCAACCCCTCGCGACCGTTGGTACAGTCACCTTAAGAGAAATATACCCAATGCACCAGCCAGGAATCGGACTCAGGACCCTTAGGTTTGTAACCAGATGCACTGACCAGTACACCACGGGTCCAGATTAGTACCCGAGTAATAAACTAGTATGGCGAGTAGGCTATTATAAGCAGTGCCTAGAAATAAACCATTGTCCGCTAGATCCGTATTCAGCCTCCTTAATCCCCCAACCGTTGTATTGGTGTAAATGTTTTAGAAACCAAGAACGGTTCGTGTGGTGTTACTACGTGGAGAACGGCTCGACAATACTCGCAAATGATTGTTCCCTGCTATTCTGTGTTGGCACATGTGTCTCACACACACACATATCCAGTCAAAACACATTAATACCTTACTCAGGATGACCTACATCAGTGGATGGATAGTCTAAACTGTCACTCTCGCAATAAAATGGACTGCCGATTATGGAGTGATCAGGGTTCAATTCCAAGTCGTATTTACTGAGGGAAGGTTTTTCCTAAATTATTTTTCCCCATTCTATACACGCAACTGCTGGTACATGCCTTCTAAATTAATATCTCCTCTTCTCTAGCACATTTACGGAATTAGCTGATAAACATATAAACTGCAAAAGTAGTGAAATGCGGTGATAAAAAATTAGTTAGAATACTAAGCACAATAATAGGTATAAATTGGTTTGGTTACTTTCTAGCACATAAATATTAAATGTACATTATTTATTATTAAGTGGTTAAGTGTAAGTAATAGCACTGGCCTTAACTTCGCCCAAATAAAGATGATATTATTATTATTAATTTAGCTCAGCGATTCTGATTCAACTAAGTATATAAACACACGATAATTTCTATGAGCAAGAGCAAAAGGGCCTTCCAATTTTGCCTGGAAAGTTATTTTCATATACCTTCCAGGGTTTCTAACATGACACAATCGACATGGTACAAACGGCTTTACTTCCCCACCGAAGCAAGATGTGCTACAGATTTTTATCGCTCAAGAAAAATCCATCGACCGTGGATGGGTTTGAACCCACTAACTTTGGCTCCTGAGGCAAGCACTTTACTCCAAGACCATTGAGGTCGACTTCTACTATTCTCGTTTCATTTCTATCGTCAGGTTCGTTAAATCCTTAAAATACATCGATGAGAAAAGGATTACTAGAACTCTTAATAGCTTCTGGGGGAATGCAATTTTCAGACATTTGCGGAGGGAGGGTTCTCAGATCCCCCTTTGGCTTGGGGTGCAATATATTTTTTTGTTATTATTTGCCAATTTCCTTCTCCATTGCCACCACCCAGCCTCACCCCGCCACCCCCTCACACTCTAACCCTTTCACAAATAAGGTTTATCCACCACTTTATAATCATGGCTAAGCAGTAGGTACAGATCACAAGTGGAATAATGACTTTCTAATCCAGACCTTTAAAAAAAACTGGATAGAGAGGTCGAATAATTCCTTGTTTTATTATCCTGGATATATATATATATATATTATATATACAATATTATTTAGGAAGGAGGAGTCAATGTGGTGACTCATGGTGAAGTTTACTAACAGACTATGTTATAGATTTTATTTTTAACAAAGACCCAACTTGAAGTATTTTAACAAAAAATTTAGGTTGTAAAATGATTAATTGTTTAAGAAACAAATCATTTACTAGCTTAGGCATTGGGTAGAAATTACATAAATAGCATATGCTTTAATAATAAAATTTTGTATCATGTTCAAAAATCACAATTTACAAAACTTTTCATTCGAAACCATTTGTTCAAAGTCTCACAACCAAAGAAAAACCCTTTTTTAATACTAGGAAAATGATGTTTTTGGCCAGAAAATGGGGATATATAAAATTTAATCTTACTATAGAATTTAGTTGCTACTCTGATTTGAGACCAAATATGAAGTGTTATAATATTTCCCAAAATTTAAATTTTGGTGGTGGTATAAAATTATATATGTTAATGCGAGAGCAACCCGCTTTGGTGGCTGAATGGTCTAAGTCGCTACCCTTTCAGTAGACTAGAGTGCTGATGACGGGGAGATCCAGGTTCGAATCTCGGTCGGGTGTACTGGTTGTGGGTTTTTTCAAAATAGTTTTCCACGTTTTCTCCACACAAATGTGGGTACACTTCTACTAAATATAACCTTCCTAATCCCTATAACTATCAGTGTAGTTACATAAGAGAATAACCCGAATGGATATTATGACTCGGTACATAAAATAAAGGAAGGAAGGAAGGAGAAAATCTTGCATGGCTTAAAATACAAGCAAAACCTTTAGAATGAAAATTCAAGGAGCAAAATTAAATGAACGCTCTTTGATGCTCACGTGTTTTACTTTTTTTCTTCCTAGGATTCTTCTGGTGATAGGATCCTATAAAGCACCTGCAATAACCACAACGGCGGTCAGGCTCTTTGAAACAAACTGCTACGACTGAGGTGGTCTTTTAAATTGAATTACGTCTTGGGATAGTGTCTAGAAGTTTAATGGGGGACACTATACAAACCTTACACTACAAAACCTCACCCCCGTTTGACCCAGTTCACAACATAAAGCTCAGTCAAAATGATGTGAAAGGGGAGGGGGGGAGGTAGGCGGTTAAGCGCTGAGAAACGATAAACACAATTTCCTAGGTCTCCCTCCATCACTTGATTTTATTTTTATTTTCACCCAGCATTCTTTTTCATCCTTTTAATATGTCACCAGCACCCTTGATCCTGTTTACTTTGGCCAGGAAACTGCGAGTTATAGCTTACCTAGGTGTATGTGTATATATACATATATATCACTTAATGGTGGAAACACACGCTGACTTTAAACATCCAGCTTTAAAACCGATTGTTACCAAAATAACTACAATTTTATCTTGTCTTTATTATAACAAGTATATGTTACAGATTTAATTCCAGCAGAGTTAATAAAGGGAGGTGATGAAAGATTAGTCATATAAATTCATAAATTGCTATTTTCCATATGAAACCATGTAGTATTACCACAAGAATTGAAGGAAAGTATTATAATAACTCTTTTCAAAAAGGGAGATAAAGCAGAGAGTACGATTATATAAGTTTTTATTTCACTGCTACCAACATGATATAAAAATGTATCTAACATAATTTGAATGAGATTGACGCCATATAAACAGGAAATAATTGGGACTATCATTGTGTAATTCAACGAAAATATATTAAGAACGGATCAAATTTTTACTACCCAGCAAATATGAGAAAAACTGTGCGAATACAACATGATGGTTCATCAATTATACATAGATGAGTAGCCTTTATCATAAGGAAGTAGCATATGAAAATTCTGTTCAACAAACAATTCAAACGGGCACTATAAACAAACATTCAAAGTGTAAATTGAACAAATATTCAAACGGGTAAAGTAAATGAAGGCTAACTTGCCTGTGAAACATTGCATTCTGAGAAGGCATGAATAAACCTATTGTTTATTTGTCAATTTAAGAAACCGATTCATTTGAATCTGTTACCTTTAATAGAAAACATAGGAGAGCTCACTATAAATTCACATTATACTTTACAATATTAAAAAAGTAATTAATCAGCATAAATAGTGTTAACTGCACTATTTCTAACAAATATAATTCAGAGAATTCTTTCAATATTATCTGGATTCATAAACGTACGTAACAGCCCTATAAGCATTAAATATACTACATATTATTGTAAATAAGACATTATCCTTTACATAGATTTTGTCAGTCAGTATAGTTCTTTTTCTAGCTTAAGCCTTTTATTTTTATTTTTCTAGACTAGATCTCGTATTACTTTAGACTTATCTAATAAGTGATAGACTGAAAGATAATATCATAGACAAAAAATCTAGCTAATTGAAACATTAGATAGATATATAAATAGAGACATATTTATACATAAATATATACATAGATAGATAGACGGACACAAATACATACAATTATATAGCTAGTAAAAAAGATAAAATGAGAAAGAATGAGTAAGGGATTAATAGACATAAGACAAAGAAGAAAAATAGGTAGATAGACAGACAGGAGCATGAATGATTGTGTAGTCTACCACAGACGGATGCAATATTTTTAATTCACAACTCTACTACTTTAAAATGATACATTTCATAATAGACGTGAGCAATTCCTTCTCACTGGTTATACATCTAAACGTATTAAACGGAGGAAATTCTAGACAACACGTAGTTTTAAAGTGAATTCCTAGTCGTAGAAAGACAGGGAATGGTTGATGTAATGTTCAGAGATATTTGCGGATAACCCGTAGGACATTGCGGATCAACTGATCAACCAAAGTAATTCTCACTGCAGAAAACTCATCAATTGGAACCTAGTACACTCGCCTAAAGTGCAGCGTTATACTTAAGACAAGACGTCACCTACCTAGACCAGATCAGAATGTGCCAGTTTCGCCTATGAAACTCACCCTTTATCTTTGTAATTAATATATACTAAATTCACAACTTTTTAAAAAAAAATACCTTTAGAATCAAAATTCCGTATTCCAAGAAAATGTACTTGGATTATCATAACCGTAATCCTCATGTGAAATCTTTACTTTTAAGGGGTTCGTGCAGCAATCATTCCCAACAAAAAAAAAACAACATAAACTATACGCGAGAATTTTATTTATAAATGAAGAGAGAAGCAAAAAAAAAATTCAACAAAGAATAAAGATAAAGTGAGTGTAGAATATCCAAGGTCTTGAGAAAGCTCGTGCATATATATGTGCGTGTTCGTTGCCTACCCAAAGTAAGAAGCCAGCTTCAATATTTCATCCCGAGTTTAAACCACTCTCGCAGAGAAGCTTGCCTTGATCCAACTCTTTCCTTGTGTATGTAATGTCTGTTGGTGTGAGAGGGGGCTGTGGGGGGGGGGGGGGGAGGTAGGGGGTAGATGTAGAGGGTTTCAAGTCGGACTTATTGAAAAGGAGGGTTGGACGCAGGGAGGCAAAGGGATAGCTTTAACTCCATACCACAGTTCGGAAATTGAAATTCAAGAGCAGAAATCAAACATCCAAGTAACACACACACACACACACACAGATACCGCCCCTTTACAGAAATATATTTAGAAAAAGATAAAATATTACGTCTGTATATTCTTAGTAGAAAGATTCAAAATCGACTTGTTTTGAGATAAGTTATTTTTTTTAAACTGCTATAATTTTTCTAAATCGATTTTTATGAGTTAAAAGTCAAGGAGCTAAAGTGGGGATGTATAGAACGCGAAAAAAGGTAAGTGTTTTTACATTTTTTTTTATAGAAAAACATTTTTGACCAACATAAATAAAATATTACTTCATTAAAAACAGAGATTTTAACCTTTAACTAGTGAGGTGAAGTTTACAATCACAAGTGGTGAGGTGGGGTCTAGGGGACCCCAGACTTAATTCCTTTGTTATATACGCCCAAATTTTTTTATAGGTCATTAACCTTTTAATACGTGTTCTTGCAACCCAATACCATAAGAAACTGGTTAAATTTAAAATAATATAAAATTAATAATAAATAATTGACACTAATAAATTTACTTTATATTTAATCTTTCTTCTACAATTTATTTAGTAACAATTGCCAAAACATGAATTATAAAATAATAAATGAATTTTGTGTCAGCTTACTATACCCATGAAAAAGGAAATTATGAGTAAAATAGATTAGATTAATATTTTATGAAATATGCTCAATGACATCCAAGCAATAAATTTTTACGAAAGTCAAATTGAGGTTCCTCACAATTTTCTTTTTTTTAATATATACTGGTGTAAAAATGACAAAAATTGAATTAAAAAGAGAAAGCCTACAATATAGAAGAAATAGACATGTAAAGAAAGACAAATGATAAATACAACATATAAATACAATATAAAGAAAGAGAGGGAGAGAGAGAAAAAAAAGCACTCGATGCCTACACACAGTTTTTGCATATGGCATGCGAACATTCTCCACAAATATTTTGGTTGCACTTAACACAAAAATTTGCTGTCTTCCTGTCTTTGTTTCTGGGACAAGTGTAGCATCTCTTCTTCTTCGGTGGGCCCCCGTGTTGAACAGGATCTTCCGGTTTTATTCCTGATATTGCTTGGATTTTTTGACGAAGCTCACGGGGAAGTCTGAGATTTACTGCTCTTCTCTCCAAATGTTCCTTTATCAAAAAACAGCCGAGTTTTTTAATAAAACAAAAACGATTCATTTGACTCCGTTCCCGACTGTCAGAGTACAAAACATAGGCATTATTTGCGCTAATATCTAATAAAGCAAAGAATAATGCCAAAGTCCACCGCCGTGTTCTTCTATTGCAAGAATATATTGCACATTTTTTATCGAGGTTATCAACTCCTCCTTTGAAGGAATTGTAATCAATTATCATTTCCGGTTTACCTGAAACTTCGTCACACTTATCATCGTGATGGCAGGAGCTTAGAAGAATCACAGACTTATTTTTCTTGGGGACGTAGGACACTAAAGTGGCTGCGTTAGTGAATCCGAATAAGCTGCTTCCAGGTGCTCTCCCCCGATTGGGTAAAAATTCTTTCGGAATTTCGGGTTTATTTTTCCTTAGAGTTCCAAGAACTGTTAGGCCTCTATTTTTTAGTTCATTTAGGAGTTCCATAGACATAAACCAATTGTCACATGTAACATTTCTGTTCGATTTTTCTATGGGTTTTACAAGACGGACAACTGACTGTGTGGGGATAGATAATTTTTTTTCTTCATGTGTTAGGCCAATGCTATCTGAATTTTTTCCTCCATATAAATACGCATTGAAAAGATATGAGTTCCGAGCAATTGTAAGGCATAAAACTTTCAAGCCATACTTTGCCGGCTTATTAGGCATGTACACGCGAAATTTGCATCTTCCGCGAAAGGGGACGAGCATTTCATCGACGCAGGCATTTTGGCTTATGCAATACATCCGCTGGGAATTGAGAAGAAATTCAGCCCACACTTCATTTACAGCTGCAGTTGGATCCTCTTGTTTCCGTGCTTCTCGAGTATTTTTATCATCGAATCTAATACACACCGTCAATATAAAAAATCTTTTCATTGACATGGTGCATCTAAAAATGTCCCTTCCGTGCCCGTCGTCCGAAAAAAGGGAACTCATGCTTTCTCTTCCGGATTTAGATATACTAGAAAGCAAAAGTAGACCTAGATAAGCCCGCATCTCAACCAGGTCTACATTGCGTAAGTCAGTACGGTTCGGGTCTTGGAAATTACTTCTATATGCTTCTAATTGAGTATTTGTGAAATTCACAATTTTTTCTAACATAGTATTGGGCATTAGAAGTTCCCACATCACTAGAGGATTTATATCTCCTGGAGATAGTGCTCTGGCTTCGTTCCGCAATCCTGGTAAATGACTCACTATATTATGGGCAGGTGCCCTACCTCTGTGTCTTGGTTTTTGTTTTCCCCAAACATACGGAATTCTGTTTTTACCTTTCCCTCTGTAAACATCACGAGGCACACTCTCACCATCCTCATCGGTAGATTCACTATCACTCACCTCACTCTGTTCCGAATCAGATTGATGATCACTCAGAACAAAATCTGCATCTCCACCATCATTGTCACTGTCTTCCAAATCAGAAATAGGCAACTCATCACCCAGTGGTCTGTTGAGCTCCTCCAAAATTAATCTAGCAAACTGTGGATCATCACTTCGAAAGATTACCCGTTCGCGCGACATTTATACCAGAATATTAGAAAAAACTATATTTGAAAAAATCCGAACACTAGCAGTGAGGTGGGGTCTGTGGGACCCCAAGACGTCTTTCCTGACCAAACACACGAAGGAAACTGACTGGAAAAGTGAGTTACAGTGAGAGCATGTTGAGACAGGAAATGTCAGGTGGGGACAAGATGTTAGCATGAGGGGAAGGGGATTCACAGAAATTTAAAGGGCTGCTGGGGTCTCCTAGACCCCACCTCACCATTTAAAGGTTAATTTTATACACACAGTGATATCGACAAATCTTGGATGTCTGTCTTAAAAATAGCAACATTAGATGACAAACTTTTTAAATGAAGAGAAAAAGTTGTCATTAAATTCAGGAAACCCTTGACAAAAATTCAAGAACTGTTGAGGTTGCCATGTGAATAAAACTAAACTCTATGTTTGTATTGAAGAAATATATTAATTATTTGGACTAAAAAAGGTTTTACCAAATAAACTATAGAAATACTGACATTTTCTTGCGTCTCCTATATCCCCACCTTAAGCACATATTTATAAAACTCAGATTATACCTTCCCCTTTCCCAAGCATATAATAAAGTCAAGTTTTGTACAGTTAATTGCAATACTTATAAAGATCTATAGGCTTTATTGGTAAGTTTAACAGAGGCCATTAATGCCTTAACCTAGGGGTTGAGGGTAAATATTCAAAGATATTTAATCAGCCTATAATTAATTTTAACCTTTTATATTTTTGTAGGGAAAACTTTTATGAGCTATATTTTATCAACAAACTTTTGCTTATACACCTACGAGGACCTTTTTTTTCCTACTCATTGTTATAAAAGAAACTAACAAGGAATTGCGTGGCTACCCCGGGTAACGCTTTTCTTCAAACAGAAAGAACAAAAATATTCATTTTATTTCTTCTGAGTGGTATTCAATATTTAAAAAAAAATAATAATTTAAAACTTCAACTTCGAGGGTCACACGTTTGTGCTCAGGAGATACTAATTTTTAAAATGTTAGCCCTCTGTATGTAGTAGATATCATGCAGTTCTCGTGACAAAGAGACAACTCTTCATTTTATTAATAGATATTAAATAAAGCTTATTAAAGTTTTAATTGTTTACTAACGACCTCTATTAATTACAATAAATAAATAAAAAAAATTTAATAACAAGGAAAATTATTAGTAAGGCTACCATAAAAATTAATGTTATGACTAAAAGAGCACAAATGATTTCTCGACTAAAATATATAATGTTATAAATATTCCACAACTTGCTTGAACACTCTTAAATTAAGTGCATCTTAATTAAAGTTTAGATGGAATTGTAAAACAACCATGATAGATAAATCTTTATACCCCCTACTAACATTCGAACACCGAACTCCTCATTAACATTAACAAAGTGCAATGTAAGTCCAAGGTATTCAATAACGGGGCATGAATGTGGGTAATTAGCTCCTTAAATTAAGTTTTATTCAAAGCAAAAATCCCTTATCTAAGATAAGTGTTAGTTAATCTTTTTGAAATGTCCTTTAGGAATACCTTTTTTTTTTCCCCCATGTATAGTGTGGTGGTGATATTGTAGATAGAGTCAGCTAACCTTTCGGGTTATACGCACTTACGCTAATGTGTATATGGTGGGATGATTGTGAGATGAAATGGAGGACCTACAGTTTAACGTGGGACCCGAACCACGGTGAAGGCCTGGCATTCTTCATATTCACAAGTTGTGATTAATACACGTCTTGTTAGAGGTGAAGGAAGGGTTTGGGAATCAAATAAATCTGTGCCGGGACTGAGGATTGAACCCCGGACCCACAACACAGAAGTCTGATACCTTACCCCTAGACCTCCAGGTCACCACAGTGTCCTATGTTTATTGTTCGGTTTACTTAAACTATTTTATTAGTTAGAAAGTAGTATTTCTTTGGTCAGAAAAATTATTAAGTTAACATTAATCATAATTAAGTTGAGCTTAAATTCACATAGATATGTATTCTTACAAACAGATTACTGCTCTAATTAAAAGACAGCTAACACTGAAAAGTAATAAAAGACATAACCTTATAATTAAAACTAATGTTTGTCAGTTTTCGTGCGCGCGCGCGTGTGTGTGTGTGTGTGTGTGTGTGTGTGTGTGTGTGTGTGTGTGTGTGTGTGTGTGTGTGTGTGTGTATGACGTGTTAACGCTAGAACTCCAAAACTTTACAGGAAATATCACATTAAAAAAAATCAGCACGTTTTACTAAACGTTTGGGTTATACGTCTAAATACTAGTTACGCTAATGTGTTGGGGAGGAGTAAGGTTAAATTTGAGAAGAAATGTACCTGCATTTTCGTGGAGGGATAGTGGAACTCATTTAGGAAAAACCAACATACATACGTAAAGTTCCGTAATTACTATAATTTGCAGCTTTAGTGTTAATATGCATTAGTGTTTTATATGGTATTTTTACGACCTATGCCAAAATGACTAGAATACAAATGAAATCAATTGGTAGGAAAAACATCCTTGTGTGACCCAAAATAGTGTGATGATAAATTTTTTAAGTTAATTTGTAGATAATAGAAAGTTTGTCTTGTCACTAGATTTGTAAAGGGTATTATCAGAACAAATACTAAACAAAATATAATATAATTGAAAGCTTAATGAAACCTGATTAAATACATTTTCTACAATAGATTGGCATCCAGTTGCATAAACGTTGTGGGTCTTAACGCTGATTCTCCGTCTCTTAACCTTTTGTTACAAACATTAGTTATCTCCTAATATCTAAATACTCCATGAATATTTCTATAATGTAATTTTATTTCAACAATGAAGCTATGAACCTACAAATGAGTTTCCTTTGAAGGGAAATTATTTTCAATAACCACTATTTGCCTAGACAATAGTTGCAGCAAAGGGTTTTCCTATCATTAACCACAACAATGGAAATACCCTGTAATTGAATTAATGTATAAATACGCAGACAATAATAATTTGGCCTACGCATTTAACAATGGTAAAATACTTGCAGAATCAAATTACGCTTAACAAGATTATCATCACAGCCTCTCGAACAAGAAATTGTAATATTTGATAAGAGAATAGTAAATTTCCACCTACCTTATTTTTGGATAATCCTATTCTTGAAGATCTACAAAGACTACCTGCGGGAGACCGCCATCATCCAGAATTTCAAGAAAGCTCACAAATAGGTCGCCGCCCGCTCGCTAGACTCGGGGAAGCTAATTATTATTTTGCTTTGTCTTTAAAGGGTTTGTAATTATCCTTCTTAAGTTATTATTATTATAAAGGCTCTGGACTTTGAAGTTGTGTTTAATTGTAGTCGTGTTAACTTAATTATTTCAATCGTCTGGTGCGAACGTAACCTCGGGAAGATTCGTGTAAGATCGTTTGGCCTATTTTTAGATGACTAGCTGTCCAGCAAAGCATAGAGGAGGGAAATGTCGAATCTGGGCTAATGTGCCGGAATTTCTCCAAACCCAATTTTGAAAATACTTAGCGACTATAATTGAGGTACTATTTTCTTACATTTATTTCTAAGGGAAAAACCAACTTCCATAAACATTTGTCTATACTTCAAAACTGACTCAGTCTTAAACTATTTCTTAGTTTAAAAACTGAGATATTAAGTGACTACTATCTCCTTATTTACCTACATATCATCCTTGTAGCCATCTTGAAGAATAAGGAGGAATGCTGTTGATTTCAGACTTTCTTTTGTGCAACTCAAAAAACTTTAATAACTAAAATTCAAAAATTAAAAGATATTTATTTTATTTCCTTATCACATTGATTTGTAATTTTTTTAATTGTCAAACTTTGTGTTTATTTTATAAACAAAATGTTATTATTCATCGTCTTGGTAATGGCACACAAGATATGTAATCGAAGCCACTGTTTATAGTTTGTAAGCGGATATTATATAACTTGTTCTACTGTACATTACATTTCATTTATGAAATAGCATGAATTATTCGTTTTTACGTTGATATCATCGTATCCATTGACAAAGTATTATACGTGTTAATTTTTGTTTATGGCACAAAATACACTTTAACAATATACGTATCTCAACTGTCACACTCTTCCATGTCACATTATTAAAGTAGACATCGTGCCCAGTATCCTTTGTGTCCCAGCTTCCTACTTCATAGTATCCGAGTCCTATATGACACCGGGTGGTCCAGAATTAAGTGACCGTGTTTTCTGACACTGTACTGAATATAGTAAGACAAATATCCAGCGTCTCATATATTTATAAATTTACTTTATGCGTGGATCAAACTAGATCAGACTGACAGAAATGCACCTAGAAATAAGCAAACACATTATTTATGTGTTTAGGTGGAATGGAACTAAACTTCGAAATAATTAAATCAAAAATACTATAACTTATCAAAACACAAATTTAAATCAACCTTGTATGATCTTAATTTGTAAATTTAGAATAAGAATAATAATACGTTCTAGTTTTTTTGTAATAGTTATTCGCATAATTAGTAGCCTATACCTAACAGTTTCATTATGTGTGTATAAGTATCCCTATATATTATGTTTCACAATTATATTTCATGGAAGAATACAATAATAATAATATCTCAGCATAGCTTAGTTTAGCATTTATAACACCATTTCTTCTTTTGTTTTATGGTGTTGAACGGATTTATGTAAACCTTACCACTCTCTACTTGTTTGTTTCTTTAAAATGATAAAACACATTTATGTTTAGGTATTTTATATATCTTTAGTATTATTTTTACCATATCAATGTAACAATTCAGTTTAATTTTATTTATTTATATAGTAACTAAAAGGCATATTGCACCAGATTCTCTGTTCTGCCTTTGGTAAAAAATTAATCTATAATGTGTTCTAGGTTTTTTCTACTTTTAACAAGCCTATATTAATGTAACTTGTATTAATATGTAATTAATTAATTATTAATAAATAATCTCTCTTTACCTAACTAACTAAGTTACTTTATTTCGATAATTTAACTTCTACCACAACTTCTTATCTCAAAGGCGTACTGCTCATACATTCTGGGATACACTAACCTCACATAGTGCATTAATATTCTTCGAATACGTTGCTTCTAGCTTTATTTTATAGTACATCGATATGGTATTGAAAAACATTTCTATTTATTTTCATGTTTGACTTGTGTTGTTTGTTCTTGCTTTCTTTATAAAGAAAGTTGATTCGGCATAAAATATATGATATCTTCGTGTGTGTGTGTTTTTTTTTTTTTTTTTTTTGTAATATCATTTATCCTGACGTTCTTTAAATATATGAGTATTTTACTAAAGCAAACATGATATGTGGAACAAACAAAACAAGTATTAACTATACATATAGAACCCTCTTTATTCATCATTGAGTATAATACGGTTTGAACATGCTCAATTATTTACTTCCCTTTCACCGAGTTTGAAAGCTGTGTTCAGCTTGTAATTTGTGTAGTTCAATAAATTTTAAAATATTATATCATAAACACAAGTTTTGAACCCGGGTTCGTAGTACGTGCTGAGGAAGTACTGAAAATTGATATAGTTTAATAACATGATATTGACTTACCTCGACGTGAATATTTGGTTAGTAAGACATTGATTTACTATATCAATGGTATTGATCATGCTATTTTATAGGTATAAAACAGTATACACTTATTAAATGACTAATTAAAATTTACATAACATAATTTTACACATCTGAATTTCAATCTGGTATTAACGTTTAGGTTAATTCAATGCAAAGCTTTATGAATGTAGGCCTAAATACAAATTCAAAGGATGTATAGTAAATAATAAATAATTAATTGCTTATAAATTACTTCAAATTAACTAAATATTTTAAGAGATCTGTATATTAAAAATTTCACAAAGCCTGTACTAGGATGAATCAATAATACCCTACAAAATTGCTATAAATAAATAAATTTCTTACAATAATAATAATAATAATAATAATATTTAGCACCGCGTCTTACTACCCGTTCGGGTTATACGCTTAAGTACTAATTACGCTAATGGATTAGGAATTGGGAGGGTTGAATTTAGAGGAAGTGAACCCGCATTTGCGCGGAGGGAGAGTGGAAAACCATTTAGGAAAAACCACCCCAGTTCACCCGACCGAGATTCGAACCTCAATCTCCCCGTCCTCAGCGGTCGAGCTCAACACGACTAGCGCGTTAGCCAACTACGCCACCGAGGCGGGTAAATTTCTTACAAAATATGTAAGTTCATTCTAATAGCTTTTGGGATATTGAACTATTTTCAAGCGATTTTGGTAATAACTAAATTAGTTGTCTTTGTTTATTTTTTATTTTATTTATGTGTCTTTATTAAATCTGGTGAAACTAAGCTGTAGCTCCTTGTTTTAAACTTAGCCAGACTACAATATTATAAATAATTAATGCATAGCTATTTTAAATTAATATCTAATTTAAACAACGATAAAACCAATAGAACATATCTTAAAAAGTAAACAATTAGTAATATCAAATTGAAACTGAAAGACAAAGTGTGTAGGTGTGTGTGTGTGTGGGGGGGGGGGGGGGGGGGGATTAGTTCTGTTTGTGTGTGTATGTGTTTATTGGTGTGTATTTAATTGACAATAAAGCTTCACCCGTTATAAAGGAGAAAGATCCTCGGTAGTAAAACTACAATTTATAAACAAGGATATATGGTGTGACTCATGAATTATTTCCAAGAAACGCAAGGCTCAATAGAACTGTTCTTATTAAACTGTTTTCTTCCATTAAATATAACCATTTCCTTTCAAAACAAATACAAAATACATGTGCTTAGCATGGTGCGTAATGTGTTGTTAGTTAAATGGAGAATAAGTGGAATGGTATTGATTACTATTACGGTCCTGCCAAGCCTTGTTTTGTCTTAAACGCAAAAACTCACAAACCATTTATTGAGTAATTTTTTTTTGTCGCCATTTCTCACCACCGGTTTGAGTTAAATACTTATCTACACTAAGTATGTATTATAATGAGTTAGGTATAGGAACGGTTGAATTTGGAGAAAGTGTACCCTAGTTTATGTGAAGATTGTGTAAAAGTGACACCTTAGATTACTGCCCACTTCGGTGTTCGAATTGTCCAATTAATCACCATATTTATACTATAAAACCACATGGCTGACTCACTCACTCATTCACTCACTCACTGACAATAATGTTTAGCCACTTCCAGATGAGCTAGAAACTTGAAATTTGGCAAACTTATAGCTTCTATCCTGTAATCGACGAGAAAATTCAAAAAAGTTAAAAAAAATTTAAATCCCCGAAAAAAATTCAAAATGGCGGAGACACTTTAAAGTCGGTGTGGTATATACAATATAATACCGGTAACTTTAAGTTGTTACGTTCAAAACAACGGTGGAATTACTTTAGTTTACATCCACTTGCAAAGAAAACTCACTGGAGGTTTGGAACCTGAGCCCCCAACGAGCAAAGCGAGTCAGCATATATGATTATGTTCACTTATAAAGCATTTAATTTCTCCAAATTGCACCGTAACGAGCTCAACCCTTATTAATGACAATATTGTACATAATATCCCACTCCCCTAAACCTCTGGTTATAGTTGATCGCTAGAGTACGAGAACTCAGCTGTTACCTCGTACCGATCCCCCCCTACCATTCGACCAATCCGCAACAGGATGAAACATTTGGTCCAACACGGCTGGGATGAGTGTGTTCCTTATTACCCTCAGACTTCATCTCCCTCCATTTTGGATTTAAGGGTACGGGGATTGGAAGGGGGGGTTGGTTTCTAGGACGCAGGGGAGTCGAGGAGTGTTTGAACGTGTCTCTTTGAGTTTTGGGTGTGGGTAGATGGAAGGGGGGTGGGGAGTTGGTAGACTGGACCGCAAAGTTGTTGGGGAAAGGGTTAAGTGGAAGAAGGAATGAGCGCACGTACTTGGAGTGTGGGATACCAGTGATGGGGGGGGGGGAGAAGGGGGAGAGTTTTTAGGAAAGGGGAGGGGGAGAATTTGTGGTAGGTTGGGTAGTTTTCAAGGCTTTCGATTAGAGTACTAGGCTACTAGGTTTTGCTTGCTAGATGGAAAGAGAATGTTGATGGAGGATGAATTAGGAGTGGTTTGGGAGGGGTTGATCAATGAGAATTTGGGGTTGCAATGTCCCTTGCAAAATGGGGTTTCTTTCTCTCTTACTCTTTCTTTTATTTATCAATCACTTTCCTTTGCTTCCCCCTCACTGACCCGATTCTACCCCCCTCAACCCCCAGAGCAAACCGAGTGAGGAAAATTAGGGGGAGGTAAAAGAGGAGAAATTGGGGTTTGGGTACAACATTAATTCAATGCGTTGTGTTTGAATAGTTCGCAAAGTGATGTTCAGTTGTTTTGTATAAGGGATGGTAAAAGAGAGGCAATTAAATGAGCTGTGTTAATGGGACGAGGGATGGGGATATTTGGGATGGAAAGAAAACATTAGTTTTGGACATAGGTCTTGTTTTAGAAAACGATTTGAAATTGGAAAAACTTCCGAGGGGATGTTAAAATTAATGCTACTGCGATTTTTTTTCCCTCAAGGGTATAAAAACTTTCATTGGTGGGCTAGGAGACTTAACGCCAGGCTCATTTAATCTGGTTTTTTTTTTCCGCAAATGGTGAGTTTGGAATTAGAATCTTGGCTGGTTTTGTCTAACGTGGTATCTCCTAAATGGTTTTCCACCTTGCCTCTATGAAAATGTTGGTATATTTATTTTCGACTCTTCTTTCCCCGTCTCTATCCCGTTAGTGTAACAGAAATGACACTATCCCGAAATGGCTGGTAAGATACCTAGTAAAATAAAAAAGGAAACATAATTTTGTGACGACCTAGTTCATGTGTAAGCCTATGTATAGGCCTAGTTGTGTTTATACAGGGTGACTCAGGAGGAGAACTAAATATTTTGGGAGACGATAATATGGCTCACTGTAAGATGAAGGGGAGAGAGTATATATGTATGCGCTCAACAGTAAAACAAGGGGATCTCCAAAATTATTGATAATAATAAATATGTTCATATATACTTTAATATTTTTACAGTGACCCATTCTATCGTCTCCCAAAATATTTCACTCTTCTCCTATATCATCCTGTATATGCGCACCTACCATTGCTTTTATCGAATTAATTTTAAAACTTAGAACACACTTAATATCCTTGTCAATGAATCGATTGTGGTTCAGCTACTATATCATTTATCAAAACCTCCATAATACTTAACATTTTAAAATGATATAAAAAAAATTACCTACTTTGAGTAACATAAGGGTTTGGAGAGAATTTCATAAACAGCGTTTTGATGGATCAGGTCGAAGGCGGTGTAAAAATGGTAGAAAGTGCGTTGGTAACTAATGAACGCCCCTTCACGAGTGATTTATGGTTCACTAGAATCAAGAGCTTCCAGGCAATAATCTTCCAAGCATATTAAAAGCTTTTAAAAACACAATAAAAATAATCCTTTCACAATACAAAGCACAAACTACTTTTTTATCTTTTAACGTGTTAAATAACTGTTAACACATTAATGCAACGAAGCCCTATAAAAGGTAATACTGTAACTACCAGATCTAATAAGTTCTAATAATGAGTGGCAGATATGGACTCACTGCGACATCACAATTGGGAGACGCCCAGTGATCAGCAAAAGTTGCCCCAGTGAATGAGGCAACTCGACGTAGAAGACCAATTCGAACCACACTTCTTCCATTTGAGCCAGTAGACGGGTAAATGAGAGAGGCATAAGTCTAGAGCATTCTACCAGGCAGTTGTTAGCGCTAGGTGTCAGCTAGCGAGATTTCTGATGAATTACCTCCCTTTTCCGTACATTGCCAAATTGTATTAGTCCCGCTGGTATAAATGGGTCTGTCCTTGGTTCACGCCAAACTATTTTATTGAAATCATTTGACGTAGGAACTGCGGGAAGAGATTCATAAACTTCGACCAGGGTGAAGTACCGAGGGCCACGATGTTTGGGGCGTCTTGAGTCACCTCTTCGCCGCAGCTACGGCGGATATTATAAGTATAGAGAAATACTTTAGCTGTTATGTCAGTGTTACTGACACGTTTCCTTATGCTATTCAGGCATAGTTTATTTTGTTGAGCGTTGAGCTCTATTTTGTTTGATGTCCTTATGACATAGCTTTTGTATGTCAATGTTACTTTAAAGCTTTATGCACAACTCTTCTATGTCTATTAGGCTTAGTCGCAAATATTAGGGTCATAATTATACAACTTAGTCTATATGACCATGCTGCGGCTAGTTTAAAGAATAGAATCTAATAGTGGACGATTCCAGGTTTTCTATATCTATGTTTCACTACCTAATTGGGTCTGTAACTGACACTAGTTTTTGATGTGTTTGTGTAGCGGCTTGCGATGCGCAACCTGTGGAAGTGCTACTGGTCCTTAGTAGTGGCCCGCGGGTTTTTGTCTTTTATGTTCGGTCCGCTTGTGGAGCCAATAACGTTAGAAATACTTATCACTATTGTGGAATGGTTATGTTGCCCCATTAGTAGGTTAACACAATTGATATACTATTGATTGCTCAGGCAGTACTAATTAGGAATAGTCCGGCCATAGTATTAGTAGCGTCTAGTTTGCTTGGTAGTTCACCTAATACTCGTTGTAATACTGTAGTTATTCTTCTAGAATCTAGAAGGTTATAACGTTATAATGCCCAATTATTTCAACTCTCGATGTGTTAACTCATTGCTAATTATCTCTTGTTAATTACTTCCCTCGTAGCTCCTTAAATTAGGACTAATTTTGTGTGGCTTATTATTTGTACCTTTTGATGAGATCAGTAGCCGGTAGTCTCAGTCAGTGGACTGGAGTCAAATAATGTATAGTAAGATTCTAATTAGTTTTGATTACGGTCACTAAGGTATAGCACAGTGGAGTTGTGCTTTATACCATATCATAAATTAGGATACGTCCTGCTTTAACGAGCTACTAGCTTTCATAACACCTACTACCTACAATTGCGGGTAATGAGGTGTACCTGGGTGCTTCACACCTGATGCTCAAATGTGCAGCTATATATATTTGTGTATACCATTGCATCCGTTTATAATCTTATGTTTAAACGATGGAAATTTTGTATAGTTTCTGATTGTAATTCTATGTGCTTCATATTGATTTGTTCATTTATTAATAAACTGATTTTTTTACACCTATAATATATTCTTATTGCTCATACTGTAAAAATAATGTAACCTTACGTTACAATCTTTTGTCAGCATGTCATTACGTCCCAATCGGGCTGCAAGCAAATGTACTAATTACTCTAATGTGTTAGGGATTAAATGTTGCAATTAGGTTAGGTGTACACGCTTTCACATGAAGCTGTGTGGAAAATCATTTAGGTGAAACCACTTTCAGTACACTCAACTGGGATTCGAATATCAATCTCCTCGTTATCGGCTCTCCAGTTGGTTTTACTGGTCTTAGAACATCCGACCACTGGTGCGAGCTCACAAACTATATTAAGTTCGTAAACTACGTTGAAGTTCAATATAACTTGACGTGTACATGAAGTAGCAGAATAATTTGTTACTAAACGAATGTCAAATTATAATGTTAACACTGGTTTGTGGCAATAACAAGTCAAGAAAAATATATATCGTCGCACAGTTGTTTTTGGTGACACTAAGCATTCAATAAAGAATTATTTATTAACTATATACTCCAGAAAATGAATTTATTTAATTAATAAAAACCTTCACCGAGTTGATATGGGGATGTAGGGGACGCGATAAAGTGTCAGTGGTCTTTTTTCTTTTTTTAGTTTTTATAGCAAACTGTTTTTTTCTCAAATAAATAAAATATCTCTCCAATAACAATGTTTAGTTTAATTTTCTTAATATGGTGATAACAGTTGTTAAATATCTGACATAAGAAAAGTGACATTAGATGAGAAACTTTTTAAATGGACCAAAAAAAGTGGTCATTAAATCCCAGGACATCCTTGACAAGTATTCAACAACTGTTGATATCACCATGTAAAGAAAATTATAATAAACGTTGCTATTATAGCAATATTTTATTAATTTTTGACAAAGAAATATTTTGCTATAAAAACTGTAAAATCACTGGCTCCCCCTTCCACCGCACCCTTAAGTTACGCTCTTGAGTTTTAAAGTGAAAACGTTTCATCTGTTATTTCCATTACCCTAGTTTGAGATGTAATATGGAACCACAAGTCTAGTTCTTGTAAATGTAAGACTCTCCTATTAATGTCCTAGGTGTGTAAAAAGCTTAAGCAACTTTTTGATCTAAAAAAATTAGTTTTATTGATCAATAAAATAGTACCCTTTGTGATTTAATGGCTCCATTAATAACTAATCAAATACATATTTATTAGCTGTGATTTCTATCCGTCAGGATCTGGTCTTGCACTCAGCCTTCCGGCTAGAACCATCTGGTAGCATGCACTAGAGGGGGATTCAGGAATTTTGTGATTCAGCGCTTCATTCCAAACTGAATTTCTATGAGCGAGCGCAAAAGGACCTATCAATTTTGCCAGAAAGGGATTTTCACATACCCTCTAGGGTTATTTTACATGCCACACTCGACATGGGACCGAAGGAAGAAAAATCCGTCGACCACGGCTGGGTTTGAACTCATTACCATCGGGTCCTAAGACAAGAACTTTGTCTCAAACCCACCAAGATCGACATTAATCAACTGTTGGTCTATAATATATATATTATAGTCTATATTATAGTCTATAATATATATATATATATATATATATATATATATTATAGACTATTATATATATATATATATATTATATTATAGACCAACAGTTGATTAATGTCGATCTTGGTGGGTTTGAGACAAAGTTCATATATATATATATATATATATATATATATATATAGTATGAACTTTGTATAGTATATATATATATATAGTATATATATATATAGTACTATATATAATATATATAGTATGAAGCAGTTAAACGGCAAGATTTAAAAAAAAAAAGAAAAAAATGAAACCATTTTTATTTAATATTTTTACATAAATGTAATATACATGAGCGGAAATTACTAGTGTACCTGGAAAATGTTTATTTTCTGAAGATGGCGTCAGTGAGATGACGTCTTTAGTTTTGCACACATTGTCGGAGGCTGAGAGCGAAGCTACCCATGACGTTGCGTAGCATTTCCAACGGAATGTTGTTGAGCTCTTGCCGAATTTGCTTCTTTAAATCTAGACACCCAAAGTTGAGTCCCCCGCCCTGACAACCCCCTTCCACACCTGCCAGCCCTTCCTGGAATCTTGCCGTTTGACTGCCTAACCCGTATATATAAATTCTAACTCGAACCAATTTATAGGTGATTGTTTCGTGTGTGGTTTGCTTTATAATTTGTAAAACAATGTTTTATAAATAGTTTTTCTCTCGTGAATGAAAGGAGCACGAGACTATTTTTTTTAATTAAAACCAACCAAACAAGTATGTGCAATTACTCGTTCTGTTGGATTCACGGAACACGTGTTGTTCCGTGGTTTATCTAATTGCAGCACTTTCTACTAATGTTATCGGAATAAATTGGCATGCACAAAAGGGGATTGGGTGGTTTGAAGGGGATAAATCGAACCAAAGGGTTTGGCTTCGAGCTGCATATTTGTCTCATGAACATTTAGATTTACACCCTCATTTTTTTCATTCTAGTTTGAGATCAATAGGAAAAAAAATGTTCAGGAAAAACAAAGGGTTTGGTTCTTTTCATGTTTTTTAGATCATTAGCAACAGTAATGAACTAAAATGTTGGTATCTAGACCAAATTACACAAATATTTACTAAAAAAATATATTTTAATAATTATAAAAAATACATCAAAAAATAAGTTTAATAAAGATAGTAATGACAAGAGTTGGCTAATGGAATAACAAAAGCTTGTGCAAAAGACAATCAGGGCTGCAACGCACCTGTAAAACAGGAAGCCGCCGGGAAAAAACAGAGATTTTCACCACAAAGCTAAAATAAAATACTGGAATATTTGTTAAATCGATAAAATTAAGCTACAAGTTTTAAACAGGAGGACTTTGTTTCGAATAAAAATCGAAGTATAGGAATAAGCACATTGATCCGAATACAAATCTTATATTCCTAAGCCACAATTTGTTTTTCTACTTCAAATATTCGGTTGCGTAAAAATTGCATAAATTTCCCCATCAAAGTAAAATCATTCAGTATAAAATAGTAAATTTAATGAAAAATTAAATTTTAGCTATTTGAATAAATAAGTAGCAGCTCTGGTCTGGAAAACTGAGATTAGTAGCTGGAGAGTTCATTAGTGCTGGCCACATTACACCCTATATCCGCAAATGTTGGCCCTATCATTGCTAACGGTGGCGGCCGCTCGGTCGGTAAAGCTCGATTGCGGGCACAAGCCATAAAGTTTTCACGCCAAGGAGTTTTCGGAGTAGCCTACCATTCACTAAAGTGTTTGAAAAATTGCGAATTGCATAAGCATATGAAAAACACAGGGAATTTGTTTTTATAAAGAGGTTGGCAACTATTATTGTACAATTATTGTATTATTTTATTAAGGATGTTGCCTACCCGTGACGTCACAGCAGGTTAAGATAGGAATTGGACTACCCTAAAATTAAGGGTAGTTTACCGAAGGGCAAAAAGAGAAAGTCGATTTTCTCAAAATTGGCTAAAAAGATTTTGATTAAATTTCATTTTGAAACATTTATGAATATTACAAACAAAATGGCTACCCTCAATATTTCAGCAAAATGAATTTAAGGGCTCCTGTCTGATGCATAAATTCCCATTTTGTATCATAACTCCGAAACCATTTGAGGTATGGAATTACATATCATTGCAAATATGTCGATATATTTATAATACGAATATTTTATTCGAAACATATTTTTATTAAAGCAATAATTTTCAAGCTATACGCATATATATATATGTATATATATTTAACTTTTCGAACACTAACGGTAAAGTACTGACAATAAAAAAATCTAACCTGAAACGTTGATGGATGTCAACGCCTCATGAACCCCAAATCCTAAAAAGTGATATTTGCAATGCCGTCTGTCTGTGTGTCTTTTTAACACCAACATTTTTTTTAAAATCTATTTTCTCAAAATCGATTTAACGATTTTGATTTAAATTCGTATCTAAGCTTTGATTACTATTATAAATAAATTGGCAATTTTCATTTTCTCATGAAAATGAACTATAGGGTACTTTACAGAAGTGTCAATTTCCGTATCTTCGCAACTATATGAGATACTATATAAATTGTAGTAATATTAAAAATAAAAATTTTATATGAAATATATTTTTATAAAACCAACCGTTTCTGAGATATTGGCAAATATATTAATACAATTTTGTGAGCTTTAGTTGTAAAGAGATACTACTTAAGTTTTAGCGCAATAATTCTCTAATGCCATAGAAAAAGAAATGAGCAAGTCTCTCAAAAAGTTTATGTTCTCTTTATTTCAACCTCTTAGGGGAAATGTTTGTACAACAGTGATCTATCTTTATCATTTTAATAGTCAATATTTACCTATTTTATTAGTCAAAATTTATAAATTAGAAATTTAATAGCAATGCAATAACTATAAGATGTGCATGCCCTAGTAAAATGACGAAAATTTTAAACGGAATTTAAAATGTTAATACAAAGGGTTGACCCTTGGGGACACAATATCGGTATTTTTTATTGGTCCAAATATAAAATTAAGACGTTAATTCTTTAAAAATAAAATTATGAAATTTAAAACCATGATTCAAAAAATGTTTTACGTACGTATAGCGCAATTTTTTCTTGGGTTCGTTAGTGTATATTATATTATAAATTTTGAGTAAGCATCTCCATTTTTTAAACAATAGAGCGAGAAAGTCCGTGTGGAGTTCCGTACCATTTATTTTTTACAACAGTGACCAAGTTTAATGGGATTCTAACACCTAAGAAGAATCAGCATCTACCGTAGCAAAGTGATATCATTGAAGTTTAATTTTATTTAAGCACTCAAAGAAAAGCAGTAAACTACAACCGGACACACATAAAAGCTTGAATAAATTAAAAAACATGAACTATATTGATAAAAATAAATATGATGCTAATCACATTGATAAAACTAGAATTACTATACACCACATCTAATAATTAAAACCAGATTAATGCGGATACTAGTCTAAAACATGGAAATATGGCTATGGATACAACTTCAAACAATCATAATTGATGGCTTCACAATTTCATTTTGACAAAAGACCTAATTAATGGCAGGCTTAGTGTAGATTAGATCACAAATGGATATTAGAAGAAGTAGTAGTTTCATCTTAGGGGGCCTGGTGAGCGAGAAATTGCCGGATAGAGCTTCATCTCTAACGCAATACTTTTTATTTTTACTTTCTCTCTATCTTACAGGTAGAGAAAGTATTGTGATCGTCAAAAAAATCGAACTCGAGATTTTGATGAATTTTGACGTTTCATGACTTCCTGAATCCGAAAAAGTGGTTTTTGAATTTCCGTCTGTCTGTCTGTCTGTCTGTCTGTCTGTCTGTACCTCCAACTAGAGCCTAAACTATTTTACCGATTGAGCTGAAACTTGATATCTAGGGTTTTCATAGGGTTGCCCCGAGGGGTTTTTGGAATTGGATATCTACCCCTAAAATTAAGGGTAGTTTACTGAAGGGCAAAAAGAGAAAAAGTCGATTTTCTCAAAATCGGCTCTAACGATTTTGATTAAATTTCATTTATGAACATAAATAAATATTCCAAACAAAATGGCTACTCTCAATATTTCGGCAAAATCGTTTTAAGGGCTCCGGTCTGATGCGTAAATTAACATTTTTTATAATAGCTCCGAAACTATTTGAGATATGAAATTACTTAGCATTACAAATATGTATATATATTTATAATACAAATATTTTATTCGAAACATATTTTTATAAAATCAATAACTTTCAATATATACGCAATTATATATATATTTTTAACTTTTTGGGCATTAAAGCTTAAGTATTGCGACCGTAAGAAAAACTAACCTGAAATGTTGATGGATGTCGACGTCTCATGACCCCCGAACCCTTAAAAATAGTATTTGCAATGCCGTCTGTCTGTGCGTCTATTAAAACTTAAAATTAAGGGTAGTTTACTGAAGGGCAAAAAGATAAAAAGTCGATTTTCTCAAAATCGGCTCTAACGATTTTGATTAAATTTCATTTATGAACATAGATAAATATTTCAAACAAAATGGCTACTCTCAATATTTCGGCAAAATCGTTTTAAGGGCTCCGGTCTGATGCGTAAATTAACATTTTTTATAATAGCTCCGAAACTATTTGAGATATGAAATTACTTAGCATTACAAATATGTATATATATTTATAATACAGATATTTTATCCGAAACATATTTTTATAAAATCAATAACTTTCAATATATACGCAATTATATATATATTTTTAACTTTTTGGGCATTAAAGCTTAAGTATTGCGACCGTAAGAAAAACTAACCTGAAATGTTGATGGATGTCGACGTCTCATGACCCCCGAACCCTTAAAAATAGTCTTTGCAATGCCGTCTGTCTGTGTGTCTATTAAAACTTAAAATTAAGGGTAGTTTACTGAATGGCAAAAAGAGAAAAAGTCGATTTTCTCAAAATCGGCTTCAACGATTTTGATTAAATTTCATTTATAAACATTAATAAATATTCCAAACAAAATGGCTACCCTCAATATTTCGTCAAAATGGCTTTAAGGGCTCCGGTCTGATGCGTAAATTAACATTTTTTTAAATAGCTCCGAAACTATTTGAGATATGAAATTACTTAGCATTACAAATATGTATATATATTTATAATACAGATATTTTATCCGAAACATATTTTTATAAAATCAATAACTTTCAATATATACGCAATTATATGAATTTTTTTTAACTTTTTGGACATTAAAGTTTGTATTGCGACCGTAAAAAAAAAAACTAACCTGAAATGTTGATGGATGTCGACGTCTCATGACCCCCCGAACCCTAAAAAATAGTCTTTGCAATGCCGTCTGTCTGTGTGTCTATAAAAACTTAAAATTAAGGGTAGTTTACTGAAGGACGAAAAGAGAAAAATTTGGTTTTCTCAAAATCTGCTCAAACGATTTTGATTAAAATTCGTATCTAGGCGTTGATTAAGATTATAAATAAACTGGCTATTTTCATTTTCTTATGAAAATGATTTTTAGGGTACATTACAGAAGCGTTAATATCCGTATCTCCACAACTATTGGAGAAACTAAACAACTTATCATTGCAAAATTGTAGGCCTATTTGAAATAAAAAACTTTTATTTTACATATATTTTTATAAAAACAGCAGTTTCTGAGATATTTGCAAATATATTAATACAATTTTGTGAGCTTTAGTTGTAAACATATACTACTTAAGTCTTAACGCAATAATACTCCAATGCCATAGAGTAATTAAATATAAGTAAGTATCTAAAAAAAGTATGTTATTTTTCCTTAAATCTCTTAGGAGAAATGTTTGCATAGCAATGATCTATCTCCATTTTAGACTCAATAGTCAATATTTACATTTTTTATTGGTCAAAATGTATAAATGAATAATTAAATATCAATGCGATGACTTGAAGATCTGCAACACCTTTTAAAATGTTAAAATTTTAACCAGAAATTGAAATTTTAATACGAAGTGTTGACCCTTGTGGAAGACATTAAACTGTTTGAAATGTTCTTAGGTGGACAAAGATGCGCCTCTTTTCTCATTGATTCAATATCATTATATATTATTTTATGCGTGTTCTTATGTGGAGTGGTGATGATACAATGTACATTATTCCGTTCAGAAATCTTACGAGTTTATAGAAAGAGAGAGAAAGTCTGTGCGGTGTGCCGTACCATTTATTTAAATTTACCTGAGTTATTTAATGTGTATTTTCTGATCCGATTGATTATATCAGCACACGAGAATTTCTATGAGTGAGAGCAAAAGGGACTACCAATTTTTCTGGAATAGGTATTTTCACGTAGCTTTCAGGGATCTTTTTCATGCCACAATCGACATGTTACCTACGGCTTTACTTCCCCTCCGAATAAAGTTGTGCTATGGATTTTTATCGCTCAAGAAAAATCCCTCGACTCCGGCTGGGCTTTAACACACGAACATCTGTTCCTGATGTGAGCACCTTAACCTAAAACCACCGTGTTTGACCCTAATGCAATATTTATTCTAAGATGCGTTATCTCAACATATAGCTCAAGCCAAAATAAAGTTGAACGATTCCAACAGGGGTATTTTTCCTTAACTACACTGTATTTTGATAAAATGAATGTATGAAAATATGGCACATCTCATTTTCAACGACATTTTAAGCATATTTATTTAGCTGTAAGACAAAGCTTGATGAAAAATGGCCCTGGATTTAATTTTTATCTAAAAAATCCAGTATGTTTCGATAGGCCAACCATAGAAAATTTTAAGATATTTGGAAACTAGCTGTGAACTTTCCCCTTACCTTGAAATAAGAAGTTTAATAATTTTATTTCAGCTCTTTCTTACCGACTTGTCAAAGGGAGGTTGTAGATAAAGGGTGAACGGGAGAATAGGACTAAACAAGATAGATAAATAGTTGCATTAAACAACAGCCTGACAGCCATTGATGATTTTTCACTGACTGAGGCATACGCCTTAAGGCGTGATAAAAGGGAATATTAGTTAAGTTATATATTTAAACAATTTCTCCATAAAAAAATAATGTTGGCGAAACTAAATACAATATTTCTTCAATAAACATGTTTGATTTAATTGTATACAGATTGTAATCTTAACCTTTTTTGGAAATGTACGGTGAGCATAATGATATTTTAACCGAAATCTTTTTAAACTTAGATAAAAGTCATTTTCAAATACCACGATCACCATTACAAATATTAAATATCTGTTAAGACTGCCTTATTTTTTAATATTAGCTTAACGTTAGGTCAATGTTTTATTTATTTTCACCCAAAATGTTTGTTGTAAATATTAAAATTTATTTAAATTTATTACTAGTATTCCCTTCCATTCCACCTAAAAATAAATTAATATTAAAGCCTTGTGGCTTGGAGAAATTATATAAGAGGATCATCCATTCATCAACAAACCGTACTAAATATACTAACTTGATAAATAAATCCATTTAGTTTAAAACTTGAAAATGTTATATTTTTCATGGACCAGTTCATTAAATATATTTAAAATAAGTTTCAAAACTTTTTTCAAAAAATTATATTTTAAATTAATAAATGTTGTGTTTAGTTTTATGATACATTATAATTATATACTTAAAAACATAATCTTATTTTTAAATAAAACTAATATTTTTGTTTATAAAATTAGATTTTTTTAATTTAAAATTTTAATACACATTTATTTTAATTGTAACCCTATGTAAAGTTACTTAGCTGTTGATTTTTTTTAATATATTACAATTGGAAGAATATATCCTTTATACTTGATAGTGTTTTACATAGTTAATTAGTTTAAAAGACAAATTCATTCGTATTAAATATAAAATAACCTTTTCAGATTCTGACTGCCTCAATAACTTACAAATATGCAGCTCATTACTCTTAAACAATAAGCACTCTGGAAGTTTGAAAGCAACAACTTTCAATTAATCAATTTGGACGATGGATATTCGTAAACACTCTCAAGCAATAATAATTATCTATCTTATTAGAGGAATTGATTTGGATTAAATAAAATGTTTGATTTACAAAAGCTTGGACGAATCAAAATAAATATAATTATATGTGTAGCCTATAATTTAACTATTTAATGATATGTTTTATTTCAGCATCTATCTCTAAATTCATTTGAAGATTAAATTTATTTTGAAAAAATAATTTAAATGTTTGATTAGCATAAACAGTTTAAAGCTTTAAAAAGTTCAACTCCCAATTTGATTAGTATAACTAATACAGAAAAAAGTGTAACACTCCCGATTCATAAATATTTATATGTGTGGGATGGGAGAGGGTATTCATGTATAGTTTGAGTTTAATTTTTTTGTACACTCTATATTTTAATTTAGTTGTAGGCTCCTTAAAAATACAAATTTTAATTCTATATTAATAAACATATATTTGAATTAAAATTTGTATTCAATTAATCTTAGCTTATTACTATTCAAAAATATATTTAATTTGAAACATATCTATGTTTTAGATCTTAAAACCAATTAATTTCTTAATTTATTTATTTAGGGGAATTTCTCTCTTTTTAATGTACATTTTTAATTATTTTAAGTTTAATTCTCCCCAGAAATTATAAAATAAATACAATAAATATTCCTTAAATGCATTACAAAATTAAGTAACAATATTATTCACAACAGAAGATTTAAAGATGAAGATGTCTAAAAATATATTATAGTTTTTTATTTAATATAATTTACACTCAACAACACGTTTATGTATTTTATAATTTATGCCTAATTTATATTAATGCTCTATTTCTTTCTTTTCAGGTAAGCCCAAATTTCCTTGCCTTCAATAACCATCACATAATATTCCGATCTAGTAAGTTTTGTTCTGGTAAGTCTTACTTTAAACAACTATTTTTAACATGGCTAACTGCCAAAATAATTTTAATTTATATTTTGTTTGGGCAAACCAATTACATTGATCAACAGAGTAGGTTTTAGGTCATTAATAATGACTTGATAAAGTTGTTATCATTAGAAAACTCGATATATTGATTCTGTTATCTCTGTAATTAATGATTTACATATAAAAATAAGACATTTTCAGTAAATAATAATCTAATACTTGCATAAAATTAGTATGTATATTAAAAACAATCGAATTTTTAACTACGTATCGTTTCTGACAGTAATAAAGTAAATGGATGGATGGATAATTTTATGATATGTTCAATCACGATTTGAATTGAAAATGGAAGAAGGATATAAAATTAGAATAATTGTACCTATAAACTTCTTGGAAGACAATGCAACAAAAGTTGGAGAAGCATCGTAAGTTAATTAGTTCATTATTACTCTTTACCATCCATTTTAATTTCAATTTTTAACTATTTAAGTTTCATCCAAAATGACAAAAAATATCGTATCACTTTAATTATGGCATTAGGTACTTGAAAATTCATTGCCACACTTATAAGTACACCACCTATCCCTGTCTTGAGCTAGTTCTATCCAGTCCATCTCATTATACCTTATTTCTTTCAGGTCCATTCTAATGTCTATCACTTGAATTAATTACTGCACTATAAAAACACATTCTTTCCTTGTCATCCACAAGAACTAAAAGTAAACAATATTTGCATTATTTGATGTACGCCTATATACATGAGTCTCCCATGTAAAGCATTTGTAAATAATAAGTATATATATATAAACCTCCATTTGTAGATAGGGTGTTAAATATATACAAATAGTTTCCCAGAAAAAAATCCTTTTACAAATGCATTTGTTTATCTGGTCACCTTATCTTGGGGTTCAATAAACTTGTAGGTTCACTATAATAAAGCTTAGGGCGTGTTTGGGTGGTAGGTAAAAAGACATTAGTAATGGGAAAATACAAATAACAAGTTTATGGAATGCATTATTGGTTTTCGCGTTTAAAATATCATTAGTCCATTTATTGACTTAAAATGGAATATATTAATATTATTGCCTTTGATAAAATTGGTGTAGAGTAAATAATTCATATTTTAAGTGCAACAATTTATATTTTTTGAATGGTTTTCAATCATATTCTTTGAACATTTTATTATAGTGTAGATGGACGGTTTTTCTAATATTTGCGTCCTTTAGCCCTAAGCATGATGAACAACTCGGTAAAAAGAATTACTTTGAAAATAACTGATGTGTTTTTAATCTAGTAGCCAAAGATCGGCGTGGAGTAAAAAAAACCTCTACCAAGGTATAAAATACTTATCTCCCTATTTTACTATGCATTAAATATATAATGTAATCTGAGAATTTCAAAATAACAATACGTTATCAGATTTTAACTATAAACCAAACTAATCATGAAGTTTCATCATCTTCCAGTGCTAAATTATAATTAATCAATACGTTTTAAAAATAATAATTCATATACATATAGAGATATTTAAAAAAAATCAAATTCACCCAAATCATTAAAATCTACATAGGTAGGCATTCGGACTAAAAGTCAAACTTGTTTAGATTAGTTTGCCAGTAAAGGAGAGGCCAGGCTTTGAATCCCGTTTGGGTGGATTATGTTTATTTCCTAAATTACCACTTCGGTTGTGGTGGTGTAAAGCGTCACTCTAGTGATAAACTAAAATGTCAATGACAAGAAAATTGTGATTCGAATCCCGGTTGGGTGTACTGAGGGTGGTTTCCCCTAAATGGTTTTCCACTCAAATACTGGCACACTTCAACCTAATTTAACCTTCTTCATCCTTAACCCACTAGCGTAATTAGTACCTAGGCGTACAGCCTGAACATGTAGTAAGAACCGGTACTAAAAATAAATATTTCTTGAAAGTCTTACCAGTCTAGCTTCGTGCCAATAAAGGTAAATTTCTCCTACTTATATCTTTACTAGCCCTAATAAAATAGTGTAGCTAATTTTTAATATCCTGGATGAATATTAAAATTGTGGCAAGACAAAAAGCTCATTAAAAATATAATTTAGAATCTAGTACTCTTTATATTATAATTTTCTTTAAGCTTGTGATAATCTAAAAATGTATGTTTGAAATTTCGTACCAGTGTTCCACGTGGATATATTGTTTATAGTAAGGTTGGATATTATCTTATCCGGTGTATTAAGTGATTTCTAAATTATTCCTGCAAATGCGTGTTAATTTGTTCAAAAGGGCCTATTCCTCACCTATCAATTAGTATAATTTAATGGATAGCACTGACAGATAGAAAGACTGGAACACAATTTTTTTTTAAATACTATGTGCACAACTTTCAGTAGTCTTAGATTTCAACTATTGTGAGTCTGACGCTTATAGCAGCATTTTTCAAATATGGCTCCACGAAGTAGGCCTACTTGGGCCCCGCCATAGCTATCCAGACTCAGTGAGGCAGTTCTAGAATATTCTTATTAAATAGTATTGGCAATTTTTTTTTTCAAATCTGAATAAAGGATCTTTCCTAAAGGCGAAGCCAGATCATGTAATACTTTCCGTTTGTTTTATACCTATATATTTAGTTGTCTAAAAGTTTTGGGAACCACTGCCTTATAAGCCTTAATCATTGATGTGAATATAAATATTGTACATATTTAAGGGCATCATCGAGTACAATCGAGCAGTTTGTTGACTAAATATTCAAATGTAGGCCAAATTTTTCCACAGCAGAACTTGCGACTTAGACCACTTTGACATCTTTGTTCAAACAACAGTTGGGTGGGTTATTCTGGTGGAGGTTTGTATTAGATAATAAACAATTATTTGACTTTACCTCGGACTTTAGACTTGTGTTTGGGTTTTCAAGGAGCCAATAAAAATGATTATATCGAAATCATGCGACCGACGTGAAAGCTTTCAATTAAGACGTCTTTGTTAATTTAGTTAGACTAGTTAAGCCATATTAGTAGGAAAATTGGTTGATTCTAAGGGGATTCAATATCCAAGAATGAACTAAATATATCAAATTGATTAGTTCATTAACTCGATATCAAATTCCTTTGCTTTTGCATCCAGAAACTTACTTCGAGAAACGAATTAAGATTTATTTAATCTACAATTTTTAAACTTTATTTTCAATCGCACATTTTTGTTACACTCCTATAATTCTTATTAAAGTATACCTTTGAATATTGAGTCATTATACTATCTTAATGTTTATCCTATGGCTTCAACAAATATTCAACCATGGATGTGTTTGGAGAGACAGTTGTGGGACTGGGGTAAAACAAGTGTCGTTATCTTCGTCCTCCCAATATTTGTGCTTTAAGGAAATTTGGCCTCAATACAGAATTTAGTTAACTAATTTGTTTGAATGGTTCATTTACAGTCAGGATCTTCATGATCTCACACATACATTGTGTGTCCTTCCTAAACAGATGAACCTTGATTAATTTATGAGGAAAATAGCGTTTCAACTGTTCATATTGCAGGGTGGAAATAGATTTTAGCTCTGTAATCTTGAAACCTACTTTAGAGACAATATGTTTGAAATGGGATTATGCATAATTATATAACATAGTTATTAATTTTATATACTTAATTGTTCATAAAATAATCACTAAACCTATTTCAAAAACTATTGCAAATAGCTCTTTTGGTAGCATTGTTTTTACAATAGGTTATTGGATTGTTATGTTGGTATAATTGAAAACAAATGACTGATTATTGTAAAGCCTTAAAATAACTCAAATAAAATTGAAAAGTAATCGATCATTGTTGAGAACTAGGTTACTTTTAAAATTGTGATTAGTTATTAAATATTACGCAAGCTTGCAATAGCACCATTGTAACGCACTATTAAAATTTCATAAACTCAATTTAATTAATATAATGTCCAATCAAGACAGCGAATCTGATGAATTGAGTGATGAATTTCCAGAAGAAGATGAAGATATCAATGAAGATGCAAATCAAGATGAAAGTGAAGATGACGAAGATAAAAAAGGTAGTCACAAATTGAGAGTTAAAATATTTTATAATATGAAAAAAATTTTAAGGTTAGACGCATTTTCAACAAGGTACAAAAGTTGGTTTTGAGTAAAATGGAAACTTAAAATTGCAAAATAAGTTGAAGTTTGAAAAAAAATTAACTTTATAAAACAAATTGTTTATATAATCATAACCATATTTAATTGATTAGAGAGTATATCTATAAATTTTCAACTTAGATAGGCCTAAACAAAGAACGTTTTATTTTTCAGAAAAGAAAGATGATCACAGCGAAGAAGTGTATGGCGAGGACGAACTATACAAAATCTCAAAAGAAGAGACAACCCCTGAACCAAATTTGGAAAATATTTTAACCCTAGAGGAAGCCAAGGGAAAACTAAGTCTCCTTGGGAAAACAGCTTCAGGAATGGAATACGCTTATCTCATGCTTAACATTTCTGATATGGAATTGACTGATATCAAAGTAATCCCGTTTTTCAAGAATGTTCTATTTGTGAACGTTTCTGGGAACAGATTGACCAATTCTGATATTCAGGTGTGGAAACTAATAATAGAATTACGGTATTTAAAACCATCTATCAATTTTATAAGTTTGTACATGATAATTTGGTCGATTGTTTTTAAATGGTCAGCATACTCGAGTTTTTCCAATAGCCTTCTTGAATATAAATAGTTATAGGTTAAATAACTGCCCTTTAAAGCGTTATAGTTGAATAGATGATTTTTATTCATTGTATAAAAACAATCATATTCTCTATAAAAAAAACACACAGGGATGATATGAATACAGTTTAAGTCTAAGTCTGTGGAGGAGGGAAGTCAAGAAATCTTGGCCTATATAACAGGAAAAAGAGTGACAGCAGTTATCCTTGGTCTTTCTGGAATCAGTGTTGTTTGTTTGATGATAATGCCCCATCTTTTATTTTTACCCACTTTTTGTAACTTTTTATTATTCTCGTACTTGTACAGCTTTCAAGATAAGTATTGCAGTCGGGAATGATATTTCTTTGAGGCTTTTATGTAGAATGGTTTTGCCTTTTTTATGCTAAGAAGTCTGTTTTCTTGTTATCCTGCATCCCACAGTGTTTGGAATCAACTGGCGATGTAAAGTTTTATGTAGGCTTTAAAGTTGCCTCATAGCTTGAAGGATATCAAATATTTCCTTACACATTTCAATGAAACTCTACTTTGGAGGTTTTCCGCAAAATAATTATTGAAAATTTAATAATACAAAGAAAAGGGTTGTCTCTTAAAATTCATATATCCACTCAAGATAAAAAGTTAAATTGTTATTTCAACCCCATTATTTTTTGTTTATTTACGGCATAGGATATTAAATTAATCTTAATTAAGTTATGATCTCTTTTCTCTACATTTTACGTTATTTTTACTTATATATAAAAGTAAAGGTATACACCATGTATTATATTATATATATATGGTATAACGTGGAATAAAAATATACCTCGTGTATTACATACATGTATGACTATATAATATTTACAAGGCATAATAATAAATTATGTATATATAAACATAAGAAAACGCATAAAAAAAGACAAGATTTATATCAAAGGAATCAAATTTGTTTGATTAGGTGCTTGCCAGCATGGAAATGCTGCTCATCATACACATTGACCGTAATGAGCTCACCTCTCTTTATCTACATAAAATGGACTACTTACAGGTCAGTGTTAGTCATAAATATTCCCAAGAATCATTTTAAAATTTACAACATATATTATATAGGTCTACAATATAATAATTGGTAGATATATAAAATATAAAGAGTTAGTCAAAAAAATGCAATATCGTTATTATTAGTAGCTCCCCGCGCTGATGGGATCATGGCTTAAAATAAAGTCCAAATAGATTTGTTAGCCAGTTATGAGGAGGTCTGAGTTCAAATATCAGCTGGGTGTTCTGATGATGATTTTCATATTTTGATACATGAAAATAAGGGTATATTTTCACTAAATTATACCTTCTCCTCCTACTACATTAGCGTAAATAAATACATATTCATACATCCCGAACGTGTAGCAAGACGTGATGGGATTAAAAATACCTTTAAATTTGTTATATAACATTAATATTCTGAAAATGTTTAGCTAATAGTCTATACATTTATTTTAAACTGTTATAGGTGCTGACCCTTAACCGAAATCAAATTACCTCAACAGTAGGTGCAAGTCACTCCTTATTGGAATGTTTAGAATTAAACTACAACAAAATAAAAGAAATATCTGGTTTAGATCCTTTGGACCTTCCTCAGTTGAAAGTTCTTGAACTCCGAGGAAATGGTTTGAGTTCTACGTCAGGGATACGTCTGTCTACCTTGGACAGCCTCTATTTGGCGGAGAACTCGATAGACAAACTAGAAGACTTGGAAGGTTTGGTCAACCTGCGAGTTCTTCATCTGAGACAAAATCCTTTGTCCAAGTTGGACGGCTTCGGTTCCGCGATGAAGTCGATGAAGTACCTCAATATACGTCAGTGCAAATTGGACAACTTACGCGAGATCAAAAAGTTGTCATGTCTTGTGAATTTGGAAACTTTGGTGGTCCTTGACAATCCGTTTATGGAAGATGCGGAAGAAGAATACAGGGTTGAGGTTTTGGTTTACTTGCCGAAACTAAAACGATTGGATAAAAGTCCAGTTATACCCGAGGAACTGGAGGAAGCAGATGAAGTGAGGGAGGAGAGAAAAGGTGAAGAAGAAGATAACACAGAAAATGTAGAAAATGAAGAAGACAAAGATAGTAATGATTAATATAATAATATTGTATAGTTTATTATTTACTTGGTTGTATTTAATCAAACTTTAATTATATATTATTATTATTATTATTATTATTATTTTATTCAAAATGTATCTTAAACTACCAGTAATATACTTAAATATAAGCAATATTAAATAATTTACTAATTGAAAACGAAAAAGTACAAACATTATTTTTAAATAATATAAACATAATAGTTTTAAACTATCTATAAATAACGCTAATTGTCTTAAAAAATCTATGAGGTACTCTATTTCCATATTTTCGTAAGGGAATAGTCTATCTTTAATGTCATTTCCGAGACTCGCATGTTTTATAAATTAGTTGCTCATTATTTAATAAAATTTTACTGTATTGATGAGCTCAGATAGAATGAAACCTAGGTCGGGGAATTGGATGGAAACGATTGATTTTCCTTAAAAATCAGCCATCACTTTACTGTCAAATAGCAGCAATATAAGGTGTGAACAGTGTTCTTTCTTTGATTGTAAAGCCATATTTTTATTCTTTCCTTTTATGATTCTATCCACCTTTCCTGTACCGTCTTCCAAATATAATACAATATTACACAATAAGGTGAAAATAATTTCCTTATAGAGATATAGTAGTCTGTAAAAATTAATCTAAGAAGCCTTACATTTATATAAATTAGGTGAAATGCCTAATTTAAAAGTGTTTCTTTCTCACAAATATTATTAATTATTTATTTTAATGGCTTTAAGAATTTAAATATTGAAATACTTCTATTTTACATAGCGACCCGAATAAATAAAAATATGTATACTATAGGTTAAGAGATGTTAACATTATAGTTTTAATACAACTTATGTTTTCATTATTCATAAAAATTCTACTTTAACTGTTAATGGCAATATGAGATATTAATTTGTGCCTTTAAATGTGTTAATAAATTTAAAGTATCCGTGGAAATGGTGATTCATTTAACCGAGCCTTTTTTGGTCCATATTCGTATTTTGAAGATATATTACACCCATATCCTGTATTAAAATAGGAAGCTCAAGACATGGTGGTTGTTGATTAAAGAACAACTGTCTGATGTAAATTAGGTAGCTAGTGAGAATAATGAACTACCCTAATGTTGTTAGGAAGAACAACTTAGAAAATACAGGCTCTTTTCGTGGTTAATATATCTAAAATTTTTACAATAGTATTAATATTGTTTTATAGGTATTAATAGTATATATTTTAAAACGGGATGATTGTATATCATATGACTTGACTTGTGAATACGTCTTTAAATTTGCTACCATACGGGGGCAATCCAAAAAACCTAATGATAACAAAATCGGGGGATACAGTTTGGTGTTGTAGTTTCGAATCTTTCCTCTACATCCAAAATTAAATTATACCACTGGATAGCTAAAGGATCAAAGAATTCATTACAATAAGCGAGAACAGTGACGCATCGCGCCGTGGTGGAGGGGGAAGCACTGCATTTTGAGGTTATTTTGCTGCGTATCGAGATTTGCAATTAGTATAACTTTTGACTCGGAGAAGCTACGATGTTCGTTTAAGTTTAAACGTATTCACGTACAACACACGGCCGTGTCCATGACACAACCACACCCCATTTTTTTTTCTAGGGGTGTGAAAACAGACATTTTTAATTTCAAGTAAGAGTTCAAATAGAGTGTGAATGAAAACATTGATTTTTTTTTTAGTTAAAATAATATAAAGAAATGTTTTTACTATAAATATTTCTAGTTTAATTTATGTAAAGATCATTTATGAATCACAAGTACAAACATAGATTTAAAAATAAAATAAATTGAAAGAAATTATTACCACACAAATTCGGATTTTTAAAATATATTTAATATAACTAGACTTTTTTTAATCATACAAAAGGAGATATTGAGAGACTCTTTGATATGAAATATTTTAGTTTTGAATAAAATTAATTAAACTACAAGTTTTCGAGAAAAAAATCGAAAATTCCTAGAACCCAAATTTTTCAAGTTTCCTCTTTGATTCGAGTTGAGCCGCTCTTAAATCTCGACTCGAATCTCGAGTTTTCGAGTAATCGCACACCCTTAGTTTTTTGCTCGGTTAAAACCCTGATGTAGGTCCTTTCCTCCCCTATCGCGCGAGTTGATGGGGTGCTGGTAAGTGGCGAGGAGGTTCATCTTCCTCTCATTCGGGTTTATGTTTGTTTGAAAGTTTTCCGGCTCAGGTTGTTCCGAGAGGTTATTTTCTAAGTCAACCCCATCTGCGTTAGAGGGTTTGGGGGGGAGTAGATTTGAACGAGCTTCTGAAACGGGGGACCTTAAAATGAAACGGTATGGGATGAAGTGCACACGCATTCTTTGGGGAAAAAAGAATTGACTTGATATCTTTTTTTTTTAATACACAAACCAAGTTTTCAAGACTTTTTTATGAAGCATATTTTACTAACAAAAATTGTGTAGTTGTGCTATTAATAAGTTTGAAAAGAATGTCAATGTAATTTAAAGCCTAACTGACCAAATTTATACTTTAAAATGTACATAATTTTTAGATATTTGTTACAATTTCAACATATTCATATTTAAAATGTACCCTAACTTGTAATTCTTACTACCAAATTTTTACAAATATATTTTAAATATTGTGCATATATATTATATTTATATTACATATTTATGTTTCTTTAGTGTCAATCTAGTACAACTTGTAATATTCTTAAACGTTCCTTAATAAAATTTCAAGCATTTTTCAAAAATAAGAAAGAGGCTGCTAGGACTGATTATGTGGACTCAATTTGGATAAGGAAATAGGATTCTGTCTTTCAACAGGTCTAATTATTATAGTGATATTAATAAAGACAGCTATCATACAATTAAATTAATATTACGATGTTTATATAAAGTTTTCTTGAGGCGTATATTAAATTCAAAAACCTGTAGAAAACTAATTAAATAAAAAATTAACATATTTTTCTCTTTAAAATTGAACATAGTTTACTTACCTTTTCTTTTAAATACTGTATATTATTTAATTTTAAATAAGCGTATAAATCGGTAGTAAGACGTGGTGCTAAAAAAAAATCAATATTTGATTTGAATATAAAAAAATAAAAATAAACTAAAAAGTACGTATAAACGAATGAGCTGCTGAATAGGTTCATATAATTTTCAAATTTATTCTTAAATTAAATTAAATATATGTAAATTATGAGTGATCCCCATTACACCACTATATCTGTAAAAAATAGTTAGCTTCAACTGGTTGCTATTTCCTAAGCATTGTAATTATTTATTTCAATTAGATTGACATGGAATATTGTGTAACAAAAGGCTCTAAAATATATATTTAAATATATATTTAAAAAATTGACATTTTTTAAAAGAAGCTAAAAATACATGTTTCCACCATCCCACTAGCATTAGTTAACTCATTGATATAGTGTTTATTCTTCACTAAGGCTACTTTACCTTAACCACGCCATTAGAACTTGAATCGGTCGTTTTATATCCGCAAAACTTTTCTCTACGTATCACAATCATTACGAACAACACTAAAAAAAAAAAAACCTTCCTTCAGCAGAATCTGTAATACGAGTTTCTGGTTGATCCTATCAAATGCTGAAGTGACATATTTATACAGGCACTAGTCATAAAAGAACGTTGGCGTGCGCAAGTGGGTAATAAAACGACTTTCATCACTACACTGAATATCCTTTGGACTTTGGACACGCAAACGAAACAATTTTAGCTAAGAAAGAAAGTATTAAGTATTTCCTTAGTCTACCTTTTGAGTGAAAAGGTATTTGTCAAATTGTATTATTTTGTCGAATAATCATCCTATTGTAATTATTTTTTAAATAAACCATTTGGATGGATGGGTGGATGGATGGATGGATGAAAAGTGTATGCCCTATGGGTGCGCTTTTCCGTACTTTCGAACAATATTATTGAATCTAGTAACATATCAAATGGCAAACCATATGGGAAAGACCACTGGGAAAACTTAGACGCAGATGGGAGGCTAACATTTGGATAGACCTGAGGGTGTAATGGGATAGACTGGATAGAATTAGCTCAAGATAGGGATAGATGGCGTACTTTTGTGAGTACGATAGTGAACTTTCGAGTTCCTAATACCATAGAGTAAGTTAGTAAAATAGATCTAGTTGTATTTAGCTTTAATGGGTCTTAAGGTGAGTAAATCGGTTTTAATCATATTATTCAGTCTTAGCAAGTTTCAAGATGATGAACACATTTTAATAGCACAATTATTAACCACTGCTGACGAAATAAAATCAAAACGGGCGATCACACTTGAATAATTTAAGGAACAAGGGACACACTACAGTGGAAAACTATTGTGTAGCTTATCTCAGCTGTTGATCTAATGGTCACCTTGTGAATCCTTCTTGAATATAAATATAAAATTCTGCTGGGTACGCTTTATGGGTCTGGATGGGTCTGGATAGTAGAATCTTATGACTCTAGTTTAAAGTTACCAATGTTTGCAAGAGACAGAGAATACGGAAGCTATATTATATAATTGCGCGGTTAATGGCCGAACTTCCAACTGGTCTGAGGGTGGATAGCGCAGCAAAACAAATAAAATTGATACTAAACGCGTAGACGAAACACTTGTTATATCGACCCAAACCAAATTGCGTGTGAGCTACCTCTAGATTAAATTTTTTTTAGCACCACGTCTTACTAATCGTTCGGATTATTCGCCTATGTACTAATTACTCTGAGGGATGTAGGGATTAAGAAGGCTTAGTTAGAGGAAATGTACCCGCATTTACGTGGAGGGAGAGTGGAAACCCCATTTAGGAAAAACATTCCTCAGTGGACCCAACCAGGATCGAGCCCCGATCTCCCATCTTCGGCAGTCTATACTATTATTATTATTATTATTAGCACCGCGTCTTACTACCCGTTCGGGTTATACGCACTTACGCTAATGTGTAATGGTAGGGTGATTGTGAGATGAAATGGAGGACCTACAGTTTAACGTGGAATCCGAACCACGGTGGAGGCCTGGCATTCCTCACATTCACAAGTTGTGATTAATACACATCTTGTCAGAGGTGAAGGAAGAGTTTGGTAATCAGATAAATCTGTGCCGGGACCGAGGATTGAACAGTCTATACTAGTCCAAAACGAGAGTCGCGCGTTAGACCAGGTGGCCACCGAGGTGGGTCTATTAATTAAACACAAACACAAGGTTCGATGCCAACTCACAGCTCACTCTACATGAGCCACAACGTTTACATTTAGAAACATGATTATTTAAATCCTACAATAGTGGATAAATTATTATTATTATTAGCACCGCGTCTTACTACCCGTTCGGGTTATATGCACTTACAATAATGTGTAATGGTAGGGTGATTGTGAGATTAAATGGAGGATCTACAGTTTAACGTGGGATCCGAACCACGGTGGAGGCCTGGCATTCCTCACATTCACAAGTTGTGATTAATACACATCTTGTCAGAGGTGAAGGAAGGGTTTGGCAATCAGATAAATCTGTGCGGGACTGAGGATTGAATAGTGGATAAAGGCTATAAGGAAATTTGATTGTAAAAATAATTATGTAAAGAAAATCATATTAAAAATTTAATATAGTGGAGATTGTCATAAGAATATTTTTTAAGTATTTACACTCATTTCTAAGCATTTCTAAAATCAACATATGGTTACAGCCACAACAATAATTTAATTAACTCATTGAAAAAAATAGTTATTACTAAGTTAATTTAAGTATCGGGAGGCATAAGAGTATACTAGAGGGAAATTACACATATCGTGTAGAAAATGTGGCAAAACAATATATATATATATATAAAATTACCCCCGATACGGCTAGTTGTGACACGAGCCCTCACCTCGTTGACAATCACCAAGTGACAGTGTGAGTGTGACGCTATTCGCTGACCTTCATTAGTAAAATATATTATATACAGTGTCTAGTGTTACTGGCACGTAAACAAAGGCATCCATTTTTTTTTTGCCAGTAACGAGGAAGCAGCGGTTAGTATACCCTCCGGGTGTACAGAGGCTTTTTCCTTCTCAAATGTTTTCCCACTCTCCCTGTATGAACGTGTGGGTACACTTCTTCTAAACTCTACCTCTCTCATCCATACCCAACTATAATAAACATTAAGATATACCGGACAGGCTGGAAGATGCTCCACACAACAAAAAAAATATTGATTTATTTTATCAGCAAGTGTATATCAGCACTTATGTGTTTACCCTGACTTGAGAGGTGGTTGTTTAAATGGTTTTAATCCCATTAGAATTTATCAACGACGATCTTTCACGTCTTATTTCCATGCGAATGCTTGTGCATTTACTGTTTACCCTCATTCATTAAGTTTTAAATTGTTTATAGCTATTTTATTCAAATTTAAAAAAAAAGGTTAAATGACAAAAATTGTTTTCTAATATATTAAACCATTCTAAATTGAATCATACATAAAAGAAATTTTAGTTCTTGGCTGAAAAAAAACAAGGGTTTAAGTAAGATTAAATTGGATAGTTTGAATGTTGTCGTGAGTGAAGGTCTCCCGAAAAACACGTGGAGATACTAAGCCTTCATTTCCACCCCTACCCGAAACCTCAATTGAATATGTAAATTGGTCTTTGATGATTTCAAATTGACATCAGTAGTACAGCAGTCAAGTGAATCGATTCTCTCACCTGAAGCAATGACAGTTGCATGCTGGGGAGGGAAGTGGGGACCTACGCTCGCACTAGTCAAGTGGGACAAAGTAATTAGGTAACTATTACAAGGGAGTAACAAGACTTAGTTAGCATCCGTTCAATTATTCATCTTACTGGAATATGTTTAGTTCTGACCCTTGTGATGGAAGGACAACTTCAGGTGTAATTTTTAGTTTGGATGTATTTAGTCTAGTTATTGACTACGTAGGTTATATCTATTAAAAACGTTACCGATTAGTGATCAGTGCACCCAGCTACGAATTTAGGGCTCCCGTATTCGATTCCTGGCTGGCACAATGGGTAATTTTCCTGAAATAAGAATAATTCCAACGGTCACCAGGGTTTGGTTAGTTAGGCTTGAATAAGGTTCAAGAATATATATATTGGTTCCACATCCTTATATCCATCATCGCCTCATTTCATCGAGACATAGAAAGAACCTCCACGGAAAGGATGTATGATTAGTACATTCGGGCATCCCCTGTACAAAGGTACATTAGTATTGGCTAAACTATCCACACAATTGGACTGCAAGTTGATATAATTATTTTCTTACCAATCACTGATTCTTTTTAGTTAAATACTTTACATTGTTATTAAATTCTATTAATTTTGTTGATTTTTTAATGTTAGGCTACAACAAAATAACCCATGTACTTATTTATATATGTATATATATATATATATATATATATATAGATAATCCACGTCTTATGCCAGCTTGGATTATACGTCTATGTACTAATTACGCTACTGTTTTAGGAGGTTATATTAATAGAAAGTGTATCTGCATTTGCGTGGAGGGAGGGTGGTAAACCCCTCAGTAACCTAACCAAGATTATAAACAATCTCCCAGTCATCGGCAGTCTAGTCTACTATTAGAGTAGCGCGATTATACACGTGTCCACCGATTATTGTAAACAATTACGCGGAAAGCAAGTGTCAACACCCTAGGGTCCCGGGCCGCTACGGCATCCCTGCCCTCTTCTTCCTCAGTCCACTGCCGAGTGACCAGCAGGCTCCTCAAACAAAATATTTTCAAGATACACACCCTTGAGATTGCCGCCACTCCTCCCCTCCAACCCTGGCCTTACAATAGCAGAGAGGGTAAACTGTAATATCAAGCCTCCACCGGACATAGGGTTGGTACCCACTGTTTGTTTAAAATTACCTTCACCTACATGTAGACAATACTCTAGATCGGAGGTCAACAACAGGTCGATCGTGATCGAGGGTCGATTTCACAGCAATTTTCTAGTCGGTCGCGTGAGAGAATTGTATCGTCACGAAAAGTCAAGCTTACTTAGCATTATTTCAATATATTACAGCTTATAAGTTTGGACATAGCGTGATCCATCAAGGTAAGACTGCTACCGTTCAGGGTAAACGGAGTGTAAATTATATGTATTTAATGTAATTTATATAAAGGCAGAGACATAGGTATTGGATGAAATATTGAATTTAATGCATTAGGGATGCATTAGACAATGCGGCCACCAACACGGATTATGTAGGTATTATCTTATGTTGTTTTGTTTTTGTTTGTTTTTTGCTTGGCCTCTTACTATCCATCCGAACCATACACATTTAATCACACTAATGGCGTTGTCATGATGAAGGTAGAGTTTAGAGGAAATGTACAGGAATTTGAGTGAAGACCAAAGGGGAAATATTTAGTAAAAATCATCAGCTGTATACCGACCTGGATTTTAGCTTTGAGCTCCCCATCGTTGGAATCCAGACTAGAGGAGTTTGATATTAGATAGATTATTATTATTAGCACTGCGTCTTACTACCGTTCGGGTTATACGCACTTATGCTAATGTGTAATGGTAGGGTGATTATGATATGAAATGGAGGACCTACAGTTTAACGTGGGATCCGAACCACGTGGAGGCCTGATATTCCACACATTCACAAGTTGTGATTAATATACGTATTGTCAGAGGTTAAGGAAGGGTTTGGCATCAGATAAATCTGTGCCGGGACCGAGGATTGAACCCCGGACTCCCAGCACAGAGGTCCGACACCTTACCCCTAGACCGCCAGGTCACCTATGATATTAGATAGAATACTTTCTCACTGGCTAGGTTATTATAAATATCGAATATGCGAATAATATGCAAGATGCTTTGGCCGCATGGTCTAAGACGTCAACTTGCAGTAGACTAAACTGGCGATGACAGGGAGATTGGGGTTCGAATACCGGTCTGGTGGACTGAAGGTTAGTTTTTCCTAAATGGTTTTCCACTCTTCTTCCATGCAAAGTCTAGTAGATTTCCTCTAAATACAACAATTCTCACCCCTAACAGATTAGCGTAATTAATACATAGGTGTATAACCCGAACGGGTAGTAAGACGCGGTGCTAAAAAAGAAACTTTTTTTAGGGTTTGAACCCAATTTTTCTCTGTGGAACCATCACGGCCCTTTTATTATTATTATTTATTACTTTTTTAGTCAACAATTCGAAGATTGGTTGAATATGCTTCTCATAAATCAGAAGCCTAGCATGTACTCAGGTCTTCAACCGGCTACAAGCGTTCAAATTCTAGTTTTTAAATTACTTTTTTCACTCACTATTACTAGCTTTCCGGTCTCTCTCTAATTCACTACACAAGTGGGATAGGTAGTTTCCAGAAGAAATGTAATTTTGTTTGTATGTTCTGCGTCTTTACTTCCCAGATTTATACTATTAGAGAAGCGCTTAAGAAAAATTAAAATAGAGAAAGTGTAACCACATTCACTTGGAGAGAGAGTGTAAATCCTTTAGGGAAAACCAACTTACTGTATATGACTAGGATTTTCACTCTAGCCTTTTCATTTTCGTAGCCAGAAAAAACAAAAATGATACCTCTGCTCACCTGTCAATTATCTAATGCAATTAAGGAAATACAATTAATGTCGCTGGCTTTCGTAATTGATGACATATTCAATCACTTCAAAGCCAACATTATTACTCGGAAAACGTTTTTTCCACAAGATGATAAAATTGGAAATTATCATATTTAAAAAATGGATCATATCTTTTAACTATTTACTCTCACATAAACAAAGCAATGTTTTTATTAGTTTTATAATATGTCCTGCACATATTAGATATATGACTACAAGTAATTAACTAATTCGGTTTAATTCACATTTACTATTTTTTTTGTCATTATATTATATGCACTTATTATTTGAGATAATAGACTGTCTTAGCGATTTTCAAAAAATAATGTAGTACCCTAAATACAAATCCATTGATGGAGCATTTTTAAATTAATTTATTTTAATGAAGGTATTCATATTTTTAATGAATGACCATGTTTTTTATATTAACACACAGTATATGTAATAGTATATATTTGTCCTAGGACTATAATTATATAAGTTATATTATAGCAAAAATATCATAACGTGAAAACTTAAACTTAAAAAACTTAAGGAGAATTTAATTTTAACAATTATATTTTATCAGAATTCTTGTACATTTTCATGCAACAAGTATTGATTTTAAATCTTTTGAATCGAAAGAATTTAGAGCTTTCACCCTTTTAACTTTGATCACGAGTCGTGATAGAATGATTATACAGGGGTATTTTCCCAACTTTGAAGTTCCCATTCCCTCCTTGAGTTGATGTAAGTGGATTTCATTCAAATATATTAAAACATTCTTTAAAAAAAATACAGAACCATGCCACTGGGCACGAGGGCATAGGCGTTAGTTTCTTCTAGTATATTATGTCGGTGGTGAATTCCAATAGGGTATATTGAGGCTGGTATTTCTAAAATTATTTTCCATTCCCCCCCTTTCCCACAAGCTTATTCGAGGTTTTTGCTATAAATTCTTCATTCCAATCTCGTAATTGTAAATATGTGCACGAGCGTGCGCATACACAAACACACACAAAATAAGTTTAAGTTCCTAAGACCCCATAAATATTTTAAATTATTTTTATTTATTATAGGTATTTAATGTACATTTTCTGAACCTACTGATTATATCAACACTCGAGAATTTCTATAAGCAGGAAAGTATTTTCACACATCTTCCAGGGCTCTCCTAAATTCCCCAATAGACATGGATGAGACTGACGTCTTTACTTCCCCTCCAAAGGAAATTGTGCTACTTATTTTTATCGATCAAGACAAACCCGTCTACCTCAGTTGGGCTTGAACCCACTAACATCGGGTTCTGAGGCGATTACTTTATCCCAAGACCACGAGGTCGACCATCAGGAGACGGCCCTATGGTAAAAAATATAAAACCATTCTTTTAAATCATTTCTATATTTAAGTTATTACACTCTACAAATAATCTATTAAATATGACGCATACACTTAAAGGGAAATTTTCGGGTGTATTAATGTTATATATTTCAAGAAGCATAACCATATTAATTATTTAATACCCGTTTCGGTCGTTCCCGCAACAGGCCATACTGCCAATGATAGAGAGGTCAGGGTTTGAATACCGGTCGTAATTAGGGTGAGTTTCCCCCATAAATGGTTTTTCACTCTCCCTACATGAAAATGTGGATACACTTCTTCTAAAACTTAACTATCCTCAATCCTAGTCTCCCTTGGCGTAATTCGTACAACCAAAACGGGTATTAAGTCACAGTGATAAGAAAAAAAAATAGTATTTAAGGTTGTTTTTCTAACATTTTAAATAAGTTTAGCACTGTACACGCGTGTTCGTGTCAAAGCCGTTGGCCCAGATAAAATGGGGGTAGAGGAGATGTACCGGATTTATTCGACGGCTGAAAAGGGGGAATAGGGGAGGAATGGAATACGTCGTAAAAAAAAAGTTATACTTCATTTCTGTTCGAAGAATGTTGCTAGAGTGCGGAGAGTAGAGTGTAAGCTAGGTTAGTTTGAACGAACAGGGAGGGTTGGAAGGGGTTAAAACCATCACGAGCACCTGCGATATCGCTGAAAGTAACCAACATTTTTTTTTTTTTCTTTGCAAGGTGGAGGTGTCGTTCGCCATATTTTTCATCCTTCCTTGCTACGCTGCTCTTTTATAAGCGTAATCTTTTTTTTTCATAGAAAAAAAAATTACTACTACAAAAATATTGCTTGTGATATACAATATGTATTTATTTTTCATTGCGTCTTGCTAACCATTTTAGCTACTAAATTAATCACGCTAAGAAATTTGAACTTAGAAGAAATGTGCCTACATTTACGTGTAGAGTGGTATAGAAAGTAGAGAAAAAACCACCCTGAATACACCCCAAACAGTATTTGAGCCCCGATCTCCTAGGTACGGTAAAGCAAGTGTAATGCAAGAGTTACGCGTTAGACCGTACGACCACCGATGGAGAGTCTTAACATCGTGCACCAATCGTAAGCTATCCCAATTTTTATTTAAATTACTACGCAAACAACTATGTTTACTAAAGACCTCATCTGAATAATATCTTTGAGGAAGGTAGTTTTAGAAAAAGTTCACCCGAATTAGAAAATAAAGGGAAATGGGGGAGAAAAAATATCGGTAAATAAATTACCCTCTTTGGTGGTCAAATAGTCTTAGGAAGGCTTTCTCGATATTTTTAGATCGGAGAAGCTCTTTCACCATAAAATTAAATGCTAATCCCTAGTATTTTTTTACACTAATACTATGAACCTCAACGGAACAGTTATATTTTACAAGTATTAATGTATAAAACAGACGGAAAACAATCTTAATCTGTCGGCGACTTTGACAAATGTCCTTTATTCAGATCTGAAAAAAAATTGAATATCCTAATTACTGATCTTATTTTAAATTGTGAAAAACAAATAAAAGAATATTCGAAAATTGCCTCAAGTAGCCTGAAATAACTATGGCGAAACCCAAGGGATCCGCAGAACACAGTTTGAAAAACACTGGTCTAAGGCGTCACTCTCACAATAAACTGGATTACCGACGACGGGGAATTCGGGCTTCAAATCCAGGTCAGATTTATTTAGAGTGTGTTTTCCTAGTTAATTATTCATTCTCTCTCCACGTAAATACAGATACACTTCCTTCTAATTAAATCTTAGTCATTCCTAACCCATTAGCTTAATTAGTTCACAAACGTATAACCCTAATGAGTAGTGATACGTGGTGCTTAACAAAATAGTGTTAAGTTTAATGTGGGAAATAACATAGAGCGTGTGCAACTAATATATTAACCTTGACCTCGCCATCATCGACATTCAAGCGTCTTCCTAGATTGGCGCTTTATACAACGTGAACACCAGTACAGAATCGTTTCGCACAGCTTCGAACTGAATAGTTGAAAAAAATAACGATTCAATGAAAATCAAAACAAAGTCATTTTTAAAGAGAATTTATTTTATACGTTTAACTAAATAGTTTTCTTAGTTAATAAATACGTAACCGCATAGGTGCTACCACTGACAAAGACATTAGTCACGTGTACTATAGTTTTCTGGGGTCAAAGCGGTTGGGGTGAGAATCCCAGCCTTGTGTCTTGGGAGGTGATATTTTTGCCTAAATTTATTACCACTCTCCCATTACACAATCGTGTTTTGTGCCGTGAACGCCAAGACAATGGGTGGTGTTCACGGCAAGTGCTGCTAGGTGGCACTCCACGTCACACTGACTTCTCGGGTGTGATTCTTTTCTTGGTCGTGGTATTCGGTCTTGTGTGGGTAAGATTGGTTTTGATTATTTTGTTTTAGTCATGTAGCGTAGTCACTCATGAGTTGATCACTATTGTGTTAGTCATGTATCGTAGTCACTCATGCGTTGATCACTATTGTGTTAGTCATGTGGCGTAGTCACTCATGCGTTGATCACTATTGTGTTAGTCATGTGGCGTAGATCTGGTTGGCATTAATCAATATTGTGTTAGTCATGTGGCGTAGATCTGATTGGCATTGATCACTATTGTGTTAGACAGTCATGTGGTCAATCTTGTGTATATCAGGTTGGCGTTGATCGTTTTTGTGTAATTCATGTTGTGTTATTCATGAGAGGGTCAGGCTTATTTTGTCGTAAATCCATCAATCTCGGCATGGGTAAAGCTGTTACCGATAAAGACTTTGGTTTAATTTGTGTATGGCGCAATTTTAATTAGACCCCTACTTATCGTCTTCTTATGGTTCATGTTTCGGACCTCTGTGGTGTATTTGTGATCTACGCAAAGGAGTCTGGCAATAAAATAATATTTATATTTATTCAGGGATGGACCCAAGCGGAAATATTAACGTGACATGGTAACAGCAGAAATGTTATCTAAGCGCGGTAATAGGAAGAACTTTAACATGCCCGGTAGAGTGGCATAGGTTTCAATAACTCCAAAGGCCGTATGCAAGAATTCCACTTAGTGGACCCTTAATGGCGTTGGTTTGCTTGCGTCTTCATAGGCTAGAAGGTGTACTGCGAGTGTGCGTATGACTACACTAACGTACCACTAAGTATCCACTCACAGTTATTGGCATTCTTGTATGCCGCCCTAAATACTACCTTCTTTATTCCTATACATTTATTGTATGTGCATAGCAAGTTAGGATATAATGAATGACATGTATGAAAAATACTTTAAAATCACAAATCACTATAAAATATTAAGATAAACTGAAGGAAAATGAATATGTTTAAAATAAATAGAGAACTAGAGCTATGTAAGCATGATATAATAAAAGCATGAAATATATATTACAAGCACACTTAGCCTTTGGGTCCTATCTATAAAGTGTTTCACTACATTTATTTTCTTTTTTGGTGGATGTATATTTTAAAATCCTGTGTGATATTTCATCTTCCATTAATTTTTTTCGATCATTATTTTCACGGTAGATACGTTGTTGAACCAACGTAGAAACCACCCTCTCTTATAAATTGCTATCGGCAAGAGAGGTTCAAGTGTTCGGTTGGATTTAAAAAATAATGTATCCCTCTCAAACGTGCAACAAAAATTCTGCTAAAGATAAGCACAAATATTTTAGTTATATAAATGTAAAATGAAATTAGAAATTCTACATGATTATATGGATTTCTTTTTATTAAAACGTTTACTATTTTTGAGTGATATAAAAGTTGGAAACTAGGGAATTTGTCTGTTTTTCCATGAAGTCAACACCGTCACCAGAAAGGTGGTTGTTACAGTAGCGTCACCTTCATTTTCGTAAGGAACTTGGTAGTCAACAAGTTTCAACCCTCATCATATGTTGGGGAAGGAGGCGAAGTATCTGAGGTCGTTATTTTAAACTACTACTTTTTTGGGGGGGAGGGAGTTGATAAGGAATTGGGGACCTAGTGAGATTTATAAAAATGCGTTGTGCTATAACCGCTGGAAGGGAAACTACACTTGTGGAAGGAAACCAGACCTTAATATTTTTCCGCTGCGAATATTTGAAAAGGGCAGCCGAAGTACAACCTCGGTTTTTCTCCGGTTACCTGCATGCGTAGCAGTCTTATCTCCTGATTCAGGGCTTAGTGGAACTAATTAAGCTGTGCTTGCTAACCCTAATGATAAATTGAGGTTACGTGAATGATTATACAAATCAAGTGTATTAAAGAAAAGTAATTTTTAAATAAATTAATTATTTATCAAGCTAGCTCTAAGCAACCCTTTTCATTATTTAATATATGTTTTATGTTTCAGAAATCTAATTGATTCACTCTAATATTTAGTGGAAATAAGATTCATTTCAATATTTTTAATGTTGAAACTCAAAATACTTTGATTACAATAAATATTAATTCAATAATTTATTGTGTAAAATTAGTATAAGTTTATTACATAATAATCTATTTTGTAATTAAAACTGTTTATTTTATTTCTTTATTTATTTTAGGTATTTAACATGCACTTTCTGAACCGACTGATTATATTTGCACACAAGAATGCCTATGAGCGAGAGAGAAAAAACATACCAATCTTGCCGGGAAAGGAATTTTCACATACTTTCCAGGGTTATTTTACATGCCACAATCGACATAGGACCCAACGGCTTTACATCCTCTCCGAAGGAATATGTGGTACGAATTTTATCGCTCACGAACACCCATTGACCCCGGCTTGGTTTAAACCAAGAACACCATGTCCTGAGACGAGAACTTTACCCCAAGACCACCGAGGATGATTAAAACTGTTACTTACTATAACTCAATAAAGCCAGTAATAAAATATGGCTGTTTATCAGCCAAATTTCTCATTTTTAACTGTAGCCTCTAACAAGAGGTTTTACTTTATTCAAAGTTTAGGACTGAAGGTCATAACTGCAGATCTACTGACATACACAATTTAGTAACCAATTAGAGGAACTGCAGAAAAACACCTGCAGTCAGCATATATTTTGTAAATAGCACAAATTTAGCTGAAATCTGGATAAAATGTCATAGTGTGGGAATGCAGACTGACCGTAAATGAATAGTTACCAAATAGTCACCACCGAGAAAACAGTTATTATATATACCTTCAGTATATTTGAACTACAGTGGTTCAATAATATTGTGTTATGTTGAAGAGTTGAGAGATCCCTCGAGTATATTTGGGTTTAAGTGTTTAGTACGTGAGTCTTTGTTGCAAGCTCACTGGAACTACCAAGAGAATCGGAATATAGCACAATGACGCCTTGATTGTAAGGCGATTTAGCTCATGCTTGTCATAAGTTCACATACACACACACACACACACACACTGATAAAGCTATAGCAATATTGATTGTACAAGGCAGTAAACTAGTATTCAAAAATATTTGTGGACACCAGATAATAAATAGTTGTGTGTATTAGCGTTTTCATGCGTCGTCATCAGGTTAAGAGGAGAATTGTACATATTAAAAACTATTATTTTGTTAGGTCAGTTCAGACTAGATAAATATTCTTAGCAAGTAACAATATTATATAAATATTAGCTTTTGTACCCGGTTTTGCATAGCAGCATAGATTTAACTCTGTCGTGGAGATCAGGTGCTCTAAATATGAATTTTATTTCTGCGTGATTATTTAAATGTCATAATATTGAAGGTGTTCACATATTAAAAGTAAAAAATTGTCTAAAGACAGGTATGGGGACGTAGAAACACAATTTTAATAATTATATTTGTAATCATACATTCTTAATTATTTGAAAACCTTTTTGTAAACCACATTGGCGGTTCTCCCCTCAGATCACCAGGGTTTTGTGTGTGCTAACTCTTGAGTTGGTGGCATAGAACTGTCCACGAGAGAAGCAGTCCGGCCTAAAGTCTATCCCGGCCACCCTCAATGATTGTCCCTGTGGATTATTAATAATAATCGCAAAGCACTTTAGGGTGATACTGCAGCCTCTTAACTTCAAAGGGGTATTCAGATGGAATGTGATGCATGGTATGAAAACGGACTCCTCATGAGTACCGCTGGTGAAAAGAGGCACCACGATAACATTTAAATGAAGAGCTGTTGGAGTGGATCCTTTATTCCAGGTTGTGCACAGTCAAGAGCAAAAAGCCCAGGCCTGTAAATCCTCCCCTCTGACTATAGAAATCACCGTCTCCTATTTTAAGTAGGAGATTAGGAAATTTTCCATGGGTGACATCACCTTTCAAGTGGATCTGCATGTTCTTCCTGAGAGATAGTTTCGTAATGTGGGTCAACGGGTAAGGCCACTGGAAGCACACCTTCCCCTGCTCAGCTTGAGTTCCCCTCGGCACCACTGTCAGGGTTATATGAAACTCTTAGCAAGCAGTATGGTGGTACTCCTCATAACACTATAACTTCCCTTGATATCCTTTAGGATCTGCTGAGGACCTCAAATCTCCCCTCCCCCTTGTATATCGGTGTGTTGTCTCACACAATGAACTTTCAGTCCCGCCAACATTTTGCCATGTTGCTTTGTACAGATGTATTTCACAGGGAAGTTTCCACGTGGATAAGGTTGAGAAGAAGCTTGAAGGCAGCATAAGCTTCCTTGGCACCCTTCAAAAACGTATCAAAGATGCCATAAGACACCAGTAAAGGCAATGCTGTGGTCACTCCTCACCTTTGCCAAGATCAGGTTGATGTGGAACTTATTTCTCATGCTACATGAAGCGTCCATGAAAAAGACGTTTCCTATGTCTGATTCGATGCTCCCGGGCATCTGTTGTATACCTCCTCCATTACCTGCTGAGCACTTCCCTGCAAATCCCACTCAGCCTGTTGAACTATGTCTTCTGAAAGGCTGTATTTGTACTTTTCATAAATAATCAGAGGATTGGACAGTTGAAAAAACACCAACATCACTGTGAAGAGGTTCCTTAGCTTGAATAAATAATCAGACCAGGCAGCTTCCTGTAAGGTGGCATGTCAGTGCTTCCAGAAAGCCAAGTGCCTTGCATGCAGACTGGAATATGAGGTGAAAGATACCGTTCACTCTCTTCAGTGCTGGGAAGGACATTGGACCAAGAACCACATGAAGCAGTAGGCAAATATAGTAACACTTGTTGTTGGGTGCCATAAGTACCATGCTGAGACATGTCAGCGCAGTACTCAGCAACACTGGAATAGTTTTTGCCATACCTGTTGTGCGACAGTATCTGTAACTGCTTCCAGTTGTTGACAACATGCCGCACTATGAGGTCACGGACCTCTTCGCCATGAGTTCCGCCCATATATTAAAAAGACAGGACATGAAACATGTAAGCCCAATCATCAAAAATGGGGACAATGGTATAGGGTACCATTTCCCCATCTACCTACAAGGACTTAAACATCATTTTCACCTATTAAACATCCAAATAGGAATTCAAATTATGTCAAATACCGTAATTCAAAGTCCAAATCAAAAATCCAAATATTCAACTAAAATTCGAAAGTCGCAAGGAGCGACCCTAGATAATTATTATAGTCGATTGGTCACTACACTTTCTAGACAATAAACAAGCTGTTTCCAAAGAGAATAGTATAATAAGATATGTGTCCAATTATTTACACCCATGACAGCAAAGATACTTCCCACAAGTATGTTTTTTTTATTAATGATTCACGTCAGTATTAATTTACGACTGCATAAGATGGTCGCCACGAGCGATGGTGATATCAACGATGCTGTGCATGTTGAATCACAGCCCCTGGAAGATTACTTTATCTACCTTCGTCACAAAGGGCATTTACATGTTTCGGATCAACATGCTAGCGTCGTTATGGTCAACCACTCGACCACATTGCCGTAACTTCCCCTCTACTAGCAAATCCTCGTGCATACTACATCTTAGAGGAATAATGTACTCACGGATTTATCTTTACGGATATGCGAGCTATAGCTCAGCTTGAAAAACCTATCCTCTCCACGCTCACCCGTTTGGGTAGTTGTTTAAAAAAACTGTTAGAAAAGATTCTCTTCACTTTTCCCAAGTTTCCCGTTTACTTGCAGCTTAAGTTGTTTCATAAATAAGTGTACCCTTCAAGAAAGTCCCCCCATCCCCGTTTTCCCCCCTTAAGACCAGAATATTGAAAATTCATGGAACACATATCTCTTCAATTTTGACAAAGAACACTCATGTTAAATGTCATGTTTATAGCTCGAGTGGTTTTAGAAAATTCTATTTTATTAACCTCCTCTCTCACCCTTTAAGAGTTTGAATTTCTAGAAATCCGTTCATGGTGGGCGTCTTTAAGAGAAAAAGTCTCCAAATGTTTAAGTTTCTAGGCTGAGCGGAAACTTAACATATATAGAAGATTTTTCTAACATTATTTGATAGAAAGTTTATTATTGTAAGAGTTGTTGGTTTCAGAAAGAAGCAAAAGGGCAAATTAACAGGATGAAAGACATTTGAATCTATGGAAGAAAGGACATTGTATATTTTTAAGAGGGAAAAAGAACTGCTCTTGGTGTCAAAGGTTCAGAAACCACCCCAAGCCAGGTGCCGGAAGATACCATTGGGGCGTGTTCCCCCTTAGCGGCTGGATCACATGCACCACTAACCTGAGAAGTGTTGATTGTTCGATAACTTAACTATAGAGGAAAATACCTCTCGAATGTTTGTTTTTGATTTTATTAAATTTGCAGCTGTGAACCCTGCTCGCAGTTTTCCACAACTTACCGTCTGCGTAGTTCGGAGTTTGTCGCAGTTCGTCACAGAACATCAATCCAACAGTACTTACGCGTCGCGAGAATGCGATGATGGTAGTCAGAGACGTTCATAGATATAATATTCAAACCCTTTCAGTTAAATATTTATTTTTTTGTATTGATGCCATCTTTAACTTAAGTAGTTATAACGGAAGAGATATGACGACAGACTTTCAGGTTTTTAATAACAATAAATCAACGTTAGAGGTAAACATAAATATATTATAAATATGCTTTGAACGCAATAGTATCATGATTAGATCTAAAATATCGAAAAGCAGTTTTAAGGTTGTGTTCCTAAATATGATACACATGCACACGCAAACAATAAATCCCTTAATTTTATTCGTGATCAAATGCCAATCTTTATACTTCAATTGAAGATCTTCAGGAAGTATAAGAATGTTTTGGACTCTATTCAGAATAAAATTAAAAAATCCCTAAAGAGCGACTTTCACATTGGACTATCCGAGAAATTAAATACATAAGGACAAAGCGAAGTGCAATTTTATGTATTTTTCATTTAACAATATCAAAGTTGATATGAGTCAAATGGTTTTTTACATTTTAAATAATTTTGTTTCTTTAAACACGGTAAAATAGTTCAATATCGACTCCATTATCTTATAATGAGTGAAATAGTAACCCGTAATAGTATGTTACACCTGTTTCGAGGGGAATTAACCATCAACCGTAGCATGATAATCCTTAACTGTTTACAAGTCTTATTTAATTAAAATTTCATAAAGAAGGGTGGTTTCCATCACATATTTACACTAATGGGTTAGGATTATGAGGGTAAATTTAAATAAAATATACACTCATTTTCTTGGCAGGTGAGTGGAAAAAACTAGATAAAACAAAGGCCTGGCCAAAATTCTAATGCCTATATCCCTGTCCCTGTAAATCCATTAAAGACGAGACCGATGGTTTAATATGAGTGTCCACTGGAGAAATGACTATATTTATTAATCTATTCCACAATTATAGCAACATCCACATTTGTGGGCACGTAAGTTACTGGGCAAATCTTTTCTTTATATTTTTTTGTGAATGTGGAGGGGGAATGGTGGATGGCTTAGATCTCCAGCTTGGTGAATTGAGGATGATTTTTCCCAGAATGGCTTTCCACTTTCTTGTTTTAAGGGAGACATTAAAACAAAATATGTAATTTACTTAGGAAATTCACCGTCGTTGAACAAACCGACACAATCGTGATAGTAGTGTGGTTCTACCATTCAGTAGGTGTCTTATCCTGTGCCCAACCATTGTGACTATCGATTTCTGGTAAGAAGTAATTAATTTTTAAGCTCTTTCTCTTTCATCGCATTCTGTCTCTTGGTCTTTCCTTCTTACCTTCTTTCCTCATCGCATTGGAAAAGCTTTTCAGTTTACTAAGCCTGAGCTTAATTGGATTTGCTGAAAACTTTTATTAGACTCAAAGCCAAGGGAAGAAGGAAAACTCGGTGGAGTGAATTGAAGCACAAGAGAAAGTATTGCAATTTGTTTTTTTGTTATTAGGGAGGAAAGGGGAGGGTAATATATGCTTGAATTGAGATTATCGAAAAACAAATCTTTATTATTTTACTTTTGCATTACTCGGAAAACATTTATAATTAGATGATTTTGATTAAATTCTTAAATTTATTGCTACTAAAATTTAACAGTAGCCTTGCTTCTAAATTTTCACACCAGCAGTAAGTTGATATAATAATATTGCTTAAGTAAGCAATTTTTTAAACACTATTTTTTTTAATATGTAAATATATCCATGTATTATGTATAACGGAACTTATTTTAAGAAAATAATAAAATTTGGAAATATTTTTTCCATTTATTCTGCCCTCCTTTTATTCTTTAAGATAAGTTTACCGTGAATGAATCGCTATGACTATCTTATAAGCTACAACATAGTTGAATAAAGAAAGGAAAAATTGTATCTGAATGTACAATCCCTTTACCCTAAAAGGTAATAGTATTACCTATACGTATTAGCCTACTGAATGACCTTATCTTATAAACAATATCATATTGGAATAAATTAAGGTAAGCACGTTCCCTTACAAGGTATATGAAAGATACATTTCCATATAATCCGAGACCTCAAACTTTTTCAGGTAGTAAACCCACAAAAACTTGAAGGTGAGTTTTAATGTTTTTCAGATAATATTTGGTTCCAAAGTTGGGTTTTTGTATGTTTTAAACTTTAATTTTCAATAATTTTGCTTATCTATTTTCTTAAATGTAAGCTTGGATATGAAATGGACATAAAATATAGTATGTTTTATGCGGATTATTTTAGTTTTATTTCATCTTGATATCTTTGAAAACAAGTGAGATATTAAAGTTTCTGCAAACCTCTACAAATTGCGAAATTGGCCAATGCGTCCGAACAAAATGACCACTCAAAAAAAAAATTTTAAAAATAAAATAACCCCCATTTCTAACTCTCCAAATGTCTTATAACTCGTCACAAAAAATTATAAATAAATAAATGTTATCAGCAACTACCATTGGGTGATTTGAAAAGGACACAGAAATAACAGTTGATACTCGACATTTCCAGCCCTAGGCCTCACAGAAGTCCCGCAGCTGGCCTATATACTCTGATTCCCGAACATTGCTTAGATACCCCTCAATTTGTTTATCCCTTAATTAACTCTGAGCTATGCATCAAACGTTAATTACTCATTGGAATGCTCATGATTTCCAGACATCTGTCGCTTCTTTGACTTTCCATATGCAATGCTTATATGCAACCATACGTCTATTTTCTTAAATACGATTAAATTACAATTTTAGATGTTTGTCCGTTGATTTAGTTGCTGGCCCGTCCCTTAAAATGCTATTATTAACTTTTCAAAACTAAGTAAATCAAAAAGAGATTCTATACATATAATTTAAATTATTATTCATGTTTCTTGCTAGAAATATTTAATTGACATGATAATAATGTGCCTAACTGGTTTAGAGAGTTTTAGTTTTGAATATTTTTTTTTTAAAAGTGTGCGTTATTATTTTTCTGTTAATACAGTCTACAACAAATGTAATTTTAATTGCAATAAAAATAGAATCTACCTTAGTCACTTTGACATGGTATTACTTTCGACAGGCTTATGAATTTTAATGGAGTTTTTTCCTACCGTAAATTTAGTTGTGTGGTGTGCAACTTATGAATATTAATATTATTCCTGAAGCGACAGTGAAAGCTGACTTCAGATCTAGAAGACCTTGAGTTATTCCCAAGCCACGGTCAAAATAATTTAAATTTGTGTTTGTTGAACACATAACTAAGATAGCTATTCTTCTTTTTTGTTACTGTCCAACACTTAAACTCAGTTTATAGTGTTTTCCCGTTGATCAAATGAGTAATGATTCTGGATTAGATTCCTGGTGACAGACAAAAAAAATTATAAATGGAGTAATGGGTTATTCCCTCAAATTAATTGCCATGGTTGATATATTTTCTTGGTTTTGTGTGAAACGTTTAGTGGGTTTCAGTGGCTGATCCAAAAGGGGTCAATACCCTTTTTTTTATGTAAAATAATATAAAATATTGAAACCAATAATTTAATGTTGTAAAAAAATGACTGATTTATATCTCCCTCGCTCTATCTCCTATATGACCTAACCAATAACTCTTCAACTTAGCTCTAAATGTGCATAAAGCAAGGGGCTTAAAATTAAAACCCTCCAGTAATTAGAATAAATAATAAGTTTAGTAAGATAACCAAGTATTATTATTAAATACATATTCTTTCTATTAATTCCTTCTAAAACATTTTACTACTTTTATTGCGACAATAATTTTTGTATTAAAATTACAAATATGCTAATCTAATTTGCGCTTTTTCTAGCACGTCCGTTTTTTAACATTGTAATTAATAATTAAAATTATTTTATGTAATAACGTTACTAAAATTATCATAAGCTACAATCTTGCTTTGTTAAAATTATGAAAATATACTCGAAAGAGCATAATTAAAACTAATTCCCCCCCCCCCCCCCCCCCACGACAGTAGGCTCTGAACCAGCCCTTTTTGGGTCTACGTGTCAAATCAGATTTCTGTCCTCAGACTCTAGTTTCACAGCGCATGCGCCTACAATTCTTCCGCGGATTGACTGTGTTGGATGATTTTAGGAATTTGATTGGTTTTCTCTATCATATCTTGTCAATTAAGAGAAGACGTAGGTTAAAACTAGCGCCAAGTTGGTCAAGCAGTTTTAAACCTGATTATTAATTAATAGCTTGTCATGTGACAACGTTCCTAATCTGTTATTGTTTTTCTGTGAGCCTGTGAGCCCATAGTAGAGTAAATTACAATGAATAACACCAGAATCCAGATGGGAAGAATATAGTTTTAAAAATTCAATGAGGTAAACTACCTGAATTGAATATGTCCAAGCTTAGAACTAAATTACATTATTCGAGTTCACTGACACCGAGTGAACTTAAGTTTTATTCTAAATAAAATTGTTTTTTTTTAATTATATGAATAGACAATAAATATATCGTTTGGAACTTAAACTGCATGTTTGAAACCTATAGCGTGATGTATGCTGTCCTAGGTTAAGTTAGTTTATAAAGAATATATAAGTAGGTCTATAACCTAACGCTAGTAAAATTTGTGTTTAACATTCCAAATAAAATACACCAAAAAACTTTTGAATAAGTTTAGTTATATCTTTATATAAAATCTAGCTCAGTTAATATTACGTTTAAATTATTTGTAAAAAAACTATTGTTTTTCGTTTTTTATCGCCGTGTCCTACGCTAATGTTTTTAGGGATTAGGGAGGTTATAATTATAGGAAGTTTTTTCGCATTTGCTTGGAGGGAGAGTGGAGAACCATTTTTGAAAAACCACGCTCAATACACCTGACTGAGATTCAAACCTCAATATTTCCGTCATTGACAGTCCCAGTCTACTACGAGAGTAGCGCGTTAGACCATGTAGTTACCAAAGACGGTAAAAAAACTATTAAAATATAAATTTGTTCTAATAATAATAATAATAATATTTAGCACCGCGTCTTACTACCCGTTCGGGTTATACGCTTAAGTACTAATTACTCTAATGGATTAGGATTTGGGAGGTTGAATTTAGAGGAAGTGAACCCGCATTTGCGTGGAGGGAGAGTGGAAAACCATTTAGGAAAAACCACCCCCAGTTCACCCGACCGAGATTCGAACCTCGATCTCCCGTCCTCGGCAAATTGTTCTAGAAATGTATAAAATGTATTAGGAAATATGCACAAAATAAGTATGAGATTCAAAAATACTTTTGTAAACTTATTTACAATAGTGCTCATATTTAAAAGAAAAACTATTAAACAATTAACTAAACAAAAAGTGTTATTTATAAAACATGACAAGATCAGGTTCCACCTGTCTGCACTAAACTTTGTACGTATCTTAAATATTCCTCATTCAAATGTTTAACGCAAGTTTTTGGAATAATACGAGCACACTATTAGCTTTGTTTGGAGTTCTTTGGAATAACAAAGAGCAGAATCATGGTTAGTTTACTCTTATAAATGAACTATTTTATGCATTAATACAAATGGGAAATGCAAATGGATTGTGTTCATCCAACGATCGTGAATAATGAGTCGGGTGTCTGGGAGGTACGGAAAGTAAGAACTCTAATAATAATAAGAAGAAAAAGTTCACCGTAACATATTCATAGAAACTTCCTACAATTAGTTATTTTTCGTATTTGTATTTTTTATAAATAGAAGATATATCGTGCATGGCACATTTTCTTTTTTATTTATATTTTGTTCACTTAGGTTATATAGTTGTTAAATTGCTAACAGTAAACACACCAGCACTATATCATAAAGATCATATAAATACTTCAAAACCAAAATACATAGAAAGTTGAAACGTAGCACAGGTAATTAAGGTATTCTGAAAATAAGAACCTAAGAAGTATATTTTTTAAAGATATATATCTTTTAATTTATGTATATTGTTTAGATATATATATATATTTAAACTTATATTTTAATAAATAAATATACATATTTTAAGAAAAAATATATATATTTAGTAAATATATAGATTTAATTATATATTGAAAGAGTGACGTCCTAAACAAGGAGAACAATGGGTTTTTTATGAATATAATATATTATTAAAATATCATTAATTTATTTTATGTCTTACTTGTTCACCAAGGAAAAATATTAATTTCAAATCCAAAGAGAAATTGCGGGAGGTATTTAAACTTGAACTCCAAAGATAATTTACAGGAGATAATGCACAGGAACCTGATTTAATAGTTTAGTTGATTGTTTCGTATTAACATTTGTAGGTAAAAAGTATTTCTTTGGAAAATAAAAACTACACAAGTAACGCTACATACATTTATTTTATTTGAGTTTAGATTTACATAAATAACCATTCAGACAAACAGATTAGTTCCCCCATTTAAAAGTAACTAAGAAGTCATAGTAACATGGACTTAGTTAAAATAATAGTAATAATAATAAATATAATGTTGGCGATGTAGTTTAAGGATCAAGAAACTGTATAAGCCCAACTATGAAAACCTTACGGTTTGCACCTCTGGTATTATTTAACTTTTACATAATACATTTAAGCCAAGGCGGGTAACAACTAAGCCATGAAATGTATAAATATGAAATATTTATACTTACTTAAGAAAGCTTAAGACATGTATTCCAAGCGTATTTTACTTACTTAGACTTTCTATTTCTTGAGAACATGACGCCTTAGATTACTTTACCACCAGTAAAACTTGGCACATGTTTTTAGGAAAAATGGCCGCAGAGGTATTTTTATTACTTTCACATATTTTGCAAGCCTTAACTTTTAGACTGCATAGTCACAGGTAAAGAAAGCTATCTCCAATACTAAGAAATACATAAAGTTCAAACTTGACACAGGTTGGCAAAAACAAGAAACTTTAAGATGTAAACCTCGAACGTTTTTATTGTTTACTTTTAAAATATTACTCTATTTATTTATTTATTCTGCCATAAACCATGCTTCCAAAAGGGTGGGTAACTCAAAAATAAAGAAACATAGACAGTGAAAACTTGGGTATATATACTTACTCAAATATCTAGGTGTGTTCCTCAGGCATATTATTAAAATAATATATTGTGAGTCTGATGTCTAAAACACGTTATCGAAGGTGTAACTTTAAATCCAAAATATGAAACATCATATTTTTAGGGAAACCTTTAAGTTGTATACTTACTGGCGTATTTTTTAATATTTGATTCACCAATGCAAGCCTTACAATGGGTGGGTGTATAGCTAAATACAAGAAACGTATAAAGCTTGAATTTAGCATGGGCTTACGTACTTAGATTAACCTTAGTTTGTGCTTTTATTTATATTGCAATCCTTAATTATTAAATTATACGATACACGGATGCAGATAGCTCTAAATTCAATGAACATACAAATTTTAAACTCAGCATTTATTCCTAGAAAAACTTGTTGGTACATCCGGATTCTACCCTGAAAGGTTGCAAGATTACCTTAAATGATTCAATTTTGTTGCAACTTCTAAGGTATTGCCGTAATATAATCTGTCAAGCAAGGATGCTACCTTTAAAGGTAAATCGGTATGTTCATCGCAAAGTTTTGAACCTTGTTATATATATTATATACAGGGTGTATAATAATATTATAATATTATATTTATATATTATATACAGGGTGTATAATATATATATTATATATACAGGGTGTATAGATGTATGTGGGAAGTAACTGGTGTGTGGATAGTAAATCTAAAAAAACACAAGATGTCCTTATGTTCAATGGTTCCCAAGATAAGGCCTTCCGAGTTTCTGTTGGAAATGTTTAATAGCCCTACTTGATACACCCTATTGTGTGCCAGAAGTGATACGTCACTTAAAAGCGGTACAGCAGAGGTGTATCGAGTAGAGCTTATTAACAATTCCAGCAGAATCCTTGAAGAACTTATCTTGCTTGGGAACAATCGAACATAAGAACTTTTTGTGTGTTTTTTTAGATCTACTATCCACACACCAGTTACGTCCCACGTAAATCAATACACCCTGTATAGTCTATATAAAAATATATTTCAGGCTGATGACCTAGACTATGTGACCACTGTTGTGGGTATCTACAAAAGCAACAAACCTATAATTCTGAAATTCTAAAATGTACTTTGGTAAAATTAAAGTTGTGAACTCAGGTATTTTTAGCTCTCACTTGAACTTCAAGTCTAATACATGAACGACTTTATAATCGATTTTGGCTGTAATAAGGTATATAATGACTACTCAGCCAGTATACTTTCTGTTGAATAAACCAGCGAGCTTGCATATGTACGTTAGAAAAACCGAGGATATAAAACTCAAGGAATTTTTAACTTTTGAATTTACATCAATCATGAAGAACTTAAATCACTTTATCACTGGTTTGTGCTTAAAAATAAGGTATTTAATAAATGCTCACTATCGGTGTACTTACAATTGAATATAATAGAGATAGTTTTCTCATCAATGTTGATCACAAAATGAAATCTCATAAGAAATTTCCAGATCTCTAAAGAAAATTCCCAAAACTGCTAACTTGACCCGAACAGTCCCGGGCACGTGACGCTAATAATAATAATATAATAATAATTATAATAATAATTATAATAATTATAATAATAATTATAATAATTATAATAATTATTATAATAATTATAATAATTATAATAATTATTATAATAATTATAATAATTATTATAATAAATTATAATAATTATTATAATAATTATTATAATAATTATAATAATTATTATAATAATTATAATAATAATTAATAATTATAATAATAATTATTATTATTATAATTATTATAATAATTATAATTATTATAATTATTATTATTATTATTAGCGTCACGTGCCAGGGACTGTTCGGGTCAAGTTAGCAGTTTTGGAAATTTTCTTTGGAGATCTGGAAATTTCTTGTGAGATTTCATTTTGTGATAAATATTGTTGAGAAAACTCTCTCTATTATATTCAATTGTATTATCATTATTATTATTATTAATTATTATTATTATTATTATTTTAATATACCAAACTTATAAAAGTCAAAATTGATAAATTAAAATTTGCTTATGTTGGAATGTAAGAGTAAGATTAAATGCAAAGTGAAATATTAATAAAAATAGATTAGACAAATCTTAAAAAATAAATCATTATATTTATCCAAAAGCTGTCAAAAGTGACAGCTGCAGAACACACAGCTTATCTTATGAATATATGAATGTATATTTAGTAAAGTCTCTAACTAACTACTAAAGTAATTTATAAGAAAATCCTACTATAGTTATCCAACATTTTCCATTGTATCCTACTACGCATTCATTTAATAATACTAACTAAGTATAGATGAGGATGGTGATTGCATTCATAGTGATGTACTCGTATTTAAGTAAAGAGAAAGCGGTAAACCATTTATGAAAAAAATAAGCTTATTACACCCGACTGGAACTCGAACCCCAACCTCCCTCTCACCAGCAAACCAGACTATACCAGCCTGGTGTTTATTTCTCGCAGCCATCGTTGCAGGTGTTATCAAACTCAGTTATTTCTTTTTTTCTTTGTAGTGTCAATACAAGGCCGTGGATAGGCTTTCCCCCTTTTTATTCTTTCCCATTGATCTTTGTCAAAATTATATTTCATTATTATTTTCCACTTCTTTCATCCCCCCCTCCCTCCATAAGTACTACAAATGTAGTAGTGCGACAAACCCTTAAAATATGAGGACTAGAGCTAGGGTGTGAGTAGTGAAAGGGGATGGGAGGGGGAATCTGGTTGTGACGTCACACACAGCCCGCCACGTATTGATCTAGTTGGTACTGGAATTTCTGATTGTAGTTTGAAGCGCCTCCCTCCACCCACCCTAGAGTCTCTCTCGCTTTCTTATCGTAGTCCTTATTCACCTCAATTTCTCTTCTTCATCTTTTTACTTACAGCTTTACTTTATCTTATTCTCTGTATAGCTATCTCTATCAAAATTTGTATTATCTTTCATACATCTTTCACTCCCATTTTCTATCATTCTTCCTCTTTCATGTTTTCTGTCTATACAAATATCGATCTACTTATTCATCTTATCTACCTGTTATTTCTATACACAGTTCCCGTCCTCCTATTTATTCCTTGTCTTATACTTCAGACATATCTCAGGGAAGATTCGTTCAGAAAGGAAGACGTGTAAATAAGAGTAATGGTGTTACAAATGTTATGATCAAGATAACCGTTAACATCAAAGAAAAATAAGTCATAAAAAAATTAGGGTTGTTTTCCCAATACCTACGTTCAAAATTAAAAATGAATGTCGGATAAAATCGATCGCGTCATATTAGAATATGTTGTAGATGAAGATGTTATAGGGTGATTATAGTTTTGTCCATGTAAGACCGCCCCACAATTACATACTAATCAAGTATTTCGGCGATTGCTAAGGTTTGAAATTAAATAATAAATAGATTTTTGTTGAAGTTTATAAGTTGGAAGAATCAAATATGTATTGCAAACCAGGGCTTCCAACAACCAATTTTATGTAATTGTTCCTAAGAATAAATTAAATCTAATTTAAGACCAACATCTAGAATTCTCACAAAATGTGTAAGTATACAACAATTTGTTTTCACGATTAGATACATTTTGAGCTTGAAGTAAATTTCATAACAATTTATTTTACCAAAATTTAGTGTTAGGAATTAAAAACTATACTTTTAACTGGTAATTTTGTGATCATGTGTTGCGTTACTGACTATAAACGTTTCAAAATTGGGGCTTTAATTGATCTTAAAATATATAGGCCAACAGACCAAAAATACTTAATGAATTCTTAATTCAAAGAAAGTATGTATATGTTAAGGCTTCATATCGCAATATAGCAAATAAAACTATTTACGTAAAAGAGAGTATGCTTGTTGGGATACAAAATGTAAGATGGATTAAATAGTGTAGCTTGGTTGAACTTGATTCACTCACTAAAGTGAGATAAGCCTCTTGAGGAAAACGTTAATTAGTTCAACCAATAAGACTGTAATGCCGGGATCACGATCAACTTAAAGTTAACTTAACGTTGACTTGCAGCTAACTTAACTTAATATATGTCCTGGGAGGTATTTCACGTTAAGTGAACGTGACTTGAAGGGTATCACGTGATCTAGCCAGCCAATCATTATGCGAGTGACGTCTACAGGACTATTTATTAATTCATTTGTTAGTTTTATGACCAAGGTCTACTCTTTAGCTTTAGTTCTAGTGATCAGACATTTTATTAAAATAAGCGCTAGTATCCTATCATTATATAACGTTATAGAACAGATTCAATTAAAATATTGTAAAGAAGTTAAAATCACAAAGCTTTTATTACATAAAATGGAATAATGTATTGCTTTCAAAAAAAATATCCTTCTTATTAAAATATAAATCAACTAACATAATCATGATTGTAAAAGCATACAAATCTGCTCAAAAAGGTTTAGTAATAAATATCTTTAATATCGGTAGAAAACTGTATACATTCACTGATCATAAACCCTCATACGAATAGTACAAATCACAGATAAAAACACATACTCAAGAATGGAGAGGTTTGGTTTGAGTTGTTAAAGTTAATTTAACTTAAGAAAACAGATGTGTAATCACGATTCACGTAAATTAACGTAAGTGTACGTTACGTTAAGTTAAAGTTAAGTTGATTGTGATCCCGGCATAAATGTCTACATTATGACACAAAGTGTTGAAGCACTGTTACACGTGGTTGACTGTAAAATCTTAATAATTATATCGCCTGTTAACTTACAGGTTAAACTTAATGTTAGTAGCTATAATATATGAGGAGAAAGATCATTTAATATAAATTTATGTTAGATAGCTGTGATATTATTGATTGTACCTTGAGTTGGCCTGACACTATGGGGGGGCAAGCATCTCAATTAGAGTGCTCTCACTGTAATAGCGTTGAGTAAATGGTCTATTTGCATAAACTATTTTACTTGCTCAAAATTTTGTTGCAACAAAATGTTTGTTGAGTTCATAAATTTAGAGCTGATGAAAAATTAAGGCAGATGTATTTTTTTGTAATCTTAAGTAAATCTAAAAAAAATATACAATTAAGATTCTAAAGATAGCCTTTTTTAATTCATCCCATTTGTTAAAATAATAATAGTTTGATAATCATTTTTTTTATTAATAATAAGCTTTGGCGTTAATTGACTCCCCATACCCTCCTTATATAAGGCGCCACTTGAACGTCCTATTTTTAAAATATATTTTTAAATACCTTGAAATGTATGAGAATATTATGAGTATAGACTCTTATTTCTCAATTACATTCCCATATTTTACTGTAATATCAGCTTAATATATCAAAAATTATGTGATGAAAACTCATCAAAGGTTAAAATAAAATGGCGTCATTTATTGCGACCACCTTATTATAAATATAACATTTTATGGTAAAAATATGTTTTAATCACTGTCAATATTTATCTAGCACTCAACCAATCTATTTTGTGCATGTGTACTGTGTAGGCTAAACTTCAAACAGGGAAAATGGATAATAATTACTTAATCAGAATTGTCTTAATATTTTTTTTTTGAAAAAATAGAATTTTTTTATCAATCTTTAAAAAGAAAACTATGGTTGCGATTTATTTTATTTTTTATCTACAGATGACTTTATTATCACTCCACTTTCTTAAAAGAAGTTTAAATCTAGCACGTGTGGTAAATTAGTTTCGTTTTCCTAATGGTGGGCTCACTTATATGCATCTTGGTGAAGACAAATTTTCTTTGTGTGTGAACGTACTGAAGCTTCAACCTTTGTATTAAATCTCCTTTCTCTCCCCATCAATTTCTCTTGCCTATACCCTTCCTTCTCCTCCCCTGCCTCATACCCATTATCAAGGCTGCCTTGTAATCTTTGGGCATCATTACCTAAAAGAAGCGATACATGTAATTTAGCCCCAGTAACGTTATCTCTCTTTCAGAACTTTCCTTCTAATGTATAGAAGAGCATTAGTTTTCTTTCCTATCAACTCCATTGAATAAGGGGCTTTTTTTTTCTTTGTTGCGGTTCTGGGATTATTCTAGTGGGTGAAGTTTTAGGTCTCATAGATGAGAGTGCGCCCCAACCTGTATTTGATTCCCAGTAAATAACAATGAAGAGATTTACTGATGGCAATAAGAACACAATCTCTGATAATTATAAACTGATGGCAACTATTCTAATTTCACACTGGGTGATATAGATTAGGCTTGAGAATGATGATGGTGGGGTTTAATAATGGAGTATATCTATATATCTTCTAAATATCGAAATACAGTCAAATTTTCATAATAAGAACTATATTCGACGCTAGACAACAGCTATTTTCATGTATTCCTACGTAAAGTCATGGGATCTTCAGCTGTCACTTTTGATAGATATTATCAACAGATATAAAATAAAACTAATAATGTAGTTAATTATAGTCAGTGTTAATTTAAAACCAAAAATTTGTTATTTGTGTTTATTAGAAGTTTCTTTCTACCATAATCTCCTCCGAAACATAACATTAAAATTATTGCTAAGTTTTCCAAACCACGCTCTTCAAAGGAAATGATAATTATTTAGAATCCATATTTTTTTTATTTGTATGACAAAGCCTCTTTAATTTTGAATATTAGGATGTCAAGCGAGGCCAAATATGAATTTTTGAAAAGTCTAATTTTAAACCTCTTTCTTAAGATTCAATCAGCATTTTGAAACACCATCTAACCTATTAGGAATGTTACCAAAGTGCGGAAATCTTATATCGCTTTAACCGAGACTAGACGAGAGATTGTTTGACCAACTTATTATATTTCTGACTTTCGAAAGGGAATTCAATTTAGCTAGGACCTACATTAATGAGGATCTACGGTAGTGAGATAATATCTAACAGCCTTAATTGATCTCTGAGCCAAATCTCTTGTAAGGAGAAAGAATCGTTAGATCCAAGGAATATAACTAAAATAATTTCATGGTGAGTTGGTGTATTTTTTATTATATCTGATTCGTAATATTGGTTAACAATGACTGGCCTCATCCGGATAAAGCAAAGTGGTTCTGATAAAGATGGGGTATAAATAACTTGTCAAAATAACATAGTCCCTTAAATATTCGCTGACATATAATATTTAAGATCTAATTACCAGCAATTTAATTTTAACAATATTATATTTATGTATTATATCTATCTATAAGTATATTACTCCACTGGGTTATACGCATTTATCCACATTAATGGTGAAGAGAAACATGGTATATTATTCATAGGAAATGTACCAATTTAAGGAGAGTAGGAATTCATGTATGTCAACCCTGTGCAACCCACAGTTCGCGGGCCACTTGCGGCCCCCAAGTGCGTTCTGCGCCGTACACCAGCTCAAATTGAAAAACTTCAAATTTCTAAACTAGATAACAAATACTGTCTGACGTAAGTGCTTGCTAGCTTCCATATAGTTTCCAAAATCGTAGGTATATTGTGTATGTGCATACTATATAATATCATTAGGTATTATACCATTTTTGTATGGACCCCGGCTGGTTTCCCAATAAATTATGCAGCCCTCAGTTGGGGTTCAAGTAAAGGAAATTCTAACTCCAACCTTATTGCTATCACAAAATCATACTAGAGAAGACTAATGCTAAATCCACTTACTGGTTAGATTATATTAAAACTTCGTAGAAGTCAATGGGCCAGTTTCATAATCATATTTAGTACGCCTAAAGTGCGAGTCGATACTAAATACAGGACGACACCTACCTAGACCAAAATGGAATGGGCCAGTTTAGCATATGGAACTGGCCCATTCCATTCAATTTCAGGTAGGTGACGTCTTGTATTTAGTAGAGCGCCGCACTTGAGGCGTACTAAATCTGACTATGAAACTGGCCCTAAGAACAAATTGTATTTATTTTTTTATGTTATATCTTGAGCTAAAGTAAAACTTTTTATTTCTCATTTCCATAAGTGTAGCCAGAAATTTTTTTTTCACCTCTCTTACAGAGTAGCCATCTCGCTTTCTTTTTTTTTTTTCTACATTCAAAACATTGATGGATGAACATTGCTACTTTTTTTTTTTACTTCAGTAAGGATGCCGGAAAGGGTAATGTCACCCTGTTGTTTAGCTTCGCGTCACGACAACGGCTTGCGATGACGTCATTGGTCATCCTGAGTGACGTCACGGAGAGGTCCTGTGATGGATGACCCCTTGTTAATGACCGGTGCCGGGCCTCTAGCTTGTGTCAGAAGCAAACAATCTTTACTGTATTTTAACTCTGTGAACAGAGGAATAATGGAGGATCACTTGCGATGATGACCAATAACTGCCCGCTTATTTAAACTTGGGAGTGATTGATAGCATCGTTAGATTAATCATATAGATGGGTGGGTATTGTTTTTATAAGAGACTCTCCTGAATCGGTGGGGGCGTAGACTAAACTTTGAGAATGTCTACTCTGGTTTGTCAGATATTTCAGGTTCGGTGCTAGAATCCTGGCTAAGCGTGATGAGGGGCTGTTTTTTTCTAGATGGTATCTCAACTTTTTCTCCATGCAAATGCAGTTAGGTTTCCTTTAAATTTTTCTTTCTCAGCCCAAACACATAAACGTAATGAAATTTAATTTCCTTAAATGGGCAGAAAGGCTAAGTTTACACACAGGGATGTATTATATATTTATTATATAAATGATATATTATATATTTATTATATAAATGATATATATATATTTCTACATATATATATAGTAATATACATCAAATATAAATAAATCTATATACATCTATACATATTATTTATCTATTTATATATTATATACCTATATAATAAATAAATATGTATAAATATGTATATATAACTATATATCATAATTAATTAATTAAATAAGTAATAAAGAATAAATAAAGAATAAAACATCAACCAGGATAAAAGATAAACCCAAATGTCTTACTGATCCAGTATTGATCACTTATTATAGTCCCACGCCCAAGTTTATATTTTCCAAAATCTTATTTTATATAATATTTCTAGACGATCAATTTTAGTCAAATATTTGGACATATCTGATATTAAATTGATCCCCTATAGTAAAAATAATAAAAAGCAGATATGTCTTATTCTTAAAGATTGTTTTCATCACCAAACTATACAATATGTACATTGATCCAATAACCACAAATTAAAAAGGGTACACAATTGCACGTATGGGCATAGTGATATTTTTAATGGAGAAGAAAAGGGCTCATGCAATATATACATTTTTAAATAGTAAATACATCTACGTAATTCAAACGATGCAAAACACAGGCAAAGATTATATTCCGACTCTATGGTAAAGAGGAATTTCTCGTCAAAATACTTTTTTTTTCTTAGAGCTTTATCAAGAAATGTTATTTATAAATATTATCTTTATAATTTACCTGTTTAAATAAGTTTCCTGTTGATGTTTGTAAGTACTTTTGGTATTTAAAGTTCTCTTACGTTTTTGATAAAGAGTATATATATATATATATATATAATATAATAAAACATCAAGAGTGAATAGTAAAATGAAGTAGAAAAGAAAGAAAGGAATGAACGTGAAAGAATCACAAGTAAAAAGAGACTCAGATAGCAGCAGAAACAACACAGAAAGGAAATAAAACAGAGAAGGAAAGGAAGTAGGAATGGGGTAGAAAGTCTTGCCAGAAGGTGTTCCCAAATTGCTCAAGTTTTTGATGATCTATGGCACCTTTCCGTGAGGCTAGCAATAAACTTTTTTTTTTTTGTATTCTATGTGACCCCCTTTCCCTGCTGCACTACGCTACTTCATGAAATCTGCTTTATTTTTCCAACGTGCTGAATATCGTCTACCTCGATTCTACGTAGAGTTCTGGGATATTCCAAAGGGGGTTTTGGGGGGGCGGCGGGGGATAAATATTGACTACAGGCTCAAGTCTGGAAACGTAGACATTTCCAATGTTGATTCACAAACATTGTTCAACGTTTGCGAAAGAGATTTGAAAATAAGAGATGATTGTACAGTTTTTTTTACTTGTTTATTTTGTAAGATCACCGAAATTTAATTTGATGAAACAAACTTTGGATTTCGCTTTTGAATGTGCGAGCTTTGATATAAATTAATAAAATGTGCGATACATTTAAAGGTTTAGGGTTGCAGGCGAGCCCAACAGAATTTATTTTAAAATACAAGTAGATACAAATTTTACATATACAGTACATTTTAACTAAATGAAAACAAGTATGAAATGTTAAAATGAGATAGGATTTTAACATTAACTTGTATTTGAGTAAAGTTATTATATGCTCTCATTGAAGGGTACTTTCACAAAGGTACCAGTCTTCTATAATCTGGTTTACTAATGGTAGGGAAGTTGGAACTTGAATTACGGTCAGTACATTGTTGGGATAGGGTAATATGTAGGTGGATTATTTTCAAATTATTTTCCACTATAACTAAGTAAATGGGGGTGAACTTCCTCTATATTCTACCTTTTGTATAGAAAAATTTAACTAGCGTAAATATACTAATAAAACGAACGGATAGTAAGAATTAAAGAAAGTAATATTATTTACAAAAATGTATACATGCTACAAATAGTTTCAACAGATAAATATATATTAATAGAGCAAATAATTTCGTTCATAGATATGTTAATAAGCTGAAAAAATAATACATTTTAAATCACTATGTTTATTAGAATCTCTAACACAAAACCTCAGACCTGAAACCTAACCACTATACTGGCTGGTTAGCCAAGGGTTTAGTGAGGACATGAATAACTGCTCAGAAACATTTTTTATAACAAATCAACGTATAATTTTTATAGGACATACCACAGTGTTGTTAATGTCTTATACAAACATAGTGTTTTTATAAATATTACAATGCAATTTCTAAATTTTCTCAAGGCCAAATTACAAATTTTGTATTAAATATAAAATATTAAGAATGTTTCATGTTTTAAAAGGTATGCAAATAAAGGTATATACATAATTATCTCATATGTACCATTATGAAGTTTATAAAAATAACTGTATTTGGTTTACAAATATATTTTGTCATAATTTATCTTTTTAAATACAACAAAATTAAATTAATATTTAAAATTATATTATTTTTATTTACTTTACAAATATTTACGATATTTAATTATTTATGATAATATTCTAGTGTCAATATGTTTCTTCAAATTAAAGAAAATTCTATGTTGTATTGAAAATAAAAATTTAAGAAATTTCGTTTATTATGTCAGAAAAATTAAAATTTATTTACTAGTATTTATTTATTGTTTCAATAAAATTACTATAGTTTATTAACTATTTTATTTCATAATATGTAGTTCAAAGCTATAGTAGTTAAAATATTGTAACTAAACACTTTTTATATATATATATACATACATATAATATATTTAATTTTGTTATATTTAAAAAGATAAATTATGACAAAATATATTAGTTAATAAAATACTTTTTTTCTGAACTTCTTAATAAATATTATATAAATGAGATAATTATGTATATACCTTTATATTATCATATTTATATTATATATTATAAATATTTTATAAATTATATAATAATATATAATATTTATAACATATATAAAATATATATTTATAATATATAACATGAAAAATTTTGAATATATATATATTTATTATTTAATATTACCATTTAGCCAGGATGTATATATAAAGTCCTTCGTAACAAAATGCGTAATAATAATGATAGCCTATTTTTATAAATAATAAGCTAAGCCTATTTTTATAAATAATAAGCTAATAAGTTTAGTAAGATTTATAGATGACCACTCCTCTACCCAAATTCTATAAAAAAAAAAATTGATAAGAGTCTCATAGGCTACAGTGGGCATTAAATGCAAAGCAAATGGAAGAAAAAAATATTTTAAAAGAAACTTAAGCCTATTCGATTAAATTTATAGCTACTTGGGAATCTCTTGTACCTCTTAAGGTCATTCGGCCATCAAAATTTTACTGCAAAATTTTAACACGTATATAATATAAGCTAGAAATAGTGGTCCAATGATTTTAAATTATTACAGTTTACAAGTTTAAAGGGCTCAAACTTTATATTTTATGTTTTTTGCTTATCATTTGTTAAGGTAGAATAATTAATGAATGGGGTTAAAATTCAATATAACTTCACATGTATATAGGTATAGACAGTTAAATATTTATTATTATTATATTATTAATTATTTCAATGAAATATTATTATATATAAATATATTAATATTATATATATTAATTTTACACATATATCTGTAAAAAAATCTATATATTTGTTTTAAAAAATAACCAATTCTTCTTTAAAAGTAACTGGATTAAATCTGTAAAAGTTTTATAGTTTATCATACATTTATTAAAACATTTAAAATATAAATAAATTTTAAATAAAATATTTGACTTTCAGTAGGCTAAAAATTACTTTTAATATTCAATACATAATATATATTTATTTATTTTTAAATTTGTGTTGAATCAGATTTTATTTTGAGTATTAAATTAATATTAAGGAAATTAATGCTCTCCCAATTTGTTGAATCATAAATGACAAAAACTTTGATCAGGAACATTTAAGTATTTAAACTCATTAAGAAACTATGTTACGACACATGTAAAAGTAGGGTTATTAAAGTGGAAATGTAGGGAAGTAGAGTCAAGGCTAGCATTTTTGCGTTTTTTTAATCAAAATATTTTGTTGAGCTTAGTAAATCAAATAATTCCAAGTAGAAACATAGAGCTTAATTTTTCACATGTCACCTCGACAGTTCTTAAATATCTATCAAAGATGTCCTGTAATTTAATGACAACATTTTCTCTTCATTTAATGCCAATATGCTCATGATCTACAAGTATATTCAACAACTCTTAATATCACCACTATGAAGATAATTAAATTATGTGTTTCTGCTGGAGAAATATTTTTTTTATTTTTGCCAAAAAAATGTTTGTGCTATAGAAATTGCAAAAACTTTGACCTTAGCTCGCGTTCCTTACATTCCCGCCTTAATTATTTAACATAAGGGGTGATAACGAGGAAGTTGTCTTAAATGAAATGCATCCACATTAACGTAGCGAGTGAATGTGAAAACAAAGAAGAAAGTCAAATCTTTAAAACCACCCACGGCTAGCCAAAAAATTGACCAAGTTTCTGTGAATGTGAAATAGCACAGAGCCTTATCAAATTCAAGAAGACGCATACACACACAAAAGGGTGGAGTTCGAAGACACGCGTTATTGGTTCTACGTAATCAGATTCTAGTTTCCTCTCATCCCTAAGGAAGAAAAAGAACTGGGGGGAAAATATTAAAAAGTAGAAAAGAAAATAACATCCACCTTCTTTTTGAGAAACTTTATTTCCAAACCGTTTCCTCTTAACTGCGTTTCTTTTGTTTGGAAATGTCTAAATGAATTTCTTCATTTAATTCGTTCGCCATATCTAAATTTATTTCTTCCTTTGCATGGCGTTACAAATTCATTCAATCCTTTTGTGCCTTACTTTTATCCCTATAAATTAGTTACTTTTTAAAGCATCTGACTTATAGAAAATATGAGAGAATTGAAGGTTATATTAAATAAGATTTTATTATAAATTCCTATTTAGTTTCTATAATATCAAGTAGATTGCAAGCGCGAACATTTAAAATATACCTATTAAATTACCAAACAGATTTATATCAGTGTTTACTAAATAACAAAGTAATTCATTAGATTTCTGGGTAATCTGACTTCTGACCAAAACTAATTATTGATCATCCCTAAATCTGTAAATTATTTATTTGCTACTGATAAGTTATTTTACAAAAAAAAGATAACTTTATGATCAAATCACTTTAGCTATATTAAAAATATATCGGTTTTATGTGTACGTGTCAATCAAATAAATTTACTAGCTATTCATTTTATGGATCAGTCTATCAACTAAGAGACTCGGTACATTTTTTTATAACGCTATAAGCTTAAGAAGGATTGGAAGTAAATAAAACATAAATTACATATTTTTGCAGTTTTTCAGCCAAAAAAAAACTTCGGTAGATACATTTAGTTTCATTTTTCTACCCTTAGGATTTCAACAGTTGTTAAATATTTTTTAAGAAAATTTTAAATGTAGGATAAAAGTCCTGGTAACATTTATCAACGCTCCTAATCACTAGTTAAGGATTAATGAGATAAATATATTTGGAAAATTAACCTAAACCTACCTAAGAGAACAATATTTTTACTTTCTCTCTATCTTACAGGTAGAGAAAGTATGGTGATCGTCAAAAAAATCGAACTCGAGATTTTGATGAATTTTGACGTTTCATGACTTCCTGAATCCGAAAAAGTGGTTTTTGAATTTCCGTCTGTCTGTCTGTCTGTACCTCCAACTAGAGCCTAAACTATTTTACCGATTGAGCTGAAACTTGATATCTAGGGTTTTCATAGGGTTGCCCCGAGCGGTTTTTGGAATTGGATATCTACCCCTAAAATTAAGGGTAGTTTACTGATGGGAAAAAAGAGAAAAAGTAGATTTTCTCAAAATCGGCTCTAACGATTTTGATTAAATTTTATTTATGAACATTAATAAATATTCCAAACAAAATGGCTACTCTCAATATTTCGGCAAAATGGCTTTGAGGGCTCCGGTCTGATGCGTAAATTAACATTTTTTATAATAGCTCCGAAACTATTTGAGATATGAAATTACTTAGCATTACAAATATGTATATATATTTATAATACAAATATTTTATTCGAAACATATTTTTATAAAATCAATAATTTTCAATCTATACGCAATTATATATATATTTTTAGCTTTTTGGACATTAAAGCTTAAGTATTGCGATCGTAAAAAAAACTAACCTGAAATGTTGATGGATTTCGACGTCTCATGACCCCCCGAACCCTAAAAAATAGTCTTTGCAATGCCGTCTGTCTGTGTGTGTATTAAAACTTAAAATTAAGGGTAGTTTACTGAAGGGCGAAAAGAGAAAAATTTGGTTTTCTCAAAATCTGCTCAAACGATTTTGATTAAAATTCGTATCTAGGCGTTGATTAAGATTATAAATAAACTGGCTATTTTCATTTTCCTATGAAAATGATTTTTAGGGTACATTACAGAAGCGTTAATTTCCGTATCTCCACAACTATTGGAGAAACTAAACAACTTATCATTGCAAAATTGTAGGACTATTAGAAATAAAAAACTTTTATTTGACATATATTTTTATAAAAGCAGCAGTTTCTGAGATATTTGCAAATATATTAATACAATTTTGTGAGCTTTAGTTGTAAACATATACTACTTAAGTCTTAACGCAATAATTCTCCAATGCCATAGAGTAATTAAATATAAGTATCTAAAAAAGTATGTTATTTTTCCTTAAATCTCTTAGGAGAAATGTTTGCATAGCAATGATCTATCTCCATTTTAGACTCAATAGTCAATATTTACATTTTTTATTGGTCAAAATGTATAAATGAATAATTAAATATCAATTCGATGACTTTAAGATCTGCAACACCTTATAAAATGTTAAAATTTTAACCAGAAATCGAAATTTTAATACGAAGTGTTGACCCTTTTGGAAGACATTAAACTGTTTGAAATGTTCTTAGGTGGACAAAGATGCACCTCTTTTCTCATTGATTCTATATCATTGTATATTATTTTATGCGTGTTCTTATGTGGCGTGGTGATGATACAATGTACATAATTCCGTTCAGAAATCTTACGAGTTTATAGAAAGAGAGAGAAAGTCTGTGCGGTGTGCCGTACCATTTATTTTATTTTGAGTAAAACGACTTTTTTAATAAAAACTGCGAAAAATACTATACTGTAATGAAAAAAAATAAAATAATTTTATGTGTGTGTATTTATTTCTATATTTTGAATGAAAGAATTAATTTAATTTTAGATAATCTATAATATATAATATATATAATCTTGTGTTTTATTGGGCGCCAACTACCAATCCCATTTATTTTGGTGAGATAGGTAGATTTTTAATTATAGAATAAATTTATCCCCATAAACTGCTCAGCGGTAATACGAAAACCCCTTTTCTCAAGACCCCTGGACTTTACCTAAAGTTTGGACTTAAGTTGGACACTTACAACCGAAGACTTCCTGATGCAGGTTATTATTCTTGATTTGACCAATCCAGTCTACTGAGCATCGCTATACATGGGATGCAAGTTCGAAAGAAAATACAATGTACATTGATGTAAATAACAATAAAACAATTAAATTTAAAGAGTAATTTTAATTATTGAAGTGAATGATATTCTTAAATGAACCCTACCTATGAAGCATGCCTCGTATATTATAATATTATTAAAAGTATTGTTAAGCAATACTTGAAATTGTTAAATTCTCACTTGAATTGTGAGTATGTTTGAATATACATATTTCTTTAAGCAAATAAGTTTTTAACAACAAAATTTATTCTTTATAACATGTAACAATAATAAACAAAAAAAAATAGTTCTGAGGTGGACAAAAAGTATTAATTCTAGTTTGGAAACTGAAAATTATTTGTCCTTCTTTAGTAATTTTAAGGATTATGCTTAATTATTTACATCCGTAACAGGATGTTTACAGATGGATTGGATCTCACCCGAAAATGTCCTTGCTCTGGTAAAAATGTTGAATCAAAGCTCCGTCGATATTTAACTCTCTGACCTTAAATTTCCACCAAGATCTTCTTTGAGTGCTTCCACTCAACTTTCTTCACGAGTTTATACAGCTTTTAGAAGTTTTAGATGAATAACATTACCATGAACCTTTAAAAAAATATATAATTGAAGGATCCGCAGATCGGATCCTTCCTTACACTTTCGACGCCAATTTTTTAGAGAGTCCCAACAATAAGTAAGACAAAACACAAACACGTTATTTTTGTTTAAAATAAACAATCACCGGCCTAGGAGAAAACATTCGCCGGGATTTGTAAGCAAGAATAAAGCAAACAATCTTAATTATTTAGAGATTGGGGGTATTACTAAAAAGATAATGATACATTTTTACAAAGAAACATAATTCATCTTTAAAAATTAATTCAAACTTGGCACCAAAAAAAACAAACAAAACGAGAATAATAATTTCTTCCGCTAGGGGCAATTAATGTTTCAAGAGACAGCCAGATGCTATAAGTGTCCAAGAACATAAAAATAAACGAATCGAATAGTTCCGAAATAAACCACTCTCTGGAGCAGATAGCGTTAAAATCACCTACCAACAAAATTAATAAACATGGCGGGTTGGCAGTTTATGAATAAAAATAAAAATAAAGAAAGATGATTTAATAAAGTGAAATAAAGGTAAGTAGATTATATGTATAACACATATTTTAATTGTAAATGAATAAATAATGAATATTCAAAACTTTAGAAGTTTTGAATGAAATTTAAAACAAATAAACAGTAAAATTGACAACGATATTATATATTTGAAGAATTTAATCAACTGATTATTAGATTTCTATTGTAAGTAACTCTTTTAACCAAAAATAACATCACAGAAATGCCCCTCGATGCTACGATTTTAATCTAATTTATTATATTAAGAGCGTAGTATCTACTTAAAAGATGTTATTTTCTGATATCAAACTTAGACGCTCAGTTGATCTCCGTGGTTAATGAAAGTGGATTTGAATTTCAACATCCCGACTCAAAATGCACCCTACTCTCTCTAGTTCGGGTTACGGTTTAAAATGTGTGTTTATTTAATTTACTTAAAACTCTTCAAATATTCTTGGTATGGTATTTTCTTCCAGATTCTGAACGAATTACTTCAACTTCCCAAATATTAGAGATGCCACATGTTTGTCAGCTGTTAACATCAGCTGATCATTTCACAACATTGAACATTCAAGTTCAAGGTCACTCGGCTTGTAAGGTTAGAATTTATTAAATATATGTGATTATAATATTGTTCTTCATGTGATAATATATTTAATTTAATGCCACGGTTATGGTAAATAACCAAACTACTCACTTTAAATCGATATAGTCAAAAATACACATTTTCCTGGAAAACTTGCTGTTTCCTTTTAATTCATAACTTAATGAAAAATCAAATATTTGGAATTCACAGTTATTTTCTTAGCAGCTTAGAGACATCCTCTACTTAACAAAAGTATTCTCCATACTTAAATATATTTTAAAGACAAAAATAATTTAGAAGAAACATGCTTATATCGAGCACAATCTTCTCATCCCATAAAAACTTGAGGGCCTAGAACCCTTTCCACTAAAATCCTTAAATTTCTTCAATTGATATGGCAAATAGACACCCTTCTTCATATAATGTAGAAGTCTTAAATGAAAATTACAGATATTTCTCTCTCTAAACTTTAAAACAAAAAAGTAGGTGTGTAAACTTAAGTTATCGCAACCTTTGTGACACAAGTAGTCATCCTCTTTATCCACATAAAATGGCTTAAAACCAACTATTTTAACTTCCGATGGATATGTTCATTAACTTAAGGATATTATTTAACTATATAAAGTATTTTCATTGCCAAAATTATACATTTTGTACTCTTAAATTGTAAAAAAAAGGAAACAAATCCTTTAGTGGTTTTGGCACTTTGCCACAGAAAAATGAATAGGCCTTGACCTTAAAATCAGAATTTCTTCATTCCATTAATGAATATATCAAATACATCCTCTTCTTCAGCTATCCTGTTAAAATAATTAAAATATATTTATAATTTCTTCCTCAAAACTTGAAAAAGCAAATGCTCTCTGAGTCATTTTCTTCACATCTTGACAGAACGTAGAGTAGGCTAACCCTTATTTCTTTGTATTTCTCAATTCTTTTAGTGAAACCAGTTATTATATACTCTTTTCAAGGTAATGTAGAAGTATCATTTAAAAATATTAATAATAACCCTTTAAAATAGTTGAAAAGGAAATAGAATAGTTTAAAATTTAGGCCCACGCCTAACTTGAGTATTATCAAATGTTGGTATACACATTTAAACTTACTCAAACTTGTTATATGGGTACTTTCCAACAGCCCCTCAATATTAATGTCAGTTCTCAAAGAGAAATGTTTAAATAACATTTCATTAAACTCAAAAATCATATATTTTTAAAGTGTTAAAATGGATTTAACTCTTTTTCTCTTCAATTCTTCACAGTCAAATGCAGATTTTAGCTTTGATATATAAACAAAACAACAAGTTGATCACTCTTCTTACAAATAACATACATATAATATAACATAACATAAATAACCTTCTTCTGTTCTAGCATTCTTCGCTACATTGCGGTCCCACTGCGAAACAACTCTTGGCCTTCTTTATATTTGCACAAGATCAACTGCTTGACCTGTCTTCAAGATCTTATTAAGATGAAATACACATTATGGAGGTATTTAATGCTCTACCATGGACTTTTCTTTGATAGTATAATATCCGAGTGGCCTCATAATTTTTTTAGAGGAAAAATGAGACAAAATAATAGATAATCTATAAAATTAGATGAAACCGAACTTTGGCTTTTGTTACACCATGCTGCATACAGATTCTCATTCTAGCGCTCTCCATAACATTGTTGACCTTGCTAGTAACTGATAATCACTTAATAATAATTACTTCTGTTGGAAAAACAGAGTAAATAGCTCCTTCACGAAAAATAATTGAGTATCATAGTTCCCTCAATAAGTCATAACTTTCTCCCATAAACCGTAGATCCTTTATGAAAAATAATTGAGTATCTTAGTTCCCTCAATCAGACATCACTTTCTCCCATAAACCGTAGATCCTTTATGAAAAATAATTGAGTATCTTAGTTCCCTCAATCAGACATAACTTTCTCCCATAAACCGTAGATCCTTTATGAAAAATAATTGAGTATCGTAGTTCCCTCAATCAGACGTAGCTCCTCCAAATAAACAAAAATCACCTCTACATTGGTACTGTCACTGTCTTGTTATCAGTGAGGACTTATAGGGCAATCAAACATATTGACAACTGTCATAAACTCCAAAACATTACTCTCCTCATCGCTTCCTCATCTCGTAGAACCTCCTATACACATAATTATCATCTTCATTGGAGCGCTGGGTGTTACTCTGGCATTTCTTTGGTGATTTTCATCAAATTATGGTCCTTGGTGACATAAATATATTTTTCCTCGACGTATAATAAGGTAGAAATAAATAGTAATTGTAATAAAAAAAAATCTTGTTTTCTTCAACACAGAATTAGGCCTATATGTAAACAAATGTGTATTATTTCACCTAGACATGTGCCTCAAATGAAATTTTTCAGGGACCTCTTTTGTTCACACTATTCCTTCTCCAATCGCATACCGAGCTTCAGGGATTCCTCGACTCCCATAACCTTCTTCTGTTCTGAAACATTCCCTCCTCAAACAGTAACCCGAGCTTCAGGGATTTCTCGACTCCCACAACCTTCTTCTGTTCTGAAACATTCCCTCCTCCAACAGTAACCCGAGCTTCAGGGATTCCTCGACTCCCATAACCTTCTTCTGTTCTGAAACATTCCCTCCTCCAACAGTAACCCGAGCTTCAGGGATTTCTCGACTCCCACAACCCTTTGAAACTATGTCCTAAAACTTATTCCAGGATCAAAAATAGTCCTCCTACAATCCCTAGGCTGAGATTGTGGAAGAGAGGGCCTAATTCCACTTCCTCCAACTAGCCATACATTTCCTAGATCTGGAAGAAATCCATGTCGCTTCCTTTTACCGAGGCCTCGTTTCTTGATCCTTGGTTTACTCTTGTTGCAGGTATCATCTTGATTTGATGACTGCCATGTGACCTGGTTCCTGGTCCAATGATGCGAGGAGATATTGAATAAGACATCCTGAATATCAAAATATTTAGGGCATTCTTCATTGCTTCGGTGTTGGTGAAGAACACTCCTCCCGATGTCAGTAGCTTCAGTTTGCAGTTCCACTCTTAGAATGCTCCTTGTATCCTGGCTTATCGTCGCAGCTGACCAGACATCTCTTACAAGTTTTGTCTCTGTGGGCCCATTTGACGACACACCAAAACAACTTGACAATAGCACTTCATCGTTTACCCACAAAGTGCATGATAATTTCTCTACTTCAGAAACCCTTGTTTTTACATGAAATGACTCATTCGACTCCTTAAACTGCATGACTTCATAGTCAACTTCCCAGTCAAAATTGTTCACATGACTGCGAGAATGACCCATTATTGGAACACGTGACTGACTTATGTAGTACTCATTAGGGGTTTCACACAATTGTGTATCACATCTCTCGTAGTAAGCACCTAAATGTGTGAAAGGGTAAATATAAGAACCGTTAGCCGAAAGGTCCTTCACTGGCCTTGTTACCACTTGCTTTGGTACTTCCTCCACTGCTGCCACTAGTTTCTCCCCAGTCGTTGCCAAGTCCTGTACTTGTGCCTCGACCTGTTTCCCCTTTTCCGCCAATTGGTTGTGGACTGACCTAAACTCGGTACTATAATGGTCAAATCTTGAGATAACATCATCCCTTAGTGATTTCATGTTATTCTCCATCTTTATCATGTTATTCTCCATTTTTTCCTCCATCTTTTCCATGCTATTCTCCATTTTTTCCTCCATCTTTTCCATGTTATTCTCCATCTTTTTCATGTTATTCTCCATCTTTTTCATGTTATTCTCCATCTTTTTCATGTTATTCTCCATTTTTTCCTCCATCTTTTTCATGCTCTTTTTAGCACTTTCCCTTAAATCTTCCTTTATTGACTTCATGTCCCCCCTTAATACTTGCAATAGGTCAAACATAGTAAACTTCTTCACTATCTTTGGAGCTTCCTCTAACTTCTCCACAGCTGAAATACTCCTACTGGTATCCAGGGCATCTGCCCCCAATGATGTACCATCTTCCATGGGTGGAACTACAGGTCGTGCACCTGCCATAACTATTTATTCAAAAGATGTGACATAACTATCATCCCATTCCTCCGTTCGGCGCTCGGCTTGAGGCATGACAACATCCTCTTCCAACTCCTCTGCTTCTACACTGACCGATGGTTGCTGGGCATCCATGTCTATATTTTCGAGCTGCTTACGTGCCTTGCTACGTGTATAATACTGCCCCTCTGGCATAACCTTCTTCACGAAGTAAAATGACCCAAAACCTAATTGAGGTAATCTGGCCTTGTCAATAAAATGATCTAGTGTAAGTTGGCCACAAAAACCATCAACTGCTCCCTCAAGTCACAAATACACCCTAGTGTAATCAGGCCTCAAAATACAATCCTTGAAAAACTTTAGGTATAACAATAGCCCCACGTTAAGGCGACACTGTAATGAAAAAAAATAAAATAATTTTATGTGTGTGTATTTATTTCTATATTTTGAATGAAAGAATTAATTTAATTTTAGATAATCTATAATATATAATATATATAATCTTGTGTTTTATTGGGCGCCAACTACCAATCCCATTTATTTTGGTGAGATAGGTAGATTTTTAATTATAGAATAAATTTATCCCCATAAACTGCTCAGCGGTAATACGAAAACCCCTTTTCTCAAGACCCCTGGACTTTACCTAAAGTTTGGACTTAAGTTGGACACTTACAACCGAAGACTTCCTGATGCAGGTTATTATTCTTGATTTGACCAATCCAGTCTACTGAGCATCGCTATACATGGGATGCAAGTTCGAAAGAAAATACAATGTACATTGATGTAAATAACAATAAAACAATTAAATTTAAAGAGTAATTTTAATTATTGAAGTGAATGATATTCTTAAATGAACCCTACCTATGAAGCATGCCTCGTATATTATAATATTATTAAAAGTATTGTTAAGCAATACTTGAAAATTGTTAAATTCTCACTTGAATTGTGAGTATGTTTGAATATACATATTTCTTTAAGCAAATAAGTTTTTAACAACAAAATTTATTCTTTATAACATGTAACAATAATAAACAAAAAAAAATAGTTCTGAGGTGGACAAAAAGTATTAATTCTAGTTTGGAAACTGAAAATTATTTGTCCTTCTTTAGTAATTTTAAGGATTATGCTTAATTATTTACATCCGTAACAGGATGTTTACAGATGGATTGGATCTCACCCGAAAATGTCCTTGCTCTGGTAAAAATGTTGAATCAAAGCTCCGTCGATATTTAACTCTCTGACCTTAAATTTCCACCAAGATCTTCTTTGAGTGCTTCCACTCAACTTTCTTCACGAGTTTATACAGCTTTTAGAAGTTTTAGATGAATAACATTACCATGAACCTTTAAAAAAATATATAATTGAAGGATCCGCAGATCGGATCCTTCCTTACACTTTCGACGCCAATTTTTTAGAGAGTCCCAACAATAAGTAAGACAAAACACAAACACGTTATTTTTGTTTAAAATAAACAATCACCGGCCTAGGAGAAAACATTCGCCGGGATTTGTAAGCAAGAATAAAGCAAACAATCTTAATTATTTAGAGATTGGGGGTATTACTAAAAAGATAATGATACATTTTTACAAAGAAACATAATTCATCTTTAAAAATTAATTCAAACTTGGCACCAAAAAAAACAAACAAAACGAGAATAATAATTTCTTCCGCTAGGGGCAATTAATGTTTCAAGAGACAGCCAGATGCTATAAGTGTCCAAGAACATAAAAATAAACGAATCGAATAGTTCCGAAATAAACCACTCTCTGGAGCAGATAGCGTTAAAATCACCTACCAACAAAATTAATAAACATGGCGGGTTGGCAGTTTATGAATAAAAATAAAAATAAAGAAAGATGATTTAATAAAGTGAAATAAAGGTAAGTAGATTATATGTATAACACATATTTTAATTGTAAATGAATAAATAATGAATATTCAAAACTTTAGAAGTTTTGAATGAAATTTAAAACAAATAAACAGTAAAATTGACAACGATATTATATATTTGAAGAATTTAATCAACTGATTATTAGATTTCTATTGTAAGTAACTCTTTTAACCAAAAATAACATCACAATACTTTGCTGTATATGTAAATATAAATATTATACTTTGCGATATTTTTTTCCAAATATATAATTTTATAATTTTTTATTTTGGGGAAATAAATTTAAAGTCTGGTCTTACTTCATGTTTCATGCTTTCAATTAACCCATGCTTTAATTCATCTCTTACTTTCAAAATGTCATGTCTCCTTTCAAAATATGTGTCGCATTCTTTTAATAAAACTTCGTAGTTGTAAAGAATAACATTTTCTTTTAATTTATTTTAGTATCAAGTTATATTAAGATGGAATTGTTTCGCTAGTTTTAAAAATGTAAATCGAATCCTATTGATATAGTATTAAATTAAACTGCTTTTAAAGACTGTCAATTATCCTTTTGATAATCCAATTTCGTTTTATCTATTACTCTTCAAAACAACACTATTGATCACATTTATGACTGTTGTGATGGCAGTTTTAAAACGTGACTAGAATGAAATGTGACAACAATGCGAGGTTTGAAATGTTGCAACAATACCAGAGCAGCACCGTATTGTGTAAACATTCAGATAGCATCATCCAGTTTTATGAAGTTTTTATTTCTGTCAAAACATGAAGCCCAATATGTAGCTTTCATTTTGTACCATCAATGTTTGAAAAAACACTTGACTGCTCTCTTTAGTATGTTATGCAAAGGTTTTTTTTTTATTCTATGAATCACATCAAAACCAATGAATAAAAGTACCATGAGTAAATCATAAATAAATAAAATAATAACAAACATATGTATAATTTATTTCACTATGCGTAAGTGCTGTTGATTTTCCTATATATTAATTAAAAAATAATATCTTTCTCCTTTTAATGTAATTAAATACAATCAATCTTTTAAAAGAATAATTTCTTTAGTACTATGTGAATACCAATGCAATCATGTTTTATAAATGAGCAAAATAGATTTTTTTTCGTAAGTAGAAATTAACTACAAACTTTTTGCAAATTAAAATTAAATTCTGATTGACAACAATTTTTAACTAAACGATATTAAGCTTATTAATGAATATTAATACTACTAGAATAATTGTTTCGTGTATTAAGCTTGAATAAAATGTTATTGAAACTATTGAAGAAGTTATATATTTATTTTTTCGTAAGTCTCGTTTGTGAACTTAGAGAAAGAAGGATGGTGTTAAATTGTAATATATCACCAGGAAATAAACTGTTCTCCAAGTTGTCTGACTTACTGAAAGAAAAGACCTTGTGCGTTTTTCATACGTTCTTCTTGTTCTGACTCTTTGGGAGGGTGAGGTGAAGACAAATATAGATCTGAAAGTAGCTAAGATAAGTTTACTTGTTTTTAGTTTAAATTACGTTGTTTGCGTATTACGTGTATTACTATATGTATTATTTCTATTAGTTGATTATCTACATCGGTGAGCACGCAGACTAAATATTATGCTTACCTAGTCTTAGTTTACTATTACGAGTAGATCGTGACTTGAATCCCATTTGGATGTACTGATGGTTGTTTTACCTAAATGTTTTTCCACTATTCCTCCATGCAAATATGGTTAAACTTTCTCTATAAGATCTTAATTAACAACCCGCACCCCTTTTAATATAATAAAATGCACGTCTAAGACGTGGTGTAGGAACAAAACTACCAAGATCAATAGTAAATGTACTAAATTATCGGTGTCTCATGCTCTATCTCAATATTTTTCCTTCCCACCAAATGGTGTTTGGGTATTTTCCACCTCGCGCACTATTTATTATGTTATACCAGACTGTAAGATTCCACAGGAAGACAGATACAATAATTAATAGGGCCATATGTTATAATATTCAATTAATTGTTACATCAATATATAATTACCGATTCGCATAAATTCTCTAGATACAACAATTACATTAATAATAAAAGTTATTTGTTTAGTCTCTTAAACGCAAAACATTTTGCCTACAAAAAACATCACTATTTGGAAATATGCGAATTAAGAAAAATCTACTTTTTTAATTTTGAATACTGTTTGCTTATATTTAGTTTACTGTCAAAATATATTATGTATATATAGAGCTCTTATAGTTTAAATACCTTTTATGAGGAATAAATAATTGTCTCTTTAACATTATAAATAGGGCTTCTTTCCATATTTGAGTTAAATAAAAGTACTGTACATTAGAATGAAGATCAAAAGGAACGGATAGAACTTTTACATTGGAAAGAGAAACGCGGTATACGCTATGCATGGCTAATACTGAAATAAGAGGTAATGGCGGTCTCTTAGAGAAAATAAAGAGACCAGGTACTTAAAAATGAAACCATTATCTTTTTTGTCAGTGTAAAGAGAGTTAAGTGTCAACTGTGTTCCTATTTTCAGTGTGAAATGTCTTAATCCCTCTATTTATTTATTTTATTGATTCATGACAAAAGTATTATAAAAATATGTTTAAATGACGATTTTATTGGAATATGATTTTAAAATAATTTATAAAAAGTATTTTTGGTAACTTTTTAGTTTGAGTTAAAATCAACAAGCCCAATTATAGTCTTTAAAGACATGTTTTGTACACGCATATAGATTCCCGCATTTACTTACGGTCTTAAAGCCTAAAAGAAACTCTGTTTATTCAAGTAGTGTAGCTTTTCAAGTATTTGTCCACTCTTCGCATTCTTCAATTTTAATCGGAAGTCGAGGGGGCACTTCTATACTCGACAAAGACGTTTTAATGGCAAAACCCGAAAAAACGTGGATCCAATACTACTGCGTCCGTTTCGTTCCAGTTCGACTTTGTGAAGGAGGACTTCCTCACAGAGATGGAAAGCAGAAAGAATAGCCTTTAAGTCAACATGAGATTCAATCTTTTCGTCGGCCTGAGCACCAAAAGTCCAAGGAGCGAACTTGTTGGCTTTTGTGAAGATATTGGGAATCAACAAAGAAAGGGGGAAGAAAAGGAGGCACATTTTTTGGTGTGAAGAATGTGTTTTTTAGGTCTTGAGGGGATAAAGGGAAGGTTGTGGAAGATTGCAAAATCCGGTGATGGAATCCGAAAGAAGCTTGTTAGATAGATGAAAACCTTGGTCAAAAAGGAAATGTGACTTTTGTTTGTATTTGAAAAGTGTGAGGAGAAAAGGGGTGGGAATAAGAAGTTCATGTATGTAAGGAAAGTGTCTTAAGAGTGTTTATTTTACCGATCGGATAGGTTTGTCATGTTTGAATTTAAATTTGTTTATCTACTTTTCTTTCGTCTCTTTATTTGTTGTAAATTTGTTTGTCTCCTCAATTCATTCATATGTGCTCTTGATCATGGTATGTGGGCTACCTTGCTTCATTTAAGTTATTTAGTGCCAAGTTATTTTGCTTACGAGGTAAAATAAATGGTATCTATATTAAAATATCCCCATATATTAAATAATGTATAGACAAATTTAAATATTAGATGGTTTATAATCTAAATTAAAAATAAGTCTGAGAAGTTAAACTATTAAAATACACGAGATTTAAAGTTAAATTAACTATGTATATTTATATAATATATAATGCATTTAGGTTTTCTTTTACGCCAATAACCTATTACTATGGCTTAGTTCGTTGTTAGAGCATTCTTTATTTTGAAATAATAATATAAAAAGGAATAATTACTCGCCTCTTAATATGTGATATCAATAAAAACCCATATAAATTGTTATCATATATTAATCAAATAAACCTGTAATCTTATGTGTGATGAACAGTCCTTACGACGGTGTATAATAAATGTGAAATATAAATAAAATCTAGAATTCGGTTGATATACAGTGGAGCGTCGTTAATCCGGATCGATCGGGACCGGGACCCATCCGGATTACTGAATTGTCCGGATTTTCAAATGTGCTTTCAATAACTGTATACATACGTAATGTATTGACTAGAGGATACATAACGCTCGGGAGTCTACTGTATTGTAAAATAGAGGCTGAAGGGTTCGAAAAATACAGTACTCAAAATATTTTAATAAAGTATATTGAATAAGAACATGTACATTATGTAATTTAGATTAGTAACTCTACAATACTTTTTAGAAAAAAAAAGAATCTACAGTAATTAATGGAGACTTACTGGGTAAGTACTCTTAATTGTTTTTTGTACAAGACTTGACCTGCTCTCACCGCCGATCCGGATTTGCGACGCTCCGGATTTTTGACGTCCGGATTTCCGACGCTCTACTGTACATTCTTGTCCTTTGAGGTGTTTTATACTTGTTCCTGTACTTTTACTGCGATTTTTTCTGAACGACCTTTAAAGATTCTGGCTTCAAACGGAAATATCCCTTAACTTGTGCTCCAACAGACACTTTGAACAGTCTTCTCCCACATCAGCGTTTGAGCACTTTGTATGTCTGTCTACACGTCTACCATCCTGATATTTTAGTTTCATCTCTATTTTTTTTTACATCGGTTTTACTATGATCTCTCGGATATTAACCAATCGATATTTAGTTTCCTCTTAGCAGATTCTTAAGTATACAAATTAAAACAAAAAACAACCACATTATTTGGAAAGAGATTCGAGGGTTATCACTTGTGCACGAATCGCTGATTAGATTAAATGAATCACTGGTAAGACTAAATGAAAGGGTTATACTCGTGGCATGTTTACAATTTTCACGAAAATCACTTTAAAAATGCATCCAGTGTTAGTTAAAGGAGAGATCATTCGTGGTTTTCATCTTACTAACCAACTCTAGTCCATCCGTATACTTACGAGAGTGATACGATAAGATACGATAGAGGTAAGATTGGAAAAGATTGAAAAAATTCGAAGGAATTATATCTGCGTTTAGGTTAAAGGAGTGTGGGAAAACAGATTATGTAAAAAAAATATCAGTATACTCTGTCTAGATTCAAACCCTGCTCTTCCCATCACCATTAAACCAGACAATATGAGACTGGAAGTATTTGTGTGCTGAAGAGAGATTTAACTGAAATGTGTAGTTTGTGTTTGTTGTTGAACAAACCCACAAAACATGAGAAAACATTTTCAATAATATCTACAATTTTTATATCTTCAACTAGGTTGTATTCTTCTCGCCGACTCAATAGATGGGAAGGCTGTATCTCAAATATTAGCAAGGTAAACTTGAGGTGGTTGTCTACGTGCAATTTATCCCTGAAATGTCCTCATCTTTGTATGCAATAATGTGGGTTACCCTTTATTTTAATCCACTAGCATTTTTAGTGATATATTGTTTCAGCTAGAATTAACACAGTTTTAATATACTATATTAACTTAGTTTAATCACAGCCTAGATTTTTTTTAAAGTTAAATAAAACTATCTTTGTTTCACTTTAGCATAGCATTCGGTTTTTAAAATTGATGTAAATTTAAAAGTGTGTATTTTGTTATTTGGATAAAATGGTGCGCTTAAAACCAAGTTTCCCTTACTGGGACAAGCTTTACCAAACTTAATGTGATGCTAAACAGATTAGGTTCGAGTGATGAAAATGTCTGTTCAGTCTCTTAGCTTACGTTAGGCACCTGAAAACTCTCATATTATACAAATTTCTTCAATGTTTTATGAATTTTTCTGGTGCTTTTTCTCTCTGGTTTTATCATTACTCTTCTCTTTCCTTTTCACTCTCCATATAGTTCTTCTCTTATGATTTCAGGCTGCTCTAACATAAAGAGAGCACTTGGTCCTAGCTTCGTCTTGTATGAGACATATATATATTCAAATTCCCTTCCCTTTTTATTTCACTCTTAGACTAACAGCCGCGTTGGTTTTTTCCTCTTTTGTATTATTTTTAAAAATCAAGCAAACTTTAATATGACAGTTATGTAATATCTTAATATATATAATTCTTCTGTACGTGTGTATGTCACTGAACTCCTTCTAAACGGCTGGACCTATTTTGATGACATTTTTTGTGTGTGTTTGAGTGGGTCCGTGGATGGTTTAGATTCACAATTGGACCCGGTAGGTGGCACTGCAATCGGGTTCTATGATTTTTTTTATTTTTAGGGATTTTTGGGGGGGTTGGCTGGACCGATTTTGATGACATTTTTTGTGTGTGTTTGAGTGGGTCCGTGGAAGGTTTAGATTCACAATTGGACCCAGTAGGTGGCACTGCAATCGGGTTCTATGATTTTTTTGGGATTTGGGGGGGGGGAGGGTTGGCTTGACCGATATTGTTGAAATTTTTTGTGTGTGTTTGAGTGGGTCCGTGGATGGTCTAGAGTCACAATTGGACCCGATAGGTGGCACTGCAATCTGGTTCTATGATTTTTTTATTTTTTAGGAATTTTTGGGGGGGTTAGCTGGACCGATTTTGATGAAATATTTTGTGTGTGTTTGAGTGGGTCCGTGGATGGTTTAGATTCACAATTGGACCCAGTAGGTGGCACTGCAATCGGGTTCTAAGATTTTTTTTATTTTTTAGGGATTTTTGGGGAGGTTGGCTGGACCGATTTTTATGAAATTTTGTGTGTTTGAGTGGGTCCGTGGATGGTTTAGATTCACAATTGGACCCGATAGGTGGCACTGCAATCGGGTTCTATGATTTCTTTATTTTTTAGGGATTTTTGGGGGGGTTTTGGGGGATCAATCAAATAAAATTAACTGTACCCGGCATACAAATTTGTAAGCAAGATTCGCAACTTTTTTCGATACAGCTGATATTTGTGGAGTTGTGGGCTGAATTCCAAAAATGAATAGATGTTTTATTTTGTATGTTGTCTTGACAAACACTGAATTTGTAATATTTGTGTAACTCACTAATTGGAGTTCATTGTGAATTTGTAATTGTGATGATCACATAGTATTTGTTTTATTATCGAAATCAACTATGCCACCCAAACGAAAAGTCAACGTTCGGGCAGGGACAACGTCTGTCGGGTCCGCTAGTTTAGTATAAATCACAATCAAATTAGACATCTATATATATATATATATATATATATATCTCCATTAATTATTTCCGTAAAACATTATTTTACCCAAAATATTAATTTAATCAAAGAAAATAATTTACTACGACTAAATCTAATTATAATTTACTTTGACTACATATTTTAACAAAATGGTTTATTAAAGACTTAATCTTCTTAATCTATATGGTTCAAATGAAAGGTTTATTTAAAAGGAACCCAGGACCAATGTCTTAGTGTGCATATGCCCACTACTGAGCTACTTGCACCATTATATCATGCTACACAAACTTGACATTTGGTTCACGTAACCAATGATGGAGGACATTTATCCCTACATAAAATCCTAAATTCATACTGGGGTATTATTTTAAAACGATTTTATTTTAAACTTCATATTGAAGCATTCTTTGATGATTCACACATTAAAACGTATCGAGCTGTAAACATGTTTGTGAAACTATAGAGATAAAATTGCATTAAAAATATGAATCGAACCGAAAAGCCAATCAATCAATCAAAAAAAACTGGGTTAGTACGATAAGGGTCTATGATGAATAAATAAAGAAAATTAACTTTTTTTTAGTCCTTGATATTGAATAAGTATACAATTGTATATACATTCTGCCTGTATACATGCTGAAGAAGAATTGTAAAGATCAGATGTACAGACAGGGTGAAAAAGGAAGACGTCCTAAGAAGAGTGGGTGAAAAGGGAACCATTTTAGATGTGATTCTTCGGTGAAAAGCAAACTGGATCGGACGCATCCATAGGAGGAACTGTCTTCTGCGCGGCACCATTGAGGGTAGGGTTGAGGGAAAGAGGAGCTTAGGAAAGAGGAGCTTAGGAAGAAGGAGGATTCAAATATGGGATGACTTGAAGGAAAGAAGAAAATTCTGGAAGATGAAGGAGGAGGCAGAGGACAGGGCGCACTTGGTAGTCTAAGTTCATTGGCAAAAGGAAAGTACCTGTCTTAAGATAGAACACCTAGTAATAATAATGTTAATTTGATTCTACTTTAAGTTATTTTTTTATTTGTTTATTTGGAACATATAATAGTTGTATATAACTTTACTTTTGACAATCTCCGATATCAAATTTTCCAATGAAACGAGGGCAAATAAAACAGAAACATAGTAAGAACTTCATTTAGTGTACCATAACTTCATTGGATTTCATTAGAGGCAGTCCTCATTAGTTCATTCTTCTCCTAACCCTTAGCAATAACACAAAAAGTCGATGACTCTGTATCCTTTTAATAATTTTTAATTGGATTCTTATTGTTTTAAAGTTTATATTTGTTTCTATCTTGATCTTCATACTTTTGTTTTGTATTTGACGGGTCTCAGCAACGCATGTATGTGTCTTACAGTACTTATCAGAACTAACAGCAATTTTTTTAAAGTGTACATCTCGTCTTTCTACCATACTTACACTTACGAACTTTGAGGAAACTTACCCGAATTTCATGGTTGAAGAGGGGAAGACCATTTAGAGGGGAAGGGGGGGACCACGTTCCGTACACACGAAGAGAATTAGGACCCAATCCCTCCGCCTAGTCTATTACGAGAGTGACGCCTTAAACCTTTCAACCAACAAAGCATCGCCATAAAGTAACCGGACCGATAAAAAGTGTGGAATACAATGAAACCGATGAATAGTGTAAATATTTTGGGGGTAGGGGAAAAATTATAATAACGCTATATAATAATGGAATCCAATAAATAACAATGTATGAATGTTGAATTTAATATAGATAAATATAAATGATAAATATTGTTATATTAATGGGACTGCTAAATAACGTATATGCTCTCTGAATTCAACCGCCCTCATACATAGCCCAATAGTGTAACTATATGCAGATAGCTCGGACAATAATAAGACTAAATGCTAAGATAAAAGTATTAATGGAAATGATGAGTTTGTGTTTTCATTTTATAAGATAAAGGGGAAACCTTGATAATCTTGCAATATTTTTTAGTTCCTCACTAATTGTGGAGTTATAAAGCCTTCCGATCATAAGATTAAGCTTTGCTGTGTATATCATGACTATCATGAGGCGATTAAATGAGTTCATCGGTGAAAATTTATTTTGAAACTTAATAAAAGTTTATATTTCCTAAAATAGAGTACTGTTATTTACAAATACAAAATATGGCATCGATTGATCATTTTATTGACCTTGATGGTATTATGATAAGGTCTCACCCCAGGATACAATGTTCGTGGGTTCAAACCTATCAGGGGTCGACGGATATTTTTCTTGAGTGATAAAAATCCGTAGCACGCTTCCTTCGGAGGGGAAGTAAAGCCGTCTGTCTTTGTCGATTGTGGCGTGTAAAATATGTGAAAATGCCTTTACGACAAAATTTGTAGGCCCTTTCGCTCTCGCTCATAGAATTTATCGTGTGCTGATAGGTTCAGAAAGTGCACGTTAAATACTTCAAACAAATGTTTTTTAAAAACTTTGAACTTTCTCTTGAATTTTAAAAAAACTTGAAAAAAGTAGATCCTGTGCAGATGTAACGGGGTAATATATAATATATATATTGTGTTTGTGTTTCCGTTGGTGGTGTGTGCGTGTGTGTGTCGGTGTGGTGTTGGCGTTTTATAAAACCCTCCACAAGGTCAAATTGTAATCAAGTGAATTCACTTCGTCATGAACACATTGAGATTCACAATGAGCGGTTAACACGAAGTAGGATTAAGAAGGGTGCTAATTAAAAATATAAGTTTTACAAATATGTCAACATTGATTACCAGGTTATTTCAAATAATCTCGAGTAGAACAATAACGATGTTGACAAGGTAAACGGTGAGGTGCCAACCCATGTTCCTTCAAGGTGAGACGTCAAACAAGAGTTTTAAGGGCAGGGAGTCCCAAGTAGTAGGGGGGGGGGGGAGGATGGTTTATTAAGTAGATGTCCCTCTCTGTTCTCGGTAATGAGGCACAAGTAACGAGATAGAGTTTCACTCTGACTACACAACAGGAGGCCTGATCGTGTCGAGGGCACTTTGAGCACGTGCAAGGAAAAGGTGGAGGACTTGGAAGAGGGGGGAGGGGGGGAGACCTACCAAGGAGCTTGATGGAGCTTTTAACGCTATTATATTTGTATTATACTGAAAAGGGGGAGAAAGGGAAGTTAGAAAAACTTTCAAATTTACAAAATTCTCATTTAGAACACAGGCTTGAGAATTAATGGGAGGGCATTTGTAGATTAGTTTGAGCATTTAGGGTAGGGAGGGTGGGAGAGAGGAGGGAGGTCGCTTATCGGAGCGCTAAGACGCTTTGTAGACATTCATAAATACCTGCATTAATTAAAAAGTGGTTTGTTATTTTAGTAGGACAAAATGGAGGTGAAGGATACTAAAATATTCTTGTAGAATTAAAAACTTCACAAGTTATTTTTGTTTAAAAATGATATAGATGAACATGTAAATTATAAAACTGTACCCAAAATATTGCAGCTCTGAGATTAAGGTAAAATAAATAGTGAGTGATATAGACTTAACCTTCCTTATCCAGATAAAGTAAATTATTTAATATTCTCACCACAAAAAATGTCAGGCTGATTGATGATTATTTTAATTGTTTGAAGCTTCAGAACTATCATTTTCATAATAAATTCATAGTGTGATTATAGTTCCCTTCAAGTAGGTGGCCCTGTTAAGATTCTTGGATGAAGTCTGAACAAGTTCTAGCCTAGTTATTTTATAAATAAAGCAGCAAAATATTAAATGTATTATTATTGTTTTTACATCAACCCATTTACTATCCATCTTAGGTATCCGCATATTATTACACTAAATGAATAGTTATGTGGAACATAGATTTTAAGTCAATGTACACGAATTTTAGTTGAGGAAAAGGTAGAAACTATTTAGAATTAACAGACTCATTACATCCTAAAGGTATTCGAACTCTGACCTCCCCATCACTGAAAAACCAGACACGACGAACTTTACGTTTACTCCGCATCCTTCTGACGTGGAACACAATTTTTTTTTATCACTGCTTCTTACTACCTGTTCAGGCAATAGTCATTTAATATTATAATTACTCTAATAGGCTATGGATGAGAAAGGAAGAATTTCAGAGGTGTATACCCGCATTTGTGTGGAAGGAGAAAGGGAAACCATTTAGTAAAACCCACCCTCATTAAATCAGACCAGGATTCAAACCCCTATCTCCCCATCATTAGCAGGCCAGTTTAACACGATAGAAATGCCTTAGACCATTCGACCACTCGCCGGAAATTGAATCAACGATCCTAGATCAATAGACGGTCATGTGGCACACATACATAATAGATGTAAAATGTTACAGTTATCTGTATCAAATATTTATCTTACTATTTAATCATATTTAAGTTATTATGTTTTGTTCAAATCTGAATGTACACGATCATTTAAATTTAATTTTGGTTAAATGGTTTCAAAATGCTGAATGGATTAATAGAACCTGCACGAGTTAACATTGGATCAAGCTTCAATTATAATTCAACTATAATTTGCTGATGATGGAGAGGTTTAGGTTCGAATCTTGGCTGTATATATGAATGATATTCTTCTAAATAGATTTCCAGTATCCCGCCAGGTAATTGCTGCTACAATTATTCTAAACTATACCTTCCACATATTTATTCCAATAGTATAATTAAAAGAGAGTGGAAATTGTTAAACAACTTAGTCATTGACTGAACCATTTGAAATTATTATTAATGATAATTTATTATATTGCATGAATACCCTTATGGTTTTATAATCCCTATATAGTAATATAATTGGGTCTGACGGCTATACTGTACTTGCAATTCTCTTGGTTGACGTTGGCAGGTATTTTGGTAATTTCAAGGCTGGTCAAGTTATTCAGTGAATCAAAAAGGTGTTTTTTCAATCTCAAATATTTATAAAGTAACATAAATAGCTTTCAATTTTTATCGGAATAATTAGTGAGGGATTTATTTCTCCCCGATCTCATCTCTATGGATTAGAGAAAAAACTCATTTTGTTACAAAATGGTATCTTGCCTCCCCTAACCCCTTCCCCCCCGTAATCCCGCGACCTTACAAATCTGACCTTCTGACCTCCACGCGATCAATCTCGTAACTCCTTCAACCAACGAAGAACACGTCCTAGGGCTCTGCCCTTTTCTTGTTCCGACCTAGCCACCACAGTCGTAACGTGAAGTATGACGTCACCACATCCAAGGTACCTCTCTGGGGAGTTTACGAGGTACTTGCTGGAAAGGGGGTGGAAGGCCTTCTGGAGGGGGTGTTATGAGGGTTGGGGATGTGGTACAGCTACCGTGACTCGTGTGCTAGTAATAGGGTTGTAATTCTATGTTTTACTTTGCCAGAAAACCCCTAGATGTATGGTTAGCTGCAAATGTATGTTAGGTTATTATTATTTTGTTAACAAGTGTTGTAAAATAGTTTGAAGCATGATTTAATCTCAATGTTTAAGTTTTTTCTTTCATTTGATCAGCTATTTTTTTTACTTTCAAGAGAAAGCATTATAATTGTAAAAATTGTCCACCTCGAGATTATGATGAATCTTTCCGTTTTATGTGTGGCTGAACCCAACAAATAGAATTTTAAAATTCTATCTGTACCCATGTCTGTCTGTCTATGCCTGACCACAGATCTGTAAATGTCTTATAAATCTTGGTTCAAACTTGATATTTAGTTGGTATAGAATCAATACCTAGATACTTTTTTCTACTTGGCCTTAGCCCTCAATTTAAGGGTAGTTTGCTGATGAAAGATGTTTTTGAATTACAATTTTTTTGAAAATAGCCCTAACGATTATGTTTCAAATTTATATATTGGGAGTGTTTAACATGACCAAATAATAATTTATAAATGCATTTTTAGTTAATATTCGCTAAGGGGTTGTTTACTGATTAGTGATTTTCAAAAAGTAGAGGTACAATACTTCTAAATATCTCTAACGATTTTGTTAGAAATATATGTCCGGAGAATGTATGAGATGACAAATAAAACCGAGAGCTTAAGCTGGGTTTTAACTATCTATGCTAAAACAGTATTAGAATTTGAAATTTTGAGGGTGAAATAAAGTGTTTCAAGCCACATTTCCCGCTGGGACATCACAATATTAAAGGGCAGCGCTACTTCATCCATCTCCTTTTTGTAGTTTTGTAAATTCAGTAAAATCATAATGTTTCATTTTATGAGCTCCGTCATTCGATTAATTGCAGGAGCGAAACATGTCTGAATTTTCTTCTTTCCTACAATCTGATGTTATAACACATTTGAGTATAGATTGTCAAAAGTCCTGCCCAGACTCGATTGTATTTTAGTGATGCATTGTGGATATTTCTCGAATAACAAGAATACACACAACTTGAAGCAATTAAAGATTAAGATTACTTTATTTAATGTATCTATATTTCACATTCCGATTATTTTACTAAGAGAACATTTAATATTCGCTGGATAAATTTGTTACTTTCCCAAAATCAATGTTGTAATTGGCCCTTTCATGCAGGCATTTCGTAATACAATAGTCATTTGTTGTCAAATACGTTTCATGCACAGATTCCTAATATTTTCATATTAATTTACATTTGATGTATTTTCTTTAGGAATGATACAGATATAATGTAAATGTAATTAAATAAATAATATAAACCATCTAGCTATGAAAAACTCAACAAAACAAATACCAAATCTATGAATGAGGACAAACTATTATCTAGATATTATATTGTGATTAGCCGATAATCCAACTATTGGTACACATATATTGAAATTAAACCACCTGGTAAATAAAAGTTCTAACATTAATACATTTTTAGAACGGTATCAAATACAATAGTTACTTAGAAATAGCTTGAAAATAATTATTTAGATGAAAAATAAACTTATCGTATTCCAGATTGTAGTGTATCCCCTTGATATACTACGTCGTTTGCGCAGGCGTCAGACAGGCCCAACGAGAAGGGAGGGGCGGGGGGCAGCCAGGGTCGCAGAACATGGGGCCCGGCCCGGCATGTCTTATTGTTTACTTAATTTTTAATCAAATACAAAAGTATTAATTTTTAAGACCTCAGTAATGCTATTGGTCTTAGGGAATACGAATATCTACATATTATTTAAGTCAACAAACAGCTTTAAGTTATATTTTAGCGTTGATTAGTTTGCGATTCGAAAATGTTTATTTTTGTCTAAATTATTCGGTGATCAACGGTGATGGCGGTGACGTTATCGCTGTGCATGGGTGTCGCTCACGGGCCTGGAAGCAACTAGTAGTCTACTAATGGACAGATTTTTTTTTAAATTTAGGTATGTAAAATGATAGATTTTTAAGAACATTTGTCAATAATTACTTTAAATGTGATGCTTTTTTTAAAAATTTAAATACTAAATATTATGCTTTTGTATGTAATTAAACTTTATTATGTCATGCTTTTATAGTTAAACTATTATTATTATTATTATTTAGCACCGCGTCTTACTACCCGTTCGGGTTATACGCTTAAGTACTAATTACGCTAATGGATTAGGAATTGGGAAGGTTGAATTTAGAGGAAGCGAACCCGCACTTGCGTGGAGGGAGAGTGGAAAACCATTTAGGAAAAACCACCCCCAGTTCACCCGATCGAGATTCGAACCTCGATCTCCCCGTCCTCGGCAGTCGGGCTCAACACGACTAGCGCGTTTGCCACTACGCCACAGAGGCGGGTATATATAGTTAAACTAAATAGATACTTTTTTAGTTTCTTAACTCTAAGTTTGTAAATTCAAAATTAATACATTTTACTTATGAAATAGGTAAGATCTCATCTAGTTGGATTTTTCGTTTTTAAAAATGTTTTTATTTTCAATTGAAAAGTCAAAGTCACACGTTTTATAATAATTATGCTTATTGATATCCTTTGTATTGTGGAGTCCATACGTTTTTATTACATCTGTGCAACTCGTATTTGTTTAAAGTGTTTTAAAGTATGATTTGAATTTTTGAATTCGTCCCTGGGGCCCGTGATTTCTCTCCACGGCCCTGGCGTCAGAATCATCATTACTACATCCTTCATGTAGGTGCGGCCAGTAAATGGGTTCATTCAAGCTCCCACTCTTCCACTGGCCTTTTGTTGGTGAGGTTCATTCAAACCTCTAGTCTCGCCATGTTTAAATAACGTTCATTCGTCAGAAAGACATTATAAATACATTGAATGCATTTGTGTTAGCAACGAAACATTTTGTTGGTGTTATAATATAATAAACCATTATTCCAAAACTGAACCGTTCAGTGAGTATTTGTGATAAATTAGTGACCCCGTACCATACCAAACGACCTATGGAGGTTCCGACACAAGTATCTTCATAGTGTTATAGAAAGTGACTATCGGGTAACCTGGTGGTCTAGGGGTAAGGTGTCAGACTTCTGTTCTGGAGGTCCGGGGTCCAATCCTCGGTCCCGGCACAGATTTATCTGATTGCCAAACCCTTCCTTCACCTCTGACAAGACGTGTATTAAGCAAAACTTGTGAATGTGAGGAATGCTAGGCCTCCACCGTGGTTCGGATTCCACGTAAAACTGTAGGTCCTCCATTTCATCTCACTATCACCCTACCATTGCAAATTAGCATGAGTGCGTATAACCCGAACGGGTAGAAAGACGCGGTGCTAATAATAATAATAATATAGAAAGTGACTAACATTTAATAGATTAATGAAGCTTCAGCATCGCAACAAGAGAGTATTAAGAGTACAACTTAAATGTAGAAAGAGACGCTTCAAGATATTTGTAATATATATTTTTAAAAAATCACATTTAAAGCTCAAATATCTAACTAGTGGGGCTATTTGACTGAATGAGTACCCAGTTTTACTTTCTCTCTATCTTACAGGTAGAGAAAGTATTGTGATCGTCAAAAAAATCGAACTCGAGATTTTGATGAATTTTGACGTTTCATGACTTCCTGAATCCGAAAAAGTGGTTTTTGAATTTCCGTCTGTCTGTCTGTCTGTCTGTCTGTCTGTCTGTCTGTCTGTCTGTCTGTCTGTCTGTCTGTCTGTACCTCCAACTAGAGCCTAAACTATTTTACCGATTGAGCTGAAACTTGATATCTAGGGTTTTCATAGGGTTGCCCCGAGGGGTTTTTGGAATTGGATATCTACCCCTAAAATTAAGGGTAGTTTACTGAAGGGCAAAAAGAGAAAAAGTCGATTTTCTCAAAATCGGCTCTAACGATTTTGATTAAATTTCATTTATGAACATTAATAAATATTCCAAACAAAATGGCTACTCTCAATATTTCGGCAAAATCGTTTTAAGGGCTCCGGTCTGATGCGTAAATTAACATTTTTTATAATAGCTCCAAAACTATTTGAGATATGAAATTACTTAGCATTACAAATATGTATATATATTTATAATACAAATATTTTATTCGAAACATATTTTTATAAAATCAATAATTTTCAATATATACGCCATTATATATATATTTTTAACTTTTTGGGCATTAAAGCTTAAGTATTGCGACCGTAAGAAAAACTAACCTGAAATGTTGATGGATGTCGACGTCTCATGACCCCCCGAACCCTTAAAAATAGTCTTTGCAATGCCGTCTGTCTGTGTGTCTATTAAAACTTAAAATTAAGGGTAGTTTACTGAAGGGCAAAAAGAGAAAAAGTCGATTTTCTCAAAATCGGCTCTAACGATTTTGATTAAATTTCATTTATGAACATAAATAAATATTCCAAACAAAATGGCTACTCTCAATATTTCGGCAAAATCGTTTTAAGGGCTCCGGTCTGATGCGTAAATTAACATTTTTTATAATATCTCCGAAACTATTTGAGATATGAAATTACTTAGCATTACAAATATGTATATATATTTATAATACAAATATTTTATTCGAAACATATTTTTATAAAATCAATAACTTTCAATATATACGCAATTATATATATATATTTTTAACTTTTTGGGCATTAAGGCTCAAGTATTGCGACCGTAAGAAAAACTAACCTGAAATGTTGACGGATGTCGACGTCTCATGACCCCCCGAACCCTTAAAAATAGTCTTTGCAATGCCGTCTGTCTGTGTGTCTATTAAAACGTAAAATTAAGGGTAGTTTACTGAATGGCAAAAAGAGAAAAAGTCGATTTTCTCAAAATCGGCTCCAACGATTTTGATTAAATTTCATTTATAAACATTAATAAATATTCCAAACAAAATGGCTACCCTCAATATTTCGGCAAAATGGCTTTAAGGGCTCCGGTCTGAAGCGTAAATTAACATTTTTTTAAATAGCTCCGAAACTATTTGAGATATGAAATTACTTAGCATTACAAATATGTATATATATTTATAATACAGATATTTTATCCGAAACATATTTTTATAAAATCAATAACTTTCAATATATACGCAATTATATGAATTTTTTTAACTTTTTGGACATTAAAGTTTAAGTATTGCGACCGTAAAAAAAAAACTAACCTGAAATGTTGATGGATGTCGACGTCTCATGACCCCCCGAACCCTAAAAAATAGTCTTTGCAATGCCGTCTCTCTGTGTGTCTATAAAAACTTAAAATTAAGGGTAGTTTACTGAAGGACGAAAAGAGAAAAATTTGGTTTTCTCAAAATCTGCTTAAACGATTTTGATTAAAATTCGTATCTAGGCGTTGATTAAGATTATATATAAACTGGCTATTTTCATTTTCCTATGAAAATGATTTTTAGGGTACATTACAGAAGCGTTAATTTCCGTATCTCCACAACTAATGGAGAAACTAAACAACTTATCATTGCAAAATTGTAGGACTATTAAAAATAAAAAACTTTTATTTGACATATATTTTTATAAAAACAGCAGTTTCTGAGATATTTGCAAATATATTAATACAATTTTGTGAGCTTTAGTTGTAAACATATACTACTTAAGTCTTAACGCAATAATTCTCCAATTCCATAGAGTAATTAAATATAAGTATCTAAAAAAAGTATGTTATTTTTCCTTAAAGCTCTTAGGAGAAATGTTTGCACAGCAATGATCTATCTCCATTTTAGACTCAATAGTCAATATTTACATTTTTTAATGGTCAAAATGTATAAATGAATAATTAAATATCAATGCGATGACTTGAAGATCTGCAACACCTTTTAAAATGTTAAAATTTTAACCAGAAATCGAAATTTTAATACGAAGTGTTGACCCTTGTGGAAGACATTAAACTGTTTGAAATGTTCTTAGGTGGACAAAGATGCGCCTCTTTTCTCATTGATTCTATATCATTGTATATTATTTTATGCGTGTTCTTATGTGGAGTGGTGATGATACAATGTACATTATTCCGTTCAGAAATCTTACGAGTTTATAGAAAGAGAGAGAAAGTCTGTGCGGTGTGCCGTACCATTTATTTTTTATTTTAAAGAGGTAACTTTGGTAAAAACTGACTTGAATTAAAGAATACACTGCTTTCGCTAATAAGTAGCCTATAGTTGCTAAATAGACTAGAAGCTAGCTAATTAAACGTTCTAAAGTGTGATAAAACTCAACCTAATCTTGAAAAAATAAAACCCAAACCGGGTATTTTGTGTACCACAAATTTTGGAGACTCTTCAAATTAAAAGGTATCCTTATAATTCGTCGCCCCAGTGTAACCATGTGTTTGTAAGGGATGACTATGTGGCGTGCATGCAGCGGAGAGAAGAAAGGAAAACAAATAGAGAGAGGGGGAGGGAAGAGGGATATCTGAGAGTTGAGGATTGTTGAAGATACTCTCTGTGTGATGTGGCGAAGTCACAACTGCCGCCTGAGCTCGAAATGATGTCACGAGATTAGGAGGAGAACCATGCTCGTGCGGTTTTGGTAGAGATGGGAAGAGGGAAGCGCTTTCCTCTCCTCGACCGAACGTTGAGGGGATTGAGGAGGAGAATGTTGCATTGTGTTATGGCGGATGAGAGCAAGGTGTATAAACTTTGAGGTAACACATACTTCCCTCGTTCTCGTATCAGCCCCTCAGAGCTTCCATGGCGGGAAATTGCTACACTTGCAGATGTTAATGCATTTAAAAAGTCTTATCATAGTAACACTCCTGAACTTGATGCATTTTCTGATAGTCTCCCCATATTAAAACAGTTTCATCGGATTAGTTGAGATTTGCCAATTTACTCACTCTATTACATTGATTCAATCCGTCAGGTTTGTTATTTGTTAATTAAAACTGGTATACACGCAATATTTGTTAAAGATAAATCATCTTCAAGTTGGATTCATAATATGTTGTTAATTATTTTGAATTAATAATTTTTTTCGTCTGTTTGTCTGTGCACAGATAAAACTACTTTTAATTATTGATGATAAAAATATATATCAGTGATTACCAATGTAATTAATTATTGATACAAATCTTTTTGGGAACATGTGGTAAATTTGATGTGGATGAATAAAAATAGCCGCATACAATATGCAACCATTTTACAAGAATGTATCTAACTCAATGCCAAAAAGAAGATTTTTTGTTAAGTTTTCAATTTAATTTTCTCCTTCTCTCCAAGTAAATGAAAACATCCAAAAGCATGGATTTACTGGAAAGGATTACCTTTTAACTGAACGTATTTTAACAAAATATTTGTGAATGTAAAATGGGTAAATCCTTAAGCTATTCAATAATATTCTTTACTTTCTACTTTCTTGTGACCCCTAGGAAAGAAGAAATGTTATGATCACCAAAAAATGTGAATTAGATATGTTGATGGATGTCGAAGTTGCATGACCCCTGAGCTTAAAAATGTAGTTTTTGAGTTATTGTATCTGTCTTTGGAGGTTCTTGCCTATTCATTGGCTTAGAGACAAAAATATGTCACCGATTGGGCTGAAAAATGATATCTAGGGTCTTAATAAGTTTCCCCGTGGAAGTTTTGGTAATTATAGATCCACCTCTAAAATTAAGGGTAGTCTACTCAGGGAAGAAGATAGAAAAATACGATTTTTTTTAAAAATTGACTATAACGAATTTGGATTAAAATTAATAACCAGGAAAAATTTTAAATTACAAAAAAACATAAACAGATGTCTACAATTTTACTATATATCTTCAAAACTATTTGAAATACTAAAGGTTTTATCATAGAAAAGCTGTGGAACTTTTAAAATTACAAAGATACATAACATTTATCAGAAATGTGTGTTTATAAAACCAATAGTGTCCGAGCTATAAGCAAATTAGTTAGTATATTTTTAGGCAAAGGAGCGAGAAATTCAGTGCGGGGGGCCGTAACATTTATTTTTAGAATCAACAACTCTGTACCAATTTCATAATTAAAACGTTAAGAAAGCATCGATGGGGTTTTTATTAGTTTTTACCAAATTAAATGTTTATTATCTAATTTATTAAAAGTCATTAGCTATAATTTACAGGTTTTTGCAGAATATAATGATGGAATTTACATGACACTGTTTTTATGAAATGAAAAGGCACACCAAATGGTTTTATAAGGTCAGTAATTTCTTTAAAAAATATATTTTTGCATTTGGGTTGTGGGATACATGCCTATCCAGTGATCCGAGTAAGTTTATCGAGCTGCTCAAGTAGCAATAAAACTCAAAAGCAAGTGTGCTAAACATATAATATTAATAAAAATGCCAAAATGAGAAGTTTTCCTAGCACTCAATGAACCAACATACGTTAATATTGCCTAGAGCCTGTAAACTAGACTGTACTGGATCGAGCGCGCGCGCTTGAAAAATAGAACCAGTTATATCTAGTTCTATCTTTCAAGCGTGCGCGCCCAGTCGCTTGCTCGCTCAGTTTGGCCGACCTCTTAGTCGCACAGAGCATTGCCCAGGGTACACCATAGGAGGCTGTCTACACGTCGCGTCGTACCCACAATGAGATGATATGATGATAGTTATTATGAAGTTGTGGAGCTGGTGTGATTCTTAACCAATTTATGCCTAGTTATCCAAATCCTGGTGACTATTGGAATCATTCCCATTAAGGGGAAAAAAAACAACTGAGGTACCAGCCTGGAATCAACTCCGGGACCCTTAGGCTCGTAGCAAGGTGCACTAACAACTACACCAGGGGGCGGGTTATCTTCATTTGGATATTTTATTCTCTGTGTTCACCAAACGCAGTTACCTAACGTTGTAATTTTTGTCATTCATACTTAACAAATAATTTTACAAGCAAACAAATTTAAGATTATTAAACGACAAGGGTATTAGTATATTTTATTCTTGGTATTATATATAAATGTGATAATTAATTCAATTAAATTTAATTAAAACCTGAATCATGTATAAAATAATAACGACCCAAAACTAACTGTATGATATTACGATTGTGTATACGGCCATAATTTCCAGGAATAAATTATTGATTTTACGTCTACGTAATTACACAAACAATTTCATTATTCCTCACTTTACACAATAGCTATCAGAAATTTTCTCTTTACCCAGTTAAACTTATAAATGAAAGGCGTGGTTCTACCTCACACCGTACCCTGTTAACGTGTTGTAAATCGTTAATGGGATCCACTGTTTCAACACCATACCTTGATAGTTGTACCACTGTTGGCTACCGACGACTTTAAACACATCCACCTAGTGTTCGTAATCAGGAAGGAAGTTAACTTCCTGTTTGATTTACTTTGTGATGGCAGGTTCATATTTTATACAACTTTATAGCCATCAAAGCTAGCAGGTAAATGGAAGAGTCATAATGTTATGCGTATACATTGCAGCAGAATTTCGTGTAAATTGTCATCAAATATGTTTCTCGGGAGTTTACAAAATACCAAAGTCATAAAACTTGGCTGATATACATTATAATTTATAGTAGATAAACTATAAATAGTTGTGAACACGTTTCACTTCCCGTTTGGGTTATAAGCATATGTAATAATTACGGAAATTAAATATGAGGAGCGTTGAATTTAGAGGAAGGGTACCTGCATTTTCGTGGAACGAGAGTGATTAACCATTTATATATTAAAAAAAAGCTTCAGAACACCAGACCGGGATTATAACCCCGATCTACTCGTCATCGTTAGTCCAGCTTATCACCTGAGTGACACCTTAGACTATTCTATCACCAAAGTGAATGAGATAATAAAGTTGAATATAATAAGTGACAAGTTCTCTTACTTGTATCAGATTGTTGCTTTTCAGGTTCCTGCTCTGCATTAAGCAGTTATATTAGATTATAAACTAATGTAATGAAAATATTACAAATATAATATGAATATGATGAGATCCGATTAGGTATCCGCATGGTCTAACGCGCTACTCTCGCAGTAGACTCCTAGGATGGTCTAAACTTCCTCTAAAAATATAACCTTCCTAATCCCCAAAACCGTTAGCTTAATTAGTACATAAACATATAATCCGAAAGGGTAGTAAGAAAGACGTGGTGCTAAAAAAAAGTTTTACTCTGTATACTTTAAGAGACATTTAATAATGTTGTCATTAATCTTCTGTCAAATACTCTTCTTCCCTTTCACGAGACAAATACTAGAGCAAAAATGAATCTCCTTTCGGTATTTCTAACATAGTGTCCACATCATATTACTGTTGTCTTTCTGTGTGTTCCCCCACCTCCCATGAAAGGCTTGACTACCTACCTGTACAAGATACAGAAAAGAGAGGGTCGCGCACAGACAGAATAGGATTTCCTGGGTATTTCCGCCAAGCTCAGCACTCCTCGGGGTTTTGATATCAAAAGCTTCGTATAGGTCTTCCCTTCCTGCTCGTCAGATTAGATTGGACCTTGTAACGTTCCAGAAGCCGGACAATAACAAAAACAATAGAGCTGTGTGACATTTTAGTCCTTCCTCCCCTCATTTGCTTGTTCACCTACACATTCTATTTCACGACGATAGGAAAACATGAAATGGTTTCTGTGTTCCTGTAGATTTAGGGATTATGGTCCATCCTTCATTATTATGTAAGGTACTGGATTTTATCGTGTGCATAACAAGGCACGCTAATCTGGTCTGTCAAACTGGATATATTTTTATGATCATATGATTATAAATTAATAAGTATAATCGCACTAATGTAATTACTATCATTATATAATTTTGTTTTTCGTCACCGCATCTAGCTATCTATTTAGGTTATAAGCATATGTACTATTGTGTTAGGGTTGAGAAACGTTGGATTTACAGAAATTGTACCCACAGTTGGGTGGAGGTAGAGTGGAAAATAATTCAAGGAAAACTCCTTTATAGCACCCAAACGTAATTTGAACCTCGAGGTCATTGTCAGTCAAATCTATTGTATGAGTGATGCCTTAGACCATGTTGCCACCAAAGCGATGGACTTAAAAATGAATTAAAATAATAATCATTCTTAGAAAACATACCAAAAATACAATAATTGTTTTAAAACGTTATTTAAATATAATCATTCATTAGAGAATAATACATAAATAAATATGTATGTGTGTTAAAACTAAATTAAATTATATTTTACATCTTAATAAGTCTACGTTTGTATTTAGTCAAGAAATAAATGGTTAATAGTTTTAAATCTTTTAAATATAATCTTCAATTTACTGATAAGCTTGACCATATTAATTGAACCAACAATTTAGAAATAATTATCCAAAGGCATGCAAAGTTTCAAAAAATTGGTTACTATAAGTCGTTTAAACTAGGTACTCCTTTGGATATAATATATACTAGCAGTTTTGCTCATTCTTCGCACAGGTATGCAGCATAAAATGTATATCAAATTAGGACTTTCAACATCCAGCTGCCAACTTTTTTTCGGGTTCTTATTTGTACAGTACAATCCTGAGATAATTATGGCAATCAGTAACTAATTGTGTCAATCAATAAATTAAAATAAATTACATCTTTGAAACAAAATATAGCTTACTCTACAAACTGAGTGCACCAGCGAACGGAAGCCATAGGCAAATAATATATGCCTAGGCTTTATTATAATTTAAATAAAACAAAGTAATATGCACTGTTGCACAAACAGGGTTGGAAAAAAGTGCATCTTATTCACCCAAAGATCAAAAAATGAAAAAATATACCTTGCATAAACATAATGAATAATGAATTGATGGTTTACCAACTTATTTCACCAGAATCAATTTATTGTAGTTGTCATGTCGCTCTTAAATAATGCTGAATGTATCCTTTAATTTTTAGCTCTGTAATCGCACTTCTAATGGATCCCGTTTAATGATAATCTTTAGTTTTATTTTAATTTTAATTTAAGTTTTAAATTTTTGATTTTTTTCGTCTACCTATACAAAACTAAATTCTATAATATATTTAAAAAATCTATTGGCTTGGGGAATTTTTAGACCCCCTTATTTCCTGGCCCCAATTTTGAATTTTAACATGCCTCCCTCCCCTACTCCTATATATTTAGTAGCTATGTTTTAAAATGTTAAGTGTGCAGACTTTTAAGTTTATCTGGAGTGGTCCCTATACCTGCTTGCCAAATTTTAGTTTTCTACCTCACAGGGAAGTAGCTATTTATATTATCTTAGGGATCTTTGAGCCTCTCTCACCTTCCCCACCTTTTCTTCAACTCCAAACAAGAAATGTTAAGATTTATTTGGTTATTTGAGGGGTCCTTCCATCTTCTTACCAAATTGAAATTTTTTACCACACATTTTCTTTCGTCACATCATTTAAAATTTAAATCTTACAGAACCTTATGGTTATTTAAAGATGTTCTCATATTTTCTGTCACACTGAGAAGTAGATATTTATATTAGCTCTGGAAACTTTAAACTTCACCCCTCTCTCTTTATTTCTTTAACTTTCACTTAAAATTTTCATATTTTAAAATGATTTGTTTATTTGGATTGATCGCTTTAGATACCTTCGCATTTCAACTTTTCAGTTCATCTATTCTATTATTTTACGATTACAAAATTCCAACTCCCGTTTCACCCCATTGGGGAGTGAATTTGGCCACACCCCTTCTTGTTGGATGGATATCTATGACCTGAAAGGAACCTCCCTGCCGAATTTAAAGATTCAAAGTCTAGGAGCTCGGGAGATACGTTTACAAGTCAGTGAGTGAGTCAGGGCTTTCATTTATCTCTCTCTTTCTCTCTCTAACATATATGATGCATTTCATAACGAATATTAATGTTATGATTATATATAATGGTTTACATACAGCGTATACATTTTAACTTAGGATAAATAAATATAGACATCGTGACAAATAAAGTTTAATTTGTATCTGTCCCCAATTCTTATTCTTTTTCCCCTTCCTTCCATCCACTTACTTATCCGGAAACCTATCAAAGTCACTTTATTCGACGAGGTTCCGCTAAACACACTTTTTTTTTATTTTCCCCCGTTGTATTAAGGGAACAGCGTACTGAAGGAGGTCATTCTAACTAACGCCCTTGCTGATAGAGAGGATGGTGCGTTTCCAGAATGGTCAGTGAAGCACACTACTCGCTAGTATGACCGTCATGGCGGTCATTTAATGTCCACGAGTTGGAAAGGAAAATGCTAGGAGCTTGCGCTAATGGAGGGATTTAGGTGGTAACATGACCATTTGCCATTGAAGGTGAAACATTCATAGAGAGAAACCCGCCAGGAAACGGCCGCGGAAACTTGCCTGCCTGTGTTGAATTAGACCTTGGAGTAAGTTTTCAGGTTGAATATTCTATTTATAGGTTATGCTTCCAACAAAATTTCCAGTTTAGTCCTCCAAGATGTAAATTTTACTCCTTACGCTACACTATTTTATTTTTTTTAGTTTAATGTAGGTATAGTATTTTTAGACCTTACCAGGTAGCGTTTCATCATTTAGTTTGGGGAGGCATCGCTTGCAACGTTGCCTCCTTGAATGTTACTTATTTTTTCTCTATCTCACTTTATATTTGTTAATATTAACTTAATTGAAGTAGACCGAAATTTCAGCTTATTAGGTTTAATGAAGCCCTAAAATAGAATATATAATATATATATCAAAGTGTGTATGATTCGATCATATTTGTATAAAATTTATCATATATAGCCTATATTTCTACTAACATTGAAACTTATAATTTTCACTTTTCAAATATATAGAACTAAAGCGTTCACAAAATATATGCTAAGTTAGTATGGTATCATAACTATCATTATAATATAAAACATAATCAGTTCTAAATCAAATGTTTAATCTCATAAATATAAGTGCAACACAATCAAAAACACAATAAGCTATCCCTCAAACCAGAAAACACACAATTAAACCAAACAACTATGTATCATGCATTGAATCGTTTAAATGTGGCAACAGGCAGAATGGATATTCGTATAAATGTTTTCAAAAGTAGTTTTTGATAAGCATGGATCAGGAAATGAGTGTCAACTTAGTTTAATGGAAAACTGATGGTGAATGATTTTTTGTATCTAGGCAGAAAGTTCTGTAAAAATGGAAGGATAGATGGTGAAATTGACAGATGTGTGACTGTACACAAGAGCAAGATGAATGCGGTTGGAACGAGATAGGCCTGTCTAAGAAATTAGGTGGAAAAACTCTTATGGGCAGAGTCAGTAATGAATGGGTGCTGAAGGAGTGCGGTTTGAAAGGTATCCAAAGGTCACTGTGAAAGAAGCAATGTTTACGTTGGTTTGGGAATGTTGAGAGGATAAGTAGGGATCGAGTGACGAAGCAAATATATGAAGGTAGAGTGTGTGGATAAAAAGGAAGGAGGCCATGCAAGACGTGGTTAAATGTTGTAGATGAATGTGTGAAAAAGAGAAACATTCAGAATGTTAAGAATAAAGGAACACGTATGATTTGGTGAATAGATGTTGTTGAAGCGAAGGGAGTATGCAAGTGCAGGGAAGTGTGGAGAAAATTAGTGATGGATCAAGTACGGAGCTGTTTTTTGAGCTAAATGCTCAGTTTATTGCCTACCCCGTAAGGGAACGGTGTAATTATGTATGTTTATATATTTATATATGTATATATGTATGTATATATGTATCTGTATATATATGTATATGTATATATGTATGTATATGTATTTACGTATGTACATATGCACGTATGTATGTATTTTGGTATATACTAATATAAATAATATTGCCAAGATAAATTTACATTTCATTTCTGACTACTCAATTATTTAGATTAATTATACGAGTGTATTATGTATTATTTTTTAATTAAAATGAATAAAATCACCATTAAAATAGATGCATTCATCTAAAAGAAAAAAGATGAGCTAATAATATAATAAATCCACCATAGTAAGAACAAAATACATGTCTTGGTATAGTTGTATATTAATACTGGACTATTCAGATGTATAGAGAAAGGAAAGCGAGGGTGAAATATTTGTGCTACCTCACTACTATCCGTGCCATTGAACCGAAGCCTACAGTTGATGGTTACGATCCTATTCAAAGGCGCTTTAATTCTAGGAAAAAGTTGTACTCCGTTCTGTCTGTGGCAGCTCAGTTCAAACATTACATATCGGGGAAACAGTACAAAATAAAGTAAAAGAATGGGATAGGGTATTCTCTCCTATACAGCTCATAAAATTGGGCTTCGAGATATATTTGTAGAGATATAAAATAGCATGTGTGGTTTCAAGCCACTACGAGAATAAATGTTTCAATATTGGAATAAAATGCATATTTATAAAGAAAACAACTAGTCTCTATTTTATTTGAAATTAAACTCCAAGAGGTATATGCTATTATATTTTAAGCGTTTATTTCTATCCAGCCAGGCTATACGTATTGTGATCACGCCGATGGGGTAAGAATATTAAGGGTTATTTTAGAATAAATGTGCCCACATTTGCGTGGAAAGTGAGTGGGGAAACAACTTAGGGGAAAACCACCTGACCAGAATTTAAACCATAAATTTTCCTCGGGGAAAAACTAATTTAGATGAGCCTGATATTTTGTCAGCATGTTCATTGATACTGATAAGCGTATTATATTTAAAGTTAAAAAAGGTTATTGACAAATAATGTTTTAATTTCTAAGATACAGTCAAATATCAACCAAGTTAAAATAATTATGGAGCTTTGTAAGCTTTTCAAGCTACCGTCAGTATCCAAAAAAGGTCAAATACAATATTTAAAAAAAAGATTTATATATATAATTATTTTTTATATATTCTTAATCTACTGAGCTCCATCTTTTTTAATGTATAAAGAAGAAGTTACAGTACCATTCTTGTCAACAATACAAGCTTTTATGTGCTAAACTTTTTTACTTGGAGTGGATGTTAAAAGATTCAATGGACAAGACCTAAGAAAAACCTTCTCTAAGTTTCCCCACCGCTCCACATTTTCCCCAACAACTTCTTATCCTTCCTCTTCAAACTAAGTTCTCAGTAAAAAAAAAAAAAACTTTTCACAAACACACATACAGTCATACACATACATATACATATATAATATAAAAAACTTTACCATCATTTTATTTAAAATGCAACCTGTGTACTTTATTCACAAAAGATGAATTGAATAAACAAAAACTTGTAAAAGAAATAACTTCCAAAACAACTTTATGGCTACGTTATAATAAACCGTATAGGTTTTTCGTGCAAAATAAATCATTCAAGAAACTTTAAACTAAATTTAACTTTTTACCTAATTCATAGGAAGAATAAATGATTCGTCACAATCATTCTGTAGATACGTTCTCATTTTATTCCAATTGGAGTTTTTTTTAACTTGATATCAGTACACTACTTTTAAACAATTTATAATTTTATATAAATAGATTTTTAACAAAGTTGTAGCTGTTCATAAAAAAAATTAAACATAAATAAACTAATCTTAAATTATGTTTGGATTAAATAAAATACATTCTCACTTATCATGTAAATTACTCCCCATACACCTATTTTTAACAAAATATTTAGAGGCATAATATAAATAATTTAAATTTTCAAAAATGAGTCTGCCTGTCCCTGGCCACTTGTCTTAAACGGTTTGACGGATTTGTTTCAAACTTGATATCATGATTAACTCCAAATTTTGAAAATGGCCTTAACGATTTTATGTTTAAAATGTATATCTGACATGACAAATAAAATTGTAGAGTTGTTTATTGGGGAGGAATTGGTTTAAGAAAAATTTACTGATAACATATTTTAATTTAAATATTTGAAAAAAATCGCTATAGTTATTTGGTTCCAAATGGGTTTCTATCTCTTAGGTCATTTACATCATAAATAATTACTATATTTATTTTTCAAAGAAAATATATTCTATAGTAGCCCAGTGATGACTGATATTTGTAAAATGTTATCTTTTTTAAAAAAAAGCTCAATTTATTTGTTCAAAATTGGTATGGGAAGACTATAGGTATTTTAAAGTAAATAAAAATCTTTTTTTGGATGAGTCGTACATAAGAATGTTTTGTCATCAAACCAGGGGTGCTATGACCATAGAGTCAGTTGTTTTAACGTCCCAATCTAGCAAGGAAAATATTTTAAGGATCCCATGTATATAAAAAATTATATTACAAACAAACTAACATTTTCCGATAAGTACTATTGCCAAGTTAGACTCTCGTATAGAGGGGAAAATACCATAAAATTCTAGTCTAACTATAACTATCCGTGTCATTTTTTTTCAAAATAACATTTACATTTTGAATAGTAGTACAAGAGCATTGATGAATCTCTTTATATAATTCTATAGTAAACTTTGAATAAAATATATAGTAGAATACTCGTCATTTTGAATGTATGTATCAATATCACATAAAGTACTAATATTTTATAGTCCTTAGAATTCTTTGGTAATAACAATTTTATAGGTTTAAAAATTGTAATATAAATTATTTAGACTCCTATATATTTACTTTTAATTAAAGTAAAAGAATATCTATTTAATGTTATTAATTTAAACTAGATTATAAAACCCAATAAAAAAATGTGTACTGCTTCTAAACTATTAAAATATACTCGTCGTTACATACCATATTAACTTTACTCAATACTACTTCAGGGATGTCCTAGGGAGCGTGATGACAGGACATGCATGAGGAATCACAGGCTGATCCCATCGGACGTAATCCCCCCCTCTTCCCCACACCGAGCTTCTCCCAAATGCCAGCACGCCAACATGTCAATCAAGGAACGGATCAAATACAGAGCGAGGTTTTGTTTTTTCGACAAACTCACGAATAACATTTTTAATCTTCTCCTACCAATACTTTTCAAAATGTGTACTGAGCGATGGTTCTGTCTTCAACTTGGGCGGTGACCTGGTGGTCTAGGGGTAAGGTGTCGGACTTTTGTGCTGGGGGTCCAGAGTTCAATCCTCGGTGCCGGCACGGATTTATCTGATTGCCCAAACCCTTCCTTCACCTCTGACAAGACGTGTATTAATCACAGCTTGTGAATGTGTGGAACGGCAGGCCCCCACCGTGGTTCGGATCCCACGTTAAACTGTAGGTCCTCCATTTTATCTCACAATCACCCTACCATCACACAAGTGTGTACAGCCCGAACGGGTAGTAAGAAGCGGTAATGATAATGATAGTAATAATAATAATGATAATAATTCAACTTTGGCCAGCATGTAAAACATTTGGTATTATTACTGTTTTTATTATTCTATTTTTAAAAGTTGCTTAGGGCGTAATCTGTAAAAGCCATTTTATCACTTATAATATTAATGGCTTGTTTCGAATAATTCATATTCACCTTTTTTTTAACCAAGCCGGATTATAAAATATTTATCTAAAAGTTTATCAGACAAAAATATATTTTATAATTGGTCAGAGTTTGCATTAAAACGCCTCAAGGGGGATACCTCAGAAAGCGGAAAACTGCTGCGCAGACGTTCAACTCTAACGCAATATTTAATTCCAATACGCTTTATTTCAAAATGTGGTTTCCACCAAAATAAAGTCGAAAGATTCCAAAACATCTTTTTTTTCCCCATAACAATCCTATAGTTTGGAGTAACAATTTTTTATGCTTACAATAGAAATTTTTAAGATATTTGATAACCATCAGCAAGCTTTTTCCTCCGTTCTTTTCGATAAGAAGTTTCGTAGTTTTCTTTCCCGTATTTATTATTGATATGATAAAGGGAGGTTGTATGTGAAGTTCAAGGTATAGGCTTGGACAGAATGGAGAATAAGTTTCAGAAAACGACACAGTCGATTGTATTGCAAGCCATCCATTTAAAGTTTTAACATCCAATATTGTTTCCTACGACCCGGGTCCGTTTTTTATTCAAGCCATATCTTTTTCACTACCGGTTGGCTAGGCCTATCATGGCTTCATGACTTATAATATAACTTAATAATAGGGCAAGCACAACATTCACTCCCCAGCAGTTAATTTATCAATGTGAAAGGGTAGACCCATATTTCCTTAATTATAAATTTTTCAGCCATGTCGAGAATCAACCAGAGATCCTTAGCTCAGTAGGCAGACACGCTACTGACTTGGCTAAGGTATCGGCCCATTTAAAGTTGATTATACTTAAATATAAGTTAAAAATAACATCTATAGACAAAAACCAAAGAATTATTTCAGCTACATCCCTTTTAACAAATTTAAATAATAAAGTATTTTTTACCAGTTGTTACCTATGATTTTTTAGTTTTTATTTAATTTAACTATTCACATAAGAGAAACACATATTTGCTTTTTTCAAAATAATTTTAAAATCATACTAAGGCCTATATTTTTTGGATTCTCCAAGTCCTACTACCTGTCCGAGCTTTCCGTAAATTTATACTAAAGAGGTAGGTATGAGAAAGGAAGAATTTTATAGGAAGTGTAATTCTATTTGTGTCAAAGGAGGGTAGAAAATATTTGTTTAAATATACCATCTCAATGCACCTAGCCAGGATTCAAGCCCTAACACCTTCGTCAAGGGCAAGCCAGATAAGATGAGACTGACGTCTTTATCTCCTAGTCCAATGGTGTGTATCTCAGACCCATATTGAATGTTTATAATAAGGAAAAAAACTGAGGGTAAATAAATTATAGACTCCTCTAAGTGTAAACTTTAGTAGTTTTCGAACACAAAACATGAAACTTTCTAATATATTAGGTACATGAAGGAGTAATTTTTCTCCGCTACTTAACTACGCCATTTAGTAAATGGTTACAAGACTCACGCAGGGGAAAGTTTTCAAAGTTCCTGCTAACCAAAAAGAAGAAAAAACAGTAGTTAAAAAAAACCGAAGGTTGTTTTCATTATTTGGTACACACTCTCCCCACACCAGTATCGCCTAATACACAATTCTTCTCCCTCCGACCCTTGCAAACTACCCTGTGTATAACAACAGACAGCGTGTTTTATCATTGTGCACTGGATTTTGGGTCTGTAGCTTGATGTCGTTTATCAGCCGTTAAGGTCTGCTCTTTGCAGTTCTAGTACAAAAGCTTAGTTAAACTGAGATTAGTCACCAGATTAAGGCAAGTTAAACTTCTAACTTTGGCTGGTTATGTCACATAGTACAACGTTCAGTATATGAAAATGATTGAACGGTAATGAACTCCTAAAATGAGGTGTTTATGAAATTGATTTTTTTTAATATGTTAAACACTAATTTTAATGCTTTACTAAAAACTATACAGCTTGACTTCTTTATGTTATGTAAAAATTGTTTATATATAAACGTTTAATAAAGGTAAATCCAATTTCAATGACCTCATAATATAAGGCTTTATTATTCTCACATAGACTGACTGCCAATGACGGAAATATCGGTGCTAGAATTTCATTCTGGTGTGATGAAGTTTTTTCTAAATAGTTCTCTTTCTCTCTCTCTCCATGCAAATTTCAGTACACTTTCTTTAAACTTAACCTTCTTCATTAGCGTTTTTAGAAAGTATGCGTGCGGTGTTTATCTGTAACATTTAAACTAAAGATTAATCATTTTTAAAACTCTTTAAAGTGATGTTTGTTATTCCTGACAACTAATGAGATCAATATAATGTAAATTTATGCTATTGTGTTTCGAAAATGTTTGGATGTGATTTTCTTATTCACTGTAAAGATGTATGTATATGTAGTTTTACTATTCGAGTAAAAATGACAACTACCCAGTTTGTATAAGCAAACGATTTATATGAAAACAGAACTAATTGGAATATTTTTTATAAACTTGATACACACAGAAAAATCTCGTTTTTAAATGTTTTAGTATTTAATGGGGTAATAGAAGTCTGTTTAAATAAAAGAGACAAATGTGGTAAATTTTGGTTCAAAGAAGTTAATAATATAATTTATGTTGTCAATCTTGTATACAAGTTATCTTGGTTATCATGTACAAAATAAAATTTTTAAGATATATATGTAAATTTGATTGATAAGTTTTCTGCAACTAAACTCCAAACTGTACTCATCGGCTCTAAACGGGGATGCTTTTGTTGTACTTTTTTTTTTTTTTTGGAACACGGTAAGCTGTATACCAACACGCTATCTTATCGGCGAGTAAAGTAGCTTCAAAAAAACTGGGCGTAAGCGGTGATCACACGTCGCTGCTGGTGTTGCGGATACATAAAAAAGATTCATGATATGATTATATGGGTTGTAAAGGGTTAAGAGGATTTCGTGTTTCTTCGTGAATGTTCGTACGCACATTAAACAGGTTGTATTCTTTTCTAGCGTTTGGAATTGTCGAATGTGTTGAAAAAAAAACTCCATTGAGTGAGCCCGTAAGCAAGCTATACCGACCGAATGGACTCACCACTAGCGATGTTGTTAGAGGGTGTCATGTGGTCAGCACAACAAACCCTTCAGCCATATTTTTTCAGTTTTCTAGACTGGAGCTGCAACTTATTTATTCAAGTAGCTCCACATTTGTCCTCTGGAGGCCTAGTTTGACCCCATTTCAGAGCCACTGCTTCATAGTTAAATTTTTGGATGAGCAAGGGATAGAACCCGGGACCTTTGGACATATAGCCAGGAGCTCTGACCACTACCACAGAGGTGGTTGATTGATGTATTGTTTAATGCGAGCGAGGCCGCAGGCAAATGCTAGTTTATTATAAGAAACATACTACAAAAATTTTAATTCAGATTAATTTATTATGAAATTAATAAAAATCTACAACATATAAAATTTAGATAATTTGTTATTAAAATATGATGAAAATTGATTTTTTTAAATCTTTGTTCTATAAATTCATTATTTTCTTAAAGCCCCTCATGTTTGAGAAATATTAATTAAACTAAAAAATGTAAAATTGTATATATAATAGTCTATATATATATATTATTTATGAAGAAATATATGCAAACAAAAGTGTTTACGTATTGACCAGAGATCTTTTTGTTTTTGTTTTTCAAAAACCATTTAAATAATTTATTATCAATATTAAAACTTTCAACCTCTGTGGTCTTTGAGTAAAATGCTCGCCTTTGGACCCAATTTTCGTGGGTCGACGGATTTTTCTTGAAAGATAAGAATCCGTAGCCCAACTTCCTTCGGAGGGGAAGTAAGCCGTCGGTCCCATATCGACCGAGGCATGTTAATAAATCCTAGGAGGTAATCAAAATACCTTTCCCGGAAAAATTTGTAGGCTCTTTACCTCTCACTGAGAGAAATTCTCGTGTTCTGATACAATCAGTCGGTTCGGAAATTGCACGATAAAACCCTCAAATAAAAAGAAATAAAAATATATTAAAACACATGTGAATAAACAATACACAGAATAAAAAGACATATTTAAAAATAAACCAATATAATATTCATCTACAACTAACCATCCGTTGACGTTGAGTTGTTTGTAATTATATACTACTAAAAAGCCACATGGCAGACTAAATCACTCACTCGCTCACTCACTGACAATGTTTACCCACTTCCAAATGAGCTAGAAACTTTAAATTGGGCACAATTATAGCTTCTAGCCTGTAACCGACGGTAAAATTCCAAAAAGTTAAAATTCTAATTTTTAACCCCCCAAAAAATTCAAAATGGTGGAGCAACATTAAAGTCGATGCGGTATATACAATACAATACCGGTAGCCTTAAGTTGTTACGTTCAAAACAACGCTGGAATTACATTAGTTTACATCCACTTGCAAAGAAAACTCACAGGGGGTTTAGGGGCGGAGCCCCCAACGAGCAAAGCGAGTCAGCATAAGAAACCTGAAACATGGTTAGGGTCAGTTTCATAGTCAGATTTAGTACGCCTAAAGTGCGAGTCGATACTAAATACAGGACGACACCTACCTACACCAAAATGGAATGGTCCAGTCTCGCATATGAAACTGGCCCATTCCATTCAATTTCAGGTAGGTGACGTTGTGTATTTAGTATAGCGCCGCACTTGAGGCGTACTAAATCTGACTATGAAACTGGCCCTTAGTGTCGATTTAGAAAGTCGAGTTTGAAGCCTGAGCCGGCCGGGATTCACTAACGAGTGCAATTCTGCTCCAGTGCAAGTCTATAATTTGGTCAACGTTGCACCCAAGATACTCCCTAAGATGCGCCTTATTATTAGCTCCATTTCCGTATTCACTAAACAAGGCGCAAACTGGTGGCAAGATTATGCTGACGTCACCATAAACGTCATCAATTGCGCTCTTTTTGACCAATCCTTGTGAAGAATTTACTTTCAAAATAAAGGATACTTTATTTTAAATCTCTAAAGAAATGACAGCAAATACAAAGATGTCTAAACATTATGCTTATAAACTAGAAATAAAATTAGAAGCGGCCTTTTTCTTGCTGCTTTGGAAAAAATAATATTAGTAAATCAATTTATTATTTATTTATATTATTAGTTTAGAGGTATGTTTCATTTTCTATTATTATTATTATTATTATTATTATTATTATTATTATTATTATTATTATTATTATTATTATCAGCACCACTTCTTACTACCCGTTCGGGTTATACGCACATAAGTGCTCATAATAAAACATTTAAAGATACTTTAAAACTTATTTTAAAGCTACAATAAACGCCATATTTAATGACGAGATGTTTTTGGACTTGAAGGAATACGAACCTCTTTGGATCTAGACAAAGATTACACGGTTTTTGGATTTGTTTGAAGTTTTGTTTTGTAATAATGGAAGAAATGCCATTGCTTTGTTTAAAGTAAAAAATTCAACAATAAAAGGTGATCGCTTTGCTACCACTATCTAAATTGAAACAAATATTGTGTTTGACAGAATTATGTTATATTATTTATTTATTATTAATTGGAATACAGTTAACTAATTGCATTTCAAGCCATTGCGGTAATATTCTGCCATTTAAATTTATTGAATTGACAATCTTGATTTAATAGTTGAGCCTACTCTTGAGTGGTGGCAAATAAATGGCGCCCAACTTTGGTCTCAAATTGGGCCTGCTTCTTTTAGCGAAGAGAGACATGGGCACATCTTTTAAACTTGCGCTGGCGTAAATAAATGCTCCCGTTAGTGAATCCAGGCCCTGACCTGTCACATTGTCTGTGCTATTTTTACATTAGTGATTTTACATCCTAGCTTTAGGCACTGTTGTCGCTCGTCCTCCTGTGAAATTAGTTTAGTTAGTGTAATTTGAGGATAGTCCCAAAGGGCAGTATTATTGTAAATCGAATTTCTATGAATATAGAAAGCTCTATAATCTGCAGCCGCGTCATAACTTAATCAAACAGAGAGCATGAAATTCTAACCTCGCATCGATGGTAGAGTCGTCCAAAGTGGACAGACTCACATTTAACTCGCGGTCACACCCACTTCAATGGCCGAATGGTCTAAGGCATCACTGTCGTGTTAGACTGGCCCGCTCCTGTCGCGGAGATCGTGGTTCGGATCTACCGAGGGTGGTTTTTCACCAAATTGTTTCTCACTCTCCATCTATTTAAAAGTTGGTAGATTACCTCTAAAATGCTCCCTTCCTCATCTTTTTCCTCATTAGATTAACCATCCCATATACGTACAACTAGTAATAATAGTAATAATAAAGTGTGTACAAGCCGAACGGGTAGTAGGACGCGGTGATAATAATAATAATAATAATAATAATACTTAGCATCACGTCTTACTACCCGTTCGGGTTATACGCTTAAGTACTAATTACGCTAATAGGTTAGGAATTAGGAAGGTTGAATATAAGGGAAGTGAACCCGCATTTTCGTGGAGGGAGAGTGGAAAACCATTTAAGGAGAAGCCACCCCTCAGTTCACCAAAGCGAGATTCTAGCCTCGATCTCCCCATCCTCGGCAGTCTAGCTCAACGCGAAACAAGTGGGTCAGCCAACTCCGCCACCGAGGAGGGTACGTACAACTTGAACAGGTAGTAAGAAGCGGTGATAAAATAAAGAGTAAGTTATTACTTTTCATGGTAAACTGAGTTTACACTTTGTTTACTCTTAGTGGTAGCAGTCTTACCTTGACGGACTATAATATGACCGACAATATCTTGTATACTACTCCATGATGGAAGTTTGCAGCAATTCCGTGTAAATGAAGGATGCGTGTTATTTTTTTAATAATTTTTATATACTTTTCGGGACACCTTGTAGCGTTGTTATCATTAGAGATATCACAACGTGATTCTAATGTCACTTGTTTCTGAAACTAATGGCCCATAATGAAGGATACAGGAGAATGGGGAGGGGGGGGGGGTGTAAGTTATACGACACACATTTTCCAGGACAACGATCTTTACATCTCAAACCACATAAAGACCCCAGCCAACACGTTTTTAAAAATTAATTTAAATATAACAGAACCCTATTTTAACCATAGTTTAAAGTACTTTATTAAGATCTCATGATTGTCCAACAGACGGTAGCGCTAACTCGATGAGTTAAAAAAAAAAAGGAATCTCCCCTTTTTTCCCTTGTATCCTTAAATATTTTCAATAAATATAGAACTCATTATAACTGAAAATGTTTCAAAACGTGTGACAAATGCTAGGCATAAACAGACGAGCTTTACGTTCAAACATATGTCATCTCGTTCGTAGGCTCGTCAAAGGGGACTTTGATGTAAAAATAGAACAAATGTTTCAAAGTGAAAAGGATTTTCATCTGGGCTGGTACACCTTCCTACCTAATGACAAATATTCTCCGTGGAGGTGTTGGGGAGGGGAGGAGGACAATATATATAGGTACAGTACATTCTATAAAATGAAAAATTCAGAGGGTTTTATTTCTAATTTTAATTAAAACTCCCTCGTTATCGTTCATTTTATTTATAAACCTATGTTTGAAGCAAGGGAGTAAGGTCTAAAAATAAATATTCCTTTACTTTCAAATAGTTAATGATGCTACGTTTATTTATTCCAGGGACTACTACTTTATTTGTATTTGCTATATATTTTATTTTGATATACCTACATATACCAGCGTTTAAAATTAATATATATAAATATATATATAAATTCAGAAGTACTCCACACTGTCTACTAACAGTAATATGAGTTAGTAACCATATTTAATGCACGTTCTACCCCATTCACTTTCCACACAAATTCGGGTATATTTCCTCAACCTTACCTCAGTAGAATAGATATGCGAATATCTCGCACGAGTAATAAGACGCAATATATAAGATATACCCCAATCTATTTGGGGGGAAGAGTGAGGTTGAGTGGAGGGGTCTGAACCACGTCTTGCCTCTCGTCCGAGCTATCCGCATAACTATTCCACTGTTATTATCACCGCGTCTTAGGGCCAGTTTCATAGTCAGATTTAGTACGCCTAAAGTGCGAGTCGATACTAAATACAGGATGACACCTACCTAGACCAAATTGGAATGGGCCAGTTTCTCATATGAAACTGGCCCATTCCATTCAATTTCAGGTAGGTGACGTCTTGTATTTAGTAGAACGCCGCACTTGAGGAGTACTAAATCTGACTATGAAACTGGCCCTTATTACCCGTTCAGGTTATACGCACTTCCTAATGTGTAATGGTAGGATGATTGTGATATGAAATAGAGGACCTACAGTTTAACGTGGGATCCGAACCACGGTGGAGGCCTGGCATTCCACACATTCACAAGTTGTGATTAATACACGTCTTGTCAGAGGTGAAGAAATAGTTTGGCAATCAGATAAATCCATGCCGGGACCGAGGATTGAACCCCAGAACCCCAGCACAGAAGTCTGACACTTTACCCCTAGACCGCCAGGTCACCTAGCTATTCTACTGAAGTAAGTATGAGTAAGGTAGAATTTAGAGGAAATATACCCTCATTTTGCTTGGAGGGAGAGTGGGAAACCATTTAGGTAAAAAAGCATCTGCAGTGCATATGGTTGCGATCCGTACCTCTTATCGCCATCAGACCACTATAATAATATTGTGATGATTCAGACTAGGGATGAGAAACTTGCGGTCTTTTGAGGTGTTTGGTGTGGTCTTTTCACGTACTTTGTCACCTTTGTATCTTCATCGTTTATAAATTATACAATATCAAATGGCGATTATTTTGATTTATTAAAATAGAAAATGTATTATTTTTAAAGTATGATGCCAAAAAAAATTAACCGCTCTTATCGATATTTTATCCAGCTATCTATCTATCTATCTATCTATCTATGCTCGTCTCACCATCATATTTAGGTAAAGTTCACAAAATGTACTGTACATTAAGTGTCCGTGTCCTTATGTGAAAACCATGGCATGCCAAAAGATTCTCCACCCCCGACTTAGACCACTCATACCATTAATGATAGAAAATTTAGTTTAAGTTATTATTTACTAGCAAAAGTCCATTGCGTGGTTACCCCAGGCAAATATTGTATATGGTTCAAAGAAAGAGAAGAAAATCTCTCGGTTGTATTTTTTTGATCCAGTTTTTAATAAATTAAAAAAAATTAAAATCAAAAATTTTAAATTTCAGCTTTGAGGTGCACATATTTGTACAAAAGGGCTACTAATTTTAAAATTTTGGCTATCCACGTGAGATAGATATCATGTGACGCTCATGAGTTATGACAGACAGACAAACTCTTTTATTGATATCCCTCTACTGGCGTACTTTGGAAACGGATTTGCCAATTCTCTGATTTTTAGCGATAGTTTTTTTAATTCCACTTCTTACTACCCGTTCGGATTATACTATAATATACTAATGACGCTAATGGTTTCAGGGGTTAGGAAGGTTAATATTTTTAGAGGAAGTGTAATCACATTTGCAAGTAGGGAGAGTGGAAGATTGTTTTGTAAAAAACACCCTCAGTACACTCAAACGAGATTCGAACCTCGATCTTCCCATCATCGGCAGTCTAGTCCACCACGAGAATAGCGCGTTAGACCAGGCGGCCACCGAAGCGAGTTTCTAGCGATAGCTAACGGACCTTAAATTAATTGAATTATGTTTTTATAATTATTTGTATTTAAAAAAATTAGAGAAGTACTTAATAAAAAAAAAGTGGTTATACTAGCTTATAGATCCACAATATCAATCAATATATCTATTTTTATAATATATTAATAAACTATAAGTAGTTACATTATATTGTTGCTTTGTAGCAGAGCTCTAGAATATTACTTTTAGAAAATATCCCGAAATTTTATTGTACGGGACTAAAATAGTACAAATTCATTTCTTACAGCTGACAACGCCGACTCACTTTGAATGTGTTGATCGTTGTTTTCCCTCGACACAGTCTTTCTTGAGGTCCGTCCTGTGCGTGCTGGTGAAGTCAAACAGGAACCCCGTGTTGTGACTTGTGGGCGGTTAAAGGTCACAGCACGCGTGGCATTTACCTTCAGCTTCTGTTAACATGCTGAGATCACACGCTCATTGTGGACGTCATGTAAAAGAGACGAGATTGTCGGTAACGTATAATTTAATAACCGAATAAATGGTCTGTTCATTTAATTAAACCATTGAATGCATTGGAATTATCTTCTTATGTCAACAAACCCTAAGGTTGGTTTGATGTTATTTCTACGCATGCGCCGTTAGGCATGCACTCAGCCCTTCAGCTGGCTAGTGCTTTCCGCGCCATCTGGTGGATATCCCATGTCCTAGGGCGATTCAGGAATTGTGGTGGTTCCCCATTGCTTTCCACGCTGAATTTCTATGAGCGACAATGAAAGGTCCTAAATTTTTCCGGCTAAGGTATTTTCACATACCATCCAGGGTTATTTTACATACCACAATCGACATGTGACCAACAGCTAAACTTCTCCTTCGAATGAAGTTGTGCTACGGATTTTTATCACTCAAGAGAAATCCGTCGACTTCGGTGGGGTTGGAGCCCACGAACATCTGGTCCTGAGGCGGCGAGCACTTTACCTCAAGACCACCTAGGTCGGCAATGGAATTATCTAAATCAATAAATAAACACTGTACTCTCAACAATACCAACATTTGTAATTCGTACAGTCGGTCGTGCTTACAAAGGCCTAGTCTATCTTTTCTGTTTTTCCAGTGACGCGGAGGTTGAGTATATAATCCAGGACGGTTTTAATGATGTGTTGTTTGTTATTACTACATTTTTTCCCACTTTCCCCCAAAGCAAATTAGGCCAACTTCATTTAAAATTCTACTTTCTTAATTACTATGCCATTTATTTTAAATACGTGGATAAACCATACGTGGAGAGTGGAAAAAAAAAATTTTAATGTTAAAATAACGTTTTTATATTTCAAGACATGTAATTATTTATATGCATTTCATATGTATGCATGTGTATGTATGTATATATGTATGTATGTTTATGTATGTTTATGTATGAGAGTATATATGTGTTTATGTACGTATATGTATGCTTATGTATATATGTATATGTTTGGGTATAAATGTTTATGTTTGTAAATGTTTGTATATGTATTTATTTGTATGTATATGTTTGTATGTTTATTTAATATATACACCTATATATGAATGCATGTATTATCTGTCGCTATAGTTTGTATGCTATTAATTGCAAGATAAGTCATCCTAACAAAACCTAGCCTACCTTAGATCTACCAATTGAAGGTTAGGTTAATTTAGGATGGTAATATTGCTATAATCAATATTTTAACTTATTGAAACCATTCTCCTGTACTCCTAAAACCAATATGTCAATTATTCAGCTACAAAGTATGACGATTTTCCGCTAGGCTATAGTACACAGGCTTAAAATCTAGTTTTTAATAGGTTACTAAATAAATCCCTGCAGAATTGAGAATTGATGGAGAGATGGACTATCATGCCTGATAAAAAAGACACTTTTCTTACGTTTAGTTGCTCTTTATTTCAGATAAATAACTACTGATCAATTAAAAAAATATATTAATCATTTTTCACACACACACAATTAATTAAAGGTAAGGCTTTTACAAATAAAATAAGATATTAAATCGTCAACCTATTAATTAAAAAGCCGTCATTTATACATTTCAGTAAGTTATTTATTAGAATGGAAAACACATCAGCTAAGTGTAAAGCTAATTTAGTCTTGTTTACGTTGAAAATAAGATTGGCTTTCAAATTCCGGTTTGATATAATGAGGGTGATTTCTCCTAAATGGTTTCCTCTTCCTCCTTAACACCAATCCGGGTATATTTATTATGAGTTCTGCCATACCAATCCACAACACATTAGCCTAATTAATATTCATACTTACAATCCGAATTTTTAGTTAGATGCGTTGTTGAATATTACACCATGCTTCCCAAAAAAACTTAGATGAAACAAGCTTAGAATTTAATCTAGGATCACAATTCTCAGTTTTATTCACAAGAAACAGGATTTTTTCCTCAGTTAAATAAATTGTTTTTGTTTTTAAATATATTATATTTAAAATTATTTCAATGATAATACCTGCTTCATTGGCCAAATGATTTAAGGCGTCACTTTTGTGCTAGACTATGCCATTGATAACAGGGATATCGGGGTTCGAATCCCAGTCGGGTGTACTGAGAGTGGTTTGTCTAAAATGCTTTTCTACTTTCCCTCCATGCAAATGCAGGTAGCTACACTTCCTCTTAAAATTAAACCTTTTTAATGTCTAGCTCATTAACGTAATTATTACATTCTTAAAATTGAAAAATAACACCTGGACACGGGAACAAGTAGTAAGACGTGGTGCTAAAAAAATCAGTAGTATGATTTACTTTTTATTTACAATAAACAATGTACAATGTCGTTTGTTTTAAGCTAAACTGTTTATTTGAGATAAACGCTATCTGTAAAGTAACACGTTTTGAGTCATATTTATATATATTTTTTTTAAGTATTTTAAATGTATTAGACCACATATAAATTATTGTTGCCTAGGCTGCTAAAACATTGCGATCATCATTAAGGACTTTGTCTTTACAACATTCTTAGAAACAACTAAGTGAAACTATGTAATTAATTATTCATTTAGAGAAAGATAAGCTGAAAGTGGTGTTAACTAAAGCAATACTTAATGCAGATGATAAACTCTTTTCCAAAATAAATGATTTTGAAGTTTAGGTGCGTATACAATAGAGGTAAATTTGAAGATAGGCAAGACGAGGCCGAACGTGCGCGCTGCCTAATTTTGATTTGAGTACACGAGTTGGTTCGGCCACGTTTACCTCTCTATGTTCGCCGACACAACATAGGCATCCCCCACTTGCTTTAGTGAATACTAATAACAGAAAATAGTCATATTATTTAATCCAAACATGAGAAATAAAGAACACAGTAATTTCTTCATTTTTAACAGTAGTCCTACATTGAAACTACAAGGCCTTACTGAAACTCTATCATTTTCCTCTTGTAAATTAAAAAAAAAAAATCGATAAAGGTGTTCCCAGTCTACTGCGAAAATATCTTATAGTGACTCAGCTAATTTATTCCTTGGTTATTCGCTTTTTTAGGTAGTATACATTTTTTCTAATTTTTTTCCCTCCTTAATTTGTATTATCAGACCTGATTATACATGGATGGGTTAAATAGCTAAGCTATTATATTTATAAGTTATGGTTATAGCCGAATCTAAATGTCATATTGTTTAAATTTAAAAATGACACCTGGACACGAAAATCAAACCGAGGCAAACTAAGCCAAAGGTCCCTGGTTCGATTCCATGTCCTAGTGTCATTTTTTCAATTTAAACAATATATACATGAAGGCAACAAACCGGCAAAATCATGATCAAGAGACATTTGCTAAGCTCGTACGCTAATAAGTAAAATGCATTCACATAAATCTATTAACTTTATAAACTACAATTTCCATCAAAAAGACCGTCAACCATGTCCCTTAAAATGAAAGTTTATGTATGACAAATGAAAAAGTTATGAGATTTCCATTAATATATTTCCAATTTGTGTGAATGAAATGAAGCCTTTTTGTCCTGCCTACGTCAAACCATCGCGGTCTAGTTAAGTTTTATTTATTTATCATCTTGCAACTAGCCGAGAGAGAAATAATATAACCAACGAATGGCCACCACTCTCATGTTCAATTAAAGCGTTCTAGCCAATGAAAATCTAGTAGTTTATTTACACGGTATTTTGAATTCAACGCTGAAACCATAAATGACCGTCGTTAACGATACTTCCATCAGAATATTTACCAGTTTTCTCTTTGTATTAGTTCACAAATAACAAAATGCTATTTGAGGATGAATTTTAGGCTATTTCCATGGCTGAGAGCAGATCGAGGAGACATTAATAGAAATGTCATGTATCATTTGTTTATGAATTGGTTCCTGTACACACTTGAGTGAGCTAAAGTTGTGTGCGTAGTATTTTATGTTTTGTAGTACAGTAGCTCCATGGCTCCTTTGGTGCTGACTGACAGTTCACAGCTGACTTCTGACAGTCAACATTTAGGTATATACCTAAATTTTGACTGTCAGAAGTGACAACTGCTAAAGACATGTTTTTTGCAGATCATATGGTTCGGCGTAGGGATACATAATTTAGTCTGGTAGCTTTTTAAAGCCGTCAGAAGTCAGCTGTGAGCTGTCAGTCAGCACCACATAAGCTAAAACTGAGGTATAAGCTAAAACTGAGGTATATGTTAAGTCAGTTCATAAGTCACATTGATAAAAACACGTAGACTACCTTAGTATTAATAAGAAATGAAAGTATTTATGGCAAGAGATGATTAAATTCAATCACACGTCTTGATTAAAATGGGATTATTTTACTCACCCACCCACCCACTATCTCATTCACTTAAGAAAAAACTATTTTAAAAAGCATGCTCATACTGTAGAATTACAAGTTTAGTGAAAATCATGAATCGGCAATGGCAAGTGAAAAATCTTATTTGCTCTCGGTCCGGCAAATACAGTACAATTATCGTAGGAAGGGACGTTTGGGAAACACAAGCAACCCTTTCTTCAGACAAAATTGATAGCATTGTAATAATTTATTAGTTTTATTGCATAGGTATTTACTATGTATATTAAAAGTCAAGGACATAAACTGGTATATGGATACGTAAAAAAAATCGAATTACTGTTCTGCCAGATAAGGATCACCATATGGACATTTGGACCGTACAAGTGCATTACTCTCTTCCAAATAGTCTTAACAATATAAACTTGAGACAGTGTCGAGCATAATGGCCGTCTTCCATTACCTCTGTTTCACATTCCACTGCCACTTCAGTGGCCGAATGGTCTTAAATGTCACTCTCGTGAAAGACTAGCATGCTGATGACGGAGAGATCAAAGTTCTAATTTTTATTGATTTATTTTAGGAATTTAACATGCACTTTCTGAACCGACTGATTATATCGGTACTACAAGATAATTTCTATGAGCGAGAGTGAAAGGGCCTACCAATTTTGCCGAGAAAGATATTTTCACATACCTTCCAGGGTTCTTTTACATGCCACAATCGACATGGGACTGACTGCTTTAATACACCTCCAAAGGAAGTTGTGCTACGATTTTTATCGTACCCATGAACATCAAGTCCTGAGGTGAGTACTTTACCCCAGGACCACCGAGGTTGATGGGGTTCTAATCCCGGTCGGGTCTACTGAGAGTTGTTTTTCCTAAATGGTTTTCCATTCTCATTCCACGCAAACGCGAGTATATTACCTCTAAAATTATTCCTTCCCCATTTCTACTCCAATAGAGTAATCATCATATATACGTACAACGTTAACAGCTAGAAAGAGGTGGTGGTAAAAAAAAACCATATAAAGGCTAGGTAGTGACGCAATTTGGTTGTTTATATATTTGGGCTCAAATGTGAAGCATTCAAAATAAACAATATAAACAGAGCAAAACCAATTAGTGTGTTATGGTGGTTAGCGGAAAGGTAAACAAAAGAACGCCTATTTCACTTTCGTTACCACCCTAAAACATAATAAGTCAATTTTTTTTACAAAATAATGTTTCAAAAGATGTATAATTACTTTAAAACACCATAATTCCGAGTTTATCTATCACTATACTAAAATCCTAGAACTCCTAAGTCATCTATCACTATATTAAAACAGCAGAATTCATAGTTTATCTATCACTATACTAAAACAACAGCATTCCTAATTCCTATATAGGAAACTGGCCCATTACATTCGAATTTAGTTGAGTGTCATCTTATACTTAGTATTGCACCGCACTTGAGACATCCTAAATCTGACTTTGAAACTGATCCTATGACATAACACAATCCTAACCAAACCTAGCCTAATCTTTTGAACAACACGATCATAACCTAATATAAGGCACAACACGATCCTAAGTCTGAACAAAATGATATGGAAAGTTTTGGTTGGTTCATGGGGCCGAACCCTTACGTTAAATGGAGCCAAATTAGCACTATGGCTGGGGTAGAAATAGTACTATGGTTGGAGTAGAAATAGTACTGCTAAATAAATGGTGGGACAAGTTAGTGTTGCCCCATGTTTGGAGTGTTAACTTTGGGATTGTTATTAATTTGAAAACAAGCCCACGGCGTTCTTTGAAATATAATAGGAAAATTATAACCAAATTTAGTAAAAGTGTGTATATTTAAAGTTTTAAGAAACATTACCTTTAAAAAAAATATGGCCTAAATCTACATTATTATTCAGTAAAAAAAATCAGCAACTGTGGAATTAAAGTAAAATAAGGAAAGAAATAATATTTTTAAATGTTTATCAATAATATCCTGGATGAGAAAAACCAATAACCCAATCTACACTGTTTTATCAGTATTTTCATTTAATTGTACCATTCACATATATTTTTCTTGTAAGCGTAATTTTAGTTTAGCCTTGTGGCATTTAAGAGGCATCACAGGTAGGTAAATATGAACGTTGAAATAATTATTAAGATTTATTGTTCAATTTATTCTTATTGATAGAGTATTCAACACATTTTTACTATTTGTAAGTTAGCTACAGTCATCACAGAATATTTCTAACATACCCACAGGTCTCATGGAGAGAGAAAGAAAGAAAGAACTCTTCAAACAACATGACTAACAGAGAACTATTTTAAATTACTGTGGATTCACTCTTTCGCTGAAAAATAAGCATAAAACAGAAATAGGGTCACGTGACGATCTTTAAGCTAAACACAAGATTTCCACTTCATCAGCGCAAGCTGTTTTGCTGTTCAACTCATCTCTACTCCGTCCGTTTTTCCCGAGATGTTCGACACGGGAGAACCAATCAAACCTCTGAATCAACCATCTCAAATCAGTGTGCTTGCGCATTTGACAACGCATGCGCTGTAGAGACAGAAGCGAGCAGACAGCTTCGTTGGCCGTTGTGAGTAGATATGAAATAACTCGTTAATGGAAAGCGTGTGTACCGGTGTATTGGATTGTGCCACGACACAGCGTTATAATTTGAAAACATCCATCAGGAGAATGATCTAAAATATATGTTTATCCACTAGAAAATAAATAGTGTTGATAATTAGCTGCTCAAGTTTGCGTTGCAATGCATCTTGGGTCAACATACAGCGGGTGAGTTGCTGCATCACTCGAGCAGATTCTGTTCATTATTATCAGCGAAAGTGTGAATAAAGCTTTAATGTATTATATTTTATTTGGGGAGGGGGAGTTTAGACAACCTAATAGATTAGTAATTTTGTAGAAATATGTTATTCTTAAAAAGGTGTTGTCAGTCGTTTTAACTCCATAAATTAACTTATTTATTCACAGCACGAGTATACACGCAGTGACAAAGTACGGTACGCGAGTGACGGAAAGGGAAGAGTTGTGAAGCCGTCAGCAGAATGACAGAGGGTCATCAGTTACCACCTGTCAACTCGAGGATGGGTAAAAATAAAGGAAAGAGGGGAAGGGGGGGGGAGGGTTGCGAATCACGAGATAGCAGAGATCGCAGTGATGGAATAAGAGTATGGGTCAACATCAACACAGATCAACCCTTCCTACGGTAAACAAAGTTCGTGAAAACCCGTTTCACTCCATTAACATAAAAAAAAAATGTTCAGGGGATTGAAGCTGCGAACAAACGTCAGCGTTAATGAAGTAAAAAAAAAAAAGTAATGTATTTTCAGTACATTACCCTTGTTTTTTCCGCGGGGGCTCTGCCGTTGATATTTGCTCAACTGTGACAGGCTTGCGGTGTATACTGTTTTGTCCACGTTACTCGTATGGAAAAAAAAATTGACCCGCATACACGAAAATATTAACAAAATATAAATTTCAGCCATCGTGTTATCATTCACGCCTACACTTTCATAAATGGGAGGATTTTTTTTTTGTGTTATCAGATGATTTATGGGTCGCGCATAAATATATAACTTATATCTAACACAGCACACGACTCAAGAAACTAACTTTAGCTAGTGCATCGCATTTACCACTTTACACAGCTTATCCAGTGGTAGCTTTGAGCAGTGTTGTACAATCCAATTATTATAAGAAGTGATTTTTAGAAAGTGTAAGCATATTGTTTACGGACGAAACTGATAAAATTGTACTGTATTATACTAGTATTATTGCTTTAAGAGTATGGGCCAGTTTCATAGTCAGACTTAGTGAGCCTAAAGTGCGAGTCGATACTAAATACAGGACGACACCTACCTAGACCAAAATGGAATGGGCCAGTTTCGCATATGAAACTGGCCCATTCCATTCAATTTCAGGTAGGTGACGTCTTGTATTTAGTATAGCGCCGCACTTGAGGCATACTAAATCTGACTATGAAACTGGCCCTATGTATTTTATATAGTATATCTAAAATTACAGCTTAATATCACAAGGTTTGACGTGTGAATACATGAAATTATATCTATTAATCTTTCTAGTTATCAGACAAGACACTACATATGTGAATTTGAATAAAGTCTTTCTAACTTTTATTTTCAAGCCTATGACATATTTTGACCAGAAGATATTTATATTATCTAGTTCGGACGCCTGTAGGTGTAAACTTTTAGCGAATCTGGTGGCACAGAGCGTTGCCCAGGTTACACCTATGGAGGACCCGCAATGAGATGACGTGATGATAGCGATTAAGAAGATGGGGAGCCAGTGGTGATCTTGACTATAACTTAAGCCAAATTGACCAAACCCTGGTGACCGTTGGAATAATTCACCTTTCGGTAAATTACCCAAGGTGCCCCACTGGAATCGAACCAAGGATCCCTAGGCTCGTAGCCAGGTGCACTGAGTATAGTACGGGGCCAACTGTCTTTTGAACTAGTGTTGGTACTTTGTGGATTAAACGCTTTATAGGGTTAAGCCCCTTAAGTGTCTGAAGACAATGGGGTCTAGTATGGGGGGAGGGGAATGTATACACTGAATTTGATTGACCATTACCTATTTAATGTAGGTTTTATTGCTAAATAAGAACACTAAGCTCAAAATGGGAATAACTATATTATATCTTTCGTCACCCCTCTCATCGAAAGACGTCAGTGAAAAGAAGAAATAACCATTTGTAAAGCTCTCAACATCGGATGGTCTACATTATATCTCAACTTACATTGCATGTATTGCAAAATGTACGTTACACAGAAAGAAATGATAAGAAAGAATATTGGGAGGCTGAGTGGATAAACGCCTATCTGAACACCTCATTGGCTTCATTCAGTATAGGGTCTGCTCGGCCTCTTTTACGATGTAAAACGCGGAAGAGTAATACACATCTCTTCTTGGAGGGCTTAGCTGCTCGCTGATAGGCTATGAGTGCAAAGAAATAATATTGGAGATGCTAACCCCCTCCAAGTTGGCAACCATGCGAGACGAGGACTTTCTTATTGCCTCGGAACATAAACGTGCGTATCTGAGGTGCGTGGATGCATGAGCCAGGATACGAACGGGATTCATCTAGACAGGATCGTCCCACGCAGGCTACCGGCGTGAAGATCCTCGTGGCTTCCTATCACCAATAATTCATGTTTCGGAGTTGTAAACATGTACGTATAACAGTTCTGTATTGACTTGCATACGGTAAATAAACACGATCAAAATGTTCCACGGTTGTTTCTTCTTTCTAAGAGTCTCCCCTGTAACCATCCTGATAATAAACCAGCTGGGGGCCAGGCAGTTACACAATTATCAGACCTAGCATATGACTGATTATATGACTGGTTTTTTTTAAATTAAAAAACGTGAATATTTTTCACAAAAATCTCAAGAGTATTAAATAGTTTGATATGATTTGTCTTAAAATATTATGTAAACTACGTATCATTTTCGGTAGTGAAGTGAGAGGTGGTATGGACAATAATAAAAAGTAGGGGGAAGCGTCTCTCCTATTCTACCTCCTACTGGACACTGGCTCGGAGGGTGTTTATGCTAAGGAAATAACGGTTTGATGAAATGGCATAGAAGAACTAGGCTGCCTTGATATCCTAAGTTACTCTAACATTCATTGAACCTGGACTCGCTAGTTACTAATAAATGTAAGCAACCTATATCTTGTCAGACATAAGTTAAACTAAAGCCAAAGGGGCGAACCACCAGTGGCCTGGCCAAGAATTTAATACCTGGAAATCAGGACAAATCTTTACATAATAAATGTGGGACAGGATTGACGTTGAACCGGTTTCCCTTAGTTTTTCTTCGATCCGATTGCCAAGAAGTATTTAAAACTTGCCCTAGTCAAGTAAATTTGTCCTTGAAATCGCTTGGATCTAAAAATGTAACTGAAAGGTGTAAATCTTTATAGTTGTATGACACTTAGTTATCCTTGTCGGGAGATTGAATCGAGAACGGGTGCACTGAATGAAGTATTTTCCAGATGTAATTGTAAATGTAAATTTTCCCTTATTTCAAATGCAGGTACATTTCCTCTAAGCCATATAGCTCATCTCTTTCAATTAGATTATCTCTTGGGTTAAAAGTGCCATGTAAAAACTTTTGTCTAAAAAATGTTGTTTTTCCTGGGATAAAATCCTGACTGATTGTTCTGAAGTTGTTTTTACTCAATGGCTTTCATTTCATTATCCATTTCATTCTACCTCCCTCATCTCAACCTCAATTGTGTAAATATACAGCTAGCCCGGATGGGTAGTAATATTCGGAAAACATGGGAAGGGGAGAGTTTGTTTTTCAAGTGCAAAGCGCTCATTCGTTGCCGGCAGTAGATACATTCTATTTAAAGGGGTCTCAAAACTACTATTTTCAGTCCACTAAATCCACAAAGTTGGATTTTGACTAGAATATTCTGGTGAATCTCACTGGTGACTGGGAGGAAATTAAGGAAGAAATGTTATGTAACAGTCCAAATATGAAGATTTCTTAATCAAACGCGCAAGAACTTTCGTTTTTACACAACTCTACCAAGATGATCTAGAAGGCATTTTTTCTTACCATATTCCTCCCACATAGTAAAATTATTGTAATAAAAAATACCTCAAAGGAGGTAACTCCAACCAAACTCCTTCTATAGTTGATTTGACACATGACTTTAGATAAATGTTTCCATTTTATTTGATGGGGAACATAAAAAATATGTAACGACGTACAGTATTTTATTGTTTGGCATAATAGGTATGTATGTATCAACATAAAAAACAAGTTAAGTTTACCATATTAAAATAAATGTCTTAATTTATTTTGATACGCGACTGTTTTATCATTTATTTTGAACACAACTCTAAGTTTAATAACTATTTTTAGAAAATAAACAAATATGCAATTATTTTAAGCTATAAGATAGGATATCCACTTCAAACAAAATTGATATAGTATAGGCGTTCTCAAAGATTTAATTTTTTTAATCAGTATTCAGTAAACAACAGCACTATTAGCTTGAGGGCTAGAATAAAAAATTTAAAAAAATACTCTGAGGTATAGCTACATAACATAAACTCAGCAGGAAGGTAAAAAGACCAATCAAATAATTATTAAGGGCTGAAAGTATAAAATTTGTTTTGGGATCTTGGTAAACAAGAAACGGGTGAGGGTATGAACAGAAATAAACAGTTTTAGGTGTGCTGGAAAATTTAAATTTATAAAGCAAGTAGAAGGTTAATGCCAGAAAATCACATTCTTATTAAAATTTGAAATTTATAAGTAGAAGTTGCTTAAATAGGGGGTTACAATTTCCAATACTAATTTAATCAACTACCTTTTTGTTTGGTAGAAAAATGAAATTCTAGAAGGTGAAAATTTTTTTTAAATAACCATTAAATCCTGATATTTTAAATTGAGAAAATACGGAATAATAAGAAGTAAAAAGAAAAACCTTTTAAGTGAGTAGATAGATTGTAATTTGCCAGGAATGAGGAGGGATTATTCCAATAACAAGATAAGTGATAAATATTTAATCCTTAGAAAGGGGGCTGGTGAAATAGGAGGTTTCAAAATTCCCAAAACCAAAATAATAAATTACTTTTTAGTGTAGTAGAAGATTTAAATTTGTCAGGTGGGTATTAGAACGAAACCTAACAACCTTTAATGTTTGGTCCATAAATTTCAAAATTACGAAGTAAAGGGGAAACGGGGGTACCCTCAATATTCCTAAAACAAATACAAAAACTATTTTTGGTGTGATATAAAATGGAAGTTTGACATGTAAATTAATAGGCCTTCACGGAGAGCCAAATGACATCAGAACATATAGAATTTCAAAATTGAATCCCGGGAAATGGAAGAGCTCAAAATCGATACGACTAATAATTGGATAAAATTTGAAATTTGGCAAGCACGTAAGTAAATCATAAGATATTCAAATAAATCTTAAAATTTAATAATATAAACATGGGAACTTAAAAAGAGTATGGCGGTAGTAGCTTATAATATTTCCAAAAATTATTCTAAGAACTTTTTTTTCATAATGGAAGAAAATTTAAATTTTCCCAGTTTGTAAAATGACTACCCCACAATAACCATAAAAGTTGTAAAGTTTGGAACTTAAAAATAGGGTCCAGAATACGGCTAAAAGAATAAACCAACTTTTCAATATGGTAACAAATTTGAACTTTGTTGAGTCAGATGAAAACAAAATTTAAAATATATTATTACCTTGAAGGGGATCCATTAGTGTTACGATGGCAAAGATAATAAATAATCGATGGATAAATTATATTTTATCTAGCAGTGATAAAAACATTAAAATAAACAAAATCTGGTGACATAGCTCAGTGAACCGTGATGCTCTTTAGAAAACCATGGTGCTTATTATTCAATATGTCTATTTAACTGAGTATATTATTTATTTATTTATTTATTTTCTTTATTAAACTGTGATGCTCTTTTTTTCCAACATATTTCTGTAACAATGTATATTAGTTCATTTATCCTAATTTGTGATAGTGCTTAAGTAAATATTACGTTGTTAATAGATTGCGGGTGGCCTGGTGGTCTAGGGGTAAGGTGTCAGACTTCTGTGCTGGGTATCCGGGGTTCTATCCTCGGTCCCGGTACAGATTCATCTGATTGCCAAACCCTTCCTTCGCCTCTGTCAAGACGTGTATTAATCACAACTTGTGAATGTGTGGAATGCCAGGCCTCCACCGTGGTTCGGATCACACGTTAAACTGTAGGTCCTCCATTTCATCTCACAATCACCCTACCATTGCACATTAGCGTAAGTGCGTATGATCAGAACGGGTTGTAAGACACGGTGCTAGTAGTAGTAGTAGTGTAGTAATAATAATAATAATATAATAATAATAATAATAATAATAATAATAATAATAATAATATAAAAATATAATATTGCGTTTGTTCGTGAACTCAGCCTGTGGAAAAGGTAGTATTTTGTCTCAAATATTTAATTTATTTTAATTTAATAATTAGCATGATGGGCCTGCGATTTCCATAGTTAGCTCATGATTGTACAACGAGGAACTATCAAAAAGTGGGAAGCCGGATATTAAAAATTCTAATTTTATATAGCTTTGATGCTGCTTATCCGTGCGAGGAACTAGTCAAACTGCTAGTCAATATAATTATATGCGTAGTGACCCGAACGAATAATAAGACGCGGCGAAATAAAAGATTAAGAGTAAATACTAAAAGTACTGCAAAAGTTATTTGCGTGATTTCACTGCCTGGTTGCTTTAAGCGTCACATAGAGCATAAACACGTATCCATTACACTGGAAGGTTACCCGTTAAAGTGGTTTTCCATCCTATATATGGGAAATTAATGGTGCATTTCCTTTTAATTGCCCTTCTAATTCTTCCTCCATTAGACTAATTTGATTATTAAACCTTTCTTTAAACATACCAATAAAAGATATATAGTCAAAGTATCATGTTTAAGTGTATGGGAATTTGTGTCACCTAGACTTATGAAATTAAAAAATTAGATAAGATTTCACTGTATCTTACTACCCATTCAGTCCATACGAACTTTAACTACGGTACGCTAGTGAGTTAGACATGAAAAAATTTAGAATTGAAAGGAAATGTACTTCATTTGCATGTAACTAAAGTGGGAAATCATTTAAGAATAATCACCTTCAGTATACCCAACCGGTATTTGGACCCTGACCTCTACGTAAAAGTCAAACCAGACAGGATGAGCCTGACACTTAGTCCACGTATCCACAAGTAGTAAAACAAATTTAGACATAAATTTATAGATAAAGTTATTTTTAGCACTATGTTTAACTACCCGTTCGGTTTATACGCAAATGTCCTAATTACGCTAATATATTAAGGAAGATAAAGGTTTAATTCAGATATGTGTACCCGAATTTGCGTGGAGGGAGAGTGAAAAACAATTTAGGAAAACCTCCCTTAGTACACCCAACCGGGAATTGAAAGCTGACCCCCACCCCCACCCCTTTCATCGGCAGGCCAGGCTATTGCGAGAGTGACGACTTATACCATGTGGCCACCGAAGCGGTTAACTAAGATTATTAAATACCCGCATCGAAGGCTCTCATTGTGTCCACTAACAATATGATGGACTAAAGTAGATAATTTTAATCATCCTGTCACAGTTACGTGAACTATAAATGAGTTAAGTTTGTAAACAGAGAGAAATTAAGTGACCTACATTATAGAAGACTATTTCGGTTGGGCAAAATGTAATGGATTGATAATTTTTTACTTAAGAACTTTTAGCACAAAGCTAAAAAGCAATTGGATTGATGAAGAGAAGTGGCATGTATGCCCATCATATATAAAGAAAGATGGTAGAATGGGTGAACGTACAAACATGTCTGGGCACATACACAAATAAACGCATGCATAACAACCAACTATTGACTCGAAAACACGGTAGGTGTAACTAACAATGGTTTTATTTAGAGGGCGAGAGGGTAGGAGCAGGGCTGTGAAAGGGTTTGGTGGAGTGGGGTACGGGAGGGGTGGTCGCTGAAATTTAATAGAATTTCGAAACCCGAGAGATATCGATTACAGTTAGTTCAATATAATAGCGTACTTCGCTTCATTGTATTATCTGCACCGGGGAATGAATTAGAGCCCATTTCTTCATGCATGTATGGTACGAAACTCTTTTCAGATACAGAAAAAAACAAAACCTTTTTTTGAATTTTATTTCCCTGCTGTGTTTTACAAAAAAATGAAAAATAGTTTACGGTTTTCCAAGACACGGGAATCGTCTATTTTGAGGAAACAAAATCTCTCATATTTTAATTTCGCTTTTAATTTATTCGTTCTAATAAATATATTTGTTTGTTGAATTTTAAATGTTTATACCTTTTAAACTCCGATCGTTAATTTATATTTGGTAGATTTTTTCAAAATGTGTCTACATTTTTCAGATAATAAATACGAATGATATTATAGATGCTGCCCACTAAAAGGGAAATATCCTTACGCTATAGTATTTATTTTAAGAGGGGCAGTTCTGAAGATTCAAAAGAGCAAATACGTTTTTAAATAGTAGCTAAATATTTAAATATCGTGAAATTTCTGGACGTCTAAAATGCATTTCACCGTTCCGTTAGGTGGCCTTCTCAAACATCTTTTACTTCATCTTTAAATCAGTTCTATGATAGGTGATTAAAATATATTTCTCAAATTATTAACAAACATGTCATGAAATGTTTATTCATATATCCCAATTAAATATATATATATATATAATCGGGGCCTTACTATATATATAGTAAGGCCCCGATTATTCGACATTAAAAGGACCGACAAGTAGTCGGACTACCCAAATGTCGGATAATACAGAAACAATGAGAAGGGCTGGAACGAAACAAATTAAAATTAAATGTAAATGCAGAATATATAGAAAATAAAGCTTCTTAAATTAATACAAAATATAAATTTTACAATAAATACCAAATTATTATTTTCACATGTAAACAAAATAAAGGGTTTAAAATCAATTAAATGCTGCTTTTATTATATAGTCTAATATAGTATGAAAAATACAAAAGTCACTGCTAAAAAAAGATTATAATAGAAGTATGGTTGCCCAGCTTTTCTTCTCTTCCTTGAGGTGAGGAAAGGCCAAAGGCACATTTATATTTAAGTTGGATAAAGAGGAATGTCTGATAATCGATGGTTGGATAATCGGGACTCTACTGTCTCTATATATACCAACTTATAAACGTATTTAAAAAAATAAATGATCTTTTATCACGATTATCTTCCATCTCGTATAAAATTCTATAATCATATTCAATCTTTTTCCTGGACTGGTTTGATTTCACTCGACCCAATTAAATTACTATTGTTTCGTTTATTTTCGCTGCATGGCTATACTTCATTTACCTAAATCAACTTGAAAACGGCCATGGATTTTGCTACACACAAAAAAATAATCTTTAATTAATATTCTTCAATTAAGCCATATGCCACGACTCGTAAATTACTCGACGAAGAGAAATATTTATCACAATTTTGTTTCTTCTTGCGTGGGATTTAATAAAATCTACTTCGTTTTGATTTAAAAAAAAAAATATGCTATTGTCTCGAGTTTTGTTTGGAGGGAATTGTAATTATTTTCTTTCTCTTCATTAACACACGCAAATTTTCTCTCTCTTCACCCCCCCCTTTCCTTAATCAGGAAATCCTCGCCTTGAGTAGTTTTGCACGAACTGCCATTTACAGTATAGCCTCCGTGGTGTAAATTGCGAATCTGCGAGAAGGAATCCAAGGAAAACCGTGCCGAGGTAAAGTTATCGATCATTACACTGCTTACTTAATACAATATTGAATAAATATGGAACTCCAGATATCCTAGAATGATTAGTTCCAGTTTTATTTGAAAACATAACTAAAGTAACATACTGTTCGTAATTTTTTGTGCAAGTGAGAAAATTCTCTAAATACATTTTTTCCTATGAGCACAAAATAGTAGGCTTAATATTAATAAATATTGGTAAATTATAACAACGTAAGTACTATAGTAATACATTCATTAATATATTTAACACCAACATTACCCACTTCGGTGGCTACATGGTCTAAAGCGCTGCACTCACAATAAACTATATTTCCATGACGGGGAGACCGTGGTTTAAACCTGGTTGAGTGTACTAAGGGTGGTTTTCCTAAATGGTTTCCTACTTCCTCTCTACGCAAAGGCGAGTACATTCCCTATAAGTTTAACCTTCCTCATCTATAACCCATTAGTGTAATTAGTTCATAAGAGTACTAACCGAATGGGTGGTAGGAGTCGTTGATAAAAAACACCAAGACTCCCACCCACTTCGATGGCCACATGGTTTAAGGCGTCACTCTCGCAATAGACCAGCTGCCGAAGACCAGGATATCGGGGCTCAAATCCCAGTCTGGTGTATTGAGTGTATTTTTATTAAATGGATTTTTCACCCTCCCTTCACGCAAAAATAATTACACTTCATCTAAATTCAACCTTTCTCAATCCTTACACACTAGCGTAATTAATATATATGCATTCATCCTGAACGGGTATTAAGTCGTGGCACTAAGAAAAAAACACCAAGCTTATTAACGAGTTAATCTTAGGGTGTAAATGAGGGCAGTTTAGATAAAATTGCCCCCAAATTACCGTTTAGGAGATAGGAGAACCAAAACGGTCGCTTAAGTGCGGAAAACTTGTCCAATGCACTCGGCCGATATTCAAACCTAAGCTTCCCTACCAACCAAAATCCAGTCTATTGTGATCCTGACGTTCTAGGTCACGTAACCACCAAGGAATATATTACTAAAATAAATAAAATAGTATTTTACTTCTGTATTATGAAAATAATCTTTCACTTAGGTTTATTAAATAATTGTATTTGAAGCACTGATACTATTTATCAGACTGACCATCAAGAATGTATCCACTAAAACATCTTTATAAAACGATAGATGGAATATATTTGTCAAAAATGTTATTACACATTCTTCTAAAACTACAGATGATATTTGTCCCACATTTAACCTGACCTTTTTATTTCAAGTCTCAATATTTTCTTTTCGACGTTCTATTTAAAATTCAAGAAATATAATTTTGTAATCAAAATACAGAGCAGTGGTCTATAAAGTGAACTAGTGCGTACGGATATTCTTTGGACTACGGGGAGGAAATAAAATAAATCAAAGAGGAATGCGAATTAAGGCCAGTATGTTTGCAGTTTACTTAGACAAAAAATATGTTTTGGTTTAAATAAATAAAATCGTGCTTATTTAGAATCGTTTTGTTTGATGTTCTAAATAAAATGATATCATCAGTTCTTGGAAAGGTTTCATAAACATGATTGAATTTGACTAGAAACTTTATATATGAAGAGGAAAAAAGTCATCATAAAATTCCAGGACTCCCGTGAGAAATATTAAAGAGCTGTTTTGATTACTATGTGTAGAAATTAAACCAAACTTATCTTTTGAAGCAATATCCATCTCTTTAATATGAAAGTGTATAATATGGTAGACACCATATTGAACTATTTAATGGGTCTAAATTGACAAATGAGGACTTATATAAGAAAATGTGTTGACCTGAAGATGTGCAACCGCTAATAAAATGACAATTTTCACCGGGAGTCAAAAAGGTCTCCCTCTACGCTCCCTCCACATCCCACCCCAAGACGCATCCCCAGAACCACTGGGACTTTAGGTTGAACTTGTAACAAATAGTGTTGTATACTCGAATGGCTGATATCCTTATATACGTATCATTATGTGCTATAATATCTCCATTTTTAAAAAAAGTTTCTTCAATTTTAAAATGTATGAATCTTTTTATGTTTTATTCGTTTGAGAAAAACATTTACTTTCCTTAATAAAGAATTTTTCTTTAATTTTTACCAAAGTATTGCGCAATGTACGCACGGGTTTGATAATTTTATTCTATACAAAAAATGTTTATATATAAAAACTGCAAAAATATGGACTTTAACTAGGTTTTCCCTTCTATTCTACCTTAAAGGCGGGTTAGGGTCAAGTGTACGACCCACGACCTCATTAAGCGTTTACTTGACCTTGTGGAAACCAGTAGTATGGTGTACCCTGATTTTGGTTGAAAGAACAGTAGAAAAAATTCAAACATATTTATTTTCGACCAATATTAATAACAGTTTTACATTGTTATTTGTGTTATTTTATATGTACTGATAATAACTATAAAAAGTGACGTCTGCAGATATCATGACTTGATGTATGAAAATATTAAAATTGTTTTAGTAATTTTATTAACTAACTTCTACTGTTATTCCTACCAAATTCAGACCAAAGCGTCAGTCGTGCTATACTTCTAGCAACGGTGGTCAAGTATTATCCATCTGAATGGAAAGCTCACGATTTCTTCAGTCCCGTACAATCACCTTAGCGTGGACTTGCGTACGTTGCGATAAAGTGAAACCGCGGTGTGTCAAGATGTCTTCGTACAGGATGAGTCGTGATCAATTACTGAAATTCATTGAACTTTACAGAGACGTGGAGCGTCTTTGGAACGCTCAGATAACAAGCTATAAAGAACGGGAAGCTAGAGATCAGGCCTACAAATATATATTTTGAACGAGATGAAAATTACTGATTCTGAAGTCGCGTCAGAACGACCAACAAACAAGTACTGAATTTTTTTTAAGTGAGGGGTTCTTCACATACAAACCAAGCATATTTCGCATGTCATCATATCACACACCACTGATCACCATATCACTCGATGTTAACATGATATGTTTCACTTGACTGAGAAAATACACAGTGTGAACGGCAAGAGTCATGGACTGGTCTACAACTCGGACCGGTCAAGTACCTAGTCTAGACGGTCATGTACTTGACCACGTGGGAACCCCACCTTTAGTTTGACTAGTACTTATTTTACGTAAGTGGGACTTAGTTTTCTTTATCTAATCTTATTGTATCTATATTGGGTCTGTTTTATGATTTGCATGTGTGTGTTTGTATTAATCATCATCATCATCATTAACTGTTTCCAGCCTGTGGCCGGGTCAGTTTAGTAAAATGCCTCCATCTTCCTCTAACCTTCCACAATTCTTCCTTCTTTAATTTATTCCATTCTTCTCTTCTAACTTGAGCACTTTCTGCTATCTGCTCCCCCCATCTATTTCTTAGCCTCCCCTGCTGTCTTTTTCCCACATAGTACTTCATTTCAACATTTTCTTCGGTATCCTCTCTATTATATTATAATAATTAATAGTAGTAATATATAAATAAAGATAGGCCCTATATCTAAGAGGGCTGGGGGGAGCATTTATTTTTACTAATATGGGGTTGCATATTAATAAATGTTTGGGGAGCCCTAATATAAACTGTAGCTGATAAAAAAAACTCATTCGCAGTTCTCATAAAATCACGTCATTTTTTTATAAAACCTCCATTATTATGTATTTAATTATGTATTGTACATTCTGCCCTTTAAAATGTTTAATACAGACTAACCATTATAAGCTCACGAGATCTACATAGACTAAAGAAAATATCTCCTAAACCCTTTTATCTTTTATCTCGTATACCGCTCCCCTCTTTGATGGCCAGCCAGTCTGTAAACTTCTGAGTAACCGTAATGGACGGGGTGGATTTGTTGGGGTGTGGGAGCTTGCTAAGGATTTTGTTTTTGTCCAAAATGGTGTCACTTCTTGCTCACACAAAAGTTTTAATGGATTTTGGGTGGGGCTGGTGCGGACAGACAGCATTCTAACTTTATACCGACCGTCTCTTTATCCTTCTCCTCCTACCCCCCTTTTCTTATCTACAATTCCTCCTTTCGGTCTGTCCGTCAAGCTATTCGTCAGTCTTCTTGTGTTTATGTGTCTTTGTTATTGGTAAGCTAATCACGCGATTGTCATTACTAGATCTGATTGGGTAAGTAGTACGTGTTTTGAAGGGAAGCAGTCTTGAAATTCCTTTAGCCAAGATGTTCTCTCCTGCGGGCTAAGAAAAAGAGAGAAGGATACTTTGAGGGAAAGGGAGCGAGAATAAATAAGAGCGAGAGAGGTAGGAAATAGGGACAAAGAGGGAAAGCACCTCTCCCTGGGATTTATCGATTTATCGCCCAAAGTAAGTTCGAATCCAATAAAAGTGGAACACTTTATTTAAATATGGTGTGTAAGGCCTCACTTTAATGGGATCGTATACAATTTGTTTTGAACGTTTTAGGTTAAATACTCGTGCAATATTCCTCTTATTAATTATAGTCAACCAACTAAAAGTAAAAAGGTTTTCCTAAATAAATTATGTTTAATATTGTAGTTATAGTAATTAATTTTTTTATGTATGTTATTTTTATGCTTTAAAATATGTGTAAGTAAATGTTATAAGGAAGCTTTTCTAGAATATTACATTTTCCTAGCGAGACGTAGAAATGATAAACTAATTATTCCCGTAGATCTCTCTCTCTCTCTCTCTCTCTCTCTCCCATAATTTTATATTTTTCCGCATTAGTGGTCACGTGGATAAAATGTAAAGCTAAACAATTATGGTTCTATAGTAACTGGGAGGTTGGAGTTCAGATCTTGCCGGTATTCATTGAGGGCATTTTTTATCCCTCCAAAAATATGCCATAGTATCCCTACACGCAAATGTGGGTTCGTCTCCTTTAAATCCAACCTTCTTCATATCCACCCCATTATAGAGATTAAAGTGCGTACAGCCTGGATGGTTTGTGAAAAGAGGTAGAAAAAAATTATTTTATATCTCGAATTTAAAACAAATATAATAAGTGAGATTTTATGCTCTCATCTACGTGTTTAAGTTCATAAGAGACATATCACATAAAATTAGGTTTTGAAGAGTGTAACTTATTTTTCTAAGAAAGTTTCAATTAATATCCTAATCTTTATTAAATTTGTAAATGTATTCAAGTAGGCTATAATAATACATACTTGTATTCTTGCAGAAACAGACATACCGTGTTCTAAAACGCTCAACTCAGTATTTTAAGCCATATAGGCCACATATATATGACTATATATATGTATATAAATAAGGCCATATATATACACCCTGATTTTGATTTTAAAAAGAGTAGAAAAAATTAAAACTTATTTCTTTGAATCCAACATTGATAACACTTTACTATATTATTTACGTTATTTTATAGTTATTGATAATATCTATCAAGCGTGACAGCTGCAGATAACATGACTTGATGTATGGATATATTAAAATTGTTTTAGTAACTTAGATTACTAAATTTCTACTCTTCTTCCTACCCAAATCATACTTTAATTAGTACCTAATTTGACCCTATATTGGCCCTGACTACTTTTGTAGCTCCGGTTACAAAATAAAAACCTAGGCAAATTTAAGTTGAATATAATAAAAACGAAAAGTACAAGGAAAAATATTTTATTTTTATTCTCAAACAATGAAAAACAATATAGAAAATACTAATTACCTTAAATAACAGCAAGGGGTAGGGGGCTACTAGGGTAATTATGCAGTGTAAGGCCCACGAGAAATTCTCGGAAAACCTATGTCTCGTCTACAATGTAGGCTCGGCCATTATTAGGAAACCGGCTACTACTAACAACTTTTATTTTTACCCCAATTACAATTATTAGAGTGCCCGGGTACTATTAGGTCAAATACGGTATTTATGTGGGTTTGTGAACGCTTGTAAATATCATACCTTGCTGTTAATCTTAACAACTTATATTAATAAAATTTATATGGCGTCTGTTTGTCTATTCGGAGCTTTTCTCATACTTCCAGATAAAATACTATAAAACTTCGCACACTCATTAGCTAAGTACTTTATTACTTCCAAAATTCTTAAAACTTAAAAAAAAATTCAAGAGGTTGTCTGTATGTATATTATTGCAGAGTTCTCCTTCCCACTTACCTATATTCTAGAGGAAAAAAGAATGTTTGTGTGAGAGAAAGTGTGAGTGAGATAGAGAGAGAAATATCGAAATAGTGGGTATGTGAAAGCGAGTATGTGTGAAACTAAATATTGTGAAATAGTGTGTGTTTGTGTGATTGTGTGTGTTTGGAAGAAAGTGTGAGAGGAAGAGAGAATGTGTGATAAAGATAGTGTATGGGAAAGAGAAATTGTGTGTGAGAGAAAGTGTGTGGGAAAGAGAGAATGTGTTTGAAAGATAATAAATGTGTGGGAAAGAGAGAGTATGCGAAAGAAAATAAGTGTGTGGGAAATAGAGATTTTGTGAAAAGATAGATGGGAAACACAAAAAAAAGTTTGAAATAATATCCTCTCAAAATCAAGTGATAGCATGGAAACATAATTGAACTTAATTGTGTTAAAATATTATTTGAAAAAATAAACGCCAAAACCTATACTTGGATTATAAAAGAGATAGAATACATAAAATATTACTTTTAAATACTATCATCATACACTCATAGTTAAGTGGTAGCTAAGAAACATAAGTGAGCTTATTTGCATTGTGATACTATCTGAAAAATGAACACCAAAACCCATGCTTAATAAAAATGGTAGTCTAAACATATATCACCGTCATTTCATTAATCTTTTAAATTATAATACTTATCAACACTTATTTAAACATCCGTTTTTAATTTATAATCTATGCGTGAAACTAAACATAAGAAAATATTTTCGTAAAATTACTACTTATTCTTTTAATTTGTGAATTATAGTGAATATTATTGATTTAAATATGAATTACCGATAACAATAAATGTTTCCTTAGTGTAGGAAATTAATTCCCTCAGTCAAAGATAAGGTAAAAGGTGTATTATAACGAGATGTAAATATTCAAAAATAAAGAAGAAAAATTATCAACGCAGACAAAATTATATATTTCCAACCTACTATCTTTGGTCTGTTTAGTATGTATACATTTTTGCCATAATTTTTTATATTTGTTGCACCGTACAACCTAAAAAATTCGAGCTATTATTTTTAACCTAGGAGGAATATTTTATTTTCAGTTTTAAAACATTCGCAAATAAGAGTCTCCATGGTAATTTAAACAAAGAATGAAAAGCTAAAAATTATCTGGGAAAATAAGACTTTCGTTGGAAACCAATGTTTTTTCAGACTTCTTACATCCCTACCCTTTAAAATGAGATGTCTTTTGTCAAAATCTGTTCGGCTATTTTCTCGTAATTTCTATTACCGGAAACGGACTTATCAATTTGCATATAATATATGTATATGTACTTATCTTCAACATATCTTCCTTTTATCTTCAGCGCGTGTAAACATATCTAAAAAATGTTTATTTTAGTAACGTTCTTTATTATTTTTAATGATTGATGTATTATTATAAAACATGTTTGTTGTTTCCATAAAAAATAAATGGTACCTAACTCCGCACGGAATTTCTCGCTCTATTGTTTAACGATGGAGATATTTATTCAAAATTCGTAATATAATATACACTAGCGAACCTGAGAACAAATTGCGCTATACATACGTAAAACTTTTTTTTTACTCGCGGTTTTAAATGTATAATTTCCCCCCTCATGAAAATCCTGGATTATCCCCCCCTGTGCTTTACAAAAATTTTCCCTTAAAGGTTAAAGGAAAAACAACAACTTCTCTAAAGACTTAATTATTTGCTTACTCTATGGCATTAGAGAATTATTGCCTTTAGACTTAAGTAGTATCTCTTCACAAATTCAGCTCACAAAATTGTATAAATATATTTGCCAATATCTAAAACTATGGATTTTATAAAAATAAATTTCAAAGGAAGGTTTTCTATTTTTAATGGTCCTACCATTTTACAATGATAAGTTATTTAGTATCTCAAATAGTTGTGGAGATGCGGAAAATTTCGTTTCTGTAAAGTATCCTAAAATTCATTTTCATGGTAAAATGAAAATATCCAATCTATTTATAATCTTAATCAACGCATATATAAGAAATTTAATCAAAATCGTTGGAGCCGATTATGAGAAAATCGATTTTTTCTCTTTTCGCCTTTTAATTAAACTACTCTTAATTTTAGGGTTAAAAAACAGACGGCATTACAAAGACCACTTTTTAGGGTTCGGGGGGTAGTGATACGTCGACATCCATCAACATTTCAGGTTAGATTTTTTTTACGGTCGCAAAGTTAAAAAATACATTATTTGCGTATAGCTTGAAAGTTATTGGTTTTATAAAAATATGTTTCGAATACAATATTGGTATTATAAATAGATATGAAATAACTTATCATTGCAAATATGCATATCTCAAATAGTTGCGGAGATATGATGAAAAATGAGAATTTACGCATTGGACCGGAACCCTTAAAGTCATTTTGCCGAAATATTGAGAGTAGCCATTTTGTTTGGAATATTTGTAAATGTTTTGAAATGAAATTTAATCAAAATCTTTAAAGCCGATTTTGAGAAAATTGACTTTTTCTATTTTTGCCATTCAGTTAACTACCGTTAATTTTAGGGTTATAAATCCAATTCAAAAACCCCTCGTGGCAACCCTATGAAAACCCTAGACACCAAGTTTTAGCCCAATCGGTAAAATAGTTTAGGCTCTAGTTGGAGGTACAGACAGACGGAAATTCAAAAACCAATTTTTCTGATTCGGCTGGTCATGAAACGTCAAGATTCATCAAAATCTCAAGTTCGATTTTTTTTTGACGATCACAATACTTTCTCTACCTGTAAGATAGCGATAAAGTAAAAACAAACTAAATAGTCTATACATATTTATATAACTTTCTCGAATATACAATTTTCTCCCTCGCCTTTTAAGTTACTAAAATATGTAAAATCCTGACCAAAGAAAAATGTTATAAGCATTTATTTTGTCTTTCTTTTTCTTCCTTTTTTTTTTTTTTTAAGAATGTAAAGTATACAAAAGTGCGATTTCAAAAGGAAAAATAAATATATTCTAGGGAAGTAAATTGAGGTAGGCTTTAGCGTAGTAAGCTGTGTGAAGACGCTAGGCTTTTCCTTGTTCAGTTCAAATATGATCCTAAGGAAGAGGGTAAACGAAAGAGTGGTGCAATGTTTTTTACTCGGTCAGGGGTGTCACAAATATTAGGAGCATTGACTTCATACAACTGTCTTGTACAACAAACTATGAACTGATACAAATACAACTCTTGGGGTAGAATTAGTTGCTGGTTTTGGGGGAAATAAACACGCCTTAAAACTGTGTTAAATATTGCAAATAACTTATCATAGTTTGTAATATATTTTTAAAAAGGTGGTATTTGGATTGGCTTTCTAAGGCTTGATACTTTGCATCGAACTTTACGACCATTAACTTAAAGTTTGTTATTCGTACCCCTATCAACAAAACAAACGCTATAAACTTTTTTTTTTAATCTAGCTTTCTCATTTACACCTTTCAAACCTATCTCAAGTCGTTAATAGCCATTGTGAGAAACACTAACTTTTTTTTTTTAATAAGTTTAATGTTTTAATATGAATGATCATTTCATTAATATTTCGCTTGGGTAATAATTTTTACTAATATGCCAAAGTTTATAAAAGTTGAATTTGTATTTGAAAACGTTTCGTTACATATTAGTCTTCTTAGATCTCTGAGGTGGAATAAAGGATAACCGATTGTAGTCCAACTATAGCAAGGGCCTTTTAGAGAGAAAAAAACAGTTTGAGGCCAAAATTAATAACATTTTACTATATTATTAGTGGCATTTAATAGGTATTATGTTGTGAATGTGAGGAATGCCAGGCCTCCACCGTGGTTCGGATTCCACGTTAAACTGTAGGTCCTCCATTTCATCTCATAATCACCCTACCATTACACATTAGCGTAAGTGCGTATAACCCGAACGGGTAGTAAGACGCGGTGCTAATAATAATAATAATAATAATAATAATAATAATAATAATAATAATAATAATAATAGGTATTATGTGGATAGTAGATAGTTTTCTTTTTATTTCTGAACTGACTTATAATATCAGTACAATATTTCTAAACTAACTCAAATCTAGAACAGATACACCACCCAGTCCCATGTCATTAATTCATCACTGAGAAAGGGGAAACACACATTTCAACAATGATACTTTTTTGGCCACGCTGGGAATTGAACCGGGGACTTTTGGGGCCTAATTCAATAAGTACACACGTTGCCAACGAAGTTTAGGTGTCGTACATCAAATACTTAAAGCCACTACTAGCCACATAGAGTGTAGAACAAATTGTTCATACAAAATTAACCATCCCCAAATATACAAAATATTTATTTATAGCTAAACGTAATGGATCCAGTGTCAAACCCATGACCGACCGACCGACCGACCGACCCAGAGCTGACCCGGTTCACCCACCACATCCGCCACATGGGCTACGGTCGGTCACTTCAATTTGGTCGGCGTCCGTGTGACGTGGCTATATCTCTCATTGGTTTCAATCTGTCAGAGTTGTTGGCCGATGACGCAATAGGGGGGCGGTGTCTCCCTGCAGCGGTACAAATAGCCTACTGGCCCGTCCCGCAATCAATCTCTAACAATCCGTGGCGTAAAAATGTGGCCACTTCCAAAACTAGAATTTTAATAAGACTTGAGATGTAATATCGAATATTCAACAGTAAATGGGAAGAGACTTTACCTCATGAAATATGTAATAACATGGTTTATATTGATAACCAACCACAAGAGTTCATTCATTCCTTATTTAATTTTGGAAGAATATTTGTATGCCACTATTTTCTTACGAATGGACATGTCTGACATCTATAAAAAATTATATCATATCTACCTTCAGCTAATTATACGTCAAGTCATATGATCTGCCACTGTCACTACTAATATATACTACACAAATACATAAAGAACAGTAATATTATAGTAAATTCTGAAAATTGAAAAATGACACCTGGACACGGGAATCGAACCCGGTACCCGTGTCCAGGTGTCATTTTTCAATTTTCAGAATATTATATCTAGATGGAATAATTCCCACTAATAAAGATAAATAATAGCTTTGGCTATAAATTCTTAATATAGTAAATGCTATCAACTTTGACAGTGAAAATAAAATGTTTCTATAGTTTTTATACTAGATTCTCCAAACGAACATTTGTAAAGAAAATCGTGTTATAGGGATGAAGAATTCAAATTAACAAAAAATTACCTTATTTACTTAATAAGTCACTTTCTAAAAATTTTTATTGTATTGAAATATGAAATACAAACTAACTTTAATACACACTCGGCGCTTGAACCATGATATTTAATTATTTAACTAATGTTATAGCATGATGATATTGTATATCATTGATAAATAGCTTCCACAATGACGTCGAGAATGAAACCAAAGTTCCCTTGGTACGAAGTTGACCGCCCAAACCACTTTATTTACGGTGATGAGATAAATAGCTTCAACAATGACGTCGAGAATGAAACCAAAGTTCCCTTGGTACGAAGTTGACCGCCCAAACCACTTTACTTACGGTGATGAGATAAATAGCTTCAACAATGACGTCGATAATGAAACCAAAGTTCCCATGGTAGGAAGTTGACCGCCCAAACCACTTTACTTACGGTGATGAGATAAATAGCTTCAACAATGACGTCGAGAATGAAACCAAAGTTCCCTTGGTACGAAGTTGACCGCCCAAACCACTTTACTTACGGTGATGAGATAAATAGCTTCAACAATGACGTCGATAATGAAACCAAAGTTCCCATGGTAGGAAGTTGACCGCCCAAACCACTTTACTTACGGTGATGAGATAAATAGCTTCAACAATGACGTCGAGAATGAAACCAAAGTTCCCTTGGTACGAAGTTGACCGCCCAAACCACTTTACTTACGGTGATGAGATAAATAGCTTCAACAATGACGTCGATAATGAAACCAAAGTTCCCATGGTAGGAAGTTGACCGCCCAAACCACTTTACTTACGGTGATGAGATAAATAGCTTCAACAATGACGTCGATAATGAAACCAAAGTTCCCTTGATACGAAGTTGACCGCCCAAACCACTTTACTTACGGTGATGAGATAAATAGCTTCAACAATGACGTCGATAATGAAACCAAAGTTCCCATGGTAGGAAGTTGACCGCCCAAACCACTTTACTTACGGTGATGAGATAAATAGCTTCAACAATGACGTCGATAATGAAACCAAAGTTCCCTTGGTAGGAAGTTGACCGCCCAAACCACTTTATTTACGGTGATGAGATAAATACAATATATTATAAAAGAGTTGGTGTTTACATAATTATTCATACCACTATGGGAGGTCGGGTTTTTTTCAATGGATTGAATTGTCAGTATTGGAGAGGGCAGGGTTCGAATATTGGCTAGCTGCATAAGGGTTGATTTTACACATGTAATTTTATCACTGTATATTACCTATATACTTTATGCGTTAAATACTCTTCCCAATCCCTTGCCTACATTAAGTTGATAATAACTTATTTGTTAGAAATTATTATCTTAAGTTAGTACCACACAATCGTAAATATTTACTCGTGTAAAATTAGGAATAAGATTTATAAAAATTGGCCATCAGTAAACTACCCTCAGTTAAATAATTTTACTTTGAAGAATATATGAAGATTATTTTTTTAAATATATTATTTCTCTCTTAAGAAAAACAACAAATCATCAGGGCAATTAAAAGAATAAAGCGTAAGTAAGCGACCCTTAAATCAATTGTTGAGTGTAAAACAAGTAAGCTGCTTTACTTATCATGTAAAACAAAATAATTTGAGCTGTTTCTGAAGATCTTAAATGCTCTAAAATCAATTATTTGTAAGTTAGTCTTGAATTTTTATCAATAATTATAGTCACTAGCTATCCATCAGTTATGAGCACATAAAATTTAAATATTAAGTTTGAACAAAATCTTTTAAGCCATCCGCTCTCAAACTTTTTGAATGGCATACTACCAAAAAAAATTCGTAATTTGGGGTACCATCAAGATAATCCTGAGTCTTTATTATTTCTATAATTTTAATTGTTCCCAGAGATACAATAACTCAAATTTCGTGGCTGCTGCGGCTTTCTGACCCTATGTATGCATGAATTTATGTATTATAGTTTTCCGATTTTTATTTGCTTGTTTTGTTGGGCTTATCAGGGTGTACCACCGGGAATAATTTTATGTACCACTGGTGGTACACGTATCACAATTGGGGAGCTGCTGCTTTAAATAATGTGGGCTTTATTCTCAGGTACAATAATTCATGGATACAGACAAAGTTGTAAGACCAACATTTTTAAGTTTGGGAGAACATAAAATTTCAAACTCTATGATAATTTCGGGGTTGAAAAAGTTTCATGTTTACAGTACTTTATCTACTTGAGAAATTAATATTAGCTATTTAATCTCCTAGCTAACAAAAATATTAGTATATGTTTTAAATGGTAAACTTTGATTAATTCCTTAGAATATTTGCTCCCTCTCCCGTTTGACAGTGTCGAGCAACATAAATATGAGGTCCACTTTGATTATAAAGTGTGCGTACCCGCATCCAATTCGTAGCTCCGATCCCGTTGTAGTAATTAGGTCTTAGTTTCTTAACTCCTCAATATATCTCCTGCGACTCCTTGTCGAGATTCCTAGAGGAAGGTGGGGGAGGGGGTGGGTTCCAACGTGGCGCAATCCTACAATCATTGGTAACACCTCGCCTCTCTAAGTTCAATAACCACGTAGCCCGGAGAAAACATGACTAGGATCTTGCGGGAAGACTCGCAGAACACCAAAGATATTTGCACTCACAGGAATGTGAGTCTGCCGTGTCATGTCATTACCATTCAGAGCATGGTAGCAACATGGCCGTATTACTTTTTATTCACATGACAGAAAAACAAGCGAAGAACACTAACGTGGTCACGTGACAATCTCTGAGCTAATCGCAAGATTTCCGCCTCATCGGCGCGAGCTGTTCTGATTAAAGTTTAACTCATCTCTAATTCGTCCACCCTGCTTGAAATTTTCGACCCGGGAAACCCAATAACGTCTCAAAACCAACCATCTTAAATCAGTGCGCATGTGCTGTAGATCTAGATCCAAGCAGACAGCTTGGTTGGTTTTTGAAAGGAGATTTGAAATAAACTATTAATGGAAAACGTGGATATCGGTGTATTGGATTTTGCCAAGACACAGCACTAGGCCCTATAATTTTAAAATTTCCTTCGAGATAATGATCTTAAAAATATGCATGTATCCACTATAAAATAAAATATTTTAATTGTCAGATGTCTTAAGTTTGTGTTGCAACGTATCATGGGTCAACATACAGTGTTGCTGCACTGTTCAAGCAGATTCTTCTGCCTCTATTTTTGGGGAAAGTGTGAATCAAGCTTTACATGGTAACTCATACGAGAATTACCGGTTCGAGATTTTTTTTTTTTGCGGCACGACACAGGCAGCTCACAGTCCTATGAGAGTGAATCCTACTTGAACGTATCGCGAGGCATTCCTAACTCGAGATCAATTGGTTACTGAAAAGCTTGAATCAGCAAAAATCAATAGCAGAATCTGTTTGAGTGGCGGAGCAATTCGCACGATAGCAGAAACGTATATTGACCTATGAATCTATGATGCTCCTCTGTAAGACAAACTAGAAACAACTGATTGTTGATATATTTTATATTCAAGTGGATGGACAGATAGATATATAAGATCACATGGAATGTTTTTTAAGTATTGTGTTGTGCCGTGTAACAAATCAAAAGCGATCAAGAACGAAACACACTCTTTCCATTTGAATTATTTCAAATCATTTCCCAACATTATATCTGGTTGTAGCACGCCCAAATTTATGCTGTCACATAGAAAATGAAAGACTGAAGTTATTAAAGTTGCACTGAGCGGACAATGCCTGTGAGGCTTAAATCTTGTGATTGGCTTAGAGCTAGTCACATGACAAGGTTTCTGCTCTGGTTTTTAAGTGAACGTATGAATAAACAGTAACACACTGTACAGTGTGAACCAGCGTGGTGTTAACTTGAAGCCCGGTCCACACGGAACGTTTTATTAATCAACTATGACTGCGCAGGCAAAACTGTGTAAAAAAAATTGTTGCGGTTCAAGTGTCTCTACACAGTACAATATTCAGCAGCATTTTTCCCACTCAGTTCTGAGGAATCCATCATGAAGGAAGTGCTCGTCTGATCCATTTCTCTTACAAAACGAAGGCTAATTAAATGTCTTAAGTACGTGCGACGCTAGTGATGTTCTAGACATTGGCTACTGAAAATACACAAATTCAGGGGTGTTCGTAAGAAACTCACGTGAGCATTGACCGAGATTAGTCATCGCTTAGCAATAAAAAATTGATCAACGAAAAAAAAGAAAACATAATTTTTGGACTCCACGATCATTGTTCCTGCACCAATATAAAAGTAAAACTGAGCGACGTGTAGAGAAGACGGAGGTGAGTCTCCACACGCATTGACATGTAGGTGCAGTTCACCGATAAATATTCTGTTGGGCTCAGTTTTTCGTCTCGGTGTACAGTCTCCACGCAGTTCAAATAGTTACACAGTTTTACGGTCCACACGCAATGTCTTGTCTGCAGCGTCTTGAACTGCGCAAACAAAACGTTGTACAAAATCTTGTATGTGTGTATTAGGCCTTAGAGTATATACTTAACAAGGTTACTCGAATTTATGAAATGTATGTTTAACAACTCGCGTCGGGGGTCGAGTGGTCTAAAAATCTTTACTCACATTTCACTTTGGTCGTCGCCGACGAGGAAGTTGGAGCTAAAAAAAAAAAGTATTTTCAAGTGAACTAAGGATTCTTATATCATTTTCACTGTGGTTTATCAATCCTAGTTCCATTATGATTCTAGATGTATTCCCTCAAAATCACCTTCTGATCCTTAACGCTTACGTTGAGTTGTCAATAAACTTAGTGTTAAACGTGCAACAACATAAATAGTTATTTTATATTATTATTAGAACACTGAAACGCGTTGCAGATGTTTAAAAAACTAGTATTATCTAAGCCTTTTTTAGGACCATGTTTTACTACCTATTTGGGTTTACGCCTATATTCTAATTAATCTAATAGTTCAGGGATTAGGAAGGTTGAATTTAGAGAAATTATAGCCACATTTGCGTGGAGAGAAAGAGAAGAGAGTGGAAAACCATTCAGGAAAAAAATCATCTTAAATACACATGACCAGAATCGAACCACGATCTCCCAGTCATCGAAAATCTAGTCTAACAATAGAGTAGCGCCTTAGACCATACTGCCACGGGTTGATTAAGACTGGTTTGAGTTAAAGTTTTCGCCTCAGAAATCGATGTTTATGGGTTCAAACCCAGCTGGGGTTGACGGATATTTATTGAACGATAAAAATCCGTTGCACAGCTTCCTTCGGAGGGGAAGTAAAGCCGTCGGTCTCATGTCGATCACGGCCAAATTGGTAGGCTCTTTTACGCTCTCTTATAGAAATCATCATGTTTTGATATAATCAGTCAGTTCAGAAAGTGCACGTTAAATACTTCAAGTAAATAAACTAGAATATTTAGGACTTTTGTTTTGTCGTTTACAACCGAATGTAGGTGAAAATTACCAGCAATTTTCTGACCAGCTTAAAAGTATTAATTTTAATTTTAAAAGTTTTTCTAATCAACAATATTTTACATGAAAATGTGTACTTCTGAGATAAAAGTAAAAGGTTATAAACCTAGATCTAGCCGGCTTTTATTAAATAAAGTCACAACAGAACATTTCAAGATAATGTGGAATGATTCACCTACATCAGTGGATGCGTGGTCTAATGCGTCTCTCTCGTTTTATTCTGAGCTTTAGGTGACGGGGAGGTCAGGGTATTAATCCCAATCAGGGAACTAAGGGGTTTTTTATAAATATTTTCCTAATCAGCCTCCTCTCAAATGAGGGTACATTTTCTTTTAAATTATACCATCCCTGTCCCTAATCCATTAATTTAATCACCATATGTGTACAACTAGAATGGTTACCAAGCTTCTGTGAACAAACATCAGCGTACTCTAAAAGTATAAATATATAACTTTACCCGCCTCGATGTCGTAGTTAGCTAACGCGCTTGTTTCGTGTTGAGCTTGACTGCTGAGGACGGGGAGATTGAGGTTTGAATCTTGTTCGGGTGAACTGGAGGTGGTTTTTCCTAAATGTTTTTCCACTCTCCTTCCACGCAAATTTTGGTTCACGTCCTCTAAATTCAACCTTCCCAATTCATAACCCATTATAGTAATTAGTATTTAAGCGTATAACCCGAACGGGTAGTAAGACTAGGTGCTAAATTTAAAAAAAACCTATATAATTTTCTTGCCGTCTTTATATTAGTGTCACCAGAGGTGTGCTACATTTTCTTCTTACACCCCTGTCCGTAAATACTTGTCTGTCCTCTTCCTCCTTCAACCGTACCAGTGCCTTTGCATATGGAACCCCTGTTTTTACTCCAGGTTCGCTAACAAGCACCAATTTGTCCTCAGCTTAACTTTATAGGAACGTCACTCCGTGGGAAAATCGTAGTAACGACCACAATTGAACATTCATCAACACAATCCAATTTTGTTTTCCTTAGCTACCATAAGCGTTTGAGAAATCGTTTGAAGGTTAATATGAGGATTAATATAACTAAGAGGTTTTTTAAAAACATAATTGGGAAGGGAGGAAAGGCCATGCATTTTTTTAATGATAAACTTTAAGATTAGGTAAATAATAAACCACAGCTACAGTTTTTTTAGTGCCTGGTGTATAATTTTGATTGAAATAATGGATTAACTAGATTTACAGATTGTCTATTTACCCCTTTAAAAAAATTATTTTAAATGATTATACTCATTTTATGGAACTTATAAACTCACTAGTAGGTATATAACAAACCCGCGTCTTACTGCTACCCATCCAGGGAATCCGAATTTGATCACACCACTGAGGTAAGGATGAGTATGGTATAATTTCGAGGGAATACATCTGTATTCAAGTGTAGAGAAGATGGGTTACAATTTTTTTTTTAACTTGAGTACACCCAGCCAAGACTCGAACCCCAATCTTCCCGTAACCGACATTACAGTTTATTGCACCTTAAACCGTTCAACAAAATATTTAGGTCTTAATATTAATTGTATACTTACTAACAAATACATACTAATTTTTTTAAACTGTTAAAATATTATCATTTATAAAACTACCAACACATTAGTACGTGTTGTTTCCCTAATAATTATACGTACTTCAGTACGTTGCTAATATGATTCGTAGTGAAATTCTGATAGAAATGACAGTGACTGAAAACTACAAACGCTACAAAAAATACTGTAATATATCCACACGTCCAGTTATGGGATCTACAGCTGTCATTTCTGATATATATATTTTTTTTATCACAATGTCTTACTATCTGTTCGGGTTATACGCCTATGTACTAGCTACACAAATGATTTAGGAACTAAGAATGTTTAATTGAGAGGAAGTGCACCAATATTTGCGTGACAGTAGAGTGGAAAATCATTTAGGAAAAACCAACCCCAGTGCACCCAACTGGGATCGAACCCCAATCCCCCCGTATCCGACATGAGAAAAGTGCGTTTGACCACGTGGGCACCGAAGTGGGTCTGATAGATGATAATTAATCAATAGACCCCTATCTAAAAAATAATTTTAATAATACTGTAAAATGTTATTGATGTTGACAGCAAAAAATAGGGTTATGTTTGTATTCTATAAAATATTATACCTACTAAAATCCTACTATAGAAATAAGTTAGTGGACTAGCCAAGCGTGTATTTTGGGTAAATGAAACCTATTCCCGTCATTATTTCTCCTACACTGCGGTTACTGGTTTGGAACTGGGATGCATAGTCCAATGGTATCACTCTTATTTTAACAATAGCCATGTTTACAATGCTGAAACACATGGCTGAATGCTTTCATTGTGTACTTTTCAAAATATAAATTTCCTTTCATTCTTCGCAAATGTATTATACAAAAGGATCTATTCCCTTCCAAAATATCCTTGAAAGCTACCTATCAAATTATTTAGCTTTCCCATTTTGAAGTGTATTAATAATTGAAGTTTAACTCATGCAGTAATAATATAAAATAATGTTATACTAGTATTTCTATGAATGGTAGACCTTTGCCAAAGTTTTGCAGTTTTTATAGCAAAACTTTTTTTTTTTGCCAAAATAAATAAAATATTGCTTCTCTACAAGCATAGAGATTAATTTTCTTCACAAGGTGATATCAACAGTTGTTGAACATCTGTCATGAGCATAGTGGCACTATATGAGAAACTTTTCTAATTAAGATGAAAAGCTATCATTAAATTCTTGGACACTCTTGACAGATATTCAAGAATTATTGATATCACAATGTGAATAAAATTAATCTCTAGATTTTTACTGAAGCAATATTTGGTTTATTTTGACCAGAAAAATTCTGATATAAAAATAGCAAAAACACTGACATTTTCTCGCGTACCCACTTTGAGCGGCTAGGTTAATGTATTTTTTTGCTTGGTGTGGAATTCAGCGTTCAAATCCCGGCTGGGCGTGTTTAAGGGATTTATTTTCCTAAATTATTTCACATTTTTCCTTAAACAATGTGTGATTACTTCCTTTGTCATCACTAGTTCACTAAAGTAATTAACAGATATACATTTCAAACGAGTAGATAGGGATATGTGGTGGGAAAAAATAAGCGCTAAGCCACACTTGCTCAACTTAAAAGGTTGGAATGAGGAAGGTTATTTGGTCGTACCCGCATCATATCATGTAAATTAGCTCACACAGATTTAATTGCTAACTATATAAATTATTCAAATTTAAAAGTTTGTTTGTCGCTCATGAGCAGTGTGCAATATCTTCCGCGCGCAAAGGACTGACATTTTAAAATTAGTAGCCCCTGTGCATAAATATTGGCACCTCAAAGCTAGAATTTTAAATTTTTTATTAGATGTTTTTAAATGTATTAAAAACTTGGTCGGAAGAAATGAAATGAAGAGATCTTTTTTTCTGTTTATTTAAATCAACGCCATGCACTTCTACTAGTATCATAATAGACTTAAGCAGATATATAAAACAGATTTAATATTGTTCACATTATTCATCTCACATTTACACTAATGAGATTGGTTTGAAGAAGGTAGAATTTTAAGGAAATGTACCGACATATGTATGTAGGAGAACAGAAACCGTTTTTAAAAAAACCTTAGTACACTTATCCAGGTTTTGAAATTAGACCACCTAGTCACCGGCCAAATGAGATTACACATATTTGATCTCCGTACCCACCGATGCGTTTATCCAACTGTTTATATTAACAATAAATCCATTACCATTTTCTGGTATACATTAATAAATATTTCAAAAGAATACATAATAAAAAATTATTCATTCGTGGTTCCAGCAATATTTTTTTGTCATAAACCACTTTAATTATTTCCATGTGAGTATATTATAAAGGTTAGCAGCGCGTAGTTAATTTAATCATACTTGTAGAGAAAATATAAAAATGTGAGTTTTAAAGGTAATGTTAAGTCAAACACGTGGATGGTATATGTAAATTGATTAAAAGGGCATTGTTCTGAATATGAATAGGCCTTATATTATTGTTCATTCAGTTGGAGGGAAAATGTTTCGAATACATATGCTCAGTTTCAATTATCATTCATTATTGTTTTGTTCATCAAATTTAATTCCACTTTAAATATAACGTGTTTTATAAATTTGTCATATCTAAAAAAAAAGCTAGATGCAAAAATAAAATAAAACTCATAAAGGTATTTAAAAGAATAAATATTTTATTTTTTATTTTCTTAGCACCGTGTCTTACTACCCGTTTAGTTTATACGCTGATAAATCCTGTTATTTTAGATAATCTTTGTAGAAGTTTAAAAAATGTTAAAAATCAAATAATAGTAATGCACCGCTATTGTGACTTTTTACTAGTGTCCAAACGAAGGTCATTTTGTTGGCCGAAGCCGGGGCCAAACTTCGTTTTCTTTTTCATCTTCGGCTGAAGCCGAAGCCGAAGAAATCGCATATATATTGTGAAAAATCCCTATTTTTAAGTTTAATGCAATTTGTCGCATTTTAAATTTAAGATTGTGTTTATTTTATCAACAATAAAAAATGTGACCTGTTAATCAAATAAAGTAAAATACATTTCCGAAATTGTGATACAAAATAATATAAAGATAAAATAAAATTATGACAAAAATATCAATCACTTCTTCCTCTTAGGGCCAGTTTCATAGTTAAACTTAGCATGCCTAAAGTGCGAGTCGATACCAAATACAGGATGACATTTACCTAGACCAAAATGGAATGGGCCAGTTTCGCACATGAAACTGGCCCATTCCATTCAATTTCAGGTAGGTGACGTCTTGTATTTAGTATAGCGCCGCACTTGAGGCGTACTAAATCTGACTATGAAACTGGCCCTTAATATTTGTCTTTGAAAAAGTGACTAAATTATTCAGTCTCGTACAAAAAATTAATCGGTTATATTTTATGTATATTATAATTAATTACATTAGCCATGGTTTGAGGAGAAAGTTCTTAATAAATCTGATGGTAACACTAGACTATAGTAAACAGGACCATGTGTCGCGACTACTGACTAATCTACCGACCAGCACACGCAGTCCAACACGCAGTCCAACACGCAGTGACTTGTAAGTTGTCATTTGTCACGTGACCGCTCCCGCACCGCACCCACGAACGTGCATTAGGTAAGGTAATTTAAATGAACCTTCGGCTTCGGCGAAACCTTTGATCTAATTTTGGTCGAAGCTAATTATTTTGCCAAAGGTGCAATTTATGGCCGAAGGTGGACGAAGCCGAAAACCGAAGCTGAATGCTTGGTCGGACACTACTTGTTACGTTTCAGACCTTGTCCGCCTTTGTAATCAGAGTTATTAGGTTCAAATTCAGAGGTATCGGGCTTAATCCTTGGTGCTTCCAGAATTTTGATGTTTTTATTGTTTCTAATCAGTGAGATAATTTTAACTTACCGTCTGTTTTGTTGACAGCTTTGGGTGCAGAAGGAGTAGCAGTGCTTCCACCCCTCCACCAACACATGAAGAGGTTCAGTGGTCTATACACGGGTCCTTACTTCGACCCCACCACGACTACCAACATCACCACGCAACTAGGCACGCACGCTTATCTTCCTTGTAAAGTCAAGCAGTTGGGCAACAAATCGGTAAGTTTGTATTTTATGTGTTTACTAACTTATATCCTGAATTGTTCTTTAATAAAGAGGTCCATTTTTGTCAAAATGCTTAATGAACCATTCCTTACTGTTTAGTCGAATAAGAAATAATGAAGATGGCTGGTAAAATAAACTTCACGTAAATAATAACCAGCAAATGCAAATCACAGCATGTGAGTTTTACACTCATGTGAAAATACAGTGATGGACCCTATCTTGGTGGAGTAGCTACTGAATTTATATTTTACTCGTATGTTTACGTTAATCTTTAAAAGGAAATGATGTGATGCTTCCTTAAATTCAATCTCTTAGTACCATGTCCTTAAATAAATATATGTAAGTTTAGGAGAGCCGCAATAAACATCAAGATGTGTCAGTATCTAATACCTTTTAAAATACAGGCTATATTTAACTACGGGAAGTAATTATTTTGGAATTAAGCGTTTAGGGACAAAACTCCGGTCTTCCAAATTTAAGTCAGGCACATTATCTGTGTAACCAGACTCATTAACGACCGTGATCAAGCGTCGATACTTCATCAATCATGAAAATACGATTAAGCCTGAGCGAAAATTATAAAAAGTAAATTAAACTGGGATGTATGAAGAAGGATGAAAAATATATTTTATGCTACAACTAATCACTATCATTCAAATCCCAGTGATGAATGAAGTCATACTCCTCCCGTATACTCCATCTCTCTTTTCGTCCTTAAAGATCAAAACAAAATGATGAATGATAACGTATATAATCGCGAGTAGGTGCTCTGCATTACTCACTGGACATCAACAAACTGGAAGAACTGAAAACACGATCATAAATCATCGCCGGTTTGCGTTCGGAGATATTTGAAATAATTACAGCTGTCAGCCTCAAGGTGAGAGTGTAGGGAATGCGATTTAAGGGCAGTGTTTTTGGCAGTGTTGATGGCAAAACTTGTATTTGCAAAAATAAATTAAATATTGCTCAGTACAATAGCCCATGTCTTGGTGTGACTAACAGTCACAGCTGGATTTGAAGCTACGACAATATTTCCTACACGAACATTGATCTGCAAAAAAATGTGTTAGCACTGTACTTCTGACAGTCAATTAGTGTGTACTAATGTTGACTCTCATTGACTCTCGAAGTCCTGTGAATGTCAGTCGCACAAAGAGCATGGTGTTACTGAGAAAATTGGTTTAATTTTCTTACGGGTGATTCACATTTGTTGATATTGCCATGAGTAAGCGCATTAGATAACTTTTAAATGAAGAGAAACGTCATTATATTCCAGGACATCTTTGACAGATATTCAATTGTTGATATAAATCACCATTTGGAGAAAATTAAATTATGTTTCTACGGGATAAACCATCGTTGAGCTGTGTGGTGATTGCATAATTTTTTATTGATACTCACACCGATGATCACGTGGTTTAAGTCGTTAGACTTGCATTACACAAGGTCGCCATTGATCGTAATGATGGTGTTTGAAATCAAAACGAGTGAGCTTTCCACACTGGATTTATCCTTGTGTGTTTTTCCATCCTAGCTTCATGCTAATGTGAGTTCACGTGTTCGGAATTACCCTGCTAATACGATAATGCTTGGATAAAATCCTAATAATCTTTGTGTCAAACATTGCCATAGATTAGCTATAATAATGGAACAAAATTAGGAGTGTGGATTTAAAGGAACAAACCAACATCCACTGAGAGAAAGGACGGAAACCACAATATGTAAAAAAAAAAAGTTGACCCAGTTAGTAGATCAAATCCATACAACTCGAAACATTTCGAATCTCTATTTGCGGCCAACTGCGTCGGGAAAAATTAATTCAACTTGATTCCACCCACTTGTGGTCAATGGTCTGATACTCATTCTAGAAACAGAGTGGACTGTGATGACTGAATTGGGGATTCAAATCCTTGTCGGGTGTACTCAGGGTTTTTTCCCTCAATGGTTTTCCATCCCCACTAACGCAAACGTAGGTAACTTCTTCTGAGCTCAAACTTACACATTCATAATATTAAGACTAATAACCCGAATTTATAAAGAGAAGCGATCACAAAAAAAAGTCTTGATTTCGTTCCCTGGACTCATCTTTAAATAATCCTATAAAGATAGCTTAGTCAATAGTACTTTACTCCTTTTCGCTGGTCGCGTGTTCCATCAAATGCGAGTGCACCTCCTCTTAATTAAACCTTCATAATTCCTAACACATTAGTGTAATTAGTACATAGGTCGTATAAATTGAACAGGTAGTAAGACGCGGTGCTAAAAAAATAGTACATCTTCCTGCTAATTTGAAGGTCACTGGTTATATTCCTGCCATGGCCAAACATTGTGTTATTCGTTAAATGCGGGTATCCCCTTAAACAGTGATGACCTACCGGGTGGGGCTGGTGTTGTGTCTGGGCTAGGTTTAAGGTGGTTAGGCCGAGGAAAAGCTGCACGTGTTCCTAAATGTAGTCGTTGTTCAAGAAAGCTGGACGTTGACGTAGCGGCAATTAGGGATATTATCATGTTAGTGTTTCTTACGTTTCATTCGATGAGTTTAAAATATATAACATGGAAACAAAAATCAATTTTTTTAAACTAATTATAAGAAATGTCAAAAATAGTCAAAAACATATTTTTTTATCCTGAAATAACTTTTTGTAAAGGTGTATTTTTTTAAATCGTCCACAGCTTATGTTATTTGGTTTATTCACGTAAATGTTCACAGTAGGAATCGTCCTGCTAGGATGTATATTGAAAATGTCCGTGAATGCATAGGTTTATCTAGAATAGGAAACAAGGAAAAGGTAATTTTGAAATTCAAATCAATGCCAACCAGACGTAAGTAATAATGTGAGTGCGTTATTTGTACTCGTGAAAAGAAGATAGGAAATATTATCAGAAGATAAAAGAAAAGGTGAACTGCTAATTTTCTTCCCTCTCTTCTTTTTTATACAGGGTGTTTAAGTGTGGTAGTGCAAATATCTTTGAAATCACAAATTAGGCAACGTCATTAACATATTCCAACAAAGAGTTGCTGTCACATAGCAACAAGCATATCATAATCACGTAAATATTATACGATAGTAATAAAAACGAATAGTAACAATAATAATAATAATAACTAAAGATGTTCCTGAAAGAGTTCATTGAATCTAATGTAATGACGCTACCAACATCTTCCACTTTAATAATATTTAACTACTCTTCACTTTCAAAAATATTCGTAAGGCACAGCTAGCAGAAGATCTCTCATAATTATGTATTCCACTAAACATTTTTTTATAACTCTTGTAATTTATTTTAATTTAATTCATATGATGCAGAAAATGTTTTTGTTTAATTTATAATTATTTGTTTTCATCTTTTGAAATTAACATTAAAACCATGACTTTAGATTTTTTTTTAATGTTATTCTCACCAGTTTTCCCGGTCGCTCCATTTTCTTCCCCGTCTTTCCCGTTTTTATTCCGTACGAAAATTTTATTTGCGGTAAAATGGCAAGAAATACCGACATTTACATCGAAAGAAATATCTTAAGTCTAAAAAAACAAAAGACTATGCCTTTTGTTTCTCTTAATGAAGCTGGATTTGGCCGACGTTTCTTGAACCACGCCTTTATTTCTACTTTCCCCATTGACTTCCTTTTCTTTTATGAAGTAATTAATTCTTACAAATAAAGTGAGATTTTTAAAGCTATTTTGCAATTTGAGTAAGTAAAATGTATTAGTTTTTCTTGAAGTCCTGCACATGTAGAAATAAGTAAATATTCAAAGCACAGGAATCCTTTTAAATCCAACGAATATAATATAGACAGCTTGTCCTAAAATTCGCCCACTAAGGTTTTTTATTGACTATTCTGAGAAAATATATCAAAATTGGGTTTTTTAAAACATGTAATTCTAGAACGGTAAATATTTTCTCCTAGTAATTAGAGTTACCAGCAGAGTTTGTTTTGTTTACATCCGTTGCTTTAACCTTAAAGCCATGAATTCACTTCAGACAGGGTAGGATGGAAATTGTTTTAACAAATTATGGTTATTCATACACAATGACAATGTATGGTGAGTTTACTTGAGATTCGTCCTCATGATCTTAAGTTTTAATATTAGATAGTTCAAATTGGGAACAGCTCAAACGTACAGTAAGGGGTTGGTGGATAGAATGTAATATTGTTTTATCCTACCGCGTCTTATTACCCATTCGGGCTATTGCGATGTAATTGCATTAATGGAGTATGGACATGAAATATATAATATATGAAAATTTACCTAAATTCTCGTCGAAGTGGGTATAGAACATTTAGTAAAAACAATTTTCAGTAAACCTGGTCTTGATTTGAACCTCTATCTTTGGTCGTCGACAAACCAGGTGCGGAGTTGACGCCTTAGCCTGTATGAACACCAGTGAGGGCAATCTATCCTAATACGCTAACGAACTTCCGCAACACAAACAATCCTACCTAGCCATATAGAGTTATAAATCAATATCAAATTGTAAATTCATCTCTCTCTAAATTAAGTTACACCTAAATTTAGTCAATTAGGAAAAAAAAAATGATACGGCGCACCGCACAGACTTTCTCTCTTTTTCTATGAACTCCTAAGATTTCTGAACGGAATAATGTACATTGTATCATCACCACTCCACATAAGAACACGCATACAATAATATACAATGATATAGAATCAATGAGAAAAGAGGCGCATCTTTGTCCACCTAAGAACATTAAAATTTTATAAGGTGTTGCAGATCTTTAAGTCATCGCATTGATATTTAATTATTCATTTATACATTTTGACCAATAAAAAATGTAAATATTGACTATTGAGTCTAAAATGGAGATAGATCATTGCTGTGCAAACATTTCTCCTAAGAGCTTTAAGGAAAAATAACATACTTTTTTTAGATACTTATATTTAATTACTCTATGGCATTGGAGAATTATTGCGTTAAGACTTAAGTAGTATATTAAGAATTAATAGCCAGAGCTATTATTTATGCTTATTAGTGGGGATTACTCCACCTAGATATCATATTCTGAAAATTGAAAAATGACACCTGGACACGGGAAGTAGTATATGTTTACAACTAAAGCTCACAAAATTGTATTAATATATTTGCAAATATCTCAGAAACTATTGCTTTTATAAAAATATATGTCAAATAAAAGTTTTTTATTTCTAATAGTCCTACAATTTTGCAATGATAAGTTGTTTAGTTTCTCAAATAGTTGTGGAGATACGGAAATTAACGCTTCTGTAAAATACCCTAAAAATCATTTTCTTAGGAAAATGAAAATAGCCAGTTTATTTATAATCTTAATCAACGCCTAGATACGAATTTTAATCAAAATCGTTTGAGCAGATTTTGAGAAAACCAAATTTTTCTCTTTTCGCCCTTCAGTAAACTACCCTTAATTTTAAGTTTTTATAGACACACAGACAGACGGCATTGCAAAGACTATTTTTTAGGGTTCGGGGGTCATGAGACGTCGACATCCATCAACATTTCAGGTTAGTTTTTTTTTTACGGTCGCAATACTTAAACTTTAATGTCCAAAAAGTTAAAAAAAATGCATATAATTGCGTATAGATTGAAAGTTATTGATTTTATAAAAATATGTTTCGGATAAAATATTTGTATTATAAATATATATACATATTTGTAATGCTAAGTAATTTCATATCTCAAATAGTTTCGGAGCTATTATAAAAAAATGTTAATTTACGCATCAGACCGGAGCCCTTAAAGCCATTTTGCCGATATATTGAGAGTAGCCATTTTGTTTGTAATATTTATTAACGTTCATAAATGAAATTTAATCAAAATCGTTAGAGCCGATTTTGATAAAATCGACTTTTTCTCTTTTTTCCCTTCAGTAAACTACCCTTAATTTTATGGGTAGATATCCAATTCCAAAAAACCCTCGGGGCAACCCTATGAAAACCATAGATATCAAGTTTCAGCTCAATCGGTAAAATAGTTTAGGCTCTAGTTGGAGGTACAGATAGACAGACAGACAGACGGAAATTCAAAAACCACTTTTTCGGATTCAGGGAGTCATGAAACGTCAAAAATTCATCAAAATCTCGAGTTCGATTTTTTTGACGATCACCATACTTTCTCTACCTGTAAGATAGAGAGAAAGTAATAAAAACACAGCGTATGTTTTTTGGTGGATGGAAGTTAGAATTTAACAAATTTAGCACAAAAACGTAAACAAACAATTTAATCGAAATAAAACCATTATTCTAAACAAAAATTGTTGGTGTCGTTATTTCAAACCAACTCTAGTTCCAACTTAATTTAACGAGTTTAAAACATTTCCTACTCACAAGATAACACACAAAAACTTCGTTATTTCCATATCTCTCATTACTTTTCTAAAAATAGAAATCTCATTATAGCGTCGTTTAACGTGTTTACTTTAGTAGGAACACGTGTTCGAGTCTCTTCTATGTATCCGCGTGTGTACCATGCTAGATCGATATTTACTCAAACCATCCCGGAGACGATTAGTTATTACATGTTTTCATTCCATACCTTCTAATTGAGACAGGAAGGGTTGATGAAAGAGTAAATTTACCCAGGCTGAGCTTAAATAAATCGGCTTTCATCAACGTTTTCTGGGGATGAGTTAATCGAACATTCCTTTTAGTTGCACGGGCTAAATTCCCTCAGGATATTAATCTAGATTGTTTTAATCAACAGACTTAATACACAAACCTTTTTTATTAATTGCCTTAAAATATGTGAATAGCGTTTACTTACTTACTTTATAGCACTAGGAATTTTAATGTTAATTGCAGCAATTACAAATTATGCCACCTAACCCTCTCTTTTATTAATTATATCCAGTCCACCTTATTATACCTTATCTCTTTCAGGTCCATTCTAATGTTATCCTCCCATCTATGTCTAGGTCTTTCCAATAGTCTCTTCCATTGGGATTGCCATTCAGTATCCTGAACAAGGTTCTAGAATCTCCCAGTCGCGCTGCATGTCCTGTCAACATTAATTTAATCCAAATAATGTCCTGTGATGAGTACAAGGTATGTAACTCATTATGTAACCTTCTCCACTCCCAAGTATCTTCATCCATTTTCAAACCAAATATCTTCCAATCATCTTGTTTTAGATCACCTAAATTTGTTTTTATCACTTAAAGTAAGATACCACGTTTCATACCCATAGAGAACAACCGGTAAAATAATTGTTTTGTATCATCCGAGTTTTACATTTCTTCAAAGCAGAACAACTTACTGACCGAGTAATATCATATATTTCCCGACTGTATTTTTTTTCCTAATTTCCAATAAGCTTTAAGTTTATTTAGACCCGCTTCAGTGGCCGCATAGTCTAAGGCGGTACTCTCAGTAGAGAAGACTGTCGACGGGGAGAAAGAGGCTCGAAACTCTGTCGGGTGTGCCGAGTGTGGTTTTCCAAAATGGTTTTCCACTCCACCTCCACGCAGATGAAGGTACATTTCCTATAAAGAAGACCTTCATAATCCCTAAAACCATTAGTTTAATCAGCACATAAGCGTAAAACCCGAACGGGTAGTAAGGCGTGGTACTAAAAATAAGTTTATTAAAATTCCATAACTGATTGATTGAGAAAACAATCAAGATAAATTATCCATATTTTTAAGGAAAATTTTAACGTGAATACACTGATCAAAATATGTTTTCTTGTAAATTTTGTATCTAGTTTTGTTTATTATTTATGATTACTAAACAAGCCTGCCTCTTTATTGTCTAGCCTTACTTTAACCTACTTTATTTTATCCTCCATACTTTATTGAGAAAATAATTATAGATGTGGTCTCAACCATGTTGTAATAATTCTATGTATTTTCTTTTCATAGTTTTTTTTCCTTTACGTGTTTTATCAAGTTTTATTACATAGCCTTACCTAATCGATATATCTTCCTTTTCATTTCATGAAATATTAGGTTAGAGCTATTCTCATATAGTCTATACAGGTTTATGTTCAACATTCTTTCAATAATTAAATACATAGTCGTTTTCATATGTTTGTAAATTCTAACATAATAATTTTAAGCAAGGATTTTTTGATTAAATATTTCGTGTTTGGTTATTCATAATCATTAAAAAAATTGGAATAATTTAATAAAATAATTTTAAATATTAGTATAAAAGTAAAAATAGTTAAATGGCTTTGTTTTCATATGGTGTACACTATAATTTGTTTTTTAAGGGTAAAAAAGTGTTAACTGTTGAAATAACTATGATTTAACATATATTAACTTAAACTTTTGTTGGCGTATGAACGAGGAAATAGGTTTTTTTTACAATATTTAACTTATTATATTATTTTCTTTAAATTCAAAAACAGTAGACTAAACTGCTGATGAATGGGAGATCAAGGCTGGGATCTCGTTTGGGTGTGCTGAGGGTGGTTTTCCTAAATGCTTTTCCACTCTCCCTCCACTCAATTTCCGGTACACTTTCTCTGAATATAACCTTTCTAGTAAAAAACCATTAGCGTAATTGTTACGTAAGCGAATAACCAGAATCGGTAGTAAGAAACGGTGCTAAGATATTTTAAAATGTTGGAAAGATGGTTCGTGGACACGGGAAACGAACCCCGAGACCTTTGCCTTAGTCGCCAATGCCCTTATTACTGAGATATCGAGGATTAATAAAGTGACCTGGGTCCTTCATCTGCAGTAAATCATTTTATATAAATTTAACTGACAACCTCTAGTCTAATTCTCATAATTACTGGCTACAAACCAGAAGTCCTTGGTTCAATCCCTGGCGCTTCTAGATTGTTCTGTGAAGTAGTGGGTCTGAAACAGGGTCATACTCGGCCTCTTGAGGACATTTGTAGATCTACTTGAACAAAATGTATCGGCCCTGGTCTAGAAAACCAAGATTAACGGTGCGTTGTGCTGACCACATGATACCTTCTATCCGAAAATGTTGGCACTATCTTCGCCTACATGCTGTGGCCACTCTGTTTATATAGCTTTCTTGCTGGCTGACGCCATGACATATTATTATTATATAAATATTTAAATACATCTACACAGTTATTATTTTTTTGCACCAAGTCTTACACTACATCCACGCTATCCACATATTTATTCTAATTATGTAGCGTTAGTAAGCGTAGCGTTTAGATTAAATGTACATGCATTTGAACTGAGGGAGGATGGAATATTATCTAGGAGAAACCACGTTAGTGTAACTGGCAGGGATTTGAACCTTTACTTCTGTCACACATATCGATGAGACATTTTGGTCCAAATATTTACTGGCTTGTATGTACACACTATATTATTTTTTAAAATGTAAAATATATAGCATGTTACAACATGTATAAACCCTTATTTTTATAGGAAGCCCACTCTCGAACACCAACATAGATTGAAAGTCACTAAAGGTTGACATTCTAGAAATGTCTCATTTGATTTATTAATTATAATATGTATCTAAAATGTTATCAAAAGCCTCCAATAATACTTTATTATGAATTAAAGTATAATATCTCTTTACGTAGTTAAACGGGTTAAGATTGTAAGTACAACTTTAATTTATTTTCCCCTTCATTATGGCAACATGAATTTCTAGTTTTCAAATAACGGGATTCCTATAAAATTCATTCTGTACAAACTAAATAAAATGTGTAATACAGCGCATTTAATATAAACCTCAAAGGCAAGCGCTGGTGATTAATTATAGTCTAAAGATACCGGTAGTTTAATTTCGGGTTTGTTGAATGCAATCGTCAATAAAAGAGGGATTCAAATGGCTAAGCTAAAGGTTCCTTTATAACACAAAGTAACTTTGTGAACAACTCATTTCTCGCGTAGAACTGTTGTTCAAATGCAGCAGTTGCATGATTCCGGAACATCTCTTGCCAAGGTAGTGAATGTGGAGGCTGCTAGAATCTCGTGTCAGTCCACGAAGTAAAATCTGGAAACAACTATTTGTAACCATCAGCATTCTGCGCCAAATGGTTGATTGCCATAATATTCCCCGAGTCCAAAGCCGTATCTAGGGGGGGTTTGGGGGTTCAAACCCCACACGAAAATATATGGCTTTATTTATTGTTCAAAAATATCAAAATTAAGATACAAGTACAAATTAGGGGCTGTGTTACCATAAAAAGCATTCAGAGAGCTTCAAGAGGTGTTTAACATTAAGAATTTGTCCTAGCCTCTGGCAGTTAGGGGGCTATGTTTCCATGAAAAACACTTCATATAGCTTCTAGAACTGTTTATCATTTATAATTTTTTCTAACTTCCGGCAATAGGGGGATGTGCCCACCCAACCACCCTCCTGAAATTATTGGCTGGCTACGGCCTTGTCTGATTCTATGTCCATACGAAGTAGTTTGTCGATTTAAATACCATCGTATTACCTATTCTAAAGGTAAGAATAAGCAACTTTTGAAATAATTTAATCCAAATCATTTTAAATATTTTGGGTTATTTTTTTTGTGTGTGTTAATGTTTCTCGTCTTACTTCTATCATTCCGGATACCCACGTAAATATTCTAATGAGATAGGGATGAGGAAGGTAAAATTTTACACAACTGAAGACACATTTAATAACACAAAATAGAAAACCATTTGTGAAAAACTGTCATCAGTAGACCTGACAGACCATTTTAAAACCGAACTTCCGTCACCCACAAACCAAATTGACGCCTAATATTCTTGATTATCGGTTTCGGATCAGATCCGAAATTGTTGCAGTTGTTTTACGGGAGTATCTAAAGTTTAAAGTAATATAATGATATATATATATATATATGTTTTTCTACCTCAACTCTGCCCCATCACCATCTTCACTACCTTCATCAAGATATATACATATATAGTAAATATGACAATGTGATATATATTATAGGATGGTGGAACTTAGAGGAAATAAACCCACATTTGTAATGAAGGGAAGTGGAAAATAATTTAGGCAAAACTACCAGCCAAATTTTGGATTTACGTTTAAGTTTAATGTCTCTGCAAACTGGGATTATAAACATTTAACATCAAATGCAAAAACCGAAATTAATTAGTGAATTATAACATAAATGAGGAGTTGTTTTATATTGTATTCGACCTTATACAAGCGAGATAGCAAGATAAATATGCAGCAAGTTTCACACTATACAATTATTTATTTACTATTACTGCTTGGAGCAACTACTATAGTTTATGTTTTAATACTACTTTCAGTGTTAAACAATACAATCGATAACATAAAATGCTGTTAATATTTTTTATTAACCAGTAAATGAAAATTTTATTTTAACTTACTTTAAAAAAAATATACTGATTTCATCATTTAGAGCCCATTTCTATTTCATTAAGTTTGCCACCAAAAATTCTGGTATTCGAAAGCGTGCCATACGTGACTTCTAACAAATTAGAGCAACATGACCAAATGTGTTTTGATTTTACCCTAAAATATAAATTACTTATTGGGAGCCTGGTTCTGTATTTCTATCGGAGCAATTTTCAAGCCACCTGCTTAATTTTTTTTTTAACTGAATAGATATGAGTTTACATTTTAATTGAATAGTAAGTTATAACTAAGTTTTCGTAAACGTAATATAGTAAATAGCTTTGTAGTTATTTTCTTGAAATCGTTATGACCTGGGATTCTAGACCTTACAAATAAGATAGAAATTCATTTCATTCTTCCAGAACACATCTAACTCCATGAACTCTACTCTCTTGTTGAGAGGAAGAGTTTCTACACGAAAAGTAGATTAGTTTAGGTGCCTAAATCGGGCAGGGATAGATCAAAAGTTTCTTAATCTCGTTGTTGACCTCTCAACCCTCTTAGTGAAGGGGATGAACCGGATGGTATTAGGGCAGCCCAGAAGAGTAATTGGTCTCTCTGACCACTAGGCCAAAGAGACGTACAGGGCCCCTAGATTTGTCAATGTCTTTACAAGTCGCTGCAAGCAGGATTTCACTAGCGTGTCTTATGCCTAAAGTTCACATTTAACCACTAGGCCAAAGGGAAACATAGCCTTAGAGCCTTTTACCTGTAGTTGCCCTTTAGCCATTTTGTCAAAAGTACGCAGGGGTGGATTGATATTTGACCTTTAATAACGGGAATTTCAGGTTCTCAGTAACCCTACTTGGACTGTAATATGCCTAAACGACATATAGGATAGTTCTGAGGCCTTTTTTTTTACACCTGACCTCTAACCCTTTGGTAGGAAGCAAGGTCAACATAAATATCAAGACATTAGAACATTACACATCTCAAAAAGAGATGTCAGATCTTTATTTTTTGTCTCGGAACATTATATTGTTTACCTTTAACACACTTGTGATAAAAACTTTTAAATAAAATTTAAGAGACACGCACCGGTTGCCGTATTCTCTAACGCATTACTTTCGTGTGAGACCGGATTTCCGGTGACGAGGAGATCAGGATTTGCATCCCGGTCAAGTGTACCAAGGATGATTTTTCCTAATGTGTTTCTCCTAGTCTACAAGCAAATTTGGATACACTAATTCTAAATTATATCTTCCTCATTCCTTTTTGGTTTTGCACCCGGTCTTTTACCTATTCATGTTATACGCTAATGTACTAATTATTCTAATGTGCTAGAGATGAGGAGGGTGTAATTTATAGGAACTGTACCCACATTTGCGTATAGGGAGAATGGAAAACCAATTAGGAAAAACCACCCTCAGTACACCCGATCGGGATTCGAGCGCCGATTTCTCGGGAAACGGCAGTCTATAGTCTATTGTGAGAGTGATGCCTCAGACCATGCAGCCACAAAAGCAGGTGTCATTCATATTAAATTAGCGTAATTAATCCATACGTATAACCAAAACGAGCACGAAGACTTGAGGACAAAAATTCTTAGGCTTGTTTCATACTAATACAGCTATTTTCTATTGAAGAATTCGTTGTGAAACAACTTTTGAGCTAAGAAACAACTGAACCATTTGTAACAATTATTAGTATACAAACATGACAGAGAGTAACAATACAATCATAATATCCAACATTTCTATAATACGGTAATGAATTAAATATTTTTTATTGTATTGCTCATGATCCATGGTACGAGTTTTATATAGATATATATATAGAAAGATATATAGAGATATATATAGAAAGATATATAGAGATATATAGAGAAAGATATATAGAGATATAGAGAGAGAGATATATAGAGAGAGATATAGAGAGAGAGATATATAGAGAGAGATATATAGAGAGAGATATAGAGAAAGAGATATATAGAGAGAGATATATAGAGAGAGATATAGAGAAAGAATATAGAGAGAGATATATAGAGAGAGATATAGAGAAAGAGATATAGAGAGAGATATATAGAGAGATATAGAGAGATAAATAGAGATTAGAGAGAGATATATAGAGATATATATAGAGAGACATAGAGAAAGCTATAGATATATATAGTAGAGATATATATATAGAGAGAGATATATATAGAGATATATATAGAGAAAGAGATAGAGGATAGAGAGATAGAGAGATATATAATTAGAGATAGAGAGATAGATAGACCTCTTTAACGCTTAGACTGACTGTACAAATCTTATGTAATGAATAATACATAATTTAATCTCCGTTAAAGTGGCTTACAACAGAAGGACAGCTCTCGTGTGTGTTTTAGACTTAAAGTACAAGGAAGATGTCTAGCTGAAGAGAGTCGTGTGACAATGTGGAGGGGGACAGGCGTGTACAAAATTGGACTCTAGTAGAATTTTGACGTGATTAGTGAAGCGTTAACACTCTCATGCAGGAGGTCTTTCCATCGTACATATATTCTACTTTCAATGTTATGTTGTATTTTTAACTTACAAGGACATTACACCATCTTTTTGAAGTGAATTTTATGTTTTTACCTCTTGATAATATGTGTGTTTTGCTATCACACATCCACATACCCAGATTTTTATCCCTGGTGTTATGTGGGATCAAAAATGAAGATAGTCATAGAACATGTTTTAAAATGAATTTAAGAAAAAAATGACAATCGGGACTGATCATCTTCCTCTGGATAACATCATGTGTCATACCTAGAGATAGGGTAAAATAGCATTAATTTTCAGGTTTTTTTTGCAGTAATTATTGGAAATTTAGCGTTTTGTGGCATAATTTAACATTTTGTAGCAAAATAGGTAAAAATGTCTTTATTCAATGTTTTTAGGGCCTATACAAAGGATTTATGATAAAAGCAAAGACTAACGGAATGTGGCGATTAGCCGGATGGGCTGTGGAAGGCACAGGATGCAAGTAAAACCCGAGCTGAAGCACACAGACGAGTGAAACTCAATGATTTTTTAATCACTTATTTCCGCTGAAAAACATCGTTTTATAGAAATTCTCAGCATTTTATTTAAATGCACATCATTTTCAGGGAATTCGCGTCTATTTCGCTAAATAGAATAATTTAGCTAAAATATTCTCAAAATCACGTTTTTCGCGTTAATTCGCGAAATAAAAATCGCTTTAAACACTTTCAAATGCCATGAAACGCAAAGAAAACTTATAAATACCCTATTTTCGACCCTTTTTTTTTCTTTTCGCGTTTTTCGCAAAAGCGAATTTACCCTATCTCTAGTCATACATGATACATCCGTTATTTATTTTTAATAATTATTGTTTAACCCGCTTAGGTGGCCGCATGGTCTAAGGTGTCACTCTCGCCATAAACTAGATTGCCGATGACAAGGAAAATAAGGGTTCAAATCCCGGTCCGGTGTAGTGAGTGATTTTTCCTAAACTTTTTCACTCTTCTTTTACGCAAATGCAGTTTAACTTTCTCGAATTTCAACCTTCCTCATCCTTAACTCACTAGCGTAATTTGGCACATATGCATATAACCTGAACAGGTAGGATGATGAGGTGATAATAAAGAATTATTGTTTATGTACACTGTGTTTTACCAACAGTTACCCGCTTCGTTGACTGCGTGGTCAAACGCGCTACTCTCTCAGGAGACTGGACTGCCGATTGGGGAGAGATCAAGGTTCTAATCTTTGTTGATTGAACCGAGGGTGGTTTTTGCAAAATTGTTTTCCATTCTGCCTCCCCGCAGATGCGGGTGTACTACCTATAAATATAATCTCTCCAATCCCTAAGCCCATTTGCGTAATTAGTACATCAGCGTATAACCCTAACGGGTAGTATGACGTGGTTCTAAAAAAAAATAACTGTTTACGTTTTTTGAGGGGGGAAATTTGTCATATTTAAATAACTACTTTTTAGCACCATTTCTATTCCACATTAATGTAGAATAATATTTCTGGGCTCGTTATTTGTGAACATGTGTGTCCCTTTTAACCAGGGAGTCGAACTGAAATGTTTATCGGTTAAAATTCTTGTTCCGGTTCTTCCAGTAATTATTTTAAGGTTCCGTTTATAGAAAAATAAAATAAAAAGGTTTGGGTGGTTTTCAGTTCTTAAATTAGGTTACGATTCTAGTTCTTGAGTTCTTATTTTTATTTAATATTTATACTACCATTATAAAATTCGTAAATATAGAAATTCGTAGTAATAATAATAACCTATAGTAAATAATTTAAAGTTATCTATAATATAACAACAAATACGGAGAAAATACAATCGACTTTGACAAAATAAAAATAGAGAATTTAAAAATAAGATCAAGTTTAAGAAAGAAGGGCGTACCGTTAAGTTTTAAAAATAATTTAAGAACCAATTAGAAACTTAATGCACCTAGATGTATATAAATTCCTGTTCTGGTTCTTACGCAATCTATTTCAAGAATTCCTGGCATGATTTTATTTTTATACATGTATCTTGTTAGTATTGGCTTGTTTAAGGAGATTGAGCAACATTTCTAACAGTTGGCCACAGCTTCTCTGCCTGTGATAGAGATTTTGCATTTATTGAAAAGAAAAAGAAAAAGCATTCTTATAGAACATATCGAAGAGGTAATTGAAAAGGCTAGAATAGTTCAGCCTTTTCGGGTTCTCAGAATGTTTGAAGATTCCTTTTTGGGTTTTGAAAAGGCATCCAAGCACTGTTTAAATACAACAAAATTACAAATTTCTAAGGCAGTGTGGGTTGAAGGTATCTAGACAATATCCTGGTAAAGTAATGATGAAGCAAACTTTCGGTGATATTAAAGAATGGAGTCAAGTAAATATTTTGAAAAAAGGGAAAATAATGGCAGACATTGAGTCATATGTTCTTCATGGACCGAAGAGAGAAAGAGGAATTTCGGCAGAGAAAAAAAAGAGTTATGAAGAAGATGATGTAGTACATTGATGAAGAATTCCATGCATTTTCACAATGACATTATTCAGAAATAATTATTAATATTGTGATATGTGTTGTTTGTTTACTAGTAATTTTGAATACTGGTATTTGTGCTGTTGTGTTCAGTAGCTACTATTATTTCTTGTTTTTTTGTTGTTTTCATTACCTACCAATGTTCTTATTTCAAATGTAATTGTGTTCGTACCAATATAGCTAAATTATTAATAATTCATAAGGTGTATATTTACCAAACCCTTTTGATAAATAAATTTAATGGACTTACACCATTTGACGTACCATATACTATGATCATAAGCTTTTTTTTCACATGATGATTACCATTATTTTAGTGTAAGATGAAGTAAGAACTTTTAGTTATTACTATTATAAAAGCTTTTCTCCAAAATAAAAGATGCAGTAAAATACTAACTTTAGGGATTTTTTTGTTTTTCCTCAAAAATAAAAGGTTTTATTTGATTATCTCAAAATGAGATTTTTGGCACTTACACCCTTATGACTTTCCGCTCTACATTTATATATCTTCTTCATTTTAATAGCAATTGTAAATATTTTCGGAACAATACGGTCAACTTTTTACAGAAGGTACTATTTCATTATGAGTTAAGCCTGGTTCGATTTGGTAGGCATATTTTCTTCACGCGTTGGTTACAACTGCTTACTTTTCTCTCCCACTTACGTCAGCGTTTTCTATCTCAAATTAGTCCAATTTCCTGACTTTTGGAGTCGGTATAATTTGTGATAAGTCCAAACGATTGATCGTTTCGATCGTTACAGTAGAACTTGACATTGTCAACTTGACTAAGCAAAGCTGTCTTGCCCAAGTCTTAGCTGAATATTTATGTTAGTATGATACTTATTTTTTATTTAAAAACTCTAGATTGGTATTCAACATAACACATTTAATGAATATGCACTTGTAAAATGAGCTTGTTTTTAGCTCATTACCGCCTCGGTGGCGTAGTTGACTAACGCGCTAGTCGTGTTGAGCTCGACCGCCAAGGACGGAGATCGAGGTTAGAATCTCGGTCGGGTGAACTGGGGGTGGTTTTTCCTAAATGGTTTTCACTCTCCTCCACGCAAATGCGGGTTCACTTCCTATAAATGCAACCCTCCTAATTCTAATCCACTAGCGTAATTAGTACTTAAGCGTATAACCCGAACGGGTAGTAAGACGCGGTGCTAAATATTATTTTAGCTCATTAAAAAACAATGTATTTGGATGTATAAATTTGTAATTTGTTCCTCTTATACAGCCTTAGTGTCGTTTATCATGATTTACAATATCAATATTATCAAATATAAATATGTAGTTTAAGGAGATTATCCTAAACATTTCTAGTTATAATATTTATAAAAATGATCAAAGAAAAAATACATTTAGTCTATATTTAAAAATCATCATCCTTCATAATTTAAGTAATTTTCAATATAAGTATTTCAAAATACTTATTAATATATCTTGACCAAAATAATTATACTATCTAACACTGAGCCATTATCTAAAAAATATATTGGAAAATCTTAAAAAGAAATCAAATGAAAAGAATAAATCACAATTATTATTTTAAGTACATTTATGTATCAAATAAAGATCAAATTCTTTTATTTTAAAATAAATGGTACGGCACACCGCACAGACTTTCTCTCTCTTTCTATAAACTCGTAAGATTTCTGAACGGAATAATGTACATTGTATCATCACCACTCCACATAAGAACACGCATAAAATAATATACAATGATATAGAATCAATGAGAAAAGAGGCGCATCTTTGTCCACCTAAGAACATTTCAAACAGTTTAATGTCTTCCACAAGGGTCAACACTTCGTATTAAAATTTCGATTTCTGGTTAAAATTTTAACATTTTAAAAGATGTTGCAGATCTTCAAGTCATCGCATTGAAATTTAATTATTCATTTATACATTTTGACCAATAAAAAATGTAAATATTGACTATTGAGTCTAAAATGGAGATAGATCATTGCTATGCAAACATTTCTCCTAAGAGATTTAAGGAAAAATAACAAACTTTTTTTAGATACTTATATTTAATTACTCTATGGCATTGGAGTATTATTGCGTTAAGACTTAAGTAGTATATGTTTACAACTTAAGCTCACAAAATTGTATTAATATATTTGCAAATATCTCAGAAACTGCTGTTTTTATAAAAATATATGTCAAATAAAAGTTTTTTATTTCTAATAGTCCTACAATTTTGCAATGATAAGTTGTTTAGTTTCTCCAATAGTTGTGGAGATACGGAAATTAACGCTTCTGTAATGTACCCTAAAAATCATTTTCATAGGAAAATGAAAATAGCCAGTTTATTTATAATCTTAATCAACGCCTAGATACGAATTTTAATCAAAATCGTTTAAGCAGATTTTGAGAAAACCAAATTTTTCTCTTTTCGTCCTTCAGTAAACTACCCTTAATTTTAAGTTTTTATAGACACACAGACAGACGGCATTGCAAAGACTATTTTTTAGGGTTCGGGGGGTCATGAGACGTCGACATCCATCAACATTTCAGGTTAGTTTTTTTTTTACGGTCGCAATACTTAAACTTTAATGTCCAAAAAGTTAAAAAAAATTCATATAATTGCGTATATATTGAAAGTTATTGATTTTATAAAAATATGTTTCGGATAAAATATCTGTATTATAAATATATATACATATTTTTAATGCTAAGTAATTTCATATCTCAAATAGTTTCGGAGCTATTTAAAAAAATGTTAATTTACGCATCAGACCGGAGCCCTTAAAGCCATTTTGCCGAAAAATTTAGGGTAGCCATTTTGTTTGGAATATTAATTAATGTTTATAATTGAAATTTAATCAAAATCGTTAGAGCCGATTTTGAGAAAATCGACTTTTTCTCTTTTTGCCATTCAGTAAACTACCCTTAATTTTAAGTTTTAATAGACACACAGACAGACGGCATTGCAAAGACTATTTTTAAGGGTTCGGGGGGTCATGAGACGTCGACATCCATCAACATTTCAGGTTAGTTTTTCTTACGGTCGCAATACTTAAGCTTTAATGCCCAAAAAGTTAAAAATATATATATAATTGCGTATATATTGAAAGTTATTGATTTTATAAAAATATATTTCGAATAAAATATTTGTATTATAAATATATATACATATTTGTAATGCTAAGTAATTTCATATCTCAAATAGTTTCGGAGCTATTATAAAAAATGTTAATTTACGCATCAGACCGGAGCCCTTAAAACGATTTTGCCGAAATATTGATAGTAGCCATTTTGTTTGGAATATTTATTTATGTTCATAAATGAAATTTAATCAAAATCGTTAGAGCCGATTTTGAGAAAATCGACTTTTTCTCTTTTTTCCCTTCAGTAAACTACCCTTAATTTTAGGGGTAGATATCCAATTCCAAAAACCCCTCGGGGCAACCCTATGAAATCCCTAGATATCAAGTTTCAGCTCAATAGGTAAAATAGTTTAGGCTCTAGTTGGAGGTACAGACAGACAGACAGACAGACAGACGGAAATTCAAAAACCACTTTTTCGGATTCAGGAAGTCATGAAACGTCAAAATTCATCAAAATCTCGAGTTCGAATTTTTTGACGATCACAATACTTTCTCTACCTGTAAGATAGAGAGAAAGTAAAAATGTGAATGTTATACTCGATGTTTCCAGCTAGAAATGTATTTCCTTGGTTACCTGGACATAATATATTATAGTCATAGTCTAAAATATGCACACTTTGATAATTGTTTAAAACATGGCGTCTGGTATACTCCAAAACACAACGTATGATATTGTCTAAAATATGACGTCTGATATCGTCCAAAACACAACGTATGATATTGTCTAAAATATGACGTCTGATATCGTCTAGAACACGAAATATGGTATCGTCTAAACTCAAAAACATGAAGTCTAAACCTTGACGTCTGGTAACATTTAAAACACAATGCCTGGTACTGTCTAAAGCACGGCGTCTAGCAATATCTATATTATTTAAGACAATGCCTGTTACCATCTAAAACACAACGTCTAGCAACATCTATATTCTACACAATGTCTGGTAATGTCTAAAACACTAGGTCTAGCAACATTTATGTGCTACAAAAGGCCTGATAGCGTCTAAAACACTAGGTCTAGCAACATTTATGTGCTACAAAAGGCCTGATAGCGTCTAAAACACTAGGTCTAGCAACATCTATATTCTACACAATGCCTGATAGCATATAAAACACGGCGTATGGTAACATCTAAAATACAGCATCTTATATCATTCAAAACATAATGTATTATATTGTCTAAGCCACGACATCTGGGATAATTATATAAACCAAGACGTTCCGATGCTCTAGCTCGCTGCTAAGGCACTCAAGATAATATTAATACAGCCCCAGGAAAGATGTCAGAGGAACTGTGTCGCGACCCACTTCCCCTGTGACCTCCTCTCTTGCCAGTGGTGGGTGGTTCAATCGAACACCTGTGTTCACCCTGTTCGGTGCAATATTCGTGAAATTATTGGCGAGTCCTCGCGGTGTGGATTTATTACGCGTCATAGCAGCAGCTGCTCCAATCGGCGCTTGTTCAAATAATTCGCGATATATCACCCCATCTGTCCCCCTTCACCCTTTCGACCCTTTGCATCCCTGGACAGAGCCTCTCATCCCGTGGAAGAGTCCTCCGAGCAAAATGTCCGTATGTCCAAAAGTTGGAATTATTTATGGAATAATTTTTGAAAAAAATTGTTGGTGGAGTAAAAATTATTATGGTAATGTTAGACTGAAGATGAACCAAGATGTAGGAAGCACTTTGTAATTTTAAAATTTAAATTGAAGTATCGCCCTCAGATATTAATCATAATTTGATTACTAGCATAATTAATACCCGTTTAATCCAGTTCTAGTCGTTCATTGTGTCCCATTGGTGTTTGTTGGACAATGATTGCAAATGGGAATCATTTTGTAGTAACCCTCAAACATTTCCATTAAAAAAACTAGTATATCAAGTATTTCCTTCAATGAAAGTGTGAAACTTTTCCTCAATTTGAATAGTTCATTATAAACAACTTTATTTTTAATCTTTTTTATTTTTGGGGGGGCACCGATGTTAATTACTAGCCACCAATTATTCCTGCCCTCTTATTGGTTGGAGGCTATGTGCCAGTAAAATTTCAGCTTTCTAGGCTTTCTGGTCCTCGAGATTATTTTCTACTCTAGTTTTTTTGGAATCCTCCCCCAAGTTTGGGGCCCTCCCATTGGAATGTTTGATTGCCATGTATTCCTACAACATTTTTGGTTTGAGGCTACTTTCATGCAAAATTTCAGTCTCCTAGATCCTCTGGGTTTTGAAATTTTTTCATCTGGCAGAGGAGCTGATAATTATTATAGTGGAGATATCAATATTTAAACACATTCAGAAGAATTCATGTATTATAACAATTAAATTAATGTAGTGTCATTTAATATAATAATGCAAATTGGGATGAAATTATATGAGACTATACAGAATATTTTTCCAAACAGCTTTAGTTCATATTATACTAAATTAATTAAATGTATTACCTTATTTAAAAGTTGTATTCAACATATGACTGTTAACCACACATTAATTACCAAGATTTTTAATAATAGAATGTAATATATACCTACACCTCTAAGAGAATATTAATTTTGACAACAATAAGTTTATTTAGATACCCCATATATAAACTAATTAAAAACTACATTAAAATATTAGCTATCGTGCTTACGATTTAATTAAATTTATTGAATTGTGGTAAACCTCTATTCCGGATGTTTTAAACCTGTTGGTTTTAATAACATATTATATGGCTGGAACATTACAACGTTGGTATATCAACATTTAATAACTTTAGGTCTGACCCCTGTAGACCATAAGTGCTGTTCCTCCCATATAGTTATGAGCATTTGTCTGTAAGTATTCAGACTACAAATGAAATAACTGATCTCTTATTGTTAATTTCTAAGTATATGTTACATTTTTAAACACTGAAATGTATTTACCTTTACATACAGGCTGTACCGTAACATGTGGGATCCATTTCAGCGGTGGACAAGACAAAAAAAAACCTAAACAAGTGTATATAACATATGTCCCATCTGACCTTGTTTCACAGCTATAGTAATGTTTATACTCCAGTAATGTGGAGCTGTTTAGCATTATAGGAAGTGCTCAAATGGTCACCTTAAGTTTGAATTCAAGAATTGCAATTAAATTGAGTGTATTTTTGAAAGAGTGCTATATTCTTTAACAATATGATTGCAGGCTTGCATTCGGGCCGAAAGGGGCAATTTTGAGCATTTACTATAATGTTAATTAGCTCCATATTGGTGGCGTACAAACATGACTATAGCCTGGAAACAAGATAAAATGAAACAAGTGTTTATAAGACCTTTTAAAAATGTTTTTGTACCTCATGCCCACCGCTGAAGGGGGTACTACATACCAGGTAGACCTTGTATTGATAAATAGTTTTGATTGTATTTATTTGTTATAATAATATAAATATTATTGTATAAGCCATAGTTGGGTTTTATAACATTTTATGTATCTTAGTGTGCTAGTTTTACCTTTATAGTTAATTTTATTTTAATTTAAATACGCTGCAATATATTCCGTTTGCAATGTATGAGCTGGGCGTGTTTAAGGGCTTCAATAGATAGCGTAGGCTTGATTTCCATACATAGTGTAAAATGATTTAGTTAAGTTTTAATTGTTGGTATTCTTTGATCTTAATGGAATCTTTCAGTCATGGTAAAAAGAACAGAAGGGTTGGGCCTCATCATGGAAAACTTATCTATAGGTATTATCATGTATCAGTAATTTCTAGCTATGCTTAGTAAAATGTTTGTTGAATCTCAATTTCACTTCCAAATTGTCTTAATGATATTACAACCACCAAAAGTTAAAACTAGATATTAAATTTTTGATCAATTGTTCAAATGAATTCAATCAAATAATATTATATGATTGATCATAGAAAGTTTCCAAAATAATAAACGCATCAAGTTAAAAAGTGTAATTTATAATAACTATCTTTAGAGTTGAAATCTTGTACTCGTAATATACAAATTTATATAGAGCTTTATGTAGGTTTTAAAATATGAAACTAAGCATTTAATAGTACACAACTTTTTAGACTTATGTAAATATAATGTATAATGTAATGCTAAAGAATATGGAGGGGTTGACATTAAAAGGTAAATTCAGCTATTAGAATACGCAGGTGATTTAGCTTTGTTGGCCAATAGTAAAGAAGCTCTTACAAGAAATATAGAAATTTTACTATATGCTATTAGGAAATAGGTATTAGAAGTGAATGCTGAAAATACTAGCATATGATCACACAGAGAATACAGATTGGGGACGATCATTTAGAGATTACTGCATTCACAGGGTTAATGAATTTGAATATTTATGAACAATTTTAACTAGCAATAACCATATTTGATTGGGAATTGGGAAAATAATACAGTCGGGAAATGGATGATATTACTCAGTCAGTAAGTTATTGACATCTCGCCTCCTGTGAAGGAATGTAAAACTCCGAAAATACAAAACAATAATTTTACCGGATGTTTCTATGGGTGAAAACGTGGTCTCTTACCTTATTTGACAATACAAATTTAAGGTGATCATAAAACAAGCTGATTAGGAAGATGTTTGGTCCAAAAGGTATGAGGCTACTGAGAAGTGGAGGTCACATAGTTATGAGTTACATACCCTGTACTCATCACAATATATTGTTATGATGGTCAAGTATTGTATATTGCAGTGGACAGGACACGCAGAGCGAATGCGAGAATCTAGAACCGCTTTCAGGGCACTGACTGTTAAACTCAATGGGAATAGATCATTGGTATTGGGAAGACCTAGACGCAAATGGAAGGATAACATTAGAATTGACCTGAGAGAGGTAGTGTTTAGTGAGATGGACTGGATATAACCAGCTTAAGATAGGAATAGGTGGCTTACTTTAAGTATGGCAGTGAACTTTAGAGTTCCTAATGCCATATAGTAAGTAAATATATGATTTACATCATCTATTTCGATTTAAAAAAACAAACTTATTGTATTAAACATTTTAGCAGAGAAATAGTTATCCTAAGTTCATAAATGTCGTTTAATTTGTAGATGAATAGGCCTATATTTGAAAGGTATTATTTCTTGTGCGGTGCCTTTTTTCTGTACTAAATTAAGGACCGGCTACACGGAGCCGCACCGCACCGCATTTTCTAATGATTTTTATATTCTTTATAGACTGAGTTCTATTACAAATTAAGTTAGCTATTAATTAGGAAGAAAAGTTTTAAGTTATTTAATAATTAAGAAGAATGTTTGTTGTTCAATAAGTTGTTGTAATATAATATTGTTTATCTTGTACGTAATGTTGTAAACAATGACTACAACGTCACACGTGACACGGCTGTGAAAGAAATGCCTAATTTTACCATGAAAACAAAGTTCGGAAGCTCCCGAACATTTTATTTCCGGTGGTAGGTGGCTATACGGTCCGCACCACACTGCATTTTTCCGGTGGAATGCTGTCCATGTTTTTAAATGCAAGTGTCTACACGAGTCCGCACCGCACTACAAAAGTGCGGAGCAATGCTCTCTCGTCGATTCGTCCGCGCCGGTGCTGTGCGGTGTGGACTCGTGTAGCCACTTGTATTTAAAAACATGGACAGCACTCCACCGGAAAAATTCTGTGCGGTGCGGTGCGGTGCGGCTCCGTGTATCCACTTGTATATAAAAACATGGATAGCATTCTGCCAGAAAAATGCGGTGCGGTGCAATGCGACTCCGTGTATCCACTTGTATATAAAAACATGGATAGCATTCCACCGGAAAAATTCTGTGCGGTGCGGTGCGGTGCAGTGCGGTGCGGTGCGGTGCGGTGCGGTGCGGTGCGGTGCGGCTCCGTGTAGCCGGAGCTTCTAAGCCTCTCATATCATTGAAGCCGTAGAACCTATGATATCGATCGAAAATATCAGTATTTGTTTTTGAAATATGGGCCCTCTTTTACCTCTTTAACCTCCCTTCTCGTAAACATACACACCCCTATACCCCATTCCCAATTTTTTGCCTATTGAACGTTTCATATGTTTATTTAAAAACATATGCTCAGACAGTGATGTATGTGCTACACATGTATGGATGGTTTGAACAAATACGCCAAAATACAAATTGTAAATACACAGCAATTTTATGTTCCTGTAGCGTATATTTATTTTTTCTGAAGAAATAAACGTAACTATTTACTTTACTAACGACTTCATTCTTCTTTTATCCGCTTCGGTAACTACATGGTCTGATGTGTCACACTCACATTAGACTAGACTGGCGATGACGGGGAGATCAAGGTTCTAAACTTTGTTGGGTGTATTGAGGGTAGTATTTACAAAATGCGTTTCCACTCTCCCTCTACGCAAATGCGGGTATACTTCCTCAAAATATAGCCTTCTTTATTCTTAAAACCATTAGCGTAATCAATACATATATGTACACCCTGAAAGGGTGGTAAGATATAGTTTTGAAAAAACTTCATTCTTTATTTTTAAATTCACATTGGCTATGAACAAAATATCTTGACTTCAAGACATAAAACTAAATTGTGTTATATTGTTGTGTACAATATTAGATCTAGTACACTCTTTGTATAAAATGATTTATCAGTCACATAAATTTAAAATTAATAGTGTAGTACAGGTTGTTTTAATGTATTGCCAACGTTATAAACAAAATACTTCTTCCTAAAATCAATAGTTTTACTTTTGTTTAGCAATATATGTTCATATTAAAAATTATGATAAGGAACAGCAGGCAATATAAAAATTTGTATTCAGAGAGTAGCATTCAAAACATCTCTTTTTTACCACCACTAAAACCCCAGGAAATTTAAAATCAAATCTAATTTTATAAATTAAAATAAAGTTTATTAATTATAATGGTACCTTCTGGCAATATAGTAAGAAGTTAAAGATCCATTTAATGTAGGTTAGACTTATTATATTACGGGCGGATTGAACTTTTCCAAATTTTATGCTCCTGCTGAAGGTCTTTTCTTCGTGGAATAAATATCAATCTAATGTACTTTGACTTTATAGTGGCAGGAATCAAACCCCGGTCAGTTGTACTTAAGGTGATATTCCCTTAATGGTCTACCAAATTACCTCCACGCAAATGCGTGTACATTTTGTATAAATTAAAATATCTTCAACCATAGTTTATTAGCGATTCGTACAGCCGGTATGGATGGTGAAACATGGTGGCAAAATTTAATAATATATTATAAAGTCCTTACAAAGATAGTTCTATTCTGTTCCAAACTAAAATGTCGGTAGAAATTTTTGATTGGGTTTTCGAGCCGTTATTAAAATGTGTACGCCTCCTCTCCGCTTGAAATGAGAGAGGTTTGTAAATTCTCATCACCCGACGAGAAAAAGGAAATTGTCAGTATTTATTGCGGTGTATTCATAAAAACTAGTTTTAGAAATCAATCAATAGTTTGGCCACTTAAACAATAATTTAAGGGCGTTATCTACCTGTGGCGTCACGGAAGGTCCAGATAGGACTTCCCATGTAGGCCTAAACTAATATACGTTTTATTCAGTGGGTTTTTTGAGAGATAACGTTGAAACAAAAACCATCTTTTAAAAAATTCTAAAATTAGGCTTAAATTGTCACAAAATTATAATTTTTATCTTTAAGTAGATTTCTTTAAGTAATTTTTATAAATCGTCTACAATTTGGGCTATTTGGATTGATCAGGGAAATGGCTTGTAAGAATCTTCCTGCAGGACGAAGATTAAAAAAAAATTCCATGGAAGCAAATGGATATCTAGAACAGGATACCAGAAAAATATTAATTTAAAAAGCAAGTAAACGTTTTCAAGGTGAAAATAATATAGTGACTGTGTAAACTCGTCAGAAGAAGAGGGAAAATGTTATCAGCAGATAAACAAGAGGCCAAGCAGGGTTAACTGCTCATTTTCTTCACGTTTTTAAATTTAGTATATATGTTTCTAAGTGTGATAGTGCTTAGATTGCCTAGACGCCTTAGGTTAAGTAATTCCTTCCTCAGATAACTCCCTTAGCTTCCCTCTCCCATTTTATCAGTGCAAATAAGAAGGCCGCACCCTTTTATCTCTCTTTACTAATGAAGGGGAGAGAAAACTATGGTTTGGACATCACCTCGCAGCAGATTAACCGACATATTAAAAATAATATATGTTTTAGTCAGATATTTTATTGAATTTTAGTTTTCTGCATTATTTGATTGACATCAGGGAAATCGGGGGGCAATAATAACTTTTTAAATTTCAAAATAAATATTTTTCAATAGTGGATGTTTTTCTAATATAGTAAAATAGATCTACTTGTCTTAATTTTAGTGTTTTTTTTTAGATTAAAATACAGATGACGGTGTACTGCGATGTAACACCTGGTTAGAGCTTTATGACCTAATTTAGGTGATTTTTTCTTATCATCAGGTCTAACTACCCATTCGGTTTTTACGCTTATGTACTAATTACGCTTAATGTTTAAAGTATGATGGCTATATTTAAAGGAAGTGTACCCGGAAAACAATTTTGGAAAAATCACCTTCAGTTCACCCGACCAAGTTTCGATCCTTTATCGCCCCGTCATAGGCTGTCTAGTCTACTGCAAGAGGGCTCCTTAGAATTTTAGGGGTTCACAGCTCTGCAAACACATCTTTATTTTAACTCATATTAGAGAGGAAATAATAAATTTGAAAATTTCCTTAGCAATCATACTTAAGGCATATTTAATCTAATGGATTTTAAAAGAATCTAAAATTTCAATTAATATTTTTTCCTTTGGTTTTTATATATTTTGTGTGAGTGGGTGTGTGGTGGTGTGAAGTCATAATGATGTGTGAGTGGGTGTGGGTGGGGGGGGAGTAAATGGTGCCATTAATTCCAGATATGTTACTGTATTATTATTATTATTATTAGCACCGCGTCTTACTACCCGTTCGGGTTATACGCACTTACGCTAATGTGCAATGGTAAGGTGATTGTGAGATTAAATGGAGGACCTACAGTTTAACGTGGAATCCGAACCACGGTGGAGGCCTGGCATTCCTCACATTCACAAGTTGTGATTAATACACGTCTTGTAAGAGGTGAAGGAAGGGTTTGGCAATCAGATAAATCTGTACAGGGACCGAGGATTGAACCCCGGACCCCTAGCACAGAAGTCTGACACCTTATCCCTAGACCACCAGGTCACCATATGTTACTGTAAAAATAAGATTAATAATTTATAATTACCCCTTTTGAGGGCCCGCAAAGTCAGCCCCTTCAGTCTAAAGAATTTAGGAGTGACCTTTAAAAGTACAAATTTGTTTTATAAAACACTTGATTGATGTTTTAATACAGTATTTACTAATCATTCCTAATAATAATAGTACGACTATTTTCCCTCTTTCTCCTTTCATACATTTTCATCATAAGTGTTGTAGCTACTTTTTCTGCACATTCTCAACAAGTAAGTCCCCACAAGAAACGCCAGACAAATTCTTAGACTTAAACTTAATTTGATCTTTCTACGTCAAGTTTAATTTTGCTCCGCTATAAACTAGCCGAAAGAGAAGGAAGTGTATCAAAATTCCTTTAAACAGAAAAAAAAATCAAGATGTGTTCATTAAGCTTGACGTCATCTTCAGATATTTTCCACCCCACGTCACTTGAATATCTCACATAAGATTTTCAAACTAGACGTGATTTCAAGATAATAAGCCAATAATTACATCATGCATCACCTCTCACAAGACTCGCTGCGCCTGTTTGAGAGGCTGAAGGTGTTTTTAATCATCGCTCCGGTGTGAATTCGTCGGATGAGTTGTGAAGTATATAAACTGGTAATTAACTACAAGTTTTAGGTATTTTGTGTGTTGGCGTAGATACTCCGTTCAAGAAATAATTTTAATTTGCTTTTATCATCGGGAGCTTAAAAGTCCTAACAGATATAATTGTTGCGCAATATAACATGTGAAGGACTAGACATTTTAAATTATTGGAAAGTGGCTTAAGAGTAATGGGGGATAGCTATATAACATCACATTGTTTGAAGTATACAAAAAAGTTTGTGGAAAAAATAAAAGACAAAAGAAACCTAATTATTTCCCCGCTTCCAACTTCAGTTGAAAAATAACTGGATTCCAGGAAATAAACGAACGCTTCACCCACAAACGAAGCTCCCCCGCTCCCTTTCTAGACCCCCTTAAACAAAATCCCCCCCACCTCCTTCCACCCAACTCGTCAAACCCCTTCCTCCGACCCGAAAAACCTCCCGGTAATCCGCTTGCCATTCCAACGCAGCTCTGGACTTCTCGACAAACGGTGAACATTCCATGAATTTAAATGCCTGTTTGAACCATCGCTATTCAGCCACGTCCCTTTTGCCTGACCCCACTAGCCCCCAAACCCCTAAATCCACTGCAACCCCCCCCCTCGTTTTCCTGAACCCCATCCTCTTATTCCGGTGAAGTTATGTCTCGAACACTCCCAACATACCCACTCTGTCCCTCAATCGATGTTGAGGGTTCCCTTCCTAAAAAGAATGTAGAATTTGAACCATCGGGATTAGGTGTCAATCATGTGTCAACACTTTTCTTTTTCTTGTCTCTTCCAAATTTGTATTGGATGAAATAATGTAGAGCGCTTATGTTGTTTCACTTTAGGATTTTATTTTATGAAAACGATAGATCTAACCAATCCATCTATATTAAGAATTAAAGAGTTGGCTTATTTGTCATGAACATGGCGCGGTATTTACCGCAAGTAGAGGTATGAAAATTTAAAAATTAGTAGCCCCTGTACATGGACATATGCACCTCAAAGCTCAAATTTTAAAATCTCTATTATAGGTATTTGATTAATTAAAAATCTCGATTATATGTTTTTAATTAACTAAAAACTGGGTCAAGCTTCGAGCAATGCTCTTGCGCTCCCTTCTGCCGCACCGGGCACCAACTTTAAATTACTTTGCACGCACAATCATTAAACTACTCGGGCAACGTTGGGTACTTCAGCTAGTTATTATATATAAAAAAACTAATATTAATATTTTATTTGAATTATAAAATGTTTGGGAATGTAATTCCACTACACAAGAGTAATAATTATCCGAGACTTGATCATCCTAGGTTCCGTATTATCCGATGTAGTAAAACAATTTATACTTCGTGATAACTGTCTAGGAAATGATCCGCATTAAACGGGTTCAGCCGTCTAGCGTGAGTACTGGAGTGAATTATCGGGTGACGCATTGTCTCCGTGTATTGTAGCGCTGCACGTATTGTTCGCAGTTACACCTAGTAGAGTTAGCCTGCCACTGACCGTTAAGGCTTTGTAACACTGTGCTACTTCACTAACCACTACTAATTAGCGGCTATCGCATTTTCCAGCTTACTTCTATGTCACATTGTGTTGAGGTAGCGGCGAGTACAGCAAATCACGTGGTTTTCTTAGATTGGTAAATAACATCAGCTACCGCAATGCGATTTTACTGTCACACTAGGGGACTAGAGCGCTACTCGCTAGCGGCGAGTGAGTCGCGTGGCCCTCAAGCTCGGCTAACGGTTAGTAAGTAGCGCCAAAAGTTGAATACGTCCAACTTGAGAGCTACTGCTTTTTCACTCGCCGGCGAGCACTAGTTGCCGCTATTTTTTATGTCGCACTAGGCTACCCAAGTAGCGGCTGATAAAGTAGTGCACTGTGATTTAGCCTTTACGGCTGCAGCTCATTGATTTATCATATGTTTATTAATATCTAAGTTTTTGGTCATCTTAGACCACCTTGGTTTCGTTAAACACGGAAAATAGGGAATTCACTGCCTAGGTCTAGAAATTATTTTAAGTTATTGGAAATTAAAATCGGTAATTTTAGCTCAGCGCACCATTTTTAACTGGTTTCAGTGTGTGTGTTCGTGTGGTCAATAATTTGGACCAAACTATGGTACACTTCAAACCGAACTAGATGCTGGACCTATATCTAAATATTTTATGTTTGTGAAATTTTGAAAGATCTTTATTATGCGGTGCCTTTCTCTGTCATTAGTTTATTAGTTCTGTAAAGTAGTTAAATAAACTTGGAGGATGAAACATAATTTTGGACGACTGTTCCCTTTTTATATAAAATAGAAAAACAAATAAATGGTAAGGTGTAACAAACAAAGTTCTCTATCGTTAATCTTAAAATAGAGACATTTACTCATAACTCATATAACATGTGAAACGAAATAATAAACATTGTTCCATAAACATTTCACCAAAAGTATAGATCTAATAATATACACTGTTACAGAAACATTAAGAAAAGAGGAGCATCTCTGTCCACCAAAGAGCATAACAATAGATTTAATATTTATAAATACTACATAAAAATATATGAACGTTTGCTCATATCTGAGAAACTATTGATTTTATAAAAAATATATTCCAGATTAAATATATTTTTAATTTTAAGACTAATACAACTCTACAATGATAAGTTATTTAACATTTAAAGTAGTTGAGAAGATATTGTCCAAATTAGAAATGTATGCTCATGTAAATTCATTTAAATTCATTTTAATGGGAAAACGGTAATGCCACATTTTGTAATGTTAAACAACGCCTGGATAAAAAAAATTGAGTGAAAATCGTTAGAGCATATTTTGAGAAAATCTATTTTCGTTCTTTTTGGCCTTCAGGAAACTACTCTTAATTTAAGGGTTCGATATCTAATACCAAAAACCCCTCAGGGGACCTTATGAAAACTCTAGATACCAAATTTTAGCCCGAACGGTAAAACGGTTTCGGCTCTAGTCCGAGATATAGAGGGGCAAAGATAAAAACAGATATCGTCGTTAAAACCGCTTTTCTGTTTCAGAGTGTCATGAAACGTGGGAATGTATCGAAATCATGAGTTTCATTTTTCTTGACGATCACAATATTTCTCTCTCCGAGGGGTTGAGAGAAAGTAAAAGTGAGTGAGTGACAAAGCTGTCTTGAGAGATTTTAAGAAAACCTTCTCAAATTCATTTCTACTGGATTCGTCAGTTAAATCATACTAGATATTACATCGAATTTGGGGCCCAGGTGGCCTCCTAAAGCTTGGTGCATACCTGTACTTATCGTATCACCTCTCTTTGGTTTGGTACGTATTATTTTAAGTTGGCACATACTTGTACACTTCGTTTGTTATGGAAGGTAGTAAGATTACCCTGAAAGTTATCGCTATGTTGTAGCTTATAACATAAGGGATGGGCCATTAACAGTTTATAAAAATAATAAACAAAACTTTGTAGTGTGGGTTAGTAAATAGTGGGTGGATCAAGAACTTTAAAGATAATATAGAGGATTGTTTTTATTTAGTGACGTGTTAGGACTTCAAAGACCAAGATGAATTTAAAACAGTTTTAACTGTGTAATAAATCGGTCAATGCCACATGACACCAAATTTTGATTCAATATTATAATTACTTTACTCTTCATCCATTTATAGACGTGAACTAGCCATTTAATTATTGATACCTGTAGTTCAGGAGTCAGGATTTAGCGCACACACTACCGATTGCAACGAATTGTATCGAATCGTTACGCAAAGAAACATATTAATCACCAACAAACTTATTATTAACCGTCCGATTCGGGCAATAGCGAGTCCATCCCGCAAAATAATGCGCTACCGTAGACGAATTAAGCCCTTTACTGATTCCTAAATTATAAAAGAGTGTATGATATAGGTATTAAATGAAGTGATTACTTAAGTAATTCTAAATTGATTGTTATTTCTTCCGTTAGACGAGTCCCATTGTCAGAAACCACTACAGCTTGTAGAATAGAAATTCTTGGATCAGAAATATTTAACATAATCACAAACCTGGAACGGATGTAACTGATATTGATAGCAGTTTATGAGTCGACAGATACCACGGATATCGTTCATTTGAGCTAATTCAGGCGTTATTTCGTTGGCAGCCGTTTTCATTAAGAACTGTTAGTGACACTTATTATGGATGAAAATACTATTGAACAAGTTGTTTTCGAAAAAAAAAACCACTCCAAATTATTCGCTGAAATCAAAATAGATCCAGAGGATATTTGTATCACTGTAGTGGATGTTGCTCCTGCCAATACGAACATAAAGTGGTTTAGTTGCAAGATTGACAGCTTCATACCATAAAATACCTAACACTGCATTATTCACCAAAGTGTCTTGTGCGCCAGACTTTCGGGTGACAAAGTATGTCAGAGATTCTTGAGAAAAATTTCGACCGTATTAGATCAAAGTCCAACCATTAGTACGGGGTGTTTCGTGAATAATTATTAGCAGACATGTCTGCAGAATACTAAGATCTTCTGATTTAGTTGCTTAAACAAGGCTAAAGTGGTAAAAGAGAGCTGAAAAATGAGATAATCGTGTTTCTTGGATCTAGCTATAAAAGGAAATACATAATTCAAAACTTTCTGTAGTATGAAGATTTTGTGTGTAAATTTGGGTTATCATGCGATGTACCATGTCACACTGTAGCCAATTTGAAGAAAAATACAAATGTATAGTTAATATAATTGAAAGACTTGAAAGATTTTCTATGGCTAGACATAAGGGAAATTACTTCATTTTTCGAAAGTGCGTGAAATTCTTGATGCTTCGTCAAAGGGTATTATTCCTTTTATGTTTAATTTTATTTAGTAGTCTGAAGAAGAAAATCTAGGACCAATTTAAAATAGTTCAACATTGGTAGAGAAATAATGAAATTTGTTTAAAATCCATTCAAGTTCGAGGGACAAAAATATTCTGGGAGATGCTCACAACTTCTACCTCAAATTGATGAAGGGCCTTTTCAGTTAGAATTAATAGATCTGAGATTACGAAAGGCACTTTCAAGATGTAGTGTTGATGCAGTTTTGGATTGATATTAATTCAAGCATGTTTCCAAACGTAAACAAAATACTGCTTTGTTCTTATTATTTATGTTCGGGTCTAAATTTGCTTGTGAATCAACTTTTTTATGCATTTCAACGCTATCAAGTATAACACCTAGACTTCATTGGAAAATAAGCGGCTATAAGTTCGTCTCAAATCGCTCTGGCACGTGTGAACCAAAGTTTTCCAAGTTGGTAAGGGACCAGAAGTGTTATTTTGCCCATTAAGTATTTATATTAATTTTAACTATGATAATTTACATTCACTTTATTTTATTTAATTTATGATTTAGTTTTTCTATTTGACTATTTATCTACTTATTTTAAAATTTTAAGTCACTGAAATATATTAATAAAATATTACTCACTTCAGTGGCTGCATGGTCTAACGCGCTACTTTAGCAGTAGACCAGACCGCCGATGACGGGGAGATAGAGGTTCAAATCTCAGTTGGGTATACTGAGGGTAGTTTTTCCAAAATTTCTTTAACCTCTTACCTCCTAAAAAATATAACCTTAATAATTCCTAGAACTTTTGCGTAGTTAGTACATGAGCGTATAACTCGAACGGGTAATAGGGCCTATACTGTGCTAAAAAAAAAAGTTTAACAAAATGGATATTTGACTTTTCACTCCTCCCCCTTTCAACTGCAAAAGTATAATCTAATAACGTTCAAAACTACGGCCAGACCGAATTAAATATCTGGCCCACTAAATATTATTATTTTTGAAATGTCCCGCTTGAGTAAATAATAATTTAAATAGCCTTTCCTGGATCATTCGACCATCGAAGCGGGTAACGTTGATGCTATTCCACACCAAAGTAGATCATTATTGTCCCTTATAGAATAAACATGGCTAAAACTGTTTGATAACCGGTGAGTTTGCCGTATCGATCAATTTAATGGGGTCGTATGTCAATCAACCATTGCACATGAAGCGGGAGATGGTCAGCTGATTGAGAGGGTTGACATAATTCTCACAATGCTTAGATGGATTCTTTATTTGTGTGCCTTAGTGACAATGTGCCAGCTATTGCTGACTTATACTAATTTAATATAGTGCAAACACAATAGCCAAATCCTAAGCCGTTAATTTTAATTATAGAAAACAAAACTTGTCGGAATTTATACCTGAGACTTTCAATAAAAGAAGCGTCCCACTTGTTAAGGGATTAAACTATTTCGAAGGAGATTATTAATAGAAGTTGCGTTTATAATACATTTTTATCGAAAAAGATGCATTTGAAATTGTTTAGATTTGGTAACGTGATGTAAAGTGTCACACTTGTAAAACACTGCATCGTTGGAAATGGAACCCTTGAAGCTCAAACTTTGGATTGGATATTAATATTTAGGATCAAATAGCTTTGGTCGAGCTGCTTTATATATATCATTAAGGTGTATTTTAAATACTCAGTCAAATATTTTAAGTAACAGCATTTTATACTCGTAAAATACAAACATATTTTTTACGGCCAACAGTTTTTTATATTATTAATTATTAATTATTTTATGGGTATTGATAATATAAATCAAAAGTGACAGCTGCAGATACATTACCCGATGTTTATCTAGTTATTCTCTAGCTGTCAGATAAGGATCTTCATATGAAAATTTGACTATTACTATATTTGATATCTCAACTATTGATTTTACGACAATGCTGTCAATAAAATGACTAATATTTTTGGTATAAAACTCAACAATTCAGCTTTACTTTTGTTTATCTGTAGTAATTAACGTGCATTTTCTTAACCAACTGACTATAAAAGAGCAAGAAGTACTCATTAACTCAACTCTAGATAATGCACAACAACCTTTTCCCTGATCGTCAATTCGTTAATGTGAAAGAGGAAGCCCCAGTTTCACCATTCCAGGAATCAAACTTGAGGCCCTTAGCTAATTAGAATGAGGTTGCTACCGACTGAACTAAGGTTTCGGACTTATAATTCACCTAATATTTTATGTAAATCTTAATCAATATATTTTCATTGTATAATTTATTCCCCCTTTGTATGTGACAGGTATCATGGATAAGAAGGAGAGACTCCCATATCCTGACTGTGGACCGCTACACGTTCATCGCCGATGAACGGTTCCAAGCGTTCCTAGTGGAAGCGACGGACACGTGGACCTTGCAGATCAAATACGTACAGGCGAGGGACGCCGGTCAGTACGAGTGCCAAGTCAGCACCGAGCCCAAGATGAGCCACTTCATCACGCTGAATGTAGTCGGTGAGTGCTAATTAGGATATTTAAATCAGCATTTATCCTCTAAATTATCACGAAGCTGTATCCTGACATCATCCTGTAACTAAAAACCGAACTGATACCTTACCTCTATATTTAATAAGTATGGATTTTAAGTTGTTACATAATTATTAAAATTTAAAGCTTTATGTTGAACACTTTATCAATTGACAGTCAAGTATAAAATAAAATAACTTATTCACATTAATTACAGGGTTAGCCTTTCTTAACCGATTAAGATTTATTTAATACTAGTAAATCCCGCACGGCGTTGCCCATGACCCACTGTGGTATAAGATTATATAAGCCCCCCTCCCCACCAAAAAAATGGTTTTAATTGGTCAATTTCGTACACATTTACTTTCCGAGGAGGATGCGGCATATTTTTATACACAGCTATCTCTGAAACGTAATTCTAAACCAGATTAACAATATTTTCTTAAAAATTTGTTTAAAATATCATGTTAAAAAATAATTAAAATTTTTAAAATCCGGCTTCAAGGTGCATTCGACCCCTTCCGTCCATTATGTTAAAATTTCAGATTTCTGTGTGCCGTTGATTTGGCTGGGCTGATCGCACACACAAACAAAGACAAACGACCACACACACAACACACAGACAAAAACACTTCCTTTTATAAGTTAGACGGTTTGTTTGAAAGTAAAGGCGTGATTGTTTATAGTGAATGAGAAGTTTATTTGTGATAATTATAGCTTTAATTTTATATTTATAAGAACACGCGAGGGGAAAAAATGTAAGCAAATAACTTTTAAAAAAAGTTAATGTGTATAAAATCTCTCAAATGATTTATATCAATGATTTAATAGCATCAAATTATTTAACGCTAATAGTAATAATAATAGTGTAAATAACGGGTAGTATAAAGCACTGCATGATTTTTAAAAAAAAACATGTTTTATCGTTGTGAATTTTGAAGATATTGGTAAAGAATGAGGATCATCCTTCTCCGCCTTAAAAGAATTGCTAACGTAAATAAAATCTAAGCTAAAATACCGTTCAAGAAAGTTTAACGCCATGAAATGTTGTTTGGTCCATCGTTCTAGGCGGAGAGGGGAGGAGACATTTCGCCTTGTGCTAATATGGTCGACGAAAAGGTACTAAAAGCATCACCGCCAACGACGACACAAACGCTGTGGAAGGGGATGTTATTGTCGTGTAAGCATGTAGGGAGGACGAGAGAGCCTCCCACGACAGCTCGAAAGAAGGCCGTGACTGGTCTAATGCCATGAGCATTACAAGGATACGTGACAGGCTGAGCTATGACAAGAAGGCCAGGAATACAAAACATCGCCTCCACAAAGAATATTCTTCTCGCCGCACCACGCCTTGTGTAGGCTTCTTTATGTGAAAAACATTTCGCCCCCCCCAACTCTTTTTACTCTCTTTCTCGTCGACGAAAACAAGTTACTAGGAAAGAACACACCATACATGTAAACGGACTGCCCCATTTGCCAAGGATATATGTCATCCTCTGTTGATTAAATGCCACCTACGGTACACGCGGGTGATGTTTTACTAACCCATTCAGTAGAGAAACCTGTACTGAAATTATTATGGAAACTATCAAGAGACATACAGCATCGTTGCTACTACGAAATGTACGACGGTAATTGATTTTATCCCTGGTTTGGGAAAAGTTTTTTACTCATATTAATTTTATTTTTTGTCCAGAATCTTACTATTCGTTCGGGCTATACGCATATATTAGCTAATCTAATGGACCAGGGATGAAGAAGCTTGAATATATGTGAAGTGTATCTGAATTTGCCTGGAGGGAGAGTGGAAAACCATTCACGAAATACTACCTTTAATAAACCCGACTGGTATTCGAACCCATTTCCCTGTCATCGGCAGTCCAGTCTATTGCAAGAGTGACGCCTTAGACCATGCGGCTAACGAAGCGGGTTTGGGAAAAATATGCTAAGGTGAAAACTATATTTCAGTAAATAGGTTTTGAATGTAAAAACCTTAGTGTATTTTGAAACCGTCTGGCACGTTTTCTTTATCTTAACTCCAAGGATAGAGAAAGTATTGTAAACTCAAAAATCTCTAATTCAAGATTTTGATGGAGGTCAAGGTTTCTTGACCCTTGAACCTGAAAAAATTGTTCACATGATGCAATTTTTCTGTCTGTATGTCAGTATCTTGGCCAAGAGCCATGTTACCGATTGGTCTAAAACTTGATATTTAGGGTTTTCATAAGGTTCCCTAGAGGAATTTTTATAATTATATTTAGAGCATTGAATTATAATACTTTACTTAAAGGCGAAAATAGAAAGAAAGCCATTTTATCAAAATTGGGTTTAACAATTTTGATTAAATTTCGTGTCTAGACACATTCTTAATCACACATGTTTAACATTACAAACGAAATGGTGCATCTCATTTTATGGTAAAATTATTTAAAGGGCACACACATTTGATATCTCCGCAATTCTTTGAAAATATACATAATCGGTTTTATCCCTATATCGTTGTAGGGTTATTAGAAATAAAGAAATTTAATTTGATATATCATATTCTTTAAAATCAATAGTTTCCAAGCTATGAGCAAATATATATTTTAAACGCAGTTCTGGAAAATTTATTGATATGTTCCTTGATGAACAGTGAGTTTCTTTTTTCCCAATGTTTCTGTAACGGGATATATATATATTTCCATTCACGCTGTTTGTTGGAATGTGATATTCTTTTTTCCATTATATTTCTGAAACAATTTCCATTAAATCGTTTCACATATCATAAACGTTTTAAGTACAGTCAACTCCCGACTATCCATGGTAATATAGGGGACAGCTGTAGGCCCGTAGCCAGGAGGGGTGTCCATGGGGTCCGGACACCTCCCGAAATTTAACTAAAGATAAAATAAATAAAAAATACTACGAGTATGGTGAATAGCTTGTTTAGAATAGTTATTGAGGTACCACGACTGGTTAAGAAACAGACTAAAAGGTTAACCCTCCCCACAATTCTATTGAAGAGTACTATTTCAGATCCATCTTCCTGCCTTGTGTAGACGATTTATTGTCAATCTTCAAAAAAACCATTTTGTCAAAATAAGGATTTTGTTACACAAAAACACACATGAAAGACATATGAACAAACTAAAATATAACAACTCTACTATGATGAGACAACTTCTCAGGCAGCGGTTGATGCAGAATACCTCTTTTGGTGTGAGAAGTGGAAAGACAAGAAACCATATGACATACCAAATGGGATTATGTTTACTATGGATGCATGCAATAAACACTTATATCACACCATTTGACATCTGCTGTGTGTCCTAGCTACTTTACCTGTGTCAACAGCTGAGGTCGAGAGGTCATTTTCCTCATCGAAAAGGATTAAAACCTATTTAAGAAACTAGATGTGCAGTGAAAGATTGACTGCCTGGCATTGATGTCAATTCACTATCCAGTGCCTTTTACATCTGCGGATGTTTTGGATGTCATGGCCAAGAAAGCTAACAGAAGACTACTGTTGTAAAAGTGATGGATAGTGGTGCATGAAAACTTTCCATACACATAATTTGATTATTTGGACTTGGTTAGTTATCTTTAATTATGTTAATTTATAAATTCATTTAACAAATTTGTTGTTTTCTGCTTTTCCAAAAGACCCAAAAACAATATGAATTTATTGACACAGCAAAAACTTTTCATATAAAATTTCAAAAAACTTTAACTTAAAGTCAGAAATAATGGGCTTTACAAAAAGTAAGGTTTGTATAGCATTGGATAACACCCCTCAAAATGAAATCCAGGCTACTGCCTGACGAGTGCCAACGGATAACCCAAAACAGCGAATAATCCGCATATCTAGTAAAACAAGAGATTGTAGCACATTCATTTAAACCTAGTACCACCTATCGTGATTGCTTTTATGAATACATCATTATATTTCACGTACTAAGATAATAAAAACGTGACATTTTTAAAAATACGTATCTCCTGCTGTTGGTGGTGCCACTGTTAGTGCTGCAAAGCGAATAATCCGCCCGCGGATAGTCGGGGTTTACTGTACATGTCTCAATGTTTTTTAAAGGAGCGACAAATATGTGTGGTACACCGTACCATTCATTTTAAAAATATGAACATAGCTAGATTATACATTTTCAATAGTATAAAAAAATTTAAAATACTGATATTTTCATTTTACTTTTAATTGAAAGACACCATGGTCGACGAAGACACACAAATCACTGTTGACTTTCTAATTTAAGTCAATTGCTTATCTAGCAGTGAATCCGAGCATAAATCGGTCTACGTCCAGTCTAGTCCGAAGATAGTGTGAAGAACGGGATTTTAATCCCGGCTGATGTATTGAGATGTTTTATTTTCCATTAATAGTGTCCTAAGCTCTCCTCATGAAAACGTGACAAATTTTGTTTTGAAAGAAGGTTGCTACAAAACATTACTTTTGACCTTTTCCTCTGCTTCTGGTTTTCGGATTGTCATTTTATCGATCAGATCCATTTTGAAATTTTCTTTGATATGTTTTCGACATTTCGGCCATCTTGAAGGAAAATGGCAGCTATAGAAACTACATTTTATCCCGTCTATAGCTTTAACTAGTAAACTAAAGGAAGACTGAAAATGGGAACCGATAGTCAATCATCATAATTTATAAATAATATAGGAAGAGTTTTTGTATTTTAACAATTTTTTATTAACTAAAACCCAAACTATAAGTTTGTTAATGAAAAGAATCCCTCTAGGAATCGTTGTCTTTATTTTGGTGGAACTGATATTTTTAAATAAAGCACCGTGAATAAATATTGAGTTGGTGAAAGACTGCGCGGCAAATTTAGGGCTTATCAAAGGTGGCCACCTTAACAGACTGTTATGATTTCCATTTATGCTTATGCTAAACGCTGCTATTCTTTTTTTCAGTATATTTTTGTGAACATTTATATAATTTATTTTCCTATATTTATGATCTATAGAAAAGTTATAAAAAAAACCTTAAATATGGTGGATCCAAATAGTGGAACTAATTAGGCCAGAAACATTAAAAATTAATCATTCTTTATCTAAATTGTAAAACTAATACCATACAACTTTCATTTGTTTTAATCTTTACCAATCATGCTGCGTCACTATCCTTTCTTTTTTTTTCATTACACCAAAGGCAAGACATTAAATATTGTACAAATATAAAATAAAATTCTCTAAATAAAATATTATTTAACACTTTTAGTATCTCTTACTAGATCGGATCTGGTCACTAATTTCGCGTTTTGTAACACAATTAAAACAATAAAAATATTATTTACAGGTTGGGTTTACCGTAATCCTTTACTATTACTGCTTCCAGGAATCGTGGTCAAGTCCTAGATTTTTCGCTGTTTGTAACATAAAATTAAACCATCAAAATATATAATTTCTATACCAAACATTATCATCACGTGGTTAGCCCGCAAACACCATGTAAATGCCGGTACGACAAAATTCTAATCATAATTTACGGTGTTTCTTCCGTGGTTAATGGTTTATACTAAAAATGTTGTTACTTTATAACTCCCCCAGTGCGAAAAGTGGTACACATTCATATCAAAATAAATCAAATTTCCATATTACAAACATAGTAAACATCAATTGTAATATAACCAAAAAGTAATCGGGTTACTAAAAATTATCTAAAAATTTAAGGATTTCAGTTACTTATGATGGTTATAAAATTTTTTATACTAAAAGCTAAAATATAACTTTTTATATCTGCAAGATCGGATAAAAAAGTAAAATTTACAAATTACCAATATTACATATTATGAACCTATTGATTAACATACGGTTTCGTAGATAAATTGGATTTGTATAAAGATGTTAAAATTTTTTTTAAAATATAACAAACTTTTATTTGAGTGATATAAAAATAAGGTCGACTTTAACACTTGAAGATCGAATATAGTTAAAAAAATATATTGTAATTTCTTCTATTTCTTCTTCTTCTTCTGTATTTAGTCAGAATATGGTCGATATAATAACCTGTTCAAACATATATTTTACCAATATTCTTTGGTAGAGGCATTAAATGTATATATATAAAACGGTAGAGGTGAATAAACTTACCAACTTAACAGGCTGGGGGAACTTTGCTATTGTTATTGGAAAGTTATAGTTAAATCGCATTTAAATCAACAGGTGCACACGAATTGCAAAACAACTCATCCAAGCTTGGTAATACCCTTACGCGAACTGCGGAGTAAAAATTAAATTTATAAAGACTTTGTTCATAATGGTACATGGAGGTTAGGTTCGGTTAGACTAGGTTATGTTAGGTTAGGTTAGATTAGACAAGGTTAAGTTAGGCTAGGTTAGGTTAGGTTAGGTTAGTTTAGGCAAGGTTAAGTTAGGCTAGGTTATGTTAGGTTAGTTTAGGCTAGGCTATGTTAGGTTATGGGTTATGAGTTAAATGTGATCACGGGTTGTTCCTAAACTTATGTGCACAGGTTGACTGGTACACCTTATTCCGCAATTCAAGTGCACCCTAATTGAATGCCAGCTGACAGGTACACCTTATTTCGCAATTCAAATGCGCCCAAATCAACAAACTCAACAATATTTATCATTTAAAGGTAGAGTACAGTATTCGATTTTGCTAAAATATTTCTGCTAGTTTCGTGATTATATAAAAGAATCCAAAAATGTTACACTGAACTTCAAATGCATTTTGATATCCATTTTAATTTTCTAGGTAAAAGTTCGTCAATAAAAAGTCTCGTGAAATGTCATTACATCTATAAATTCATAGTTTTATGTTCTCACGATTATGCAGACATGTTCATTGATCGGATTTAATCCGATTCCAATTTAACGGTTTAGGCGGCCTTTTCGTGTCCACAAGTAATCGCCCATTTGCCACATTCAATCAATCATGATTGTTCTCGTAGTCCGACTGTGAAGGCAGCTTAAGAACATCGTTGCACAGTTGGGAGTTAATAGAAGCTACCAATAGCACAATGGTTGACTACTGCAATACGGCAGTGCCACTTCCCGGAGCTATTAACATGTCGGTTGTAGTGGACCACCAGTGGAAACATGGGGTCGTGGGAGATAAAGGGGGAGGGGGGAGGGTATTGTACTGCTCTCAGCCTCCAAGATACAGCCCTGGAGTTCGACTACCTTGTCCCATACCGTGTGCCACGCCTCACCCCCTCCCTGATTAGTTATACCCGAACGATTATGCTTTGAAGCGTGCTCGACAACAGATTGACTGTGAAATCAATGCCAACTTACACATTTGTCATGAGGTCGTTGCCCGTAATCCCTCGTGGCGAATAAAATATAGGTCATCTACTTCAAGCGAGCATCCGTAAGCAAGCATTAAACAATTATTTTACAATTACCTCTAGGATAACTAACAAAAATAATAAGAGTAATTATCCTAAATAGATTATACTACTGATTTGCTTACTTTGCAATAGTTTTTAAGGCTATTTATTAATCATACTATTTAAAGTTGGAAAAATTACTTTTATTTTTTATTAAAAAACTGAATTTTAAAAATTCCAATTAAATAACAAAAAAACAGTGGTATTTGCATTTGCTTATAGTGACTAAATTATTTTGCAAACAATCTTTTATAAATAAACAAAACCGAAAAATGGTTTTCCTAAGCAATTAATAGGTCCCTATGCAATCCTTTCAAATCCTTTTTTATTTTATTTTGTAAATAAATAATTTTACTATTGGTAATTATATATGAAAGTAGCAAATCTGTTTGATTTTTGAAAAACAACTATACTCGTTTGAAAGTGTAAATTGTAAAAGCAAATCGCTGTGACTTTTCTTTGAATTATTTGCTTGGAAACAAAAAAGTTATATCACATTATTAATGACACGAAGTGTGTACACAAAATTAAAAACCATACTGAAGGCTAGGTATACTCCATTCACGGTAGGAATTACTCTCTGAAAGGTCTTTTTTCCTACCAAAATCCTACTATATAATAGCTTTCTGGTAGGGAAAAAAAGGCCTTTCAGAAAACAATTCCTACACTGAACAGATTTTAGACGAAGATGAACACACACAAATATGATATCCTGCAAATAGATACATTTATACTGGTACCATGTTTTCCACTAAATCTTTCAAACACGGAGAAAATTATAATTCTTAGGTTAACAACAGTATTGTAATTGTTGATGCTTTATTGAAATAATTATTTTAATTCTCAGGTAACAGCTTTTAAGAGAAATTTAAGGTTTATTTGGTTTGGAAATTGACCACAATCCCACTATATCTCATATGTAAAGTTTATCTTTTTATACAGAGATTACGCTGGTGTCAAAGTAGAGTCAGCGATAAACAAATAATGGCTTAAAATTATATTTATCCACTTCGGTGGCCACATGGTCTATGGTGCTACTCTCACAATGAACTTTAATGTCGATGTCGGGGAGATCGTGGTTCGATCCCGGTCGGGTGTACTTAGGGTGGTTTTCATAATGGTTTCCCACTCTCTATCCACGTAAATTTGGGTACACTAACTCTTAATTCAACCTTCCTCATCCTTAAAACAATAACGTAATTAGTACATAATCGTATAACCTAAATAGGTAGTAATACAAGGCGCTAAAGAAAAAAATAGATGGAACACAAGTAATGGTCCGTATTTTTTCGGTTTTTATTACAATAAACATTTCTGGACAAAATAAATAAAATATTACTACACTAGATAATATTTCAACAGTTTTTTATATCTTTCATTGGCATTTCGTAGTTTAGCCGGAACATTTTCTCTTCATTTTTTAAATGTTCTGGTAAAATGCCGCGATACTCGTTGCTCATATTCAAGAACTTTTTTGATTACAATAATTATTATTATACGAAATTAAAAATAGTTTTCTATTGAAGACATATTTTATTTATTATGGCCTAAAAATATGTTTTGTTATATAAAGTTGCGTTCTCTCCTATTCTCCTTTTATATTTCAACTGGTTAGGCACCCAACTGATGACGTAGCCTAATCCAATTAAAAAATGCACGCTTTAATAAGTCTAACCATGAATAATTAATATATTAATAATTTATTAAGTACAGTTAATTTTATGCGAGCATACACCAAGAATAACCATATTCCATTCACACCGTTATTGTAAAGTAAATTCAAACATGATGGCCAGAAAATAAACAAATCTTTTTACAGCATGGCACAAAACTATGAGTTAAATTATATATACCGAAAAACTTTAGCTCTAAAATGTTTCATTAAAATCTTTCGGGATGTTTGACTGTTTGAATTATATTATTATAATATACATGACGTATTTTAATGTAGAGTGATAAAATATATTTTGAAATTTGGGGTTAGGGGGTGGTCATAGCAGGCTCTCAAATGTAATGTTATAGAAGAAAGTATATTTCTCCAAAGAGTAATAATGAATATTGATATAGATAATCACCTTTGATGAGATTTTACTGTTCAGCTGATTGTTGTTGTAGTTATAGTTAAGAGGTTACAGGATCTGGAATGAAGTTATCCAGGAAAGAGTGGGGGTAAAAAGGAACACAAGAGATTGTAGAGGAAGCAAGGCTGAGATTGTATGGGCATGTAATGAGGATGGAAAAGGAGAGAATACTAAAGATAATTATGGAAATGAAGTATGTAGGAAAAAGACCGCAAGGAAGGCCAAGAAAGCGATGGGAGGAGCAGGTAACAGAAAGTGTGTGCAAGTGAGAGGAGAAGAATAGAAATAATTAAAGGAGGAAGAATGGTGTAAGGATAGAGAAAGATGGAAGCATTTTACTTACTTACCCAGCCCTGGAAATAATTTGTGATTATAATGATGATGATGATGATGATAAAAACCATTCACGTCCAGTTTGCTTAGGATACGTAGTTTTGTTATCACTGCGTCTTGCTATCTGTTCAGGTTATATGCATCTATGATAATTATTCATCTATTAGGGTAGGGATGAGGAAGGAATCATTTTAGAGGTATTTTGCCCGCATATGCGAGGAAGAAGAGTGGAAAAAGTTTATAAAAACCACCCTCAGTATATTCGAACGAGACTCGATCCCTGAGCTCCCCGTCATCAGTAGACCAAACTTACAAGAGGGTGATTGCCTTTTATAGCATTCGGCTACTGAAGTGGGTGAAAGGTAGTTAAATTATAGGTTTAATTTGGGGATGTAGAGAACGCGTGTGAAGGTCAGTGTTTTGGCAATTTTTATAGCAAAACATTTTTGGCCAAAATTAATAAAACATTGCTTCAATACAAATATAGAGCTTAATATTCTTCACATTATGATATCAACTGTGCTTCAATATCTATCAATAGCTTAGCGCCATTAGATGATAAACTTTTTAAATGAAGGGAATAAGTTATCATTAAATTCCGGGACCCTCTTGATATAAATTCAAGAACTGTTGAGATTACTAAATGTATACCAAAGGTATTCAACCTTTTTTTTATGTCCGAGGGCTAAATTTTCTGTCTCTTGCGGGCTCGCACAATATTCGGATTGAACACATGTTCAAATATCTGTTTTACCTCATTCTTAGACACTTATACTCACACTAAAGATTAGGACTGTCTCCAACTGGTAAAATTACGGATACTTCATTAACTATATGTCCTGTTTTATCCCTTATTTTTGGATATTTCACAGCTGGAGGTAGCGCGCGCGACTCTTGTCTACTATAGTTTTTATTTTCCGGTTCAAAGAACTATGCATTTATAAATACGAAATAAATTTTCTTCAAGCTTGAAATAATTTTATATCTTTCATGAACCAGTGGGCCAAAAATAAAAAGTTACCTCTGGCCGTGGTTTGAAGACTCCTTATGTAGACAATTAAATTAAACGTATCTAATGAACCGATTTTTATATATATATATTTTTTTACAAAAATTGAAAAGTTACGAACTTTAACCCACGTTTCCTCCCATTCCACCTTTAATATCCATAGTTATTAATAATAATAATAATAATAATAATAATAATAATAATAATAATTCAAAAGTGTAGCCACAGTAAAAGTTTTATAGCCAAAGTAATAAATATTTTGGCCAATGGTCTGAGAAGTGCTAATTTTTTCCGGGAGGCAAGAGTTCCTATTCAGTCGGACATTTTTATCGCCAGCCATATTCTGTTAATTGCTTCACTAATGTAGCACTAAGCCAGTAAAATTAGAGCCAGACAGATGTGTACTACGAGGGACTAGTCAGCTTCGCTTGTGCTTGCGGCTTATGTGTAGAGGATGCAAGGATTCGACCCCCTCGGATACGCTAGGGGTTTGGGGGGTCACCCTCTCCCTTTTCTGTACACACACACACACACACACACACACACACACACACACAACACAAATATACACGTTAACTGATTAGCTACCATGCGTGGCTCCTATTGTCCCATCGATGCATTGTAGCAATGAATTAATTATAGTGGGCAGTTAATCACAGTGGCAAATAAACGAAGTGCATTTTGGATCAATATTGTGGAGGTCCTCACTTCAAAGCCCACTCGCGACCCAATTGTGTGGGTAAATGAGTTTTAACGTGTACAGAGATGAAATTCTTGATTTAATGTCATTTGACTTGGGGGTTATTGACTTTCTTTTAGTAAACAGCTAAACAAATTGACAAACAGAGATGAAACTACTTGTAATATTTAATTTTAAATGCTCAAGTTAGTAGTATCAATAGTACGAGAACCCCGCTTCAGTGGCCTCATGGTCTAAGGCATCACTCTTGTGGCCTGATGATGACGGGAGAGATCGTGGTTCGAAACCTGGCCGGGAGTATTGACGGTGTGTTTCCTTGGTCGTTTCTCACTCTCTCTCCATGCAAATACGGGTAGATTATCACTTGAATGCTTCCTTCCTCATCCTTAACCCATAAAGTAATTATATATATGCGTATAGCCTGAACGAGTAATAAGTTGCGGTGATAAAAATAAAATTGATGAGGAAATGTTTTAAAAGAAAATATTAATTACAATTAAATAATTTTTACATTAACTTTTTATATTATTTTATAAATTGCCATCTTAAATGGTTTTCATAGCAGTAAATTGTGTGATGTTTATTGAACTTTTAGACAGACACTCTGGCTTGTTTCCTTGTAATAGCCATCGTTTTTAGACCAAAAGGGAAGGGGGTTCATTATCTAGTCATGAGGTTTCAATATATGAGCAACTTCTATTTATTATTTAGCACCGCGTCTTACTACCCGTTCGGGTTATACGCTAGCAACTTCTAAAGAGAAGAGAATCTTGAGTAAATAAACTGAGGTTCATTGAAGTCTCAAAATTCGAGAAGTCATCTTGATAGTAAATTATCAAAACAATTCACATTTGATAGCTTTTTGTGACCATCTGTGAATAGTTGTCGTGATAGTTAATGCATTTTAAAATACGCCTTTTTTATCTTCCAAAAATAAAGTTATTGGTACTTATATTTATTATTATTTAATTTAATTTTTGGTAATGAAAATATTACTAATGATTTTTAAATATTATGTGGCGAAATATCTTTACATTAAAAGCAAATAGTCATGTAATCATTACCTGTGTATGTTTTTTTAATTTAGCACGGAGTACTACTACCCGTTCGGTACTAAGTACTAATTACGCTAGTGGGTTAGAGTTTAGAGGGTTAATTTAGAGGAAGTGAATTCGCATTTGTATGGAGGGAGAGTGAGGAAACATTAGGAAAACCCACCCCCAGTTCACACGACCGAGATTAGAACCTCAATCTCCCGTCCTCGGCAGTTTAGTTCAACATGAAACTAGTGCGTTATCCAACTACGCCATGTATATGTTAATCTATTCCAGAGATGTAATTCATTTAAATACCAAGTCCAATAAACCAGTGCATAGTGTTTATGTTTTCTATACTTTTTTACTAATAATCACCCTTTATACGCGGTGCTAATAATAATAATAATATTAATAATCCAACTTATTTTAATCTTTTCAAGGAATTAATATATTTGCGTGTGTATATGTTTGTTCATAATAACGTCCGGGTAAGATTAGTAATACTTATTTCGATATCGTATTGGAAATATTATAGAGCCAGGGGTGGCTAAAGTTTATAAAATGACATATTTAAGTCATGATTAGTTAAAGATATATAATATTAAGGGATTGGTTACACTTATGTCAGAAGTGATTCCTTTATTCAGGACACTGGGCTGAAAATCAACCCGTTTAAACCGAACAATTATTTTTATAACATAAGAAACTGTGTCAGATTTCAATTAAATTAAGTATATGCATAGTCATCTCTTAGTGTATCACTTTCATAATATATCTTTTTCAGATGTTTCACAAAATAACTACGCCTATAATAGCGTTAGTGTGATTAAAAATTATTCATTCAATTTTATGGTTAAGTAGAAAAAATATTTGAAAGGGACCAAGAAGATTGACATTATAATAACAAGGATTTTAAATTGGAATAAATAATCGAATATTTGTGTGAGATACTCCAAAATATTGAAAACATTAAATATACAATTTGGTCCAAATGAATAAAATTAAACATTGAGCTCTTTTAGGATAATTTTAACAAAATACTAACTAGAGCAAGGGTGTCTAATTAACCCAATATCCTTAAAATCAGGTAATTTTTCTGATATAGTCTTATTTTTATTGTCATCTTCAACGCAAAGCATATTAACGATTATTTCCCACAAATTTGAAAACGAATCGTAGTAACACATCGTTTTCCATCACTTAACGGCTTCCATGACTATGGTACGTTAAATAGAGTACCGAAACATGTCGGCTAACTAAAGTTCCAGTAATCTCCATCATATACTGGAACACCGAAAGGAGTAACAGGGATAGAAAATCGTTCAGATAAGGCTTAGATAATTTTAAAAATAGGGTTAAAATATTTTTAAGAAAATAATTTGGATACTGCAACTTTTACAATTTAAGAAAATCATCAACTTTTGAATATATATGTTTTAACTTGTTTTAGTGTGTTTTATTTTCACTTTCGTTAAAAACTAGTTTTTCAATTATTCATGTATTATGTCATGTCTGTTACTTTGACCAATTTGACTCATACAATAATAAATGTAGTCTAGGTAAATATTTTAAATATCAAAGTGTGTCAAAGAAAAACAGATATAAATTGAGTATAAAAAACTTGTATAGGGTTAATCATAACGATATTTATCCTCAATATTCAATCAATTAATTAAATTAATTTGAACACACACCTTTGTAAATTAAAAACGACAATATCTAAGTCTTAACATACATCGGTGACCTGGTGGTCTAAGGGTAAGGTGTCAGACTTCTGTGCTAGGGGTCCGAGATTCAATCCTCGGTCCTGGCACAGATTTTTCTGATTGCCAAACCCTTCCTTCACCTCTGACAAGATGTGTTTTAATCACAACTTGTGAATGTGAGAAATGCCAGGCCTCCACCGTGGTTCGAATACCACGTTAAACTGTAGGTCCTCCATTTCATCTCACAATCACCCTACCATTGTACATTAGCGTAAGTGCGTATAACCCGAACGGTTAGAAAGACGTGGTGCTAATAATAATAACTTAACATACATTATTATAGTAAAAATAAATTTTTAGAGTCGACCGGTACAACCTGAAAGATCTGCAATCAGCCATACACCACTGTATATTTGCTGCTTTGTTATATCTCCACAGGTTTGATTCTAGTCGGAATATAGTTTTACTAAGGGAATAGGAGTGCAATAAATAAATCGACAGTTGAATTACTTTTACGAGTTAAGTGATGCTGAGGGAATCGTACAATATTAAAAATAAATTGTAATTCACATATAACGAGGTAAAAAATATTTTCCCACATCATCTTCCTAGAAATCAGGGTTAATCTTTCAATTAAAATAATATTGTATATTTTTAAGTGTGTAATTAAAGGTTATTAGTTCTATGAATTTTTAAATATATTTTGTAACTTATTTTAGGATAAATAAAGGTTTTTGTTAAAATATTTAAGTGTACAAGTGTTTATTATTTTGCTTATGTTGTTTCCTTCACGCATAAACGATAGCAATAGTACAAATGCTAATGGAGTAACTTGATTTTTAAAAATATGCTACTCAAATTTAAAACTATAAATTACACCTATAAATTATAATTTATTAAAATAATTAATATTAAAAATCATTATATTATTCTTACCAGACCACACTGCAAAAGTTGTATCAAAGCCACTAATGGTAAATAATAGCTTTCAAACATTAATTTTGCTAAAGGCTAAACGTCACTTTTTTTTATAAATTAAACCATAACTCAGCAGGTTGGGATCAAATACACGCCTCCTATATCAGATTTAGACCTTCACACACACTTATACTGAACCACATTGGTTTATGTTATTGTCTTGTTGAAATGTACAATATGTTTACTCAGAAAGTTAGCAGCAGATTTACCTTGAAGGATTATACTATGACCCTATCTTATAAGCTATACCATAGTGTAATAATACACGGTAAGAGTGCAACTTTACAGGGGGAACAAAGGGTGTGTACGCTTGAGTAGTTCATAAACTGACCAATCCCTTTCAAACGCACATCCTTTAGTAAAAACAAAATAATATTGCATCTCTATAACTGAACATATACTCACGGTTAAATGATAAACTAGATAACGTGATTAATAACTTTTTGTCTAACAGAACATCAGACATCTCATGGTTAAAATAACCAATGGCAGTTTTTGTGCCAGCTTGCTAAATTCACTGTATTTTATTTGTTTTAAAAGGGGGAAAAAAAAGTATGTAGCATGTACTTTCAACTCAGCGAGTAAATAAGTTATTCCAAAAAGAAATATCCAAACAATTTTAAAAAGTGCAAATTATATTTGTTCTGTATGTTAGGGTTTTTATAGCGTTAAATATGTTGATATACCGGCGGTAGCTTAAGCTAATTCTGCAGTTAACATTTTATTCCACAATTTTCAAAAGTGTATAAACAAGCTATAAAATAGTGAATCAATGATTTCAAATCGTTAGTTAATAAATTTTAAGGAGATAAACTTGCCGTTTTCTATACTTTTCATGTACGTAACATTGTTAAGGTAAATTAATTAATGTATGGGGTGAAATATAGTATAACTATACATTCATAATATTAGGTTACACAATGAAATATCTATAATTTAATCAAGAAAAATCATCCTTAATATATAAACAGTTTAAAATTGGTAAAATTACGTCTTTAACATATATACATACACTGTTCTTTTTATATCCCAATAATTTGATTTAATCTCACTTTGTAGTACACAATGTTATTAGTTAATATTTTTTAGCCTAATTTGACTCATTAATTTTATTACTGTTTCCATATTGATAGGTAAGTGAATATATATGCTTGAAATGTATATATAAAATTTCTTCTTTTGACTGTAAACTACAAATTTTAGGGACAATATCGACTTGCAGAACATAATATGACCAGCAGAGGCTAATATAATCCCAACTAATGAGTAATGACAGGCCTAGTCAAAGCAGACGATGGCTTCGTTGCCTAGTCGGTGTTGCCGGAATGGGCTGGGACATTGCTACTTGCTATCTACTTCAAGATATCCCCCACACCTCCACCTATGTTAAACTCCCTGCCAATATTATATAAACTTAAAATATCTTGGAAGGCCTATTTTTCACTTTAGAATGACCTTCAAAAATATCATATTAAGCCCATTACAGCTCATCTGGCTCAGATTACGATTTCATAGCTTCTTTTTTATTAAATCACATGTAGGTAATTCCCCCTTCACCCACATCCAGTGCACCCACCCGAGAATCGTGCCTCTACCTCCTCTTCGTTGGCAATCCTTTATATTCTGAGCTTAATTCCTTGAACTGTGTAGCCACCATTGGGAAGCGTTAAAATAATATATGGTGCAGTTTAACGTTGTCAAATCAAAATTATCTTCACAATGAATATACACAATATTTTAGTGCTCAAGTACACGATGGAATATGATAGATTACGTATTTCCACATTTGATAGAAAAAGCATTAGTTATGTAGTTTTTCCCTCGAAGTTATAAAAAAATCAAAAAAAATTTAAGCTATTATATCACTTGATATTCAAACCAATAATTATGATTAGATATATTTAGTAAATTTTCAATTAGCTTTGGTAACATAAGTCACAAAGCAAATCTACATTATTGTTTTAATATTAAAGATTTATTTAGCTTTTAAACTAAATACAAACACGGAAATACAAAATTCTATATTTACAATAAAGCGTCATTTGTTTTCAATGCTTTTACATTTTACACCCTAGAACAATCAATAATAACATTTCGTGTCATTTTACTCTCTTGTGGGATGTTGAAAAATTGAATTTTCCTGTATTTTTATTTCCCGATCTAATTTTTTTTAATATTCGAGATCACTCTAATATATACTTAATTGCTTTTGGCAACACTCATTTATCTCCATGAAATCCAAAACCCCTTGAGATCACCGGACACCAAATACCCCTCATGGCCAATGAACCGTACACAGACAATAGATGTATGGTTGATAATCCATTGAATGAACGTTGGTTTACACTACCTTGTTAGTTTAGAAGAGGTGTTTTGTTACCAGGTACCACTACTCGTTCGGGTTTTACGCACATGTATTAACTAAGCAAGTGTGATAAGGATGAGGAAGGAAGAATTTATAGGAAGCATGCATGCATTCTTTGAGAAGAGAAAGTGTAAAATCATTTAGGAAAAACCACCCAACCCGGATTCAAACCACAAGCTCCCTGGCATCGCCAGTCTAGTTTATCGTGAAAGTGAAGCCTTATGCCATTGCAATAGTGTAAATAAACTGATGAAATATTGAGAACTACTAATCATTATGTGTATTATATCTATAAATACAATTAATCAATATTAAAACCCAATTTGAAATGATGGCCAAATTTCTATTTAATAAAAACTCCCAATCAAATTGGAAAAAAAGGTATGTCATAATAATTAATATTATTAATATTATTATTATTATTTGTATTACTAATGAAACATAATATTGATTCATCGCCTTCGTTAAATAATAAATCTAGGTAAAACTAAATTTATACATACGTAACATAATATGTTCTACTAAAATGCACCATGTGAGTTAATAAAACATATCACAACTACGAGTATAATAACTGTTTACACATCTTGACACAAGCATATTGTAACTATAACGTAAATTGGATGTAATTGGTGACCTGGTGGTCTAAGGGTAAGGTGTCGGACTTCTGTTCTGGTGGTCCGGGGTTCAATTCTCGGTTCCGGCACAGATTTATCTGATTTCCAAACCCTTCCTTCATCTCTGAAAAGACGTTTATTAATCACAATTTGTGAATGTGTGGAGTGCCAGGCCTCCACCGTGGTTCGGATTCCACGTTAAACTGTAGGTCCTCCATTTCATCTCACAATCACCCTACCATTACACATTAGTGTAAGTGCGTATAACCCGAATGGGTAGTAAGACGCGGTGCTAATAATAATAATATTAATAATAATAATAAATTGGACATAACAGACAATCATACCTACTTCGGACAAACATCATAAACGGGGTAAACACATAAACACAGGTTTGAAAATAAGCTAAAAGGATTGACAAATTTTGTTATCGCCTTAAAATGTGCCTTGATAATAAAACGATAATAAAATTTAATTCATCCGTTAAATAAAAAGTATATTATGATTTATTCATATCGGGGAACTATGGAATCAAAACAATCAAAACTACATTTGCAAAAAATAAATCCTCAAATTATTATTGGTACGAAAAATTCTAACAAATACTAAATATGGAATTTTACTTCTAAGCCATCTCTATAAATCCAGCCTCATGATAATATTATCACTCAGTTAAATACAAATATGTTTACAACAACACCTAAAATATTCAAACTCTTATGGTAAACAAGAATCGAGATCACAACTCCCAAATTATTCAATCGAATACCGTGAGAAACCCAAGAAATTCCTTAAATAGTTGCAGCGAAAATTAAAATGAAATATAGTATACTTCAAAACATTGTTCAACAAAATATGTATAACCTTAGAGAATGTTATTGCAGGTGTAGTAAGTTTTTATTTTTTATATTTGAATATTTAACTGCATGACCTGAGGAGGCACATCTAGGAACTTGGTGTTTGTAACACCAATATGTAATCTCTTATGTAATTTGCTTTTAAATTAGGGCTGTCAAACTCTATTCCTCGATACCCTCGATTCTTATTGGTATAAAATGAATCGAGAATCGATATTAATATTACCATTCTCACTACTTCGATTCTTACCTCTCAATAAAACTGGTAACTAAACAAAACGGCAACATTTAAAATTAGTAATAATCGATTATCTCTCATATTATTTTAGTTGCCGTTTCACTTAAATGCCAGCAAATTGTAAATGAACCGTAAATACTCGAATATAGTACGACGAATATAATATGACCCTAATATTTTGAGGTGTTCTACATGAAAAATAAATGGTCTCAAATATAATATGACCTTGCTACTTTGTCCCAATTAATTTGCACAGTATAGTAGACTACGGATGGTAATTTTCCATAATATATTGATACATCTATCATTATCAAATTAAAATGACCGCTCTGATGTAGTTATATTATTTGTCACTTTTCAATTTCTAGTATTTTATTTAGCCCTTTGAATAAGATAAGTTCAATAAAGATAAGACAAAAATCGACTTAGTTAATAAAAATAGAGCAAAAAAGTTATATTTAATACAATAGATTATCGATATATCATTGACAAAACTTATCACTAAATTTCATGGCGAGATAACGTCCGTAGGATCAGTTATGGTGGACGGACGACTAAAATTTTGGTAACGTGTGACATGCGTTCTTTCCGTTATAAAATCAGAAATTTATTGTATTAATTTTGAGTTTATTTGAATTTTTTTTTTTTGTTTTGATTTTTAGTTTTGAGGACTTCTAGTTTTGTTTAGTAAATATTAATAAAGCAGTAGAAGATTGTGAGATTAAAGTTTCAAACGAACATGTGTAATAGTCGAGTCCAAGTTTCACATTGATGGGGTAGTAGGGTATCAGGAATGTTAGATTTTCTATGCAATAATACTTGGAAAAATGGTGAAAAAGGAAATGTTCAAAAATCTAAATCGAAATAGAAAAATTGAGGTTGAACTAAGAATCGGAATCGAGTAAAACAGATATCGTGACATCTCTAATTTAAATTATAAATAAAATTTCATAAAAATGGAATAGTGGTGCGGTGGCGGTGGCGTAGGTGCGGTGGCGGTAGGGTAGCGTAAGTTTAGTAGATAAGTGTAATTGTATATGAAAGTTTTGGTTGCTAAGACAAATATTAATAAGTTTATTTTGAAATTTGTCAAGTCAGGATGAGTTATAAATTTAATGCATAAGTCATAATGCTTTAACGTTGAAACTTTAAAAGTTAGTACGTGGTGAAATGACTATCACCAGTTTTATATTTAGACGAGTATCGTTTTAACGTGTTAAACATTGTCTTTGTTGCGGTCCTCATGCTGTCCCATCATAATATAATTTATGTCCACAAACATAGCTTAGTGACAAGGGGAATCATTCATAGTTTCAAATCCTTTTGACATATATTCCAGAGATAATCCAAAGTAGCCTAAAGAGATTAAACCCACGGTCATTGTAGGTAGTTCTTTCAATAATCCACTCAGTTGGGGCACTTTTAGAAACGTACTTAATTTGTTAAAAGCCCGCAGGGATGTAAAGAGAGTCAATTTTAACGAAAAAAATTGCTAGTACGACTTATTTCTGTTTCGAAGGGGTGTATGAATGTCGCTTTTTAAATTCGAAGCCTGAAACGTTATAATAAAACCTAAAGTAGAAGATGGGGCTTGTGTTGTAATATAGTAGGCTTACTTTTAATTTTTAAATCACCCATTAAGATAAATGCTTAGAGAAAATAACAAAGCTAAATATATTTTAAGCGGACATATCTTAGGCTTGACCATTTCCTAATCATGCCAATTTGGGACAGAAAATAAAACAATAGAAGTATAATTTTAGCATTTTAATTTATGTTCGCTTACCTTGTAATCAAATAAATTAATAAAATTATGAATTAAAATTTTTGAAAATATGTAAAATTTCAAATTCTGTAAATACATCTAGGAAATAAAATAAAAATTAAATATAAAAACGTTTTTAATTATTTGTATTTTATATTTTTTAAATACATTATTTTATTCAATTTCCTTTTTTAAAATCTTCACACTAATAACCAATGCCTTCGTAGTCGATTAAGTGTGGCAAAAAAAAATCTGGGATATTTACTGATACGGGAAAAGATTATAACAAACCGGGGCTGTCCTTGAAAATCTGGGTCAAATGGCCACCCTAAGATATCTGAATCTATCTAGGCTTACATTAATTTTTTTACATCCATTACTGTTTCCAGCCTATAACCTGGGTTAGTTTTTTTATTCAAGTCATATGTTTTCCACTACCGGCATTCTAAGCCTGTCGTAGCTTCATATGCTTTATAATCTAACTTTAGACTAGGACGGGCACAACATCCAGTCCCCGGCCGTTAATTCATCACTGTGAAAGGGGACACCCACATTTCACCAATGATCAATTTTTATGCCATGTCGGTAATCAAACCCGGGGCCCTTAGCTCAGTAGGCAGACATGCTACAGACTGAGCTAATGTGTCGGACTTAATATGTATGTATATATCTATATATAAACTGATATAGACCTCCTTCCTCTCGCCCTTGATGTGGGGATGTAGGAAACGTGAGGAAAAATCAGTGTTTTTGCAGTTTTTATGTCAAAATATTTTTTGGTTTAAATACATCAAATAATTCTTCAGTATAAACAGAGTTTAATTTTCTTCACATGTTGATGATACCCGCCTCGGTGGCGTAGTTGGCTAACGCGCTAGTCGTGTTGAGCTTGACCGCCGAGGACGGGGAGATCGAGGTTCGAATCTCGGTCGGGTGAACTGGGGGTGGTTTTTCCTAAATTGTTTTCCACTCTCATTCCACGCAAATGCGGGTTCACTTCCTCTAAATTCAACCTTCCCAATTCCTAATCCATTAGCGTAATTAGTACTTAAGCGTAAAACCCGGAAGGGGTAGTAAGACGCGGTGCTAAATAATATATATAAATATTCACATGTTGATAACAACAGTTGTTTAATATCTGTCAAGGGTGTCCTAGAATTTAATGACAACTTTTTCTATTCATTTAAAAAGTTTCTCATCTAATGCAGCTATACTCTTGACAGATATTCAAAAATGTTGAAATCACCGTGTGAATAAAATTAAACTCTGTTTATACTGGAGAGAAATATTTTATTTTATTTGGTAAAAAAAAATGTTTTGCTATAAAAGCTACAAAAACACTGGCCCTTTTTCGTGTTCCCTACATTCCCAACTTAAGCACCCAGGCGGGATTCGAACATTAGATTTGGTCCCATTGGCCACTGTCAGGAAAGTCAGCAAAACGCGCTTACAAAAATGTCACTAAACTGTTTGTTAAAATAAAAACAACCTGCCAAGTAACTATGATTTTTTTATATTCTAATATACAATAAAACGAATGGACTTAATAAATATGAAAATCAAAATCCTCCTATAGGACACACGGACCTCAAAGATAACTTAACCTAGAACAATTACTACTATTCTTAAGTCAACAACCCGAAGGTTGGTTTAGTGTGATTTGTATGCATCCAGCGCTGGGCATGCACTCAGACCTTCTGGTTAGTGCTATCTGCACCATCTGGTTAGTGCTATATTCCATTCACGGTAGGAATTACTCTTGAAAGGTCTTTTTTCCTACCAATATCCTACTATATATAGCTTTCTGGTAGGAAAAGGCCTTTCAGAAACAATTCCTACGGTGAACGGACTTACCTGCACCATCTGGTTTAAATCCCATTCAATAAGGGAGTTAAAAAAGTATGATGCCTCCCCATTGCCTTCCCCATTGAATTTCTATTATCTAGCACGAAAGGGCCTACCAATTTTCTCAGAAAGGTGTTTTCACATGTAGCTTCCAGGGTTATATTTCATGCCACACTTGATTGGGACCGATTTATTTACTTCACCTCTGCAGGAAGTTGTGCTACGAACTTTTATCACTCTAGAAAATTCCATCGTAACCAGCTGGGTTTGAACCACGAACAACGGGTGCTGAGGCGAGAATTTTACCCCAAGATCACCGAGGTAGACCTAACGATTGTAAAAAAAAAATACATTTAACTAGGAGTTTGGCCTATCTCCGACAGGTGGAATTTCGGATTCTGCATGAAGTTTGTTCCATGTTATTTTTTACGGGATGTTTTCCCATTATCAGCTTTTCTCATAAAAAATAGCACGCTTCATAGTATCCATACCAAATTTTATCTATCTAAAATCTAATTTGTTCGTTAAATCTTCGATCTTTAATTTTTCAGGTTTCGTATTTTTCTCATAAATATCGGTAAATGGGATTTTAAATGCGTAGATGATTACTAAAACTCAGTGGTACGTCGCGTACGCTTACAAGAGTTTTAAAAACACTGATTATAAATTAAATGTTGTATGAATAAAGTCCAAAAGATCAATGGAATCATTATTATCTGCACGCTCCAATCGTTATTTTCAAATTGTTCTTTACTAAACCTATTGATAGAGATTCAATATGTTATACACGCACGAGTTTGCTCGCTCGCAGCCTACAGGACGTGAGAGAGAGAGAGAGAGAGAAAGGAGGGAGGGAGAAATTCATTCTAATCCATTGTGTGACTACGTTAGTTACCTCACACGAGTGAAATTGCTCCAGGGTCGCGCTGATGCAAAGTTTGTGTGAGCAGAATATCATCACGGCCCGCCTCCGCCAGGTTGCAGCACCTTCTCTCATTGTCTCCAATCACTGCCTAGCTTGCAGGAGTAGCAGAGAGTTAAGATGTCTCTCCTTGATTACTCGCCTTGGGTCTTGTGGCTTCAGACAAGGGTGGGTTGGTTGGGGAGGGGTTGTTTTAAGGGGTTGGAGGAAATAATACTGGTAAGAGGGAGAAGCTGGACAACATGAGAGTCTGTACGATGTTACTTCAAATTAAACATTATGAGGTGTTGACGGAAAGCTGTCGAGTTCTTTGAACTATTTTTTAAAAGAGATCTTTTTTTTAAAAAAAAGCACAATTTTAAAATAAGTAGCTTTTTTTATATATTATTGTTATTTTTTCTACAAGTAAAAATTGTTTTTAGTGAAATAAAAAATTTGTAACTAGGACATAAAGAAATAATATTGTTAAATCGCACAATAGTTTTGTTGACTTCTCGTCAAATAATTGGTTACATTTGACATTAGCCTATAGCCGGTTTTGGTTTATTTGTTTAGTTAGTTTCGGTATTTTTTATATAATATATGCATTAAAAAGTGTTTTATCATATGCTAACATTTTAATTTGGTTTAACTTTTTGTCCAACGTACTTTTATAAAAACAGAAGTCAATTTATTTACATTCATGGCTTCAATATTTTTACTTTAATATACAGTGTATTATTTACTAATAGTATTTACATAAGTAAGACCTAGATATAAAATTATTTGTGTGCGCGCATAAGTTTTTGCTTGCGCCCCCCACTTCTCAATAGCCGTCCAATCTGCACGCGTATTAACACATATGGAGTAGATAAAACCAATATACAATTTTAGAACAAATGTACACACGTTTGGATTATTTTTTAAAGCGTGGGAAAACAATTTAGGGCAGTCCAACTTCAGTAGACCCTCATCCGGGTTTCTATACCTGATTTTTTTGTAATCAGCCAACTACGCTTTAGCCCACTTGTCCACTGACATGGACAAATGTTTATTTAGTAATTTGCATGAATAAATGTGGTCAAATTCGTCAGATATTTTAATTCAGAACCCTGCTAGCCCTACGATAAAATAGCACGAAACTAAAATTATAAAATAGATTGTTTATTTATATTTTTTCAAGGGGAAATTTATTGCCTATATTGAAATGTTCATGACGGAAATCCTTCCGGCCGATTGAAATCGCACACATAAATTATCCGCCTAGTGATAAAGTTGTGTGCAGGGTCGGGCGCGGGTTGTTTGCGACGTGTCAACATGTTTGTTCCTGTGCGCATGTACAGATTAATAGTTCATAGTTCAATGTTAATATTTACACTTGATTCGAAAACAATGAAATTGACTTCACAATGACTAAGCTACATCGAGTCGATACATTCCCCAATAACAACAAATTATTGGAACTAAATTTACAAATTGCTCGGACATATTTCGACACTACCAACTGAAATTTATCAATAAATCGACCTTACATTTACCATCGCAATCAAATGAATCAAAGTTAGTGTTGTTTGGGTAAAATTCTATTTAAATTGAAGTATAGGCCTACAGGGGGAAAAAAGGTTAGTCACACTATACGCATTTTCCAGAGGAATTCTATATCAAATACCCCAAAAAAGACCTCAGGAATTATTTTTTTAAATTAATTTAAATATGACAGAGACCTCTGTTAACCATGATATAAAGTGCATTAGAAAGAATCTCATGGTTGTCTATCATATGGAAGCAGTAAATCATTTTGCCCGCCCCCCCCCCCCCCACCCCATTTTGTTAAATTTTTGAAGAAATGTTTTTTAATTTTTTTTTGTCAGGATTATCTTAATGACGAATGACCTGGAAACAAACACATAATTAATAAAATATGATTTTCTGAAACCTTAGCACAGTCAGTAGCTTGCCTACCTACCAAGATAAGGTCTAAGGGTCCCGGGTTCAATTCCTGACATGGTCGAAAAATGTATCATCAGTGATTTATTTTAGCGTCTCGTCTTACTAACGTCATCTGAAGTCTAGCTTACTGCGAGAGTAGCGCGTTTAACCAAGCGACCACCGAAGCGGGTCAAATGTGGAGGTCGAATTAACTGCTGATGGGCTGGATTTTGTACCTCTTCTCGATGTTATCAGTCGGTTCCGAAAATGCGCGTTAAATATCCAAAGATATTTATTTTATTTTCTTCATGTTTAAGTTGTGTTTGAAGCGCCACAGTAGATGTACAGATTAAATCAAGGTGAACTCTTGTTTATGTTCCAGTGCCAAAGATCGAGATAGTCGGTGAGTCGGACATCTACGTGAAGACAGGGAGTACGGTGAACCTCAAGTGCGTCATAACCCAATCCCTGGAGGAGCCGGCCTACATCTTCTGGTACCACGACAACGAGCGGGTGCTCAACTACGACAAGACGGCCAAGGACATCCGCATGGACCGTGTCGGGCCGGACACCACGGTCGGTACCTTGGTCATCTACAACGGGCAGCGTCAGGATTCCGGAAACTACACGTGCTCGCCGTCCAACCTGGACTCTGCCAGCGTGCTGCTTCACGTGCTCAATGGTGAGTACCTTACAGGACTTCCTGAATGGGACAAGTGATTCCTAACCAGGGTGTCCGGGGTTCCTCCAAACAAAATGGTTGGGAATCACTGGACTAGAACAAGAGACAAGTACAATCCTATCCTGTGTAGAACTTACTTACTAGAGTGAGAGATAAGTACAATCCTGTCTGTGTAGAACTAACTTACTAGAGTGAGAGATAAGTACAATCCTGTCCTGTGTAGAACTTACTTACTAGAGTGAGAGATAAGTACAATCCTGTTCTGTGTAGAACTAACTTACTAGAGTGAGAGATAAGTACAATCCTGTCCTGTTAGAACTTACTAAGTGAATATATACAATCTCCTGTGTAGAACTTATACAGTGAGAGATAAGTACAATCCTGTCCGTGTAGAACTAACTTACTAGAGTGAGAGATAAGTACAATCCTGTCTGTGTAGAACTAACTTACTAGAGTGAGAGATAAGTACAATCCTGTCCTGTGTAGAACTAACTTACTAGAGTGAGAGATAAGTACAATCCTGTCTGTGTAGAACTTACTTACTAGAGTGAGAGATAAGTACAATCCTGTCTGTGTAGAACTAACTTACTAGAGTGAGAGATAAGTACAATCCTGTCCTGTATAGAACTTACTAGAGTGAGATATAAGTACAATCCTATCCTGTGTAGAACTTACTTACTAGAGTGAGAGATAAGTACAATCCTGTCCGGTGTAGAACTAACTTACTAGAGTGAGAGATAAGTACAATCCTATCCTGTGTAGAACTTACTTACTAGAGTGAGAGATAAGTACAATCCTATCCTGTGTAGAACTTAAATTACTAGAGTGAGAGATAAGTACAATCCTGTTCTGTGTAGAACTAACTTACTAGAGTGAGAGATAAGTACAATCCTATCCTGTGTAGAACTAACTTACTAGAGTGAGAGATAAGTACAATCCTGTTCTGTGTAGAACTAACTTACTAGAGTGAGAGATAAGTACAATCCTGTCCTGTGTAGAACTTACTTACTAGAGTGAGAGATAAGTACAATCCTGTCCTGTGTAGAACTAACTTACTAGAGTGAGAGATAAGTACAATCCTGTTCTGTGTAGAACTAACTTACTAGAGTGAGAGATAAGTACAATCCTATCCTGTGTAGAACTAACTTACTAGAGTGAGAGATAAGTACAATCCTATCCTGCCTGGGACTTCGTATAATGAAACTACTACATGTTTTGGTTTTATTAATGTTATTTTAAAAATAAACTAATAAATAATAGTTGAGATTGTTGTGTACTTTAAATGTGTTTGCTTATAAAATATCGTATTTATTTTCTATCCAATCTATGAAATCGTTATATTATTTTTTTTATTTCATGATCAAATAATGACTTCTCTCCTCTTTACGTTAATAACTAAACACTAAGGCTTTCGTTGCTATTTTCCAAATAAAATGGCTCGTAATTTAAGTCACTAAAATTTCACTAGAAACATATTATTACCTTCTCGCTACCCTTAAGTTTGAATACGAGATTTTTATAGCTCCACTGAACCCGAGGATGTGGACTTTGCGATGCAGTCTGTGTGTTTGGATCTAGATTTTTGTCTAGAATCAAAACAAGTTTATCAATCGGGCTGAAATTCGGCATCTAGAGCTTTCGTGAGGTCCCCCCGGGGGGTTTTTGGAATCAGGTATCCAACCTTAAAATAAAGGGTAGTTAACTGAAGGGCAAAAAGAAATCAAATCGAGTTTTTTGAAATCACCTTCAACGATTTTTTATTACATTTTGTATCTAGTTATTGTTTAACGCTACAAACTAAATGGAAATTCTTGTTTTCCAACTAAAATTACTTTAAGGGCACTTCAAACAAACAAAAATTCAGATTTTGATCATATATCCGCAACTATCTGAAATACGAAATAACTTATCACTGTAAAGTTGGAGTAGTGTTTATATTAAAAATATTTTAATCTGGTATATATTTCTATAAAACCAATCGTTTCTGAGCTATAAGCAAACACATTAATTTTTTTACGGAATATTTACTTAGAAATATTTAGTTGATTGTTATGCTCTTTGGTAAACAGTGATTCATCTATTTTCTCAATCTTTCTGCAACATTGTATATTCTGAAAATTGATGGAGTAATTGATGAATAGATGGAGTAATTCCCACTAATAAGCATAAATAATAGCTCTGGCTATTAATTCTTAATATTGTATATTATTACATTTATACTCTTTGGTGGAGTGTTTCTGTAGTGGTGTATATTATTTCGTTTAGCAAATATTATGAGTTATTAATAAATGCCTATATTTTAAGATAAACGAGAAATTCTCTCCTCTGACCAGTACCATTCGTTTATTTACAATGTTTACAAGATTATTTTAAAATAAAAAGGTAAGGTACTCACTTCACTAGCTTGATAATATTTCTATTAAATTTGTCTACATTTTTCTAGCGAGTCAATATTATAATAGCGCTTGAGATAAATATAAATGTATTTATTAAATTGTTTAATTATGCTAATCCTACTACTCCATCATTCGCCTGATTAAAAGATGGGCGACAACATTGAAAATCTTTCTGTGGGTAGGAAAACCATGTGGGTTTTTTCTGCCAAATTTCATTCAGTAGACCTGCTTCCAACAATGGCGTCAACAAACCACGTTTTTAGACCACCTAATACTCCTTGTTTAATCCTCTTTGACACTGAATTATCGCATAGAGAATAACAAAAGACCGTTAAACACTGATTTACAAAGACAGTAAGGATTTCTAACATAATCCCGAACGCCCGGCTTAAAGCTGAGCTCGGTGGTCGAAGATTTTGGTACTGAACTAGAAATAGACTTACCACCACAGTCTGATTTTAATGGAGAATGTAAACCGCTTATGGCTCTTCTACCATCAGTCGCGCCCGCTTGTTGGACGCGCACTCGTAAAGCACACGTGCAAGATGTGATGCGTTTGTTTTGTCGTTTGCCCCAACAGAGGTGACCTGGTGGTCTAGGGGTAAGGTGTCGTACTTCTGTGTTGAGTGTCCGGGGTTCAATCCTCGGTCCTGACACAGATATATGTGATCACCAAACCCTTCCTTCACCTCTGACCAGACGTGTATTAATCACGACTTGTGAGTGTGTGGAATACCAGGCCTCCGCCGTGGTTCGGATTCCACGTTAAACTGTAGGTCCTCCATTTCATCTCACAATCACCCTACCATTGCACATTAGCGTAAGTGCGTATAACCAGAACGGGTAGTAAGACGCGGTGCTAGTAATAATAATAATAATAATAATAAATAATAATGCTCCAACAGGGACTGTATACAATAAAATGTTGGTAGACGTCATTTAATCCAATATTACTATTGTCAAAGTTATATTAAAGTTTGAAAACACGAGTTAAATAGAACAAAAATTATTAAATTATTTTTCTTAATAAATACTTAAAAATGCAATGCCTTTAAACATACTCACGAAGTGTTACCCTTTACCAAGGTCGTGAAGAGGGTTGTGGACTTCTAATAAAGTACACTTTTGAACAAACACGTATTTTCAGATGATATTTTTATAAAGTGATTTCGCACATTTAGAAAAAATTACACTTTGACAGGGATCCGAAACTTTGTATCTCGTCTTTGCGCGCTGACCAATTTGTCAACCGAGCTATTTTACTCTTAAATTAATAAGTTAGTAGCAATGTAACACCATATCCTAGTAAAAACTCATTGTTTTATATACTATATTCTTATTATATTTAAGACTTGAAGCGATTATTTTCGAAAAATATTCCCAAAGCTCTACTGAACTGATGTTTATCAACCTTAAAAAAAATCACAACTAAACTGTTCAAAATATTAAAAGGGGAAAAGTATTTTTAGAAAACTATAGATTTTATTATATATCTGTTTCTTGAGTACAGCCAATCAAATTTTAATTTATTTTTAAATAAAAACATTTAATTTGAGGAATGTCATACACAAGTTACACATTTCTAAACACATTTATATATAGTTTTCTTCTGTCGATGAATGTATCAACGATATTGGGACATATTTCTCAATCACATAACAATAAAGTAGTTGATATGAAGTATCTTAAGATGTAGATTTAAAGAATCAAAAAAGTCAAAGGCCATACTTGTCTTGATAACAGGGCTGACACAAGGGTCTCATGCACCCTAGGTTAGGACTTAAAATTTGCACCTCAATTGTATTCTGTATAATATAAATAAACCTAATAATAATATACCAAAATACTAGATCAAAAATTAAAGAAAAGTATATATAGGTTAGATAAATAAAAAATAAGTGGTGGCTTCTAGCCCCTTCTTCGATGTGTGTAAAAATATTAAAAACTTCCATTCCTGTTTTATTATTTTCCGAAGATTTTTTATCAAATATCAAATTGATTCCCAAAAAAAGATACCTTGAATGTCATAAAACCATAAAAGTTATTAATCAATCTTTTTTTATATATATTCTTAGTATTAGATAAAACATTTGGATTTTATTTCTTTGATAAATATTTTATTTAAATAATTATTCTAAGCCTTTAAAAAATACATTAATTGGACTGCTCCTCTAGGGCCTTTGCGCCCTGCTCGACTACAAACCCTGTGACGTAGATAAACAATAAAGATGACTTGCACGATTTTTCTCCTAGGTACGACTCGTTTCTGTATATTTGGACAGCCAGCCTGAAAAGATCCTTGCACTATTGGTTTAGTGAAGTGGCCATCACTCGTATGCTTGGTGGCCCAACAGTCCAGGACGATAATATGATTTAAATCTCCGACAATTTCCTTACAAGCAAGTTGGTGCTCACAAATCTTCATAACCACATCGGTGGTCGAATGGTCTATCAATAGACAAGATTTCTAGTGACTAGGTAGTGAGGGTCCGAATCCCATGCGAGTGTACTAAAGTACATAAACCTAAGAGGTTTCCAATTCTTCCTCTACACAAATGAGGGCACATCTATATTTCACTTTACCTTCCTGATCCCCATCCCCTTAGTATAAATATATAGCTATCCCAGACGGGTACTAAGAAGCGGTTAAGAAATATAGGGTAATCGAAAACAAGGTGCTTAGGAAGTTACTTGGCCCAAAAAGACATAAGTATATTGGGGAGTGGAGTAGGTTACACAAATTATGAGTTGCATAACCTGAACATACCACCAGACGTTGTTGGGGTAGTTAAATCTCGCATATATCTTTGAGCAGACCATGTAGCGTGAATGGGAGAATCTAGAACTGGCTTCAATATATTTACTGGCGAACCTAATCGGAAGATAGCAATGGGAAGTAAAACCTTGGATTGCGAGCATAATTCGTTTCGTAAACGTGTTCGTAATACAAAGCACTCGTATATCAAAGTGAATTTCTCCCATAAGAAATAATGGAAACTCAGATGATTCGTCCCACAACCAAAAATATTTAATCTACAAATGATTAATACCTTTTTTATTTTCGTTATTTAAATGTAAATGTACTGTAATCAAATGTATTTATTAAATTTAATGGTGGCTGGTGTGAGATAGAGGAGAGGAGGAGGTGTGTTATGGTAACCTGGTGGTCTAGGGGTAAGGTGTCAGGTTTCTGTGCTGGGGTCCGGGGTTCAATCCTCGGTCCCGACACAGATTTATCTGATTCCCAAACCCTTCCTTCACCTCTGACAAGACGTGTATTAATCACAACTTGTGTATGTGAGGAATGCCAGGCCTCCACCGTGGTTCGGATTCCACGTTAAACTGTAGGTCCTCCATTTCATCTCACAATCACCCTAGCATTACACATTAGCGTAAGTGCGTATAACCCGAACGGGTAGTAAGACGCGGTGCTAATAATAATAATAATAATAATAATAATTTAGGACGACTTTCACTGTCACTAACGGAATCACTGCTATATGTTGGCTCACTCAAATATTTTTCTTTTTGTGCGACTTTAACAAAGAATCTATCCAATGACACTGCTCGGCAGACAAAGCGTAACCAAAGTACTACTCGTAGTGCAAGATATCGCTCGTTTATCAAGTTAAAATTTATTGAAAATTTTTGCTCGTCTTACAAAACACTCGCAAACCAAGTTACTCGCAATCCAAGGTTTTACTGTATAGGCAGATGGGAGGATAATTTTAGAATGGACCTGAAAGAGATAGGGTGTAATGAGGTGGACTGGATAGAACTAGCTCAAGATAGAGATAGGGTGTAATGAGATGGACTGGATAGAACTAGCTCAAGAAAGGGATAGGGTGTAATGAGGCGGAATGGATAGAACTAGCTCAAGAAAGGGATAGGGTGTAATGAAGTGGACTGGATAGAACTATAATAAGGTTAAGACTTAGATATTATTCTAATTTAATAAATGGAAGTATGAACTAAATTGGTTAGGTAACCTTTAAAGTATTGTATATAAATACATTATAATTTGCCCTTATAAGAAGTTGGCATAATTTGGTAATATCTGTTTACATTAGTAGCGTTGTTGTGATATGAGTCAAATACATACAAAAATAACACCACGACATAACAAATATGAACTGACAAGCATTCACAGTGGAATTCAGAGTCAAAACATCTTAACAATGCAAACAGTTTAAAAAAATTAAAATAAAAGACCATTTAAAATACAAAGTTAAAATATATTACACCATATATGAAGAGTTGGTTAGTTTAAAATGTTTTAGTGACCAATTAATTTACATAAAAGTTGGTTTTGAGTTTTTTTAATATTATCTAAATCTTACCTGTGGTTTTTTATCCCTGTACTTCTTCCAGTTTTCTGGTGTGAGCTGTAGTTTACCGGAACTTCACTAACCCGACATGTTTCGGTACTGTGAATGGCGTACCATAATCATGGAACTTAAAATTGGAATTAAAAACTGATGAAACCACATAGATTACAAACCAAACATATAAATAAGTAAAACAAGAGAACTAGGGAATTAAATTCAAAAACCGAGAATAAAGGTAAAGCAGCAATATTCCATGAAACAAACTTACATCGTTATGTGTAGAAACACAACGTGCTGTAACGACCTATAGACGATGACTGTCTTAGAGCCAGTTTCATAGTCAGATTTAGTACGCCTCAAGTGCGGCGCTATACTAAATACAAGACGTCACCTACCTGAAATTGAATGGAATGGGCCAGTTTCATATGCGAAACTGGTCCATTCCATTTTGGTCTAGGTAGGTGTCGTCCTGTATTTAGTATCGACTCGCACTTTAGGCGTACTAAATCTGACTATGAAACTGGCCCTTAGTGTGGTTGATCGTAGAATCAGGTGAAATGGAACTTGCAGTGCTGGAAACCTAATAGGATATTTAGTTGAAATCCCGAGGTAAACATATGTTAGGTGTGAAGTGATGTAAAAAAGGTTTGATTGTGTAACTGTGACAGGTTGGAAAGATATATGGATAGGAATGAGGTGGATAAATAAATGGTTTTCTTTTTCTACGCTGGAGGGTAGAGTAGGACAGATGGGGTTTAAAATATTTTAATGTTATTGGGGTAAATATTTGAGAGTATTAATTAAGATTTGGAGGATAGCTGCTTGGTTGAAAAAGTTTTCGGCTGTGTTTAACTTTGGTCCTTTGTGAGAATAGTGTAGGGGTTTCAAACATTGTACAATTGGTTTTGATGGTGACCTGGTGGTCTAAGGGTAAGGTGTCAGACTTCTGAGATGAGGGTCCGGGGTTCAATCCTCGGTCCCGGCACAGATTTATCTGATTGCCAAACCCTTCCTTCACCTCTGACAAGACGTGTATTAATCACAACTTGTGAATGTGAGGAATGACAGGCCTTCACCGTGGTTCGGATTCCACGTTAAACTGTAGGTCCTCCATTTCGTCTCACAATCACCCTACCATTAGACATTATCGTAAGTGCGTATAACCCGAACGGTTAGTAAGACGCGGTGCTAGTAATAATAATAAATAATAATAATAATAATAATAATAATAATAATAATAATAATAATAATAAAAATATAATAATAATAGGTTTTGGTTGGTGGTATTCACTCCTTACGAAAGATCAAATTTAGAATGTTTTCTAAAATGTTGATGGAACTAGCTCAAGAAAGGGATAGGGTGTAATGAGGTGGACTTGATAGAACTAGCTCAAGAAAGGGATAGGGTGTAATGAGGTGGACTTTATAGAACTAGCTCGAGAAAGGGATAGGGTGTAATGAGGTGGACTTGATAGAACTAGCTCGAGAAAGGGATAGGGTGTAATGAGGTGGACTTGATAGAACTATTTCAAGAAAGGGACGGTTGGCGCACTTTTGTAAGCGTGGTTATTAACTTTCGAGTTCCTGATGCCACAGTGTAAGTACCTAAGTAAATTAAACGTTACAACGTTTTTATAAATTGGATGATTAAATATAAGATTTATATCGAAAGCTGTAGCTAATCAGTTTTGAACACTTTACCTAAAGAAAATATATGATAAAAAGACCCACATCGGAAGTCACATGGTCTAGATCATCACTCTCGTGTTAGACTGAATTTCCAGTGTTGGTGAGATCAGAGTTCGAATCCCGGTCGTATGTACCGAGGAAGTATTTTACTAAATGGTATCACATTCTTCAACTCAAATGCGGGTATATTCCTCCTACATAGTTCAGAAAATATTGGTTTTATAAAAATATATTTCAAATAAAATGTTTTGTTTTTTTACAGTAGTACAAAATATATTTCGTATTTCAAATAGGGGTGGAAATGTAGTCAAAATTCAAAATTCTGCTTATGCAGGGTAGGTACCCTCAAAGTAATTTCCATGCGGAAAATGAGAGCTGCCATTTTGTTTGTAATTTTGAAAAGTGTCTATATATAATGTTTAATCGAAATTGTCAGAGCGAATTTCGAGAAAATCATTCTTTCACATTTATCCTTTCACTTCGTTACCCTTAATTTTAGGGTTGTATACCTAATTCCAAAAATTCTTCTAGTTAACCTTATGGAAACCTTATATGGCAAGTTTCAACGGGATCATTAAATTTGTTTCATCTATAATCCGAGATATAGACAGACAGACTGACGGCATCGTGAAAACCATTTTTCCGGCTGGGGGTGGGGTCATGAAACCTCGACATTTACCAAAATCTTGATCTTCATTTGTTTGGTGATCACAATATTTTTCTCTCCAAGAGATCGAGAGAGGGAGAAAATCATACTAAGAACAGAGATAGGAGTATCGGAATACATTCTTACGTTCCTTCTGTTTTGTTTTTTAATTTATTAAAGTTATTTTGAACATTCACAACGATGCCTTGCGTTCACTTTAAAGTCGGCTCAGGTCTGTTTGAACGCAGTTCCTAGTATTCTCCCACACTGTCGTTATTATCCGGGCATGACCTGACCAGCGCCATGTTTGCAGGATTTCGCCGCAGAGTGTGCCTGCATTAGCGGCGGTTTTGTGGCTGGACATTGGACGAACCGCAAGCTCTAAACCAAACAAAACGTCAACTCGAAACTTTGAAGTAGTGCTTACAAAGTTATAAGTGGACACTAACTAATAAGTTACTCTTTCGTGACCCTGTTTAAACACCGAGAATGCCGTGGAATATAATGTATCGATGGTTTTTTAAGCGTTTTCTTATTTTTATTTAGGTCTGTATGGTATAGATAAAGTCGAATTTTCATTCTAAGAGTCTTTTATAAAATTCAAATGTATTATTTTGTAACGAAAATTGATATAATTTTATCATATTGCCAAGAGTATTGCCCGGCATTGTGCTTTTCCTTGATTAAAACTGACAGAAAAATATCTCCATTTAATTTCTTCCAACCTAGTTTTTAATTAATTTAAAAATCAATCAAAACCTTAAAATCCAGCCTTGAGGTGCACAGGAGCTACTAATTTTAAAATTCCAGCCTTGAGGTGCAGAGGAGCTACTAATTTTAAAATTCCAGCCTTGAAGTGCATCGGAGGTACTAATTTTAAAATTCCAGCCTTGAGGTGCATCGGAGCTACTAGTTTTAAAAATTCAGCCTGGTGTTTACGGTGGGTACCGCGCAATGCTCATGACAGACAAACAAACAAACATACTCTTCCTCTTATTAATATTGATTAGTATTGTTTTATTATTGTTTTATAGGTATTGATATTATCTATAAAAAAAATAACAGTTGCAGATCACATTAACTGACATATGAATACGTGAAAGCAGATCCAGTAAATTTTCTAGCTATTACAATTAAAATTGGACTGTATCTTGAAATTATTCTGTATCAAACATACAATATTATTTTATTATTATTATTATTATTATTATTATTTTAGCACCACGTCTTACTACCCGTTCGGGTTATACGCTTAAGTACTAATTACGCTAATGGATTAGGAATTGGGAAGGTTGATTAGAGGAAGTGAACCCGCATTTGCGTGGAGGGAGAGTGGAAAACCATTTAGGAAAAACCACCCCCAGTTCACCCGACCGAGATTCGAACCTCGATCTCCCGTCCTCGGCGGTAGAGCTCAACACGACTAGCGCGTTAGCCAACTACGCCACCGAGGCGGGTAACATACAATAATTTTATAATTATGTCAATTAAAATATTAAAGTTAAATTTTAATGCATCTGCTGATATAATCAGTTGGTTCAGAAAGTTCACGTTAAATGCCTAGAAAAAACTCCATGCCGCCAGCCTACAATCGATCCATACCAAGCTACCGCTGTCTGTTGGTAAAGATGGTGCCAACTTTCGCGGGGAAAGGATGTCTCAGTTTTCTAGACTGGAACCGCTACTTCTTTATTCAAGTAGCTCCTGATTTGTCTTCACTAGACTGAGTCTACCCCATTCTAGTGCCACTGCTTCACAGAAAATGTGCAAGAGTCGAGGATTGAACTCAGGACCTCTGTAGCTGTGGCTAGGAACTCTAATCAATGGAACAAAGAGGTGGTCAAATACCTCAAATATTTTTTTCAGAAATCTATTTTTTTTAAATTGATTCTCTTTACGTTCGTTTCTACTGATAATGACAAGTTAATGGGGCAGTTATTAATAGAAGGCTCTAGATCAAGCCAATGATGTATAATGTATAGTTTTTTCAAATTTGCAGGATTTTAGTATTGCCCACAGGTGTTTAATGTGCACTAGGGGGGAAATGAAAGTACTCACAAGTGGGGACCCTTGGGCTGGATGGGGCGATGTAATTATCGCTTCTCTTTGTACACCTGGATGTGTAGTAATATAACCCGGCTAATTACTCCCCTCCCTCGTTCTCTTTCACATGTTCAACAATTCACCGTGAAATGGAGGATCCTTTTTCTAAAGCTTGCGGGAGTAGGTTATTCGAAATGAAAATCTAGGTCACAAAGTAGCTTCATAATGAAAGAATTTCATTTATTATTATTATTTGAAAATTAAATAACACATTTACTACGAACATTGTTACTACTTCAAAAGTTGATAATACAAAAACGCGGTTTGGTGGTCAAATGGTACAAGGCACCAGTCTCGTAATAGATTAGACTACCGATGACCTAGACTAAAAACTAAAGCTAACATAGTTTCACTTTTCTTTAAATTTAAAAGTAACACGGGAATCAAGCCCGTGTCCAAAATACTTTTTTTTAACTAAAATTATAGATGAGGCTATAACCGTAATTGACGAATATAATAACTTAACTTTGGCCAAACAAATAGAATTTGTACTTTTTGGCGATGACGTCACAATTTCCCTTAAGAATAACTTATTTGCTGTCAATTTTTTTCGTGCTGTTAAAAACTACCCATTTATGTTATCTAAGTGCATAGCTACGACAGAAAAATAACCAAACTTTGAAATATACTTAAGGTTTTTGGGACTAATATTGAATGATAATGTTTTTCTCCCCAATAATAATATGTAGACATTATTTTTAAAAGGTAATTTTTAAATAATATTTATTGCACACAATAAACGATGCGTTATATTTTATTTTTCAATTAAAACTTTGTTTTTTTGGTTTTAGGTGAACATCCTGCTGCCATGCAGCGCGGGAAAAACTCAGCTTCTCCGATTCCCGGTCGCTGGTGGAGCCATCTTTCCGCGGGGCTAGGCCTCAGCGCTTGCGTACAACCGCGCAACGTCGCCATTGCTGTAATCGTGCTAGGGTTCGCCGGCCATCTTGTGGCGTGGACTGGCTCATAGACAAAATAAAACATTATGTTACATAGTAGTTATGTTTAATGCGAGGAATGATTTAAAAATTAAAAATAACTCTTTGAAAGAGACTTTAACATTTGAGAAAATAGGATTTTCATGGAAATGAAATTTTCGACAAAAATAAAAAGTGAAATTTAAAATTACAAATAACAACAATGTGGAACAATGTGTGGATTGTGCTAAAATAACACCATTATTTAAAGAAATCGAAGAATATTTGTGTAATTTTTGTAATGTTTTGCGAATCTTCTTCACGGATTCCCTTCTCTGTTTCGATCAAATTATGTTTCCTGAGACGTTCTTTAACTTATCACGTTTTATTTGTTTCACAATAAGAGCTGTGCGATTGTATTATACATGTGTATATATGTGTGTAAATGATAGCTGTGTAAAAATCTGGACTATATCGAATAATCATAGGCATACGGGATTTTAAGGGCGTGGATATTATTGTATTTAGTTTCATAATGTTCTTCGCCATAAAATGTAGCTATTGATAAAAAATACTAACGAGATGTAATTATTTTGCTAAAACCTTACCTAAGAAGTTCAGAAATGTTAAAAGATTGTGTTTTAGTAAGTCATTTTAATATTGGATAAATTAATATGTATTCACTTATTTTATAACAACTACAAATTAACGGTTTTTTAAATTAATGTTCACTTTTTAACTATAGGTTTATTTCAAGATTGACATACAAACTAAGTTTATAGTGGACAAAGCACTAAATACTAAGACCCAACACCAGCACCAGCACCAAAATTATAAATGTCTGGGTGATCAAACTAATACAATACCTCTAAGTGGAATTGAAAAATGGTTCTTTTAACCTGTTTTCAGACTTCATATTTTTATGACAAGTGTAGTAGCTGCAAATTGTTTTCTATATTTATTTTTCATTCTTTGTGGCGTAAAATTAATCGCGTTTTAAGCTATATAAACGTAACGCAATATTAAGCTACAATCAATATTTATCTTCTATTTTAATTGCATTGTTTTATTGTTTGGATAAATAAATAGCTGCATTTTGGTGAGTCTCTTGATGATTGATAAGTTTTTAAATGCATATATGGTTTTTGGTTATGTAAGGATAATAAAAAAATTAGTGCCAGAAGCTAAGTTTGTAAATACAAACTAAATTTTCAATGAGTGGTTCATGTTAAAATATAATTTGCACACAGTGACAAAGAAATTTAAGTTGTTGAAAAATGAAGAAATTAAAATCTAATCAAAAAATCAATCCGTTAGAGAAAATTTGGATCAGATTTAATTTCCATAGATATTCACCCTGATCATTATCAGATATAATTCAATAAGTTACAAAGCTTAAAACCGTTATATTAATACAAGAAAAATTAAATTAGATAACTTTATTCTATAATATTAATGAAATAGGAATATCATTTCTCTGCTTAGAAAATCTGTTAATCCAACGAACCTTATGTTGTTGTTTTTTTGTTTGTTTTTTTAGGTTTTCAAGATTTATACATTTAATTTTCACAGAATATATTATTAGTCGCATTTGGAATGTGACTGAACATTTTATTTATCACTAGGAATATATTAAAATGTTTTTATGTTGAAAATAAGTTTTAGTGAGAACTTAATATTTACATACGAGCTACCATTACTTCCGTGTGTTTTTAACAATTAATTCTAGTCCAGTACGTAGAGAATCCGAACCAAATTGCACTGCTTAACACTTCTCTTCTTGGTTCAATTTTTTTTTTTGCAATCAATCAATAAATATTTTACATATATGTATATATATATATATATATATATATATATAATTTACCAACTTTTAAAATACACGAAGGATTATTTTACGAATCTGAATAATTTCTGGTTCAATAATTATGGGAATAAATACTATTCCAAAAAAACTCAAAATTATTCCTCACTCATAGCATACATTGTATTTAGGGAATGTGAATATAAATTAAATCCGTCATAGTGTTAACTCAACTGTACTAATATTTTAATAAAATAAAACGCTATATTACTTTATAGTGAATTTTAAATACAAAAATCATGCAGTAAAATTTATGTTCAAAAATTCAAATTGTGTTTTGAGCCAGATAATTTTATTGAACATATTTTAAATTGTGTTGCACGAAAGGGTATTCCATTGTAGTACAATCTGTAAATTATATCATTAACCTTTATTTCTCCCCCGCTGTATTTAACAAAAACTTATAGTATGATTGTGAGCTAAACAAAAAAAGTGTAAAGACTTTGCCTTTCGATTTCAACAAACAGAAATATCATCCTCAAAGAATGTATACGTAATGGGAGTTGTGTACATATTTACTAATAATGGTGGTGACAAGATGAATTATTTGAAACAAAAAATATCAATGTGATAATGAAAATAGTTCAGATACTTTTTAAATAAACAATATATTTAAAAGTATTCAAATAATTATTGTTATGGAGTAATATACTAATTTGTATTGGATACAGTGAAAAAAATATATACATTTTTTAAAAACAAAAATCATTAGTATAAAATATTCAAGTGTTGTTTGATAATTTTCTGTGTCCATCAAGAAGCATATTTATGCTAATTTATTATGATAAATATTTTTTAAAACTGAAAATTATGAAGAGTAGAAGAGAAAAGAGACAGAAGATCTTTTTGTTGATTGCAAAATAAACTTACAAACTTGATATGACTATTTGGGAAAAATCTTAATAAATAGGAAAACACGTGTATATTTCAACGTACCTTCTGTGAATTCCAACCAAAGAATGAAACCTGTTGCTCTCCTCCATTCCCTTAAAAAAACAAAACAAACTGTGACACATCTGTCTTCTTAGTGCTGATTGTCAATCTGTATGGTAACTGTTAATGGTTAATTAACGAATATAAAACAATTTACTATTAATAAATACTACAAACACTGATTTTATTTATTTTGTGTCCCCTGCTGTATTTGTTATTGAAAATATATTTTTTAACTATATACAGACTATAGTAAAAAAAAACTACACAAAATTATATTAAATATAAATTTTTATATAATTGCAGTTTGAAGAAGGCCCCAAATTACTTTAAAATTGCTAATTATAATCAAACAATAAAATTTTATTGTACAAACACAGATATAATAAAACCTAGCTGTATTTTTTAACATAATCATATTCACTTGATATGTAATATATGTAAGAACTTTAAAAACTAGATTTTTTAATCAACATTTATATGTACAATTTAGAGTTTAAAGCTTAAGTGTCCCAGAATTTGCGTTGAAAGATAGTGAAAAAACACTAACCGTAAGCCACCCATAGTACACCCGAAAGGGATCGAACACATCTCCCCATCATTGGCAGTCCAGTCTCTTTCGAGAGCGACTCTTTAGACCATTTTTTTTTAAATCGGGCTCCACTATAGTTATCTCAGCCTCAGTGTGGAAATTTTAGAATTTTCCTTGTTTTTCACAATATAAAATATAATCCGTAATAATTACGTATATAGTAGTAATAATTATTTATAATACCATTATATTAATAATCCGACACCATAGCTCACTCAGTAGCATTTCTGTTTACTGAGCTAAGGGTCCCGGGTTCAATTCCTGGCATAGCCGAAAAATTGATCATTAGTGGAATATGGGTTTACACTTTCACATTGATAAATTAACGACCGGGGATTGGATGTTGTGCTTGTTTTGGTCTTAAGTAAGATTATAAGGCATACGAGGCTACGACAGTCCTAGTCAGCTGGTAGTAGAAAGTGTACGGTTTGAATAAAAAACTGACCCAGGCTACAGGCTGAAAACAGTAATGGATGTAAAAAACCATTAATATTAATAATATTGCCATCTATAAACCACACATGCATGTCTAGATACTAAATCTCAGCCCCATAAATTAACTACTTTAACTTAACAATGGTACCCAAAAATAATAAAATAGCAAGTTTGACCCTTTATAGGTTTTAGCTCGTGAACTATTATTATTTGAAATGAGTGGATCACTATTTATAGAATTTTTTTTAGCACCGCGTCTTACTAACGGTTTAGGTTATAAGCTTATTATAATTAAGCTAATGATTTTAGGGATTAGGAAGGTTATATTTAGAGGAAGTCTAACCACATTTCCGTAGAGGGAGAGTGGAAAAACCTTTTTTTTAAAAACCTCTCAGTACACCCAAGCGATGGTAGTGCCTTGAACCATGTGTCCACTGAAGAAGGTATTTATACCTTATGATTATAGACCTGTTAAAATTTCGAAATAACTTCTTTACTGTCGAATGACCTAGACGATTATTTAAAAATTTGGTCTTTATAAATATTTATATCATATCACCAAACACTGTTTTATTATAGTTGTATAATTTAATATTGTATACCCTATTATATTAAAATCACCAGCATCGATGGGCGTACGGACCAAGCGAGACTCGTTTAGCCTGGTTCGATGTTGAGGGGAAGGTTGGGGGAGGGGGGGGTTCGAATACCAGCTGAGTGCAATGGGGATTTTTTTTTTTCTAAATGTCGTGTCGATCTCAGCTTACGCAAATATTAATATATTTCATCTGACATCTACCTTCCTACCGCTTTAGTGTAAGTATAATTGGATAGCATGGATAGGTAGTAAGATGTGGTGCATCAAAAACTCCACTAGTATACTAGTAGAACAGTACACCTTGAACACTCCATTCAAAAATTAAGTAGGCCTATATCATGTTAAGTGTGCTATAAGGGAGAGTTGGATAGGTGTTGCAGGCGTTTAAGCTATGGCTACACGGAGCCGACTCGCATCGCACCGCACCGCATTTTCTAGCAAGTGACTACACGAGCCGCACCGCACCGCTATTAATTATGAAGAATGAAGTTTTAAGTTAGCTAATAATAATTAAGAAGAATGTTTGTGGTTCAATAAGTTGTTGTATATAATATTGTTTATCTTGTACGTAATGTTGGAAACAATTACTACAGCGTCACACGTGCGACGGCTGTGAAAGAAATGCCTAGTTTTACAAGTGCTGAAACAATTACTACCAATCACTGTTAATAATCACTTATATAAATCACTGCTCTTTTAAAATCAAGGTCACTCTGATCACCGATGTCATAAAATCACTATTTCGCCCATCCCTACAGTGATTAGGGCTTAGCATGAAAACCAAGTTCGGAAGCTCCCGAACATTTTATTTCCGGTGGTAGGTGGCTACACGGTCCGCACCGCACCGCACCGCACCGCAAAATTGCGCAGCAATGCTCTCTCGACGATTCGTCCGCGCCAGTGCGGTGCGGACTCATGTAGCCACTTGCATTTAAAAATATGAAAAGCATTCCACTGGAAAAATGCGGTGTGGTGCGGTGCGGTGCGGTGAGGCTCCATGTAGTTGTTCCTTTATGCCTCAGCCGCACTCTCGCCGAAACGACCCGAGGAAGCCCGAGTGTGAGAATGTAGTAAGTGCTCTCGCTTTACCTCGCCTCGGCGACGCTCGGGTCCATGTCGGTCTTTGGTGTGCTGAGTCAGAGGGTGCGAGACGCGAGTATGAGTGCATCGCCACACTCTAGTTCAGTCAATGTGCAATTAGAACCCGGAGTGTTGACACTTGATGTGTCATCGGATTTAATTAATTTTATTTTTGTTAATTTTGTATTTACTTTTTCTTTTAATTTTTGCTTAGTAAATTCTTTTGCAAAACATAAATGACTGGACAAATAACACAACAATCCAAATCTTGGAATTATACCAAGGCGAGCCTATTTTGTGGGAAATGAAATATATGTACCACAAAGATATCAAATTGAACGATGCGCAGATTCGCATAAGTTGTTGTTATATGGCAAGTTCAACATCCTCCACCATAGACATCAAAATAACGACCACACGACAGATGACTGTGGGTGATATGTGAGAGTGTAGAGAGTATATTATCCTCACTCATCTCGTACAGTCTCACCGAATGTCTCGTCCAGGTCGTCTCGGTGAGAGTGTAGAGAGTAGCTATTATCCTCACTCATCTCGTACAGTCTCACCGAATGTCTCGTCCGGGTCGTCTCGGTGAGAGTGTAGAGAGTAGCTATTGTCCTCACTCATCTCGTACAGTCTCACCGAATGTCTCGTCCGGGTCGTCTCGGTGAGAGTGTAGAGAGTAGCTATTGTCCTCACTCATCTCGTACAGTCTCACCGAATGTCTCGTCCGGGTCGTCTCGGTGAGAGTGTAGAGAGTAGCTATTGTCCTCACTCATCTCGTACAGTCTCACCGAATGTCTCGTCCGGGTCGTCTCGGTGAGAGTGTAGAGAGTAGCTATTGTCCTCACTCATCTCGTACAGTCTCGCCGAATGTCTCATCCAGGTCGTCTCGGTGAGAGTGTAGAGAGTAGCTATTGTCTTCACTCATCTCGTACAGTCTCACCGAATGTCTCGTCCGGGTCGTCTCGGTGAGAGTGTAGAGAGTAGCTATTGTCCTCACTCATCTCGTAGTCTCACCGAATGTCTCGTCCGGGTCGTCTCGGTGAGAGTGTAGAGAGTAGCTATTGTCCTCACTCATCTCGTACAGTCTCACCGAATGTCTCGTCCGGGTCATCTCGGTGAGAGTGTAGAGAGTAGCTATTGTCCTCACTCATCTCGTACAGTCTCACCGAATGTCTCGTCCGGGTCGTCTCGGTGAGAGTGTAGAGAGTAGCTATTGTCCTCACTCATCTCGTACAGTCTCACCGAATGTCTCGTCCGGGTCGTCTCGGTGAGAGTGTAGAGAGTAGCTATTGTCCTCACTCATCTCGTACAGTCTCACCGAATGTCTCGTCCGGGTCGTCTCGGTGAGAGTGTAGAGAGTAGCTATTGTCCTCACTCATCTCGTACAGTCTCACCGAATGTCTCGTCCGGGTCGTCTCGGTGAGAGTGTAGAGAGTAGCTATTGTCCTCACTCATCTCGTACAGTCTCACCGAATGTCTCGTCCGGGTCGTCTCGGTGAGAGTGTAGAGAGTAGCTATTGTCCTCACTCATCTCGTAGTCTCACCGAATGTCTCGTCCGGGTCGTCTCGGTGAGAGTGTAGAGAGTAGCTATTGTCCTCACTCATCTCGTAGTCTCACCGAATGTCTCGTCCAGGTCGTCTCGGTGAGAGTGTAGAGAGTAGCTATTGTCCTCACTCATCTCGTACAGTCTCACCGAATGTCTCGTCCGGGTCGTCTCGGTGAGAGTGTAGAGAGTAGCTATTGTCCTCACTCATCTCGTACAGTCTCGCCGAATGTCTCATCCAGGTCGTCTCGGTGAGAGTGTAGAGAGTAGCTATTGTCCTCACTCATCTCGTACAGTCTCACCGAATGTATCGTCCGGGTCGTCTCGGTGAGAGTGTAGAGAGTAGCTATTGTCCTCACTCATCTCGTACAGTCTCACCGAATGTACCGTCCAGGTCGTCTCGGTGAGTGTGTAGATGAGGTATTGAAAATCTTGTATTATTTATAAAGTTGTTTGATATATTTTAATATCGTCTTCAAAAAAAGTAGGCGAAAATTATCAGCGATTATTTAACCAGTTAAAAAGTTTAAATTTTGAGTTTAAAGTTTGGAGAAAAGTTTGACGACGTTTTAAGCGAAAGTGTATACTCCTAAGATTAAAGCAAAAGGTTGGAGTCCTAGATCTAGTCCTCTATAAAATCAAATCAAGTTTTGATAGGGTCACAAGAGAAAAATTTAAGATAATATGAAATAGTTTATAGGATCTTATTGAAGTTATTATATTTTTTAAACTCTTTAAACGTAAAATTTGAACTTTTTAGCCAGTATTAACTTTTCCTTACATTTTGGTAAAAACAAAATTAAAAAATACCAAACAACTTCCGGGATTTCTTACCGTCTAAAATACTTCTCAGTGCTATCCCGCACCCTTAAAAATAATTATGTCATGATATTATCATTGTTACAGTCTTAAGATTTATCTCTGGATTTCAATATTAAATATATTTTATAATTTCTCCTTTGATTCAATGTTGCTATTTTTTCTTGGTGATCAAGTTAGAAAATAAATTAATACTATGTTAAATAGTAGACAAAATTCATAAATAAAAACAGTTGTTCACGCGTTTTAGTACGTCAGTCTCGCAATATATATCCAAATTTAAAAAATATATAATATAGGTATTTGATCTATTGCTTAAATTTATAAATTAAAATTAATTTAGATAAATTATTAAAATAAAAATCTTTTGAACAGCTGCTGTATAGAAACAGTAAACCAGGTTGAATAACTATGTGCTATACGTATATCCCTCGGACTAAGTTCAAAGAATGTTCCTGACAAATTTTACTAAAACTTTTCGAAGCAGTTATCCTGTATCAAATATCCACACAGATAAACAAAATATGAAATGGTCAAATCAAAACAGAGCCTCACTTTGCCAGTAAGAATATATTTATTTATGAAGAGTAAAGGAGAAAAATGGGGAAGGTTACATTACACACGTCGATCTCTGTGGTCTTGGAGTAAGGTGCTCGCCTGAGGACCCGATATTTGTGGGTTCAAGTCCAGCCGAGGTCGACAGATTTCTCTTGAGCGATAAAAATCTATAACACAACTTCCTTCGGAGGGAAAGTAAACTCTTCGGTTCCATGTCGATTGTGGGATCTAAAAGAACCCTGGAAGATATGTGAATTTCCCGGCAAAATTGGTAGGCCCTTTCAACCTCACTCATAGAAATTCTCGTATGCTGATATAATCAGTCGGTTCCGAAAGTGCACGTTAAATACCTCAAATAAATAAAATAATATATTACAGAATTTTTCCAGGACCAAAAACTTTTATATTTCAAATCCATAAGGACCTTAGAAAAAAAAATTAATAAATTTAAATGTGACATGGACCTTTTTTAATCATGGACTGAAGTGCAGTATAAAGGGTTTTTTTTTAAACAGATGGCAGCACTAACTTAATTTAAGCTGAAATTTGAACTTTCTTCCTTTATACCTGTACCCTTCACATTGGACTCCCTCGAGCTCCAGATGAATCCACGCCGTGTTAAGAATAAGTATCATCGTCTTCACCAGGTCTCAAATCGACCATATATCTCAAAGATTACTTGTCAACTCTTACGCGTCTTAATTTGGTTCGGGGCATGTTGAGAGGATGAGTTTGGATCGAGGGACGAGGCAAATATATGAAAGTAGAGTGTGTGGATTAAAAGGAAGGGGTAGGTCATGTAAGACGTGTCTAAGTGTTGTAGACGAATTGTGAAAAAGAGAAACATTGAGAGTTTTAAGGATAAAAGAGCATGACTCTGAGTATGGATATTGTTGAAGTGAAGGGAATATGCAAGGATAAGGAAGTGTAGGAGAAAGTTAGTGAGGATTGGTTAAGTATGGAGTTGTTTTTAGAGCTATATGCTCAGTTTCTTGCCTACCCCTAAGGGAATTACTTGATTAGGTATGTACTTATGTATGCAATCAAAATGCCTCCGCGTTATCCCTTACAGCCGAGGCAATTTTTAATAGTTGCTAGTGTCGATAGTGATTAATATCTTTTATTATCAAACAAAGATATGTACTATTAGTATCACAAATAATGATCATGATAATGGGGAAGTATATCAACACAAAGCTATTAAAAAGACGTTTAAAAAATTGATTGTTTCAATGTTCAACTCTTTCTTGCCATCATTATGATTTAATTCACTATTATTTAAATATACAAATTTATTTTGAAAACACCACTATTATTGATCTATCTTCAACCCGCAACGCTATGCATGTAGAACTAAATGTCCAGCTTGTACAACCTGGTTTGCTGATAACGTGGAGGTCAGGGTACAAATACCATCCGAGTGTAATGAGGAATGATTTTAGTAAATACCTAATTTATCTTTGGTCATCCACGCCAATTTTGGCAAATTTCTTCTAAAATTAAACCCATTCATCCCTATCATATTGACATAGTTTTTTGTGTTGTTTCTTGACACCGCGACCTACTAAATGTTTGGGCTATACTCAAATATACTAATCACGCCAGTGTGTTAGGGATTAATACAGTGGAATAGAGAGAAAGTGAACCCGAATTTGTGTGGAAAGAGAGTTGTAAGCCATTTAGAAGAAAAAAACTTCAGTAAGCCCTGGATTTTAACCCCAATATACTAGTCAGTTACAGTCCAGTCGATTGCGAGAGTGACGCTTTACACAATTCAACCACCTAAGTGGGTTATTGACGTATCCGGATAGCCGGACAAGTAGTAAGACGAAGTGCAATTTTAAAAAAATATCTATACCTGCAAAATTATTATTTTATTTAGCTATGCGATTGCGGTGATGTATTTTCGAAAAGTAATGGTCTGAGTATATTTACATTTTATAATAACTTTTTTTTACGGTGGAAAACCACTTAGTTAAAGTGATGCCCTTTCAATATGTGGTCCAAATCCAAGAACCATATTTTTTTACAGTGTAAAACCATTTAATCAAAGTGATACCCTTTCAATATGAGGTCCGAATCAAAAAACTATTTTTCTAAGGAATATCATTTAAATTCAATGGGTGGACTCGTAAAATAATGCATTTTGATTCAACTGCATCGTTCCAATTTAGTACGAAAGTTGAGCAACCTACAGTTTTGTTGAACTCATCCAATTTCAGGATGACATAAAACTTTAATCCTTATCGCTAAACTCGTAAAATGTCCTTATGGACAGAAACCAATAATCATCAGCGTGGATTCACGAACTGATATGTCAGTCTCTCTATATAGTACAAACTGTTCGCTGATATATATTTACTTAAATTTTCTGCCAAGGTCGGTATAAATTTAAGATTTATTTTTTTCTAAATCTAAACTATAAAAGATTAATTTTAATGATCTAGACTTTAATATTTTATTTTTTCATATTTAATCCCCTTTAGGTTCAATAACAACTTTTAAGGGATTAAGATGCTGGGCCAAAAAAAATAGTTTATAGATAAAAATGTATTTTCTTGAAACTAACTTAAGTTTTCACTTTGAAAAATAAAATATTTAAGATATATGTTGGCAAAGACCAAAATTAACTAGTTTAAAAACCACCCTTCACATAAACTTTTTTTATTATTTATATGAGGAATTTAAGATGAAATTTTTAAACCCACAAATTATATCAGCACAAGACTTATAAACTAAATTAAATCTAGAACAGACACAACAATCACCCCTCGGCCGTTAATTTATCATTGTAAAGGGGGGGGGGGGGACCCACATTTCACCAATGATAAATATTTCAGCCGTGCCAGGAATCGAGCTTGGGACCCTTAGCTCAGTAGACATACACGCTATCGACTGAGATAGGTGTCTGACTTCATATAATCAATTACGTTTGTAAATTAAGTACAAGTTTTTATACTTATTATTACTTTATTTATTATTATTATAATAATTATTATTATTGCACCTCGTATTACCACTTATTTGGGCTATCACCATATTTTCACAAATTATGTAAAAGAATGGGAAGTTTAAATTCCAGAGTAAATGTACTCGTACTAGCGTGGAAGGAGCCTGGAAAACCATTTAAGGAAAAGCAGCCTAGGTATACTCTGGATTCGAGCTCCAACCTAACCCATAACCAGCAAAACTAAACCAGAAATTTAAGACGAACATCAGTGGGCACTAAGTCTATTATTAAAGCAGTATTAGTATTATAATCATGATCATTTTTATTAATTAATGGTAATTATACTACCGTACCATTATAAGTTATCCGGCGCAGTTTTAGAGTCTCACATAACCTAATTAATAACGCGCTTCATATGACACACCAGTGCGTACGTATTTTTTCATAGAGTTAATGTAGTTTGAGCCAACAAAACTCTCTAAAAGCCGTTGTTTGTTTTTTACTTGGAAGTCTTGAGTTTCCCTTCCATTTTTTGTTGTTTATTCCCTCCAGCTTGTTATAAAACCTGTGTCATTTGTTTGTGTGTGTGTGCGTGTGTGCGTGTATGTGTTTGTTTGCTGGTTTGTTTTGGGACGAATGAGGATAGCTTTAAAATGAAAAATTGCGTGCAAGAAAGCTACACGTCTAGTTTTTTCAAACACAATAAAGACGAATGTGCTGTATATGTATATTTGTAAAATGTATGATTATGGTGGGAGGGTGGGGGTGTTAATATTAGTTTACTGAATAACTAACTCTATTAGCTACATATTGTTCTTAAGAAAATTACATAATTTTATATTTATTTAAATCCACTCAGACTATCAACCTACTCAAAGCGTGTCCACTTTGTTTTTGATGATTTTTTTTTAAAGTTAACATGAATTTAAAAACTAAATATATATTGGCAGAACTCGAAAAAATGCTGAGAGCTACATACTTTAATAAAAAAAAATAATTCAGATATGAAAGACTGTCCAAATTAGTTTTAAAATTTAAACATCTGCTTACGACAAATGAAAATGGAACTTTGTACACTTAACTTGTTTAGTGTTGCTCATAATTTCGATGCCAAGGACTGTATGAACTTTTCGAAATATTTAATGTATTTGAATACTTATTTTATTTCCCTCTAAAATTGTCTGTGACTTTCAATAATTTAAGGAAAACGGATGAGGTTAAGTTTGATCTGACATGTTTACCCAAGGAAATACTTGGACAAATCCCACTGGGATCGTAAATTTGTGTTTTTAATAATTCTCCTTTTCAGGTAAATGTTGGTATCTTTAAAAATTCCCATCCTCAGCATGTATAATTAAAATAAAATATTTCATATTAATTTATTACATAGTTTTAAAATAATGTTATATTTTAAGTATGATCTTATAATAATAAAATGTCCCCTATTTCACCCTTGCTGAACACTACAGAGTTATACGTCTGACATAAACAAATAATCACGGAAATCGGTCAAGTATGTATGTATAAATATATATATATTTAGAGAGAGAGAGAGAACACAAAGCCCATATGTTTCCACTTGTTTGAGAGTTCTACTCGATCGATTTAAGTGATTCTTTTCTCATATTAAACGTTTAGATCTGTATATTTGCCCAATATAATTACTTGTATCGTGTTTTTTCTAAGGGATAGTTTTATAATCAGTTTTAGTGCACCTCAAGTGCGGCTTGATATCAAATACAATACGAACAACCACCCGTCTAGACTCGAATGGAATCGGCCAGAGCTTCACATATGAAAACTGCCCCATTTCATTCTGGTCTAGGTAGGTGTCGTCTTGTATTTTTTTATCGAGTCGCACTTGAAGTGCACTAAGTCTAAGAAACTGGCCCTAATTCGTTGAGTCAATTTAACACCAATGATACCACACAAGATTTTCCCTTTAAGAGACGGCAATTTTCTACTAACAAAGCTCAAGGACATACACTGCATCGTGTCAGTCTTTATTTGCCTCGAACAGCTTTTTTCCATTGCCAATTTTTTTTAGCACTGCATTTTACTACCCGTTCATGTTATACGCTTATGTATTAATTATTCAAATGGTTCTAGGGATTAGGAAGGTTATATTAAAGAAGTGTACCCGCATTTGTGTGAATGGAGAGTGGAAAACAATTTTGGAAAAAACTCTGTACACTCGACCGAGATTTTGAACCTCGACCTCCCCGTCATCGGCAGTCTAGCCTACTACAAGAGTAGCACGTTAGACCACGCGGCCACTGAAGCCGGTCATTGCCAATTGTACGTAGGATTGTCGAGAGTGCAATAATTTTAGAACCTAAAAGTAGCAATAGTTCCAAAAAGTTATCAAGCAAAAAAAATTATTAAATGCAAGGAAGTGCTTCATTAATTATTCGGACCGTCATTCTTGGCGGTTTTCCACTAGAAAGTATTTAATACAAACAATATATGATTGAAACATTCCAAACTGACAGATAATCGTAAAAACTATAGAAATATCTCCAAATAATGTCTAGCTACCCTCAGGTTATCCTTTATTAATGATACATTGTCTATAATATTCAAAAATATAATTCTTCACCCAGAATGTATTTATTTTGTGAGATTAGAAACTCTCATATCCATGATGTGTCCAGTCAAATTTTGACAGGACGGGCCTTGGCTAACAGCTAGAAAAGTTATTATGATCTATTTTCACATATTCATACGTCAAGTAATGTTGTCACTTTTGATAGATACTATTAATACATATGAAATATACAAATGGCAACAATTTTATCTGAAACATGACTGTTTTAATAAAAAAATCCTTTCTTTTGAAAATTGTACATTAGAAGCATAACGTTAGATCGCTCAAACTTATCTTTACATTTCCACTATGATGGACTTACCCTTGTTTTTCTCTCAGCCGTAGCTGGCGGCAGAACAAGGGGGTTGAGAAAAGGTGGTGAGGGGAAGAGGGTTGTTTTCTAGTCCTGGAGCGACGCCCGGTAACAGCTACAATTAATAACCCGTCAGGTATACAACGCGGCGTCGTCTCTTTTCCGGGGTTGTTATTATAACAGTGGGCGTCATGTCGGCACAAACTAAGTACCTCTACACAAGTGCAGATGCGCCCATAACAATCGTACGGTACAGCACTCTTCAAAAAAAAAAAGCCTACGGCAATCCTAGGAGAGGATGTTCTGTTGAATATCACTTTGAGGTTTTAAATACTTTATTGGTAAACGGTTTTCTTACATTCGTTTTTGTGTGCGATTCATTTTCTTGATTAACATTAATTAAAACGATTGATTAAGAAGAACTTTTATGCTCAGCAATAACAAATAAAATGGTTAGGGTTGAAATTTAATTGAATTATTTCTTCTAGGATATATTTTTAATCTTCTTCATCAAGGAATAAAATATGTAATTAACTAGTTGCTAAACCTATACAGGCAACTTCTTTTATGTTTAATCATATATTTGTTTGCGTACGTATCTTGTATATTTGATTTTTTGTTTTGAATATTTAAATATATTATACGACAAATTTCTATATCAGTGCGAATGGAAGATGAGAATTAAGAATTTAAATAGTAAAAAATTGCGTCAATCGAATATATTACCTATCTACACTCATTCTGTGAAGTGTATATATCACAATTGGGCTTCACTGATAAGTCGTTGAAATCAGAAGAATACTAAGAAAACTTTATACCATAGTTTATATCTAGCTTTTAAATCTTGCATTTCACTTTATATCCTTGTAACATTTCTCCTTATTATTTTTACTGGGCTCATATTTTCTTTAAATTTCCATTTCTTAATCTTCTTCTAAGTTGAATGTTTCTCTTTCCGCTTTCATTCAGAAATGAATTCAAAGATTTGGGTAAGAAAAAAATAAGTCCTCTGAGTAGTATAAGGTGTTTTTTTTAAGTATGGCTTAACGTGAATAAAATAAATAAGATAGTTATATCTATACATTGCTAAATAATTGGGCTATAAATTCTACGTGAGATTCTAAGATTTTTTTTTATGTTTGGTTAAAAATAAAATTTTATATTCTTTTCGTTTCTTTGTTGAACATAGGCCACCTTTTGTATAGATTCCTCAGTTCAACTTCTCCAACCATCCAATCAAACGACTGTTTATCTTCTCTGCTTGTTCCGGTATGTACTTTGGGCCCTCACTCTGTTTTATTCTGTGGCCAACTTTTGACAGACTAAGTGCCATGTTCTAATCACGAGGGTCTTCATTTTAGAAGAAAGAGAACTCAAATGTTTATCGCACAGATAAATATAAACGCAGAACTTGACAAATTCAAACAATCCATATACAAAATCAATGTCTACTTAGTTTTAATTAAGGACTTTCACTGATGCTTGGGTGATAACGCTATAAAAAAATTGATAAATTTATATTAGCTTGATTATTACTTAAGCGTCCATTAGTTAAATTAGTTGACATTAAAAATATAGTCCACCACGTCCAACTACATATCCGACCTATCCGTATGATGGGCTATGGATGAGTAAAGTGAAATATAGATTAAATGTACCCACATTTAAGTGTGAAGAACCTTTTTTTTTTCTTTTAACATTCAAACCCTCCCCCAAGAGAAAGTTTGGGAAATTTCTTAGAATGTATCGCTCTGATTCTGTCCGCTCAATTTATAATTAGAATTTTGGTAAGGAAGAAACGTAAAAGTAAATTATGCTTACAAAAGCTACTAAAATAATTTTAATATACTCAAACATCAAGTTAGCTATCATTTTTGATAGATATTATCAATCCCATAAAATATAACAATATAAATACTATCAATGTTGCTATTACTTTTCTACCAAATTATATTATAAAATGACGGGCAGAATAAGATAAATTCTAAAACATTTACCAAATTTCTTCTTGGGGGATGGTTTGAAGTGTTAAGATAAAAATGCTCACCACACTCAAACGTGGGTACATTTTATCTATATTTCACTTTACTCAGCCATAGCTGGTGCTAGTGACTGATACGAAGGGTTTTATTTACCACCAAGTATAGGCCTATTTACGTTTTTAAAATGGTTTCACACTTTCATTCATCAAAATTGTTATACATTTCCTATAAATTATACCTTACTCATGCGTAGTTAATATATATGCTATTACCCAAACCGATAGTAAGACGTGATAAAAACACTATTCCTTAAACAAGAATGAAAATATGTATCATGTGAATGCGTATCATATATTTCACAGTAGTTAGGTCAATGGCCATTTTCAATAGCTATCTTTTTTCAGTAACTTTTATCTACTGAATTACTTGCTGAGACAACGATCGTTTGTATGGGCATTAAATTATATGATAAAAATCCGCTTAAGAAATTTTTATGTTGAAAAGTCAAGGCAAGAGTATAAAAATTAATTAATTCATTTAAAAAAGTTGCCTTCAATAGCTAATTAAACTATCAGTCCTATTAAGTCACTCGGCTGGAGGAAATACAGACTAATGTCAAATTAACCGTATTAGTGCAGTAATTCTCTTGATAAACTGTAAACTTCGATTTAAGTCATATAGCCTGCACACAGACAAATTTTTTTTAAATAGCCTATTTAAACTATTTGTAACTACATTTTCTTCTCACATTGTATTTATAATGAATGGTGATTAATCTCTTGCGAGCCATATTAACTGTACCAAGATCTTCCAAATTTTTGAAAACTATAATTGGTTATTTTAACGATCGGCGTTAAAAATGTAATATAGAGCATTGATCTATACTAAAAGAAAGTGATCAATCTATTTACAAAATAAAATGTGTTCATGCATAAATATAGAAAAGCAAATAGTTATGGAATTGTAATAAACATTTTCAACGTTGTTTTTTTTTAGCAAGTATTCACATTGAATGTTACTTAAACCTTAGCTAAATTACTGAACTTCAAACTAATTTATGATAGTTTTTCTTCTTGCATGTATTCAAAAATGGTAATCTTGTTTAAAAATTAAATAATTAAATTAAATTAAATGAGAAAAAGTTGCATAGTTTACATAGAATTACTTATTTTCTTTTAAATGAGCTCTTATAAAGCACGAATTTAATAACAATTTTATTTTATTTAAAAAAAACTCTTAAATTAATCACATGATAGAATACTGAACATAATAAAAAACTGATTAAACAGTTACAAGACTTGTTTTTGGGGTTTTTTTGTAACATGTTTCCATGCAAGCTTGTGAAACTATTTTGAGGCTACAATTTGTTAAACCTCTACTCCAATCTTATCTCGATCCTACTGTCCTTTCCCCTATTATTCAAGATGAACAGAAGAGACAGGTTATTGCTCATTGCTCAACTTTTGCATCATCTTACCCTCTTTGTCATTCTGAAAGGGTAAAGGTAAAGTTTTCGAAAAGTCACGTAAGTCTAGTCACTGTGTGAACATGGGGCGTGCCTTAGGGAACAACTAAGCATCGGCAGAGAAGGGGGGGGGGGGAGTTTATATATGTGTGTGTGTTGTGTTTATTTTAATTGCCCGCAGTAAAGTGATTTTACTTCCCCTTAACTTGCCTTGTTCAAGGGAAGTTTGACATAAGTAGTGACAGTCAGTTTAAACAAAATATTAATTTGGAAGATTAAGGCTATTGCTAAAATAATAATGCTAATAAATAGCAGGTTAATAAATAAAGTAATTATAATTATAAAATAGGCTGGATATTTTTTCATTATAATTATAAATAGGTTGGCTATTTTCCATAAGTATTTATCATATAATTAGCTTTGGAATAACTTTTTATAGACAATATATCTGCTTCTTAGTAGTTAGACAATTCAAAAAGCTATAAATATTTCTAATTATATTTCTAAATAAAAACACCTCTTGATTTTAAAATATATTTTTGATGTTAATACGTCAGACAGACACTTATACATTTGACCTAATATATTATACAGTTCAAATAAATGTTATAGTTAATGTGTTTCCACGGGAATTTGTTTTTTAAATTTAAAATCTATCTGCTATACTTATATTTGAATTGTTTTTGTTTAAATAGTTAATATCTCAATCTTTTAGATGTATTGAAAATTATAGTTATTTTTATTAGTAGTTGGCTTATTCTTTATTTTTGTTTGCACCAAATAAATAAAAAGTATTGAATATTATTATTATCTTTACCACGTCTTACTACCCGTTTGGGACGCAATTGAATAATAGCAATAGTAATAATATATACCATATTGTCTCTTTACAATGGTACTCTAATAATAAAATTTAATATATTACAAAAAAATGTCCACACTATTTTCATCCAAACGATTAAATTGAAAATATAAGCATAAGATTTAATCAAATATCCTTTTTTTAATATAGATACAAAAACTTATAAAATATTTTACTTTTTGATCAAGTTACTATTTGAAATGGTTTAACCCAACTATCCAACGTTTTCCTAGAGAGAATTGTTAAAATATTTAAAAATCCTATTTCTGTACAAGTAAGTTCTGCAATAGGTTCTGCTTCATTTCCAGCCTATGGCCTGGGTCAGTTTTTTATTAAAGCTATATATTTTCCCCTACCAGCTTGCTAGGCCTATCCTAGTTTCATATGTCTTGTAATCTAACTTAAAACTAGTACAGTCACAACATCCAGTCCCCGGCCATAAATTTATTAATGTGAGAGAGTAAACCCACATTTCACCAATGACATATTTTCGGCTATGCCGAGAATCGAACCCGGGACCCTCAACTAATTAGGCAGATACGCTACCAACTGAGATAAGGTGTCGGATGGGTAGTTCTGCTTAAGAAACTTTAAGTTACTGCTGATCAAATATAATATAATAAATACAGAAATTTGTATAATATTGAACTCGTGTTATTATTCTAGTCTCACACCTTAGCTATGACTGTATTGCTTCTAATGAGCTTATAATAATACTTAGCATCACGTCTTACTACCCGTTTGGGTTATACACTTAAGTACTAATTACTCTGATGGGTTAGGAATTGGTAAGGTTACTATTACAGCCCTTGAGCCAGCTTCGGAATAGATTAGACTACCTTTGACGGAGATAATAGGGTTATTATTCCGGTTGGGTTCACTTCGGGTGTTCTTTCCTAAATTGTTTTCCACTCTCCCTCCACGAAAATTCGGACACACTTCTTCCAAAATGAAACCATTCTTACCCCTACTGGACTAGAGAAATTAGTAAAAAATGTGACACGCTTCAGTGGCCGAATGGCTTAATGCGTCAGCCTCGTGTGAGATTGGCCTGCCGATGACAGGGAGATAGGAGTTTGAATACGTGTCGGGTCTAATGAGGGTGGTTTTTACTCAATGTTTTCCAACTCTCCTTCCACGAAATTGTGGGTATACCACCTCTAAAATGCTTCCTTCCTCATCCATACTTCATTAGAGTAAATATCACACATGCGTATAGTCTGTACAAGTAGTAAGATGTGGTGATAAAAAATGTAATATATATATATTAATATATATATATGCAAATAAAGCAAACTAGTAGTGAGATGCAGTGGAGGTGGAAAAAACTTTTTAATTCCTTAGTAAACTGTGTGTACTTGTACACCTTGCTCCAAAATCTGTTACTATTCAGCAAACTTCAATACAGTTTGTGTATGTTCGAAAACTGTTTTAGCTCGAAGCTAAGTTTTCACTAAGTAGTTTGTTTATTGTTTGGGATAATTTGGTACTTACAGTCAATCTAAGCTGAGACTTTATGACAGTCGGATATTATTGTGGATATCACTTGACAACTTTGTTTTAATATTAGGGAAGAGCGGGGTATGCAATTAAATGGATTAAAATAACGATGTATAAAACGTATGTTTATAATTTTAAATATTTCTACTAAAACGCAAGCACGTATATTAATAAAACACCGTAGGAAGGACCAAAACTCACAGCTATCTAAGTTACTAAAATTAATTTCATATATTCATAACACAATTTATATTCTCTTAAGCTATATTTGATAGATAGGCATTAATACATATCAAATAATAATAATAATAATAATAATAATAATAATAATAATAATAATAATAATAATAATTAATAATAATTAATAGGGAAGTAAAATGTTTGCAATGTTGGCCAAAATAATAAGTATATTTATATAATATACAGGGTGTTTCGCAACTCTCTATCCAGAGTTAAACCATAACATCTGTGTGCAAAAAGAAAAGGCAAACCTAGTTAAAAAAAAGTTAGGAAAAGTCGTCTAGAAATACTAAATGTAAGTTGAATTTAGGTGTAACAACGCCAGGAGCAGGCAGCTGTAAGTACGTACGTGTACAACAAGTTGCATATCATTAGGCGGGCACATCACAGCAGGTGCTCAAAACGCCCTGACCCTGCCACAATGCACAGTTCGTCGTTTACATTTGACGCGCGCTCACCTTTTGGACACGTGACTCGTGGCCGGACACTTCTGCAACTTGTTATACACGCACGTACTTACGGTTGCGTACTCCCGGCGTTGTTGTACCTAACTTCCACTTACATTTAGTATCACAAAATGACTTTAGAGACAATTGTCCACTAGATCTTTCTGTCTGTGTCTGCCCAAAGATATTGTGGTTTCATTTTGTGCAGAGAGCTTAGAAACACCCTGTATATAATTAACTGATCTACAGAATCATTCCTGATGATGGAATAAAATTAAATGTAAACTTAATACTTAGTCAAATGAATGGAACCTGATACCTTTGGTCTTGAATGCTAAAGCCCTACCACTGAACTATTTATGTCTCAATTAATATGCCACTTTTCACTCGTTTCTAAATTGATGGCTTAGTATTATTATTATTATTATTATTATTAGCACCGCGTCTTACTACCCGTTCGGGTTCTACGCAGATGGGTTAGTGTTAGAGTGTTGGCATGTTAAGTCAAATGATCTGAGTTCTATTCCCGTGTACAGGTTGTCACTATTTAACTTTAATTGAATTCGAAAAAAAAAAAATTTGTATTTTCTAAAATGTTCTTCTTACTGTGTTTGTACTGTACTTTTATACATTTGTTTTTGTGTACTATTTTTATTTTCAAGTTAAACAAAAAATCGTGAATAAATCCTGATAGAAGAACAAAAAAAATGTACACTTGAAGAAACCGCAGATGCTTAGGAGGACAAGCTCTCGTTTAATTATTTTTCGTCCTTGAACTTACTATAAGGCTAAATCTAATTCTGGAAGTTCCTTAACACCAGGAGTTGTGCCAAACAAACGCAGTTAATTCCTTATGAAGATGCGACTAATTAGCCTGCTCCGAAGTCATTATAAACTCCAAACTGTTTTGCTCACATTCAACTCACCAGGACAACTTCCAAGTATTTTCCTTTTTAAGAAAATTCTTCGTGTTGTTTGCTGTCTTAAATATTCTCGCCTTTCTACTAATTATAGTTCACACAACGCAATCTAGCAGAATTCTTTTTATTTTTATTTTAGTTTCTCAATTTAATTTTTATTTTATTTTTCCCCCCGAGTCATTTTTCATCTTACTTTAATCGACATACTTTGCTTCCTCCATCATTCAAATTTTAATTTCTTTCATATTTTACTTTTAAAAAAATATTATTAAAAAAAATCCTTCAAGCACTCCTTCGTTTCTTTTATAGCGTCTCCAACAATCTTGAGTTCAAATTTGTAATTAGAATTTCCAAGGAAGCAATCTAAGACTTATTTTCATTTTAGTCGTCTGTTAGCGGTCTTTCCTTCACCCTCTCCCCTTACCACCTCACCCCCTCCTATTACGCCCTTTCGCCCCCTCCTCCCCTGCTGACTCAAATACAACAGGACTTGAAACAATGTAATTGCTTGAGATGTAATAAGCTCAACAACTTTGGTTTTCTTTTACCCTCTACAAGTTGTTAAAAAAAGATAGATAAGAAATAAGACGATTCATAAAAAATAAAGTAAAGCAGTATTGTCAGAAAACAGCTTAAGACAAAAAACATTTAAGCTCCAAAGTTGAGACAAGGTAACGCCTACAATTCCAATAAAAAACACAAAAGTTGGTTTCATTAATAGTTAAAATTGAAACCAAAATGTATGAATTTGTTTTACTTAACTAAAAAAATATATTCAAACAATTGTAAAAATCACAACCTGGACATGGGAATTGAACCCATGACCTTCTATCCCAGTGATTATCATTTCTCACTCTAATTAATTTGATTTAAGAATCAGGACTGATCCTGTGAACAGCTATCACATATCAATTTGTGAATATTATTTTTAGATTTTTTCCTTAGCACCTCGTGTTACTACCCATTCAAGCTATACGCATGTGTATTAATGTCTTAGGGATAGGTAAGGTTGAACATGAGGAGGAAGTGTACCAGCAATCGCGTGGAGGGATAGTGGGAAACACCCGACCGGGATGCGATCTCAGATCTCCCAGTTATCTGTAGTCTATTATATTTTTAGGGTGACACCTTAGACCAGTGTGGTCCAAATAGTGGCCCACGGGCCAAATGTGTCCAGTGCTTATTGAAGATGTGTGGCCCACAGTATCCTGAAAGAAAATTAAAGGGAAACCCTCAGTGACAGTTGTGAAATGAATGATTTAAATAAAAATATTTGTATAATAACTTTTTATTTTGCATTTATTTGATTAATAAAATATATTTAGTGTATATTTATAATGCTAAGTTGTTTTTTGAACATGTTTTCACGTGCATATTTCATAGTACATTTTTGGGAGACTGATTAACTTTTTTTTTTTGCAGTAAAATTTGAAAGTTTCTACCAACCAAAACCACAATCGATATAAATAAGTAATGAAAGTAACTGTTTGTTAAGTGTTGTTTGTAAACCTATATTAAGTTGATAGTATTATTAAATATATTCTCGGCCCACGGTTCGAACTGATAGTCATTGTTGGTTTTTTGCAATAAAAAGGCACTTTTGGTTTCACAATTATTAGAGTTTATTCAAAACGTTGTTTAGCGATAGGAAGCGATACATTTAAGTGTGTGTGGTTGTTTACTTACAGTTGCCTTAGGGATTTTGATTTAACCATTGTTGGGGTGCTGCGTTAGCAAAGGATGAGAGATAAAAATTAAAAGTTATCAAATAATATAAAAAGATGTTAAAATACATCAACACTCTCCCTTATTTTATAACTTGTAAACTCCCATTTTGTTACATAAAAATTTAAAACGAACTGAAAACAATGGTTTTGTAAAAATGTCCGCGAGCTGATTTTGAGTGTCAACTTTTAAAATGTTGATTTCCCCATCGGTGACCAATTCGCGAACAAAGAAGTGTCTGATCCGAATGTGTTTTGTTCTTCGATGAAACTCAGGATTTTGTGCAAGCCGGATGGCTGCTTCGTTGTCAACTTGCAGAGTAGGTGTCGACTTCAGATGGCCAAGTTCGCTCAGAAGCCGCTTGGTCCACAGCATCTCTCTCGCAGCTTCACTGGCAGCTACGATTTCAGCTTCGGTTGTGGATATGGCAACAGAGGCTTGTCGCTGACTCATCCACGAAATAGGTGCCCCAGAGTACAGGCAGAGCACTCCTGAGGTAGAGCGTCCTGTAGTTAGGCAGCCACCATGATCTGCATCGCTGAAACAATCAAATACACCTTTTTCCAGGTTGGATTTGTAGACCAGTCCGTAGTCTGTCGTTCCTCTCAGATACCGCAGAATCCTTTTTACTTTCTGAACATCACGGTTGGTTGGATTTTCGAGGTTTCTGGACACCACGCTGACAGCATATGCGATGTCTGGTCGTGTGCCGCACATCAAGAACATAAGTGCTCCAACAGCTTGTCTGTAGGGGAAGTCAGGATTTGGAGGACTTTCTTCTGCATCGTTGTCCTTGATAATTGGAGTAGATACAGTTTTGCAGTTGGTCATTTCAAATCTCTCGAGTATGGTCTCCGTGTAGTGTTTCTGGCTCACACTAATTGATCCGTCCTTTTCTCGGCTGATTTCCAATCCTAGAAAATAAGACGCCGGCATGGAGGTGATTTTGAACTCCTTTTTCAGATCGTTGATGAACTTCTGAAGTTCTTGCTCATCTTCAGCTGCAATCAGTCCGTCGTCAACGTAAAGAACGAAAAACATCTTCTTCTGTCCTTTTCGTCTCACGAACAGACAGGGATCCGCTTTACTTCGCTTGAATCCCAAGCTGACGATGTAGTTGCTGAACTTTTTGTTCCAGCATCGAGGAGCTTGCTTCAGTCCATATAAGCTTTTCTTCAGGCAGCAAACCCGGTTGGATCCATCACTATGTCCTTCAGGTTGCTGCATGTAGATGGTTTCCTGGAGGTCACCATAGAGGAATGCTGTTGAGACGTCAATTTGTGCTAGTCTCATCTTCTCGTTGGCAGCAACACTGAGTAAAGTTCTTATAGTTGATGTTCTTGCAACTGGACTGAAGGTTTGATCGTAGTCCACTCCTTTCCGCTGTGAAAAGCCTTTGATGACCAGTCTGGCTTTGTATTTATCAATCGATCCATCGGCGTTGGTTTTGATCCGGTAGACCCATTTATTCGAGATTGCTCTTTTTCCTGGGGGTAGATCAACCAGTTCCCAAGTCTTGTTCTCTTCAAGAGCTTTCATCTCACGACTCATAGCTTCTTTCCAACGATCTTGCTGATCCGATCGCATGGCTTCTTTGTAGGATCCAGGTTCCTGAAGAGGGCTAGAGAGAAGCATCACGAAGTCCTGATATTTCTCTGGAGGTTTGAGCGACGAACGATTACGAAGGCGCTTGACGATGGCTTCTTCATCTGGACTTGGAGCACTATCTGGAACTTGTTCATCTAGACCTTCTTCTTCATCAGCAGTACTCATATCCCAGAATTCATCATCATTTTCTTCGCTTTGCGTTTTGTCATCATCTTCTTGACTTTCTTCAGAAGTTGAATCCACTGGTTCAGCAGCAGAGTCGAGACTTTCCGGAAGATAGTTGTCGATTTTATGCTCTAGCACCTTTTCCTCGAAGATGACATCTCTTGATCTGATGAGTTTTCCTTCCTCTTCACAGAAGATCCTGTAGCCGTCGTCTTTGTCGTATCCGATGAGAATTCCTTTGATTGCTTTTGGATCCATCTTCTTCCTTTGTTGTTTTGGAATGTGTGGATAGCAGGTAGATCCGATCACCCGAAGATGTTTCAGACCTGGTTTACTGCCATGCCACAACTCGTAGGGAGATTTTCCATCAACTCGGGAAGGTCCTGTCCTGTTGAGAACATAGGCTGCTGTGTTGATCATCTCGGCCCAAAGCATCTGAGGCAGCTTTCCATGAGCATACATCATTGCTCGAGCAGTTTCAACCACGGTGCGGTTCTCTCTTTCACTGGAGCCATTCTGCTCTGGAGTGTAGGGCATCGTAATGCGTTGAACAATTCCTTCCTTTTGTAGGATTTTTCTGACATGCTTGTTGTCGAATTCCTTACCACCGTCGCTTAGCAGCTCTTTGATGTTGTGTCCAAGAGTCTTGACTTCCGCAACGAATTGAGCCAACTTCTCTGCAACTTCGGACTTCTCTTTCAAAAAGTAGATGGTCCTGAACTTCGTGTAGTCATCCTTGAAGAGGACGAAGTACAAGTATCCTGACATTGACTCTTTGAATGGACCGCAAACATCTGTGTGGATCCGCTCTCCCGGTTCCGTTGTCTTAGACCTCGTACCGAAAGGCAGACGATGAGCTTTGCCATAGACGCAGCCTTCACAAAGTTCACTGTCCAAGTTGACATGAATTCCCAGCTTGTCCAGAAGGGATTTCACGTGTCGCTTGTTCTGATGTCCGAATCGTTCATGGTAAAGTTGGAGAAGATTGTTTGCTTCTGTTGCGTTGACTTCATTGGGTGGAATGTCGTTCACGTTCTTCACGTTCAGCCTGTAGAGTCCACCAAACCGCTCACGAACTCCAGTCAGTTTCACTTCGCCGTTGACGATGAAGTTGCAAACCTCTGGAGACGAGATGAACCTGCTTTCCTTGTTCTTATCCTGCGCTGCAAGGACTGAGAATAGATTTCTCTGGATCCCGGGAACACACCATACATCAGCCAACGTGAGCTTGTGCATCTTGCCGTTGACTTCTGCTTCGATGTCAATGTCGCCTTTACCAATAGCCGCAACCTTCACGCCATTCGCTGTGATCACTGTGTGGTTTGTAGAAAAAGACTCGAACGTCCTAAAAATATTTTTGTTATTAGAAACATGACTTGTTGCTCCATTATCTACATACCAGAACTTGGAGTTGCACTCCAAGTTCATCACAGTCGAGGCTACCGTAGTCAGGATCATATTTGCACCCTTTTCCGGATTTTCCGAGTTGCTGGCTTTGTTGCCAAGTGCTTCATCCGCGATTCGCTTCCTGCATACCTTTGCTAGGTGATTTTTCTTCTTGCAGTAGGTGCAGAATTTCTTTTTGTCACCCTTTTGCTGATTCTTGTGCGAGTTGTTTGGCTGCTTTGACGAATTAACATAGAGGGCTTCTTGTTGAGATGACTCTTGTTTGCCTTTCAGTGCATTCTCGTAGGCACACAGCTGGTTCGTCAAATTGTCGATTGTCCTGTCAGCTTTTGACATCAGCATCCAGCTCGACTTGAATGAAAAGTAATCTTCAGGCAACGTACCTAAAATTTTACAGATCATAAATAAATCTGGCAAATTTGAGGTTAGCTCGGCGTCGTTACTCATTTCCTGCTTTAGTTCGCTCCACAAATTCTTTAATTTTGAGACATGCGTAGCGATATCATCTTCAACGGCTTTTTCATAACTAAAGAACTTAAGGCATAAATTGTAAACCTTGTCTTCGGAGACGCCGTCGAAGAGTTTGTGCAGTTCGAGCCACACCTCCCGGGCTGACTTGAGACGCATTATTTTCTGAAGTGTCTCTTCCGTCATATTTGCGGTTAAAACGATCAACGCATGGCTGTCTGCCTTATTAAAAGCGTCGAGCGATGTCTGGTACTCCGCTCTTTGTGCCGCGGTCGCTTCATCAGACAACGCCCTTGGTTTGACTAACCTGCCTTCAATTACGTCTGTCGCTCCGGGGATACCTCGTAAACAAATGCTCAGTTTGTATCGCCATGTATTCCAGTTTCCTTTTCCTTCCAGAAGTCCAACGTTGATAATCTTCGTCGAGTCCATTGTGAGCGTGGCGGCGTCGTCCTAACCTCAAAATGTCTCGTCGGATTTTCTCCAAAAATATCGCACCAAGTGAATTTATTTTAACAAAAATCAATCACGCACTAATGTCGTTACGTGCCTGAGCCCATAACCTGTTGGTTTTTTGCAATAAAAAGGCACTTTTGGTTTCACAATTATTAGAGTTTATTCAAAACGTTGTTTAGCGATAGGAAGCGATACATTTAAGTGTGTGTGGTTGTTTACTTACAGTTGCCTTAGGGATTTTGATTTAACCATTGTTGGGGTGCTGCGTTAGCAAAGGATGAGAGATAAAAATTAAAAGTTATCAAATAATATAAAAAGATGTTAAAATACATCAACAGTCATATTTGGTCCTTGGGATGAAAAACGTTGGACCACCCTTCCTTAGAACCAAGTGGCCGCCGAACCAGGCGAGAATCTAATTAATTGAATAAAAAATTATATATATTTATCTCCAAACGTCATGAGTATTTTGTTTAATTTTTAAAGCACCTCCCAAAGCAAATTATTTTGAAAAAAACAAACAAAAAGAAACATAAAGCGGTATACAAGAACGTTAGTAAATGCTTAATGGACCGATAGTATGGTCTTGAGCACACTATCGCTCCACCTTTTAACCTATGATGACGCAAGCAAACCCACGCTATTGTCCACTTAGCATACACTTAGTGAAGTTGTTGCGTACGGCCCATAGAAACGGACAAGAGAGAGAGATAGAGGGAGTATCGGCTTGCTAGGGTTTGAGTAGGAGATAAAATAGTGATAGCACAGAAGCAAAGAGTTGAGGCAAAGTCCAAAGCACTAAAACCAACCATTTCCTCATCAAGGCGTAGTTCATTAGGTCAAAGCTTCAAAGCAAACGTTAAACATTTTCTCTCCTCGTATACAGACAGACATCCTTTAACATTCCACTACTATATCGAAATAACCTCAACTTTACGAATTCGCATGCGAGAACATGTCATTTTGAACTAAACTCTTCACTTTGTAACTAAGGAAATGTAAACAAAACACAAATATGTTTTTTGTCAGCATGTTTTTTTTATTTGGCTTCAATTTGTTATAAAAGTATTTAATTTTTTAACTCAAGTTACATGTAATATAATGAATTATATAAAAAAAGCTAAAGATAATTTTTTATTTGACAGTGAACCCAAAGACTCGTTCAACTTTGCTTGTGTATTGAGACCTTAAAATACTGAGTTCAAATCTCTTAATTATTGTTATTTTCATTATTACTATTATTATTATTATTATTATTATTATTATTATTATTATTATTATTATTATTATTATTTATTATTATTATTATTATTATTACCTTTAAAGCCTGAATCTTGTTTGGACAAAAATAAATAGTATTCTCCTATTGTTAATAAACTGTTGATACACCAGAAAGTAACACCGTTTTCTAAGCACCGTATTTTGTTGTGATGCATACATAAGACGTGTTTTAATGAAATCATAAGCAGATGGATACAGAAGATTGATTACCACATCTGACTGATACGTAAGGCTAGGGATCAACAATTCGCAATGGCTGCTACAACAACATTAACTAACTCTTCTGAAGGTCGGTTCACACAGAAAGCTAAGCTATGCCTTTTTACGCCGTGCTATGTTTTTTTCCCTATTGCTGGCTGGGCAATTTTTCCCTCTCCCATCTTGAGCCATCTTAGGTTGCGCATGCGCATAACGCAGCTTGGGCTCCATGTTGAACAGACGCAGTGCTAGTTTGGTGAAAATAACTTAAGAAGTGTTGAAGTTTTGTTTTCAGTTTTTTTCACGAGTATTTAAGTAATATTATATTTAGGTTTTATATATAATAAATATGTTTATATTAAAATAGAAGCGTTAATTGATCAAGATAAAACCTCCCCCTCCTAACATTTCTTCATTTTCCAAAACAGCTGCTAACAGCAATATCTTCTCTTCCTCACTACTATCATCTGAACTAAAATAAGACATTTTGGTGAATGCCATAACTAAACTTTAATGGAGCAGACCAGAAAGAAACCACAGTGAATTCGAGAGAGAAAAGAGGAACCATTGTTTATAGTTTGATTTTTGTAGGAAGAATAGTAGAAGTTAGTTACTAAAGTTACTAAAACCATTTTAATATATCCATACACCAAGTCATGTTATCTGCAGCTGTCACTTTTGATAGATAATATCAATAGCTAGAAAATGACTCAAATAATAAGGTAAAATGCTATCACTGTTTGCCGCAAAGAAATGTGTTTGCATATTTTCTATTGGCCTTTCAACCAAATCAGGGTATAGCTTAGCTTAGCAATGAGTGTGAAACCAAACTGAAAGTCTTAGCACAGCATAGCATTGCTTAGCTCAGCTTAGCATTCGGCGTGTACTGGTCTTTATCCATGCAAATGGTTCCTTATAATTTACACTTCTAAAGCTGTTTTTATGGTTTAAATAATTTAATACAAGGATCGTTAATATTCTCTCAAATAGATAGTTTACGAAAATATTGGTAAGTCCAAATGAATTCACTATTACAACAGTTATAAGTAAAACCTATAATATATCAAATAAATGTCAAAATTGATTTTTATAATTTGAAGTTAATTATTTAAAATCATTGCTTCAAACGGTACAACAACAAATATATTTGAGTTATTTGGATCTAGTTTACACTTTGATAAGTTTTCAAGTTTTGAATAGTATTAGAAATTTTCTAAATTGCATATGCCAAAAGCCGAAGTGTTTTATATATTTGCTCATCACTTGCTTAAGCCCATAGAATAAAAACGTGAAATATGGATGGAAATATGTTCTTAAAGTGTTAAAAAAATCTCCCCTGATAAAATAAAATATGCTTTAAAGATATAACTATGACTTTTTTTTAAATATACCCTTTCTTGACTAAAGTTGCTTGAAAAACGTATGAAAATAGTTTAAATAGCATAATAATTATAGTTTGTTTAAAAGAATATATTAGTCACATTTACAGTGTGGATAACTACAATTAATGTTATGTGTTACGTAACTAAAGTCTTCATCTACACCTTTGGCTCAATATTAATCATTATGATTATTATGATTATTTTGTAAAGTAATAAACATAGTCTTCGGTAGTAATAATTACTGATTATATATATATATATATGATATTTGGAAGAATTTTTACTTTCTTTCGACTAGTCTGAGAAAGAATTATTGTAATCGTGAAAACATTTAACCTGCTATTTTGAAAAGTTTAGACGTTTCATGATCCCTTGAAACCAAAAAAGTTGTTTTCAAGATGCCATTGTCATGTCTGTTTGTATATCGGCCTATAGCTTAAACCATTTTACCTATCAGACTGAAACTTTGTATCCATGTTGTTTTTTTTAATGATTCCCCGGGGAGTTTTTGGAATTAGATGTATATCCCTTGAATTAAGGGTAGCTTACTGAAGAGTAAAAAGAGATAAATCGATTTTCTCAAAACCCGCTCTAATGGTTTTGATTACATTTTGTATCTAGGTATCGTTTAACATTAAAAAACAAAATGGCAACTTTCATTTTCCCATTAAAATGACAGACATAATCAGAAATTACCATATTTTGATAATATCTCGGCAACTATTTGAGATATCAAATAACTTATCATTGTACTGTTGTAGCACTATACAAAATTAAAATATTTTATTTGGAATATATTAGTTTTTATAAAACCGATAGTTTCTTAACAATAAGCAAATATGATATGCTCTTTGACAGTATAAATTGACTGTTTTTTCTTTGGTGGACTAAGGTGCTTTTCTTTACTCTATGTTTCTGTAAAAGGGAATTTTATTACATTTATTCTCTTTGGTGGATTGTTTTTCTGACAATGTATAATATGATTTCATTTCACAAATCTTACTAGTCTTTAGTAAATGTCTCTATAATATTAAGATAAAAGAGAGAGAGAAAATCTGTGCGGTGCATTGTATCATTAATTTAAAACATATATTTGTAGTTATTACAAATGTGTATTTTTAAAAAATTATTCCAAACAATATTTACATTTTAATTGGATTCAAAATAAAGAAAAGAATAAAAATATGGCATTTTATCGACAAGTTTAACAACATCCTAGACCTACACATAGCAAATTTTAAATTGCATATCCAAAATGAAAATAACAAGACATATTTTAATGTATAAGTATGTACAAATATCGACGTCATACCCCACTCAAATATACTATATAGCTACGAGTTTGCTTTGGACATGAGGCTGTCTTAACAGATTGAAATACTTTTCCCCAGCATTGAAGTAGAGCCCTGGAGCAGAACAAGCTAGAATCACCAAAGACAAAGGATATGAAGTCAAGATCAAAGTTCAAGTTTGATAAATTAAAGTCGGGCCATCATTCATACTTCTAAAGAAGCCCGAGGATCCGCGAAAGGGAAATAAATAAGTAGAACGCAATAAAACATGATACGAGGCAGAAGGGGTAGAATGTTTAGAAACTCGACACAAAAGATATACAACAACAAAAGAGTAAAGTAAAATTTGTAAGGTTAAGAAGATGAAAAAGGCATTCAAAATAAATAGAACTGTAACAGATAAGAAATAAGTAAAATGTGATATATTTCAAAGTCAACATATTTTAAGGTAAAACATTATACTTTTTTTTTATGATTTACACTTAGTCATATTAGTTACACTAATAGGGGTAGGAATTAGTTCGATATAGTTTAAAATGAGATGAATTCATTCTTGCGCAGAGGGAGCAGGGGAAATTATTTTTTAAAACAGCTATCTGTACACCTGGACGGGATTCGAACCACAGCCTCACAGTCATAAGCAAATCAGACTAGATTAAAACGATATTTAAGACCACAGGTCCACAAATGTGGGTTGCGTATTTATTTTTACACGCTTCTGTGATCGAATGATCTAAAGCGTCACTCTCGCATTTGACTAGATGCTAATGACTGGGAGATCGATGTTAGAATCTCGGTCGGGTGTACTGAGGGCGGTTTATCCTAAATGTTTTTTCGCTCTTCCTCCGTGCAAATGTGGGTATACTTCCTCTAAATATATCCTTCCTAAAGCCCAACACATTAGTGTAATTAATACATAGGTGTATAATCCAAATGGGTAGTAAGACGCGGTGATAAAAAAAAGCTATGTTCCTATATTTATAAAAAAATATAAATAATGAATAAAATGTACATTTTCATTGTAATCTATTACTTTTCCTTATAACATTACCGATTATGACCGTTCAAGTCTATTTTGGTCACAATCAAATACTATTTGCCAAATATCGACTTTTGATGATGATGTAGTTTAGTTTTCTTTCACAATAGACTGAAAATTGCCGCGAGATCAGCAGGTCGATCGCGAGCAGCCAGTTGTCGATCGTTGGTCTTAAGGCAGGTATGTCAACCCCGCGGTCCGCGGACCACTTGCAGCCACAGAATACGTTCTGCGAGGCCCATCAGCTCAAATTGTATAAATAAAGCACAAATTAGGCTCTTGTAGCTGATGTAAAAGCTCGCTAACTTCCATGTAGTTTCCAGAATCTTGTTACTCGTGTAGGGCTTAGGAACGGATGTATTGGTAGATATATAGATGGATGGATGTTGTTATGTATGTTTGTGTATTATATTTAGGCATTAGATATTATAAATTTCATGTTTGGCCCCCAGCTACTTCCCCAAGAACTTATGAGGCCCTCATTTGGGGAATGCCTGACTTAAGGCTTCACTATCGCAATAGAATGGATTGCAATTAATGGAAAGACCGGGGTTAAAATCCCGGTTGGTTTTATTGGGAGAGATTTTTTACTAAATAGTACTAAACTGACTTTCTGACACCTTATCTCATTTGGTAGAATTTATGTCTACTGAGCTAAGGGTCCCAGGTTCAATTCCCAGCATGGTCGAAACCACTTAATAAATGTGGCTTTCCCCTTTAACAGTGATGGAATTAATGCCATAGGTGTTGTGTGTTGTGTATGTTCTAGATTTAAGATGGTTTATAATTCGTATTCTGATATAATCATTCGGTTCAGAAGCAATACATTAAGTTATCAAATAATATTAAGTGGGGAGGTGGGGGGGGGGGATTTTTTTAGCACCACCTCTTACTAACCGTTCGGGTTATGCGCTAATGTACTAATCACGCTAATATGTTTAGGATTAGGAAGGCTATACTTAGAGGAAGCGTACCCGCAGTTTCGTGGAGGGAGAATGTAAAATCATTTTGGAAAACCCACCCTCGGTACACCCAACCGAGATTCGAACCTCGATCTCCCCATCATCAGCAGTCTAGCCTACTACGAGAGTATAGCACGTTGAAAAGAAAAATTAATTTTACTTTGGATATAAGTCACCATTTTTACCTTTATATAAATGACAGAAACGGTGGTGGTGTTTGAACCCACGGCCCAACAAGGTCATAGGTCATGGAACCTCTCCTTCCCACACACCTTGGGTAAATACGTCCACGAACAAGAGATAAACGCATTTGCTTTGTCAGGTAGCAGGACTCAAACAAAGCTAGGGCGGTCATCATCGCATCGCCTGTTTCACCAGGTCGCATTGTTTACCACACACGGAGGGGAGAGGGTGAATCACGGGGGTGGTTTTGATGGGAAGAGAAAGGGGAGGGGATGCGGGGATAGTAAACCTCCGGAGTATTCCCCGGAAACCAACGTCGGAGTCTCCAGGATTTACTCCTCCCTATATAGTCGCTATAGTCGCTTGTGTTTGTATCACGTGGATCGTTTGGAGGTAGGTGAGAGGAAGGGGTTGAGTGGAGAGGGAGGGGGAATTAGATGGCGATAGTTGGGGTGATAGTTCTGTTGTGGTGGTAGTTCTGATAGGTTATTAGATATCATCCAGAATAGTCTACCGGAGAACAGTATTTTAAAGAAGTCAGAAACGGATACAACAAGAAAGAGAGGAGCCTTTTCTGAATGTAAATAGAGCTTTACCCGCTTCGCTGCTCAAATAGTCTAAGGCGTCCCTCTCGCATCAGATTGGAATGCATTGTCCATGATGGGAAGTTTTTTTAGTACTGCATCTTACTATCTGTTCAGGTTACACGCTTATGTACTAATTGACCCACCTCGGTGGCGTAGTTAGCTAACGCTCTAGTTTCGTGTTGGGCTAGACTGCTGAGGACGGGGACGTCGAGGTTCAATCCTGGTCAGATGCACTGTCTTAAATAGCTTTCCACTCTCCCTCCACGTGAATGTGGGTGCATTTCCTATAAATTAAGCCTGCTTAGTTCCTAGCCCATTAGTGTAATTAACACATAGGCGTATAACCCAAACGGGTAGTAATACGGGGTGCTAATATATATATAATTATATGTATATATATTGTGTTAGGGATGGAGAAGGTTGAATTTACAGTAATTGTGGAATGAGAGTGGAAAACCATTTTGGAAAAACCAGCCTTAGTACACCCGACCAGGATTCGAACCCCGATCTCCCAGTCATCGGCAGTATAGTGTATTGCTAGAGTGACGCCCTAGACCAAGTGGCCACCGAAACTCGTCACACTGGTATTCTCCTCTAGTATGTTTGCTAGTCACGTTGAGGTTGAGTTTCTAATCCTAGCTGGGGTGTAATGAGAATGGTTTTACAAAACCCGTTTCCTATTTTCTCTCCACGCAAATTAGAGTGCATTGACTCTAAATGTTATATTTCTCATGTCCAAATTCTTGTTCCACGATGACTGCCAATGTTAGGACAAATTTTAACAAAACTTAGCATGTATATTCTTTGAACGAAGGCTAAACGATGTATTTATCTAAATTTTTCAATCTGGTTAAACGTTTCAATGTGGAGGCTGCTCAAAATTAATCGAGTACCAAAGAGGTATTTTTGTTTTTAAATGTTGTCATATATTGTGAGACTTACGTCTTCTAACCACGTAAACAACAATTATTATTCGCTATGAATATAATGTACCATATTCATTGGTTTTCTGTCTAACTTGAACAGCAAGGAAATAATATATCAACATCAAATCCAAATAGAAAATATAGGATATATTTAAACTTTAAACACAAAGAGAAATATAAGAACGGTAGTAACGAAAAAACATTGAGGGAGCGAGATCTTCTGTTCACAAAACTAATGGTAGACTGCAGTAACGATAATATGGAGAAAGCAAGTTCTATTGTTCACAAAACTACTAGTAAGCCTGTTGTAACGATAATATGAAGAAAGAAAGGTATACTATTCACAGAACTACTAGTAAGACTGTTGTAACGATAATATGGAGAAAGAAAGGTCTGCTGTTCACAGAACTACTAGTAAGACTGTTGTAACGATACAAACATGGAGATCGAGGTTTGCTGTTCACAGAGCTACTAGTAAGACTGTTGTAACGATACAAACATGGAGAGCGAGGTCTGCTGTTCACAGAACTACTAGTAATAAACTCTCTACGAATTAAAAAAAACCTTTCTAGCTCATTTCACTCAACAAAAGAGTGCGTTGTATAATTTATCTGTGGGGTGGCTACTGTGAGAGTGGCAGAACTCTTGTCCTTCCATATTTGTATTCAGCCTATCAGTGGAGCCTCGCCGACTCATTTAATGACACGGATGCTAATATTGCGACAAACAGGAGAGAGAGATACTTTGTGTGTGGCGGCAGCGCCACAGAACGCGTGCTCGACGGTCTGGTTATTTACACGGCCCCATCTGAATAACTACTGCATAAATACTCTCCCTAGCCCCTACCCCGAGGGAGGCGACCACGGAGGAAATGGCACAGGGGGGAAGTTAGGGTGGAAATAACTGAAGCCGTATATTTACCAAATTTTACATTCAGTTTAACCCGACACTATGGTGTAACCTTTAAAATAGAGCCATAATGTAATCCATTAAGGAACGACAGCTACCTTTCAGGGGATGATAAGTGTAAATTTAATTTACCTTGAAAGGTAACCGATTACACCATAGCCCTATCTTATAAGCTACACCCTAAATCAAGATATATAATATTGATAACTTGCGGAGTAAACTAAGGGTGTATGTGACCAAAGGGGTTATATGAGGCTGTCTCGGTAAGCGAGAAATTGCCTCATAGACGTTCATCTCTAACCCTAATTCTTTCAGGTACATTCTATTGCTATCCTCCCACCTGCGTCTAGGTCTTATCAATGGTATATCTACCAGTCAATATCGTCAACAAGGTAATAGAATCTCTCACTATCACTGTTTGTCTTGCCCACCGTATTCTACGTGGGTTGATCATTCTAACAATGTCTTGTGATGAATAGGCACAGGATATGAGCCTCATCATTATGTAACCAATTACACTCCCCAGTAGCCTCATCCCTTTTTGGACCAAATATCTTCCTAAGCACCTTGTTTTTGAAAGCCCTACATTTGTTTTTGTCATGTAAGGTAAAGGACCGCATTTCACATCCATAGATAACAACCAGTAAAATTATTGTTTTGTATTTTATATATTTTTATATATTTACTGATCAAATAGCAGGATAATCCGTAAACATATAGTACCGTCCCATTTTCATAGAAAGAACCTTATCTAATAAAAACAAAAGCTCCTAGATCTTATTTCAGAATGTATATGATGTCTGGTCATGTGTTTTTAGGTTGTCGCTTTTGATAGATATTATAGATACCTAAAAAATAACAAGAATAAAATAGTAATATGCTATCGTGACTGTGAAAAAATATTTTAATCTATTTTCTAAAAGTTCCTTCCAATAAAAACTCGTGAGCACAAGAAGGAATTAAATTTTTAGTTTATTCAGATATTTAACGTGCACTTTCTGAACCGGCTGATTGTATCTGCACAAGATTTTAAACTAACTTGTAGCGTCTTGTGATGAGCTACAACGTTGAATTTTTTTAAAAAAATGGACATTAAATCATTACTAATCATATCCCACCACAACTAAACTCACTGAGCTCCATTCCACTGTGTGCGTCTCAAGTTGACTATCTCCCATGCTACACAACCGGCTAACGCAAACGTGTTGTTTAGACTGAAAGCGCGAGGCAATGAGGCGCGTCAACGTCGTGTGTTCACTAAGGCCACCGGGAAGAGTGAAGTACAACATTCCCGGCGCTAGATGGTACCACGCGCAAATAACATTGTTCTGGAGCTTTTCAGGGCTCTCTAGTTACATGTTCCCCGGCAACTATTACCCCTTCCCCTCTCTTTTCTTCCTTTGTACCTATCTTGTGTGTGTAACCCCTACTTCCCCCCTCTTTGAGCAACTGATATCGGATAAATACTGCCAGGAGATCAGAGGAAAAGTCACTCTTGGCAGGATATCTATCTAGGGCACGTCTACGTGCTCCCAAAACAAATGTAAGCTCTAAATTAAGTTTCGGCCTTTGTAATTCTAAATTCTTTTACGGCTTAGTAACGTAATTTAATATTTAAGGTCCTTTTGACTTGTGCATATTTAATACGTTTAATGCTCAAAGTTAATTTGACTTGTGAAAAATACAAGAATGTTTAATATTCAGAATCCTTTCGAATTGTGATTCTTACAATTTAATATTTAGAGCCCCTTTTTCATAATATTGCTAGGTAAATACCAGAGGTGTTTTATATCATATATATATATTCTTTTTATAAATAAAACTTATATATCTTGTTTATAAGTAAAACTTACATTTATCTTGTTTATAAATAAAACTTGCATTTAACTATTTAACTTTTGATATGTTGATTTTACTTTTATCCTATCTAAGTATTTTACTCTACTCTGGAAATATTCTTTAATTATTGTCTGGTCATACTTTTTTTTATGTTTAGCGCAACAATGCTGAATGAGTTGCAGGAAAACATGAGAATATATATTATGATATAATATATTTGTTTTTATTGTCCTATCGGCTTACTCTGCATTTATTTCCCCCTTTTATTTCTATGCTGCATAACTTTGTATGCCTGCCTTTTGTCCTGGAGGACAAAAGGGGCTACAGAACTTAAATCTTTAACAGACAACATTCATCTCCCGGACGTTAATTTATCATTGTGAAAGGGGAAACCCACATTTCACCAATGATAAATCTTTCGGCCATGCCGGGAATCGGACTTGGGACTCTTAACTCAGTAGACAGACACGCTATCGACTGAGGAGTTGTATGAACCGGAATTAAAACCATGACATCCTACACTTTAGGTCGACTACTCTCATTACATAGCTATGAGAATAAGTGATTTCGGATGAATAATATTCCATTCATATAATCTTCTTCATGGAATTTTAAAAAGCAGCTTGTATGCAAATCATTCAATTGAGGGAAAAATCGAACAATATGGTTTGGGAATTGAACCCAGAACGTGTGTATTTGTGCCAGCTACTCTATATAGACGCAATAAACAAGTGGAAAAGGTATCCTGATACTGTATGAACCGATAAGATCAGTGGTAAAGCGTTGGCTTGTAAGAACATATGTAATTGGTTCGATTCTTGTGTCCCATTTGAAACTTTTCATATACTTATTATTTGATTTTTGTTTGTCGTCAAGGTTAGATATTTATAAGGAAAAAAATCGATTGATTGCCTGTTTTAATAATTTGTTTAAAATAGGAGAAAATTAATTGTAAATGTACGCAATAGTAGTTAATCCACCTGTTTATTTGGTCACTTGGCCTATGGCAGGGTTTTAAACTTTGGGTATCTTTATCTCTGAACGTTAAAAAAAGTTATTAGAAAACTGTCACCGTTATCAACACTTATTGTGTATTTGTTACTTGCCGTTTTTCTCTAAATAAATATGATATATATTATATTCTCTGAGCTGTTTCTGTTCCTATCTACCGATATGTATAATAAAACCAAGCTAATGACATTATGAAGTAAAACTGGTAACTTATAGTCTTGTAATGATGATTTCTACAGTCTGTAAAGTAGGGTCTGGGGACATATTGGGCAATAAATTGTAGTCTGTAATCGTAAAGAGCTTAAGAACCCTTGGTCTAAGGGCTCATTTTCGCAATAAACTGTATTGCTGAAAATGGGGAGATCGGGTTTAAAATCCCGGTCAGTTATACCAAGGGTGTTTTTTTTTTTTTTAACTAAACGGCTTATCATTCTCCCTCCACGCAGCTGCGGATACATTTACTCTAAGCTCTACCTCTCATGCCATAACATTAGTGTGGTTAGTATAGTTATGTAATAGTCCAATCGGCAAAATCGGCAAATGGGGAAAAGAACTAGTTACTTTATGGTTATTAAAATGTTTTATAAAATTAAAGAGGCGTCAAATGAACACACGTGAGTGTAATTTGAATGACGACAATAGCCGTCCTGACCATATGTTCTCATCACGGGGGGGGGGGGGGGGAATTGAAAACGTGTCACTATGGGTTGGGAGTAAATCGCCTCAGTACGCTCCCCTGAACATCGCCCCACGCGATCAACTTCCCCGTGACTCCTGAGCCGATTAAAGTGGTCCGCACAAAGAGAACCAGAATCTTCCACTTTGCCAGCGCGAAATGGGTAGTGTGTGTCTGTTTATCCTCAGTTCCCCTATAATAAAGACAGGGCGGGTGCTTTATTAGTTTAACACACTATTTATATAAAACTGTCTTTAAAAAATATTCCTCAAGAGTACAGTTATTATGTTTTACAAACTAAATACTTTGTTGTTATTTATTTTAATTTTTCGCCGTGTCTTACTACCCGCTCGGTGTATACGCCTATGTACTAATTACGCTAATGGTTTAGGATTAGTGGTTTAATAGATAGGAAGTGCACCACTCATTTGCGTGGAAGGAGAGTGGAAAACCATTTAGGAAAACCTCTCCGTACACCAGACAAGGATCGAACCCCAATCTCCCCGTCCTTGACAGTTTAGTTAACACAAGAGTGGCGCGTTAGACCACGTGGCCACCGAGGTGGGTTGTTGTTAATTAATCCATTCAAATGAATCAACACAAATATACATGATGATTTAAGGCCGAATTAGTCCTGGTAATGAAATCAATTTCACTGAAAACTGTAAACGGATACATTTCGTTTACCCTGAAAGATAACAATCTTTCCCTGATGAATCAGACCACGGCTTAATATTATAGCACACACTTCGGTGGCAGCATGGTCTACGGCGCTACTCTAGAAGTAGACTAGACTGAGTATGACGTGAAGCTTAAGGATAAAATCTAGCCGGGTGCACTAAGGGGGATTTTTCCAAAATAGTTTTCCACTCTCCCTCCACGCAAATATGAGTATACTTCCTCTAAATGTAGCCTTCCTAATCCCTAGAATCCATTTGAGTAATTAGTACATAAGTGTATAATCCGAACAGGTAGTAAACCGTGGTGCTAAAAAGAAAAAAAAGAAATATTTTAAGCTACGTCATAGTGGAAACATTTAAGGTAAGTTTTCTTCCCCTTGGGATAAACGGAGTGTACATGGGAATTAAACCTACATAAACTTTGGATCTGTAAGCCAATGCACTACAACTGAGCCAACTTGTTACGTTTCAATTCATAGTCCACTTTTCAATAGTTAATTTATTTATTTATTTTGTAGGAAAAAGAACACCATTTGTAAATTTGATCAGGATTTAAAACCCAATCTCCTCATATTCAGCAATCTAGCATATTACGACAGTGGAACCTTAATACGATACTCACGACACAACTTATTGTACAGTAAGTTGTACAATAAACTGTAACCTAAAGATCGATTCGTGTGAACACCAAAAATTGTACCAGATCTGCCTGCACCACATTTTGTATGCGATTCCATTTAATACAACTCTCGGATTGTTAACCCTATTTGCCAAACGTGAAATATTTCAATAAATGATAACGTTTGTATTAGGCATCAAATTATTAATAAAAACAATTACAATTTAAAATTATATTTTTGTCTTTTAATAAATAAAGGAATAAACTCAATAAATTTATAATTGATTTATTTAGGCCTACCTTTATTTTTTTTTAGCACTGCGTCTTACTTACTACACGTTCGGGTTATACGCTTAAGTACTAATTAGGACAATGGGTTAGGAATTGGGGAAGGTTGAATTTAGAGGAAGTGAACCCATATTTGCGTTGAGGTAGAGTGGAAACCATTTAGGAAAAACCACCCTAGTTCATCCGGCCGAGATTCGAAACTCAATTTCCCCGTCCTCGGCAGTCTAGCTCAACACGAAAATAGCACGTTAGCTAACTATGCAACCGAGGCGGGTATTATCTGTTACTATTCTACCAAAAGCAAAAAACTATCACATTGCTCACACTATCGTATTGTATGCAATTTATGGGGCAAAGAGATTGTACAACTTCTTGCACAGCTTTATATACAAAAGGTTGTGTCGTGTGTACCTGGCTTTGACCAGGCTTTTTTTTTCAACCTTTCTAACTTAAAGACCCCCAATGGACTACACAATGTGTCCCCATACTCCTCTTACCAGAATGTTGAGATAATCACTATAATCAGTACTACTATATCCGACCCGCCTCGGTGGTGTAGTTGGCTAACACGCTAGTTTCGTGTTGAGACAGACTGCTGAGGACGGGAAGATCAAGGTTCGAGTCTCGGTTGGGTGAACTTGGGTGTTTTATTCCAAATGTTTTTCCACTCCCCCTTCACGCAAATGCGGGTTCACTCCATCTAGATTTGTCAAGTTGGCCAGTTGCTTATTATTGTAATTGATCAGTGGACTTCAATGTATCGATTCAGTATATCCAATAACTTATTAAAAATATTGTTTGAATTTATAATAAGAATTGTATTGAGTTTCATCGCTGGTTCGTCATGAAATCATGTGGATTTTTGTCTATACTATGATAAATAAATTTTAAATTTAAAAATTGATTTTTTTTATTTATTTGAAGTATTTAATCTGCACTTCTGAACCGAAGACCGATTGATAATTCTTATGAACTAGAGCGAAAGGGTATACGATTTTTTCCGGGAATGATATTTTCGCAGACCTTCCAGGTTTCTTTAACATGCTCCAATTGGCATGGACCAACTGCTTTACTTCCCCTCCGTAGGAAGCTGTGCTGCGTATTTTTATCGCTCAAGAAAAAGCCATCAACCTCAGCTGGGTTTTGAACCCACGAACATCGGGTCCTAAGACGAGTGAGTACTTTACCCCAAGACCACCGAGGTTGACAGTTGAATTAATGAACACTTAAAATTAGAGGATCAAGAAGGAGACATGCAAATACAATATTTTTTAAATTAGATTTTATTCAGCATTCGTTCAATTTTTTATGGGTTGTTATAGCTATTACCCCCAAAGAAGGTGTTAAAATGAACCTACACCTTACAAGATCTCCGGAAGGGTTGACGTAGGTGCTTACGCTCCTAGATATTAACTAAAAGATCATGATTTTACTTGGTTTTACTCTCGAATGGGTGTACCATATTGACGTATTAGCTTGTGAAAGAAGCGTCTTACGTTGGTTTAGGTATATTGGGAGGATGAGTGTGGATCGAGAGACGAAGCAAATATATATATAAAGGTACAGTGTGGGGCTCAAAATGAAGGGGTAGGGTAGGCCATGTGAGACGTTGGCAAATGTTTTAGATGAGTGTGTGAAAAAGAGAAACGTTAATAGTTTTGAGAATAAAAGAGTGTAGGGATGTTGTTGAAACGAAGGGAGTATGCATGGATAGGGAAGTATGGAGGAAATTATTGAGGATGGATTAAGTAAGGAGTTTTTTTAGTAATATGTACAGTTTCTTGCTTATCCTGTAAGGGAACGGCGTGTTTAGGTATATGAGTATGTAATTTATAGAAAATATTTGTGAGAAAATGTAATAACTTATTTTCAACGATTCTTTAAGCATATTTTGGAGCTTTGAGACTAGCCTTTATGAAAAAGGGCTCTAGATTTAGCCTGAATACAAAAATACAGTAATTTTTTGATAAGCTCATAAAAAACCATTTATAAGATAATTAATCGCTGACTGAGGCGGCCACCTTAAGTGCAATACGCAGCAACTAACTTCCTGTGCCGGTGTGAAAATTATGCTTGTCAAGAGTTTAAGTATGTAAAATCAATTTACCTTGAAATGTAGCAATCTTACCTTCCCATACTATACTATGGTCCTATCTCATAAGCTGGGCCATAGTGGAATCATAAAATACCATTTTGCTACTTTTCAGGGTTAGCTAAGGGTATACTCCAAATTTAATTATAAGAGCCTTTTAGTAATTCCAAACGCATTATTTCACGCAAGATTGATAAATTTTTACTATATTATTAGTGTTATTTCTAAGGTATTTATAATATCCATCAAACGTAACAGCTGAAGATCACAACACGTGACGTGTGAGAAAGTGAAAGTAGATCTAGGCGTCAGATAAGGCCGTTCCTATGTAAATTTGTTCCGTAGGTAAATAGTGTTGCTGCGAACAGTTGGAAGGTTCTGGGGAACTGTCCTCCCCGGGGGGTTATTCTCCGAGAGAGGGTATCGGAACGCGTGCACGCACCCGGCTATTACGCCCTGCAGAGCGCGAAATGAACAGGTTGTCTGTGTGTGTCTGTATGTGTCTGCCGCCACTTGATTCAGTGTCAGGTGGTAGCCTCTGGTGGCAGGTTCAATAGAAACTATCCTTGTGGCCAGGTTAGCATTGATAGCCTCTGGAGCAGTAAACCATGCTCTGTTTGTCTGCCCTCGCGAGTAGGAAAAGAGCTAGAGGGGGGATACAGAGGAGGTGTTTCTCTCACTCTATACTCGATTATTTTACACCTCCACGCGTTGAAGAATGGGCAGGATTACAGATAAAATTAGAACGATTAAGTAAAATTTTGTTTCACATATCTGTTTGAAATATTTACATAAAAAACATTATTTGGTGGATATGTTTGAGACTTTAGAAAAAAATTGAAATTATTATTTAACAGATTATTATTTCTCCTATTGAAAAAAAAATTCTTTTGGAAAGGAGATTTCACTATCGTGAAGGGGGGTCCATAATTATATATACGTACAACACTTTTATTGGCTAAAGGAGTATAGATACATTTTCTAGCGGGCCCCACTCTCCCCTAGAAAAATTAGTTATCTACGCCCTTACTATTACACATCTTACTACCCATAAGAGGAATACACATTTAATTTGAATAATGAGGTAGGAATATAGAAGGTATAGTCTATAGAAAATTTACCTATTCATTTTTATCAAAGGAGAGGGGGAAACCATTTAGATAAACCTTCCTTATGACATCAAGCCGGGATTTGAATTCTTACCTACCCGCTACCAGAAAACTAGATTAGATGATAAATGCGGATGTGAAAAGTTGGTTTTAATCTTAAATTAATAAACGCCATCAAGTGATCAAATAATGTACCAGTCCTCATTTGACGTCACTCTATAAAATTCAAGTTAAGATCAAACAAGAGTAGTTTCCACACACCCACATCGATGGGCACGTGGACTAAACGTCAGGCTCGTGTAGTTTGGTTTACCAGCGACGAGGATATCGGGGTTAAAATCCCAACTGGTTGTATTGAGGGTGGTTTTCCTTAGTAGTCTTTCAGTCTCACCCGCCTCGGTGGCGTAGTTAGCTAACGTGCCAGTTTCATGTTGAGCTAGACTGCCAAGAACGGGGGGTGGTTTTCCTTAAACGTTTTTCTAATATCCCTCAACGCAAATGCGGATTAACTTCCTCTATATTCAACCTTCCCAATTCCTCACCCATTAGCGTAATTAGTACTTAAGCGTATAGCCCGAACGGGTAGTAAGACGCGGTGCTAATTATTATTATTTTCACTTCTCTCTCTCCACACACAACTGTAAGAATAATTTTCTTTACCATAATCATTCTCACCCCATAAGCCTAATGTAAAGAAGGATAGCCTGAAAAGGAAATAAGAAATTTAGGGTGTAAAGGTAAGTGGGTGGGGTGGGGGGTATAAGTTTTCAGAAGAGAACTGTCCTTTACTGGAATCCTTAAGTGAATCCTCCCCGGGCCCCTGGATTCATACAACCCGCACTAAATTGTTTGATTAGACAGGTGACGTCATGTTTCCAATACGAAACTTCACTAACTGTTCCAGACAACCTTTACTGCTTGCGATGACGGGTCGAGAAACACAAAACAATGAAAGAAAACTGTGAGAAGAAGATGGTGCTTCCATAAAGTGCAGAGTTTTATTAGCGGAACCAACGAGCCTGAAACATTAGTTTGTTATATCTCCTCCGGGTGCGAGGTTTAGGAGAAGAAATCTCTTCACTTTTACAGACCTTACGGCAGAGGATTACAAATTTCCCGCGTTGTTTGTGTAAATCATGGTCAAAACTGAAAATTAAATCTTTTTTTTTTAGCTTTTTTTTTTTGTCCACCGCTTTTTGCTACCTGTTTGGTCTATCTTCAAACCGTATTTGACCTAATAGTAGCCGGGGACTCTATTTGTAGGTGAGGTAGGAAGTAATTATACGGGTCTTAAATTAATATCTGGGCTGACTTATTGTACCCGGAAACAAAGCTATTCCAAAAAAGCAAAAGAGTTTTCATATTTTTTCCAATTTTATCGTATTGTTTTTTCATTCTTTGAGAACTAAAATAAAATATTTGTTTGTGTATTTATCAGTTTTATTTGTTTTAACTTTAGTTTACCTAGGTTTTTTTTTAGATCCGAGGGCTCCAATTGTGACTGGGGTAAAAAAATTAAAGCTGCTAATAGTAACCGGGACTTTTATTTGGTCAAATACTGTATTTACACTAACGGGTTATGTATGATGAAGGTAAGAGTTTTAGTGATAATGTGCCTGCATTTGAGTAGAGGAAGAATAATAAGCCAGCTAGGAAAAACCACCCTTAATACACCCGAACGGGATAGGAATTCTGACCTCTTCGTCACTAGTAATTCAGTCATTCCCATTTGATTGGATGATCTTATGACGTCACTCAGGATGCAAGCCAGCATGTTTCATCAATATGGAAATTTGTTAAAAATCAGGTTTTATTTAAAAAATTTAAATAGTAAATAAACCTTAAAATCCACATTAGTGTCCAATTAACGTCATCACTCTACTTATTTAAATATATATATGTATTCTTATTAAAATATAACTTATATGTACTAGGTGACGTGGGCGATGACATAACCAAATTTTCCCAAGTGGCGCTACCTTTCTATAATCTTTGTATTGGTTTGGGCCAAATGTGGCCTGGGCCACGAGTTTTACATACCTGCCTAGGACCATTCGACCAATGACGGGTAATTTTATTGGAAGGTAATTCAAATGGTCCCATAGACATTAAGTTTTAGCTGACAGCGCAGTCAATCAAGATTAATACGTTAAATAGGTGATTTCTCGAGCATATTTGATTATTTTTCTACATGTTATAATGAAAATCACAATCGTAAATGAAAGTGGCATTGAATTGCACATGGACTGTAATATATCATGGTCATTTTGTCTCATTATTTTCATTATAGAACTTTTTCAGCACTATTCGCAAGATAAACCAGTATTAAATTTTATTTGTAGTTATTCTGATGGTATCACTGTTTAATCAATCTACAAAACACGTTTGTTGTTTAGGATTAGTTATAATAAAGTATGTTATGATAGCTATCAAATATTATAAAAGTTTGAGAACCTGAATTTCATATTTATTTATAACTGTAGAGTTGAAACAAACACGTATTTTCTTATGACTTTCTGATGTAACGATTATGCTTATTAAAAAAAAGCACTGATAAAGATGTGAATCCAGTTCATTCATATATACTCGACAGCTGCTCTACCAATTGAGCTTGTCAGTGTTATACTGATATGTTAAGAATTATACCTTAATTATATATAAATTTACATTTATGACATATTTTAGAAAAGGCAAAAATGTTGCTATCAACAATGATAAACCTAATAATATAGTAAAATGATACTTTATGGGTATAATTTATAAAAAGTTAAAAGTATAGATAATATCTATCAAAAGCTTCAATTCACGTTAATTGACGTATGAATATATGATTCTAGTAATTTTTATAACTCTTGGATAAACTCCACCATAAGAACATTGTGGAATAGATGTATTATTTACCCTAGCGCCGAGTCTTACTACCCGTTCGGATTATGGACATATGTAATAATTATGCTAGTATGATATGAATGAAGAAGGTTGAATTTAGAAGAAGTGTATTCGCTTTTGCGTACAGATGATCTCCCATCAGCGATCCAGTGCATAGCGAGAGCTACGCATTAGACAATGCGGCCACCTAAGCGTGTGGGATGGATTCTGAATAGCTCAGTCGATAGAGAAGTCAACGAGTAAAGATTCATGTCAATGGTTCAAAAATGATGGGTGTATTTTTCTGAGTTTTAACTGAATAATTACAGCTAGTATTAAAATCCAAATGTTACAAAATTATTTTAGTTTGAATGCAACGTTATTCAGCTACATTTTTTTTTAGTTTCTATTTTATTAAAGAGGAAACTTACTTTCTAATTCGATCATTCGTCATGCCAGGCTACGAAACATCTACGTAAATATAGATAAATACGAGCACAATTTGGAGATTTTGACATATAATAGATATTTAAAAAATGTTTTATTCGAGGGAATGTTTAAAAATTACATTTGTTAGTTGTCAAATTAGGACTGGAAAGTTACGAGAATTAAATATTTCAGAGAGCGAGCGATTTTGTAACAACAGTTAAACACCGATTTACAATAGATCACGTGGTATTGGAATAATTAGCACGCTAGTTTAAATAATTAATGGACACTAACTGTGATTATCGGCAATTTCTTTCAGACTGAAATTTAGAGCGAATATCCAACACATAATTTATATTTAATTTGATTTTATATAAATCATATCTGTATATTTAGCTATCATACTAAACCAAAAAACTAATCCCTTTATCAAGTTTATCTCCATCAAGCCATTTCCTTAATTCACAAAAAAAAAACTAACGATATTAAAGCGAGATTATAGTGTGTACGTGTACCAAAACTATAATAAAGCACGCTATCTATTAGCAGCACCACCAACGTGCTTGAGCTCAACCAGGAAATTACGAGCTTAAAAATTCGAATAGGCAAATCGAAATTGGCCCTTTTCCCATCAACTATTTTTCATTTTCATAAGAAAAAATCAATAGCGATGCTTTGTGACGCTTCTATAAAGAGTCACGTCTATGCCACTGTTCGAGTGGTTCAAGTATATCAATACGATTCCAGGGAATTTTGACTTGATTCCTAATATTTCTGATGACGATATTTTCCGTTTACATCACGGGTTCATCCTTACATTGAATTAGTAAGTATATATTATTTTGGCATTTTAAATGTGGTCTACATAATAATGTTGAAAATATTATGGATTATGATAATATCAAATACAAAAGTACTAAGTAAAGCGAATGAACAAAGGAAACTTTGTAAAGGTTTACAGCAAAGAAGAGTTAACAAGATAGGCCATATTCTGAGACATGATACTCTGACTAAGATAATTATAGGAGATGTGGAAGATAGAAATTCAAGAGAGAGACTAAGACTGAAATACTTGAATCAAGATAGCGAACGATGTTGGCAGAGGAAGGTATACAGATTTAAAAAAAAACAATATTGGCACAAGCTAGGCTAAAATGGAGAGCTGCAGCAAACCAATAGCGAAATTGGTGATCTAATGATGGTCATCTTTTAGGGATAGGAATACATTAAATGCTTACTGTTTTTGATTAATCTAAGTTGTAAACCGTATGCCGGTGTATCCAGTTTAAATATAAAACTAACGTTACTAATTTTATTTTGTTTAAATGGGCATAAGTTAATGAAGTTATGCTCTTGGGGTTATACAGCTCTTCTAAGGCAAGATCAATTTTGTAAGCATTTATCTGTGCGCATTGCATTTCATTTTTACCTAACAAAATTGATCAAAATATTTGCTCTGTACATTGAAATTATTAATTTATTTTCAAAATGTAAACATCGCGTGTAATCTAAACCCATAATGTCTCCCAGTCACAGAGAGCATCTAAATCTAAACAACCAACAATTGGTGGCAATCTTGTGTAATCTATAGCAGATGTACATGTCAAATCAGGAAAATATAATTAAATTTTGGTCTCGGTGCCAACTGTAATCACCTCGTTGACTTGCACATTTTACGAAAATCAACTTGGGTTACGTGCCCGTCATGCTATGGTGCCATCCACTTGAATGTGTAAATTTTGGCCTGTAGGGCTAATAGCCTTTGGCGCAGGAAACCATCGTGCGCCCAATCCACGTCCCCTTTGCTAGCTATATTTCTCTCCTTCTCTCTTTCTCTCTCTATTCTTCTCTTCCAGGTGATTATTGAGCTCGCAGCGCGCAGAATATTAACCGCACGCTAGTAATGATCACTTCACAATTGGTCGTGAATATGCTCTGATCACAAAATTGTGTTGTCGTGGGAATTGGAAAATCACAATAATTGAGGGCCGACCGCAAAGTACGGTGATGGTTTTTCTTTGAAAGAAACAAATAGGGGGGGGGGGGGAGAGAAGGGGTTGTTAATCTTGGAATTTGGTAATGAATAAAAGAGGAGAGTGTTTTTGTTTTACCCCTGCGGATATGATTTCAATTTATTTATTTTTTTACATAAAACAGGGAATTTTTTTTATCGATGAAGTGAATAGGCGTACAGCCATTTTATTTTTACGGGATGGTTTTTGAAATAATTTATGCTATGCAGTGTATGAATCCAAATTGTTGTTGAAAATTTAATCATATAGTAGATTTATATCTGAAAGAGATGGCTCATTTCCAACTAAGCTTAATATTACATAGTTTAAGTTTAACTTTGATAAAAAAAAACATCAAAAATAAAAATATTATTCTCTTGTAAAGTAAAAGCATAAAATAAATAATGTTTATAAATATGTATTTGATTTTAAAAGATTATCATAATTTAGCATAGCAAGTTTTAGTTCTAGTTTTTTTTAAATTGATAGTAAATAATCATGAATTCCGTGCTGAATTATAGTGGAACACACACACAATAATTTATGTATATTTATTGGTGATTTAATAAGATATCTGAATAAGAAAAACAAAAATATACCTTTTTTTAAATCATTCTTTTCATGTGTATCAAATTTATCTTTGGAAATTGTTTTAGCTAAAATTAGGTATAAAAATAAGCAAATAGCCGAAGGCTTCAATAATTCGCAGAAAAGCTGAAGAAAAGACAAATGTAAGAGTGCAGCGCTAACGAAATCCTTGCCTTCCGAATCCTCTACTCCATTTTCCTTCTCTTTTTTTTCTTCTTCTTTTTTCCCCTCTTGAAATCTGGAACTATTCTCAAAGTCCAGTTGTTCTCTCATCCGATTGCCTAAAGAACAGTTAGAGTAGACGTTTGAAGTAATCCTTGCGAAGAGGACTTGAGTATCGAACGATGTTGGGGGGAAGGATATCACAAGGAAAGGAAAGATAGTTGGATCAATCAGCTTAAGAAGAGGGAATCAGCCCTGCGGGGGATCTTGTGTTCGAAATCTGGACGGCATCGTAGTTAAAGTAACCAAGGGAGATGTTTCGAGGGCATTTAGTGATGGGACTCGCTCTTGTTTTGTTTTGTTTCTTGCTGTAGGATTAGTGGGGAAACATGGGAGTTATATGTCAATATGTTGGGAGTTAGCACTAATTATTGGTAGAGCTGTATATGCCCTTTAGTTTAAGTCGCTAAATTACGGCTTTATAGGATATTATTTTTATAGAAATGACAAGGTAGGAAGGACATTTTTAATAACTAAGAACTGTTTTTCCGCACTCAACGTTGTTAAATTTTATTATATTATAGCTATTATTAATATATATATATATAATATTATGAGAAATTACTGCTGCAGATCACATGGATTGACGTATGAAGGTAATTTTAGTACATTTTGTAATGGCCGTATTCCTACTATATATATATATAGTATATAGTATATAGTACTACTATATATATATATATGTACGTTTTGAATATAACCTACATTATGTGTATAGTAACATATGTATGTTGTTTATTGAACATAGTATGATGACAAATAATACACCCTAGTCAACAGATGAAATTAGGTTTTTTTTTCAATTAATTGACGTGAACTTTTGGAACCCACTGATTATATCAGCCCACAACTAGTAATTTATAACCAAATTTATATCTAGAACAGATATAACACCTATATCCAAGAAGTTAATTTATCATTGGGAAAAATGGTAAACCTACATTTCAGCAATGATAAATATTTCGGCTACGCCAGGAATCGAACTAGGACCCTTAGCTCAGGTAGGATACACGCTATCGACTGAGCTAGAGTGTTGGGCTTCTGAAACCATTTGTTTACATAATATATTAATAGTGAGATTCAAATATCGTAATGTAAGCAGTTAGATTTACATGAATTTTATCGTCGTTAAGGGGGATATAAGGGTATAGTCACAGACCTATCCATTTAGAAGGATTTTCATAGCAATATGATTTATTCATATGATTTCTTCAGGTTCTCTCCACGTTAATATGTGTGTAATTTATCTGAATTGTCTTCCTTCTCCATTATATTGAAACATTATATAAATGTTGTGTTGGTAACGAATATTTCTAGCTCTAAAACCGAGGATTTGGTTTGAATCTTCGGAGATGTACTTAAGAATAACTTTCCAACATTTATTTTTACGTGTTATTTTCTATTCTACCCTCAAACGAGCGCATTATAAAATAACAAGATTCTACTGCCTACTCATCCTAATTTGTATGTATTATGTAGTTAACGGCCCTTGAGTCAAACTTTCTGATTGAAAGAGTACAACGAGCAAATAGGAGTCGACATAAAAGTAGTTCTAGTAAGTCACCAAATGCGAATTAATGTGTTGCAAGAATTTCTAAGTAATTTTCTTGTGATTCGTGTGAAAAACATTCCGAGTATTTTTGAGCGTTTGTTTTCATAGAACCGCGTTTTACTAACCTTTCGGGTTGTACACATAATATAAAAATACTAATTACGATAATGTGTTACTGATGAGTAAGGCTGAATTTAGAGGAAGAGTGAACTTATTTACGTGGAGCGAAAGTGGAAAACCATTTGTAAAATAAATACTCCAGTATAGTCGACCGTGATTCGAACTCCTATCTCCCCGCCAGTCCAGACTATTGATATACTAATGTTTTTAGACCACACGACCATTTAAGCGGTGTTTTTTTTAAATACAAGCCCTCCAATGTCTTGAGAACTGGGTTAGGTCTGTTGAAAAAGTACAATCTACAGTGCAACCTCATTTATCTGGCTTAACCGTGATCGGGTGGCATCCGGATTAAAGAAAATTTAGATAATCCAGAATTTATAGGAAAAATGCATTTAAAAAAATACATTACTAAAACTAACCATTTATTTTCACAGTAACAAATTATGAAACACTTGAAACATGTTTCAACCACTATTTACTGTACTAGCATTATACTAAATATAGTAATGTACAAATGATTGCAGTAAAGTTTTAGTTCAGTACAGTACTCTACTCACGTTAAAACTAGAGTATCTAATTATTACTATATTAGGAACATTTTTAATAATACATCAAATTATTTGTCCCATAAAAATGTTTTACAAAAAAAAAATTAATGCAAAATTTCACTTTAGGTGAAATGCAAATCCAGATCAATAAGGGCCGAATGGACGAGGTTTTATTGTACTTGTTTCTAATATTTAATATATATAATAATAATAATAATAATAATAATAATAATAATAATAATAATATAATAATAATGGTATTTTACTTCGAACACACATTCTTTCTGTATTCCTAAATTTCCCTCTATCGACGATCGAGTTTCAGCTTCCAGACCTTCGCTTATGCTTCATGCTTCGCTATGCATGTTTTCACTAGTGGGTTAAAGTTAAATAAGGTATAATTTCCCTTAGCGATACCCTTATTTTACACCAAGAAAAGTGGCAAGCCATTTAGGATAAAACTCTTAATTACACCTGGCCGAGATTGAAGTCCTGACCTCTCAACCATCTGCAAACCAGACCAGACACGTTTGTCCTCGTGCACTGCTGTATGCGTTACATGTTACTGTATTAAATGATTTAATTTGACCTCTTTTTACAATTCCATAGAAAATGACCCCATGAATTGGTACGGTCCGTTTCTGTTTGATCTTTGCGAGTTTGTTTACTTTTAATTACTGAACTAACAATATAATTTAATCTGAAAATGGTAAACAAAAGGCCTCATTTAAAACGCTCTAGTTCGTAGCGTTATTTTTTTTTTGCAGGTGCCGGTTCCAGTGGAAAACGCTACGAAACTTTTTTTTATTCTTTGTTGAAGAAAAATTTTTATTCATAAAATTACGTTAAAAGTTTATAATACAAAATAATTAAACATATGTCTAAAATATTATTTCACTGTATGAGCCACCAGTAAATGTATTCAAACTTAAAAGGAAAAATTAAATACACTACACATTAAAAATAAATTTAAAATAAAATAGCAAGGAAGGTGTCAAAAGTTAAAACAGGACCAGATATTCCTCTTCAGTGGCTGAATGGTCTAAGACGCTACTCTCGCAATAGACTAGATTGATGAAGACGGGATATCGGGGTTTGAACCCGGTAAGGTTCACTGAAGGTGATTTTCCATCATTAGTTTTCCACTTTCCCTGTAGGCAAATGTGGGTGTACTTCCTCTAAATTCAACCTTCCTTATCCCTAATACATTAATGCACTTAGTACATAGGCGTATAACCCGAACGCGAAGTAATATGCGGTGCTGAAAACAAAAAATAAAAAGCTTGGAGCATCTATCAACACCTTGCTAAATTAATTAAACCTCTTTAAATAATTAATTGTAATAATGTCCTTTCAATATTTGTCTAGGATTTTTCATCGCTCATCTCAAAAACACTTTCTAACATAGAAATTGAATGTCCTCACTATTCATGTTATTGTAACACAATTCTTGTCTCTGAGAGTTAGTCACACCAAAATATTCCATTATATAATTAGTTTGACCAAAACTGGCAACTCTTCCATACCCCTTCATTCTCCGGGCCATCACCTCCCCTCAACCGAATTCTTCCCCCAGTCCTACATTCTAACCGATCGAGGCGCAAAGTTACGCCAGTTACCCTCAAACTTCCCTCAACTATGGGGGCTGTTATCAATTTCAATGATGGTTAAGATGGGGCTACCACTGACACAGAATACTGAACACCTCTTAGCTACTTCATCTTCCAGTACTCCGAGCTTCGGCCAGACATAACGAATACACAAGAGAGACAGCGATCAGGAAGGAGAGAGACAGATAGATAGAAAGTAAAAAGTTATAAAAGCATTAAGAGCGTGCGTCACATACCCATCAACTCCGTGATACAGTCGCCTCGAAATCGTAAAATGTACATGAACACAAATGCACGTGGATCATTTCTGATTAAACATTAATGGAGATAAAGAGTTTTTAGAAGTCCTAATAAAGAACATTGTTGAAATATTGAGTGATATTTGGATGAAAACTGCATTGAAAAGGCGTTTTTGACCTTTTTAGTATGGCTTTACAGCTAAGCACTGTGCACGAATTTTATTTTGTCTTAATAGGGACATACTGTAGTTTTAAAAGAAATTCTCGCTTTGTCCCCATTATTCAACTGAAATTTTCGTGTAATCATGTCAAATACGAATGCAGCAACATTTCTGCATCTGTAAATCTTTTTTACTTTAAACACAAACTCCGCTACGGAGCTGAGTTGGCCTGCTATGATACAGCTCTTAAGTGAGATGAAGAAATATGGGTTAAGGTACTTTTTTTTTTAAAATTTTATGAGATTAAATATTTAGAAATGTTACTGTACGTTAGAATTCGATAGCATTCCCACGAAATCCTATGGTATTACAGAGATTAAAATTTTTAAGTTTCTAATACAATACAAAATTTTATGACGACTTTATTTGAAAATAACATTAAGCAATTGGTAAAGTAATAAAAATTTCATCAATAAAAATAGTTTATTTAAAAAAAAATTCCTCGTTGCATTAGCATAATAGACATTGACAAACAAAAATTATTTGCCATGTACTAGGTCTTAAAGAATTTTTGAAAAAAAAGTTAAATATTTCACTCAGCTAAAGTGTACTTTTTAATATTCTAGATCGAAATTGTTTCAAGATTCAAAGAACGATTAGATTTGTTTCGTATTGGGATTAGGACAAATCATAGGATGCGGCCATCCTTCCGGTGCTTTCAGATTTTCTGTGAAACAATAGGTCTGAAATGGGTTCAAACTCAGCCTCATCAGGACAATTGAAGAGCTACTTGAATAAAGAGGTAGCGTCTCCGGTCTAGTAAAATGAGATTAACGGCTTGAGGATTGTTTTGTGCTGATCATATGACACCCTCTATCTGCAACTGTTGGCACTATATTCACCAACATACGGCGTCCGCTCGGTCAGTATGGCTCGCTTGTGGACCGACTGCATGGCGTTGTTTTAAATCATAATTGTATTTAAAAATGCTTTAGCACCACGTCTTACTACCCATTCGGGTTGTACCCTGCACTTGTATACTAGTTACGCTAAAGGGCATAAGTATGATAAAAGGGTTAATTAAGATGAAGTGTACCCGCATTTGCGTGGAAAGAGAGAGAGATAGTGGAAAACCACCCTCAGGGCACCTAACTGGGATTCGAACTCCAATATCTCCATCAACAGCGATATTATATTGCGAGAGTGGGTCTTAAACTTTAGACACCGAAGCAGATCAAACATACGCCAGATATCAAGCAGAGATTAGATGTTTTTTTTACTAGCACGCGTTTACTACCTTCGGGTATACCTTAAGTACTATTACCTAAGGATTAGGATTGGAATTGAATCTTAGATGATGTGAACCAGCATTTCTGGAGGAGGGTGAAAACCATTTTAGAAAACACCCAGTTCACCCGACCAGATTCGAACCTCGATCTCCTCTTGGTGTCTGGCTCAACACACTGGCACCGCCAACTATCCCACCGCGGCGAGATTAAGATTGTTAAATATTTCAAATTGTATATTATTTATTTCAAATAATAGAAGTAAAATTATCAAACTAAGGAGCTATAATATCATTTTGTAGATGAAATATCCCTTGACATCAATTGAATCCATCGGAAGCTTACAAACCAGTTACAAATCAGACGTAGTCTTTATGATGAGACATTACAACCGAATTCAATGAAAGGTTGAAAGGTCTTCTAATCTCTTACAACATCCACGGGCCAACAGCTCCATCTCTTTTTCTTTCTCATACTTATTCTCGTTCCCACTAGATCACACACAGTGTCAGTAACGGAATATTCCTCCCCCCCCAACTCAGAGAGAAGATAGGTCCCTTAACTCAATCACATCCTTCAAACATCACCGAACTTTGAAAAGCTTTGATTGTTTCGACCGCAATCTCCGATACTCAACTCAAGCGTAGCCACAGGATCCTCCACTCTGCGTTGGATACGAACTAGGGAGTTATTTAGTTTGTCCCTCTCTGCGATGTAAACTCAACTCGAGAAGATGGGAACTTATACAAGCTTTGATTCTAGATAATAATATTGCACGCCAAGTTTCTTGTTTGCGGGAACTCTTCTATCAAGTTAGGTGAAGCTTCAAGAAGGGGGTAAGTTTGCGTAAATAGTTTCGCTGGTTGGGATTGGCGGTTGTTCTTAGTGACCCAACAGAGGGTGAAGAGGTAACATTATAGATATACTAGATTGGAGAACATCTATAGAGATATGTTGTGAAACCCCCCCTCTTCTTGCAAACATAAAATTACAACTATAATGATTTTGGTAGGAAGAACAGTAGAAGTTAGTTACTAAAGTTACTAAAACAATTTTAATATAGGCATACATAAAGTCATGTCACCTGCAGATGTTACTTTTGATAGATATTATCAATACCTATCAAATAACACCAATAATATAATAAAATATTATCAATGTTGGCCGCAAAGAAATATGTTTTGATTTTCTCTACTGTTCTGCCAACCAAAACCAGGGAATATCTACCCGCTTCGGTGGCCGCAAGGTCTAAGGCGTTACTATGGCAGTATATTAGACCATAGGTTCTTAGACTGTGAGTCATGAGCCCTCCGGGGGTAGCAAATATATTTCTGGGGGTCGCAGCAAATTACAACTGAGTTTTTAAAATGTATTTACTTGAACTTCGAATTAAACTGTAGTATTTCAGACTAGTGGATCATGATGAATTGTAAGCAGAGTTTACTAACCTTCTTTACTGTCTCATTGGTTAGATCTTGTCTTGACCCAGTCATATTTACCCTCACTCGACACAAAGATATGAGAGCCTGAAACGCTCTTAGGTGAGATCTTCACGAACGTTAACTCACATGCATACACTACGAGTCTCAATAACACGGCTAAATGGTGGTCCCAAACTCGCCAGTGACACTCGCTGGAAAACTGACTTACACTGGTGGAAAACTTGACCTGCTGGAAACTCGACACTCGTGGAAAAACTGACACTGGGCTGGAAAAACTGAACTACTCGGCTGAAAAACGACATTCGGCTGGAAAACTTCACTTGGAAAAGCACTCGTTGTAAACTCACATCCAAACTGACACTGGCTGAATACTTGACACTCGGCTGGAAAAAGCTAGTAACAAAAGGCTGAAAGACACAGTTGACACTCAGCTGGAAAAACTTGACACTCGGCTGAAAAATTGACACTGGCTTGAAAAACTTGACACTCGGTAGAAAAACTTGACACTCGGCTTGAAAAACTTGACACTCGGTTGAAATTAATTAAATAAACTGCATCGGCTTGAAAATCATGGCTTAAAATTCACTGTTGAAAACTTACGCGTGGAAATTACAACTCCTAGATCTAATTCGTTTGGAAAAACTTGACACTCTGGCTGTAAATCAAAGCCGCCAAACTTTGCTTACACAATAGGCCTAGAATGTTCCAGGTAGGTCCTTGTTGCCTTCAAGAGTAAGGAAAGGCTAAGTAAGGAAAGGAAGGGAAAGACAGAAAACAGTCTTAACCTCAACCAATAGAAAAATACACTAATAATAACATACTACAATATTTTAGACTAGATTTGTTTATTTTATTGCAGAAATTTTAATAATCGTTAGTATAATTGATTAAGATAAACTAATGGCTTCCATTGGTTATCTGAATATTATATTTAAAGTTTGTGAATAATAAAAAAGTTAATTTATAATATAACCGCAAATAAGCAAATTATTTTTGCAATAAAATCTATGTGTTCATTATTTATAGTATTCACGTGATTTAAAACTTTAAAAAAACTGACAGTGGAATATTAAAAAAAACTCTACTTAATTGCCCAGGGTCGCTAATAGTTTTGTCTTATGAAAAGGGGTACGAGAAAATTTTAAGAGCCTGTGGCTTAGACTGCTGAAGATGGAGAGATTGGGTCTCGATCCTGATCCACACAAACGCTCTAAAATCAACCTTCCATATCACTAAAACCATTAGCGTATTTAGTACTAGGCGTATAACCCAAACGGGTAGTAAGATGCAGTGATAAAAAAAATGCTAACTAGATACCTCGCTGGTCTTATTAACTAATTCTCTCAATAAAAGTATTTATTTGTGGGATGACAGCTAGCTCTTCACCTAAATTAATAATATTGGGAGATTCAGTCTTAGACTTCGGGACCTCCAGGTGAAATAGGAGTGGATTCATAGGCGCTGTCATCTAAAGTTGGATTACTGGGGTACACTGGGAAATGAATGCTACTGCTAGTGCTTAGTCTTAAGTGTGGGTATGTAGGGGACGCGAGAAAAGGTCATTACTTTTGCACTTTTGTAGCAAAACATTTTTAGTCAAAAAAATATATATATTACTTCAGTAAAAACATAGAGTTTATTTTCTTCACATGGTGATATTAACAGTGCTTGAATATAATATGGCAAGATCATAGCAGCATTAAATGATAAACTGTTTAAATGAAGAGAAAAAGTTGTCATTAAATTTTAGGACACTCTTGACAGATATTCAAGGATTGTTAGTATCAGCATGTGAAGAAAACTAAACTCTATGTTTGTAAGGACACAGGATTATAATAGCGGATTTAATAAAATGCAGTACACTTAATATAAAAACACTTCCCAAACAAATTAAAACAGTTCTGCTTATCTTGTTTAAAGTTTTCACTGAATTTGATTTGGGCGGTAATGAAATTATGTTTGTAAATAATCATTCCCAGATCAACAGAACGAAATTTGAAACTTCGGCCTCTTGGAACAAAGACAAGTAGGCTTACCTTCTTAATTGACTGCACTAAAAGTAAAAAATAGCTTTAAGTTATATTTTTCCTTAATAAGATAGTATAACTATCTGAATGGTTACCCTAAATTGTTTGATTAGCCACCTATTTCTAAAATAAGTTAAAATAAATAAAATTAAAGTATTAATACATTGCCATTTAATCTAAAGATAAGCTACTTTTTTTTTAATTAGTATCATGTCTTACTTCCTGTTCAGGCTATACGCATATGTAATAAATACGCTTGTGAGTTTGGGATGAAGAAGGTTTAATTCAGAGTAAGTGTACCCACATTTTCGTGGAGGGAGAATGTAAAACCATTTTGAAAAAGCCCTCCTCAGTACATTCTACCAGGATTCAAACCCCGATCTCTCTGTCATCGTCAGTCTACTCCAACACAAGAGTGACGCCTTAGACCATGCGGCCACCCTAAGAAGGTAGTTACATAAATATATATTATTAAATACTTAAAGCGTAAAAACATTAGGAAGTAATCAAATATAAAATAGTATAAACAATGGAAAGTCACACACATTATGAGTAAATTGTTTTCTTCGCTCTTTAATTTGAACCATAAATTAATGATTCTTTAGAAATAAAATTTCCGCGGCCACTTTAATTTTACTGGAGACCTTAGAGAGTGATGAATGTTAGGAGAGAACACTTAAAGCTATGCTTATACTTTAGTTGCCTTTTAAAATCTTGTTTGCTTAATATTAGCATTCTTCGCCGTCCTGCTCTCAGAATATATTATAAGTTTATTGCTTGCCACAGCTGCTGGGCTAAGAAAAAAAGTCTCAAGCACTATTTTGTTTGAGATCCTATAAAATTATAAGATGCGATGCAGTGTAATTATAATTTTCAAACTTTTTGAATTATCGGTCTGGATTTTTTTAATGTCGTTCATATTGATTACTGAATAAATGATAGTAAAAATACTGGTAATTTGAATCATTAAATAAATCTAGAATACATATTTATAAATATCAAAAGTTTACAACTATTTTGGTTTGATAACTACTTATCTCGGATGGCCTATATGGAATAATCATTATAATCAAAAATCTAAGAAAATTAGGTTTTTTTTATTTTCATCTGTAAAATTATAACTTAATATTTTATACGTTTAATTAAAAACCATGGCTATTAAATTAAAATAAAACTTCTTAAACGGATAAAACTATCTCAAACATTAATTTATATTCTTAAATATATAGTACATGCAACGCGACATATTACATTTAATTTCTAGAAATTAAATTTAATCACGGCTATTACATAAAGTAATTAAATTATACTATATTTCCATTTCTTAATATATTCCTTATCTTACTGAACGGACATATTTTTATTTTTATTAGAAGGTAAAAAAACAAGTTTTTTCCACAGACAAGGAAAAATGACTTAAAATGTAAATAGATCTTTGAAGAGGTTCAAGGGAGACGAATAAAATTATTGAGAATTTTTTCAATAGTGAAAAAACTTAGATCAAAAAACAGTAATCAAAGTCAAAAGTTCTTGACCATGATAATATAATTTATAAAGTCATAGAATTCCTAATAAATTAATGTAATTTGTTATGATTTAGACTAATAGTTGAAACAATTATATTCAACATAATATGTCCTCAATATTTATTTTGAATTAATAACAAATTAAACAATAAGTATCAAAATTAACCACAGGGTCAATGTCGTTTTATATGTTTAGTATTACCAACCAATTTATTTTCAATCAAATGCCAATTGAAAATTAATTATTAATAGAAGTATTTACTTAATTGAATAGTAGTATATTAATTTTTGTTAGTTAGTCTATATACCTTAGCAAATTATATTTTATATCAAACCTTTTAAATATTAGCATGTTATCGCAATATAATTGTTCACAAAAAACTTACAGAAGCTAATTACTGGATCGTTGAACGCGTTACATACGTTTAGAAATCCCACGTAATTGAGGCGGGATTGCAGAGAATGCGAGAACAGGGCAGTGTTTACGCAGTTTCTAAAGCAAAACTTTTTTTGTCCAAAATAAATAAAATATTGCTCCAGTGGAAACAGAATTTAATTTTCTTCACATGGTGGTGATCTCAACAGTTTTTTGAATTTATGTCAAGGGTGTCCTAGAATTTACTGACAACTTTTTCTTTTTGTTCAAAAATTTATCATTAAATGCTAATATGCTCATGTCAGATATTCATAAACTGTTAGCATCACCGTGTGAAGAAAATTAAACTTTATTTTGATATAAAAACTGTAAAACACTGATGTTTTCTAGCGTCCCCTACACTTTAACTTCAAAAGTATTCTGTTATTTTGAAGGTGGTCTGATGGTCTAGGGGTAAGGTGACGGACTTCTGTGCTGGGGGTCCAGGGCTCAATCCTTGGTCCCAGCACAATTTATCTGATTGCCAAACCCTTCCTTCACCTCTTACAAGACTTGTATTAATCACAACTTGTGAATGTGAGGAATGCCAGGCCTCCACCGTGGTTCGGATCCCACGTTAAACTGTAGGTCCTCCATTTCATCTCACAATCACCCTACCATTACACATTAGCGTAAGTGCGTACAACCCGAATGGGGAGTAAGACGCGGTGCTAATAATAATAATAATAATAATAATAATAATAATAATAATAATAATAATAATAATGTTTTTAAATTTGACTCAGGTCAAAATGGAGGCGAATCGTATCAACATATCCCTATAAAATAAAAATATTCAAATCCTTAATAAAATTAAAGTATTTATATTTGTCTTTTTATAGTTTAAAAAAATACTTATTGGCTTGTTTTCAACGATGCTTCACGCAAAATATCAAAGTTATGTAAAGTTAAGGTTAAGTTAATTAAATGGTTAAAAGCATAGATTTAAACTTCCTTCAAAAATATATTAATATGTGTGCATTGACACGCTTAAAAGAGAAAATTAAAGGATTAATTACGATCGTCTTAGTGGCTTTGGATATTAAGATCTGACATAACCATAAAAAATGCCACAGTGTAGCCGTTAAAACCTTTATAAATAAAACTTTTTTTTCCACTAATAGCTGTCGCAATGAAAATTATTGAAAATATTAATATAAATGTGCAAATTATTATTTATAAAGTGAGCACTTGAGCTATTTAAAAATAGTGTTTCCTACGAAATCACTAAAATATTTCTGACATAAACAGATCACTCATGTGAAATAACTTCGATTTATAAAAAGTTTTCTGAAATCATTTTCTCTATGAAAATATGAAAATATCAATACCAACGCAAAAAAGAAAGAACAATGCATAAATCAAACAGTAGAGAAAAGGCACGATCAAGCATAAAGCTCTTTCATCTTGAAAAATAAAACATATTTCCTTTCTTTTATATTTAAAGTCGCTTTGAATTATTCCCTTCTTTTTTTTTTTTATTCGATGGAGTTTTCTCAGCTTCTCTTTAATCCCTCACGGAGTCATAATTCTGCCTTTCTTTCAGGTCAGATGAATGACTTTCTTCATTTGTTCACAAATTTTCTACCTTTCTTTCTTTTTTTCTTATGTGAATATGAATATTTTTAAACATTTTTTATCTGTTCTTCCTATCTCTTTTTTTTTTTACTTTGAAACAAAAATGAAGTACGTAGAAATGAAATGAGGCATCAAAAGTTATTTAAAGGTCAGGTCATTTCCAAAGAAAAAACACCAGTTACAACCTTCATTCCCATTTACTAGCTTGCCTTGTCAGAGAGTAACAGCCTCTATTTTAACAGTAAAATATAACCCCGTTCTCTTTATATTTCACGGAAATAACACAAACTTACTTCGAAAGTGCAAAATATGATAAAAAAAAAGTATTGTGGAAGTGATAATTTGATTAATTATGAGTTATTTATATTAGATTTTAATAAAAATTAATGTCAATAAAAATTAAATCTTTATTTTTATTTTATTTTTTTCCCATCATTAAGAATCGATAAACCCTTATCAGTTTCACTTTTCTAAAAAAATTATCGGTGTCTTGTCACTTTTTAGGAGCTAATTACAACCTACACAAAATAACTTCATGACATGCGATGAGGAGGGGGAATTTGAAGAAAAATATCCATATTTTGTTTTGTGAAAGGCTGTGGAAAACATTAGTAGGAATAAAATGGTACAGTGCACCGCACAGAATTTCTCAATACTTTACCTCATAATAAAGATATTTGCTCAAAACTTGTATTATTTACAAAAACCAAATAATATACGCTGTTACAGAAACAGTGATACAGAGAGATATCAGTTTTTAAAAAACTTTTTTTGTTCAGTATTTCATGAAAAGTAGATAACTATAAAAATCACAAATTTGTTTGTTTTTTACGATCACAATACATTTTCCACCCAAGGGGTTGCAATTTAATATTGTATTTTATAAATTACCCTTAAATCTGAATCCTGTTATATATTATAAATCTATATTAAAGTTATTTGAAATAGGCTACAAATATTGGAAATACCTAATAAAATAAATGTAAATTGGAAAATACTCTCATACTCTCTTACCAAAATTGAGATATTTGCATAATGGAAAAATATGCACCCCTTTATACAAAAGAGCATAGTTGAAATAATATAAATTTTCACAAAAACATTCCAAGGTCTTTGTTAATCTAAGAACATACCAATCAAATCCTCATTTCCCAGACCTCAATGTTAAAAGTATATTTGCCATTAGCTCAGAAACAATTGGTTTTAGAGACATATACTTAAGAGTAAAAGTTTTTTACTTATGTAATGCTACAACTTTTCAATGATAAGTTAGTTCATACATCAAATAGTTGCGGAGATACGATCAAAATTGTAGATTGTGTAAAGTACCTTCAAAGTAATTTTCATGGATAAATAAGATGCACCATTTTTGTTTATAGTGTTAAACAGGGACTAGACACAAATTTCAATCAAAATAATTAGATCCATTTTCGAGAATATCTATTATTTTTGTTCTCTTTTGGCCCTTAAGTTAAACTACCCTTAATTTTTGAGTTAGATATCTCATACTAAAAACACCTCGGTGGAGCCTTATGAAAACCCTAGATACCAAGTTTAAGCCCGATCGGTAAATGGTTTTGGCTCTAGGCCGAGACACAGGCACACATACGGACAGATGGCATCACGAAAGCCACTAAAACAGGACGAACATACGTATATACATATGCAGACACTTTTAATAAGGGGGCCGCCTAGGAAGCAAGAAATTTCCACTCAAACATTCAGTTCTAACGCAATATTTAATTCTACAATGCGTTGTTTAAAAATACGGTTCAAACTAAAATAAAGTTGAAATATTCCAACAGAGCTCTCTTTTCTTAACAACCCTATAGTTTGAATATTATTCAAAGAAATAATAGGGAGCTATAAGACTAGTCTTGATGAAAAAAGGATCAAAATTTAGCCTTCATTAAAGAAATACAGTAGTTTTGTGATAGGTTCACAACAGAGAATGTTAAGATATTTGAGAACTAGCAGCAAGTTTTCCTCTTTACCTTGAGATAAAAAGTATCCTAATTTTCTTTCCCTTCTTTCTTATTGACATAGCAAGGGTGGCTATGTGTGAAGGGCGAAAAGTAGTATAAGAATATACAGAACATCCACCTCGATGGGGTGGTTAGCTAACGCGCTAGTTTCGTGTTGAGATAAACTACCGAGGACGGGGAGATCGAGGTTCGAATCTTGCTCGGGTGAACTGGGGGTGGTTTCCCCTAAATGGTTTTCCACTCTCCCTCCATGAAAATATAGGTTCACTTCCTCTACATTCAACCATCTCAATTCCTAACCCATTAGCGTAATTAGTATTTAATTGTATAACCTGAACGATTAGAAAGACGCGGTTCTAAGTATTATTATTACTATCATAGACAGAATAGAGGAGCAGTTACATAAAACAACACGGACCATTTTATTTTAAGCCGTATGTCCTTACAGCATTTGATACTTTCTCACTGACCGAGGTGGCCGCCTTAAGTGGAAATAATTCTACTCCCATGTTTACAACTCGCACTTTCCTGTTTGATCAGGAGGTATTTATCATTTTAGAAAAGAGTGTATAAGCTTCGTTGAATTAAATGGAACCCATGGAAATAAAACACGGAAAAATATAGCGAGATTTGTCCTCGGACGTTTTGAGTGTTTACGGTGAAACGTGATGCTATAATATCTTTGCTCTTTTTATTATTATTATTATTATTATTATTATTATTATTATTATTATTATTATTATTATTATTATTTATTATTATTATTGTGTCCACCTGTACTTGTTCATGTCAGCCAAGGAGATATGAGCGATGGTACACCAAACAATGTTTTGCCACAAAAGGATTGAAGTTCCTTTCGTGTGTTGTAATCTATATTTTAAGATACAAGTACATTTTGTATTTCTTGAAATGCAATAAATAACCATAGACTGACAAGTTTACCTAGAGTTGTAAATTATAAAACATTAAGAAAAATGTCATTTTGTATTTTTCCTGTAAGCCAATATGTTTATGTATTATTCGTTATGTTCGATGGATTACTTACTGTCGTGTCCACGGATGTCTATACAAGTGGAGGATTTGAAGGAAAAGAATGTGGAGAGAGTACCATACCAAAAGTTTTGTTGCGCTATGTACGATTTTTATTTTCTCGTGGAAGTTTGAAGGGAGAAAGTATTTTGATAGTAAAAATAATCGGGTTTGAGATTTTGATGGATGGTGACGTTCCATCAGCACCTGGTCCTGGAAAGGAGGTTTTCGTGATGCCATATCTCTGTATGTGTGTCTCTATATCGGACTAGAGCTGAAACAATCTTACCAACCACACTAAAAATTGATAATATCAATGGTTTTAAATAGGTTTCCTCTAGGACCTTTTGGAATTATTTATTCGAGCTTAAAATTAAGGATTAGTATACTTAAGGTTAAAAAGAGAAAAGTATATATTTCTTGAAATTGGATCTGACGATTTTGATCAAAACAAGTATCTGGCCACTATTTAACATTTTCAAACCAAATTTCAAACTTTCTTTTTCCGGTAGAATGTCTTATAGGTTACTTTACACGAGTGGATATCTATGATTTTGATATTTCTTCAATTTTTGAGATACTAAATAATTTATCGCAAAATTGTAGTACCATTCGAAATGAAAAACTTGTATTTTAAATAATGTTATAAAACTAATAGTTTCCTAATCATAGATTTTGAAAAATTACACCTGAACACGGGAATTGCCAAAGCTTCGCTTTTCATATAGAATCTCTCGCACGAGCGTTATCTTACTACACAATAGTTCCCGAGATAGAAGAAAATTATTTTTTAAATTGAGGTACAATGAGAAATAGGGACTTGATTGCTATGCTCTTTGGTGAACAGTTATGTTCTTTTTTGACGTGAATACGTCTTTAAATTTGCTACCATACGGGGGCAATCCAAAAAACCTAATGATAACAAAATCGGGGGATACAGTTTGGTGTTGTAGTTTCGAATCTTTCCTCTGCATCCAAAATTAAATTATACCATTGGATAGCTAAAGGATCAAATAATTCATTACGATAAGCGAGAACAGTGACGCATCACGCACGGTGGAGGGGGAAGCGCCGCCATTTTGAGGTTATTTTGCTGCGTATCGAGATTTGCAATTAGTATAACTTTTGACTCGTAGAAGCTACGATGTTCGTTTAAGTTTTAATCGTCAGCTGTCGTCAAAATCTAGATCATTAATAAAAATATTTTATTTAAAAAATATAACCCGTTACATAAACGTATTCACGTACAACACACGGCCGTGTCCATGACACAGCCACACCCCATTTTTCTCAATATTTTTGTATAACTGTCTATTGTTTCATGTATGCTCTTAGATGAAATGTGATGCTCTTTTCCCCATTATATTTCTGCAACAATGTATATTATTTAGTTTCACATTTCTCACTAATCTTAAGTGAATGTCTACATTGCTAGGCAAGGTGGCTAGAAATTCTGTGCGTTACACTCTAACATTTAATCTTAATGCTAACATTATATTCTACATATTATTTGAAAAGCAATTTCAAAGTGTGTACTAATTATTATAAATTTGCATAAGACTACAGATTAAGCGGTGTACTGTTGGTGGTGGTTCCGGGGAGGCTTAAGGAGGAGACCACCCCCCTACGTCACAACCTGATTCGAAAATAATCAAAGATATTGAAAACTCCTGTAAACTGCATACGTCAATGGTCGAAGAGCGACTTTCAGGTCTTGTATTACTACTACATCTCCATCTTGATGTTATGGTAGAAGTGAACAAGGTTTTTGCAAACAATATTGATCGCAGATTCAAATTTGTTGTTTAAAACTAGAATTTTTCAGTATCTAGATTACTAAGTTTAGTATGAAATCATTCAAATACTTATTTTTCTACTAATACTAAAACATTTTAAGCTTACGTATTTTGCTTTACTTATTTATTACTTTTATTGTAACGGGTAGATTCTGTTTACTGGTTTTTTAATTAAAATAATTAATTTGTTAATCAAAATTGTGTTTTACTTACAAGTCCTATTTTTATTATTGTAATTAGTTTAAACTATTTTCTATTTTTATAAGCCGACAATCTTATTTTTATTAAATATTATTAATTAAAAATTATATTTATACAGTACTTGAAAGAGACTGTGACCCAATCACCCCTCCTCCCCCAACAATTGTTTCCCATGACAACAGCCCCTGGATACGCCCTTGTATATTGTACAGTGTTTGCTTATAGGTCGTGCCTATAGTTCATTCCCCCACCACATATAGCGCAGCCTGCGTCTGGAGCCTAAGCCGCTTATTTCGACATCACAAAAGGCGCCCTTAAATATGCCACAAACTACAAATAGACTTAATCTATACTAAAGTTTCGTGAAACTAGTAGTAATCTCCTCTAGTGCTTGCATAAGTGGACCTCAAGCGGATGTTTACTAAATAACAAGTAATAAAATATCGCACAAAAGCAAAATACAAAGTTGTTGGCAATGCATTGAAAAAACCTTCTACAGAAAAACAATACTGCTCGTTTGATGAGGAACTCATTAACGGCGTTTTAGTTTTACAATAAACCTCTCTGTTCAGAAACCCTATAATATCATAAATAATTTGTTTCGCCTTTAACCACAAACAAGAATAACTTACATAAATGTAGGTGCATTTATGCCGAGTAGATATATTAGGCTTGTCCGGGCTTTATGTTCTGTTAAACCATAGAAAACGTCTACGTTTAAAGTAATCAATCTCTGAAATAAAGATGTTCCTTTGTGTTCAAAGTGCATTGCAAATCAGTGAAGCACTTTAAATAATATGCTTGTTAACATTCCAAGTAAATAATAAAAGTAATATAAACACACAGTACAACATGTAAACTGTTCAAAGAAATCATGTAAGAGAACAAATGGCGAAGTAACTCACCAAACATAATAATGTAATTAACTCCAAATATCAATGAACTAAACAATAATTGGTAGAAACTTAATTTAAATACAACTATTCAGTAGTTAAAATTAATTACTTATATTTTAATTACATTTTTTTATTCATGGTCTTTTAGTGAATTCATCTAAGTGAAAGGTCATGAGGAGGTTGGTATATAATAAGTGTACCTACATTAGATTGGAAAGAGAAAGACACGAGTGATCCAATCAACTACATAAATCAACCACTAAAGCATCAGCCCCGATATAAAATCAACTTCAATGAAGATCAAATAAAATACGAGTATAATATCCTATACCTCATATTTATCAGTGCATTTATAAACTATACCTAGATATGGTTTTTTATTTAATTAAATTGTCTTTATCTAATAAATAATACATATCCTTTAAAAAGCTTTCATACAATTATTATTTATATTTATTTATTTATATACATTATATTTATTATTTATATATTTTGAATTAGACAACTAGCTCGATTTATTTAGTTGAAGCACTAAGATTTAAACAGAACATTTTCTAACCCTTTACCCTTTTCAAAGTATTTGTTAATCAATGCTATCAAATAATATTATCAGCTTAATACTTTCCTTAGTATTATAAACAATTATTTTAAGTACTTTTAAATGAAAATTACACTTAATGAAAACCAGCCTCTGCTATTTCAGATCAAACTATTATATACATTTTTTAAATTAATATCTTACACTATACTTGTCTATTTCACTTTATTCTTTTTATGACTTGCAGATTAATTATTTTGAATAATGTGGATTCAACACATATTTTTTATCGTCTTTACATACGTTAATTCGGTAGAAATGGCGTTTATTTACGGAAAATTTAATATTTGTTTTCCAATTTAAATGATATTTTTAAATCTCCATGCTGTGGGTGAAAAAATCGATATTTACCAAGTTTAAAAATTTTACTAAACATGAAATTATTGATAATTTGTGTAGCATTTAAGTGAGTGAAGTCAATATTTAAAAAAATTATACATATATTATTAAAACATAACCCGCTTCGGTGTCCGAATTGTCTAAGGCGCAATTCCCACAATAGACTGGATTGCCAATAGTGGAATGATTGGAGTTCGAATCTCAATCGTGTGTAATGAAGTGTTTTTTTCCTAAAGGGTTTTCCATTCTTCCTCTATATTTAACCTTACTCATCCCTAAAACATTTGCATATAGTCATATAGCCATAATCATGTAGCCCAAACTGGTGGTAATATGCCGTTATAATATATATATATATTATAATATATAGGCTAGATATAATATCTTAGTTACAGCCCAACAAATCATTGTAATACTTCTCAGCTCTCTTAAAGGTATAGGTATATAGGCATATCTAAGTGATGTATCCTTAAAGAATTGTGTTTTTGTGACCGTTTGAAATAAATGACTAAATGAACATCTTAGTTAACTCAAGACCTACAAGGTACGACTTTCACTAAAGTAGATAAGTCCAACTCCAAACACAATACCTCACATACCAAGTTTGACAGTAATTTCAGTTCAAAGTTATATCGGGAATACAACGTGACTTACTTGCGTGTGGAACTTCCATTAACCACCTCATTTAGCACTAGAAGCTTTTCTGCCTCTCTGATGACAGGTCGAACATTACATTACAAATTTCTTGAGATTATTACACGAAACAAAACTTGCAATCAAATCATGACCCCGAAAGAAAAATAAGTCTTGAAATTTCATTATTTCTTAAAATCCTTGGTATATTTGCTGCTATAAAGGTGTGTGAAAAACTTAAATTGATAAAAATGTTTACGTGATATACTCACATATTATATAAATTCATGTAGGAAGAGAAAAAAAATGTGTGGAGCCTTTTATTTTCCTAGACTTTGTATGTGTTGCATGCTACATATCTTATAATTACATTTAAAATAAATTCTCACCAAGGTAGAATTTTTTTAAGGGAATCTCATACATAAGAAAATATTATTTCTCTATTCATAGCAAAATGTCATACTTCACGTTCGGGCTATCCGATTCTACGCTTGTGTGTTAGGTATGAGGAAGGTTGAATCCAAAATAAGTGTATCCGCATTTTCGTGGAGGGAAAATGGAAAACCATTTAGGAATAATCAGACTCAGTACATCTTACCTGGACTCGGACCACAATCAAGCTACTGTCAGTACAGTGTATTGAGAGAAATATGCCTTGGGGCCAGTTTCATAATCAGACTTAGTACGTCTCATGTGCGGCGTTTAACTAAATACAAGACGACATCTACCTAGACCAGAATGGAATGAGACAAACTGTCCTATTTCAGTCGCGTTTAGGTAGGTCACGTCTTATATTTAGTTAAACGCCGCAAATGAGACGTACTAAGTCTGATTATGAAACTTACCCTTAGAATATTCGACCAAACCAAAGTGGGTGATAGTAAAATTAGCAAGTTTATAAGGTAAAATGTTAATTTTTACCTCTTCAATAATTTTTGGCAATTTCTTAAAATATGTTGCATCTTTTATAAGCTTGTATAAGTAATTTAACAACTCGGTCTTCCTTCCAATATTTACCTCTAGAGAAAAAAAATAATTCTAAAATACGCGCTAATCATTATTTAATATTTTACTAAGTCCTTATCTAACAATCCTGTGTAACTAAAGCCATCTTTATCTTTCTTGTTTTATTAATGAAAGAAGAGTTGTTTAAGAATTGCATTAATTATGTTCTCTCGCTTATATTTTAAGGCTTTGATAGTAATTTTAGACTAAATAATTTGTTTTATCTATATTAATGTATCACATGATGGTGTACTTACAGTATCAACGTTGTTTTATTACAAATGAGACCATATACACAACTATTTAGTTGTTTAAATATTTTGTATTAAATATTCGAACTGAAATAGTTTATGTTATTTATTTCGAAGAGAATGTCAACAACTATCGGTCATCGAGACAGTTTGATTTAAATAATCATAAAAGAATTAAATTAATATCAAATATGTTTTAGTGAGAATATTTTGGCATAATTGTACAGTCCGTGTACACTGGAAGGTAGCAATCTTACCATGACATATTACACTATGGTTCTATAAATAAGCCAGGGGTTACAAACCTTTTTTAACTTGCATATAACTTGGCAGCCCATTTCGACAAATTATACTCTTAATATCAGTAAAATATTTAATGAATATACTAGTTGCTTTTATTTAAAACGGATTTATTGTAGTTCGGTCAGTAAGTTGTTGACGTCTCACCTGCTGTTCAGGAATGTAAAACTCAAAATATACCAAACAATAATGTTACCGGTTGTTCTCTATGGGGGTGAAACGTGGTCTCTTAACTTAAATAAAGAAAACAAATTTAAAGTTTTCTAAAACAAGGTTCTTAGGAATATATTTGGTCCAAAAATGGATGAGGAAACTGGGAAGTGGAGGAGGCTACATAATAATGAGCTAAATATTCTGTACCCATCACAAGACATTGTTAGGATAGTCAAGTCTCGTAGATTATGGTGAGTAGGACATGCAGCACGAGTGGGAGGATTTAGAACCGTGTTCAGGGTATTGACTGGTAAACCCAATGGGAAGAGACAATTGGGAAGACCTAGAGGCAGATGTCATAGCTTGCGGCTTTAAGTAAACCTAGAGCATTCAAGAATGACGTAAGTGTAAGAACTCATACTGTCAACTTTTCTGAATCAGCAGTTGTATAATTATACTAGGTCATGTTTTTAAAATCATAGTTCTTTTACCAAGTAGCATAACACAGAGTATTTTCAAAACTAGTAGCTTAAGGGAAATACCTGTCCCCCCCCCCATTTTCGGTATATAATTGCAAGTTTTTAAACCTCTTAGAGAGAGTAAGGCTGGACAGAAGAACCCAGTATCTAATGGGCTAGTCCAAAGTACTCCACATATACTCAGCTACCAACTTGTGGGGAAAATATCCTACAGTTGAGTCCATGTTCTGTACGACGGAGGATGCCCCAACACATCTTGGAAGTCAAAGTTAGATAACAAAACGCAGCGCCAGACGGTTGGTGTTCGACACCAGCTAGATGTATAACACCAAAGATAGGTCAGGGCATGGAACTTCCGGTAGGAACATTGACAAAACGAGTACCTTTTGCTAGCCTCTTTCAATTATTTCTAAAGCCTACAACACAATAAACACTAGTAGTCGTAATTAATCTATTTCAGTAAACAAGACTAAATAGAACCCCACAGTAATTTTCCACTACCTAAACACCCCACCAAGCCCATCCCAACACATGGGCCCACGGGAGCAAGGGGTGGAGAAAATAACATTATAATGGACCAGAAAGAGATAGGGTGTGATGAGGTGGACTGGATAGAACTAACTCAAGATAGGATAGGGTGTAATGAGGGGACTGGATAGAACTAACTCAAGATAGGGAGGTGTAATGAGTGGACTGGATAGAATAACTCAAGATAGGGAGGGTGTAATGAAGTGAACTGGATAGAAATAACTCAAGATAGGGATAGGGTGTAATGAGGTGGACTGGATAAACTAACTCAATATAGGGATAGGGTGTATGAGGTGAACTGGATAGAACTAACTCAAGATAGGGAGGATGTAATGAGTGGACTGGATAGAATAACTCAAGATAGGGATAGGTGGCGTTCCTTTTTAAGTGCGGCAACGAACTTTCGAGTTTCTAATGCCATAGATTAAGTCAGTTCTCAAGAAATGTATTGACTCCTATAAATCACCTCATTTAGGTTTTAAAAAAATTTCAGCATCATTTTTGAGTCAGAATTAAAGAAAAATATATTCTCCACTTGATACAAAATAACATGAGCTTGTAATCAAAACCTAAAATAAATTACAAAATAATGGCCTTTTAATTTTCATCAAAAGGTATGTTTACAAAATGTTTGCCTCGAACAAACTTGTCCTACATAATTATTGTGAAGGAAGGCAGATAAATTCATTTCGAGAAAAAAGTAAATGTTGAATACTTCATCTACAAAGATAGAGGATGAGGAATTTGATTAATTCGCCATCTTGGATTATATCAGAACGAATAGGCAGGTGCAATAAAACACGTGGATGACGTAATGAAATTAAGAAGGGACGGAAAGGGGATGAAGGGGTAAGGAAAGGGTTAGGGAACTAGTATGTACAAAAGTGATCCATAGCCCATTGTTTTGTTTTGTTACCATTAGAGCTTATTTACAAGTTTTTAACGCAAATGGGGCTACCAACACCTGCAAACCCAATGATAATGTAATACTGCTATCTTAGCACCGCATCTGGCTATACGTGCGTGTACTAATTACGCTTATGGGCTAGGAATGAGTGAGGTTGAATTTAGAGGATTTGTACCCGCATTTACGTGGTGAGAGAGTGAGAAACTATTTAGGAAAATCACCCTCAGTCCACTCACCCAAGATTCAAACCCTGACCTATCCATCATCAGCTAATTATAATAGACAAGACTGACATTTTATTTGGTTTATACGTTGATGTGAGTGGAAAACCCAGTCAATAAACATGGGGGGTAAAACTCCCCAGTAGACACAAGGTCATAAAGTTTAAATATATTGGCATAGAGTTCAAGGCCAGTAGGATTTGAAGCCAATAGAGATTTGACAGTGGATTTTGCGTTCAGACTCTTCCCTGGTCCAATTCTCCACATGCAGGAGGATAGGGTTATTCAAGTTAGGTTAAGTTAGGTTCGAGTATACATATGGCAATGTATATGACGGCCGTTAACCCCAGTACAATGTTTCTGGTGATCGCAAATTCCCACGGCGCCTTCAATATTCCCTCTTAGGTAGTTATAGTTATGATCAACGACCTCACGACCCACTTCGCTGGACGAATGGTCTAAGGCGGGGATCAGCAACAGGTCGATCGTGATCGATCGTTCGATCCTGCAGCAGTTTTCAGTCGATTGTGTAAGTAAACGATATCTTGACGAAAAGGCAAACTTACCTTGCATTATTCCACTATGGTATAGCTTATAAGTTAAGGCCATAATGTAATCTGTCAAGGTGAGACTGTTATTTTTCAGGGTCAGTGGAATGTACATTTTATTTATTTTATGTATTTTTTACAAAGGCAGAGACATAATTATTGGAGTAAATATTGAATTTAAGGGATAAATATAAGATGTTTAGAAAAAATAATTTGAAGGTAAAGTGGAGAAACGAAGGATGATCAAGGGACCCTTAAAAAATGTAAAAGTGGATTGGGGCCGAAAAGGGGTTGCTGACCCTTGGTTTTAGGTATCACTTTCGCAATAGACTGAACTGCCGATGACAGAGAGATAGGGATGAATACCGGTCATGTGTACCAGGGGTGTTTTTTAATCTTAAATGGTGTTCCACGTAAATGTGGGTACACTTCCTTCAAATACAACCTTATTAATCCCTAACATATTTGAGTAATTAGTACACAAGCGTATACCCCAACAGGTAGTAAAACGTGGTGCTGATAAAAATCTCCGCACAGATGGCCGAGCCATCTTGTTACTATCGACCCTAATTCTCCCAAGCTCTCCTCACATGGTCTGTTACTTTATTATTATTATTATTATTATTCCAATTGAAGGAGTCTTAGGTCCACGCATGTCTCCAAGTCACGCAGGTAGCGTGTGAGGCCCGGCTGGTTTGATCCAATGACTGATTCCATTGGGAGAATTTATCTTCCCTGTTCCCAAGATAATGACCGTCCACGTATATTTTACAAGGCCGCACAGGGTTAGGTCACAGAGTTGACCTCTCACTTATCAAGGTCACTTGTTTGATGTTCGATAGTGATTACAGTGATCCATTACCTCATGGGTTACAGTGGCTTTTAAATTACACGTATGGATGGGCACACCAATTAAACGTCAAACTCATGCAGTTCCAGTTAGGTCTACTCAGGGGTTTTTTCCCTATTGTTTTTCCAATTTTCCCTCTACGTAAGTACTGGCAATTTTCCTTTACACTCTAATTTACTCGACTCTATATCATTGATGTAACTACATACGGATATCTTGAGCAGGTAAAAGGCGTGGTACAAAAGTAAAATATAGCTTGAATAGCCAAACGTTATCAAATAATCAATTTCGAGCGTTAACCAAATTTATAAAATAATATCTAAAGTGTAGTTCATTCAATAAATTGAAAATCGATTAATACAAGAAGACTATTTTCATTCTATAGTATCCATATATGGTTAATTAAGGGTATTTAATTCGCTAGAATTATATTTACCAATACAGTATTAGGCCTACTATTTGATTATATAATATCTTGACTAGTTCAACAGAAAATTTGAATATTTTTCTTAAATTTCTAGTTTATATTCTAAGTGTCAAAGTAAGGTTTATAGGAATGACCATTTCGTTTGGAAATAGTGTGCCAGGATTTAAAATGTAAATTAAGTTTTGAGCTTTTAATTTTGAATTGACTAAAAAATTGTATTTTTTAAATTGTATGTAAATCCATTTTTCTTAATGGATAGATTCCGTGAAATAGAAATGATCTAGAACTTAAACTAGTCAGACATTTGACAGCTATAGCCATATATTGAATTGTAGCCTATGCTTCGTTTACCCTGAAAGGTGGGGATGTAGGTAAGGTAAGTTAAGGGCAGTATTTTAGCAGTTTTTATAGCACTGTATAAAAAAAGTTGGTCAAAATAAATCAAATCGTATACTTCCAGTAGAAACATAAGAGTTTAATTTTCTTCAGACAGTAATATCAACAGTTGTTGAGTATCTGTTAAGGGTGTCTTGAAATTTAATGAAAACTTTTTCTCTTAATTTAAAAAGTTTTTCTTACGCCTATGACAGATATGACATGACAGTGTGAAGAAACTTAAACTTTATGTTTCTACTGGAGAAATATTTTATTTAACTTGGTCAAAAAAAATCGTTTTGCTAAAACAACTTCAGAAACCCTGCCCTTAACTCAAGTTACCTACACTCCTGCCTTAATGATGGCAATTACTTAACCAGGTAACAAGTAACATTTTAATATAATGCGTGAGCTTAATCATCAAGTATGGGCCGTGAAATAAGATATGTAGTTAATGTGTGACATACTTGTTTGGACTAACATCATTTCGAAACATATTGGTTTAAACACATCCAACGCTGATATAATAAATATCTCATAGAGATCTTTTATTAAAGTAATTAATACATAATAGTTAAAATCAATAACTAATTTGTTTGATTAGGAGATAGTACCGATGTTCCTTTATGCAATGTGAGACATGATGAAGGAAACTATTGTGCCGTTTTATAAACCTAACGTTATCAGAAAGTATAGATATAAACCAAAACCATTTTTGTCTTTTGATGTTATTTTAAGTGTTGGCTTTTCTTTTCTTTTTCTTTGCCTTATGTGGGATTGTTTTTATAAAAAAATATTACTCTGATATATTATTTTGTTGTTCAATAGCTTCAACCTGAGTCATCATATGGCACAGAACAAAGCTTTGGTTTGTTTCAACATAAGTATTTAGCTGGAATAAAATAAAAACTACCGAATTAAAAAAAAGCATGCAAGTAAACATTCGAGGTATGATTTCTGTTCTTGGTGGATATGAGGAGTTTTTTGGAGAGGGGAGGGGCATGGCATCTACTATTCCACTAGTGAAATCTAAAAATTATAATTTTCTAATTAGTTCTTACTGTAGAAATATATTAAAACCTACACCAATGATATCCTTAATTTACTCTATTATTAGATTAATTTGAAATGATATCAAAATTTCAAATATGACCTTGAGAACATACATTAAACTCGCTCCAGTGGCCGCATGGTCTAATGCGTCACTCTCGTATTAGACTAGACTGCTGATGACAATGATATTGGGGTTCAAATTCCAGTCTGGTATATTGAACCTTTTTTTAAATGATTTTTACCCTCTTCCTCCACTTAAATTTGGTTACACTTGCTCTGAATTCAACATTCCTCATACCTAACTCATTAGTGTAATTATTACATATGCCTATTACCATTACATTTAGTAGGCGCGATGTTAAAAAAACGTGCATTAGATAACATTATTAATGTTAATGAGTAAAAGCTTTTTATCTAATATTTATGTATTATTTCTCAAGTAATTGGGCAAGAAATTTTCAAGAGAAGAAACAAAGAATTTGTTTAAGGGTGAATTCTCCCTCTGCGAAGTAAAATCCAAATACATATTATTTTACATAAAAATAACTTAGTTGAGTATAATATTACTAAAATATAATCCATAAAAAGTAATAAATTTGGCCATTTCAATAAATAAGCTCGATGTTTTAGTTTAGATTGCTTGATTTGTTAATAGAGGGTTCTTAAGCTTGTCTAGTTATTTAAAATGTAGATCCTATTTGTATATTATAAATTTTATTATAAAGGTTCTATATTTGAAACTAGTGGGCAATTATTTAAACATATTTTTACAAACTATATGAAAACTTTCTTCAAAACAATTAAAATAGCCCTCTCCATTTTTTAATGCAAAGCATTTAGTTGAGCATTTGTACAGATCTTAGCTTACACCAATTTAAGGTGGGATACAAGGTGATGAGAATTAATTGTGCAGATTTTTTAATAACTATACAGATTTTCGTTTAATATATAAAATATTGCTGGAATAGATTTTAATTTTATACTTAATAATAATCTCAACCGTTACTAAATATTTGTCAAGAGCATAGAGGTATCAGACCTTAAAGTTTTTAACTGGCGATAAAAATAATATGTTCAAATTAAACTGTGCCCATGACCAATATTTGAGAGCTGGTGAGATTAATATGTCTAGAAAATTAAACTTTATGTTCGTACTGGAGCAACATTTTATATATTTAGGCAAAAAAAAAAAAAGTTGTACTGTAAAACGCAAAAACGTTTCCTTTAACTTGCATTTTCTACATACATCCCCATCTTTATTATGAACCTTGTGCCAATATACACCAAACTATTTTTAGTATTAATCTATACACACATATAAATCCACAGTTGCGAGCCGAGCGTCTAAATAAACTAGACTTTCATTGCAATTTCTCATCATTGACAGGGTAGTTGGGCTTCAAATCCCAGCAGGGTGTACAAATAGTGGATACGGGTATGTTTAATCTAAAATAATCGTCCTTATCGCTACTCCTTAGTTTAAGTCATCAATAAACTTTGTATAAAAATACAATTAAGTGAAAAATGACCATTTGGACGCAGGAATCAAACCCGGGACATTTGTGTTTACGTGCCAATGTTCTACCAATTGAGATATCCCGGTTTATGTTGACAATTTATAAGTCGCCGTGGATTACTATTTTCTAAATTACCGAGTTGCAAGTACCTCCCACCAGATGCACAATGCAAATATTGAAAGATTGCCCTAGTTACGAGACGAACCAGGATGACTCATTGCTAGAACATTGAAGCACAAAGCCAAGGATCCCAGGTTAGATTCCCGTGTCCAGGTCGTCATTTTTCACTCAATTGGATTTTGATTTAACTATCAGGATTGATATTGTGAAAAATATTCAAGTATCACTTTTTGATGGATAATAATTAAAGACTTGTAACCCGCTTCAGTGGCCCAATGGTCTAAGGCGTCACTCCCATGTTAGACTGGGATGTTGATGACATGGAGATTGGGGTTCTTATCCTGGTCGGGTATACTTAGGGTAGTCTATCTTAAATGGTTTCCCGTTCTCATTTCATACAAATGCTGGTAGATTACCTCTAAATGCTTCCTTCTCAATCCCACCTTATTAGTGTAATCATCCTAATATTTGGGTAAACCAGAACAGGTATTAAGATGTGCTGAAAACTTGTCTATGAACTAGAACTTAAAACTGTAAACGATTAAATATGTTTATTTTATCCAACAATAGTACTCATTCTTCATTTTATAATAATTTCAACCAAACAATGTTATATTCGGTGGCTAGTTGGCTAACGCGCTAGTCGTGTTGAGCTCGACTGCCGAGGACGGGGAGATCGAGGTTCGAATCTCGGTCGGGTGAACTGGGGGTGGTTTTTCCTAAAAGGTTTTCCACTCTCCCTCCACGCAAATGCGGTTCACTTCCTCTAATTCAACCTCCCAATTCCTTATCCATTAGCGTAATTAGTACATAAGCGTATAACTCGAACGGGTAGTAAGACGCGGTGTTAACTAATAAAAAAAAATTATATTAATAAATATTATAGCAATGACGGCTCTGTTAGATGTGGTAAAACCTTCCAATAACTTTTACTATATAAAAAATATTCGAGAGATATGGTTGAAAGTAACATAAGGAGTGTATGTGTATATACGCTACTCTGACCGTATACATAATGTGCAACTTATCGATTGGCTCAGTGTATCAAACTTGAAGACATCCCTCCCTCCTCCTTCCTTCCCCTACCTCTGATAAACTCTCGTCTCGTCTCTCTACCCTCTCCGATCCTTCCTTGTAAAATGGGATGGTCACGGGTCATTGGTTGTTCATGCATCACGTAGTTTGTTGTGAATTGCTTGGCTCGAAGGTTTTTTCCCTTGCTTGGTTCCTCTGGGTAACAAATAGTAGAACCATCACTTGCCGAGTCGACGCGGTTTCTAAATATCCTGGAGGGGGTAAGAACGGGTCGGAGGGGAAAAAAAAGGGGTTGTAAAACCGCAACATGACGCGTCAACATGTCGCTAACTAGAAACACACACACACAAATAAAAAACTATTTTTGATGACTTTCCCGCGGTCATTTTGAAATTATTTTTAACAGAGTTCTTTAAATTTTAGCAGTAAAAGCTATTGAATTAAATTTGTGGTGTTAGTGTGTTCACATAAATGTCTTACAAATAATCAAGAGGAGAAATGTATTTGTGTAGATCATTATGTTTAATGGAGTTGAAACAGAAGGGATTTATAAACTGATTTTTTTGCCTATATGATATTTATCTTTATACAGGATGTACCCAAAAACATGTGGGACCCGCGTTAACGGTGGACATAGAGGGTTCATATAAATATGTGCCCCATTTGACCTTTTTTCCCGAGTTACGCACAAGTCATTGTATTAAATTGTTTGTATACCAAACTCTATATCTCTCAACCTGTTGATTAGGTATAAACTATGGGTTATTCCTGGTTATCTCAAACACATGTTATGTTTTTTAAAGTGCAGCATTCTACGAAATGACGATGGCAGGCTTGCATGGTTTCCACATGTTATGGTACATCCTATATATAATTACATAAGGATATTAATATTCGGTTATAAAATGTGGGCCTGTGGCAAGTAGTAGGAGGGTGGAAAATGGCTCCTTTTACACATATCAAGTTCAAAGACCAGGGTAAGATAAAGGTCTTCCTCTAACTTGCACTTAATTGCCTTAAAAAAATCTTCTCCGAGCTTCAAACGTGAGGTCATGCCTGTTTATGTCCGGAATTGTAACCAAGCCATATAGTGATTTTTAATATTTTTTCAAAATTCTTTCCTTCGAGAATCCTAATAAACACACCGAGCGTGTATTTATGTCTTAGTTTATAAAAATGATTTTAATTAATATTTTCATTGAATATTAAATAAAAATACACAGCTACAAAAATAAATATGTATAGCTAGGCACAAATTATTATTTAAAATGTGGGTTTTTTTTTCTGGTGTTTTAAAGAGATACTTTTATATAACGAATGTTATCTAACCACGGCTGCATTGCCAAATAAACCTGTTTTCAATATAAATATATCTTCACTCAAAACCACACAAGTGGGAACCAAACAAACACAGCAGCATAGTTTTCTTTGTTTCTTTGGTGACGAGTACGTTGAGACTCAAATTTCAGAGTGGTGTACCCAGGTGGGGTTTTTTTCCCCTTAAATCTTCCCCACACCTACGATTCATATATGTAGTTACATACACTTCCTATAAATTCTATCTTCCCCAAGACTACCCTTTTTGTGTGAATATGTGTAAATCCTATCGAATGGTATAAAGAATTGAATAACGGGCAGCGGAAAATCACTCCATATCACTTCTTTTATTGAATAAATATCGAGGGATAACGAAAGGATTAGACAAATTTCAGATGATTCTATTATGATGTACTACCTGCTAGTCACATACAAAAATGTATCAATTATGCAACAACTTGGTTCCTTTAACCGTAAAACTGGGCAGTCGTTCTAACAGCTAAATCTAAAGGATTGCTGCCCTTCTTTCACTCTATCAGACATTCCTCTTATCTATTCAAGAGGCAACATAACTTCTATATGCCTCATTATAGAACCTCGATTATAAAAGGAATGTTGGATTAACATCAATCACATGTAACGTTCTAGGTCGCGAATTTATTTCACCTGGTGTAGCTTTCCTCTAGATTCTAGAATGTAAACTAGCCCGGCGGAGAAGTATATAAAGCTCTCCAATGTCAAGGCAATTCCCTTCTCCTCTCGCCCTTAAGGCCTTGTTTCTTCGAGTTCGTCACTGAAGCACAAAGAGTTGGAAAACAGAGGAGTCAGAACCAAACCACCGTAAAACAAGTTGTGAGAGTTTTGGGTCTCCCCATTAATTAATCAGCTCGTCTTACTGTTGGTTTTAAGCCAAGTAGAGTGAAGCGGAGGGGGGGTGCGAAGGGGGGGAGGATAAAGCTTTGTCTGACGTTATAAACGTGTCATGTCGGTGGTGAGGCTGGCTACAAGCTCGTAATAAGGGTCAGGCGGCCGTTATGTACAGAACAATTAATTTCTTAACTATTCTATCCAATCTAATTGGGTTCCTTTCTTCGGGAATTTTACGGCACTTAAAAATCATACAAACCGGTAACAAAGATAGTGTACGTACATTTTATTTATCTCACTTGGATACAGATAACACTAGTCGTCATATCCAAGGTAAAAACCGCATAAGTCAATTTGTTTTTTATCTCCAAATCATAGAGTTTGTTGGAAAGCCCAGAAACAATTCAAACTTTGCTTTACGTTTATGCAAATCCACGGATTAATGGGGTCTACATATTTTTAGAATCCTCAACCAATTTCTTATAAAAATGAGAACCCTGTATTTATAGTATACATACATTCACCGATTAACATTTATTTTTATAGATGCTAAAATAAATCTAAACTATAGATCGTAAATAAAATATAACAAATATATTACCTGCTTCAGTAGCTGAATAGTCTAACACTTTCTCTAAATTCAATCTTCCTCATCCCTAGCTCATTAGCGTAATTAGTAGTAATTAGTAGTAGGCATAACACCTCAACAGGTAGTAATATACTGTAGTAAAAAATTCATAACGCTACATTGGCAAAGGAAAGAGACAAAAAATATGCTAGGGACATTTTGTTGTGGTTTTTTAATTAAAAAATATGTACTTTTATGTTAGCACCGCATCGTACTACACCTTCACGTTATATGCTTATGTGATAATTACTCTAATGGTATTAGGGATTAGTAAAATTATATTTTAAATTAATTGTACCCGCATTTGCGTGGAGAGAAGTGGAAGACTATTTTGGAATAAACCACCCTCAGTCCACCCGACCGAGATTCGAACCTTCCATCTACCCGTCATCGGTAATCTAGCTTACTGCGAGAGTAGCGCTTTATACCATGCAGCCACCGAAGTGGGTATGTGCTATTTAAAAGGATTAACAAAATATGTACCCGCAACATCAGCCGCGACAAATGTTAAATGTTTACACCCGGTTTTTTCGACACCATTTTACTCGCTGATGAGATTGCGTGATGGTGTATAGCTTACCATGGTTATCTGAAAAATAAGGAGTACAACAAAAGAAGACCCATCTAGATCCGATGAGTAGCTACTTTTTGAGTTTACTGGCTACAAAAAAAAAAGTATCGAAAGCACGGACAGGTTTGGAGTTTTTTATATGTATATACAGGTTGTATTCTAATTGCTGACAAATATTCTAGAGGTGTATTCCCATCGACCAAATATTAAGAAAAGCTCATATAAACATGGATCTAAAAAGCTCACTGGCTGAGGTAAAGTAATTTTATAGTTCGATTAATAAGCGATAAAGCAGAAGAAGTAACGCAATTATACAAGAAAAATTTTGAAACAAACAAAAACACAAGAAGACAGATTATTTTGTTACAATAATTGTTCAAAATTGTATCGTCCTGTTTCGAAGCATTCTCTAATCCTATTTTCCATGCCTTGCCGTACTTTATTGAGAGTAATCCTGTTTTTTTATATATATATTTTCTCACTCCATTTACGATACGCGATACTCTCTCTTAAAAAACCTCAACATCAGGCACAGGAGTTGAGTAAACAATAGACTTTAAATGTTCCCATATTTAAAAACCTTTGGGTCAGATCTGGTGATTGAACAGCCATTCAATGGATAACTCACAACCAATCAATATTTGAGAAAAATCTTTGATAATTCTAAAACCAAGAGTTTCTAGGCCATTGATTTATATGAACTTATTTTAATGTTTGATCGATAGGAATACTCCCCATGAATATTTGACACCAATTAAAATACGCCCTCTATATTCAATTCAATATAGATTTATAAAATATTTAGATTTGATGTTAATATAATATGTATTGCAAAATATAAAATCAATGTAAATACACTAAAACATTAGGTTTTCTTAATATCCTTGAAGCACTTAATTTGTTATCAATAGTTTTGAGTGTTAAGCACACATTTAGCCCTTTTAACCTTCGTGTGACAGCGTTTAATACAAATAGATTCTCACAGAACCAACCCAACCACATTCAAATTGCATTTTTTAATGTTTAGGCAAGTGAAATTAAAGGGTAGAAATACTTTCATGGCAGGAAATATATTTTAAGATATTATATTTATTTTCTAATTTAGCTTCTAAGGCAAACATTGTTGCAACGTCGTTATTGAAAAGAACCGTTTATATTGGGATAGCGCTTTCACATTCCTTTTAAAGTGCTATGATAAGAAAATAGCATGTTTAAAAACCATTCGATGTACTTAAAACACGTTTTCGATTGTAGAAAGTAGCAAATGTTGTTTTAATTATTATATTCGAATAATATAATCTACCATAGATTAATTATATAAACATAAAATTAAATAATATTTTCAGATGACACTGTTCTGTTCTGCATTAGTTGGTTAAATTTTATTGTAATAATAATCTAGCTAATTTTGTGCTACTTTTAGACTACATACTATTTTTATTAATTATTTATGAATCAATCAATTTAATTTATTAGATAAAAACTATTCAACAATTATTGGATCAAGTAATGAGTTCATCTTTATTATTTTCATTAATTAAGTAAATTATGGTAGAGTAAAAAATTGCTGAAAATCCTATCTTATAATTTACATTAATTTTATTTGATCAAATTTTATGCTATCTTTAGACTACATACTATCTTTTAATTAATTATTTATGAATCAATTCAATTTATTAGATAAAACTATTCAACAATTATTGGATCAAGTAATGAGTCCATCTTTATTATTTGTCAGTTAATTAATGTAAATTATGGTAAAGTAAAAAATGGCTGAAAATCCTATCTTATAATTTACGTTAATTTTATTTGTTTTGATAGCCTACTTTAAAAGGAGAAATATCGACACTCGGTCAATCATAAATTAAATTATAGCTAGCACCACGTCCTACTACCCTTTGGGTTATACGCTCATTTGTTTCTTATTCCAAGATTAAATATAATCAAATATGACCGTCTTGGAGTGTTTCGGATACTCAAACACCTCCTTAAAGTAGTATTAATAAAGTATTTTTGTATTTCTCCTTAATTCCTAGGCTAGAAGTTAATTTGAGTATTAAGAAATTCATGGCACTTTTAATCCCAATTATGTTTTTAAAGAACTTTAAATTGCTTTAAGATGGATTCAACCTTTTAAAAAAATCCTAGAATCCCATGTCGGAGTACTTAACCATGAGATATCGAGGGTAGAATACCCATAAAATTAATCTCTGGGTAGGGTATACATCTCTGTAACTTAAAAACAATATGTAAGTTCTAAAATTGAAATATTATTAAACCTACCTAGATGGTCATATTTATTTAATGATACATTTATTTGGCTATTGTTACTATTGTCATTTACGTCACTGTTATTTGTCAACAAACTATCAATATCTAAGATTGTGTTTATTATTTACATTATTTGTTTACCTCTTTGTACAAATAACGTGAAAACACTTGAACCAAGACATTAAGAACGGTGCTTCACTTCGAACTAAAGAAAGTAACTTTTTTTTATATATGTTTCGTCCTTGAGTACACTCAACAGCGGATGAAGAAGAGGACAAACAAATGCGTGGATCTCCAACCTGTTTTTATTGCTTCACATGAAATGCGCAGCTCTTCTGACTGTTTGAACTCCGACCCACCACTTACAAGATGAATTATTTCTCAAAAGCAAGCCTCTGGTCTTGGAATGAAAACAAAACAGAATAAAAATGCTTCAAGAAGAAACTCAGGGGAAATTGGATTCTTCCAAGGAAAAAAAGAAAATTCGCTTGTCGGGGTGATGTTTGGTTTCTAAGGAAGGTCGGATAATTAAGGGAGTTGATTGAGTTTTAAACAAATTGAAACCATTCCGAGCAATTAAAAATTGTTGGGAAAATATAATATTTACCAAGATGAGTACAGGGCCTTTGACTATCACCTGTTATTATTATTAGCACCGCGTCTTACTACCCGTTCGGTTATACGCAATTATCACCTGTTAATTCAAACACTTGTTCTGCCCATCAATTTCTCTATCGTAGTTTTGTAAACTACATAAATCGTTGGAGCGTTTCAATTAGACTATGTATCTTTAGTTTGAGAGTACGATTGATTAGAACTCAATCTAATGTATGCGCTATTATTTGGAATTTCAAATGATTACCTAAGACATAATTCAAATAAAAATATCACTTAATTAAATAAACTACCATTTCAATTTTTCATTGGATGTCAGCTAATTTATTATTAAATTGTGTTTGCCCTTTATTCTACAGTATTCACGCACCCTATTTAAGTAATTACTGTGTTCGTTAAACTAACTTTATTTAAGGTGCGATAGAGTGATTTCGTAAACGATTAACTCTATTAAAGCGAGAAACAGATTACACATAATTGTTTTAATTGTTAAGAGCTTTACGGAGTTAAAATGTTTCTTCTAAAATGTATGGTGTTGTGTTCATCTAAAAATAGACAAGAAAGGTGTTTAATAGAGGATTCGTTTTAGAAAAGTTGCAGGTTTAAAATCGGATTATGTTTAAGTACTTATTTCTCATATTAATAATTGTAGACTAGTTTGGTCTATAATGGTATTATTTATTCACAATGGTTAAGCTGAACATGTTGAATAACAACAATCAAAATAATTAAAAACTGCCAATTCATTAGTTTCTTAAAAATAATATAGATATGCTATGAATTCCTATAACTATTTTATTCTTAATACCATTAAATAGTGATACGTTTCTTTTTAAATGTTGAGTTAATATCATAAGTAGAATGCAATGTATATTTTAATTTCGATAATTTAGAGTGGAAATATTTGGTATATAAATAACATACTTTTAAAAGAACAAAGTAAAGTTTTGTTTTCTAACTATTCTATTAAATAAATCCACCCTAACAGTTGGCACACTTTGCTCAAATCTCTTCTATCAACTATTCGGTTTACTCACAATCCAAATGGGTAATACTTAGTGGAACGATATTGTTAGCAAGAGGACATTTAGTAAATGACTATGTTTTTTCACCCCGTACTCAAACGATGTCAGGGACAGATTTTGTGGCGGCGCTTAGCTCCAACCCCCTGTCCCCCCCAACCCCCACCTCTTGGACGGCACTGGTCAATGAAAATGGATATAAGGACCGTCTTACATGATGCTACACACATCCGACCAAAGTATAAACAACCTTAACGTCACCTGGCACAGGTTAACATTTTTGGTGTCAATTTTCATTATAATCAAAATACAATTCTACAGATCTAAAATTAACTTTCCTGGAAAAAGTAATCAAACCACTGCATGTACATTTAATAAATGTTTCAATGGTTGACGGTCCAAATTCAACGGATATAATGAAGTGTGACAGAGAGTGTTCTCTAAAAAAGTTACTCATTTTATGTGCAAAAGTATATCATGTAAATTAAATTGAACTCATTAAATTCCTTCGTTCATGTCTTAGTTTATTAAAATAAGGATGTAGACTAACGTCTTCCCAAAATCAGCAAAAATAAATATAAAAAATCCATATTTATAGTATTTTAGTTAATGTTATTTCCTAATATCAAAATAAATTATTGCAATAGTGAAAAAAATCGTGCTAGATATTATGATAAAATCTTTACGTTTTATGCGAACACAAAATCAAATAAATGGTTTGTTGCACCAAACAGACACTTTTCTTTTATGTCAATACTAGTTATCCCGCACGGCGTTGCCCGTGACCCACTGTGGTATAAGAATTATATAAGCCCCCCCGCTTCCCCCCCCCCCCCCCCATGTGCCCGATTTGCCATGAGAATTTAACAATAACCCTCTGCCCCATATTTTCTTCAAAAATTTTTTTAAAATAGCCTAATTAAAAATTTAAAAATCTGCTTCAAGGTGCATTCGGGCCCCCTTCCGTCTATCTCTGTTAAAATTTCAAATCTCTGCTTGCCGTAGATTTGGCTGGGCATCTCACACAAACAAACAAAACACACAAACACTTCCTTTTATTATTATATAGATATAGACGTTTACCAAAACTAAAATTTTGTGAAGTTAAATAATATACTTTGTTGCAGAAACACTCAACTTAATATAGAAATGAAATAATATATACTAGAGTAAAAACAGTGAGAAAAGAGAAGCATCTTGCTCCACCATAGAGCTAACAATTAATTTCAATTTTTAAAGACCTCCATAAAAATAATATATTTGCTTATAGCTCATACAAAATCGATTTCCATTCAAATCTTTTTACTTTTAATAGAATTACAACATTTACAACGATAAACTACTTCATATCTGAAATAGTTGCGGGTAATGATCAAAGTTGTAAGTTTATACTTATGCAAAATATAGTTCCAAAAATATGTTTCTTTCTTGTCTTTTTTTCCATTCAGTAAACTACCCTTAATTTTAGGGTTTGATATATAATTTTTTTAATGCCTTGAAGAACCTTATGAAAACCTTATATACCAAGTTTAATCGGTGAAATTGTTTCGGTTCTTCAATATACAGACAACAAAAAGACGGCATCAAGAAAAAACACTTTTTCGGTTTCAGTAGGTCAATGAAATGTCAACATTTATCAAAACCTCAAGTTCAATTGGTATTTTGACAATCCCAATACTCTTTCTCCGAAAGTTCTAGAGAAAACTGAAAGAATATATTTTGATTTCCAAATAAACCGTATTCTTTAAGGTTTTATTCTCATGTCCCCCTAATGTTGACCTGGGAGAGGGGGTCATATGAACTATTACCAAGACATGAAGTTTCGTACACGGCAAGAGGTCACAGGAAGAGTCGTGGTGCGGGGTGCGGACGGGTTGGGAGGAAGAAGCGATCAATCACTGACATGAGTAGAAAGAGATACACAAAATGAACCGTCCATGAAGATAGTACCGCTAACATCAACGACACATGCGATACCTACTTTCGAAGTTGAGTCAATAACAGATGTTTAACTCAACTAACATTTTTTTTTCCACCTTAGTCCTCTTTCGGCTTAAACGCATACGTTAATTACGATAGTGTGGCAGGGATTATTAAGATGAGTTTTAAGGAAATGTACCCACATTTACGATGGAGGGATAGTGACTAGTCATTAAAGAAAAACCATTCTTTCTCTGGGTAATCAAACCCCGATCTCCACATCACCAGCAATCCAGTCTAACACGATAGTGACGAGTTATACCATGCAACCACCGGTGACTAAAATACCCAAGACTAAAAAAAAATGCTCTGGTGGTAAAATCGTCAAAGGCATCGGACTCGCAAAATACAAAGTTTTCATGTGATAGAAAGGTCAAAGGTTTGAATATCGGTGTGCTACGCATAGTGACAACTTTACACTCTTGAATTATTATTACAGTTTTCAAGCTCCCTTCCCACACTAGTGTGGATGCATTTTTAACCACCCTGAACATCCCTTCTCCTTATCTTTATTCGTGTATAAAGGTACTACAGATAATAACTAATTAGAATATTTAAATAAATTGAAAACTAACCCCTCGACACGGGAATCGAACTCGGGGAAAATATGAGTGAAGAATTACCCTGAGCACGGGATGATCCCTGTATAACTCAGTGGTAGAACATTATTTCGCTAAGCCAAAGTTTCTGGGCTCTATTCCCGTGTCCAGGTGTCATTTTTCCATCTAATCGAATATGATCAAGATATGTCTGATTACCGTTTTATAATCCTTAATTCATCAAGCCTTGCTTTACATAATATATCCATCCTAATTTAGTATTGCTAACTTTAATTTCTATCCATCCGTGATATTTATTAGCATCTTGGTATTTAAAATCATATTTATATAATTTGGTATCTATTCTCGTATCATGTATTTAAATGGATAGTTAAATTTCACATTCGCTAATTTTATATATTGCCATGGGGCAGAAAAATGTTCCTTGTGAGACCATAATTACAAGCATTATATGCTCAAGCCAGTTACTTCAAATGGTAGGTAGGCTACAATATTTACATTAGTAATAGCCATAGGCGTGCGTTGGTATAATATTTAGTGGAGGGTCAAAATTAGTGCTGGGCATATTTTAGCCACGAATGACTATAACCAATATCACTGCTGAGGGAACTGCAGGTCTTATTGATAAAAGCTTTATCTTCGCTCTCTCTCGGTTAGCTATTTCCAAATCTCCTAGCTTCCAGATATGTCAGAATGAGGTGTACTAGAATATAAAGTGATCCAGCGGCAATATCGATGAGCCAGCGTTTGCAAAATGTGTCTTATATTTTAGGGAGATTGACAACACAAAAACGAAATAATGACAACAGTGTTTCCCTAAAGTAACCATGCAGCGCCCTCAAAGATGATATATAGATGTTTAGGAAGGGGGTGGCATAAATAAAATTAGGCCACTTTTACCCATGAATGAACATGTTTATAGGATCCATGCGCTTATGCATAATAATAGGCTTTTTTTTAACTATGAGTAAATATTTATTTTGACATTTTGAAAATAAAGTTTAAAATTTCAAACATTTTACTTTTGATCATTAATTTTATTGTCTGCTGATTCAATCCGGAGATTAGAATATTGTATTGTATTATGAGGAGATCTCACACTAACATTTAAATGGCTCGTAGAGATCCTATATCAGTTTATCGAGCCTGAGCCCCCTGCCCGATAAGTACAGGAACTAACTTTGAGTACAGGAACTGACCATGAGTACATAAATTAGCTTCGAGTACAGGAACTGCCTGATACAGAGCTGACCCTGATACAAGAACTGGCCTTGAGTACAGAAATTAGTTTTGAGTACAGGAACTGGCCCTGAGTACAGGAACTGACCCCGAGTACAGGAACTGGCCTTGAGTACAGAAATTAGCTTTGAGTACAGAACTGGCCCTAAGTATAGGACTGACCATGAGTACAGAAATTAGCTTTGAGTAAAGGAACTGGCCTGAGTACAGGAGCTGACCCTGAGTACAAGAACTGGCCTTGAGTACAGAAATTAGCTTTGAGTACAGGAACTGGCACTGAGTACAGAAATTACTTCGATACAGGAGGAACTGACCCCTGGGTATAGGAACTAGCCCTGAGTACAGGAACTGACCATGAGTACAGGAACTGCCCCTGAGTATAGGAAGTGACCCTGAATATAGGAAGTTACCCTGAGTACAGGAACTGGCCCTGAGTATATGAACTAGTTATTAATATGAGTACTAGCTCTGAGTATAGGAACTAGTTATTAGTATGGTACTAGATCTGAGTAAGTGTACTATCTGTGAGTAGGTGTGTTAGCTCTGAGTATAGGGACTAATTATTATTATGTGGACTAGTTCTTAGAATGGTACTAACTCTGATTACGGGTACTAGCTCTGATTACGGGTACTGTCTCTGAGTACAAGAACTAGTTCTAAGTATGGGTATTAGTTTTGATATTAGCTCTAAGTACGGGTATTAATACCGAGTACAGTAACTAGCTCTATTTACCGGTATTACCTATGAGTATAGGAACTACCTCTGAGTATGGTTTCTAGCTATGTTACACCATAAAACTGAAAACTTCATAAATTGGGCAACTCTCTGCCCACTTCGTGAACAGGATTCTTTGCTTGTCCGTTTCACGGACGGGGCAAATATTCGAACCGGTTCATGAACTGGCCAGCTCCAAAAATTACCCAATTATTCATTAACTGGACGATATTTCACCCAGTCCATAAAATGTACAAGCGAATAATAGGTTTGGTCCAAGTCTTTAATTGTTTTAGAATGAAAAACTATGTTTAGCTAAGTTGGGCTGAGAATCAAATAGCCAAAGCTATTTTATTTGTTTTAGTGAGGATTTACTCGCATTTAGATATCATTTCTGAAAATTGAAAAATGATATCTGGACAGGTAAGTCAGGTTTCCTGGATAGCTCAGTGGCTAGAGCATTGGCGTACCAAGCCAAAGGTGCTGGGTTCGAGTCCCGTGTCCAGGTGTCATTTTAAAAAAATTCAGAATAAGTTGGGCTAGTTTATAATTCTGAACATACAATATATGAAAACTAGTTTCAGTTAAGCTTTTAGTAGTAGGACAATAATTTCCCGTTCATGTAATGGGCAAGAGTTCGTGTAATTTTTGCCCAGTTCGTGAAATGGTCAAGAGAAGAGGCCAGTTCACAGAATGGATATAAATTTGGCCAATTCGTGAATTGGGCTGTCTCACTAATAAAATTTGATATCCGTATTAAACTAAAAAATATCGTTTGAAACATCCTTGGTAAAGTGTACTTAAGAAATGTTGGATAGGTACATTATTAATTACTTTGAATATTAAATTACCATGCTCTTTTCAAGCAATTTCTTACCCTTAAAATCCATACTCTTCTTTCTGTGTACTAGGATTATTATAAATTTGTGCATAGCCCGTAAGGGCAGTGGAAAGAGAGGTGCTTCAAAAAAAAATAAAAGAAAAATAGTAAAAAAAAATGTCTGAGGTAAAATAAAAATGGATCTCTGTTGGACCACACCCTCACAATGTCTTCAATCATTTTAACTCCCTTCCCCCCTTCCCAAAAACACATCTACCTTCCCAATTCTTCCCATGAGGCCTTACAAGCCGCCCCCCCCCCCCCCCCCCATCTTCTTCTCTATCGGCCCAACTTTATCTCCCCTCTTTATCATTTTCTTCCTCCGACATCTTCACTCTATTAGTGTCATGTTCCGTTGTCTCCTGAGCGACCGGGGACTTCTAACGGTCAGCGGTCAGGGTTTTAGTAGAAAGCGCAGATTCGGAAAAGAGGGAGAAAAATTGTCCTGATGCTCCCCGTTTGATCAGTCAGCCAGATTAGGTCATTTGAGTTTTTCAGAATATTTTTTTAACACTTTTTATAAGTTTTATAGTATGATTACTAGTTATGAGGATCTTAGACACCTAGAACTATCAAATCCTTCAAGTTCTTAAGGTGCGGCTGAAAGGGACGCGAGAAAAGGCGGTATTTATAGCAAAACATTTCTTTGTTCAAAATAAATAAACTATTGATCCAGTAACAACGTTTATCTTAGTTTTATTCGCGTGATATCAACAGTTCTTGTTTCAAACAGTCTCCTCTTATTAAATCACAATTTTTTTCTCTTCGTTTAAAAAGTTTGTCATTTGATGTCACTATGCTTATGGCAGATATTCAAGAACTGTTGATGTCATCGTGTGAAGAAAATTACTGGAGAAATATTTTATTTATTTTGGTCACAAAAGGGTGTTGCTATAAAAAAAATGCAAAATCACCTTTTCTAGCATTCCCTACATCTCCACCTTAAGGAGATCTGAGGATTTAAAAAAATATTTGAGTCAAGATAAAAAAAATTGTGTATTATTAAATTTGATTGGTCCTATAGCCTAGAGCTTTAACACTTCTTTTCTTATGGTATTTACTTCCCTAAAATAATTTAAATTATAGTACAAACTAAACAACCATAATTTAGACAAGTAATTTAACATTTAATTGTATGACTGTGATAACGAATACATTATAACAAAAACAAGAAAGAAACCGTTATTTTAAAAAAATCTTTATTTTATAATACTTCAATATTATTTTTATTTTTTATTTTTTTTTTCAATATTTTTATTAGAATTTGAGATTTGGTACTTGTAGGAGTATTGAAGATTTGAATTGGTAAAATAGTTGATCTAAACACAACACTATTTAATACTCGTACTATATTTATCCTGCTAATGAAGCTACGACAGGCCTAGCCAGCCGGTACTGGAAAATATATTACTCGAATAAAAAACCAACCAGGCCATAGGCTGGTAACGGTAATGGATGTAAAGTAAAACTATATCTATCCTGTACAACACAAAGGTGCAATAAAGTTCAACACAACTAAAGATATTGAAGAAAATAATTTAAATAGTTTAAAATATAAGAATATATTTTAAAATACTATAGTAACTGATCATTTTTGGAAAAAAAAAATTCACCGCGCCTTAGTATCCGTTCGAGCAGAACGCCACGCTAGGGGGAATAGGTGGAATTTAGAGGAAGTGTGCCCTCATTCGTGTGGATGTTGAATGGGAAAACAAATATGAAAAACAAACCCAACCACACCAAACCATGATTCGAGCCTTTATCCCTGTCACACCAGAATGAAGCGTTAGACCATTCAACCACCGATGCCGACTTTTTTTTTAATGGATTTGAGTTAAAAATTTACAGAATTAATAATGTGCATGTAACAATGTATATTATTTTGCTTTACTTATCTTAATATATTATTGATCTTAGGCAGAGATTGTTATATGGAATGTGTCTGTTTGTAAACTCAGTTTATGTATATATATATATTTATATGTACGTATATATGTATATACATATATACAAATATATAGGCCTACACATATATGTGTTTTATATATATAGTGTTAGTGTGTGTTAGTATGTGTATGTTTTAGTGTTAATGTGTGTGTGCGTGTGCATGTAGAATAGTTTTGGTCCAAACATTAAATATATTTTAATTTATTTGTTGCCATAATTATTATTTTTGAATTCTTTTTCATTTAATATTTTCAGATTTTGTAAATAGTTCTCTCTTACATGGGGATATGGAAGTTGCCTCACAGTTTCATAATTACAAGAAAGTGGTTCCCATTTTTATGTTAAAACAAGTATACAAGTAAGATTTGTTAGGTCAAACCCTCCCTAACTATCCATTTGAAACAAAAACTGTAGAGCAATTTTTAAAATTTTCTAATTTTCAAAATTCACTAAAGAGTTAACTACCCTGAGTGCAAGGGCTAGAATAAAAACAAATGTTTAATGTGCTGAGATATAGACATTTAAAATCTAAATAACAAATTTGAACAAAATATAACAAATTTTTTTGATCCAGGCTCAGGAACAGACAGATGTACGGATGGGAAGAATGAATTTGAAAAACAACTAATTTGGGTTCATGATCACATAAAACATGGAAATAAATCAATCTCGAAGTCGAAAATTGTCATGCTTCTCTTTTCTTTAAATGACAAAACAAAAACACTTTATTGTTTTTTGTTTTTTTAAGTTTAATAACCAGTTCATGTGAATATGTTTACAAAACTATGTTTGTTTTATATAATTTAAAATATTTCTTAAGTATATTTTATTCCTTAACAAGTATTGTTAGGTTTTCCGGCTTTTTCGTGTAATTCGAGTTTTCGATAATTCGATATGGGCCCGGTATAATTTGACTCTTAATATATAGGCCTTATTTTATTTGATTCCAACAATTTAGCTCAGTTGGTAGCGTATCTATCTACTCAGCTAAGGGTCCCAGTTTCGATTACTGGCATGGCCGAAAAATGTAGGTTTACCTCTTTCGCAGTGATAAATTAACGACCCCGGGCTGTATGTTGTGTCTGTTCTAGATTTAGGTTTGTTATAAGTCTTGTACTGATATAATCAGTCGGTTTAGAAAGTGCACGTTAAATACCACAAATAATAAAATAAAAACCTAATTTTTCATATTTTTTTCTTATTTTAATTACAGCAGTTATAAAATAATCTAGGGATATAAATTAAATCGCTTTAAAATATTCCTATTATTATTGATTGAATGTTTTAATACTCCGGAAGATTGTTATATAATAAACTTAAAACTAATTAAATTATTTTATTCAAATAGTCCCTCTAGGCAGGGATGTATTCGTACATACACTCCCTGAGCACTCAAGTACGAGTTGGTCACTTTACTGCACAAGACTGTACATACACTCCCTGAACACTGAAGTACGAATTGGTCACTTTACTGCACAAGACTGTACATACACTCCCTGAGCACTGAAGTACGAATTGGTCATTTTACTGCACAAGACTGTACATACACTCCCTGAGCACTGAAGTACGAATTGGTCATTTTACTGCACAAGACTGTACATACACTCCCTGAACACTGAAGTACGAATTGGTCACTTTACTGCACAAGGCTGTACATACACTCCCTGAACACTGACGTACGAATTGGTCATTTTACTGCACAAGACTGTACTTGTAAAAACAAACCTTCCTTATTCACGTCAAAAAAATATGCAAACTAGAACAAAAAAAATATGCACATAATCTGTTCGCAGCCTTTTTAATTCTGTGTTGAGATGAATAACAATGTGTGTTTTCAAAATGGAAACCACAATATTTATGTAGGTATTTTTTCTCTCTCTTTTTACCATTAGTTTTTCTTTTGTTGGTATTATCTTTCTATTTCCATACAAGAGATGCCATCTAACTACTTATGTACACTGAAATTAGCTTCTATAGGGAAAAAAAGTCATACCTTAGAACTCGTGAGGTTAATAACCATGGAAATGATAAAATACACATATTTTATATTATTTTTATAAAAAATAAAATTGTAAATTAAAGTTATAAGGATCTTTCTAGTGTGTTACATTTAAAAAATTCTTCGCTTATTCCATTCAAAAGGAGTCAATTTAGATAAATCATATTTAATATATAAAAATACGTTGGTGTCAGTTAATCTTTCACTCAAACGTCACCACACCGATGAAAATAACTCGTGTGTTCAGTTAACATAGAGACTAATTTAAATTTACTTCCACCATTTTATTTCAATAGGATGGACGCAAAACACCACTTTTGGCTTTTTTTCTAAGATGTTCCTCTTTCAAGCAAAAAAAAACCACACTATTCCTATCAAGCTGAAACTTAACATAGACATATCTCGGACGTCTGATTAACATAAGCTAGTTAAAATTTACGTCCGGCATTTCGTTTCAAGTTGGCCGCTACACAAAACTACAAATTTTACTTTTTCTCAGCTTCTGTTAACCGTATTTTTACTGCCCCAATTTTAAAAGGGTCCTAATTATAGATACAATAGCCCCATGGCTTCTTTGGTGCTGACTGATAGCTCACAGCTGACAGCTGGCGGCTTTGAAAAGCTACCGGACCAAATTATGTATCCCTACGCCGAACCATATGATCTGCAAAAAATATGTGTTTAGCAGCTGTCACTTCTGATAGTCAAAATTTAGGTATATACCTAAATGTTGACTGTCAGAAGTCAGCTGTGAACTGTCAGTCAGCACCAAAGAAGCCATGGGGCTACTGTACGTATTATAAAAGAGATCCCGCGCTAGTAGCAGGTGGTTAGCTAGCTATATACCAAAATATACAAATTCTAAAAGTTTATTGAAAAATGTGTTTAAATTATTTCAGTAAATTTTAATCAGAATCTACATATGATATTATGCAAATCTTTTCTTATTTCCACTTTCTTGCAACCCCTTGGGTTGAGAAAGTATTGTGATTGTCAAAAAAAATTAATTCGAGATTTTAATGGATACGGTATTGACGTTTCATGAATCACTGAATCGGAAATTTGTTTTTTCAACGCCATCTGTTTGTGTGTGTATCTGTCTATACCTTAGTCTAGAGCCTAGATTATTTTACCGATCGATCATTAAAATTGGTATTTAGTGGAATTAGATAAATAGCATTTAAAATTAAGGATAGTCTACTTAAAGTCAAAAAGAGAAAGTGTACTTTCTTAAAATTTGCTATAATGTTTTTGATCCAAATTAGTATCTGAGCACTGTTTAACATTAAATACAAAATGGCACCTCTAATTTTCACATTAAGATGACTTTGATGATATTTTACATCAGCGTAAATTTCCAATTTTCATCATATTTCCACAACTATTTGGAATACGAAATTACTTACAAATTAATTTCTTATAAAAATATTACTAATTATATTATTTTTTTCAAAAAAATATTTAAAAACATTCTAGCACATATTTGAATTATAATCTGTTTTTTAAAAAAAGAGAAATCTTATAAATTGGTTGGAAACATATCTTGAGGCAAATATTGAAAACTAAAACTGCATACCTGCATTACAACATCAATAGGATTTAAGTTGAATTTATGACTTCAAATTAATGAACTTTTACACGTTATTGATATTTTTTTTATTCCACTTGGAATGTGCTCTTTTATTTAGTTTGAATATTAGTTATTTGATCACATGTCAAAAGCATTAATTGTGAAAATACAAATAGTAAATTAAAAATATGAAAAAGGGTACATTACATTGTGAGCAAAAATGTTGGAATTTAAAAAGGATATACCCTACTAAATGTTTGAAATAGTTTTTTTTTAACGCCGTGCATAGCTGCCAACCTGGACAATCTTCCAATACATTAATTGGGTATGGATGAAAAAGGTATAATGTAGAGGGTTTGTACCTTTTTTTCCAGAAGTAAAAACCGTATTTATAAAAAAAGACTTAATACACCCAATATGGATTCAATCCTAAGCCTCCCAATCAACAGGAAATCATACTATTTAGTTTTACCTTTAGTTTGCGTTCTCACTGATAAGGTTTTGATGTTTGAAGAAGAAATTTCAAATTGTCTAACTGATTACTTTTATTATACTTTAGTTCCACTGAGTTGGCTATTACTAATAGTGATTTCTGCTATTAATATAAAGATTAAAGAAAAGTGTGGTAATAAATATGATATAAGATTAAACTAAGTGAAGAATTACATATTGGGCACGGTAATCGAACTCGGGGTCATTGGCCTTTGTCGCGCCAAAATCTCTACCAGTGAGCCATCCTCATTTATCTCGTACCTCATAGGATGGCTCAACTGATGGACGCTCAAAGTCAAAGGTCTTGGGTTCAATTCTAATGTCCATGCGTAAAATCATCACGCATCAGTTTGTGATGCATATGAATTTAAAAAATAGCATGTAAAGATTTTTACTAAATTAAACTTAATTAAAATATATTTGGCCTGTACAATAGAGTAGGGTAATAATACAGGGTGCTAAATATTTATACTGCGTATAACCCGAACGGGTAGTAAGACGCGGTGCTAATAATAATAAATATTTATATATGCATAAATCTCATATATATGTACAAGATTATTTATTTAATACGTGATTGTTTATTTAAAACCATATTTAATTATTTGTAATAGAAAATGTATAAAAAATATTATATTTAGTCCTACGTTAAAAACCAAAGACATTCCATTTTATGTTACATAAAAAATATAACAATTGTTTAGTGTAATATAGAGAGTTTTTTTTAAATATAATTTACAATTATCAATGTGTTTACGTTTGCGAATATGTGTGTGATAGATTTGAGGGGCTATGGGAAGGGGGGTAGAAGTATAACACCAAATTTAGGATTTTTACACTTAATAAATTAAAACAACAGTTGCTCGGTAAACCTAGACTCCAGTCTTTCGAAATTATAGGTAATCCGATCGGGGTGTGAGGGGCAAAGTAGATATACTGCTTTTATTTGTATAGTGTGAAGTTTATAATAATAAAGAGGACATTCCCGTAGAATATCACCAGGTCCGTTGATCTCACTTGAAGTCCATTGACACGCTTTGTCCAAAACCAACAATATCCGATCATACAAATGTATACATTAGCTAGGTCCTACAGGATCCTATTCCCAACGTATTTATTGATTGTGTGTATAATCAGTAGTTATTGTACAATCAGTGAAATTGGACAGAGGTATTTGATAAAATATTGAGAGCATTTCAACATTTAACACATTCTCTATTGAGATAATAAAATCACAAGCCCCCGTTTAGGGATTTGTCAGACAAAGTGAGATAATTTCAACATTTAATTGATTTACAAACACATTTATAGATTTACAGAGATTTAAAACTGAATTATATCCCTTTTTCTGGTTCCTATATTCTTCCCTTCTTGCACTATTTGACCGATATCTTATCTCATTTAGTAGAGGTTCTGTATACCTAGCTAAAGGTCTTGGTTTCGATTTCCGGCATGGATGAAAAATATTATCATTTGTGAAATAGGGACTCCATTTAAAGTGAAGAAATAATGGCCTGGAGACTGGGTGTTGTGTCTGAGGATCAATTATTTTAGTGTTTTGTGCTGGTATAATAAACCACCTTGGAAAGTACACGTTAAATATCCCTATATATATATATATAATGTTTCCTTTATTACCGTTTTAATTATTTTCACATCTTAAGATAGGATCGTAGAAGTACTCGGAGAGAAATTGGCATGAGTGTAATATAATATTGTTACTTGTACAATCAGCACGTGACCTATTGTGCTTAATCTTTGAGAATATTCCTGACATCCTTGACGTTGGTCTCATGGGTGTATTGAGCGTATTTTTTTAAATAGTTTCCTCACTCTCTCTCTCTACTCAAATGTGGGTACATATCTTCTCAAATTCTACCTTCCTCATTAAAACTCCATTATCCTAATTAATGCATGCTTATAGCTCGAACGAGTTGTAAGATGAAGTGGGGAGTAAAAAAAAATTGGCTCCTCATTCAATTAATATTAATAATTGGAATAGAGAAAACGAGAAATAGTGACATCTCTAGTTATTACCCATATGATACAATAATACAATGTGGAGTATCATCTACAACGTGGTACAGTTTGGTGTGAGATGTATTTATTTTAATTCGCTATTACCTGTCTATATCAATCAAACCTATTTAAATTATACTACCTGTCAAAATTCTCATGACCTGGTTTATGGTTAGAACGATTAGAGTATATTGGTGACCTGGCGGTCTAGGGGTAAGGTTTCGGACTTCTGTGCTGGGGGTCCGGGGTTCAATTCTCGGTCACGGCACCGATTTATCTGATTACCAAACCCTTCCTTCACCTCTGTCAAGACGTGTATTAATCACAACTTTTGAATGTGAGGAATGCCAGGCCTCCATCGTGGTTCGGATCCCACGTTAAACTGTAGGTTCTCCATTTCATCTCACAATCACCCTTCCATTACACATTAGCGTAAGTGCGTATAACCCGAACGGGTAGTAAGACGCAGTGCTAATAATAATATAATAATAATGATTAGAGTATATCCGTTAATGTGAAAAAATCATCATCATTCCATCTTCCTCTTTCTTTCCACCACTCTCTCATTTAATCATTTCCATTCTTATCCTATCACCTATACACTTTCTGTTATCTGTTTCTCCCATTTCTTTCTTGGTATCCCTTGCGGTGGTTTTCTTACATACTTAATCTTCATCATTCTCTTTAGTATCCTCTCCTTTTCCTTCCTTATTACGTACCCATACAATCCCAGTCTTGCTTCCTCTACTATCTCATGTCCTCCCTGTACTTTCACTCCTTCCTGATCCTGTTAATATGAACAACTGTTAATATAGAATTATAATAATTCGTGAAGATTGAGTATCAGTTTAACTTAGATTTTCTTAACTGACATTAAGGTGGGTTAGAAGAGGACATGAGAAAAGTTAAGCGTTTTTTGCGGTTTTTATAGAAAAACTTTTTTGGCCAAAATAAATCAACTATTTCACTAGTAGAAACATAGAATTTAATTTTCTTCACATAATGGTACCAAACGTTTTTGAAATATGTCATGAGCATAGCGGCATTAGATTAACAGAAAAAGTTGTCAATAAATTACAGAACACCCTCGAAAGATATTCAAGAACTTTTGATACCATCATAGGAAGATGATTAAACTCAATCTTTGTATATGAGCAATATTTTATTTGTTTACGCAAAAAAAAAAGTTTTGCTATAAAAAACTGCAAAAAAACTGGTCTATTTTCGTCCTCTTCCAACACACCTTAAACAGTTTAATTTAAACTGAATCCTCTATTGGTGGGGATATTATAATAAATATTGTGAGTACCGTGTCAGGGTGAATGCGCCCGATCATTAGTGATTTTGAAAGGTCAGTGTATGATAGTGTTTAATTAGGCAGACTCATTAAACCCTCTACACAGATGACGGAATGTGTACCTCCGTTGTCACCATATGTAATATTAAACATGGGGGTTTAGGGGGGTGTTGTACATGGCTGAAAACTCGATACTCCCTCACATACCTTCTATCAAAAGTGATTACATTTTCATGAAGCCACCTTTTGAATAATTTTATGACTTCGTGCAATGGATGACGGACGAATAGATTACGTGTGTGAAATACCGTGGTTTTGTTTGGTGGACAAATATAGTAGGTATCTCTGGTCGCGGTTTTTATAATTATTATGATTAGTAAATTGTAACTAATCAGTTCACCTTGCAATGGATAAAAGTATATGCTACGATTATAATCTAGAATTTAATGAGTAAATAATATGTTCCCTTATTATGATCTCCTTAACTTTACTAATTTGGTTGAAGTTCTTGTTTTCCCAATGAAGCATTAATTTTTCTCTTTAAATAATAGAAAAAAAATATGTATCGATTAATTTGAGTAGATTCAAATAATATATATAATCAGATATGAATAACGAAGAGCTTATATTTCTTAGTTTTGTTCTTCTTCTTCTTAAGTCAACAACCGGCGGTTGGTTCGATGTGATATCTATCCATCCAACGCTGGGCCCTTAGGCTGGCTAGTGCTGCCTGCACCATCTGGTAACTATCCCGTGTACTAAGGAAGTTCAGGAAGGTGGTGGTTCACCGTTGCCTTCCATGCTGAATTTCTATGAGCGAGAACGAAAGTGCCTACCGATTTGGTCGGTAAAGGTATTTTAAAATACCCTACAGGTTTATTTTGCATACCACACTCGACATGGGTCCAATAACTTTACTTCCCCTCCGAAGAAAATTGTGATTTGTCACTCAAGAAAAATCAGTCTCCCTCAGCTGGGTTAGAACCCACGAACATCGGGTCCTGAGGCAAGCACTTTATACCCCAAAACCACCAAGATCCACTTTATTTCTTTTTCGCAGAACAAGAATTGTTCCAGATAATATTTGATCAAAGACAACATGTTTTGACACTTTAACTATCAATTGGTTTTTCATTTCCCCCCAAACCGATAATTAGTTCATAAAATAAACGTTGCTCTTACCTGCTTTGTGTCATTCTTCGGTTTTTACTTATCTCCCCTGGTCATCCTGAAAAAGTTCCGTGGTATGTGAAGCGATATTATAGTCTCGAGTATCTGCTAAGTTTAAAATGAGCCTGGGTCTTTTTCAAAAGAAAGATAATCTTGACAGATAATTAAATAAAACAAATAAACGTACGCTCTAATGTCATTATTGGGTGTACCGTGAAATGTGGGACACACTTCAGAGGTGGACAGGAGACAAATAATAAATGGAAAATGTGCATATAAATATGTGCTCTATTTGACTTTGTTTCCGTGTTATAGTCATGTTTGTACTCCATTAACGTGGAGCTGCTTAACATTAAAGTAAGTACTCAAATTTGTCACATTCAGCCTGAATACAAGATTGCTGTCGTTGTGTCTTTCAAAAATAACAGGTGTTTGGAATAAACCATAGAACATACCTAGTCAACAGATCGATAGATAACGAGTGTGGTATACAAACAGTTTTAGTTTAATCACTTGGCTGTAGCTAGGAAACGAGGTAAAATGGGACACAAGTTTATATGAAGCCTCTCCGGTATTTTTGCGTCTCCTGTCCTGTGGGTTTCAGGTGTTACGGTACACCCTGTATGTACGTAACATGGAATGTCTATAGAAAACAGAAAAATATATTTCATTGCTATGTTGATTTTTTAATCTAAGTTTTTAATGAATTAACTAAAAGATAGAAGAATGAAAATAACAGATTCTTCCCTTTAAGTAAAGGTTAGAAATAATTAAGTAATTTGAAACATTTTTCCCGGTATTTTAATAATATTATTATCAAGATATTTTAAAGAGTAGGCAAATTTATTAAACAATTTATCATTTAGTCCAGCTTCGACTTGGCCAGGTCGGATGATCTACAATCACTGGCCAGAATGGGCCAGCGAGTCCCCAAAGAGGGCCCACGACCAATGCAGTATAACCATTTTACACTGTATGTGACGTGATTTTCTTTAGGGGAACATAATAAAATCTCTTGCAGAATAATAAGACTCTCACAAGATTGGAAAAACGAAGTGTTTCTTTCTATCATATACAAGTTTGAAGTTACGAACCGTCCAGACTTTCGATGACCCTCTTCAGAGGAAAAATAATTGCGCCCACTGTTATACGAGTATGATAAAACCGATTTATTGGCTACACTTTTAACTAAGAATTTAATTAGTAAAATCATAAAAATGAGTGGATTTTTTATCAAAATTTAATTTGAGAAATCTTTTTTTTTTTTTTTTTCTTTTTTTTTTAGCACCGCGTCTTACTACCGTTCGGGTTATACGCCTAAGTACTAATTACACTAATGGATTAGGAATTGGGAAGGTTGAATTTAGAGAAGTGAACCCGCATTTGCGTGAGGAGAGTGAAAACCATTTAGGAAAACCACCCCCAGTTCACCCGACCGAGATTCGAACCTCGATCTCCCGTCCTCGGTGGTCTGACTCAACACGACTGGCATGTTAGCCAACTACGCCACCACGGCGGGTGAGAAATCTTATTCATTTATATTTTAATGGTGGATTGTACACAAGTTGTGGCATTAGAGACCAATAATGAGTAAGACTAAGATATTGTGTTGAATTTAATGGAGTTAAGATGATCAAAATTTAAAGATTAAAAATATAACGTTGAGTAAATTATAAAATAAATATACCTGAAAATGTACACAGTAAAATACATTTAACACATTAAAAATAAATGAATTACTAAATATGTAAATAATTAACATTAAAATTTGATGGAAAATTTGAGTAATTAGCTAGAATGATTTATATGTAGGATTAATACAATGTTATTGGATGTTATAGAATATTATAGAAAGTATAAAATATGTAAAATTTTACAGTTAATCTAGTCAAAGATATTTACAATTAATTGAAATAACAATTAAAAATGACTCCAAACATGTTAAATACGAAAGCACAAATTGAAATTTGAAATTATAAAATGTAAACTAAAATTATTTAACACAGCAATGATTATAGGTGGAGTTGATTGATTTTACAGCAAATTAATTATTTATCTGCTAAGTAATTAAATATATTTCGAAGTCTTATTTTGATAAGAAATTGTCCCATGCTCTTAATTTCTAGTTGGAAAGGAAGACCTTCTAGAAGTTTAGTTAATTTAAAATGTTTACTAAAATGCCATTATGGATGTTGTTCTTAAGTTAGTTTTGTGAATCATTTTAAAGTATACTAAAGGCTGCTGCAATTAGTAGTGATATATGATTTTAGCGGGAAATAAATGTGTGACTTCTTTAGTCAAAGTTAAACAAATTGGGAATTCTAATTGTGGCATGTTCATTTGGTGGCATGAGTAGAGTGAAGGATTACATTCAATGGCATTCAAGATTACGCAAATATCAAAATACCTCCCTTATCTATACACATTGTATATATATATATAAAGGACGAGACCCGTCAATGTGTATAGATAAGGAGGTATTTTTGATATTTGCGTAATCTTGAATGCCATTGAATGTAATCCTTCACGCTACCACGCCACCAAATGAACATGCCACAATTATAATTCCCAATTTGTTAAAGTTTGACTAAGGAAAGTCACACATTTATTTCCCGCTAAAATCATATATCACTACTAATTGCAGCAGCCTTTAGTATACTTTATAACAATGGAGGACTCCTCGACAAATCCAAACAAATTTACGACTAGATAACAACTAGCCGTTGAATCAATCCTCCATTATTTTTTAAGGAATTCCCGTATAAGAATGACAGTGTGAAAATCTTACACGAAAGATCAACAATACACACAATTGGCGTGAATGGTATCGCTTAAAATAGATTGGAGCTACGTGTTTGTGGCGTAAATATGAGGTTCTTCTTCTATAATGGATTTTAATGAAACCGAAATAGAATCCAGTATATTAGTAGCATTTGTTTATTTTTACTTTCTCTTGACCACATGGAACGAAAAATATTATGATCGTTAAAAAAATTTAAATAGATATTTTGATAAATGTCTACTTGACATGATCCTCTGAAACCAAAAATGTGGTCTTCGCGATTCCGTCTGTGTCTATATTTCGGCCTACATCTAAAACCACTTTACCGATCGAGTTAAAACTTTGTATCTGGTGTATTATTGAGGCTACCACGAGGTATTTTTGGAATTAAATATCTATCCCTAAATTTAAGGGCAGGAGTGCCAAAAGAGAAAAAATCTATTTTCTAAAAATCTATCCAGACAATTTTTATTAGTTTACGTATCCAGGCACAGTTTTATATGACAAAATGGAAGCTTTACCTTTATCATTAAAATGACTCTTATGGTACTTTACATCAACAGAAATATATAATTTTGATAATATCTCCGCAAATATTTTAGATACGAAATAAGTTATCAATTAAAATTGTAAACTTTTAGTGCTATTAAAATTAAAAAGCTTTTATTTGAGATATATTTTTATAAAATCAAAAGTTTCTGTACTGTAATCAAATATATATATAATACACAGGTCTTTGAAATCTGAAATTGACTGCTATGCTCTTTGGTGGACAGAGAGATTCCCCCTTTCTCGATGTTTCTGTAACACTGTATATTATTTCATGTATGATCTTTGATGGAGTGTTTCTGCAACAATGTATGCTATTTGGTTTACCAAATCTTACACTTTTCTAGTAAATGTCTCTAATTTAAGATAAAATAGAGCGAAAGTATATGTGGTGGAGAGTACCATTTATTTGGTAGATGTGGAAAAGGTAGATTTTACTGCAAAACAAAATTTGTATCTGGGACGTTACTTTCAAAATGAATCCAATTTCTTAATGAAAATGATGCGTTATTTTGGATCTATCCTCTAGTTTAAATAATTCTACAAACGAAAGCTATGAATTGTCTAAAATAGTGTCACATAGTTGAAACATTAATGGGGAAAATTAAAGTCAAAAAAATTAATTCAATTTCTTTAAACGCCTCAAAAAATGTTAAATACTTACTCAAAATATTTTTTTAAATTCCAAAGAAAATACTCTTGTGTATATGCAAGACGATTTAAACGAAAAACAAATTTAAATAAAAAAAATTATGTTGAGAAAGTGTTCGAAAATACAAAATTATCTATTTAGAAATTCTAGACACCATTAAGTAAAGCATAAAAGAAAGATTTGTTCCAAATAAATACTGGTTCCTAGACTTCATGGCTTGATCCAAAAAAATATAAAGACATTTCTGAACTTGAAGTAGATAATTTTACGAGCGTTGCTTTAATAAAAAAATTATGAATTGGCCAATATTAATAGGCATGGTTTAGTTTTGTAAATGAAAACAGTTTGATAGTCATTACGATAATTTCACGATCAAATTTTAAAGAAGTGATGGTAGTAAAAATAAAACATAACTTGATGATAGTGACAGTGTTTGTATCACTGAGTCTGAAGTTAAGGACGTGGTTGTTGATGTCGAAGATCCAGATGTTAGTTTACAACGATTTACTAAAGAACATTTCTGACGTCTAAAAATGGTATAAGAGTTAATGTTGAGCATTTTCTGTTTTAAATGAAATATCAGCGTGATCCAGAATCTTCATTAACCTGAACGCCACTTTCTAATTTGTAATTACTCTTTCATATAAGCAAGTAACGTTTGAAAGGGTCTTTTCTAAACTCAAATTTCTTTGAATACTTGTATTATTATTATTATTATTATTATTATATTATTATTATTATTTATTATTATTATTATTATTATTATTATTATTAGCACCGCGTATTACTACCCGTTCGGGTTATACGCACTTACGCTAATGTGCAATGGTAGGGTGATTGTGAGATGAAATGGAGGACCTACAGTTTAACGTGGGATCCGAACCACGGTGGAGGCCTGGCATTCCTCACATTCACAAGTTGTGATTAATACACATCTTGTCAGAGGTGAAGGAAGGGTTTGGCATTCAGATAAATCTGTGCCGGGACCGAGGATTGAGCCCCGGACCCCTGGCACAGAAGTCTGACACCTTACCCCTAGACCACCAGGTCACCCCTGAATACTTGTAGATTAAGATCTCTCTTAAACCAAAGTTCTTCTATTTCCACCTTTATTTATTATTTTATTTAATGTTGCTCCACGTCTTTAAACACATTTGAATTGTGCGCTTATGTAAAAATTACTCTGTGTGTTAAGGATGAGGAAAGTTGAATTTAAATAATGTGTACCCGAATTTGCGTTGAGGTATATTGGAAAACCATTTAGGAATAAACACTCTCAATACACTCAACCGGGATTGAACTCAGACCTCCCCGTCATTGGTAGTGTAGTCTATTGTGAGAGTGCCGCCTCAGGCCATATGGTTACCGAAGTGAATGTATCTACTCTTGTTAATTTATGATGAAAAAACTTGTTCCATGAGCTCAGCAAATATGAAATAATAAATTAAATAGCAGCATCCAATGAAGAACTTAAATTATTACATTGACAAGGAAAAATATTATTTCACTCAATGTTTGATCCCAGAAATGTTGTATGCTTTGGTTCACCAACTATACATTTTAATTCGGTACAGTTATTGCCAGCAATTATGTAAAATCCCCTAATAACTTTCTGATTGTATTGTTACAGCGCAGAAATTATAACTTTCAACCTTGTTGTGATTCATTCTGAAACTGCTTTAAAACATGTTTTTATCTACTCAATTTTATACTTTATAATATTCTCAATAATGATAAACTTTTTAATGATCAATTAAAAATGGCATCGTAGCTAGAGTTAATGTTATGGATTATGTTTTGTTTTTGTACATTTCACTAAGCTGTATATTTGTATTTACTTTTAATTGTGTGACCGTAAACTAATTCGCTCACTTTAGTTTTAATTTTGATACTCACATTATTTTTAAACTTAGTTTATATAGGTGCAGTTAAAAAATGTATATTTAATTATATTGAATTAAATTGTATCCTCCTGTCAAAAAATCCTGATTGGGGTTTGGCGGGGGTAATCTCATTAATTGGAAATATTATTAAGTTTAAAATATAATCTATCAAAGACAATGCGTAATTTTAAAATAAAACTACATTTGATTGATATAAGTTGGGATAAGGGGAGGCCAGCGCTGAATAAATCCCAAAAATTACAAAAATAACTAAACGCTATATCAGACACAACAGTCAGTCCCCATTTATTCAATTCATATCTGTTGAAGCTGAAGCTGAAATCTACCTTGTGATACATTTTTCAGACAGCATTTGAACTCAAGACTATTAACTGTTTAGACAAATGTGTTACCGATGAACCTGAGGTGTCAGACTTGTCATTAAAGAAAGTATTAACTGGAATTAAATTCAGTTTGAGCGATATAATTTTTCAGACACAAGAAAGCACTCTATGGTTTTCTGGGTCATGATTTGATTCAAAAGTCCGTGATGCCTTTGTTAGCTACACTGACACTAAATAGCTACCGAGAATGCGCTAGTAGCTCATTACGCTCAGGGAATATACAGGATAATCGGAAACTCATAACCCAAACTGCACATACAGTTTGTTTGAACCAAAATAAATATGAAATCCCTGTTCGATTACATCCGGGAAAATATGCTAATACCGTTATATTCTGTTCAAAGCTTCGGCGTGTACAACAGGTTGCATAGGTGTTAGGCGCACGCTACTATACACCTCGACATCTTGGAGCACGGCAGCAGAACATACCACAATTAATAGTAAACATCATACCAGTCCATCTAGAAATACGAATACGGTCTGAGGTTCGTCATTAACGGTCCTACATCACAGAAAGTGCTTGTTGTTATTATTACATTGCAGTGCCGCGCGCCTAGCTCCGATGCAACTTGTTGTACACGCAGGCTTGAATAGCTATGCTCTCCCGCCGCTGTACTCCGAAACTTTTAACACCATTTAATGGCATTAGGATAGTTTTCCGGATGTAAGTATACAGGGATTTTGTATTAGTTTTAGTTCAAACAAACTATATGTGCAGCTTGGGCTATGAGTTTCTGAGCACCCTATCTCTCCAACAACAGTGTTTACTCACTGTTGATTTTTAAAAATCGAGGTATCAAATACAATATTCGTTTGGAAAATATGTATTATAACTTATATCAAAAAATTGTTAAAAGGCTATATTTTAATCACCGCGTCCTAACTGTTGAGGTTATAGGCATATATGATAATTACTCCAATTAAGTAGGTATGGGGAAGGAAGCAAATTTTTTAGAGGTAATTTGTCCGAATTTGCGTAGAAGCTAGTGAAAAGCAATTTAGAAAAAAAAACACTAATCATACACAACCAGGATTAGAGTCCCGATACCCCTGTCTCCAGCAGGCCCGTCAAACACGAGATCCGTAGAGCATCCAGCCACAGAAGTGGGCCTATTTGTCTTAAGAGCATACTACTACTACATACATACTACTGGAGCATAGGCCTCCTACTACTACTACATACATACTACTTGAGCTACTATTTAGGAAGAGATTCTTTTAGTCAATACTCACAAGGGATTTTAACAGCGTGGCTCGACAGCACAGTAGCAGTGCTGCTATCGTTTGTAGAAGCACGGCTACCAGGCTGCTAATACTCGTGTTTTCTTATAATATTTCAGTAATAAAATAAACTAAAAAAAACTAAGTACCTGCACTTGTTTCATTTCATGAATACAATTTTAGAACATTTAACAAGACTCATAAGAAAGTAATATTTGTAATTTTGCTCAGGGTTTAAATAAATCAAACTCACCAGTCTTATTTTTCTCAACAGAGAGTTTTTGTTCGTGAAGTTAAATTAACTTTCTTCACAATAAATTCCAAACAGCCCACTTGAGTGGTTGAATAGTCTAAGGCTTCTTTCTCGCATTGGACTGGACAGCTGATGATGATGAGGTCTGGACTCGAATCCCGGCTAAGTGTATCGAGGATTTTTTTTTCTTAAATAATTTTTTTCACTCTACCTTCACACAAATGTGAGTACACTTCCTGTAAATGCAACTTTCCTCATACCTAGCATAGTAGTGCAATTACTATAATCATATAATCCGAACGGGTAGTAAAACGTGGTGCTAAAAAACATATTATTTGCTCTTGCTTATTACTGTAGGGTATGTAGGTATGTACCGTATAGTAGACTCTACTCAAATCCAAAGATTCAACCGTAACAATTACACCATCAGCTGTAAAGCCTAGGCCAGTCACAGCAAAACAAGATTTAGAGATTCGCTTCGGTGGCCGCGTGATCTAACGCGCTACCCTCATGTTGAACTGCCGAAGATGGGGAGATCTGGTTTCGATCCCTATTGGATGCACTGAGGTGTTTTTCCTAAATGGTTTTCTACTCTCCCTCCAAGCAAATTCTGATACACCTCCTCTGAATTTAATCTTCCTCATCCTTAACTCATTAGCGTAATTAGTACATATATGCGTATAGCCTGAAAAAGTAGTAAGAAGCAGTGCTAAGCATATAATAATAATTAATATTATAATTATAATCAACCAACGTTAGACTTAAGTAGAATCAGACAACTACAAAACCTAAATCAAACAAAAACAATGGGTGGATTTCAGATTTAAAAATGCTCAAAAAAAGAATTTGTTTTTTATTTTAACTCTATTACATTGGTGAATACATAAATCAATTGGTTAAAATTTAAATTGAGTACATTCATACCCCTGCAACACGTGGTCCGGTCATTATTTATCGACCAAATTGTTTGTTTACGTTAGCCCCCCCCCCCCCCAAGCAAAATTTCAGGATTAATTAACTTCATTTAGCGTTATCGTCAGTTGGGATATTGAATCTGGCCAAGAGATCAAGAGCCATTTAAAGCTCTTTTTTTTTTTTTTTCAAATGAAAGGAAAAGGTTTGGAAGGCAATAATTTGGTTTATTATAAAGCATTTATTGTCACCACTTAATGGACATTCTCTGGAAAACCACATTCCGATTTATTTACTTTCGATAAATTTTGTTTCAGATTTTGTCAATAGAATGTTCTAAAAAAAAAAAAGATACTGATATGTTAAGTTACGCGTCACTATTGTTGGTGCTTCATTTGGTTTAGTATCGGAATTCACATTCCAAAATGAAAACTAGTGTTTGTGAATAAAGGTAGGTTTGAATTCAGAAATACGCATAATAAGCTTTGGTGAATACTTCCCTCTAATATTTATGTCATAATCAATTATAATCAAAACATATCTATGTTTTAGTATTCCAACTGTATTATATGGAATTTTCAGTAAAATAATTCTAGGGGTAATTTTTTTTATAAACATTTGTTTGTATTCAGATCTAAGACTTCTTTCAAAACTTTTTGTCTTTACTTCCAAAATAATTGTTTATTTGCTACTGACGATTTAAAAGTTATTTTTGCCTATAGTGCTATTATTATTATTATTATTATTATTATTATTATTATTATTATTATTATTATTATTATTATTATTATTATTGAAACTTAAATTTGGTATTTCTATAACATTTATTGATTTGTGTTTCTGTTTGGATGGATCACTACTTCAAAACTATCGAGTATATTACAGTTGTGAATGCAACAAATCTCTGCACACGCACAAAATAAATGGTACGGAACTCCGCACGGACTTTCTCGCTCTATTGTTTAAAAATGGAGATATTTACTCAAAACTCGTAATATATGTGAAACGAAATAATATACACTAGCAAACCCAAGCATAAATTGCACTATACTTGCGTAAAACTTTTTTGAGTTCCAGTTTTAAATTTTATAATTTTATTTTTAAAGAATGTCCTGATTTGATGTTTGGACCAATAAAAATGATCAATTTTGGGTCCACAAGGGTCAACACTTTGTATTAAATGTCGACTTACGGTTAAAATGTTAACTTTTATTAGGTGTTTATTAGGTCAAAATTTATAGATGAGGAATTGAATAGCAATTCAATGACATGAAGATGTGCAACACTTAATAAAAGTAGGAAATTTAAACCAGAAGTCTAAATTTTAATACGAAGTGTTGACCCTTGTGGACCCAATATTGATATTTTTTATCGGCCAAAAAATACAAATGTGGACATTAATTCTTTAAAAATAAAATTATAAAATTTAAAACCGGAACTCAAAAAATATTTTACATAAATATAGTGCAATTTATGCTTGGTTTTGCTAGCGTATATTATTTCGTTTCACATATATTACGAGTTTTGATTAAATATCTCAATTTTTAATCAAAAGAGCGATAAAGTCCGTTAGAATTATTATTTATTATGATAGAATAAATAAGTTAATAATAAAATATTATCTAACCATTGTTTTACTTTTTAAATGCCTATACCTCCTCTTTAAAAGCTTTTTTTTAATATTTTATAAATATCTAGTCAATATAGAAACACAAATAAGAAGATTAAAAAAAGTAAAATCCGCATAAAAACATAAAGATAGCTAGGATTTTAAAAAAAAAAGTAAAAAATGACCTACTTCACAGGAAGCACGAAACTCAGTCAAATTAATAAACAAACGCCGCTGTTGTAATTTTTCACAACCCCCGACGACCCTCCTACCTCCTTCATCCATTCTTCCCGCAGCCAGTGGCTTGGTCAGTCGTATGTTGTATGCAACGAGGCATTATAACTCTTAACGCTGGTGGGACGCCCGGGTATTTAACCCCCCGCTCACACTCCCCTCTTCTCTAACCGCATAACAAGCCATGTGTGTCAACCGTCACCCCCTCCTTCCTCTGTGTCACCCACTCCCCTCCCTCAAACTCTCACTACACCACATTTTGCACAGATCTCACGTCTTTGCAATAAAAAATTGTGGTGCGACGCATTCCTCCTGCCTTCCCCCTTCCATACTCATCTTGTTTCTTTTTTTTTTTTTTCCCCCGAATGAAACATTGACAGCGTATGTGGCAGGGTATGGTCCACCGACGCCGGTCCTGGACGCTACGCTGCGGTGAACTGTGTAAACTACGGGAACATTAGCAGGAGTGTTGTTATATTCGAGGATGTGTCGTGGAATCAAAATTAACCTTTCCTTCTCGTGTGTGACTGAAAAATGTGTAGGGTTTTTTTTTACAACCTTTTTTGAGCGAGCGTATGCCACCAGGGTTTGTCAGAAAGACATTCTTAGACTTCTATTGGCAGTGGTGGATATTTTACATTCTTCTGAGTTTAAGGCCCCATGCCGGTTCGGTTATTTCGGCCCGATGACATAATTTAATGATGATGAAGATTATGTGATTTCAGTAAAAATCTTAAAACCTTAATCTCGGTGCACATTACACAACTTATTGTATAAAAAGATTTACAAGAAATTTTAACATAAATATGGCGTCGTGTTGACATTAAAGATGGTAAAAGATGTGTTTTGCACAACTCATTGTATACAATTTCAGTTATTTGAACAAGTCCTATATCAGAAATTTTTATTGTACAAATACTTTTGGATTATTAACGATAGATAACCTTAACTGCGAGACGTGAATTAATTCAATATATGATAACATTTTACTAGGCATCAAATTATTAATAAAAACCGTTACAATTTAAATTTTTAGTTGTATTAAAATAAATATAAACAATTAACTCATATTTATCATTGATTTGCACTGAGGGTAGTTTTCTAAAATGGTTTTCCACTCTCCCTCCACGCAAGTGCGGGTAAAATTCCTATAAATATAATATTCCTCATCCCTAAAACCATAACCGTATAACCCGAACGGGTTGTAAGACGCGGTGCTAAAAATTATAGAATAATGGCCACACATAATCCTAAGATGCATGATGAACATGGTGATATCCACAATACACAGGAAAATATGTTTAAAATTTACCAAATGTCAATAGAGTAGTCATGTAACTTATTTATTTATTTGTTGTCTTTATTTTGAAATACTTAGCAAAGTTAAGGTTATTTTGCCTTGTCTTACACTTAACCAACTAATCTAACAAGCTTATAATAACAATAGTAACTATAAAAATGATTGACTAAATGTTAAATACGTATACTCGTTAGATTACCTCCATTCATTCATTCCTTCATTCATACAATTATTCCAACCTTTATTTATAAACACTTATTTATTATGTTTACAAAAGCATGAAGAGCTAGATTATCTTAGAAATATTCCTTTAGTATTACTTATACTGGGCTATTCAGATCTCTAGGTAAACATTTATGCAGGTTGTTGTGGATGACAATACAAGTGTTTCCACGTAATGAACTTGAAACCGGCGACGCTACGAGACTTCAAAGTTGGGGCTGTATGCACCTGGGTGGTAGGCAACACATGCAGCACGCTACGAAACCAACACAGGCATCCCCCACCCGACTACTCACTCCCCCTGACACATACGATGTTGCATGTTCTTTCCTTTATTTTTAGCACCGCTTATTACTACCCGTATGTTGCTTGTTATGTTCTGAAGATTAACGAGCTACCTGGAACTCAGGTGTATTCAGCGCCAACTTAGACGACTCATAGCGTAGCCGTCCCCAAGTTTATTACGTGGAAATACTTGTCCCACTTCCTACAACTAGAATTATTTATTTTACCTTGATATTTTAAAATATCTTTATTTTATTTTCAATATTCTTAAACTCATTAAATCATATTTAAATTTTATAAATAGCCCCCATACACCATTTTACAATGGAATCAAACCATGGACGTTCGAATCGAACCTAAGCTGATTTATCTGTCACATGTCTCGTGTCGAAGAGCCATTAATAAGTTTATAATTTCAACAGATGGTACATGCAACATTTTTCATTTATTTGAGGTATTAAACGTGCAATTTCTGAACTGATTTATTATATTAGCACACGAGTTAGTAACTAACTTTATATAAAACAGACACAGCATCCAGCCCCCTGACGTTAATTCATCGCTGTGAATGGGTAAACATACATTTCACCAATGATAGATACATTTTTTGGCCATGCTAGGAATTGAACCTGGGACTCTTAGCTCAGTAGACAGATGCTAATGACTTGAGCTAAGGTATTGGACTACAAGCAACATTTTGTAAACATTGATACGAATAGTGATTTAAACTGAAAGAATGAATAGAAAATATGTTACGTAAGGTTATTTATAGTAAAGTTTTTACATAAAATACTGTAAATACACTCGTGGACCTTTCTGTTACATCATTATATAAGGCCACCAGTTTTTAGTTGATTTTTTCGTTTAACACATTTCCTTTCGTATTCATATACCATCACACCATTTTAACTCCTTTCTTTCCTAAACTGCGCATTCCGGAAACGTTAGACACGCAGATAAGAAGGGAACCGCTAAAAGTACCGGAAGTTAACAACGCGAAGCAATTTTCCCCCATGCCCCCACCTCTCCCATTTGCACCACGTCTGCCTAACTTAATCTGTTGTGGCTGAGCCGCAGGAGTCGAACACGCGACCTCGCCAGCACGGGAAAAGGAAATTGAATAGCGTGTTCTGTGTTCCACCCCATTCTCCCCTTGTCTGTCACGTTCTTTGACCATGAAAAGACAATGCCTGGAAATAATTAAGTATGAGGAGAGTTCATTTTTATGAGACAACTATAAAATTGATGAAGAGCTATTTCTAACAGAGAAACAAAATAGATTCCAAGTAATCTGATCTGTTTTATCGAGATGTAGCTGAGTTAACTCACCTAACTATGTACTGCAATGTAAGTACATATCGTTCTATCTGATAAAGTAAATTATTTAGTTTAATTAGCAAACTTAACAAGTATTAAACTGTTCTAAGCTACTCTGTGAAATAAAAGTAGTGGAAAATAAATTTATTAAGAATCCTATATATATTCCAACACAAGATTGGATTCCCAATTTTGTTACAAGATAAGTCATTACGAAAATGTATATGGATGATTTTCTTACCAGAAGGGAATCCCTATTTTGTCATAAGATAAGTCATTATTAAAAATATATATAGCTCATTTCCATACCAGAATGAATACCCCATTTTATAATAAGATTAGTCGTTATTAAAATACCTGTGGCCAGTTTCCATACCCAAATAATTGCCCATTTTTTAATAAGATAAGTCTTTACTAAAATTCCTATAGCTAGTTCTCATACTATAGTATAAAGAGCTATTTTTAATAAGCTAAGTTGTTAAAACTAAGTTCTGAAAAGCTATGACGAAAAGGCATTGGTGTTGCATCGTAAGACCGATTTTTTCATCATTTCCTTAAAGTAGAATTATAAATATATATATATATATATATATATATATATATATATAACAGGATTATATTAGATAAAATAATGGTATATATATATATATAGCAGGATTTTATTAGATAAAAATTTTATCTAATAAAATCCTCCTATATATACATATATACCATTATTTAATAATGGTTGTTCTAATAATTTTATAGTAACAATAAGTGGTATCCGAACTTGAGTTACAGGTTTTAATTTTACTTGATGGCCGTTAGTGGTTGTTTGAATAGGGGGTGTCCTGTTATGTTTTCACCACTTGTGATTTTCAATGTGGTTTTACACCCTCTCTCTTCTCTAATAGGGGTGTATTTCTCCTAAAATATACTCTTCATTCTTATCCCTTATATAAAGTATTTAATAACGCTTTTGTCAATGTGGATACATGGCCTAGGCATCAAGCTCAAGCTCGTTATTTATTGGAATTCTGATTACGAGGATCAAGGTTCGAATCTTTACTGAATGCTCCGGAGGTGGTTTGTTCATATGTGACTTATCATTGTGCCAAAACCTCACCCGAGTTACTACGGGTGTATTTTCTCTCATTTTATATTAAGTAGTTAATTAGCCGTGGTGTTGGTGTTTAATCTACTAATAGAAAATAAACTTGTGCCAGATGGACTAATTTAATAAATGGTGGAACATGATCGTACATACTTTTTCATATTTTTTTTTTAAATCGGTAAATTTTCTTTAAAAATTATTGCTATTTTATCTACAAAAAATATATGATTTTGATAATAATATGAAATACGTTTCAGTCATAAAAAATTGTTTAAAATTTAAAGTTTTCAAAAAATTCAAGTTTTCAAAAATCAGTCTAAGTAAACCAGCCTCGATTATAAAAATGAAAATACTTTATTATTTACTATGTAAAATATTCCCTAGATACATGTTATAAGCAAAAATAATACTGCCCTTTTCGATAAAATTAAATTTAAAAAAATCTGTAGTGAGTAGACTACTCTTAATTCAATTTTGTCTTTAAAACAATTATACAATACTATTATTCATATAAAACATTCCTAAAATATCAATTTTGAGCAAAATCGTTGGATAAATTTTCGAAAAATTTCTAATTTTAAAAAATTGGTCATTAGTAAACTAACTTTAATTTTATGACTATAATTAATATAATAATTTGATGCTATGATCATTAAAAATCTAAATAATAAGTTTAAAATAAATCTACCAAGCTTTCTTGTCTGAAGTCCCGACTACAGAAGGACATACAATTGGAACAAGAGACATGGGGACAGAAATTTTGTAAGAGCCACATTTCATATTCCGGGAATATATAAAACGTCATAATACAAAACTTTCGCCACTAAAATATTACAATTTTTTCACATGAAAATCCATAAATGCAAACATAACTCAACGGCGTCTGCTTGAAATCAAGCCATACCGACCGATTGATCACCAACCGTTGGCGAAGATAGTGCCAACTTCTGTGGCTTTTTTTCTTTTAATCAGCACAACGAACCCTATGGCTGTTAATATCAGTTTTCTAAACCGCAACCACTACTTCTTTGAACAATTAGCTCCTCATTTGTCCCCCCGTTCTAGACCCACTGCTTCACAGAAAAATCTGAAAGCGCTGGAGATCGAATCCGGGACCTCTGGATCTATTATCAGGCAATATGACCACTAGTCCATAAAAGGGTTCCGTCAAGTTAAATTACTAAATGAGGTATATCGAACAAAATATTGACAAACAAGATAGATTATTAACGTAGACCTCACTTCACTCAGTTTTGTGATTATTTTTAAAAGGAACATATTGTTACATTCAGACAACACATGCCAACACGAGTTGGAATATTTGATAAGCTCCAAATCCCCCGTCAAGAATCTGCGGCATGGGAGAAAAGGTGTCTCTTCTAGTCTAATTTACTCGTAATGGGGTGGTGGGAGGAGGGCTAGGGTTCAAATACCGGTTGGGTGAATCGAGGTCGTTTTTTTACTAAATAGTTTTTAACCGCGTCTTACTACCAATTAAGGTTATAATATTATGTAATTTAGATGAAGGACGTTGACTTTAGAGGAAGTGTAACCCCATTTGCATGGAGAGCTGGAAACCGTTTAGGAGAACTCACCTGGATTGAACCATGATCTTCCCATCGTCGGCATCTAGTCTATTGTGAGAGTTAGCGCCTTAAACCATGCGGCCACAGATGCGGGTTAGTAAATAGTTTACCACTTCACCTAGACTCAAATGCGAGTACACTTCCTCAAAATGATTCCTTTCTACCTTAGTGTGAATGCGTGGGTAGCCATGTTGTGTAATAAGATGTGGAGCGCTTTAAAATATAAAATATAATATCCACTCTAAGGATTCTAACACGACCTGGCCATTGAAATCCGAGAGGATATCAAATGACTTCTTTGCCATCCTTTGATTAAAACTTGTATAATCCTTCTCTTTCTTCTTTTTCTTTACTCCTGCCTTCTAAATTCATTGGTATGTTCAAATAATGAGTATGTAAAACACACCAAGTATGTTTAAAATATCAAAAGATATCTTATGAGCTCACAATTGATAACCATTTTAATAGTTCTCTCTTTCATAAAAAAACTTCATTAATTTGTGATTTAAAATAATATTATAAAAAGCATGTTTCAGTTACTCTCTTCGCTAAAGAAATATTCACTTTCAAAATTCGACCTACATTTAATGTAGATAAACTGCACTGCATTTTGGTAATTGCCGAATATCCTTGAAGAGAAATACGAGTTGAGATAATAAAGAACGAAATATAGTATACGTAGCCTTTTGTGAATTTGAAATGGAAAATGTCTGGAAGTAAAACCGAATATCTCGCACTAAGGCTTGTTTAGCAGCATCAACTGAGATCTCTCCTCATATAAAAGAGCCTCCGTTAATTTTATCGCTTGATCTATAAATTATTCTAATTGAATAGTTGTTTCATACACGCAACTGACGTTATTAAAAAACCGACCTCCCCATCACAGGTGGACTAGACTAGACTAGACTAGTCTAGCTTGACGTCTAGACCAGACTAGTCTAGCTTGACGTCTAGACCAGACTAGACTAGCTTGACGTCTAGACCAGACTAGACTAGCTTAACGTTTAGATCACCACCCACCGATACGGGTTTTTATTTATTTGCAACTAGCAATCCCGCACGGCGTTGCCCGTGGCCCACTGTGGTAAAAGAATTAGATAAGATAAACCCCCCCCCCCCCCAAACACACACACAAATTGTTTTGAATTACGGTCAATTTCGTACACATTTTGTTCCCCAAGGAGGATACGACATATTTTTATCATAGTTATCTCTGAAATGTAATTCTAAACCAGAGTAATAATATTTTCTTCAAAAATTTGTTAAAAATAGCCTGATTAAAAAGATAATTAAAAATTTAAACCCCGGCTTCTAGGTGCATTCGGACCCCCTTCCGTCCACCTATGTTAAAACTTTCAGATCTCTGCGTGTCGTAGATTTGGCTGGGCATCGCACACAAACACACACACACAGACAAACACTTTATTGCATTAATATAAATATGTATTCCCGCCTATAATCTGTACTTACGTTGGTGAGTTACGTTAGTATTCACTTTAATTATCTTGTTCACTTAGATTATATTGAATGGCCATAGGATCTTAGCACATAAACAAATTAAAAAAAAAAGCACACAGCAGCAATTCTGGATAACAATAATAATAATAATAGCCGTTTGTTTTTGCAGATGAGTAATTTAATGTCCTAACATTAATTTTTAAGTATTTTTATGTTTTTATATACTAAAAACACCTATAAGCACATATATTTGGGCTTCTGTGTATTTCTTATATTTTTTATGCATCTGTTTATTTGCCTGTGTGTCCACACTTTAAGGACACCTTGTTTAGTGCCACCGTAGGAAAACAAGCTTAGAACTTACAATAGGCCAAATGTCGTATTTGATAGTAGTAATGGTTCAGTCGCAGTTTTTATTAAACTCGCCTGTAATTGTTTTGTCTTTGTTGTAAAATTCATGTGGAAGGTTGGTAGAACGCACCTAATTAAAAAAAAATTATACAGTGAGAATGTTCTAGTAAAAAAAAGTCAATAAAAAAGTTCTTGTCATGAAAATTCTACGTGATAGAGTCGAGCCAGAACAAAATATGGCTGTTAGAATGTTGAACGTAACTATTCGACATTCACATTAAGTTTCAACCATTTTAAAAGAGCTTAACATAAATCAGTTCATCTTATATCTTACCCTCGTGTACATTCAGATATATTCTATAGTCATTGATAATAAGGACGGTACCACTTTTAACAAGTTCTATTACACAAAAGTGGTAAATTATATTAATTTAAATCGTGTGTTTCACTATAAAAAAAAGTGACTTGTCGCCAACGGCCTATAGGGAGGCATCACGTTGTTAGCAGAATGTGGAGCAGCTATGTAGGCAACAAAACATGAAATATGTGAAGAATGTGCGTAATTTGTGTGAAGCAGCCAAGAATTGTCGTCGAGGGAATTTCGCAAGAAGATGCTTGTTTACGTGTTCTTTACTCCGACCCGTGTTTGGGCGAGTATTAAGGACAAAAACAGAGCATGGCTCTTAAAATAAACTGAATTTTTGAGGTCACGAGACTTGGTTATGTTGTAGATGAGATATATTCTCACCAACTTCAAGTTGGCGCCTTATTAGTTTACAGTCAATATTTTAGGTACTTTTATTTTATCAGGAAGGGGTCGTCTGTAGCTACGTACTGAAAACGCACTTGCCTAATTTGAGTACCTGATTTGTAATATATCAGAAGCCCACGAGCAGTGGCGTAACTAGGATTTGTACGGCCCAGTGCAGTAACTCATGGTGCCACCCCCGTGGACCTCCTACCGTACCATTCCAAACAGAATCCTTAGTCATGATTTTTTATACTAATGCTACGCGTAAATCGTAATTATACTACTATAAAGCCACATGGTTGATTCACTCATTCACTCACCCACCCACTCACTGACATTAATTACCCACTTCCAGATGAGCTAGAAACTTGAAATTTGGCAAACTTATAGCTTATAGCCTGTAACCGACGGGAAAATTCCAAAAATTTAACAAATTTAATTTTTAACCTCCCCAAAAAATTCAAAATGGCGGAGCAACTGTAAAGTCGGTGCGGTATATACAATACAATAAAATACCGGTAATTTTAAGTTATTACGTTCAAAACAACGCTCGAATTACATTAGTTTACATCCACTTGCAAAGAAAACTCACTAGGGGTTTGGGGGTGGAGCCCCCAACGAGCAAAGCGAGTTCCTTGTATCACTGAATGTAATGGCATAAACAACTTAAAAAATTAAAATACACCTTTAAATTACAATATCATATGAACAGACTAAATATATTTCTGCACATGTTATTTTTATGGAAAAAATTAAAGTTACTATTTTTCTTGAAATGTTAATCAGTGTAGATACAAAATTTTATCAAAATTATTCTGATGGATTTTGAGAAAATGGATTTTTATATTCTGACCTTCAATAAACAACACTTAATTTTATGGCTATATATATAGTTCCAAAACCTCCTCCGGAGACCCTAATTAAAACCCAAGATACCAAATTTTAGGCCGGTCGGTGGAATGGTTTCGGCTCTAGGCCAAGATACAAACACATATACAGACAAACTAACAAACAGCTTCTTGAAAATCTTTTTTTTTTCCGTGGGCTTATAAAACCTCGACATATTTTTTTATCAAAATCAAAAGTTTTTTTTTTTTTTTTTGCGTTCACGATACTTCTCTCTCCGAAGGTTTGAGAGAAAGTAAAGATTAAAGGATTATTTCCAGGTGGTCTTTCTACCACCATTTTCTCTGTTCAGACCCGATCCTCTCATCCGGAGACTTGTGGACAGTATGATCGACCAAGGAGGGGGTGTTACAAGAGACCCGTTGTCCTGCACAGATAAAGAGGACAGAGGATATACACCCTCATACCCCCCTTCTACAAACATGAAAACACAAACTGAAGATGTTTTCATGGCATTCGGTTTACCAAATCTGGGTGTAACCCATTTATTTATTTAAAACTATGTGACTAAAGGACTTCCAGTGATCTAAGCCGTTATTTTAGCAATAGATTGAATTGCCATAGACAGAGATATCATGGCTCGAATCCAGTAAGGTATACTAAGGCTGGTTTTTTTTTTTCCTAGTAGTTTTCTTCAATATATCCACGCATATTTGGTTATACTTAATCTAAACTATACCAACCTCGTTCCTAAAACATTAGTGTAATTAATACATATGGTATAACGCGAGCGGTAGGTAAGACATAGCACTGATATATACAAAGAAATGCGATTTTTTTACGCCAAAAACCTTTTTGATTAAAATAAATAAAATATTTCTCAAGTATATGCGTATAATATAATATTTTTACACTTAGTTTTCTTAATAATTCCTTTATATTTTTCATCTTTAAATCTGAACATGAGTTTTTCTCTTCATTTACAAAATGTATGGTCAAATAACGCTATGATTTTGACATATATTCAAGAACTGTTGAGGTGAAATGTTTCTCCCGTCCACCGGACTTTAATATGGGGGTGTAGGGAACGTTGGATAAGGTCAGTGTTTTCGCAGTTTATATAGCAAAACTTTTTTTGTCCGAAATAATTAAAATATGGCATCATTGGAAACATAAAGTTTAATTTTCTTCTTATGATAATATCAACAGTTGCTGAATATTTGTCATGAGTATAGTGGAACTAGATGACAAAATATTTTTTTTAACTAAGAGAAAAAGTTTTTTATTAAATCCTAAGACACCCTTGACAGATATTCAATAATTGTTGATATCACCAGGTGAAGAAAATTAAATTATATATTTCTACTTGTGCAACATTTTATTTATTTTAGATAAAATATGTTTTGTTATAAAAACAGCAAAAACACTCTCCTTTTATCCCACACATTACATTCACACCTTAAATATAAGCGATGAGTATATGTAACTAATAAGTATTTATTTTTAAATACATAAATAATTAGCACTAAAAATTGCGTTGAAACACGAACACAATGCATAAAACTTTGTGAATGTTAACTTTTATTGTTCTCTTTTTGAAATCACGTCCTCTAGAGAAAATAAACTAATATGTTCCTTTTTTTTAAATTCAAGCATCAAAATTAATTACAATCAGCTTGTCCTAATTATAAGTTAAATGTACAAGTTTTCCATGCCAGCACATGGCTTAATTAGTGTGAAAAGCAAAGTCAAAGAGAAGGCATTTTGTCAGATAAGGTCACGACGCTCATAGAAGTGTCACGTCATCACCATCCCAGCGACAAACCAATAAAGAGCAATTAGTATAAATTAGGATTTAATATTGAACAAAATACACTAGATAAGTGGTATTCAACTAGTTTTATTCGCGTACCCCCAGATATAACTTATCTTCAACTTTGTACCACACGCTTCGGTGGCCGCATTGTCTAAGGCGCTACTCTCGCAGTGAACTATACTGTCTATAACGGGGCGATAGAGGTTCAAATCTTGGTTGGGTTCACTGATAATGTTTTTTTCCAAATTGATTTTTCACTTTCTCTCCACGCAAATGCGGGCACAATTCCTATAGACATTAAAGTCTTCATCCCTAAAACCATTAGCGTAATTAGTACATAAGCGAACGGGTAGTAAGATGCAGTGCTTAACCCCCCACCCCCTAAGTTGTTGGTCCATAATGAAAATTATATATATTCTCTAACCTACACCTAGGAAAGATAGAAAGAAAGAAAAAATAGAGCTCTCATGTATCTTGTTCTTATGTCCTGGTCTCTTGTGACTGGCCCTAAATCTTGTCCTGATTATACAGTGTTTATTATTATATATTTAAAAGTCATTAGATCCCTATAGAATTAATAATTTCCCATTTTAAGTTGTAATATAAAAATAAAAAACTTTACATTAAATTATTTTCAAATACGTTGTAAGTGAAAGATCGCAGTTCTAAGACCAAAGTCAAACTTTCCTCAATCAAATAATCATTTTTAATATGGTCACAATAAAATAGCTCTAGGATAATTCAGAACTTTTCAATGGATTTGATGCTTCAGAGCTGACGTTGCTAAGGAAATACCGCAGGGAAAAGCTATGTTTCCCTTCAAGTGGGCGGTCTAAGTTTTAAAACATTCACGTAGCTTAGTAGCGCCGTGAGATAGATTAAATACTATATTTCGTACAGTTATGTAATGCAGAAAGTATCATTAAGATAGGAAGGGGTTATTTGAATTCAAAGCTTCGCACACATTATTACCAAAATAATGTTTTGCTTTATTTAAGCAACTTATTTCGAAATTACGCAAATTTACACTGAGTAAGCTCCAAGCTTACAAAGTGAATATACTTTACTGAATATGTCAATAAAAAGTCGTCGATAAAAATATGATAAAAAATATAAGAAAAGAATAAACGTGTTACAAATACTATTTGTGTGGAGTTTTTTCTCACTTGGTCGACCTGTCAACATATTGTACATAACTGTTACTTTTAAAACCGGAAAGCTATATCCGGTGATTATATTTATTGTGAACATAATAATATCCTTTAAATTTCCAATTCACATCGACCATCTTGGCGGTGAATTAATTTTGAAAAATAATAGAACAGATAATGTAATTAATTATTACAGGTCATATGGTCACGGTTGAATAAAAGGGAAATTATATACGTATGAGAATTACTAAAATGGCAGAGGTTTGAAAGGACGACGTGAAACACATTCAGAACTTTCTCCTGCTTCCCCCTTTCTCCCCCCCAGCTCACCCTTACTAGTAGACCACCCTGGCTTATTAAGGGTTATTACAGGTCCTCGGACCAGTATTTGACTCCCCCTCCACCACAACCACCTTCTTCTTCACCCACAAAACCTTCCCTTCCCCTAAAGAATCCTGGAATCCAAGTCGCACTGTCGCTGTGAAATTGCTGACGTGGGGTATTCAAGACTCAAACCACCAACAATTTGTCGATGGTGAAGATAGGAAGGAATGTCTCCAATGCCAACTATAGAGAGATATTTTCTTCCACTATTTCTCTTTTAATACTCACTGTACCTTTGAAAGAAAGTTTTTGAAATAAGCTTGTGAAGGTTATTTGATTTCTTATTTATAGAACTTATAGATTTCTTAGAAAAGCATTTCACACAGCTTATTTCTTTTGAAATATATCCACAATTTATTTTATAAATATTTAAAGGTAGATTTTTTTTTACAAAAAATAAAATAGGTTTTTATTAATGGTATTAATTTTCAACAGTCAAAGAAAAGTTGTAATCCTTTGCTCTTGCTCAATACTTGTTGTATAGCGTTAGTATTTTGATATTAAACGTTAAATATACAATTTACAAACTTCACTAGCCTGGAGGACATAATGTTCTTAAAAAAAATCAATATTTTTTTTTAAGTATTGCTACCAATTTGTTTAACAACTAACACCTTTTGACACTTCGAAGAAAAATAAATGTATTGCCCACACACACACACACACACACATACATCGTGTTTTTGTATTGCTTAGAGGAAACAATATTTCATACAGTTTATCATAAATGTTTTCATCTAAAGCTCAGAAAAATCAAAAAGGCACGCCACAGACTTAAATCGAAACTCTGTGAATAATTATTGTAAACACTAGTTCACTTTCTCTAATTCTAATGAATTTTATAAAATCCCATGACTCCAAGGTGCGAATCCAAACGCGAGATAAACCAACCGAGCGTCTGCAACCGTTATCAATTATAGTACCAACAAATGAGAATATAGGTTGTCATGTGGTCAGCACAAATAGGCCCCCCAGTCATAAATCTCCGTTTTCTAAACCTGAGCTGCTACATCCTTAATCAAGCAACTCTCCATTGGTCTTCACGAGACTGAAATTGACCCCGGTCCAGACTAACTGCTTTACAGATAAATTTTGGAAACTCAGGGGATCGAACCCGGGACCTTAAGGTTTTTAGTCAAGAGTTCTGAATTTGATAGGCAGACAAATATTAAAATAAAGATTCAAATAAAATTAAAGTGATTGAATCCTCTTTTGAGGCTTTGTGTAATTTTGACAGTATATTTTTTGTGGTGAAGGTTTTTATTAAAAAATATGATAAATATAGATTAACGCAGATTGATTAAGACTACAGAGATTTTTTAATGCTGTCAAAATCAACACCATCTGTCAATAGTGAAATTTCTTGGTTTTTTGAGCTTAGCCTCGACCATACGGGCGGTCCACATATTTACTCTAAATGAATAAGGAATAGGAAGGTATAATTTAGATAAAATATTCTCAGCTGTTTATCAAGGGGGTTGGAAAACTATTTAGAGAAAAAACACCTTACCTAGATAAGATCCCCATCCTCAAATCACAGGAAAATCAGACGAGACTGACGCCTTTATTCACCTTTCCAACAGTGTGGATGTGAGATTGTGCGCTACAAATGCAGAACACACGTGTTAGTGTAATAATTCATCAAATTAAAATTATCATCATTTTAATAAGAAGAAACTCAATAAGAGTTTTAGTAGATTAATTTGATAGCTTTAATCTAGATTCAATACAAGAAATTCAAATGTTTTCTTCTTACATCGATGAGTATGTGGACTAAACCTCAATCTTATCTGGACTGGTTTGATGGTATTGGGAGTGTTGGGTTTGAATCCTGGCAAAGTGTACTAAGGTTGTTTTTCCTGGGTGGTTCCCCACTCTTCCTCCTTGTAAATACTGGTACATTTCCTCTAAACTTTGTGTTCCTCATCCTTACCATAGTAATTTAGTTAGATCGGCTTGTAAGAACAGTTCTAATAATATGTACTCTACATCTTATTTAGTCAACCACCCTAAGGTTGGCTTTAGGATGCGATTTATATCCATCCGGAGCTGGGCTGGTTAGTGCTGTCTGCACCATCTGGTAGAAATTCCTTGTATTAGGGGAGGTAAGAATGTGCGGTGGTTCCCTGTGGCCTTCCACGCTGAATTCCTATGAGTGACAACGATAGGTCCTACCAATTTTACTAGAAAAGGTATTTTCCCATACCTTCCAGGTTTCCTTTACATGCCACAATCGACATGGGACTGATGGCTTTACTTCCCCCCCGAAAGAAGCTGTGCTATGGATTTTTGTCGATTAAGAAAAATCCATTGTCCTCTGCTGGGTTTGAACCCACGAAGAGTGGGTCCTGAGGAGTCCACTTTACCCCAAGACCAATGAGATTGACAATATGCACAAACAAATAAACATTTTATTTTTATTTAAATCGTATTTTTTTTAAATATAAAAAATAATGCTTGGATGTTGGTCTGCCGGGACACCTTATCTGAGTTAATAACATGTCTAGTCTGAATTGAGAGATTAATATAAAACGAAACAATTCCTAGCTTAACGTACACAATCATTTTTTATGCTACTCTTACCATTGCTAAAATCTGGCAAGGACACAATTGTGCAGAACTCACTTCACTGGCCTCATTAAATATTGGTGGTGACTATTTAAACCCCAAACCCAACCAGATACTTCATCTCCCTCTTTCTCTCTCTTTCTTCCTCCAGCTCTTCCATTGTGCTTCCCCTTTCACCCACCATTGCAACTCCCATACAATTTTATTCTTGCTTTGTTTAATCTTTTTTATTATTATTATTTAGGAGACAGCTGACCAAGTTCGAAGTCATTTCATTCGACTATGTTTTATTATGTAGTAGGATTTTGGTAGGAAATAAGCTTTTGGAAAATGCACTTTTTTTTAGACCAACATTGATAATATTTTACTGTAGTATTAGTCCTATAATATATATCACCACTCTCGGTGGTTTAATGGTCTAAGGCAGGGGGTCAGAAACCGGTTGATCTCGATCGATCGTCAAATTCGTGGTCATTTTCAGTCAATCGTGTAATAAAACTACATCTTCACTAAAAGTCAATTTTTGTGCCTTCTAAGCTCGCAAATATATTATAAGTACTACTCGTATATAACATTTGAGTGACCAAAATAACCTTTATAGGTTATAATCGATAATGTTATAAGAACATTAAATAAATTAATATGAAAACGTAAAATTTAAATATTCTATATTTTTTCCTAGAATTGTAGGGACATAAATTCAACCTTTGCTAAAATAATTAAGGAACAAATATGAAGATAGATAGATAGATAGATAGATAGATAGATAGATAGATAGATAGATAGATAGATAGATAGATAGATAGATAGATAGATAGATAGATAGATAGATAGATAAAAACATATAAAATATCAAGAGAAGAGTAGAAAAGGATGGGTGATGGTGGGACCTTAGATCTTAAGTTTATTGGGACCTAAAAAGGTTGCCGACTTCTGGTCTAAGGCTTCATTCACGTAATAGACTAGACTGCCGATGACTGAGAGAGCAGGATTCGAATCTCAGTCGGGCGTATTGAGGGTAGTTTTCTTTAAAGTTTTTTCTACTATTCCCTGCGCGCAAATGCAAATACACTTTCTCTAAATTTAACATCCTTCAGTTCACCTAACATTACGTTTGGTTTGAATAAGTGAAAGGTCATCTAGTAGCATACAGATGTCATATAAAGTTCTTCTTATAAAAATTTGACTGTAAGGTGGTGGTTCTTTTTGTTTTTTTGGCATAGTCAACGTCAGGCAAGCCAAACCTGTGGCCCGTGGAACTTCTGATGTGTCAACTAACAAATAATGTGGCCCAATTACTATCGTTATAAGCTTTGTATGTATAGATTTCAACACAAGATTTTTAAGTCTAAAGCTCACACACATTTTGCGGAAAAAAAATCAAATTTCTGATAAAAAATAGAGTAAGTCTTAACATTTAATTTAATATCAAGCTTGTTTTTGTAATAGTAAGAATTTTAGAATTTGAGTTGGGTTTTTTTTTTTTTACTTAAAGGTGGTGACAATATCAAATTTTTTGAAACGTGGCCCCCTCACTATTTTCAATTTTCAAGGTGGCCCTTATGACCAAACAAGTTTGGCATGCTTGATCTAATTTTTAGGGGTCGTGTCAAAGTTTTCACGAAATAGAAAAAAATAGATATTGATTAAGGTATCACTTGGGTGATTAAACTTTAAGATCTAATATATATATATACATTTTAAGTTTCTATATTATTAAACGGATTTTTAAGATACTTAACTATAATATATGTACATATACATAAATATAATTAATTAAAAAATCCCTTTAGTACAGGTTATAACCATTCACTTAGTATTTATTAAAATATAGTTGAATACTTACTCCTGAGTAAGAAAGTCAAACCCAGAACATTTTTCTTATCATGCAAATACTCTACTACTAAACTATCCATAATTATATCTTTAAACAGAGAGATGAATGACCCTTAACACTAAACAAATGCTGGATATATAAGTGGTAGATTAATACTGCAATTATAAACACTTTAAGAAAAGGGAACCCGGGTTCGATTCGCTTGTCTAAGTTTCATTTTTCAACCATACCAAAAAGTAGGGTTATTAATTGAATTTAAGTAAATATAGTTTTCACTACACAATTTAAATAGTTTTCAATGTATAATTATTAAGTATTTTTCTCATTATAAAATATAATGTAAAACATAAATTGTGAAGTTATATTATGGGAAACTATAGTTTTGAGATCAATGCAGTCAAAATTATTTAGCCAGTTAAATCTTACTGAAGGTATGTGGTTCATAGTCATATAACCTTTCATTATTATTATTATTAGTAGTAGTAGTAGTAGTAGTAGTAGTAGTAGTAAAATGTAATCATGCATAGCTATATTAAAAATAGTAACCCATTTAAAAACTGGTTCTTAGATGAATTTCTTACCAATTAAGGTATATATGCCACTCAAGCACGAAGGATTTAACATGAAGCTGAGGGGGCAACAGTTGTGTCTAATAGCTTGGTTCAAGCCGGTGAAGGGGTCGAGATCGTGAAGGGGGATGGGGGTGATTTCAGTTATAAGGGGGTTTGGGGAGGGGATGGAAGTATGGGAGAAGGGGGGAATTTATGTAGGATATAAGCAACAAATTCTGCTAATGTTTTATTGCCGTAAAAGTTATGAACCAACCCTTCTCCTAACCCCCCCCCCATCCTCCCATCTTTAACCCCCTTATTTCACCATGCCGCAACTTAGTGAAACTTTTACGACGATGCAGGGGGGGTTGGGGGGTGATGAAGGGGGAGGGGCTCATAGTAGAAAATGGGTAGGTAATGAGAGATAGAAGAGAATTAAACGATGATCGAATTACACTAGCGATGTAATAACATGTATTAGGTAAGGGTTATCTAATGTAGATTCAGAGTGGCTTTCATAAATATAAATATAAATATATATATATATAGTAGACGATCAATTTATTGAAATATCTATTTAGCTGTCCCTACACTTTTAAAATCAAATGTGAATGTAATCAAACTGATTAGTTTAACATTAAATGTAGATTATGCTAAGTAAATTTTTTTTTAATATGTTTCTTCTTTCTTTACTATTAAATCGTTCTATTACCCACATAGGTACCCAAGTAGTTTAAGGTGAGTGTGTTGGGGATGCGAGTTAAGGGATTGTTTCTGGAGTTTATATAGCAAAATATTTTTTTTTACAAAATTAATAAAATACTGTGCCAGTAGAAACATACAGCTTAATTTTATTCACATGGTGATATCGACGTTGTTGACAGTCCCGGATTAAGGCAAGTGCTAAGTGTGCTACGCACAAGGGCCCCCAAGTTTAAGGGGCCCCGTCCACCAAGCAAATAAATCACTTTGACTTGTCATATTTATTTTGTGATTAATTTCAATATTTTTATTATTTTTTTCGTAAAATTTATCCCAAACTAATCTATAAATTCCCTAATCGATGGGCGCTAGTATCCTGGTATTATGTGAAGTCCGACAGTCCGTGCTTAGAAATCAACTCAACCTTTACTTTCAGCAAACTGGAAATACTAAATATCTGCAGACGGTATCGTTGACTTTTGACGGTAAAATAAACATTGATTTTCTATTGATAAATCAGGTGAGCTGGTGGTCTAGGTGTAAGGTGTCAGAATTCTGTGCTGGGGTTCCGGGGTTCTTTTTAAATTAAGAGAAAAAGTGTAAATAAAATTTTAGGATACCTTTGACAGAATGTCAAGAACTGTCAACATGGTCAACATGTGAAGAAATAGAACTCTTAGGTTTATACTGAAGAGTTATTTGATTTGTTTTAACAAATCATGTTTTGATATAAAAATTGCAAAAATATTACCCCAAGTCATGTTCCCTTCCACCTTAAGGCGACTGGTTTACGACATACGGATTGTCACTGATGAATAAATCGAATTCGATTCTCAGCCGAAAGCAGTAAAATGTACATTAAATATTTGTTGTAGATCCTTGTGTGTAGGTAAAAGCCCTAATTGGTATTTTTTCAAGTTTAAATTGTTTTATGAGTTTCTTTTAATAAAGATGATGATGATGATAATAATAATAGAATCAAATAATGGGTATTTGTATCATTCCTTAAAGTTATTGATTTCAATGTTGCATTTCGGTAAGTATCCAAATTTCAGAATGAAATCTAATTTTAAAATCAATCTTCTCAGAAAAAATATTTTTGGAGTGAGTAAATCAATTTTTTTCAGCAACCAAATTTTCTATAACCATTCTAAATAGGATTGCCATCATGTAAACCTTACTTTGATTCAATATTTAGAAACATAAAAAAAATTAACTCGCCATATTAATTTAGGATATTTTTGCTATTCAGATCTGGGTCAAATATGTTTATGAAATAAACATATTCTTTCTGTTAGTTTGTTGCTTATTTGAAAAGCATCTTACTACCCGCTTGGGGTGTACTCATATTACACATTGATGATCTAGAGATGAAGAAAGTAGAGTTTAGAGAAGATGCATCCGCGTTTTCTTGGAAAAAGCGTGAGAAACTACTTAGAGGAAAATCACCTCAACACACTCATCCGAGAAGGGAACCCTTACCTTCTGGTTATCGACAAACATGGTCGTAGAAATGTAGTTTTTCTAAGTTAAGAGGGTGGGGCTATCCTCTAGAAAATTCACTTACCTATTGATGAAAATCCTTCAACCCAAAGGATGGTTTGATGCGCTTCCAATCCATCCTAAGTTGGATATTCACTCGGACCTTCAGCTGGTTAGTGCTGTCCACACCATCTGGTGAAAAACACATGTAAATCTATTAGGGAAGTTCATATACTAAGTTATAAATATACCTTTAGCCAATAAAAGTTTGTATACGTATATATACCTCTAATACGCCCTTGCTTGCAAACCAGACAATAGTGGCCATTATCCTCAGTTCATGTCCCCACCACTGATGTGGGCTTTGATTAATAAAATACACACTTGGTTTGTTATTAAAACTATAATATCCATAACGTCTCTAAAACCACAAGCTTCAAATGACCGCGACACTGGTTTGTATTGTATTAACAACACAGCGTAGTGGTCTAGAAGTATTGTTAATTAAGGAATCTGTCTACACCAAGCCGCCAACAGCGAAGCTGTGATAGGCCAGAGGCGAGGATCAGGAGTTTGTGAAACTTGGACCATTCTTGGAATATTGTGGCTATTGCTAAAAACTTCTTAAACAAAGAAAGTTTTAATGTTTCAAAATAAAAAGTATTTGCCAAGAGTATATAAAATTGTAAAAATAAGTTTTCCCAGTAAGGTTTGATGGTCTTGAGATGGTCTGAAATTCAACTGAGACCATTTGAGCTAAGAATAGTTTTTCCATCTAATGTTTCATTACAGTTATCCCAAAGATTATCGGGTGTTTTTGGTTACCGCTATCACTACGTGTTTTTTGTGTGTATTTTTTTAACACCATGTCTTACTACCCGTTCGTGTTATACTCTTATGTACTAATTACACTAATGGTGTTATAGATTAGTAAAGTTATAGTTATAGGAAATGTACTCGCATTTGCGTGGAGGTAGAGTAGAAAACGTATTGGAAAAACCACCTTCAGTACACCCAACTGAGATTTGAACCTCTATCTCCCAGTCATTGACAGTCTAGAGTCTAGTCTACTGCGAGAGTAGCGCGTTAGACCACGCGGCCACCAAAGCGGGTATCAACACGTATTATCCGTTCGGGCCATCCACATTTAATAGCTTTATTGGTGTAGGGATGAGGAAGCTTGAATTTAGAGCATACGCACCCATATTAACGTTTTAATTATGAATCCAAAACCATTTTGGGAACAAACTCAGTGCACCCGACAGGGATTCGAACACCAACCTCCCCATCAGTAACAAACCATACTATATCAGCCAGACATTTAGCACGCGTGTCCACCTATTTGGGTCGAGTGCTTGTTCGGTTTTTCTTCCTTAAGGTGGGGATGTAGAGGACGCAAGAAAAGAGTAAGAAAGAAAGGAAGAAAGTAAATAGAAAGTATTTTACAGTTTTGATTGCAAAACTTTTTTTTTGCCATAAATAAATAGATTATTATTCCAGTAGAAACATAAGAGTTTAATTTTCTTAACATGTTGATATCCACAGTTGTTGAAAATTTGTCATAAACATAGCGGCATTAGATGAGAAACTTTTTAAATTAAGAGAAAATGTTGTCATTAAATTCCAGGACACTCTTGACAGGTATTCAAGAACTGTTAAGGTCACCATAGTAAAAAAAATTATTATTATTTGATTTCTTTATACCAAAGAATGTTTTGATATAAAAAGTACAAAAACACTGGCCTTTTTTTTTTCACGTCACCTCTTATCTCAGCATAAAAGTACTAATATTTTCGTCTTTAAATTAGGTAGTAGTGATAGTCTTTTGTTCTCTCTTCTCCTCTTAAAACACATACGGTCCATCTAAATACTTACTCTATTGGGGTAAGGATTAGGATGGTAGCGTTTAGAATAAATGTAGTCAAATTTGCGTGGCTAAGTTTTAAGTTATTTATGAAAAAACAATCTGAGTCCAACTAGCCTGAATTCAAACCCCGACCTGCCCATCGTCGATAAACCAGGAAATATGAGATGGATGCTTTTGTATTTGCAACTATTGATAAAAATATGGTTAAGATTTAGTCTTTAAATATGGAGCTATCTCAGTTAATAAACAAAGACTTATATAACATTAATACGATTTATTAATATGGGATGGAAAAGGACGAGATGTAAGTTCAATACTATAGTAGTGGTATTTTTTAAACTATTTAGATGAAATAAATCAAACCTTACTTCAGTAGATACAATTATTTTAATTTGCTACATTCCCACTTCGCCGACCGGATGGTCTAATTAAGGTTCGCAATAAACTAGACTTCCGACTACGGGGAGACCAGGGTTCGAATCCCGGTGGGAACTACTGAGGGAGTTTTTTACTAAATGGTTTTCCATTCTCCTTCCAGGCAAATTCGGGTAGATTACCTCTAAAATTATTCCTTCCCTATCCCTACTCAATTAGAGTAATTATAATATATGTGTATAAAGTGTACAGGTGGTGATAAAAAAAAGTTTCCCACCCTCCCTCCACAAAATGGTTAGTACATTTCCTCCAGTTTATACCTTTCTCATCCCTACTCCAGTAGTATATGTATTAGTGTGTCGGGTTGGGCTGTCATACACGGTGCAAACATACACACATATATTTCTAAAAATAGCGAGTTGATGAAAATTTATTTCAATGGTTTTAAAAATTCAGAGCTTAAGTTTTGTCACATTAAATATAAAGTATAATAATAATATTCATTTCCTCTACCTCTCAACTTTTCAAGAAGACAAAAAACAACCTATTAATCCAAAGCTTTAAAATTATCTACTTTACTTTATTTGTCCAAATTAAGACAGTGGCAGTTTGTTAAGTCTCCCTGAGGCTACAATTTTTCTTCCAAATCCTTTTATTCCTTTCAGTTTTTTTTCCGCTCCATCCTCACGTGACCAAGAACTCGCTCTGGTAATGAATCAATTTTATCCCCAATATAAACAAAGAATCCACACCACTAAATCATATTTATACAGATTATAGCACACCTTCCGCCATTTATTTTCAAAGAGATAAACCCTCTGTTTTGGCGTTGTTTAGTGGTAAGTGTGTGTGTTAACTAAGAAAATAAGAAATAAACAAAGCGTTTAGAAATTTAACTGACGATAAAACTTTAAATCAACTTAAAATAATATTAGGAATGTTAACGATAAAGCAGCCTGTAGCGTGAGTGGAACTTACATAACAGTTTTAATTATTCAAACTGTTTAATTGCCATTATTGAGGGAACAGCTACAATGATAGATTTAAAATAATAAATAAGTATTTATTATATATCATTTCATTTGTGCGTTTACCACTAGTATTACTTTTAAGTTTACTTGAGGTCTCATGTTACTTTTTTTTTTAATCGTGTGTAGAAATGAATATAAAATTAGATTTTAAAATGTAGTTATGTTATACAAAGTCTGAATTTAATTGTGCTATTGGGGCAGGAATGGGATGGTAGACACTTTGTGTAAATTCTCCCTAATTTTTATGAAGATAAAGTAGGGACACCTTTTTTTTAAGCTTTTATACCTACATCCGATGGGATTTTAATCCCCAATCTTCCGGTAAACATCAAACCAGATTTAAATAGTTTGATGTTTGGTAAGCATGCCAACTAATGTTGGCCATTATTAATTAAAAATCAACAAGATACCGTTGATAAAATTTTAAACGACAAATTTTATCATTTTATTAATATAAATGGAGTTATTAGATTCTGGGACTGCACTTTTAGAATAGTAAGCTCCAAAACACTCGTAGATTCTGGTGGTGTGTTTATTTCGCCCGTGTTTGCAGTGCCTTTTGAAAAATCGTAAGCGCTGGCGCCCACCTAAAAAGACCGTGTTTGTGCCTGTCGGCTAGTCAAAGCCTTGGTACTAGCAACTAGAGGTCATTAAAAGGATTTATATGACGTTTACTTTTTGATCAGTACTGTTTCAGAACTACTAGTATGAAGGAATGTTGGTAGGCTAGGTTAGGCTAGGTTAGATTAAGTTAGGTTAGATTAGGTTAGGTTAGGTTAGGTTAGGTTAGGTTAGGTTAGGTTAGGTTAGGTTAGGTTAGGTTAGGTTAGGTTAGGTTAGGTTAGGTTAGGTTAGGTTAGGTTAGGTTAGGTTAGGTTAGTCATTGGCCTGCTATCTCTATTCTGCCGGGGGGGGAAATAAAACAAAACATAATTATTTTTTAAGGGAAATATCATAAACTAATTTTTTAAACACAAACATTTATCTTCCCTATAACAATAAGAAGGATTTGAATATAAAGTAGGCGCAAACACACAAGGCTATTTTTCATGTGAAATATTTAGTAAAACCGGGGGGGATTTTAAAAAAAACTGGATGTTTTCGTAATTAAATAGTATTTTTATATATAATATTAAGTGAGCACAAACACACACGTTTATTTTTTCCAGGTCACAAACACACACGGGTGCAACCAACACGTAGCCTAAATTCTAGCTGCTTTCGCATTCTATGATTATTGCAGGCTATCCCCTCTTTATTTGTTTTATTTATTTATTTTTACTTAGTAACTTGGATGAAATAAAAAGAAATCGTCCCGAAGGTGTGACATTTTTGTGCAGCAGTTTGTGTATGTGGAAGCTCCTAGTTGTTAACACGGGTCGTGCCCGCAAGAGCTTGTACCGGGGCAGAACAGAAGACCGGGGCAAAAAGATTCAATTTGGCTTGGACGTGGGTCCAATGAGATGACCTCACTCTTTTACCTCTCCTTCAAACCATCCCCTAACCCCATATATATATATATATATATATATTTCAACGTCTTATATTTTTCTATTTCTCAGAAAAAGAAAGAATCAAGTCCGTTCATCAAATAATTTCTTCCCGTCCAAATTGGTCAGCAATTTTGTTTTTCTTTCAGAAGTGAGATCCAGGGTTTCAGTGATATCACGGAATAGAGACGCAAATGTAATTGAAGGTACATTGGAAATGGAAAATAAATTGATAATCCGATATCCCGGCGGGTTAAGGCGTCAGCCTTATCTAGTCCGGTGACGAAGGAGTCAAGAGTTCAAATCCCAGTCGAATGTACCCAAGTTTGGGTTTTCCTAAATATCTTTCCAATCTTCCTTCACTTAATTGCGGGTATATTTCCTCTAAATTATAACTTATGACCTACCACTCTAGCGTAAATATACTGATAGCTCGGATAGATGGGAAGAAATTATACACACATACACAAAAATATAATCTAATAGCGCTATTCTAGGAAACATTTGTACTTGTTCTCAAATATTGACCATAATACCATCTTTGTCTAAAACTTCTTATATACGCAGTGTATTTTAATTAGTGTCACATATTCTATGGGTGTATTTACATCGATCAAACATTAGAAAAATTAATATAAACATGGATTTAAAAACGTTTGGTTTTAGAGTTTTTTAAATATTATACTCAAAGATGGATCGGGGATCCATTGATTCGCCTGTTTAGTCACGATATTTTAACCCCGTTGATTTTTATGTTTGGGGACATTTAAAATCCTCTGTTTACTCAATTATTTAGCCTGATATTGATTGACGTTTTAATAGATCGTATCTTAAATGGATTTGAGCAAATATTTAACACTCCAGGTGTACTCAATAAAGTACGACATAGTAAGGAATATAGGCTCAGAGGGTGCATCAAAGCAGGACACCAATTTCAACAGCTTTTGTAACAAAATGTTGTGTCTTCTTTATTTTTGTTTGATTCTGTTAAACTTTATACAGTAGAAATACGTTACTCGTTCTATTGGATTACTTATTATTTGAAAAGTAAAATTCCCCCAGCCTCAGAAACTAAACGTTTCTAGACCCATGTTTATGTGAACTTTTTTAATGTTTGGTCTATGGGAATACGCCCCTAGAATATTTGACACCAATTAAAATACTTCCTCTATATGATCGGAAGGGAAATTTAACCGTTTGATAATTAATTGACCTAAAATATGACTCATTTGAACCACTGGCTTTTTACTAGCTTTATCGCTAACTTATTGGTAGAGAAAGTATTTTGATCGTAAAAAAAAATCTAAGTCAAGATTTTGATCAATCTTGACGTTTCATAACCCCTTGATTCTGAAAAAGTGGTATTTTAATTTCCGTCTTTCTATCTCTCTACTTCCGACTAGAACCTATACTATTTTACCGATCGGGCTAAAACTTGGTATCTGGGGTTTTCAGAGGGTTGCCCCGAGGTATTTTTGGAATTGGATATCTACCCCTAAAATTAAGGGTAGTTTACTGAAGGGGAAAAAAGAGAAAAAGTCGATTTTCTCAAAATCGGCTCTAAGGATTTTGATTAAATTTCATCTCTAAACATTTATAAATATTCCAAACAATGGCTACTTTCAATATTTTGGCAAAATTACTTTAAGTGCTCCAGTTTGATGAGTATATTCTCATTTTTTATCATATCTTAGAAACTATTTGAGATATGAAATTACTTATCTTTACAAATATGTAGAACTATTTATAATACAAATATTTTAATCGAAGTACATTTTTATAAAATCAATAACTTTCAAGTTATACGCAAATATTTTATATTTTTTTAGTTTTTTGAACACAAAAGGTAAAGTATTGCGACCGTAAAAAATAAATATATATATAACCTGAAATTTTGATGGATTTCGACGTCTCATGACCCCCGAACTCTAAAAAATTGTATTTGCAATGCCGTCTGTCTGTGTGTCTGTTTAAACTTAAAATTAAGAGTAGTTTAATAAAGGGCGAAAAGAGAACAAATCGATTTTCTCAAAATCGGCTTAAGCGATTTTGATTAAAATTTGTATCTAGGCGTTGATTAATATTATAAATAAACTGGCTGTTCTCATGTTCCCATGAAAATGTCCTTTAGGGTAGTTTACAGAAGCGGAAATTTCCGTATCTCCGCAACTATTTGATATACTAAATAACTTATCATTGCAAAACTGTAGTATTATTAAAAATAAAAAACTTTTATATGAAATATATTTTTATGAAATCAACAGTTTCTGAGATATTGACAAATATATTAATACAATTTTGTGAGCTTTGGTTGTAAAGAGATACTACTTAAGTTTTAACTCAATAATTCTTCAATGCCATAGAGTAATTAAATATAAGTAAGTGTCTCAAAAAGTGTATGTTATTTTTCCTTAAACCTCTTAAGAGAAATGTTTGTACAACAATGATCTATCTCTATTTTAGACTCAATAGTAAATATTTACATTTTTTATTGGTCAAAATTTATAAATGTGGAATTTAATAGCAATGCGATGACATGAAGATGTGCAACACCTAATCAAATGTTGAAAATTTTAAAGGGAAGTCAAAATTTTAATACGAAGTGATGACCCTTGTAGACCCAATATTGATCTTTTTTATTGGCAAAACATACAAATGAGGACATTAATTCTTTAAAATTAAAATTATAAAATTTAAAACCGGGAATCAAAAAATGTTTTACATAAGTATAGTGCAATTTATACTTGATTTTGCTAGTGTATATTATCTCGTTTCGTATATACTATGAGTTTTGAATAAATATCTTTATTTTTAAACAATAGAGCGAGAAATTCCGTGCGGAGTTCCGTACCATTTATTTACTTTAGTCATGGTTTTGATTTAATATATCCCTTTATTTTAAATTTAAATAATAAAACCTTATTATTTGAACTATACTGTTACATTTTGTGATTATAATAAATTATAAACTTTTATTTTAAAATAATTGTACTTTCTAGATACACAGCTATTTCAAGACATGATTTACCAACAAACTTCAAACTTAATCTAGGTTCGGTTTGATTCTATAGTCCTAAAATAATTTATCTCTATTAATCTAGCACCACGTCATGATATCCGTTCAGGGAGGGGACTATGGAATCAACTATAAATTAGATTTATATATATATATGTACATACATAGTTATATATAGTCATATAATAGTAATAATCTGGAAGATTAGCTAAGCTAGTAGGGCTTTTGTTTGCTGGACTAAGGGTAGTATATATATACCATAGTGGAATAGTGCAAAGTTGGCGTGTTACCGTACAGGATAAATGAAGGGTAAATTTAAATGGGATCTATTAATTAGTTCAATTATTAATACTTATTATCGAGACCTGTACAATAGAACTCCTGAACTTTCTTCTTCTTCGTGGATAGAAAGCTCAAAAGGGAGATTGAACACAATCAAATTTTTATAGACAGAGTTTTTTAGTTAGTAAAAACATTTTTGTTTACAGACAAAATAATAGCGTTATTTTATAGGTAGGTATTGATAATATCTATATACTAAATATTCATTTATTCTACGTTACCCTGAAAGAAGCGGTCCTGTAGAGGTGGATGACACTATGACCCTATCTTATAATCCATATGGTTGTTTTATTTACCAAACAACACTTTTTTCTGGCATAAAACAAGACACATCTCAAAATTCTAATACAATCTAAGCAGACCTTATCTTGAAATCCAAATTTTAACTAAGCAATTGGTAACATTAATTATTTAGCCTACACTAATTGCGTGATTGGGAAAATAACAAAATTACTAAAAATGACACAATTTTATTAATAATATTAATTTACTCAAAAAGGGTTATCTTAGTTTTTTCTAACGTAACAGATTTGAAAAACAAAATAACGTTTGTCAGTGGTAGTTTTAACAACTTTTTCAGTATTCAATTATTTTAAATATTTTGACTACACAAAAAAATTTTACAATTTTGAAATTTAAAATTCAAATTTGGATTAGAGACTCGAAAGAAAATTTAAGATTCATATTTGATAAATATAGAATTCAACCCATCTCTAAATTCAATTCACAAAATAATTTAGATAATGTCCCGTGTTCCAGAGAGTTCACATAAAGCTGGCCACGATGTTCTATCTAGCACTGTGACGTCACCCGGTTGCAAACAAACATGGCGCATGGTTTTCACTACTCCTGCCTCTACTTGTCTTATGAATATAACAAATTGCCCTGGAGTCCTGAAAGTGAGAGAAAAATATGGCCTAATGGGATTTTGCAAGGTTGGATGCCTCTAGGGTAATCCCTACGTTCCCTCTCTGTGCTTTCCGTGACTTTCTACTTCTGTCCAGCCCACGCTCTATCTTTACTTCCTTCTTTCTCTCGTCCTCTCACTCATTCTTTCATCACCCAGTTTGCTGGCACCTCTTTCGTAAGGTTCCCATGGCAGGATTGTCCAGGAGTGGCAATGTCAAAAATAACTAAAAGCTTTTCGAGAAAACCCAATAAGAATATGACATAGATAACCAAATATCTGACCAATAGTTTGTCCAACTTTGATTTATGACAACGTGGACTAAACGTCAAACTCGTACGATTTGGTTTTATTGTGATGGGGAGGTCGGGACTCGAATCCCTGGTAAGTGAACTGGAGGTGTTTTTTATGTTTTCTACGCGAACGTGGGTACATTCTCTCTCCATTTAGCTTCCTCATCTTGACCCCATAAGTGTGATTAAATGTTGATAGACTGAATGGGTAGTAAGACGTGGTTCATTCAAAACCTGGAGCTTGCTTGTTAAAAAAAAAGATTCAAAAACACTCATATATTAATTAGCACCGCTTCTTACTTCCACTACAGGCTGTACACCTACGTAGGCTTGCTTGTCCGGCAGCTTAGCTCAGTCGGTAGCGTGTCTCTCTACTCAGCTAGGAGTCCCTGGTTCGATTCTCAGCATAGCCAAATAAATTATCATCGGTGTTATGTGGGTTCCCCTTTCCCAGTGATGAATTAACGGCCGGGGGCTGGTTGTTGTGTCTGCTCTAGATTTAAGTTAGTTTATAAGTCGTGTACTGATACAAACAGTCGGTTCAGGAAAAGCACGTTAAATACCTTAAATAAATGAAAAACTACAAATACTAATTACTCTAATGTGCTAGGGATTAGGAAGGTGCACCCGCATTTGCGTGGAGGGATAGTGGAAAACAATTTAGGAAATCTACCGTCAGTACACCTTATCGGTATTGAACCTCGACCTCGCCGTCATTGGCAGTCTAGTCTATTGCGAGAATGACACCTTAGACCATGTGACCACCGAAGAGGGTAGTCCTCGTATTGGGCCAAACATATTTACACCTGAAGTACCAAACCGAACCTTCGAAAGGATTCCCCTCTAGATACTTAAAAAGGGAGAGATCATTTAGGAGAAGAGCAATAAAGATTCTCTACACACGTAAACCTATAAAACCATGCATAAAAAAAGTAATCTTGGTAATATACGGTAAGTATTATTCAGCCCACTTTTCTTAGTTAAGACTTTATCCGACAGAAAAATTACTAGATCTACTTTCACGTTTTAATACGTCGGGTCATGTGATCTGCAGCTGACACTATTGATAGATATTATCTATTAATAACTATAAAATAACGCTTGTAAAATAATATCAATTTTGGCTGCAAACAAAAATATTATCACTATCTAAAAACCTGTCTATGAAAATTTGACTGTGGTTAATCTGCCTTTTGAGCTTTCTATCCATGAAGAAGAAGAAAATTCAGGAGTTATATCGTAAGTGTCTTGATGATGAGTAATAATAATTGATCTAATTAATGAATTCCATTTAAACTTGGCATGTACCCTTCATTTATCCTGTACGGTAACAAGCTAACCTTGCATTATCCCACTATGGTACAGCTTAAAAGATAGAGCCGTAGTGTTATACGTCAAGGTAAGACCCTTAAGGGTAAACGCAGGATATATATATTTCCGAGAGGACTTTTCAATCTATCATAGGTTTCCAAGAGGACTTTTCAATTTATATTTTGTTTATCTTGCTACAACATTCAGACAGTAAATATATTCAAACATATAAGAATATTAATACTTTTTACAAAAGTTTGCTACGATCAACATTAAATAAGGAAATATATTCAAGTTTAAGGATTTAAAAATATATATATGAGTTTCGATAATATTTTATACTAAATCTATTATTTACTAGCTTAGATCACTAAAACGTAATGTATGTAATAAAGAATTAATGACAAAATAGCAATACCCTAGCAGAGGAAGTAAAATATAAAAATTTAAATGATACATTTTTAGAACAATTTTTCTTTTATTGAATTTATATTTGTTTTTTCCTATCTGATCTTCAAAAAAATTCCTCACAATTTCGACTGCCTAGCACAAAGCAAAATACGTTAATGGTAAAATAAATTCAAGTCTTGAGAAAAACAACAATTTCAGTTGAAAAACTATTTGTTGAAAAGCGACCTTGACTTTGCTTCGAGGAAAATTTATTTTATCTTGAAAGATTTAAAATAAATTACATAATATGAAGAGTAGACATGTTTATTTTTAGGAGAAGACAAAACACAAATATCTTTTTAAATATTAAAAAAGATAGGTACATATTTTTAGCACATAAATTTACTAACCTTTCAGGTTATACGCATATGTACTAAATACGCTATTGTTCGAGGAATGAGAGGTGTTGAATTTAGGGGAAGTGTACCCAAATTTGCGTAAAAATATAGTGGAAAACCATTTAGGAGAAAAACCCTCAATACACCCGACCAGAACTCGAAGTTCTATCTCTCTATCACCGGTATTCCAGTATATTGCAAGAGTGACTATTCGACCATAGAAGTTGTCTTAAAGATATATTTTTAATAAATTTGACATCATGTTAGTTTTTTTATTCATCTGCGTTTGTGAACATTTCAACTAATGGAATCTCAACAATTCGTTTCGTTATGAATCTTGGGCAAAATTTTAAAAACTTGGAGAGCATTGACAATTAGAGCAATGAGAGTCATTGTAGTCTCAAACATTAAATAAACCTTTATACGGCACCTTTTATTAAAAAAATAGAATAAGCTCTAGACGTACACGGTTAATTCGTTCCAAATATTTCCGTGTAAGTTGAAATACCGCGTAATTAGAACGGTGCTTGGACATATTGAATTATATTAAAATACAAAATATTTATATACAAATATGATTTGATGTTTTACACATATCATACGCTATTGTTAATAAGCTAAATTTACGACCACATTATGGCAATAAAATATGATATTAGAGTCAACTAGATGATGGCACTTAAACGCTTTTTGCAATTAAAGAAAATTTGAATGTCACAAATATAACGTAATTTTTTTTTCAGTTTGTTTTTTAGGGGAAATATTGGACAGACTGACCGAGTCTTGTTTTTAAACCGTTTTGATACCCCTTGTTAAACTCGTGACGGACAGAAGGAGGGGAAAAGATTGGACATGTGACCTAGTCTTGTTTTTAAACCGTTTTTGATACCCCTTGCTAAACTCGTGACGGGCAAAGCAAAAGGAGGGAAGATTGGCAGACTGGCCAAGTCTTGTTTTTTTAAACCGTTTTGATACCCCTTGTTAAACTCGTGACGGGCAGAAAGAGGGAAAGATTAGCCCGACTGACCTAGTCTTGTTTTTTTTAACCGTTTTGATACCCCTTGTTTAAACTCGTGACGGGCAGAAGGAGGGGGAAGATTAGACCGACTGACCTAGTCCTGTTTTTTTTAACCGTTTTGATACCCCTTGTTAAACTCGTGACGGGCAGAAGAGGGAAAGATTAGACCGACTGACCTAGTCCTGTTTTTTTAACGTTTTGATACCCTTGTTTAAACTCGTGACGGGCAGAAGGAGGGGGAAGATTAGACCGACTGACCTAGTCCTGTTTTTTTAACCGTTTTGATACCCCTTGTTTAAACTCGTGACGGGCAGAAGGAGGGGGAAGATTAGACCGACTGACCTAGTCTGTTTTTTTAACCGTTTTGATACCCCTTGTTTAAACTCGTGACGGGCAAAAGGAGGGGAAAGCATTTCACCGAAAGACAGAGGTGACATCCTATGGCTAATTAGTTATGTTAAGCTGCTTCTTCCTCACTAGGGACTTGGATGAAGGGATGCGGAAGACACGGGGGGAGAAGCCCTGGAGGGAGAAGGATGTAAGAAGAGGAGGTGGCGTAGCGAAGAAAGAGAATAAAACGAAAAGGACACACGGAATTACATGTTCACTTCTGTCCACGTCAGGTTGCTTTGGATTTTACGCAGCAGGTGTTTAAGACGTTTGCGAGTTCATTAGAAAGTCCTCTGGTATTTTATCTTTTTGAGAAAAATTGTTGAAAAGATATTTCTATGAAATATATCTTGCGAAATAAAATATCTTAGCATTGAATTAAGGTGGAAATGCAGGGAATGCGTGAAAAGGTAAGTATTTTTACAGTTTTTATAGCACTTTTTTGCTCTAAACAAATCAATATTGCTTCAATACAATCAGAGTTCAATTTTCTTCACATGATGACCTCAAAAATTGTTTAGGGGGTCCTGAAATTTCGTGAAAACTTTTCCTTTTTATTTAAAAAGTTTCTCATTTACGTTTATTTCCCCACTGAAACTCTACACGTGAGCGAGAAATAGCCTAAACATTTTACCGGTAAGGTATTCTCACATTTTTTCCAGGGCTATTTTACGTTTCACAATCGATATGGGACCAACGGCTTTACTTTCCCTCCGAAGAAGGTTGTGCTACGGATTTTTATTGTTCAAAATCATTCGACCCCGGCTGTGTTTGTGAGTCCTGATTTATTATCTAGTGATTATAGACAGAGTATGTGTCCCTATTATCAAATGATTGATGACAAAAGTGCAACTTTTTGTTATAATAATATCAGGTATTAATTACTAGTAACCCCTTTATATCATTGAAACCACCCTTACCAATTTGATCGTCAGTTTTTGGTTTGTTCTGAATAATATCGAGCCCATACTACCTTCTCCCGGCCACTACATATGTGACATACAAACACACCATCCCCCACACCCACTCTCATACTAAGCTTTCTCGTTTCGCATCCATTATTCGTTCAACGGTGAGTTGAACGTGTCAAGGACGACTTGTTGTGGTCAACGTCATGGCTTTCCATGATCGTCACATTCGACAGCTAGAAGGGATGAGAAGTTTTGGAAGCAAGTTGGGAAAGGGGGGGGGGCGGGGTTGGGGGAGATCGTACCATGACATTTCAATAGACCATGGCCTCCAAAAGATCTCACACAACATCAATTATTGACACAGGACATCACAGTTGCAACAAGTCTAGTGTGACCGACAAGTTTAGCGTATTCGGTCCGAGTTCGTAGGGATTAAACCATTCGTGCACCTAGTTTGAGAACCATGTTGGAGGATTCCTACTGATATTTTAAAAGTGTACGAGTTATACCTTTATTTTATTTTTTTAGGTATTTAACGTGTATTTTTTTGAACCGAGTGATTATATCAGCACACGAGAGTTTCTATGAACAAGAGAGAAATGGCCTATCAATTTTTGCCGGGAAAGGTATTTTCACCTACCTTCCAGGGATCTTTTACGAACAAAAAGGGACAAACGGCTTTACTTCCCCTCCGAAAGAAGTTGTGCTAAGGGTTTTTATCGCTCAAAAGAGTCCGTTAACGCCTCTTGGGCATGAACCCACGAACATCGTATCTTGAGGCGAGCACTTTAACCCAAGACCACCGAGATAAACCATCGGCTTACTAAGCCTCTCATGTCCTAGAGGCCGGAAATAGTTGATGATGATTTTGTAAGTATTTATTTCTCTCATTAGGTAATATAAGAGATAATTTTACCAGTAAGGTTGATGTGGAACTTGCTTCGATATGTTGCACACGGTAATTTGGCCGTTAGAACTTATCAAAAGTGACAGCTGCAGTTCAAATAACTTGACGTATGAATAAGTCAAAGTAGATTTAGTAACTTTTATAAATGTCAGAAATGTCGATTAGTAAGAAAATTGAATTTAAAACTTAAAATCAAATTTAACTTTTTTTTTTTTTTGTGGGAGACCGTTTGGATTATTCTAACAAATTTTTGTTCTAAAATAAATACTATTGAGGAACTTCTCTTCATTGCTAAAAAAAAAAAGCACTTCAAATATATTGAAGTTTATTGATTTTAAATAAATTCTCAATAACCTCAAAAAATACTTTAAACTGACTTCTATACCAATGAAATTGCTAATAAAGTTATCTAAAAATGTTTTGTTAACTAAGAGAGTACAAATAGTTTCCTAACTAAAAAATGTATTTAAAAATTTACAAAACTATGAAGACCAAGAGGCCGCCGTCTGTTGGAGAATATATTGCCAACTTCTCCGGATAGGGTGTGTCATGTGGTGAACACAATGAACCATACGGCCGTTTATATACATTTTCTAGACCGTAACTGCTACTTTTTCATTCGCGTAGTAAGATTCTTATTTTAATATCCCCCTCGCCTGATATTTCCTAAAATAACTAATTGCTCAACTAGTTTTGGTCCGATAATGTATTATTTTACTTATTTTCTATTTTAAAAATATAAGCTAATGTACCTGGTGTTCTTATAAACTATGTATAGCATTTTTTTCTGTTTTATATAAAAATCCTGTTGTACTCTTTATTAATAAAGTATAACTTCGTAAGAGGATAGAGGCTCCAGTTTCTTTAAAACTTTTAATTTTTTATGGCGATCTGTTTTGAGCTAGCTAGCTTGCTAGCTTTTCCCATCAGATTTGGTACCGTACTCGGTAAACACTCCTTCTGAGATTGCCTTATAATATTTTGTTCTTTCTTCTTGTAGGTATTCCTAAAACTTTCAAAAAAAATTGGCAACTAATGTAATGTTTGGATTTAAAAATAAAATAGAAGCTTGAAATATTAAAATTCGTCTATCAATTTAAAAAAAAAAGTTCTGTTTGTAACATAGTATACAACTAAAGTGATTTAGCCTACTTAAAATAAATAATAACATTATTTTAAAGAAATTGAGCTAATTGAAACTATCAATGAAATATATAGTAACTTTGGTATGTCTATAGAATGTGTGTGTACAATTCAAATATAATAGTTTACTGAAATATATTATGACATGTTTTATGTGTTAAACTTTGTTTTATTATTGTTGTTTTAATAAAACCTATCACATGAAAAGGACAAACAAAATCTTGGGCCACTATTAAGAGAACTCCAAATAATTTAGACTTCGCCTAATTGACACAAACATCAACAAAATAATATCTTTATCTCGTTATGATTCAAACCAAAATTAATCAAAGAAGATTTTAAAAACTCTTCAAATATTTTTCTCAATCGATGGTCTGTGGGTTGACACAGGTCCATGGTATCGTTGTAACAAGTTCTAAAAAAAATCAATTAGAGTTATGTTTGTGTTTTAGTTTCGAGAAAGAAAATTAATTGTATTTATTTATGCTGAGATTATATTTATATTTTAAATCATTTACTGTAAAGTTTACTTTGTTATATTCGTGGGTCAAACAAGTATAAATTGCTGGGAAAGTTTCCCACTAACCATCAAATACGTGTGTGTGTGTGACATTTATGTATTTGTTGGTGTGGTCGTGTGGAAAATTTAACTAAACACGTAAACAACTCGTTGATCATATTAAAAACTATTATAAATAATTTGCATGCACTTAGCTCGATTGGGTAGTAAGACGTGGTGTACAAAAAAACTAATTTGCACAGGTCACGATTACAAAAATATATGCACGAGAAGTTGACCCAAATTATTATAAATAGAAATTACATGTCAAGTAAAGTATATAATATTTATTTTACCCAATTTAGGGAAAAGCTGAGCTTGTCTTTCAAATCCAGTATCTTGCTGGTCTTCTATTCGTAACAAATAATGTTTCTGATTTCTTTATTTGAAAATGTTGGTAGTTTCTGGTCTAAATTACAGCAGTACAGCACCTTAAAAATGATGGTCAAAAAGATGTTTAAAAAAAATTTAAATAATCGAAAAAGGGTTGAATGTAAGCTCACGCCAAGTTTGTTTGTGTAGGTTTTTATTTCATTTTTTATATATGTTTCAGTCCAAATCTGATTCCAGGACAAACTAGTTCGGACTAGGCCGAATTGATACATCTTGCCGTTTGTAGAATGAACCGATATAGCCTGATGCCTTTAGGAAGTACTAGTTTTCTTTCTTCTTAACCCATACGATGAATCGACTTTGGACAGGTTTCATCATTCATAGATTGCGCGCAAATGTTGTCAGTTAACCTAACCTAACCTGACCCAAACCGGGTTTGACCTAATAAAGTTGTAGGCTATACTAATTTATCCCATGAGCTAAGCCAAAATTTCGAGATTAACAAATTTAGACTAGACTAAACTAGTACATCCTGAAGCTTTTAGGATGTATCAATTCACCATAGTCTGATCTAGTTTGTCCTGGAATCGGGTTTTAACGGTAACATATATATATATTTATTTTAGTACCATGTCTTACTATCCGTTCAGGTTATAAGTATATGTACTAATCTCGCTAATGAGTTAAGGATAAGTGAGGCTGAATTTAAAGGAAGTGTACTCGCATTTGCGTGGGGGTGATAGGGGAAAACCATCCTCAGTACCCCGAAATACCTGTCATCGGTAGATTAGTCTAACACGAGAGTGATGCCTTAGATCATGCAGCCATCGAAGCAGGTAGGTTTTTATTAAATACATATTTACATCGTAAATTTTTATAAACGGTGTATGATATAACTTATCTGTTTTATTATATTTTACCTTAAAATCTTTTTTTAAATGTATGTCAAATTAGATACGCACTTCAGTTTTTTGTTAAGTGCACTGTTATAACTTAAAAGAAACATTACTACAAATTAGCTTAAGCTAAAAATTATTATTCATTGAAAGAACTTGATAGGGTGTTTAAATTTTTAAAACGCCAATTGTATTTGATTATAAAAAAGTTTAAATAGCGTAGGTAGCATAAAACGTCGTAACCAAAAGCAAACACATAATTTTCTTATATTCGTCCTTCCTGAGTAGAAACAAGTCCAAAAACTTTAGAATCAACTGAAGTCACGTCTTTTCTCGTTCCTCTCGTATGCTTCATAACTTATATTACACAAAATTTTGCAATTTTTTTTTTCTACCCCTTTATCCTTTGTCAGACGCAGCTGTTCATGTCTTAAACCTTTCCAAGCTTTTTTATTTTAAAAAAAATTGTTTGATAAAAACATACTTGCTGGTTGGTTTTGTTCTATGTGGGTTTTTTTTTTATTTCTAATATGAAAAGACAAATGGAGTTATATTTATTTCTAGTTTAAATTTTTTTTTTTTCAGTAATGTTTATAATGGCCATTCAAATCCATGCTGCTATTCCATCACAATAAAAGTTGGAATAATTGTACTTTTTTTAAATGGCTTGGTTCCAAAAACTTCAAACAATTTATGGCGCATATTACATCAAAGTTATAAGACAGCAACATACTTGATTTAATGTGTGTAATTGTAATTGTATTACAATTATATGTAATGTCAAAAGGTAAGATTCCTTCACATGCTACTTACTACTCGTACGAATTTAATCACACCAATGGAAAAGGTAAGATTAAGGTAAAGTTTATAAAGAATGTACCCCCATTTGCGTGACGAGAGTGTAAAGGACCATCTAGGAAAAACTACTCTCAATACAAACAGTCAATATTCGATCCCCATCACCACCAAACTACTCTAGATTATATTTATGTTTAGTAGGCGTCGGCTTTCGGGAATATTGAAAAAAGGAATATTTTTAGATTGAGAAATACTACCCGATCTGTATATTATATGAATTAACGTATTTCATTAGTTATCAAACATTAAATTAAAATTAATTAAAATAAAGAATTCTAGACTGTTTTTTAGTACCACGTCTTACTACCCGTTCAGGGTAAACGCTTATGTTCTAATTACGCTAATGGTTTTAGGGACTAGTGAGGTTATATTTATAGGAAGTGCACCCTCATTTGCATGGAAAGTGGAAAATCATTTTGGAACAGACCACCCTTTGTGCACCCGACCGAGATTCGAACCTCAATCTACCCGTCATCGCCAGTCTAGTCTACTGCGAGAGTAGAGCGTTAGACCATGCCGTCACCAAAGTAGGTTGTATACAACTAAATTATTAAATAATTTGTCCATCAGTGACCGCATCTGTGATATAATGGTCAGAGTTCCTAGCTAAAGACCCAGAATTTCCAGGTTCGATTCCCCGGTGATTCCAGATTTTTCTTAGAAGCAGTGGGTCTGGAACGGGGTCATCTCAGCCTCGTGAGGACAAATGAGGAACTACACCCCCCATCTAGAAAGCTGAGATTAATGAACGGATGGATCGCTATGCCGACTATTTGACACTCTTTACCCGCAGAAGTTGGCACTACCATAATGGCGACCGCTCGTTCGGTATATTATTATTATTATTATTATTATTATTATTATTATTATTATTATTATTATTATTATTATTATTAGAATGACGTTTTACTATCCGTTCGGGTTGTACGCACTTACGCTAATGTGTAATGGTAGGGTGATTGTGAGATGAAATGGAGGACCTACAGTTTAACGTGGGATCCGAACCACGGTGGAGTCCTGGCATTCCACACATTCACAAGCTGTTATTAATACACGTTTTGTCAGAGGTGGCAATCAGATAAATCCGTGACGGGACCTAGGATTAAACTTCGGGTCTCCAGCACAGAAGTCCGACACCTTACCCCTAGACCACCAGGTCACCAATGTTTACAGTAAAAATCCTCTGCTGCTGTCTATTACCGCCACTCCAACCGTGGATAGAATGTACAAGTGGCTGCATAAAGGAACCTTTACAGGGTTGATGATATTCACAGTAGGTGGCAGCATAAGCACCGACCCTGAGTTGCCAGTGACTATGGTTTAAATTATGGAGGTCTTAAGGGTAAAATCTGACTATCAATTTGTCCCAAAAGCAAAAGATATTTTTATTAATCCCATCAACTTAATATGAGCTTAAAAACAACATTTAATAAACAATTATTTTAAATTCTCAATTAACACTTAAAATTAAATTAAAACTTTTTATATTAACTTATTTGAGATATTTAACGTGAACGTTCTGAACCGAATGCTTGTATCAGCACACGAGAATTTCTATGAGCGAGAGCGAAAGGGCCTACCAATTTTGCCGATAAAGGTGTTTTAACATATCTTTCAGAGTTCTTTTACATGCCACAATTGACATGGGATCGACGGCTTTACTTCTCCTCCGAAAGAAGTTGTTCTAGAGATTTTTATCGCTCAAGAAAAATCCATCGAATCCGGCTAGATTTTAACCCACGAACAACGGCTCCTGGGGTAAGCGTTTTACCCCAATACCACTGGGTTAAAGCTTGTGTTGAAAATCACTTTAATATTTATGACAAAATACGTGATCTCTCGAGTATTAGTTCCTGTTCATGTGTGAAAACAATTGTTCACACACTCATGTGCTGTCAAACGTCGCACACACTTTGTTTGTACATTTATATTTGTAGCATTAGCTTGTCCTGCTAATATCACAATGTTACTACCCGCTCCAAATAAGCTTTTACATATTGACATCCTGCAATACAAATACTAGCAAGACTAGTTAGTATACTAACACCCAAATAATCTTATACCCATAGACGTCCAGAATTATTAAATATCACAATCTCACTATGTCTATATAGGGCTCTTCTCACTCGTTGTATCTTCTGGACCAGCGTGACTTCCATAACCAGCCTGTTCACACCAAATGCTAAAACGAATATAATTCCTAGTAAGCTGTGAATAATGCAGCAACAAGACGTTACCATAGAGGGATCCATAAATACGTTGATTGGCCCGACTGGGCTGTCCCGGCTGGCCACTCACACAAGGTTCACTGCAACTTACCTGGTCTACGTGACTGGAGGCAAGGCAAATGGATCTACAACACACCAAGAATCTGGCGGACGTGATAAAAGAGACGTAGCCTATCCACCAGCTGCTTGGCATGTGACGTGATACTACTAATAATCAATTACCTTATAGGACATTTCCCACCTACCAATCCATCAACTAGACCTGTATATAGCTAGCGTTCAGCTAGCATCCACGACTATTACATACGACGCTTCCACGAGAAGTCCTGTTCAGGACTAGAACATTATCTGGCCAGGATGGCTATAAATAAATATATATATACTATTGATTATATACATTTTATACTTCATTATGGGTTTGATTATCTTGAATACTTAAGTTTATTATGTAGTTGAAATCAGTCAGTGTAGGCGTCTGTAATTTTTTGCTAAATGTTTTATTTTTGAAAGTAAATTCTGTTATGGAACACTTAATGTCTCCTATTGCCGCTTGGGCGCTAGTATCTTTGTAATTTCTTGAAATATTCTGGTAGCCACATTTTTTTTATTCCTTTTTTTGGCTTCCGCGAAGGTTTGAGTTTTGTCGGGAAGTCAAACCTTTGTGCTAATGTAAAATATATGATTCAATATTTAAAATTTAAATTTGATCCTAAAATTTAAATTTGTATTGTTTGTATTCACAGTGGTGAATCAGGCGCGTTTTAAATCATTTAATAGAGGCTCTTTAAGCTCTTTGTAATCATCGTATGGTAGTAATTTAAATTTTTAATAAATATCTGATTCGATATTTAAATTTAAATTTTGATCCTAAATTTGTTTTGTCTGAATTCACTGTGGGGAATCAGATGCTTTGTAAATCATTTAAGTAAAGTTCTTTAATTTTTTTTAACAATATTAAACATTTTTATTTATAATTTTGGTCTTTTTCCCAGACTAGTTCAAATAAAATATGATATAACTTGAGAGTTTGAATATATACTCCCAAACGTACTGTTTTCCAACACGGTTCAGTTTGACCTGTAAGGCCATGTAACTTGTTGTTTTACCTCTGTTTATTACATTGAATAAATAATTTAAATATTTCTTAAATTAGCAAATGTTTCACCTTTTGTTATAATTATTTCCTTAGCTTTTGCCCACCCTCTTTTAGGCTAGTAGTGGCCTCCAGCTTTTAGGCGTAGGGTGAGTGCGGTACATATTTTGGGGGGGGGGGATCTATCTCTGGTGTGTGCTGATAAGTATAAATTTTGTGAATCAACATAAGCCCACTTCATAGAATTTCCTAAATAACGACCAATTTCCAAATTTTATAATATCAAATGTTGCATTTCTAAAGCGTTTATAAAATATAATAATCTCACCACATGGCATATTAGTTCATAAATAGGTCCCGGTCCGCAGACCATCGTGGATCGGGCCATATGCAACCCGCGGGCCACAAGTTGTATATGCCTACCTTAGACCTTTCGGCAACTGAAGAGGGTGACCTCAATTAATTCACGAAAGTAGTCATCATTATTTGTGTACAGAGGCTAGGTATGAAAACATCACCCTTGTGAATGGAAATAGAAGGCCTGTGAAATATCTGTTATTTGATCGTTATGGAGAGATAAAAAAACGGAAAAGGGGGGAGGAGGGTGCCATCCCCCCCCCCTCCAGTCTTCTAGAATGATTGCTCGCTTGTTTCCTGTTTCGCCATGTGTGGCTATAATTTACTGTTTGGGAATCCGTGCCGATAACATCATCCGGACATTTTCTCGCCATCTGGGAACTCTTATCAACCCGATCACTCTATCGATCAATCGATTATTTGATAAAGCTAAATGTCATGACGGTCGTTTGAGAGCCAGCCTGTATTACTTTCTCTCGCTGCGACGCCATATTATATATTGTATTTTCATTTTGAACCAACGTACTGCTAGTGGTGTTATCGTTTGTTTATTTTTACTTCTTTATCGACATAAAATTGGTATAACCATATTTATGTCACCCGCTTCGGTGGCCGCATGATATAAGGTGACTAGAGTGCTGATGACGGATGAATAGACGTTTCGAATCTCTGTCAGGTGTACTTTTGGAGATTTTTTCCAAATTGGTTTTTCACTCTTCCTCCTGGCAAAATGCGGATACACTTCCTATAAATATAACCTTCCAAATCTCTAAAATCAATAACGTAATTAGTACATAAGCGTATAACCCGGAAGTGTAGTAATATGCGGTGCGAAAAAAAAAATTCCGTCGCCTTGGCTTGGTTGGTAGCGTGTCTCCCAATTGAGTTAGAGGTCCCAGGTTAGATTCCTAAAGGTCCCTGGTTAGATTCTTAGCATGTCCGAATAATTTTGCTGTCGGTCGGAAATTGGGGCCTCTCCTTGCACAGGGATAAATAGATAACTGGAGGACTTTCTGTTGTGTTTAGAGTAAAATTAATTTAGTTTGTAACCCGTGTGCTGCTATAATCAATTGGTTCAGAAAGCACACATTAATACCTTAAATTAAATAAACGTCGTTGAAGTTGAGCTTGTCTTACCTTTGCATATTAATTCATTTATTTATATCATTATAACTTAAAATGTAAGATTTCTTATCTGGTATTAACAAGCTAATTCATTTCCCCCTTGGAGTCAACGTTACCATATTTAAAGGAACAAACATTTTTAAATATAGCAGGATATCCCATATCTGCTTATCTCAATGATCTCCAAGCAACCTTTAATAAGATGATTGCTCAATCAACACAAAGATAATTAGGTTCAAAAGGGAGAATTTTATGTTATAGGTGGGGAAGCAGTTTACCTAGGTGGCAGATTTGAAAGTGTGACAAAATGAAATTAGTATTTTTAATTATTTACTACCCTTGAAGTGATAATGTAAGTCATGTCAAAAAATGGTAGTTCTTTAAATATATGCATTTAAAAAGCAATCATATTTCTTAAAAATATACTTTAATTAATAAATATTCAGATTTTGTTTTTAATGTTAGCGTGTGGACTTTCATAAAAAGATTTTAATTTTGAATTTTATAAATTTTTGGGGGGGGGGGGCACTGCGTCTTACTACCCATTCGGACTATATGCTTATGTACTAATTATACTAATGGTGTTAGGGATTAGGAAGGCTATAATTAGAGGAAGTGTACCCGCATTTGCTTTTAGGGATAGTGGAAAACTATTATGGGGAACCACCCTCAGTACACCCGCTGATATTCGAACCTGATCTCCCGCAGTCATCGGCAGTCCAGTCTAACACGAGAGTAGTGCGTTAGACTATGTGGCCACTATAAAAGGGTAATTTTATAAACGATTTCATAAAATGTTGTCTTCATGATAATACTGCACGTGAGAAGTATATAATTTTGTGCATTACTATCAAAAAAGGTTATTCAAGGAACTATTTTTATCGATTGATCTTGAGTAGCTTAAGAATTTCATTTTTTTACTAAAATTTCAAAAACGAAATGATTTGAGAAAAACAATTGTGCTATCATGTTTTACATTACAGTGGTTTTTTTAATAATACAAAGGGACTTTGAGAATTATAATTAATTAGACTAATCAATAATTTGATAAAACATGATAAAATTAGAACTTATAGCTTTAAAAATTAGATTTTGAATTTAAAAGAGTTAAAATTATCACATTTTTTATTGTAAATTATTCTTAAAAAAATAGTTTTTCTAGAGGGAAGGGAGGCATTTTCATGTTTGATTGGGGCAACAATTCAAGTTTAGCCTTTTTTGAATTTGAAAACAAACACATTATTTAAAGCTTTCTCAATTTTATGTGCTAGGTTTTATATTCATGGTGTCAAAATATTAGGTGCATTTGAAATATTTTAATTTGAATGCGTTTAAGTTTTTTTTTTTGTGTTTCGTGCTTATCACAAAAAGAAAAGTTTATAAAATGTTTAAGAGGCAATAAACTTCCAACATTTCCCACAATATCAATTCTCTTTAACTCCTCTTTAGATTGTTAAAATAAATCTTCCCAATTCTAGTTAGGTAATGAACTGTAGGAATATGAACTAATTGTGAACTAAATGTAATGATATCGTGTGTGTGTGTGTTCGAAGTTTGAACGAAGTTTCTATATATTCTCCAATACCACACTGCCACCATAGCTTCATGGGAATCAACGAGCCAGACGGCAACTGTATGCATTGTTAAGGGAGGGAAAGGAATCGGTAGGGGGGATTTAAAGGGGAAGGGGGTTGGCTGAGGGGGCATAGGTTTTTGGACTATACGGATAGTTAGGCTATAGGAGTAAAAGCAGGACCATGTATGTGGCTAATCCAATTTTCCAGTGTGGTAAACCCGGTGAAAATTGGTCCCTTCCCGCGTCCCCATTGTCTCCCCCCTCCCTTTTACCACCCCTCCTGTTACCACATTTCCCCTCTCTCCCTTCTTGTCAGTCTTGTTTGGGGGAGTTTCACTGATGGTATTAGTCTGGTTGATGAAACTGAAATGCAATAAGTTTTAGCGAGAGAACAAAATAAATGGTGACAATATTGACAGGGTGGTGAGCGATGATTTTGCTATTTAAAATCAAATTTATGGGATGGTCAAAATTTAGATGTTTGATATTTTCCACACTAGTTTCTGAAGTTCTTTGATTTTCTTAGCAAGGTTACAGGAATAAATAGATACTCAATGGCTAAACTGATGGGGAAAATATATACCGCATATTTCAAAGAAGTGTTAGAATAAATTTAGTGTATTTCGACAAATAAATAAAATATATTATAAGACTGTAAATACTGGCAAACCCAATGGGATAGTGAGTGGACTGGATAGAACTAGTTCAAGATAGGGGTAGGGTGTAGTGAGGTGGACTGGATAGAACTAGTTCAAGATAGGGATAGGGTGTAGTGAGGTGGACTGGATAGAGCTGGCTAAATATACGGATAGGTAAGTGGCGTGAATGGTAGTGAACTTTCGAGTTCCTAGCGCCATCGAGTAATTTTGACTTTTCTTGGGTATTTTTGTTTGGCTTTGATATGGACTTTCTAAAATGCCATAGGTGTGTGCTTGTGGTCTTAAATATACAGGGTTGTACAATCATATTTGTTTACATCCATCACAGTTTTCATCCTGTGGCCTGGGTTAGTTTTTTATTCAAGCCGTATATTTTCCACTGACGGCTTGCTAGGCCTGTACTAGCTTCATAAGCCTTTTAATCTAGCTTTAGATTAGAACAGGCACAACATCCAGTCCATGGCCGTTAATTTATCACTGTGAAAAGGTAAACCCACATTAAACTAATGATAAATGTTTTGGCCATGCTGGGAATTGAACCCGTGACCCTTAGCTTAGTAGATTATTATTATTATTATTTTACTATTATTATGATGATGATTATTATTATTAGCCCCGCCTCTTACTACTCGTTCTGGCTATACGCACTTACGCTAATGTGCAATGTTAGGGTGATTGTGAGATGAAATAGAGGACCTACAGTTTAACGTGGAATCCGAACCACGGTGGAGGCCTGGCATTCCACACATTCACAAGTTGTGATTAATACACGTCTTGTCAGTGGTGAAGGAAGGGTTTGGCAATCAGACAAATCCGTGCTGGGACCAAGGATTAAACCCCGGACCCTCAGCACAGAATTGGGATGTATACCTGTGAGTGTGAAATGCAAATGAGGCCTCAAAAGTGTACGTTACGACCAAGGGTGCAGAAATAGGTGGGGAGTTGGGGGGTCTGTAACTCCCCTTGGAATATAATCGACCCTCTAGAGAGGTCCATATATATGTATAAAAACTTTTATTGGCTAAAGGTGTACTAACATTTTCTAGCAAACCCCCTTTCCTCTAAAAAAAAATTAGCTTTTTTTCACGCGCTTTGGTTTCGACTGTCAACCGGAAAGGACGAAACGTTCTCTTCCCTCAGCGAGAACAGACCTCTTCAAGTGGGACGTACTTGAGATCTGGGTTGACTTCAAGTGTCCTCCTAAACTTGGCCGTGGTCCAGGGTTCGATGTTCAACTTGTTAACGTCGCCTAGAGTAGAGACCCCTCATCAATACGACTCAATAGCTCGAGAAATTTGGATACACCCCTCGACGAGAAAGTTTAGCGAGCTACCGCGGTCGTTAGGTCGCTAATTACAATGTAATTGTGGCTTTGAGTTGTTAAAGCCATTAGGTTGGAATGTCAGGAAGTTCCTTGTACTAATATATCACGTCATTCGGTATTTTCAAGGTTATTTAAGATAGTAAAGTTACTTGGCATTACAACGAGACGGTAGCGCTTTAACTTCATATTCCTTTCTTTCCTGAATCAAGTAGCAATGTAGTTAACTTAATTTATTTGAATAAATAATGTATATTAAGGAAAAAAACTACAGATTTAGTAGGCTCACATGGAATTTTTTTTAATGCAAAATAATATATACTATTGTAAACTATCAGATAAAAAACATAAAGTAATTAAAGATTACGTAAATAATTTTAAATGTAATTTAAAAAATTATATATTGTACTTAATTATACTTTTGTATATAAAATTAATTTTACTTTTTTTTATCACCCTATCTTACTACCTGTTCAGGCTATACGCATATACGATGATTACTCTAATGGGGTAGGGATAGGGAAGAACTCATTTCAACGGTAATCTACCCGCATGTAAATGGGAGGTGATTGGGAAACCATTTAGGAAAAAAACACCCTTAGTAGAGCTAAACGGGATTCTAAACCTGATCTTCCCATCTTCAAAGGTCCCAAATAGCACGAGGGATGCCTTAAACCATTCGGACACAGTATCGGGTTGAATTTTACTAATAGGAAGGTAGAATTTTATGTAATTCTACCCACATTTTCTTGGAAGGGGATGGAAAAGCCATTTAGGAAAAAAAATACCTTCGTTACACCCAACCGGAATTTGAGCCCCAATATTCCAAACAACAGCAGATCAGATAAGCTAAATATTTATTCCACTTGCACTCCGGTAAAACTTTTATTAGAAGCTATATTTCCAAAATATTGCATTTGTACACAGCTGAATTAAAACAATCATAAATCGATGCAAATTTTTATGGTAAAAACTATAATATCCTTTTAAATAAAATTGCAAAACATATAAAATCTACTCTTATAATCCTTGTTACAATGTATTTAATTTCATTCTCTAAATATTTCGTTTTATTTTGCTCGGCAATTTAATACCCAACCGGGTTATACAAATGTAATTACAAAAAGGAGTTATAGAATAGGAAGGTATAATTTAGAAAAACAGCCTGGATTTGAGCCTTGACCCTTCTGTTACAAGCAAAAAAATAAAAGAACTAGATGAGCTTAGCGTCTAATCAACCACAGCATTCATTCAATTTTATTTTATTTATTTATCACCGCGTTTTACTACCCGTTCAGGTTATACGCTTAAGTACTAATTACTCTAATGGGTTATGAATCGGGAAGTTGAATTTAGAGGAAGTGAACCGCATTTGCGTGGAGGGAGAGTGGAAAACCATTTAGGAAAACACACACACCCCAGTTCACCCAACCGAGATTTGAACCTCGATCTCCCCGTTCTCGGCAGTCTAGCTCAAAAGGAAACAAGCGCGTTAGCTAACTACGCCACCGAGGTGGGTCATTCATTCAATCAATCGTTGTGAAAGAATGTTATTAAAAACTAAAAACCTCTATTTCACATGTGTAGTCATATTAAGTACCGAAAGTTTCCTGTATGATACCTAGAGATCTGGGCCTCAATAGTCTGACATGGGCGAAGATTTGTTTCAAAGAAATAATTGATTGATCCGTCAATGGTAAATGAAACAGTACACGGTCTTAAAAATAATTATTTTTATTAGTGTATCTATTAGGATATCAAGTTAATGCAAGAAAGTAGGTAAGGCTTATTATTAAACGGTATAATGCAGCTATTAGAATATGCAGATGATTTAGATTTGATAGTTAATATTAATGAGGCTCTTGCTTGAGATGCAGAAATTTTAATAAAGCCAGCAGGGAAATATATTTAGAAGGGAACAATGAGAAGACCAAGTACATGATCACACGAAGAACACAGACTTTGAGGACAACAATTTAAGAATCAAATAGACAAAGCTATTATTTATGCTTTTAGTGAGGATTACTCCATCAATATATCATATTCTGAAAATTGAAAGATGACATCTGGTCACGGGAATTGAACCCGGGACCTTTGGCTTAGTACGCCAATGCTCTAGCCCTTACAATTATAATGATTGTACAAGTGGCAGCATTAAGCCAACTACCGAGTCAAAGGTGGCTGCGTTATCTGATAGCTCATGATCTTAATATAATCACACATTTGAAGCCGACGATTTCTGCACGTCCATCATGGACTCTGCCTTAAAATATGAGTGAAGAATTACCCTGGGTACGGGACGATTCCTGGATAGCTCAGTCCTTAGAGCATTGGCTTACTGAGCCAAAGGTTTCGAGTTATATTCCCGTGTCCAGATGTCATTTTTCAATTTTCAGGACAACAATTTAGATATTTCTGAGGACAACATAACGTAAGGTAGTGTCGAAGGATTTAAATAAATATAAGCACAATTTTAACTCACCATAACGATATTATATTGGAAATTAAGAAAAGAATACAGCCAAGAAATGCATGCTATTACTCGGTCAGTAGATGTCAACATATCACCTACTGTTAAGGAATGTAAAATTCAGAAAAAAAACAATAGTTTTACCGGTTGTTCTTTGTGGTTATGAAACACGGTATTTAACCTAACGTGACGAGAAGAAATTTAGGGTGTTCGAAAACAAAGGTCCTAGGAAAATATTTGGTCCAAAAAGATATTAAAATAATTGGACTGGGGGAAGATACATAATGATGAGTTACATACACTGCACTGATCACCATAAATTTTAAGGGAAATAAAATTTTAAAAGTCACAGTGTGAATGGAATAAACTATAACCGCGCTCAAGGTATTGACTAGTATAGTAAACCCAATGTGAAGAGACCGTAGGTAAGACCTAGACACATTATGCGAGCGTGACATTAGAGTGGACCTAAAAAAGTAGAGTGTAATGAGGTGGACTGGATAGAACTAGCTCAAGATAGGGTAATGGGGCGTACTTTTGTGAGTGTGTCAATAAACTTTCTAGTTCCTGAAGCCATAGAGTAAATAAGATAAGAATTAATACTTTAGATCTTAGAGTATTTGTGCCTTAAATTACGTGGATGGCGAAAGTTATTTTAATTAGCACTACGTATTACTACCCGTTCGTGTTATACGCTTAAGTACTAATTAAGCTAATGGTGAAGAATTGCAAAAATTGAATTTAGAAGAAGTGGAACTCCGAATTTGCGTGGAGGGAGTGGAAAACAACCCCCAGATCACCTTACCTATATTCGAACCTCGATCTCCCCGTCATCTTCAGTCTAGCATGAAACAAGCTAACCACGCCACCGAGGTGGGTGATAGATAAAGTGTAAAACCATTTTAGGAACATCCACTTCTAGTACACTCGACATATAATCAAACCCCGATCATCCCGTCCACCGAAAAATTATATTATATGAGCCTGGAATTTGGTCCGTGTGTCCACTAGTGCTGGTTAATTTAATTCTTAAAAAGTAAAAGTAAAAACATTATTTGTAATCTATAAAAAAACAATAATGTGTCTAACATATGTGACTGGCTCATTATAAAATTTCCTGTTTTGAAAATGATAGTGAAAGTATTGATAACACCAGTGAAATAGAACAGCAGTTTTTTAAACCAACCTTATCTGTCCTTTGAACGTGGATTAGAAACACTTAGTCAACGCTTACACAAGCATCTGCATGAAACCTCTGCTTATAGATATACAGAGTAGAATTAGCTGTTAAAAGGTGAGTATTTAAAACATCAGCTACATAAGTACAAGTGTTTTCGTGCTGGTTAGAAGTCCTAACATAAGGCGTCAATTTAGAAAAGTAAGTATTTCATCTAGTTGGGCTCAAACATTTTAAGGTGGGGCTGTAGGGGAAACGCGAGAGAAGGCCAGTGTGTTTGTAGTTTTAGTATCAAAACTTTTTTTTTATAAAATATTGATCAATAGAAACTTAAGGAAATGTTCTTCACATGGGGACCTCAACAGTTCTTGAATATTCCTCAAGGTTATCCTAGAATATAATGACGACTTTTTATCTTCATTTTAAATGTTTGTAATCTAATGCCACTTTGATCATGACAGTAAACACGGAATGAGTTAAGAAGAGTCTCTGCTGCTGCCATCTATCAGACAAGTGGCATCGCAATTAAATGGATACAATTCATGATTTTGTGGATATAATGCAAATATTTCTAGTGGATAAAAATCAGACTTTTTATTTGTGGAGCTTGTTTAAGAAAATGTCTGATGTAGACCGTTCAGAATGGATACCATTCAGGAATTTGTGGATATTATGAGAATAGATACAAATCAGACTTTTTATTTGTGGTTTTTGTTTAAGAAATGTCTGTATGGATACAATTCACCTCCTCCGATAAGACGTGGTGCTAAAAAAAATATGTTAGATGGATGTCAGTGGATTATGTGATATTGGATTGCTACCAGGGAATTAAGGTTTGATATGATTGTACTATAAAACAGTTATCTCCTCTTCGCTATCCATTTAATCAACCAAACACAAAATCATGTCATGAACAAATATCTGATTGTTGGCTTTTGAAATTCTAATTTGATACGGAATAATACCCGCCTCGGTGGCTTAGTTAGCTAACGAGCTAGTTTTGTGTTGAGCTCGACTGCCAACGACAGGAAGATCGAGGTTCGAATCTCAGTCGGGTGAACTGGGGGTGGTCTTTCCTGATTAGTTTTCCACGCTATCTCTCTCTCTCTTCACACAAATGAGGGTTCACTTACTCTAAATTCAAACTTCTTTATTCCTAGCTCATTAGCGTAATTAGTACTTAAGTGTATAACTCGAACGGGCAGTAGGACCTTCTGGTAAACAAAAGAAAATTGATATGGAATAGGAGTAAATTAATCACTTTACCCCATCGACTGTAAATTCATAGATAAACAAGTGTTTCTTTCCCAAATACAAATAACACGTGTTACGCTACATATCTCTATTTGATCTTACATTTATATAAATTCTAGTGGGTCGTTGCAACGATGGCTACAGATTTTTGCGATAAAATGTATTTTGAACTTTTTATTGGGAAACGATCTATATAAAAAGCCCTCACTCACTTTTTGGTTAAAGGTTTATTCGTCAAAGGCTATCAAATTTACTTAGATATTTAGTTTTTTGTGTGTAATTTGAATAAAAATTTATATTTTCCCCTTCACGCCCCGATGTGAACTTTAAAATGACCCCTCTCCCAGATCTCTTTCTATTCGTTGCACCAATCCACTCAAGTAATGATTGAGATGATATTATCTTTAAACAAAGACAAAATATTTTATTTACCAATATACATAAATCAGGGTTTCCATGGTGATGTAATTAAAGAATGATTTTACAGATGAACGACTGCCCACACAGAAGTAAAAGATGGAAAATTCGCTAGGAAAATTGAGTTTTAGTTTTAGGCCACTATTTTTACCGGCATCCTGATTCCAAATCATTAAAATCAGTGTTCGTTTGTCAAAATCTGTTCAGTAATTTCCTCGTAATTTATGATACTGGAACTGGGCCTATCAAATAATATATATTAAGAGATAAAATAGAGATGGCGATAAATATGATAGTGTAAGTGTTTGATTGTGCGTTTGTTTAAGCGTGTGGATGAGTGTGAATGTAGGAAAGTGAGTGTAAGAGACTGAGAATGAGTAATTGAGAGAGATCGAGTGAGTGTGAGCGAGTGATAGTGAGAGTATGTGTGTGTTATAGAGATAAATACTGGGAAAAAGAAAAAGAATGTGTGGGAGAAAGAGAGTGTGTGTATGAGAGATAGAGAGAGAGAAAGAATATGTGAGAGATAGTGAGAGGTGTGTGAGAGAGAAAAGATAATAGGTAAGGGAGAATGCGTGATAAGTTGTGAGAGAGTGTGTGTGTGTGTGTGTTTGTGAGAAAGAGAGAATGTAAAATTTTGCATGAGATATTGTGTGAAAGAAGAGAGAAAATGTGAGGGCGTGTGAGAAAGAGTTTGAGAGAGAAAGTTGGAGAGATTAGAATAGAGAGAGAAAATTAGATTGAGAGATTGTTGAAGAAAGTGATTGAAAGAGAAATTAAGAGAGAGAGTTTGAGAAAAATAGTGAGTTTGAAAGAGAGTGAGCTTGAGAGAGTGAGATTGAGATAGAGAGTTTAAATAAAGTGAGTTTAAATGGAGAGCGTTTGTGAGAGAGTGTTTAAGAGAGAGAACGTTCGAGAGAGTGAGAGTGCTTGAGAGAGAGTATAATATAGATAATGTGAGATAAATTGTGTGATAAAGAGTGTCTGTAAGGGTAAAGAGGGATAAAATGTGAGAGGGATAGAACTAGAAAAGATCATATTAGAAGGAGAGTTTTTTATATTTATATATATAGAGAGAGAGAGAGAGAGTGAGAGTGAGAGAGAGAGAAAATAGAGTGTGAGAGAGTGTGAGAGCGTGAGAAAGCCTGATATAATAGAGAGAATGTGAAAATATAGCTGTGGTACTCATCTATTACTGTACTTTGAAATAACATTCACTCAAAATTCAAAATCAACATGTAAACATAATAATTGAACTTACTGTATTTGTAAGAATGTGAAAAGATTAGATGGGGTACACAAAACATTACTTTTAAATATCATATTCTCAAAAGTAAGCGGTAAAATGAAACTTAGCTTAACTTATGTATTTGTTTGTGCTACTATTTGCTAAAATGAACATCAAAACCCATTATTTGAATGTAGTCTAATGATCATCAAAACCCACTATTTGAAAACAATGAACACCAAAACTAATACTTAAATAGCTCAAATGTCTAATTTTTTAAAAAATATTATTCAAAATCATTTTATCTTTTTTTGATCTTATAATACTTACCAAAACATTTTAAACATTATTTTATCACCGCTAAACAAAACGTAGACAATATTTTCACGAATTTAACTTAATCTTTTAAATTCGGACAATGCTCAATATTATTGATTAAAATACGAATTAACGATAGCAACATTCCAATAAAAAAGTTTCCTCAGTTTAGCAACTCAATTTAGCTGTGTTATGACCAGCATCCAAAGAGAAATATTCATCCAAAGAGAAAATTGTGATATGCTCGGACCAACAAATAAAGATTGAGTTATTAGTTTTTAGACAAAGAGAAATATTTTATTTAGAAACTTACAGCCATGCAGCAAATAACGGTTTCCATGGTGACTAAACAAAAAATTAAAAACTGAAAATTCTCTGTAAAAATCGGTTTTTCGTGGAAAACAACTATTTTTCCCGAGATCCTGTACTTTAACCGTTAAAATGAGTGTTCGTTTGTCAAAATCCTCTTAACCATTTCCTCGTAAATTCTATTAGCGGAAACGGGCTTATCAAATTATATATAAGACGTAATTAGTACTTAAGTATATAACCCAAACGGGCAGTAGAACGTGGTGCTAAAAAGAAATGGATAAGAAGTAGGAGGAAACTAATCACTATACCTAGAGATAAGGTAAAATAGCATTAATTTTCAGTTTTTTAACATTAATTATTGGAAATTTAGCGTTTTGTGGCATAATTTAGCATTTTGTAGCAAAATAGGTAAAAATGTCTTTCGTCAATGTTTTTAGGGCCTATACAAAGGATTTATGATAAAAGCAACGACTAACGGAATGGGGCGATTAGCCGGATGGGCTGTGGAAGGCACAGGATGCAAGTAAAACCCGAGCTGAAGCACACAGACGAGTGAAACTCAATAATTTTTTAATCACTTATTTCCGCTGAAAAACATCGTTTTATAGAAATTCTCAGCATTTTATTTAAATGCACAGCAATTTCAGGGAATTCGCGTCTATTTCGCTAAATAGAATAATTTAGCTAAAATACTCTCAAAATCACGTTTTTCGCGTTAATTCATGAAAAAAAATCGCGTTAAACACTTTCAAATGCCATGAAACGCAAAGAAAACTTATAAATACCCTATTTTCGACCCTTTTTTTTTCTTTTCGCGTTTTTCGCAAAAGCGAATTTACCCTATCTCTAACTATACCCCATCCACGGTAAATTTATAGATAAATGACAACTAGGAAAATCTAACAGATCTACTCTCATTCGCCAGCCAAACCATATGATCTGCAAGTTCAAATGTGGATTTGTTGTCACTTTTTGCAATCAAAACTTTCATCACAAACAATTGGTTTTTAATTATTGTTTTCTCTTAACGGTGACCCGCCTCGGTGGCGTAGTTGGCTAACGCGTCAGTCGTGTTGAGCTCTACCGCCGAGGACGGGGAGATCGAGGTTCGAATCTCGGTCGGGTGAACTGGGGTGGTTTTTCCTAAATGGTTTTCCACTTTCCTTCCACGCAAATGCGGGTTCACTTCCTCTAAATTCAACATTCCCAATTCCTAATCCATTAGCGTAATTAGTACTTAGGCGTATAACCCGAACGGGTAGTAAAACGCGGTGCTAAATATTATTATTATTATTATCTTAACGGTGTATTACACATTCTGCTAGCTGTCCACTACCACTACCACCATTCCTATGGCGAGTGGACTTGATCCAGGTAAATCAAGTCTTTCTTGCTTTGGTAGCAACCCATTAGCAGCCTCTTTTGGTTCGATGATCGGAAAAATTGGGGCAAAAGTTTTGCCGAGGGCTTTCAAATTAACCCTTTAGACCATAAAAATCTAATTAAGGAAATGTGATGAACAATGCAGCAGTTGAGAGATATTTGCGCATCAGATCATATTCGTTCATATCCACATTGATTCGTAACATATTCATCATATTCACATTCGTTTCAGATTTCATTTAATTGCATTCACCCTCAATTAATTTTAAAATTGTGCTACAGCGTAATCTGCGAGAAAAAAAAAACTTTATAGTTTATTTGATGATAAAATTCGTAAGTTAGCGTTTTTTGTGCATCTCGTCTTTCTACAACCCGTCCGGGATATCTGGATATCTTTTCACTATTGGTATAAGGAAGATAAAAATAAATTTTAGAGGAATTGTGCCCGTAGTTTCATGATGGGAGAGAGGGGTAATGTTTAGGGGAAAAACACCCCAGTACACACAGCAAGAATTATTATTATTATTTGAGGTATTTAACGTGCACTTTCTAAACCGACTGATGATATCAACACATGACTTTTAAACTAACTTAAATATAAGACCCAACTTGGTGGCCACATGGTCTAACGCGCTTCTTTCGCAGTAGTCTGGACTGCAGATAACGGGGAGATAGAGGTTCGAATCTCGGTCAGGTGTACTGAGGGTGATTTTTCCCAGATAGGTTTCCACTCTCCTTCTATGCAAATGCGGGTATACTTCCTATAAATATAACCTTTATAATCCCTAAAACTATTAGCGTAATTAGTACAAATGCGTATAGCCTCAACCGGTAGTAAAACGCGGTATATATATAGTAATAATCCCCACTGTATTATCAAAACAAAATAAACAACCAAAATCGGATGTAGAGTATATTTACTATTTGTTTATATTCAACGACAACTTGTACCTGTATCCACCTGCGTTTAAAGAACAACAATAGTATTACTAACAACGTGTAGGGAAAATAATGAGTATTAATTTCATATCAGTAAAGATATAAGGAGGAAAACATTGTTTTTGAGTTTATTGATAACATTTGTAAGTAGAACAAGTAAATTTGTTTGGAAACAAATTCTAAGATAGCAAATCAAGAATTTTAAAATTATAGCCTGTAAATTTATCTTAAACTAGAAATCCAACTTACACATTTGTTAGAACAACATATTAAAATTACGTTAGCCTGGATGAATGCTGCAACGCACAAATATTAACTATAGAATATCTTAAAACTTATCAGACAGTATTTTTTTTTTTTTTTGTTAATTCCTTAAGAGCGGGATATTGAATCGTGAAATTCAACTAAATAGTTTTTATAATTAATCAAACCATTTTTTTGCAATTTACAAAATTTCTATAGAAAAAATGTGGCAAGCATGCTATGCCTGCTGCAAAATATTAATAAAGTGTGTTAATATTGCAATTATTATATAATATTTAGCTGTCTGGTCAAATTTTTTCTATGAAAATTTCGTAAACTATTAAATAAATCAAATAAATTATACATAGCTCTGTGTGTTGTGTGTGTGTGTGTGTGTGTGTGTGTGTGTGTGTGTTGTGTGTGTGTGTGTGTGTGTGTGTGTGTGTGTGTGTGTGTGTGTGTGTGTGTGTGTGTGTGTGTGTGTGTGTGTGTGTGTGTGTGTGTGTGTGTGTGTGTGTGTGTGTGTGTGTGTGTGTGTGTGTGTGTGTGTGTGTGTGTGTGTGTGTGTGTGTGTGTGTGTGGTGTGTAAGTGTTCAGCTACTTTGCAAGTAATGTTGGCCTTTAAAATTTTAGAATAAAATCCTAAGTAATATCAGCTCCTTGCACTATTACCCTTCCTCCCTTCCACTTTGCGCTTTCTACCACCTTTCTCCAAATTTGGGCAATGAAAGGGGCTCAAATTATTTATGTTATCAACTGACAAGCTTAAATTTTCCTTAAAAATATACAACGAATGAGAACAAAATTTAAATATGTATTAAAAGATTTGTTTCCATCTGGTTTAGAAAAATATAGTTAAGAAATTTTAAAACATACTTATAGGAATAGTTTTAAGCTATTTTAATTATATTTTATTGTTCTAGAACAGAAACATGAACGCGTGCGGGAGCAGCCAATATAGAGCCCCGTTCGTTGATTCGTCGCGAGGTCTCACGGGGACAGGTGCTGTACTGATCGCCAACCTGATTTCGACCCTTTCGGTGGCACGTGACAATCTGTCCGGGGACGGCGTCTACCCCAAGGACGCGCCATCGATATTAGACGTGTATGATTTCATCGTCGTGGGTGCAGGGTCCGCCGGTTCGGTAGTGGCTAGCAGACTCAGTGAAGTCCCTCACTGGAACATCCTCCTGTTGGAGGCCGGAGGCGATCCTCCTCTCGACACGGAGATACCCCTGTTGTTCCATACACTCCAAAGGACGGATATTGACTGGAATTACAAGACTGAGCCTCAAGATGGGATGTGCCTGGGTATGGAAGGGAACCGTTGTCCCATTCCGAGAGGCAAGGTTTTAGGTGGCTCGAGTAGCATAAATGCCATGTTATACGTCAGAGGCTTCAAGAAAGATTACGATGACTGGGCCATAGCTGGGAATAAAGGGTGGGACTATGAAAGCGTGTTGCCTTATTTTAAGAAATCTGAAGACATGAGGTCAGAAGAAGTTATGTCTATAAATAATTTCTCAAATTATCATAACACTGGTGGATATTTATCTGTTGAACAGTTTAAGACGCAAAATCCTTACGTTCTGAGCGTTATAAAAGCATCTGAAGAGCTAGGATACCATAAAGTTGACGATATTAACCGAGAAGAACCGTATGGGTTCTTAGAAAGTCAAGGCACATTGAGAAATGGAACTCGCTGTAACACTGCAAAGGCCTTTCTTGGAGTTGCTAAAAACAGACCAAATCTTCACGTAATTAAGTTTGCCACTGTTACTAAGATATTGATCAAAAATACTACCAATACAGCGTATGGCATACAGTTTAGAACCAAACAAGGTGAAATAAAATTAGTGTGTGTTTCTAAAGAGGTTATTGTGTGTGGTGGCGCAATAAATTCTCCACAGATTTTGATGCTCTCAGGAATTGGCCCAAGAGATCATCTGATGAAAATGAACATACACCCAATTTTTAAGGATTCCAGAGTTGGATATAACTTTCAGGATCATTTGATATTTTTTGGTGCCCCATTCACCCTAAATGCAAGTGTTGAAAACGCACCACTTATAACAAACATTGATGCAATGTATCAATATTTAAGAAATGGCACGGGAATTTTTTCTACGATAGGTGGTTCTAGTGTTTTAGGTTTCATTAACACAAAAAAACTTCCCAGAAAAACATATAATCATAATGAAAGGCCAGACATTCAGTTTCATCATGAAACCCGATCTAAATCTTCTTCGGGTGATAAATTTAAAATGTTTAATTTAAGAAAAGATATTTCTTATTTGTTCAATAGCTTACTCACGGTCTCAGATATTCTTTTACCCCTCCCGACACTTCTGAATCCAAAAAGTAGAGGGAAGGTCCAACTAAAAAGTTCGGATCCTTTTGAGAGTCCGAAAATTTTTGCTGGCTTCTACACTGATCCAGAAGATCTTGAGACAATGATTCGAGCCATTAGATTTTACCAAAAACTTGCAAATACAAAAGTAATGAAAATGCTCGGAACACGTCTAGAACATTTAGATTTACCAGATTGTAGAAAATTTTCTTTTGACACAAGGGAATATTGGATCTGCGCTCTGAGGCATCTGAGTTCAACAATATACCATCCTGTTGGGACGTGTAAAATGGGCCCTTCCTCTGACCCTGATGCAGTGGTGAGCCCTAGACTGAAGGTTCACGGTGTTAAAAGGCTCAGAGTAGCTGACGCGTCTATAATGCCAGATATAGTAAGTGGGAACATAAACGCAGCTACCATAATGATAGGGGAACGAGCAGCTGACTTTATAAAGGAAGATTGGCTGAACAAGAACTAGTTTAGTTAATAGTAGCTGATGAATAGGTATTTGAGGCATCTTAACATATGTAAATTAAAAACATTTAACAAAAAAAAAATCATAAATTTATCTCAAACAAACAGTACGGTGCACCGCATAGACTTATTCGCTTCTTTACATAAAAATGGAGCCATCGGCAACCGCATCAATGTTATATCAAGCTAGGACATAAGCAATCCAGCTGTCACCTATAGTATAATGTCTCCTTCTACAGTAAAAAACTAACCAGGACAATCGTAAAACAATTATAGTAGTCAATAAATTAAAATAAATTGTATATTTGAAACAAACCCACATCCATCTCATGTGTATAACAAAAAACTTTGTGCATAAACGCGATCTCTGTTTAAGATTGATATAGTAAGATAAGTGAAACTAAACCAAATACAATATTATAGATACATAATTTTTTTTAAATCCCATTTCAGGAAAGAGCATGAATGAAATAAGATACACTGTTACAGAAAGATATTAAATAAAATAGCATTATGGTTCATCAAATATCATGACCATTCACAGCGCTGTATCAGCAGATGTTTATTTTAATTGTTCTGTCATCACTAGCTAGGTGTTAATTTTGATCTCACTTTGTAACTATGTACATGTGACATCACTATTCAATGCTCTTTGGTTTTGGGGGGTTTTTCGTTTCCCATACAATATCGCAATTTCTAAACTTATCAAGAAGTAGTCTAAGCATTTTTATCCCAGTTTTTTCTATTAGTTGTGTAAATTTCTAGAGCCTCTCTCCCCCCTTTACCAACCTCACACATATTATAGTTTACATTTATTTTTTTTATTTTTTCTGGGCCGTATTAATTTATGATAAGATTCAGCTCCACTTTTTACAGGCCTCCATTTTAAAATCCTATTTACTTATAACTCGAAAACTATTGATTTTATAAAAAGTTTTTTTATATTCAATAATCCTACAACTTTGTTTCTTTCAATGTCTCCGAGAGTTTTGGAAATGTGTTAAAAGATAAATCCAAATTGGCTATATCCTCTTTCCGGGAAAATGAAATCTACGTAATTTTGTTTGTAGTGTTAAGCAATGCCTAGATACGAAAACCATCATAGCCCAGTTCGAGAAAATACATTTATGTTTTTCTTTTTGTCTATAACTAGACTAGCCTTAATTTTAGGCCGATGAACAGACAGACACACAGAAAAATGAAATTTCTAAAACCATTTTTCTCAGGTTGAGGAGTCATAAAACGTTAACATTCATCAAAATCTTGACTTGGTTTTTTATCACATTACTTGCTTTCTCTTTCTCCCTCTCTAACCCTCTCCCTCTCCCTCTCTCTTTTTCCTTTTCTTTATATCTCTCTTCCTATCTCTCCTTTTTTTTCTCCCTCTCCCTCTTAATCTCTTTCTCTGTTAGGAGATGTGAGAATGCAGAGAATTACGTAACTAAACGAAATATTTGATTAATTGCAAGCTATTTAATGTATTTAAAATTTGTTCGTCAATAATATATAATTATATTAAATTAAGGGGAATATGACAGCCCTGACATGGAAGTCGAGCTCGGGACCTAACAATAAAGGAGGAGTTGCCTTGGATATGGGACCAACCAGGATGGGTCGGTGGTAGTGTATTGGCTCTCAAAGTCGAAGATACCGGACTCAATTCCTGACTCGAAGTTGTAACTTCTCACTTAAATGAATATGGTTTTATTATTCTAATAGGATAACATTTATGAGTCTGTAGTAGCTGAGGATCGCAGTAGAACTTGAGCGCAAGCCAAAAGTAGTAGTAGTTGAGAGTATGGTAGTAATACTTGAGCGTATGAACAGTTTTTTGAGGAATGGCTAATATTTTCTTCTTATTTGTTAATATTTCACTAGGACATCACTTGTTTACTTGTTATTTGCAAAACAATTTAAAGAGACTCATAACCGGCAATATCGTTTCCAGAGTACGCCACTGGGAGGTTCTCTGTCGTATACCTTCTTTTTTTCTTCTCATTCTTATTTTAACTTTCATTCAAAAAGTTTTGTCATTTTAACCTCCCTGCTTCTCTTAAGATTCATTCATTTTTCGTTAGTTATTTGTCAGGTTCTTTTAGATATCTTTTTAAACTAATCTAGTTTTTGCATATGTAGGCTAAGACACTTTTTAAGGTCACCGGTTTCATCCAGAGTCTTCAGGCCGTTCGTGATCCTCTTGTTGATCTTTGTGGGGTTTTTTTTCTTGCCCTCCAAATTGAGCTCCATCCTATACAAACCGAATCTCTGGTACTCCGCCTCCTCTTTTAGGCTTCAAATGAGTACGTACTAACTTGTTGAGGTGATGACTCCACCCCTCGACAGCGTTGTTGGTTCTGTGACAGTCCCGCCTATCTTTAGAAATTGTGGGATTGTCGTGCGGCTGACTTCAGTACAAGGTTGACATAAAAATTACCTTAGTTTTTTTATGACTCGGGAGTTTTCTTGAATCCTCAACGATATTGTTCTCCCCCCTCCACCAGCATTTCGCATTTCTGTGCGCTCAACCCAATTTAACTATCTGACGTATTTGCATTCACTGACCCCAAGCCAAGCCGGGAAAAAACAATATTCCTCTCTCCTTCATCAGTATTACGCATTTCTTTGCACTCAAGTGTTAGTAACATGAGCTCAACTGCTACTACTTTTAGCTTGGGCTCAGGTGTTACTAGCATGTACTCAACTGCTACTACTTTTAGCTTGGGCTCAGGTGTTACTAGCATGTGCTCAACTGCTACTACATTTGGCTTGCGTTCAAGTGCTATTAGCATGTGCTCAACTACTACTACTTTTAGCTTGGGCTCAGGTGTTACTAGCATGTGCTCAACTGCTACTACTTTTAGCTTGGGCTCAGGTGTTACTAGCATGTGCTCAACTGCTACTACTTTTAGCTTGGGCTCAGGTGTTACTAGCATGTGCTCAACTGCTACTACTTTTAGCTTGGGCTCAGGTGTTACTAGCATGTGCTCAACTGCTACTACTTTTAGCTTGGGCTCAGGTGTTACTAGCATGTGCTCAACTGCTACTACTTTTAGCTTGGGCTCAGGTGTTACTAGCATGTGCTCAACTGCTACTACATTTGGCTTGCGTTCAAGTGCTACTAGCATGTGCTCAACTGCTACTACTTTTAGCTTGGGCTCAGGTGCTACTAGCATGTGCTCAACTGCTACTACTTTTAGCTTGGGCTCAGGTGTTACTAGCATGTGCTAAACTGCTACTACATTTGGCTTGCGTTCAAGTGCTACTAGCATGTGCTCAACTGCTACTACTTTTAGCTTGCGTTCAAGTGCTACTAGCACGCGTTCAACAGCTACCACTTTTGATTTGTGCTCGAGTGCTACTGCGCTCAACTGTTACTACTTTTAGTTTGCGTGCAAGTGCTACTAGCATGTGCTCAACTACTACTACTTTTAGCTTGGGCTCAGGTGTTACTAGCATGTGCTAAACTATTACTACTTTTAGCTTGCGTTCAAGTGCTACTAGCATGTGCTCAACTGCTACTACTTTTAGCTTGCGTTCAAATGCTACTAGCATGTGCTCAACTGCTACTACTTTTAGCTTGCGTTCAAGTGCTACTAGCACGCGTTCAACAGCTACCACTTTTGATTTGTGCTCGAGTGCTACTGTGCTCGAGTGCTACTGCGCTCAACTGTTACTACTTTTAGTTTGCGTTCAAGTGCTACTAGCATGTGCTCAACTACTACTACTTTTAGCTTGGGCTCAGGTGTTACTAGCATGCGCTCAACTGTTACTACTTTTAGTTTGCGTTCAAGTGCTACTAGCATGTGCTCAACTGCTATTAATTTTAGTTTCCACTCAAGTGCTACTAGCATGTGCTCAACTGCTACTACTTTTAGCTTGCGTTCAAGTGCTAATAGCATGTGCTAAACTGTTACTAACTTTTAGCTTGCGTTCAAGTGCTACTAGCATGTGCTCAACTGCTACTACTTTTAGCTTGGGCTCAGGTGTTACTAGCATGTGCTCAACTGCTACTACTTTTAGCTTGGGCTCAGGTGTTACTAGCATGTGCTCAACTGCTACTACTTTTAGCTTGGGCTCAGGTGTTACTAGCATGTGCTCAACTGCTACTACATTTGGCTTGCGTTCAAGTGCTACTAGCATGTGCTCAACTGCTACTACTTTTAGCTTGGGCTCAGGTGCTACTAGCATGTGCTCAACTGCTACTACTTTTAGCTTGGGCTCAGGTGTTACTAGCATGTGCTCAACTGCTACTACATTTGGCTTGCGTTCAAGTGCTACTAGCATGTGCTCAACTGCTACTACTTTTAGCTTGCGTTCAAGTGCTACTAGCACGCGTTCAACAGCTACCACTTTTGATTTGTGCTCGAGTGCTACTGCGCTCAACTGTTACTACTTTTAGTTTGCGTGCAAGTGCTACTAGCATGTGCTAAACTATTACTACTTTTAGCTTGCGTTCAAGTGCTACTAGCATGTGCTCAACTGCTACTACTTTTAGCTTGCGTTCAAGTGCTACTAGCATGTGCTCAACTGCTACTACTTTTAGCTTGCGTTCAAGTGCTACTAGCACGCGTTCAACAGCTACCACTATTGATTTGTGCTCGAGTGCTACTGCGCTCAACTGTTACTACTTTTAGTTTGCGTTCAAGTGCTACTAGCATGTGCTCAACTACTACTACTTTTAGCTTGGGCTCAGGTGTTACTAGCATGTGCTCAACTGCTACTACTTTTAAGCTTGGGCTCAGGTGTTACTAGCATGTGCTCAACTGCTACTACATTTGGCTTGCGTTCAAGTGCTACTAGCATGCGCTCAACTGTTACTACTTTTAGTTTGCGTTCAAGTGCTACTAGCATGTGCTCAACTGCTATTAATTTTAGTTTCCACTCAAGTGCTACTAGCATGTGCTCAACATGCTACTACTTTTAGCTTGGCTTCAAGTGCTAATAGCATGTGCTAACTGTTACTACTTTTAGCTTGCGTTCAAGTGCTACTAGCATGTGCTCAACTGCTACTACTTTTAGCTTGCGTTCAAGTGCTACTAGCATGTGCTAAACTGCTACTACTTTTAGTTTGCTCTCAACTGCTTCATAGCCCCATTCCTATATCAGTTAATGAAACATTTTAGCTAATATATAATTACGTTGGTGAATTATCACCGGAAGGAGATCATGGATGATGAACTGTATGTGTAACATTGATTCAAATAGTTTTTATTGGCACTAAATTTAATGTAATAAGACCCCTATTAACTTAAAGTTTGGTAAAGGCCACATGTTGCGGTGTGTCACGGGAAGTTAATTCTCAAACAATCTTGTGTCCACACGTGTAGAGAAAATTAATTATTTTAATATTTAGCTTTTTGTTTATGGTTATGGTTTTTTCTACTAAATCATGAATTGTACAATTAATTAGTATAATATCTTTAGTTCATAAATAAATAATTCATATCATTAGTGAGATTTATTGATTTAAGAGATTAATATAAAATAATATAATAAAGCTGTTTACTCCCCTGATACATATTAACGATACTATATATAAAATAGTAAACACTTGATTAACATAACATAGTGTAGCTTACAGTACAGATAATTTAACCGATTATAATAATTAATCATTAATTACCCAACCGCCTCGGTGACGTAGTTAGCTAACGTGCTAGTTTCCTGTTGAGCTGGACTGCTGAGGACGGGGAGATCGAGGTTCGAATCTCGCTCGGGAGAGCTGTTTTTTTAATTGTTTTCACTTTCCCTCCACGAAAATGCTAGTTCACTTCCTCTATATTCAACCTCCTTATTTCATAACCCATTAGTGTAATTAGTACTTAAGCGTATAACCCGAACAAACGGCTAGAATTTGCTTTACCTTTTCCTGCGACAAACATTTTTTCTTTCCCACACTTATCTGCATACATCTCCTGTCCCATTCCAGCGGTAGTCAAGGCTGAGGAATCATGAAGAATTGATGTTGAAGAAACATGGTATTTACTCATTCACCAAGGAAGACTACTCCGGGTCATCAACGAACGCTAAAACCGTTATTTCAACTCTAGATTCACACACCACATGATACAATTAATACACTCCCAGTATAGATAGTTTTACCGGTTATAGCTACAGTAGCTCCACGACTTATTTGGTGCTGACTGACAGCTCACAGCTGACTTCTGACACTCAACATTTAGGTATATACCTAAATTTTGACTGTCAGAAGTTACAGCTGTTAAACACATGTTTTTTTGTAGATCATATGGTTCAACGTAGGGATTAATAATTTGGTCTGGTAACGTTTCAAAGCCGTCAGCTGTCAGCTGTGAACTGTCAGTCAGCATCAAATAAGTCATGCATAGGGTTTATATCCAGGTATCGACTCAAGTTCGATATAAAAACAAAAAACAAAGAGGCCCTATACCATGTATCAAGGAATGGTACGCTTAAATGTAACCTATATGCAGTGGCGTAACACCCAGGCCCACAGGGCCTGCAATTCGGGGGGGGGGGGGGAAGAGGGACGGGGTCAAATTGTGTAAGAGAGCTGGCTAAAGGGAACTTTAAACTATAATACATTTGGTGTAAATAAATGTAATCAAATAACTTATATCTTGATTATTGACAATTTAGGTAGTTGAATAATGTTTATTATAAAGTGTTGTAAGCTATAACAAACATAAGTTATAGCATCATTTCAATTATTTCATTCGGTTTTATATATCACCAAAAAAAATTTTTTATCTTCATGCAGTTCAGCTGACTGACTGACTGATGACGTTCCCAACACAAAACCTAAGCTAAAACAGTCATTATAATGTTTTATTACTGAATTAGTAGTTATTTAGTACTATTAATTATTTCTTATAACATTTATTTAGGTGTTAAATAACTTGGAAAAGGTGGACCAAAAATAAATCTTGCGGGGTGGCCCAAGCTTAATCTGTTACGCCATTACCAATGGGCTTCAATCACGATCGGGTGTACTGAGGGTGGTATTCCTAATTGTTTTTCCACTCTCACTCCACGAAAATGTGGGTACACTCCCTCTATATTCAACCTTTTTAATGACTAACACATTAGTGTAATTAATATATAGGCCCATAACTGAATGGGTAGTAAGAAGCGGTACTAAAAAACTTTATATTTTATGTTTAAATGTATGAGTATAGTGAAAACTAAAACTATAAAACAAAGTTTTCAACATTCTATAGTTATATTGAAATTTATCTTTTATGTTTGAGTGTTGGTATTTTATTTGGTAGATGAGTGTACATAGCTCAAAATACGGCTTCGCTTGGTAAGAGGGTGGAGGCAGGGTTTGGGGTGGCTGTGTTTGCTTTTGGCGAACGTTTATAATCGCCTCCTTCAAACATTTAGTTGAGGAAAAGCAAAATACAAGCTGCTTTTCTGTTCAATAGAATGGCACAAGCATTCTTTAGCGAAGTGCACAGTCTATTACAATAAATTTGACCGAGTTTCAGGATTCTTGAAAATTTCTTATCGACGCTAAAAGGAAATTTTTGTTTGGTAAAAATAAAAATAAAAAACGGGTTATTTTGAATAGATATTTATGTGGTACAATTTCGTAAACAAATTCTGAGATCTAAAGGAAATATTTCAGAACATAAAAGTTATTTCCGCTTGGTGTAACCTTGATAAAAAAGAATATTTATTATTTTATAGGTTATAAATTGTAATTTTTAATTAATGGATTTAATTTAATTATTTATTTTTCCACCCTATTTTTAATAAATATCAAACAAGATGCCTGCTTTCTAATATATTACAAGACTTGTATTTTTTTTAGCACCGCGTCTTACTACACGTTCGGGTTATACGCTTAAGTACTAATTACGCTAATGGATTAGGAATTAGGAGGGTTGAATTTAGAGGAAGTGAACCCGCATTTGCGTGGAGGGAGAGAGGAAAAACATTTAGGAAAAAACCCTCAGTTCACCCGACCGAGATTCGAACCTCGATCTCCCCGTCCTCGGCGGTCGAGCTCAACACGACTAGCGTGTTAGCCAACTACGCCACCGAGGCGGGTAAGAATTATATTAATCACAACTTGTGAATATATGGAATTCTAGGCCTCCACCGTGGTTCGGATCCCACGTTAAGCTGTAGGTCCTCCATTTCATCTCACAATCACCCTACCATTACATATTAGCGTAAGTGCGTATAACCCGAATGGGTAGTAAGACGCGGTGTCAATACTAATAATAATAATAAAAATAATAATCTAATTTATTTAAGTTAAGATCAATTTTCCCTATATCAATCAACAGTACAGTGACTTGCTTAGTTCCTCGTGAACACCTATTTATACTACAGACGTTTGTTACATATAAACCGTGATGAGATAATCTGTTCTGACATGTAATGAGACACAGTGGAAAAAATTAATTCAAAATTTTAAAAAGTGAATATTAGTTCAATTGAACTTTAATTTCAATCAAAACTAATTTATATCCAGGAAGGGACTGTAAAAAAAGAATACAAAAGAATCACCAGGAAGTATGAATGTATGACATAAATGAAGACTAAAATAAATACAATGGCGTGCTGCCAGTATAATCAGAAATATTTAAACCTGCACCTGAGGTATGATAACTTATCACACACTCAGCCACAATTAGACCAATCACAAATAAGCTCTTTTACACAGGATGTTTGGAAAGTCATAAGCCAAACTGCACATATAGTTTGTTTGAAAAAAAAGTAATACAACATCCCTATTCCCTTACATCCCGAAAACTATGGTATTACTTTTTTTTTAAGGCCCATCGACACATTGAGGTCATTAGGGCCTTGAACGATATTAGGAACATAGTAAAATCCCCATAGGGGAGACAATAATTCACCTGCAGAATATACAGGTGAATACACAATATGCATACAATAAAATATTTTAATATAATATAATATAATATTTAGCAATATAGTAAAATACCCATTTAAGACACTCCATAGGAGTGCTCAAATGGGCTCTTAGTACAAATTTAGTGATACACCTGTTAAAAAAAACCACAGGTGTATCACTCCAATAAAAAGACAAAACAAACATATTAAAATATAACATGTTAAAATGACAAAAACATGTTAAAATAATAATGCTTAAAAAGACAAAACAAACATGATAAAGTGTACTAAAATTGTTAAAACGACAGAAAAACATATTAAAGTATAATAAAATGTTAAAAAAATTTCAATCTGAGATAAAATCCAGATGAGTCACTTTATAAAAGTGACTCAAATGGCATTAAAAAGATTCGCCTGGCATATAAAATGGAGTAAACAAATAACTCCTTTTGCACTGTCGCGTAATAAATAAATGGTACGGAGCACCGCACAGACTTTCTCTCTCTTTCTATAAACTCGTAAGATTTCTGAACGGAGTAATGTACATTGTATCATCACCACTCCACATAAGAACACGCATAAAATAATATACAATGATATATAATCAATGAGAAAAGAGGCGCATCTTTGTCCACCTTAGAACATTTCAAACAGTTTAATGTCTTCCACAAGGGTCAACACTTCGTATTAAAATTTCGATTCAGGTTAAAGTTTTAACATTTTATAAGGTGTTGCAGATCTTCAAGTCATCGCATTGATATTTAATTATTCATTTATACATTTTGACCAATAAAAAATGTAAATATTGACTATTGAGTCTAAATTGGAGATAAATCATTGCTATGCAAACACTTCTCCTAAGAGATTTAAAGAAAAATAACATACTGTTTTAGATACTTATATTTAATTACTCTATGACATTGGAGAATTATTGCGTTAAGACTTAAGTAGTATATGTTTACAACTAAAGTTCACAAAATTGTATTAATATATTTGCAAACATCTAAGAAACTGCTGCTTTTATAAAAATATATGTCAAATAAAAGTTTTTTATTTCTAATAGTCCTACAATTTTGCAATGATAAGTTGTTTAGTTTCTCCAATAGTTGTGGAGATACGGAAATTAACGCTTCTGTAAAGTACCCTAAAAATCATTTTCATAGAAAAATGAAAATAGCCAGTTTATTTATAATCTTAATCAACGCCTAGATACGAATTTTAATCAAAATCGTTTGAGCAGATTTTGAGAAAACCAAATTTTTCTCTTTTCGCCCTTCAGTAAACTACCCTTAATTTTAAGTTTTTATAGGCACACAGACAGACGGCATTGCAAAGACTATTTTTTAGGGTTCGGGGGTCATGAGACGTCGACATCCATCAACATTTCAGGTTAGTTTTTCTTACGGTCGCAATACTTAAACTTTAATGTCCAAAAAGTTAAAAAATTCATATAGTTGCGTATAGATTGAAAGTTATTGATTTTATAAAAATATGTTTCGAATAAAATATTTGTATTATAAATATATATACATATTTGTAATGCTAAGTAATTTCATATCTCAAATAGTTTCGGAGCTATTATAAAAAATGTTAATTTACGCATCAGACCGGAGCCCTTAAAACGATTTTGCCGAAATATTGAGAGTAGCCATTTTGTTTGGAATATTTATTTATGTTCATAAATGAAATTTAATCAAAATCGTTAGAGCCGATTTTGAGAAAATCGGCTTTTTCTCTTTTTTCCATTCAGTAAACTACCCTTAATTTTAAGTTTTAATAGACACACAGACAGACGGCATTGCAAAGACTATTTTTAAGGGTTCGGGGGGTCATAAGACGTCGATATCCATCAACATTTCAGGTTAGTTTTTCTTACGGTCGCAATACTTAAGCTTTAATGCCCAAAAAGTTAAAAATATATATATAATTGCGTATATATTGAAAGTTATTGATTTTATAAAAATATGTTTCGAATAAAATATTTGTATTATAAATATATATACAAATTTGTAATGCTAAGTAATTTCATATCTCAAATAGTTTCGGAGCTATTATAAAAAATGTTAATCTACGCATCAGACCGGAGCCCTTAAAACGATTTTGCCGAAATATTGAGAGTAGCCATTTTGTTTGGAATATTTATTTATGTTCATAAATGAAATTTAATCAAAATCGTTAGAGCCGATTTGAGAAAATCGACTTTTTCTCTTTTTTCCCTTCAGTAAACTACCCTTAATTTTAGGGGTAGATATCCAATTCCAAAAACCCCTCGGGGCAACCCTATCAAAACCCTAGATATCAAGTTTCAGCTCAATCGGTAAAATAGTTTAGGCTCTAGTTGGAGGTACAGACAGACAGACAGACAGACAGACAGACAGACAGACAGACAGACAGACAGACAGACAGACAGACAGACGGAAATTCAAAACCACTTTTTCGGATTCAGGAAGTCATGAAACGTCAAAATTCATCAAAATCTCGAGTTCGATTTTTTTGACGATCACAATACTTTCTCTACCTGTAAGATAGAGAGAAAGTAAAAATGAAGGTCACCTTTAAAATCAAGGGCCAGGCGAATAGGGGCATACTTGCGACACTCCACCAAAATGTGGTACACACTAAGGGGAGCATCGCAAAATTCACACACTGGAGGTGGGTCCCCTCTTAATAAAAATCCATGGGTTAAAAAAGTATGCCCGACGCGGAGTCTCGTCACGATGACCTCCTCTCTTCTAGACTTTCGTATAGAAGAGGGCCATCGCGACACACCGTCCCTAATGGACCGCAGCTTGTTCTGAGCATGGGTCGAAACCCACTGCTCGTGCCAGGTGCGTAAGACCCCACGCCGAACATAACCCTTCAGGTCTAAAAACATTACACCCAAACCCGCCTCAGGAGGTATATGGAGCGCCTCCTTGGCTGCCTGGTCCACCAGTTCATTTCCTGAAAGACCAGCATGACCAGGAATCTAGCAGAAGGCGATCTGGGTGTTTAATAGATCAATTTTTAAAATTTGCTCTTGTATCATCGGCACGAGTGGATTCCAAGTGTACAGAGTGGACAATGCCAGCATAGCACTCGTGGAATCCGTGCAGATGAGAACTGAACGGTGACACTTACGGTAAACAAAACACAGGGATTTAAAAATGGCGTATAATTCAGCCGTAAAAACACTGGATTCACCAGGTAAACCAAATTTAAAATTGTTTCCCTCCACAACAAAAGCGCATCCCACGGAGGCCCCACACTTGGAACCATCCGTATAGATGCGTTTAAAGCCCTGAAAACGAGTGGAGAGGAGCTCATTAAAGGTCCTCTCATATATAATCGGAGGGGTGGTCGCTTTAGGGAACTTAGCAAGATCAAAATGGCATTGAGGTAGGCGTATCTTCCAGGGAGAAACTCGACCTGGGGATGTGGGGATAGCCTTTGGCAGGACTATCCCACACGTGTCGAAAACAGACAACATCCTGATCCCAACCAGCCTTGTACTACGCCATTTTGTTTCATACAAGACACGGTTAGGGGGATGAAACACAGGACGGTAGGCAACATGCTCCGATGTGCAATGTAGTTTCGAAACGTAAGATGCCAGAAGATAGGACCGCCGGTAAGAGAGAGGGGGCTCACCGGCGTTGGTACAGATGCTGACGACTGGACTGGTACGAAAAGCACCAGTAGACAGTCGTATGCCAGCATGGTGGACACTATCCATCATCTTTAACGCCGAGGGTCTCGCTAATCCATACACAAAACAGCCGTAGTCTAGTTTCGATCTTACCAAGGCCCTATACAGGCGCATCAAGGTTTCCCTATCAGCACCCCAGGACTGACCGCTAACCACTTTGAGCAGGTTGAGTGCTTTTATACACCTCGATTTCAGGTCTTTGATGTGGGGGATCCAAGTTAATTTAAAATCAAATAAAAGTCCCATAAACCTTACGGTCTCTGAGACTGGTAAAACAACGTGGTTCATTAAAATACTGGGGGCTGGTTGTATTCCACGTAATCTGTGGAAGTGGACGACCGTCGTCTTGGCTGCAGAGAAGCGAAAGCCATTTCGCGATGCCCATGACCACAGATTGTTTACGGAGAGTTGTATCTGCCGTTCAGCCCTGTGGCGACTTGACGAACTGCAATAAATTGCGTAGTCATCCACAAAAAGTCATGAACGGACAGGTAGGCGCACGTTGTCCACAATGCCATTTATTGCGATGGCGAACAACGTACAGCTTAAAATACTGCCCTGAGGTACCCCATTTTCTTGAATAAAATCACCGGATAAGGTGTTGTTTAACCTTACCCGGAAGTGTCTATCTGACATAAAATTAGCTATAAAAACAGGGAGGTTCCCCCAGAACCCCAATTAAAAAGGGTTTTCAAAATGCCGTACCACCATGTGATATAGTACGCCTTCTCCAAATCAAAGAAAACTGCCAAAAGATGCTGTTTATGGAGAAAGGCGTCACGAACAGCAGTCTCGAGATGGACGAGATGATCCACCGTGGATCGATTACGGTGAAAACCACATTGAATATTTGATAGCAGATTGCGGGATTCTAAATACCATATTAATCGTTTATTTATCATTTTTTCCAATATTTTGCATACACAACTAGTTAAGGCTATCGGTCTATAACTAGTTGGCTCTAATTTATCCTTGCCACTTTTATATATTGGTATAACGGTTGCTTGCCTCCATAGTGATGGGAATTGATGAGATTCCCAAACACTATTATAAAGGTCCAACAGATATGCCCGTCCAGCAGGGGGTAACTGGCGCAACATATCATAATGAATGTCGTCGAGGCCGGAAGCTGTGCTACCCACCTGGGACAAAGCATATGTCAGTTCATCTACAGTAAAGGGGGAGTTATAATCCTCCCCCCGGCTTTGACCAAAGTCAATAGAATGGCGCTCTATGCTCCGCTTATGCGCTGCAAAATCATTAGGGTAGCTTGCAGAGCTAGAAATAGCGGTGAACATAGAGCCCAATACATTGACGACCTCCACAGGGAGGAGACAAGCGAACCATTTGACATGAGGGCAGGTATATTATTAATGGTATTTTTGCTACTACGTAATTTACGAATATTGTCCCAAACCTTAGGTGTGGGAGTGGAAATAGTAAGGGTAGAAATAAACTGTCTCCAAGACTCTCTTCTGCTTTCACAAATGATACGGCGAGCTCGAGCACGTAGAATCCGGAAAGACTCCAGATTCTCCAAAGTAGGATGTCGATGGAAGAGACGTAGGGCCCTTCGACGGTTAGAAATAGCCAACCGACACTCCTCGTTCCACCAGGGAACAGGTCGGTGGCGCGGATATGGCGAGGATTTAGGGATGGATTCCCTCACCACCATGATAACCATCGAAGTAAAATGGCCAACATTAACATCGACGTCAGCAGAATGGTTTCATGAAATACGGCGAGCTCGCGGAATTTATTCCAGTCAGCACGTTTGAGCACCCATTGGGGTACCCGTGCTGAACTTGGAGGATCTTGGAATGAGGAAAGCAGAATGGGAAAGTGATCGCTGTCACATAGGTCCGAGTGAACCTCCCAATAAAAGTGAGCCGCGATCCCGGGGCTACATATTGTAAGGTCGATGGCAGAGGATACACCATTGAAGGTGGAGAAGTGTGTCTGGGTCCCGGTGTTCATTAACACCAGGTTTCCCGAGATAAGAATATCCTCTACCATCCTCCCACGGGCGTCTGTAAAATTAGACCCCCACACTAGGTTATGCGTGTTAAAATCCCCCAAGATGATATAGGGGGCGCGAAGTTGTATAAAGAGGACCTCTAGACTCCTTTTTGAAACGCGTTCAACTGGTGGGAGGTAGATGCAGCATACTGTCACCTCAATAACAAGGGAGATTCAGACAGCGATTACTTGGAGATCAGAAACTATATTAATATTTTTATGGTATACATTGCTTCGTGCGGGTATTGCCACACCTCCGCTAGCCCGATCAAAGAATGGCTTGTCGGTACGATATACATCGTACCCACGAAGCCTCGGGCAGTCAGTTGGGTGGAAGTGGGTCTCCTGCAAACATAAGATGGAAGGATGCAGGGAAGAAATGATTTGTTTAATTTCCACTACACGAGCAAAGAAACCCCTACAATTCCATTGTAGTAGCGACATTATTTATAAATATAAAGTTTAATTATCCTCGCAATCCATAACGTTATCTTTTAAAAATAAAAATCGATTGAGGTCCTTTTTAGGCCCGCTTGCTTTTCACAGTCTCTCCTAGACCTCCCGCTTCAGGAGAGGTTTTGACTTATCCTGGAGAGACAGGGTCGGTGAATCCTTGCGCGAAGGCTTTGTTAAGGCCTTCGACGCTTTCTTCACAATAATTTTCTCGGCGATCCCTCGCTGGTCCTTCCTCAAGGTACCAGTGGGACTCGCCTTTGCGGCCTCGCCTGTACCACCGCTCATCCTTACCTCCGAAGTTACAGAGGCGGGATTGAGCGGCTCGACAACAGCCGCACTTAATTTTGGGCCCCGAGGAGGGCACGGGGTGGTACCCCGAGGTGGGTTCGGGGGTGTTCCCCGAGGAGGGCTCGGGGGTGTTCCCCGAGGAGGGCTCGGGGGTGTTCCCCGAGGAGGACTCGGGGGTGTTCCCCGAGGAGGGCTTGGGGGTGTTCCCCGAGGAGGGCTCGGGGGTGTTCCCCGAGGAGGGCCCTGGGGTGACCCCCGAGGCGGGCCCCGGGGTGATCCCCGAGGCGAGCCCCGGGGTGATCCCCGAGGCGAGCTCGGTAGGGTGCCCCGAGGAGGAGACCTCGGGGGTATAGGTGGTGAAGACGATTTCATTGGAGGCGTCACCACCTGCACAAATCTTGGCGCTTGTTGGCCTGGAGTTACTCGAGTAGTGACGAGAGGCACAGGTCGGGAAAATGGCTTTGAAACGTTGACTGCACAGTGGCAGTTGGGACAATTTATATTTTGACTGACTATCTTACTATATGACGTCTGAAATACCGGAGCTTGACTGGATAAGTATTCTTTGCGAGCCTGGGCATATGAAATCTTCTTTTCAGTTTGAATATCCAGGACTTTTTTCTCCATCTTCCATTTCGTACAGGCCCGAGACCAGGCGGAATGCGGACCCTTGCAGTTCACGTAGAGCTTAGGGGCCTCACACGGTGTATCGTGAGCCTCTTTACCGCAATCCGCACAGGTTGGCTTACCACGGCATCGCAACTTCGTATGACCAAACTCCTGGCACTGAAAGCAGCGCCTTGGGTTGGGGACATACGGCCGGACCCTAAGCAAGTGGAAACCTGCTCGGACCTCCTTTGGAAGAGTAGGAGTCGCAAATTTAAGGATATAGGTATCCGTCTTTTTTTCTTGACCATTCTTTTTTGTCGCTATTCTATAAATTTCGGTAACATGTTGAGGTGCAAGCTCATCACAGATCTCCTCAATGCTCACGCAGTCGAGGTCATAGCAAGTGACCACTCCCTTGCAAACATTGAGGAACCTTTGTGGCTCCACCTTTACCTTTAAATGGGCTGAATTGCTCAACGGTATCTCAGTTATTCGCATTACGTTTACCGTCTGGACGTCATTTATGGTCTGGATCATTACAGTGCCATCTCGCAGTTTTCTTATAGAGACCTCTGACTTTGCAGCACCATTTATCACTCTTTCGAGGATAAATGGGCTGGCACGCTTCAGAGTCTCTCCGTCGTCTACTCTAGATATTACCAGGAAGCGGGGCTGGGGCCTCACCACATCCTGGTTTTCTATTATTACAGGACTGGACGGCCTTACCCGTTTCCGCCTCTTTTCAGTATTACGGCCCTGTGTGGGGCCGGGCAGTGAGTTGCCAGCGTGGTTTGGCAGTACGGTGCCAGCGGACAGTAAGTTGTCAGCAGCGACAAAAGAGGTGGCCATGCCATTTTTGGGGACAACCTACACAGTACTCGGATCGTAGACCCAGGGTGATCCATGTTGGTACTACCACATATGGCCCTGTTGACTGTCCCGACGAGAGGCCCCATACGACGCTAGACATGACAACCTTCGCATAGGGCATCGCCGAGAGAGAGGTCATCGCAGCAAGTGGGTGTAGGAAAGTGCCAATTATACGTCCGGGCCCTCGTGAACGCAACCAGTCTTTTCTCAACGTAGGGTACCCGGTTATTGTCATCCCTAGGCCCTTCTACTATGATATTACAACCAGCGCACTTTCACTCAGGAGCTCAAAGCAGTGGTATCCAATAATCGTCCAAGGAAAGCCGTGTTAGATGCCAAAGTCGTCAACGGGAAGGCCAAAAGTCTCTGTGCAGGACTGAACGGCAGGGGAAGGGAAGAAAGAGGTAAGGAGAAAGAAAGCGAAGGGAGAAGAATGAAAAAAAAGGAGTAAAAGGGAAGGAAGAAAAAAGGAGGTGAAAGGAAAGATTTAGGAGAGGTTTTTCCTGCACGAGGTACGTCCTGAACAGAAGCCTCCCCTTTTAGTCGCCTCTTACGACAAGCAGGGGTTACTGCGGGACTATTCTAAACCCCGTCCCGCAGGGGAGGTATTACTATTAAATTGTGCTTAAAGTTTTGGCGTACAGCGCCGGGAGAGCATAACTATTTAAGCACGCGTGTACAACAGGTTGCATAGGAGTTAGGCGCGTGGCACTATACATGTAATAATGGCAAGCTGTGTAGTTCCGGGCGCCTATCTCCTATGCAACTTGCTGTACACGCATTCTTGAATACCTATGCTCTACCGGCGCTTTACGCAGAAACCTTAAGCACATATTAATGGTATTAATATAGTTTTCCGGATGTGAGTACATTATTATATATGTGTATAATAATGTACAACCCATTTGTGTAGATTATATATATATATATATATATATATATATAATGTACAGCCTATTTGTTTTGAACGGTAACACTCTCACTTTGACCAATTACACTATGTTCCTATCGTATAGGAGCCACCATAGTGCAATCCATCACAGTAAGACTACTACCTTTCGGGGTAAGCTGAGTGTAAGTATAACTATGTGTTTTTAAACGATTATAGCAAGAAACTTAAAAAAATTGACTTGCGTAACTGCTTCAGAAGTAATATCTATTCCCTACTAGCTCAACCCTTTCCAGCTTAAATTTAGTGTCCCATCAGGAATGTAGATTTTTCCATTATTGAAAGTAAAGAATATATACATATATATATTGAAACCGATTTATCGGCTCTATTCAATAATTGTGTGGTGAAAAATTTCATGCTTGAATATTAATGCATTTACAAAACATCGGTAGTATATAAAAATATACTTACTTCAACATAAATATCTAAAATGTCTCAAAAGGGACACAAACCAAGAAAATATTACCTAAAAATTAAAAAAAAAGCATGGCGCTAGCCCGCAATCTAGCAAAACCGGTTAAGCGGGCACCGTAATTTGGCAAAGGTAGTACAAACTTTTATGGATCGAGGGTGTTATTTTGTCAGAACAACGAACCGTCCAGCCGTTAATCTTAGTTTTCTAGACCGGAGCCGCTACTTTTCCAATTCAAGTAGCTTCTCATTGGCCCTCACGAGGCTGAGTTGACCCCGTTTCGGACCCACTGCTTTACAGAAAAATCTAGAAGCACCGGGGATCGAACCCGGAACCTCTGGATCTGTAGCCAGACACGGAGGCGGTCACCTAAAATTCCAAAATAGCACAATTTGGCCTACCTATAAAAAACATGTTCACAACCAGGGGGCCATGAACAGTATGTATGTGCACATCAGCATCTTCTTTAATATACCACAAAAAAAATGGTACGGTGCACCACCCAGACTTTTTCTCTCTTTAATCTTAAAATAGAGACATTTACTATAAACTCGTAAGATTTGTGAAATGAAATAATATATAATTTGTGGCAGGAGGCAGGAACACTCCACCAACGAGCATAAATGAAATAATATGCAATGTTACATAAACATTGAGTAAAGAGATCTTTGTCCACCAAAGATCATAACAATCCATTTCATATTTCAAATTACTCTATAAAAAATATATTTGTTTGCTCATAGCTGAGAAACTATTGGTTTCATATAAATATGTATTTTAAACAAATTTGTATTTTATTTATTAGTATTACAACTTTAAAACGATAAGTTATTTCATATCTCAAATAGTTATGGCTATATAATCAAAATTGGAAATTTTTTCATAAGTATAATACCCTCAAAGTAATTTTCATGGAAAAATAAAAATCGCCTTTTGTTTGTAATGTTAAATGGTGTCTAGATACAAAGTTTAATCAAAACTGTTAAAGCGGATTTTTAGAAAATCTATTTTTTCTCTTTTGGCCCTTGTGTAAACTCTACCCTTAATTTTAGGGTTAGACATCTAATTCCAAAACAAAAAACCTCGGGGGGTGGGGACCTTATTAAAACCCTAAGTTTAGCCTCATTTACCATATCTAATAAAGGGAATCGTACGAGTCAAGATAATAGTAGCCGAGACAACCAGAGTGAATTGGTATGGTCTCGAGGGACAATTGCTTGAGAGCAAACTATTGCTCTCAGAGACATGGAACCCACAAAGTTGGGGAAAAAAACCACTGATTATTGTTATTCTCCTCAACAATGTTAACTATAAAAGGTTAACAATTAATATCCTTATCTTTGAACCAAATAACTGCCTCTACAGAGTTTGGATACCCTTTGACATAAATTAATATCTGAGCGAAGGCATGACTTATCAATACGAAAGATGAAGGCAATATATATTTAATAGTTTATAGTATTATTTGTGAACAAAAGAACATAATAAACGTAGTCAACATTTAGTATGAACAGTGAAAACCTATCTTGCAATACCTCACATCTATTATAATGTTGTATGGAACAAACTAACTATAATCTAACAAAAATTACCCAGAGTAAAACATTGTAGTCACGTTAGCTTTACTCATGATCTCAACCAAGTATTCCTAGAATTTAAATAGTAAAAGCTGGAAGTCCATATCAATTTAAGATTCCCTAAAAGCTTACTACGCACACGGCAACTTGAGGGTGCCGCAACAAGTAATATTATCTACAATTACCAGGTTATGACATTTATCAAAATCTCTAGTTCGATGTTTTCACGATCAAAATACATCTCTCTTCGAGGGGTCGATAGAAAGTAAAGATATGACATGACCTGTGACCTATTACTCAGAGTAATTCAGACGCCACAGAAGATCTATCCAGGCACCTGTAGACCTGCAACCAAATCTCCTTTCCACTAAGCCATCGTCAATGATGCTGACGAACATGATCACAAGTCTCTCCTTAAAACCTTACCCGAATCAGTGGTTATGACCAAAGTAAGCCAGTATTCTATACTACTAGTGAGTTACTGTTTCCAAGCATATGTAACAAACTTTATCTTTAAATCCAATAAACGAACAGTCAACATATTAGTGTGAGTGTGATTGATAGAATGGTTGGTGAATAGGAGAGAACACTAGCATCTGTGGACAAATGGTAAAAGGCAGGGGTGCCTTAACTTTTTTTTTTTACCGAAGGATCCTTTGCACGGTCTGATGCACCAGAAATCCTTTATAAAAAAAATTCACTAATATTATGAACATTCAATGTCAGTTAAATTTCATAAGTAAAAAATTATAAAACAAACTGGAAAAAATCACATGTTTTGGTTGAGCCTTTGGCAAATGTCCTTCATTCAGAATTGAAAAAAATTCTCGGAATCCTAATTACTTATGCTATTTTATGGTGTTAAAAAACAAATAGAGAATATTCCAATTTGCCTCACGGAGCCTATTATAACTATGGTGGAGCCCAATGGTTCCGTGGAGCATGGTGTGCAAAAAACTGGTCTAATGCCGGGATCACGATCAACTTAACGTTAACTTAACGTAAAGGTCCTTTTCGTGTTTTTAAATGGAAGCGATCACGATGCGGTTAACTTAATGTAATAGATGTCCTTGGAGGTCTTTCACGTTAAGTGAACGTTATATGAAGGGTATCGCGTGATCTAGCCAGCCAATCATATGCGAGTAACGTCTACAGGGCTATTTAGTAATTAATTTGTTGGTTTTATGACCAAGGCTTACTCTTTAGCTTAGGTTCTAGTGATCAGACATTGAAACAAAATAACTAAACTAAAATAGAAAATTCTGAAAATTGAAAAATGGCACCTGGACAAGGGATACGAAGCCAATACGCCAATGCTCTAATCACTGAGCTATCCAGGAATCGTCCCATGTCCAGGGTAATTCTTCACTCATATTTTAAGGCAGAGTCTATTATAGACGTGCGGAAATCGTCAGCTACAAATGTGTGATTTTATTAAAATCACGAGCTATCAGATAACGCAGCCACCTTCAACACGGTAGTTGGCTTAATGCAGTGGTTAGAGCATTGGCGTACTAAGCCAAAGGTCCCGGGTTCGATTCCCGTTTACAGGTGTCATTTTTCAATTTTCATAATATGATATCTATATGGAATAGTCCTCACTAAAAGCATAAATAATAGCTTTGGCTATTTGATTCTGAAATAGGAAAGCTAAACTTATCAAAATGTTTAGTAATAGATATATATTATAGCGATTGAAAACTGTAATTATTCACAGATCATCACTTTCCAAATAGGCTAATGCAAATCACAGATCAAAACATCTAAGTACTTTAGAATGCAGATGTTTGGCTCGAGTTGTTACGTTAATTACGTGAATCGTGATCACACATCTGTTTTCTTAAGTTAAGTGAACTTTAAGTGAACGTTAGGTTAAATTAAAGTTAAGTTGATCATGATCATGGCATAAAGCACCATAATATCGTGTTAGAGAGGCCTGCTGAAGATGGGGAGATCGGGAATCGACTTCTGGTCGGGTACATTGAGGGCGGTTTTTCCTAAATAGCTTCCCGCTCCCCTTCCATACAAATACCGGTAGATTACCTTCAAATGCTTCCTTCCTCATCCCTTATCCATTCGAGTAATTATTATATATGCTTATAACCTTAACGGTAAAAAGACGCGGTGATAAAAATAAAATAAATAATGAAAATAGGAGTGAACAGTTTATTTTCTTGCCTTAGCAGCAGCAAACGAGGCAAGCTAGAACCAAAGTAAATTGTTCTGAGCGTAAAATATCCCGTTTTAACTAGAACAATGGTGACCCACTTCCAACTTCTCTTCTTAACTTATGTGAATAAGAGTTTAAAAAAAAAGTGTTATGCTCTTTAAAGTAAACTTTAAAATATTTTAGTAGATCTTTTACCAATAAAACATCAACAACGTCACTACTTTTTATAGACCATCATCAAATAAAATGCGGCCATACAAATAATAACCATAACAAAGACGTTAAAAACAAGTCAAGCTGTGAGCTTTATGTTTTATATTTTAATAAAAGTAGAATGATAGACAATAAAGTCACATGGACCTTTATTCCTACTCTCGAATGGTTTTATTTTCCTTCTTAAACAGAAAACCTCTTTCAAAATGGTTTACCATAAATATATATAGGCCTGTATATATATATATTCATTTATGTATAGACGTGTCTGCTATTTGACAAACACCACCAAAGTATGAAAGACTCTTTGTCATCCACTGTAAGAAAATCAAATTTATTTTCCCCTTTATTCGTGAGTTGAAAATATAAAAAAAAATTCAAAACTCATCCTTTATTTCCCCCACTTCATCTTACTACCCACCCGGAGTATAAGCATTTAATCTCATTAATGGTTTAGGGATGAGAAAGGTAAAATATAGAGAAAGTGTATCCTCGTTTGCGTTAAGGAAGGGATAAACAATAATTATTAAAGGAAAAAAATACTATCGTTATATCAACTTGAGATTAGAAACTCTGATCACCACATCACCGTCAAACTGAGCTTTACGACTAGTCCACGTGTTCACCAATGCTTGGGTCATGAAATGAGGACTAATATGACCGTGTAACGCCGGATTCCAACCTCGTAGATCACTAAAACACTTGGAACTAAGCTTAGAAGCTTAGAAGGTGGGTTTTGTTGGGGGGGTGACACTTCCACCTTGTCGAACAAGGGGGGAGGTGTTGGGAGGACTCATATGTAATCATCCTAATTGTTGGGGGTAATCCTTCTTCTCTCCTTAGGTAATAACCGCGAATTATTCGTCCCTTCTCCCCAAACCCTCCTCAACTAATAATTTATAGGGTTATAAGAGGTCATGGACGTATTAATATTATCTCAAAAGTCCTTTCTCTCGGCTGGTTAAGATGTATTGGGTGAGGCTGATCTAGAGGGTTAACAACATACCTGGCGCCCACCTTTTCAAATTTGGAAATACCGGTACACACGGCTAGTGTACCCGACTATTATCTGAAATTTTTTTGGGTGACTTTGAAAAAAAAAATGTTGAAGCGTCTTACTACCTGTTCAGGTTATAGGCATGTAAGGATAATTACTTTAACGAGCCAGGGCGGTGGGGAAGGAAGCATTTTATAGGTTATCTAGCCGCATGCGCGTGGAAGGAGAGTGATAAAACTTTTAGTAAAAAACACTCTCAGTATATTTGACCAGGATTCAAACCTCTATCTCCCCGTCGTCATCAGAGAATATTTGTCATGAAATTTTATGACACCCTTGACAGATATTCAATAACTGTTGATATCACCATGTGAAGAAAATTAAACTATGTTTGTACTGGAGCAAAATTTGACTATTTTCTCAACAAAAAAATATTATATGAAAACTACAAAAACATTGCCCTTTTCTCACGTCCCCCTATAACCTCACCTTAAAAGCATCCTACTCAAATACAACATTGTAAAAATAGAAAAACAAAGTTTGCTTTAAAATGGTTAGTAATATAACTTAGAATTAGAATGAAATATTTAGCCTGGAAATCGGGCGTTTTGTGCCAATGTGTGTGTCAGTCAGAATTAGTGAAATTAAATGGGATAGTTCAGTGGTAAGAGGATTCCCGTGACGAGGTATCATTTTTCAGTTTAAAGAATATGGTATTTATATACGTCTATAACCGTAGGCTTACTTAAAAACTGTAATAGTTTCCGTCTTAATAGCCTACATTACGTCTAGTACTACACGTCAAATCACAGCGCTTAGGTATGTTCAAATTAGAAATTATTACGAGTCTGTAGATAAATAGTAAAATATATTTGTCAGCACCACCAGAATTCAACCAAGGTCTCCTATAAATTGAAGAGCAGACTATTCTAACCACTTAGTCACGTAGACGGGTAAACTAACTATTCTTTTTAATAAGGTAAAAATACTTGGCATCCGTATTTGGCCGAATAACTTGTTTCACGGAAATAACGAATCATTAGTCAAGGTAATGGTTTTACTTTAATCATTATTAATGAGTAAACTTCAATAAATAAACCATCGTTTCATTTCAATCTTCAAGATGAGTTCAAGATGAAGTGGGAAGAAAAAAAAAATGTTTTCCTCGTCTATCCACAGCGCTAATGAAATGATAATCGCTTCAAGAGAAAGTAGAGAGCTACGTAAGAAAATCTCACCTCTATCTTTAATTAAAACCTCAAACGGTAAAGTTTTCGTGTAAATAGGGTAAAGAGACGGGGGTGGGGAGAGGCGGGGTAAGATAGGGGATCACAAGGGGTGAAAATAGAAGGAACATAAACGGGGCCGTTGGAGGTATGAAAAAAAAAATCGAAAGAAGAGAGAAAGAAGAAAGGTAGGTGCAAAATAAACACAGGACCTCCTCCTTGGAATCTTTATAAAAGACTTAACAGTTTAGTGTTGCCTAGGTAGGTAAGCTTCTTAACAAGCCGCGCCGCTGACTAAAGCCTTAAACTCAAAGCGCCCCCGTCTCACCCCCCACACTCCTACTACAACACGTTCAACTCCACCACCCCTCTCACCCCCACACCCTTAACGCCCCTAAAAAAAAAATACTTCGTAGCAGAGAAAGGGAGTGTAAGCTAAGGAGAGGGGTTGGGTATTTCGTGGCACACCACTTTACTAAGGGCTCAAAGACATAAGTAACACCTTAAACACCTTCATCTAACCCTTTCTCATTCTTCTCCTTAAAAATATTCTAGTCGCTACAAGAAAGAAACAGGGGTAAGAAAGTTTTAAAATATCCATATTAATAAAAAAAACTTTATAAAGGAAGATTTCATATCATATAACTAAAATTGTTTCACCAAGTTGGCGAAGGTTTCAAAGGAAACTACTTACTTCGGATGTAGAGAAAACACATTGGCTTAGTGTGAAGTTCCTATATAGTGTAAAGGGGTTGGGAGCGGGGGTGGGTGTGGGGGAGCAGCTAGAGACTACAAAATGTTCATTACATAATATGTCTCAAATTTGCCTCAAAAAAACATTCATTATGTTCGCAAAATCTAAGTCGGGAGCATTTAACCCGAGGTCAACGAATGAGTTTATGCAATTCTAACTATATATTTATACTTTTAATTTGATGAATTAAACTCGGAATAAATAGATTCCGTATTTTTTATAAGACTTCAAGTCATAAAAACTAATCTCTAGTATATTAAGCTACAAGTTTTGATTTTTGTCTTTGATAAATATAATAAATCATTATTATTAGTGATCGGATTCTTACACAAACTTGAAACGTGCTACGTCTCATTTCAAAATTGATAATGAGATTAAACCTTTATTTTTTCACTAATTTAAATATAATTGAGATTTCAGTTAAATTTAAGAACATGGCCTACCTATCTTCTCTCTTCTCTTCATCTCCCAGTTAGGTTTGCACTTGTCAGCCATGGGGATCTGTAGCATTTAGCTAAAAGAGTCAACATAAAAGTGATGAAACTTACCCCACCGCACTGCCGGCCGCATCAAATGGGAACACTAATAAACTGCGCGGCTGACCACAACCACCCGGACACATGTTAAACTCAATACTAAGCCTCGATTGTTGATACTGACAGGCCAAAGAACATAGAGACCAAAAAAAAAACTTCGTTGCTGAAGATGTGCTGCTCGCCCCTTCATTACGGAACTCTATGGAACAGTTCCGATGGTTCCAGAACAGTACTTTCATGCGCATGATCTTTTCCGAATATCCCAGATGTCCACCCCTCCCCTTTTCTTCCATCGCTCCACCTTCTGGGTCGTATCATATATATAGAGGTGTGTGCGCTATGTATGATCACTATTGGGCTTGGACAAATTAAGAACAGGAGGAGCTCTAGCTTCATTCATAATGTAAGATCAAAATTCACGTTTCGGCTTAATTTATTATTTCTCGATTTTCAATCATGTAAACTTTATTATTCTAAATTCCTTTTTCGGCAATATTATTTATAAAACTTCAAGATAACAAAAAAATGACTTTTTTTTTTACTTTAAGAATATTTTTTCTTTTGCATGATCGATATTGTCTTCGTTAAAGATCGATCTTTTGGTTAGTTCGTGATGTAAACGAGTTAGATCGATTATCATGATAGTATCGATATAAGGGAACTAAATCTGTTAAACATTGTGATATTCAGCCTTGTGCTCATTAAATGTAATATGTACTTGGGGACTTAAGTTTTTTCTTTAAACATGTCGGAACTTAATATTGATGATCTGTTATGGGTATTGTTTATATTACTTAATCTTGGGGTTTCTTTTAATACATTGCGGGTTTGGTAAATGTCTCGATTATTAAGGAAACATACTGTTCAGATTAACTTAGGAAATTATTATTAAATTTTTAATCTCTTTTGAGTCTTGTATAACTTAATTTTTTTTAAGAACCTTTTGGTGCGTGTCAACGCCTATTTACTTCTTGTCATTTTTATAGGGTAACGGCGATTCTTGAGCCATTTAGGTAATATTTTAATACATGCGAGGATTCCTCTATTTTTTGGTTTATATATTCTATTAAATGTCTCTAATTCTTGGCTTCTTCAATATTGTCATATATTTATATTTGTCATATTATTATATCATGGATAAATTAATACCTATTGAAAACAGTCAAAATATTATTCGTAATTATAAGCAACCATGCCCTAGGTAATGTTATCAAATATATATATGTTATTCGTTATTTGTTTTGATTTAGGAAGTATCATCAATAATTATGAATCTCATTTAATTACATATCAAGAGATAGACCGCTCCAGTATTCTTATCCGCAACTAGGTGAGAACAGCGGATTTGGACTTTGAATGTTACTGAAACATAACCAAAGCTTAGAACTCCTAGCACTCTCTCCTATTGCCCCCTTGTTTTGCCCTGTCTTATTTGTTGTATTTTGGACCTCCTAAATTTTTGTTTATTTAGTGTTAAGGAGGGTTCAGATCTATTTTTCCATGCCGGTACCAATTCCAGGTAAAAGAGAAGGGCTGATCCATGACAGGCCTAAAAGCCAGCTAGCCGGTGGACGGAATCAAAATGCTTGAGGAAATCAAGGAACAGCTTCGGAAAACGGAACAGTCTTACAGTCCACGAACACGGAACGAACAAAGGATAAAAACGTACCAATGTTATAAACTTGGCGTATGCATGTGAAATTTTATTTAAAAAAATTTACTATCTATATAGTTTTGCAGATGAGACCCTTAGGTCAAATCTAAAGAATCAGTGGTGTTTTATAGAATATATTCACTCAATCACTGTCACCGACACTAAAACCGCTAGGGAACTGGACGTAGCCGCCGACAAAACACTTCTGAACCACCGTATGTCGGATTTCCAGTATATATAAAGTTTCGTGTCCCAACTCGTCACCAACAATTTATCACAAGACCCCGATTTTTACTATCTAAAAATTACTATAAAATTACCTAAAAATTCTAAAAAAAAAAGTACTGCAAATTTTTTAAAAGATGACCTTAAAATATGAATTAAAAAGGTCTGTGATAAATGCACACAGCTAAATCAAACATGCACGTTACACAATTGTAAACTAAAAAAAGTAATCAAAAACGTTCAACAGCTAAATTATTGCCTCATACTAATTATAGCATTGATTTACAAATAATGTCTTCAGAAGTAATGTATGCATTTATAAAATATCGATAGTATTTTTAACTAAATACTTTTTCTATATTAATGCCTTAAAGTTATTTAAAGATTTTAAAAAAAAAACTCAAAAATGAAGCAAACCAAGAAAATATGACATAAAATACCAAAATTACAAAAAATAAAATACCAAAAATAACCTATAAAATATACATTTCTGCACCCAGGGGATTATGAACAGAGTTTATGTACGTACGAGCATTGTCTGTGATGAACGAAAAAAAAGATATGTTATCAAATTCCTGGCCTTGCTTATTACGGATATTTTCCTTGGTAGTTCGGGGTTCGTTCTCCTATTAGGTTTTGCGTATGAGTTACTTATTGGGATGAGTTGGTTAGAGAGTATGGAACTATATACCATCCGTGGTAGGACTGTAGGTGACAGCTAGCAAAAGTTATCAGATCTACTCTCATGTATCTATTCGCGTATCCATTAAGCGTATGTGCCTTAAGTGGTTGGGTCAAAAGCCCCATCTCGATAAAGGTTTGAATAGTTTCACTGGCAAACCGTACGAATTAAGGCAAAAGCCACTTAACTGGAGTCATAACCTTGTCTCTAATCTACCTCAATACACCTGACCTATATTCGAACCTCGATCTCCCCGTATCGGCAGTCTAATCTACTGCGAGAGTAGCGCGTTAGACCATGCGGCCACCAAAGCGGGTCCTTTATAAGATAATAAAATTAATGTCAAAATCTTGCCTATTGACAAAAAAAAAGTTATAAGCTCTTACTAATATACAAAACAATAGTTTCATCGGTTGTTCTTATTGGTTGTGAAGCTTGATATCATAACTTACACGACGAGAAGAAATTTAAGGTGTCTAAAAACATATTATTAAGGAATATATATTTTTTCTAAAAGGGATGAAGATATTCGTGAGGGGAGGAGGTTACATAATGATGAGTACATTACCTATACTCATCAGCAGACATAGTTAAGATAATCAAATCTCGCAGACTAAGCAATATTTTCTAGCACCGCGTTTTACTACTCGTTCGGGTGTACGCTTATGTATTAGTTGCATTAATGTGTTAGGAATGAGGTAGGTTGAATTTAGAGTAGGTAAGTATACCCATATTTTCGTGGAGGGCGAGTGGAAAAACCATTTTGGAAAAAAACCTTACAACACCCGATCGAGATTTGAACCTTGATCTCCCTGTCATCTGCAGTCTAGTTTACTGAGAGAGTAGCACGTTAGACCATGTGACCACCAAAGTGGGTCGCAAGTATTTCAAAGACATTTCTAAAAATATTAATTTATTCTTAAAGCAAACTAAGAGTTTTTGTATATTAAAAACTAATGTAAAATATTTTAAATGTATTGTCATTGCGATTGAAGCTTTTTAAATAATGAAATTTGAATTTGTTAATAATATTTTTAAAATCGTATCTAATTTTATATACGGTATCAAAGAAATTCTGGATTTATTAATTATTAAGAATTGGTAAAGTTTGTGTCAGCATCGTGGTTACACAATAATTATATATTAGTTAAAGTAACTGATAATTAAAATTTAAGTTTGAGTTTTTAAGGTACATTGAATTAAGACACTTCTGGCCTAGTTTTTTTTTTATTTTCATGACAAGTTATATTTGCATAAATACTAGAAATTGCACACTTGCGCTAAAACTAGTATTTAAGCTGTTGATAGCCATGACTAGCTCTAGAACTTGAGGAGCTAAAATTTAAAAAAATCACCACAACTGTAGACTATTCCTGTGTGCGTGTCGTTGAAAATGTCATACACAACTTACACGTTTAGCATGGCACTTTCATTACGTAAATGCGCCCTCAATTCAAGAAAACTCATTAAGCTAATTTGATTTCTTAATCAAAACCTCCTTGCCGTTTAAATTAGTTCGTGTATACCTATCAATTTACTCAATTCTCATTACGTAAATGTAATGAGGTATTCATGACTAAGAAACTACACACAAACGAAAGGAAAGTGTTACAAAATGTTTCGGGAGATAAAAGCCCAATAGTAATAAAGTGAGTGCTACATAAATAAAATATAGAGATGTGATTCAAAAGTTTTCATAAAATGTCCTATGAATATAAATTGTTAGATTTTCTTATATAAAAGTATTAGCTTTTGCCCTCAGCTTCATTCACGCTAAAATCAGTTTTTTTTAGGCAGTGGCGCACCAAGAAATGTACTTCGGGGGGGAGGGGGCGTAGCAAACAATCAAGAATGTGGTCAGAATTAAATTTTGGAGGAGAGGGGGAGGGGTTTGGAGGGTATAGTTAGCAAAATAAAGGTTTATTTTAGAGAAATTTTCCCTAAAAACTAAAGGGAGAGTCCATGGACCCTTTTCAGTAAAAAAAATAAAAAATTAGAGGCACCTATAAGCTATTTGGAGCTGTCATTCCTTAAAAAAAAAAATTAGATGCCTCACGAAGCTATTTGGAGTGATCTTAGCTTGGAAAATTTTTGAAAATTAATTGCCTCTAGAAGTTATTGGGAGTGATCTTCGCTTGGCAAATTCTTGAAAATTAGTTGCCTATAGAAGTTATTAGGCGTGATCTTTTCTTGGCAATTTTTTAAAAATTAGATGCTCTATAAGTTATTGGGAGTGATCTTTTCTGGTCAATTTTTTTTAAAATCAGTTGCCTATATAACTAGAAAATGTAGATTAAATTAACTCAACACATCTTAAAGTGTTCGATTTTATAGTTCCACTAGATGTATTTTAACATTTTATTAAAACTACTGGGTTTGGTAAAAATATAATTACGTGCAGAATCAAAAAAGGCAACGTAGTGTAATTGTTTCTGCTTTAAGATTAGATACACAGAATATATTTTATTAATTGAAGGAAATAAAAGAACAAAATTTCCCGCCAAGCCTCTTTGTAAATGACATTGGGTGTTTTACCTTCAAGAACCAGCAGCTACGGGTTTTTGCTAGAACTAAAACGGGAGCACACTACATAATATATTTGTCCACTAGAGAAACACTTGCCGCAGGGATCAACGCTACACCTTTGTCGATGTTCGTTGCAAAGTAAACCTTGACAGGGGAATTGCAGGCACTTATTAAACTGGAATGGAAGGTCAGAGGGAATCATGGGTATTGTTGGTATCACAACCTTTTCTCTAGTAGCGCTACCTGTCATGACAATCACCACTGTGAAAAAGTTTTGCGGACTATTTCCTAAAATTTGGTCCCATCATACAGTTTATATAAGTTCAAATTAAGCATCAAAATGATAGGGCCACCCCACTTTTAATTTGTTTGAATGGCTAAACCGGATTAAGGGAATTCAAAAATTCAACAAGGTAGTGGACAGTTTCCTGTTGATCCACTACCGTGTATATGAGCTTATAAGTGAGGGATGGCGTTAAACAAATAACAACTGTATCATTTTAATGTCAATTTTATAATTGTGAAAGTGTAATCAACTAAATAAATCAAACGTGTACAAACATTAATTTTTACTGGTTTCAACAGAATTGCATATAATCAGATCATAATTAGCCGTGTGATGGAAAGTGCGCAGTAAGGCGTGCACGCATCGTCATCATCATAAAAAAAATAGTATCGCTATAAAATATTGTCAATAATATATCAAAAAAATAAGTTTTGGCTTCTAGGTGCATCAAATTTATTTATTTATTTGCTGAAAAGGGCCATGGACTATCCCTTTGGTTTGTAGGGAAAATCTATCTAAAAGAAACCTTTATTTTGCCAACTATACCCTCCAAACACCTACCCCTTCTCCTCCAAAATTTAATTCTGACTACAGCCTTGATTGATTGCTCCCCCACCCCCGAAGTACATTTCTTGGTGCGCCACTGACTGAAACGTTGAGTTATTTATTCTCTGTGCTGGGAATCAAAAACTCTGGGTTTGAAAAAGTTATTGTTTGAATGAGAGGAATGTCCCCAATTTTAATGAAACCTTGCTTATTAACCTTTCATTCCCATTCGAATGCAGTTCTGAAGATGTTCAACTCTAATCCGATTTTTGTTTAGTTTTTCACCATTTTTAGCTGAAAATGATGACTCACACAGATGAACAACGCCTTCAATATGAGTGCAACACGAGCCAGAACTGAATAATTCTCCTTCGAGAGGTCAAACATACATGTCCTAAACTTGCGACAAAGATAGGTTATTTTGAAAAAGCACAAAATAGATTTCCTGTACGAGCTATTGGAAATGCCACAGTGAACCACCGGTAGCTCATGATCGAACCGTTTGACGATTACTGGTTTAAAACGTGTTGCATTTTGATAACCAAGATATTTATGTTTGGTTCATAATTTTATCTTGAACAGCAAACGAGACAAATTTCTAACCGTTGACTACACAAAGATAATTGTGATATGATATTTAATAACAAGGCTATCGAAATAGTATTGACTTTAAATAATAATAGTAGTAATAATAATAATACCAAGTTGCGAAGAGTTTTATTTAGTATTTATTTTTGCTCGTATTGGCGTGCCACTCAAATATTGTTGGATGTGCCACCCAGTGGTACACGTGTCATAGATTTGCCATCCCTACCTTAGACCATTTGGCCACTGAAGAGGGTCAGATCATAAATGACCATGGCATTGTGAATAAGGCCAATGATTCAATTACACTAAGAGCCCAACTGTGAACCAAGGGGTGGCCATTTTGATCATTTGTAAATGTTATCTACAGTCATCGTCTACGAACATTCAAACCCCTGTAGTTGAGAAGCAGTTGCAAATCGCACTCAATTTAATTTGAAATTTTTTACTTAAAACTATCCCAAAAATAAACATGTAATGGACCTCTTGCTCTAGGGTATTCTGTATTACGGAGGATTTAATTCGATGCCTAACTCATGAGATTGATACTTTTCTCTTATTAGGTTACGAAACACTTATTATGGAGGAAAAAATCCTTGATTTTATTATTTAACATCGCGTCTTAGCACCCGTTCAGGTGATACGTATATTTACTAATTGCGCTAATGTGTAGACTGAATTTGAAGGGAGCTTACCAACATTTTTGTGGAGGGAAAGTGGAAAACCATTTGGTAAAAACCACCCAAAGTACACCCGACCGGGATTCGAACCCCATTCTATCTGTCATCGGAAGTCCTGCTTATTTTTGGAGTGACGCCGTAAACCATGCGGCCACCGAATGGGGTCTTCATGATTTTTAACTATCAATTTATAGTTGTATTTAATGTGTCAACCTAATATCTTTTACTTATAGTATTTTCTATAAAACACAGAAAAATTAACTAAATTCTGTTTAAAGCACCTATCAATTCTATAAGAAAAAATTAAAGTCAGTTTTTGCAGCTCAAGCGTCATATAAATGTGTTAAATTATACAGCCTACTTTTTTAAATTACATAATATAATGTTTCTGTAGATATTAATTTAGCTGCATTAAAAACAATTTTCTTACAAAACTGCTCGTTATTTTGTATTTCTCTTGCCTCTCTGATGACGTTCTACCTTGACCTTTCCTTAATGAACACAAGAAGTGAAGCAATTAGTGAAGATTGTCTACAGCGTAGTCTATAAATGTTGAAAGACTTCCTTTTAAAAATGTGATCATCTTCCAGTCAAATGTCAAATATAACAAGCAGTTTGGTGGGTGTCCACTGTGAAGCTATTTTTTAAATCTAAAAATTATGCTTCAATATAATTTTAGCTTAATTTTTTTTATAAATAGGTTCCAGATGTTGGTAGCCTAAAATATCCCCCGAAAAAATTGCCTTAAATTTAATGTTTTAGTTATTTTAAAATATACTGTACTTTGAAAAATAAAAACATTGACTTAACATTAAAATTAAGTGAAATGATGATTTAAAAAAAGATCTTAAAAAATCATAATAAATACTTCTGCTTATTTTTGTTCAAATAAATAACTTAATTTATTACTAATATAACCTTATTCCTTAAATATTAACTGTACCTTGACATGAAATAATTTTACTTAAAATAATAAATTTAAAATATTCTGTTACCGGTGGTATCAAATTAGACTATCAACAACAACAAGGCTGATTACTAAAAAAAACTAAAATACCACCAAATGATTTTGGTTTCAAGACCATATCTATTAATACTCTAGTTTTTTCCATTTATAATGTTTAAGATCATTCGACCACCAAAATTTTCTTGCACAAAATTGTAAATATTTCAATGGAATAATATTATTCAAATTTGTTGATTTTCTCAGATATATTAATATTAATAATACTTATTTTAATAATAATATTAATATTATAAATACTTGTATAAAATATTTATAATATAAATAGTAATATTAATAATATTTCATTGTGTACACATCATATGAATGTTTAATTATACTAAATTTATGTTCCATACATAAATTACTTTACCTAAACAATTGTATGCAAAAAGCATAAAATAGTAAGTTTGACTCGTGAACTATAATGATTTTAAATCAATTAATCAATATTTATAATATATTCATACACTTGTTAAAATTGTATAGTAAAATTTTTATAGTCGAATAATCTTAAAATAATAGTTTAATATTTAGATTTCTTTAATTTAAATATTTTTAAATTAATGGCACGTTGCACCACACATATTTTTCTCTCTTTTATCTTAAAATAGAGACATTTACTCAAAACTAGCAAGATTTGTGAAACTAAATAATATACATTGTTGCAGAAACAATCCACCAAAGAGCTTGAATAAAATAATTTACACTGTTATATGGAGAAAAGACCAACAGCTCCCTCCGCTAAGGAGCATAATAAATTTCACATTTCAGACTTCCATAAAATATATAAGATACATATATGCTTATAGCTCGAAAACTATTGGTTTTATATTTCAAATAGTTTCGGAGATATGATCATAATTGGATATTTCCGCTTGGTTAGAGTACAATAAAGGAAAATATGTACGATCTTGTCGTGCCATTTATTTTAAATCTCCTTCCTTTTGATTCAGTAAAAATACATCAAGTTGAATGTTCTAGTAGATTCACGTCTGCTTTTCAAATAATTGATGTGTATGTATATATATATACCATCATATGCTGAATGTTAAAAAAAAAATCTTATTTTTAAAAATATGTATTACTGCTTGACCATTTGCTAACAAATAAATTTCACTGAGCTTACTAAATAATGAAGCATAAAAGTTGAATTTTAATTTTTTTAAAATACGTATTGTCTTCAGGTGCTATTAAACTCACTTCTACTACTAGTCGTTAGTTCTAATTTAGTAAATATGTTTTAAAAAATTATTTTAAAATAACACACAATAATTTAATATTCTTTACACATTGTCTAAGCAAGTCACACACTATTCACGATCATACGTGAGAATGTTTCAGCCGAATATTCTCCAGAATGTTCGCCTATATTCGCATTCCGTGGACCACACACTTCTTGCGAATGCCTACCCCGGATATTCGACCAAAACATTCACTTCAGCGATAGTCGGCAGCCATTGCACAATGGACACCGCAAGTGATGACATCACTGCTGTAGTTATTATGTTATCTTTCTTTTTTTAACACCACGTCCTACTACTATACGTTCGGCTTATACGCTTATAGTTTAAAGGATGAATAAGGTTATATATTAGAGGACTTTTGCCTGCATTTGCGTGGAAGGAGAGTGGAAAACTATTTTGGAAAAATAAACCTCAGTACACTCGACCCAGATTCAAACCTCGATCTTCCCGTCATCAGCAGCTTAGGCTACCACTAGAGTAGCGACCTAGACCATGCAGCCACCGAAGCGGGTACATAGAATTAGATATGCTAGCTAATTTTTTTTTAGCACCGCGTCTTTCTACCCACTCAGGTTATGCGCTTACATACTAATTACACTAATGGTTTTAGGGATTATGACGGTTATATTTAGAGGAAGTGTAGCCACATTTGCGTGCAGGGAGAATGAAAAACTATTTTGGGGAAAGCTCAGTACACTTGACCCATATTCAAGGCTCGATCTTCCCTTCATCGGCAGTCTAGTCTAATAGGAGAGTAGCGCCTTAGACCATGTGGCCACCAAAGAGGGTTGTTTATTATTTAAAACTAAAATAGTTGATAAATTGTCATCAAAAGAATGTGCGTTCACGTGCCTATGTGTTCAGATACACAAGCTGCCATTGATTCCGAGATTGATGCTTCTCCATTCAAACATTCAACCAACTAAGAAGGTTTAAAGGAAATGTACCCACAATTGTTTGTATTAAAAGTGGGATTTAAATTAAGGGGGAGGCGGGAAATAGCGTCTGTAAACGTGACATGGATTGGAACTTCTTTACCCTCTTTCACTATCAGACCAAAATAAATTAGCCCGACAATTATTCCACGTGAACATCAATGTGGGTCTAAAACATCCCGAAGATTTGATGATAAATTATTTAACTTAATGACCTATTCCATTATTTAATAGTGATCTTAACATGATGTAACTTCAACCTTTTTATAGCTTATAGTATAGACGTGTGCCAAATGGTTCAATAAATTTCCCATCACACACGAGAATCGAAGCCAGGCGCTCCTCGCCCCTTCTCCCACACACACACACACACACACACACACACAACCCAACCTCTTGCGACCCCAATCATTTTACATTCCCCCTCCTGTCTGTTTTAGTTTAAGGGAGGTACCCGCATTTGACGCGGAAAAAGATATTGGTAAACCATTTAGGAAAAACCACACTCAGTACACCCGACCGGGATCGAACTACGATCTCCCCGTCATCGGCAGTCTAGTATATTGATAGAGTAGCGCCTTAGACAGTGCGTCCACCGAAGCGGGTTACAATTTATTGTGTATGTCAATGATGTAGGAGGAGTATGAGGAATGTACTACAGTTTGTGTGATTCCCGAGACACATTCGGACTTAGGTAAGCCCTCCACTCCCGCCTCCATTACCCTACCCAGTTTATTTTAATTATTTTGTAATTTCAAAACAAAGTACACATTGGCATATCTGTGTTTACACTGACAATACGAGCTCATTACTCCAACTGTACTAGGACCGTTTCCAGCTCATTGACTTCAAATGGATACATTACACATTGTTTTACTTCCCCATGAAGTAAAATGGCTGATGATTGTGTTTAGTAGCCGGTAACAGAGTACATTACGGAGGATTTAAATGCACATGATACATGCTTGAAAAAACAAGATATGTGGGAAATTGAACTATCGAACAAATTGGACTCGAATCTTATTTACGTTGTCATATTAGCTAAATATGTTGTGTTGGGGTTTTTTTTTTCAGCACCGCGTTTCACTACCCGTTCGGGTTATACGCTCAAGTACTAATTACACCATCGGGTTAGGAATTGGGAAGGTTGAATTTAGAGGAAGTGAAGCCGCATCTACGTGGAGGGAGAGCGGAAAACCATTTAGGGAAAACCACTCCCAGTTCATCCAACCGAGATTCGAGCCTCGAACTCAACGTCCTCGGCAGTCTAGCTCAACACGAAACTAGTGCGTTAGCTAACTACGCCACCGAGGTGGATCTGCATATGTACTAATTACGTTAATGGCTCTAGGATTATAAAGGTTATATTTATATTATTATATTATTTATTATTATTATTATTATTATTATTATTATTATTATTATTATTATTATTATTATTATTAGCACCGCGTCTTACTACCCGTTCGGGTTATACGCACTTGCGCTAATGTGCAATGGTAGGGTGATTGTGAGACGAAATGGAGGACCTACAGTTTAGCGTGGAATCCGAACCATGGTGGAGGCCTGGCATTCCTCACATTCACAAGTTGGGATTAATAGACGTCTTGTCAGAGGTGAAGGAAGGGTTTGGCAATCAGATAAATCTGTGCCGGGACTGAGGATTGAACCCCGGACCCTCAGCACAGAAGTCTGACACCTTACCACTAGACCACCAGGTCACCCTATATTTATAATAAGTGTATCCACATTAGCGTGGAGGGAAAGTGGAAAATAATTTTGCAAAAACCACTCTCAGTACACCCAACCGAGATTCGAACCTTGATCTCCCCGTCATCGGAAGTCTAGTCTACTGCTAGAGTATCGCCTTAGTCCATGAGGCCACCGAAGTGGGTGTTATATTTGTAATAGATAAAAAAAATGTTTATAATGTATTACCCGTATCGGTGATTGAAGAGTCTAAGGTGTCAATCTCGCAATAAACTAGATTATACGGTGATTCGTTCGGGGTTCAAATACAAGTCGGGTTTTCTGAGGGTGTTTTTACTTTCCCTCAACCCTTCGGAGAGAGAAGTATTGTGATTGTTAAAAAAAATGGACTCTAGATTTTGATAAATGTAACCGAAAAAGTGGTCTTCGCGATGACATCTGCCTGTATCTCGGCCTAGAAGTGGAACCATTTTACCGATCGGGCTAAGACTTGATAGGCCTGTCTATAGAATTCATAAGGTTCCCCCCGAGGAGTTTTTTAAAATTATATATCTAAACCTAAAATTAAGGGTAGTTAACTGAAGGGCAAAAAGATAGCTAATCGATGTTCTAAAAGTCCACATTAACGATTTTTTTTTATTTAACTTAAGCCTTGTATAACATTATCAACCAAATGGAAACTCTCCTTTTACGATGAAAATGACTTCAAAGGTTCTTTATATAATCATAAATTTATAATATTGATCGTATCTCCTCAACTTTTTGAGATACGAAATAACCTATTCTTATAAAGTTGTAGTACTATTAAAAATAAAAATATTCTACTTGAAATATAATTTTTTTAACCAATAGTCTCTGAGTTAAAAGCAAAAATATATATTTATTTTTATGAAAGTCTTCGAAAAGTGAAATAATTATTATGCTTTTTGATGGACTGAGATATTCCTCTTTTCTCAATGTTTCTGTAACAGTGTATCTTATTTCACTCATGTTCTTTGGTGGAGTGTTTCTGAAACAATGTATATGATTTTATTTAACAAACCTTATTAGTTTTAAGTAAATGTCTCTATTTTAAGATTACAGAGAAAGTATGTGTGGTACACTGTCACATTTTATTAAATTGTTTCCTACCTTCCCGCCATGCAAATTAAGGAATATTTTCTCTAATTTATACCTTCCTCATCCCTTCTCTATTAGTCTAACTATGCCAGATGGGTAGTAAGAAAAATAATAAAATGTAAGATAAAAAGTATTGTAATAAAGAAAATTATGTCTTGTACCCAAAGTTTCTTGGAAGATAAAATAGTTCGAAAACTTAAGCCTGATGCTCTTAATAACTTGAGCCATGACTATATAATAACACTTGAAAATAGTGTTGTATTATAATCGACTGGGCTGAAAGATTTAATCGAAAACTTGAGATAAGTTTTTACGAGTGTGTATTTATAGTGTGGTACTTAATTCAATACACTTACCCGTTGAGTACTTTGAAGAACTATAAATAAATTAATTCAAAACTTAATATTAATGGAAAAGTCATAAACTTTTTCTTCTAGGCTGCATCTGAACGAAAGTTTCGTCTTACTAGTGGATATAAATGTGGCACAAAGGTGATTTTGAACTTATATAAGTTCAGAGAGGAGCTATTTCTCTTCATGGAACAAACACTTTGATGAAAATTAATAATGCTTTGAAATTTTTTTAAAAAGTTAAAGATTCATATAATACTGTATTACTCCGATTCTAAGACATACTTCTTTTTTTTTATGAAACGTGTCAAAAAACGAGGTGTGTCATGGAATCAATTGTGTTTTAGAACCATCGTTATTTTATTGTTTTTGATATTGATTAAAGAGGAAGTGATGAATAATATACCTAATGGTACATAAGGTTATTGTTAGTAAATTAAATTCTGGAGTAAAAATATTTCTTATATAAATAGGGTATTTTATCATTTTATTTATTTTTCTTAGAATCAAAGCTTTTTTCTGTTTTTGGTATCGAAAAATTAAGGTGCCTCTTAGAATCGATAAAATACGGTAATATTTCCTGATAAACCACAGAAAAGTTTTTAATGGAAAGGTATTTTAAACAATACCATAAAAAATCGCGGGCAAAATTTATAGCATGTTGCTATTTTATTGGTATTCTTTTATAAATATTAATGACACATAACAAAATTAATATTTTCGGATCACATGATTTGACGTATGAATCCATGAAAGTATATCTAATGGCTTCTTTAGGTGACCCATGATAATTGTACTTTATTAATATCATACAAACAACACAATAATTTATTATTATTAATAGTTCCCATAGTCCAACTTTAATTTGAAAGCTCTCTTGAATGGTGTTTTATTTTTGGGTCGTTTCCACGCCAAACCTAACGGTACCAATGACTCTTCATATGCATCGAGATTAGTTTCATCGTAATAATCATAATCATCATAATCACTCTCATCGGAACTATTCGTTTCATTTTCAGGTTCGTCATCCATGTATCCGTGAGCGTTCTCTTTTTGGAAAGGTGTCGGTTCAGGAAGATTTTGAGATTCAATATTATCTTCCTCAGTTTTTTGAATCTTATCTGGATTATTTTGACTTGCTATTCTTTGCCCGACCTTGAAATCAATTCTCTTATTATAGCGTATTATTCTAGGCTTTCGGTCGTGCCGACTCCGAGTATTCGACACGGTGGTCGGTAGTTCATAGCCTTGAAGTCCGGAGTCGTATTGTTTACTAAGAAGGAAGTGCTTAAAGCCGACTTCAAAAGTTGCGCTACCATTTTTTTCATCTCGGTTATCATAAACACGGTGAGTGTGTACATTTTTATTTTTGTCTTCCTCTTCACTAGATGATTCAAGCGATAAATCATGTACTAGTTTGGGATTAAGGTCATCCTGATCGACTTTCTCTGCATAGTAATCAAAATCGCGTCCAGTTCGAGTTTGAATCATCGAGTTAAATAGATCTCTATTAACCGGCTTAACGTCACGTTTATCTTGCTTATAAGAAGCCATCCCATATTTTTTTTCAAATTGATATACATAGTGTTTGGGGGTTTGATTTAACGTAGAGTTTTGTACATTTTGCTCACTGACATTATGGGTACCACCCGTCTCGTGGGTGACATTCTGTGAACGCATCTGGTTTTCAAATCGATTGACAATATCTGGCAAGTATCGAATAGATTCGCGTTGATTTACAAGAACTTGTTTCTTTTTATTTGAACTTAACCTATTTTTTAGGGTTACCCCACACAGAAGATCAAAGCTATTTCTGTCCGAAAGAAATGAGCATTTCCCCAGAGTCCCTTGTTTCTTTTGATGCCAAATATTGCTCAGAATATTTAACATTCTTTCAACTCCTCCTGAAAATGTAAATCATAGGTGAGTTTAGAATGACAAAAGTATATGCAGTTATATTATATACTAAACTAACAAATAAAGTTCCTAGTCGGATTATATCTCTAATTATATTAATTTTAGTGTAATTCAACCAGCGGTGGACTAGCAGGTTTCAAGCGGCCCGGGACTACACATATGACGAAACTTCAATATGCATTCATAAATGCCACTGCAGCCATGTTTCAGTGTAAGCTGAAGTGATGAGGTAGAGTGTTAGTATTTTTATTGTTAGCTCATTTAATCCAAAAGCCATTTAAGCTACATTATCATTGATAACGTCTCTTTTAATTTCCCTTAAAACGTAAATTTATACTTTCTTATAACACGAGCAAAAACGCTTCTAAATTTTTATTATTTTTGTAAGATATTTGATGTCTCCTGTGTGGCAACACTGGACACTATTACCGCATGTACAATGATCTGTGCAGTATCACATGATCTGTGTGCATCATGGGCGGAGGCTTATATTAAAGTTTAATAAAATTTACTGATAACACCACTTATGTTATCTTAGTTATTATTACTCATTAGTTATCAACATAAAACAACCATTTTTGATATATTTAAGTTTGTAAAATGATCCTCCATCCACTGCTTGTGTATATTACAAAGATACACTGCATATCATCGCTGAGGGAACTACATGGTTACTATTGGGAAACAGTGTTGTCATTCTCTCGTTTTCGTGTGGTCAATTTCTTCTCAAATATAAGACAAGTTTCGCAACGCTGGTTAGCCGAGGTTGCCAGTAGATTCTTCTTATCCCAGCACACCATACCTTCATATATAACCGAAATCAAGGAGATTTGGCAACAGTTAACCGAGAGAGATAGAGAGAATTAAGATATTAAGCTTTTCTCCATAAGACTTGTAGTTCCTTCAGCAATGATATTGGATGTAGTAACAGTCAGTATTCACCAAACAAATGTTTTTTACGTTTTTCTTAAGAAATGATTTGTAGAAAAAAATACAGCCCCAAGAAACAATAAACGTGACGGTTTTACGTTTAATTACATCGTATATCTTCACATAATGATATGTTATTGGCATACTCAGACTTACTCACTGGAACTTCTGACTAAAATTTAATAGAAACAAATCAAACCATTAATTTAGTATTTATTTTAGTTTAAAGTAGTTTGCGGTTGCCCAACTTAACAATTGCCACAATCAACATGATTCAGTTTACCTCCGAAATAAGTTGTGGTACGGATTTTTATCGCTAGGTAACAATCCGTCGACCTCAGCTGGGTTTGAATCCAATAACATAAGGTCCTGAGGCGAGCACTTTACCCTAAAACTACCAAGATCGTCTCTTGACGTGTCTTTTTGTACTAACAAATTTAAAAAAACTTTCGAACTTAGGCTTAGCTTTACTAGAAGCCATGTTTGTTGAACAAACAATAATGTTGACTTTTATAAATTTTCGCTTTGTTTCGACTCGTATATCATAAAATTTTCACTGGATTAGTGCACTCATATTTTCACTGAGACAATACCCTACAATGAACAGCAATAATAAAATAATTTTATGTAAATACATCAATTAAATCAAGTGGGTTTACTAACAAAAGCTAACATTGAAGCTATAAAGGATTTATACAAAAGTTTGATAAGTGTTTTCTGCAAAATAAAAATATATAAGTAAATTTAATTTAATTTACACGAAAATTTGACGAACAAATTTGAAAATAGCAGCGATCCTAAAATATTGGTTCACTAGCTCACGTTTTTAAGCCGCTAAACTGAAATACCAACCATCATTTTCAACTTCTTCGGTGCGTCCTTCTACTTCACTTTTTAATATCGATGTAGATAAAACAATCATTACGACAGCGACAGTAATAATCTTCATAGCATATATAAAATATATAGTTCACAAGATAGTTCTAAGCTTCTTTACATGCATTGTAGTAGAAAATAAATGTAAATTTAAAGTGTGCAATTAAATAGTTTTAAGAGTTATGTTATATAATGACTCGATTCTTCGAAATAGAATGAATGTTAATGATTTCCCTCAAACTATATAAAATATAATACAAGTTTACATGAGTGTAATTAAGAAGGTTTAATTAAAATATTTAGACATTTATTGTCCAGGAAAATTATTTATAAACCCGTATTAACACTAAGTAAGATGTTGTGAAGATACTTAACTTGACTGAATAGTATAAATGAAATATTGTATTGCTTGTGAAATACTATGTTTATGTAATGAAACTAGCATTAATAATTTTTTAATTATGACTTAAAGTAAAATATTTAGTAATTCAGATTACAAACTTAGACCCACAAAATTGTATACATTTTTTTAACTATGAAGCAAAATTACTTTTGTTTTAATTTAAAGAGTAGAAAAAAGTAGCTTAGAGTATGTGCACCGACATTAGTATGTAGAAGGCCTGAGGATACCACAGAGGTAAATCATATGTGTAAGACAACCCTCCATGTTATATGACATCATAAATGCATCTTTTAAAGGCCTACGGTCTATTAGCACCTGGGAATGGATTTATTAGCCAATTAAATCTCCCGACCACTTTCGTAACACGTGGATGTTAAGGTGGGAGTGTAGAAACGCGATTAAAGGGAAGTATTTTTGTAATTTTTATATCAAGTATATTTTTGGTCAAATAAAATATTGCTCTAGTAGAAACATATAGTTTAATTTTCTTCAAATGGTGACCTCAAAAGTTCTTAAATATCTGTCAAGGCTGTCCTAGAATTTAATCTAAATTTTATCTTGATTTAAAAAGTTTGTCATCTAATGTCACCATGCTCATGACAGGTATTCAACATCTGTTAAGGTCACCATGTGAATAAAATTAAACTCGATGTTTGTACTGAAGCAATATTTTATTTATTTAGCCAAAAAACTTTTGCTATGAAAACTTAAAAAATATTGGCGCCTTATCTCGCGTTCCCTACATACCCTCTTTAAACTAATTTGACCCAAATGAGGCTCAAACCAACGAATTATATCAGCGAGCGTTCGTCAATTTTAAGAGTATTGCCTAAAGAACGAGAGAGAGAAATTTGTTGATTCATTTGTTACCAGTATTGAAACTAAGGCTTTCAAATCAATAATAATAATAATAAAATTATTACACAGATAGGCCTACACACACACATATGGATACACGGACTAAGTGTCAAGTTCATCTATTTTTGTCTGTTGGTGACGAAATGTCGGGATTCAAATATTCTTGCCTCGTTGACTGAGGCTTTTTTTTAATTAATCATTTCTCAATATCCTTTCACAAAAATGCTGGTATATTTCGTTTAAATTCGACCTTACTTATCCCTAATCCATTATTGTAACTATACGGATATCCCGGACGGGTGTTATGACGCAAAACACGTAAAATAAAATTGCGTGGAAATATTGGAACTGTAGTTAACCTTAAAATAATGTTTGTATTAAAATTATTGTAGGTGATATTATACTCTCTCATGAAAAAAAAAATCGTGAAAAATGTAAGAGTAATATAATGTTAGATTAATAAATGTATCCATTGTTACTTAGTAATAAAACCATTTTGAAATTATTAACGTTAAATAAAGTTACTAATAATAGGTTGCGATTATAATGAATTGGTTTATAAAAACAAGTTTAAACAATGGGAACACTTCAAACTATGTAGACTCGTAAATTTTATTCTGAACGTAATTCGAATATTTTACAATACGATTTGCTTTTAAAAATTATTACTCGCTACTTTTAGAAAGTAAAAAAAATAATTGATTAATGAACGAGAGCATGAAGTGAAATTTATTAACAGATGCTGACTTCAAATATGGGTGTGTTTCTGATAATTAAATTACTGTGAATTGAAAAGTTAATTTACTAATCGATTATTTTTTATTTTTTGTTTAATATTGGTATTCCATAAATGGTCTGAGAATTTACAGGCTCCTGTTCAATTTTAAAATAGACCGATTATGTGTATTACGACAGTTCTAGAAATTATTTCTATATTAGTTTTTGCGCTGGATTCCTTAAAAGTTGAAGCAGTGAAAATAATAGGTATGTTGCTTTGATTTGTTATCTAAAGTAAACAAATTAAAAATGATCAAGGATTTAGAGTAATATTACACGATTTTAGGAAATGTAAATTATGTCGTAATTCAGTAGTCCTTATCTAACGTTAATATACCATTGTTGTTTTGTATCAAATAGACTCTACTAGTAATTAACGTAAACGTCCTGATAGCCTATTCAGAAACGTAATTAGTTTGGTTTAATAAACTGTCTTAATTATTGTTATGAATAATAAATTCAATATTGATAGTTAAATTGACTATATTAGTTTTTATAATTGTGGATAAGCTAATTTGATTATTAAAGTCAATACTTTGGTAAGCTTTTTATTTAAGTAATAAATATCTAAAAATAAATCACACCGGTGATCACGAGGCATAAATGTCAAGCTCGTATATTTTGATTTGTTGTAAAGGGTAGGTTGAGGTTCGAATCTCAATCAGATGTATTCAGGGGGATTTATATTAAATAATTTTCCACTCTTCATCAAACAAATGTGGGTAAATTTATTCTGAATTATACCTTCTTAGCTCTTAAACCCATCAGTTTAATTAAACGTGTGTATCCCGAACGGGTAGTAAGACGTATGGCAAAATATAGCAGCTATACTTAGCTATGTATTTTGCGTATCCAGGGGAACACATTTTACTTATAGATTTAAAGCCACTTATAAATGGGTAGAGTAAAATAATTATTATAAGCCCAGTTATACTTACTATATAGCATTAGGGAACTCAGGAATTTCATTGCCGACCTTACAAAAGTAAGCAACCTAGCCCTATCTTTAGCTAGCTCTATCTGGTCCACCTCATTACACCCTATCCTTATCTTGAGTTAGTTCTATCCAATCCTCCTCATTACACCCTATCCTTATCTTGAGCTAGTTCTATCAAGTCCACCTCATTATACCCTATCCTTATCTTGAGCTAGTTCTATCCAATCCTCCTCATTACATTCTATCCTTATCTTGATCTAGTTATATCCATTCCACCTCATCACACCCTATCAATATCTTGAGCTAGTTCTATCCAATCCTCCTCATTACACCCTATCCTTATCTTGAGCTAGTTCTATCAAGTCCACCTCATTATACCCTATCCTTATCTTGATCTAGTTCTATCCAATCCTCCTCATTACACTCTATCCTTATATTGATCTAGTTATATCCATTCCATCACATTACATCCTATCTCTTTCAGGTCCGTTCTAATGTTATCCCCCCATCTGCGTCTAGGTCTTCCCAATGGTTTCTTCCCATTGGGTTTGCCAGTCCGTACCCCAAACAAGGTTCTAGAATCTTTCACTCGCACTGCAGGTCCTACCCACCGTAATCTACAAGACTTGATTATCCTAACAATGTCTTGTGATGAGTACAAAGGTTATGTAACTTATAATTATGTAACCTTTTACACTCCCCAGTAACCTTATCCATTTGTGTACCAAATATCTTTTTAAACACCTTTCTTAGGAAGCCTAGTAATACCTATATTAATTAGTTGCTCACTCGCTTCCGTGGCCGCATGGTCTAAGGTGTTACTCTCGCAATAAACTAGACCACCGATGACGGGGAAATCAGGGTTCCAGTCTCGGTCAGGTGTAATAAGGATGGTATTTCCAAAATTGTTTTCCACTCTCCCTCCACTTAAATGCTAGTACAGTTCCTATAAATATAACCTTCATCATCCCTAAAACTATTAGCGTCACTAGTACATAAGCGTATAACCCGAACGGGTAGTAAGACATGGTGCTTAAAAAAATTAGCTAAGCAAATTCGTTTAGAAACTCTACAAACATCAGAACAGTGGATGTTGCAACTACCTGGAGTTTTCTTAAATTTTTATGTGTGTAAAACAGCCTCCTTTTAATTTCCTAATTTCGAGCCAATCAACAAATTTCAATTAAACTTAGCGCACACATTGGCAATCAACCCTAGTTTATATTTTTCATATTTCTACGCGCTATTATTCTGAAACCATAAGTGTTAAAAAAAATTAGATATTTATAAAAATTGTACACGCATCAGATGTAGGTATAGTCCAAGATAGGGGTTTCCAACTAGCGGCCCGCGATGCCTTTTTTTTGCGGGTCACAAAGTTTCTTGGAAAAGTCATCTACTGAAGTAAAATTAATGTCTTTAGCCGATAAACGGAAAGTTTTGACTTGCGTGAGTAAAGTTCATGAAAGCTACAAAAAATGTTGTTTATAATTAATTCTTCTTTGTGTCTATTGTATTTTGACGTTTCAAAAAATAAAATTTTCTTGTCGAAAAATGTGTTCATTATGTAATTAAACTTGTTTAAATTATCACTTCATATTTCATTCAAAATTAAATACCTGATCTCGTTTTTGCATTATTTGACCAAAACTAGACGATTATGATGCGGTCCTACCACTATTTTCGTGGATTCGATTGTGACCTTAGGGCACTTTTAAAAGTGGGAAAACTTTGGTCAAAAGCGTCACTATCATAATAGACTAAACTGCCGACTATGGGAAGATCGAGGTTCGAATCCTGGCTGGTGTGCTTGGAGTATTTTTACCTAAATGGTTTTCCACTCTCTCTCCAAGAAAATGCAGGTACACTTCCTCTAAATTCAGACCTCCTAATTCCTAACACATTAGATTAATTAGTACATTGGCGTATACCAAACGGTTGGTAAGACGGGGAACTAAAAATATATAACTAAAATAATCAAATGGGAATAAAAGGGAGACAGGAAATTCATCTCAATAATCTCTGCCAAAATTTGAGCTTGAGCCATCTATGAGTAATCAACAAGATTATACTCACGCCTTTGTCTGCGTGTCCATCACAGCGTGTATATTTAAAAATAAAATTATCAAGTTTTAATTGTTGTAAAAACGCCTTATAGCCCTTTGAGTTGATGGACATCTTGATTATGGTATTGAATGTGTATAACGTAAAAACGAACAAATGAAATTCCTCAACTGATGTTGTGTTTTGTTTAATAATGCGAGGTACATTGCACGGTTTACTTTCAGGAGCTGGTGAATCATGCGGCCATGGAGATGTATATCAATTCATGAGGAAGGACATTTTAATAGCTCTTTGTTACTGCAAACCTGAAGATGCCAAAGAAGGTCTTTGGTGCACACTAAATCTGAATACAGAACCAGACCAAATTGCAGGTGAAAACTATTACCCTCAAGATGACCCGTCAGTTCGAGATCACCAAATAGACAAAGGCTTGTTCAAGAACCCCTCTGATGAAAAAGATGAGTATTATGAGGATAATGTCGAACATACCAGTGAGAGACATGATCTTGGCCAAATGGTTTATCCCGTTTTTCAATATGGTAGTGATGAACGAGAACCTTTATTTGACCTTGAATATCTGAGGGAATATCTTAACGTAGGTGATAACACAGGATTTATCCCCGGTGAGGGTTACGAAGAGGAGGCAAATCGTCGTGCCATGAGGAAGAAACAGACTGAAATAAACAGGAAATGGCGACGAGCAAAGGGAGTTTTTGTACACAAGTTCAATCTTCTAGATTCTATGGAAGAAAGAAAGTAAATGTAATTGAATTTGATATTAGGAATTAGTGCTCCTAAAGGGTATAATAAATTGAGGGAATTTAAAATGAGTGCGTGATGCGGGTTGAATTCTAAATCTCACGTTATTTCAATTCCCTTAACCCCTTATTAAAATGACTAGTTCATCCTATAATGTTGCTTGTTTATCTTTCCTGAAGATTCCCTATCCCGATTCTACATACACACAATGTTTATGCCTACAATTTTCCTCCCTTGTTCGATATTGATTCAAGATTTATCTGAATATTATTGTTTCTTATTTTAGATAAATTTATGTTTCCACTGACTTTTTTTTAAACCTACATGACTTCATAAAACATTTCTTCAAGTGATTTTGATGGTTATCTCACATAGTTTGAGTTTTAACCAGCTGCCTAAAACTAAATACTAATAAAAAACTATTTCAATAGAAATATTTTGAAGAAAAAAACAAGTCATCAGTCTACAATCGCGCTATATCAACAAAGAGGCCGCCTTTTGTTGTCTCAGATAGTGCCAACATCAGAGGATAGAGGGTATCAGGTGGTCAGTACATAGAGCCCTACGGCCATTAAATCTCAGTTTTCTAGGACGGAGCTGCTACTTTTTTTATTCAAGTAGCTCCTCATTAACTCTCACGAGACTCATTCGACCCCGTTCCAGATCCACTGCTTATATAAAAATCTGGAAGCGCTGGGGATCGAACTCAGGACTTTTGGATCTGTAGTCACGAACTCTGACCCCTATACCCCAAAGGCAATCCATATTTTTTAATTCTTACCAAATATGTTTCTAATTATATTTAAAAATGTATAATTTTGTTTTCATAAGAGTCAATATTTTTAACCCCTTAAATTATAATGTATATAATTAAAAAACCTAAGAAATAAATTCAAATAAGGAGATAAGTCTTATATAACACCCTTAGTTTTAAAACCTTTTCCAACGTATTTTGGGTGGAAGAAGATAATTTCACTCACACCTTCATAAATATCACGATATAGTAAGTATACCGATATTAATTTGATATTTGACATTTGTTTGGATAAGCTTGTTTAGAGATTTTTTTTTATGTTCGGTTTTACAATGTACTGTACCTTTGATTACGTGTGAATTTTTATTATATGAGACTCTCTCCGTGGTGTGAGCCCGTAATCTCGCTATACCAATCGAGCGGCGATGATTGTGCCAACATTTGCGGACAGATGTTGTCATGTGGTCAACACAACTAGCCCTCCGGCCGTTAATTATTAGATCAAGTCCTATTAAAATTGTATTTTTTTCTTTTCCGCTGCGTTTTATTTACTCGTTGGGTAAAACTCATGTATGTTAATAACATTAAACGTGGTAGGTATGACTTAGATTAAATGTAGCCGAATTTGAGTGAAGAGAATGTGGGAAACACTCTGTCAAACCCCGACCTCCCTGTCAACCGAAAACCAGACTAAATTAGCTTGACATTTAGACCACGTGCCCACAACCGCGGGTTAACTATGTTTGTATTATTATGTAATTATGAAAGGGTATTTATTGGCAAGTAGTAACTCACGCCTGATGATATAGAACCCCTCGTACCTGGCATACCAACGTATTCATAAAATAATCCAATCCATCCTATCTGGGATTCAAAGTAAAGTCCCCAAAAGGTAGCAGCGTTAAAATATTTATTCCTTAAAGTTATCAACGTAAGTTAATACAAAACATAAAAAATATATTAACAACAATTTTATCTTGAGTTTACTCTTCCTTTTGCCTGTCAATAAAAACAAGAAATAAGTTTAGTAGTGATTATATATTTTTATCACCGCGTCTGACTACCCGTTTATGCTATACACATTTATGATAATTACTCTAATGGGTTAAGGATAAGGAAAGAAGGATTTTAGAGTTATGCTACCCGCATTTGCGTTTAAGGATAGTGGTAAGTCATTTACGAAAAACCATCCTCAGTCGACCCAACTGGGATTCTAACCCTGATCTCCCCGTCATCAATAAGTAAGTTTAGCACGAGAGTGACACCTTAAACCTTTCGGCCACTGAGGAGGGTAAGTTTTAATTGACAACATAACTATTTCTTGTGTAGATGACATCAAAACTTAATATATTTAATAATGTAGACTATTGTATATAATAGTTTAACGATAGTATTCAAATGTGTCCTCATGTTTGATATATTACCTCCTGCGTAATAAAATGTAGCCACGTCAACCACGCGACCATATCATCCTGTAAACAGTTTCATATTTTTATAACCGAAATAAAAAGAACGTCGAGGTTTTTATTCGCGATGTGCTATGAGCTAACGTAAAGTTTATTATATAGCTGAAGATAATTTTTTGCTTTTTTTTTTATTTTCTCTAATATTATACAACTAACTAAAATGTCACGCACTGAATTTAAATATTATGTTGTCATAAAACTACTCTTCTCTGTGTCAAATTTAAATAAAAAATTCTTTCACTTTTTATTTATTTCGTTATACGTTTTATATATCATATTATCAATAAATAAATCACTTATTTGATAAGAATTGCAACATGGGCCTATGTCAAGGCCGATTGATAGGGAAATTATGTCATGATTTTCTTACGAATGGACATTTTGAGCGCCAAATTTATTTTTTGATGTTAAGAGTAATAACATTTTACTTTATTATTATTGTTATTTTACAGGTATAGATAATATCCATCAAAAGTTCCAGGTGTACATTACATGACTTGACGTATGAACACCTGAAATTAGATCTAGTTGCTGTAACGTTATCAGATGTTGATGATGTGATTATTTAATTGCACCGCGATTGGGCGACAATTGTAACGTTATCGACGATTTTGATAGAGTAATTGCCCCACTTTTGGGCGACAATTATACCGATATCGATGATTTGACGATGTAATGTCCCGCGATGGGGAGCCTATTCTGGAAAGTTTGATATTGATAAAACTGTTTATGTTGTACACTCTTTATTACTTATTTATTTACACATTGATGAAATTAAAGTCTGTATTGATTGTGATCACTTATACTTTATGTTTACGTCTACTCTCTCTCCTTGACCGGCACATTCTGTTTACGTCTACTCTCTCTCCTTCACTGGCACATTCTGTTTACCTTCTACGTATATTTTCATTATATGTGGATGTGTCCCTTGCTTGTATATCTCGCGCCGCTGTCCAGAGTAACCAATCAGGTATTTCTCTTCAACAGGTGCAGTGAAAGCTAGCTTCCTATTGGATATAGGGAGCTGGCTTTTCTCGCTAGTTTGTTAAATACTGCGGAGTTATATTTTGAGAAAAGTAAACAAGTTTTTCTAGTGAAATCCTTTTACGGACTATTCTGCGAAAACGCGTGATTCTCCATGGATGAAGTAAAAGGATAATTTACATAAGATACTTCAAAGAAAAATACCTTCATCCATGACCTTTTTAAATATATGAGAGCAGTCCAAAAATCAACTACATTACAATACCCCCCATTTGCTTATATCTGAAAGAATTTAAAGAATTTAATGAATTTTGATATAAGCAAATTTTATACTGTGCAAGGTTTACGTCATATTTGACACTCAATATTCTTAAAGTTAAACATAAATAAATTTGTAAAGTGTAAGTTACATAAATTGTGTGTGTGTGTAAACATTGACTTAAAATTACTGATATCATGACAATACAATAGCTATGATATATTGTTTACATATTTTCACAATTGATTGATTTTATTTTTTATGTCCAATATTCTTGATGAATAAACGAAACGAAAGTACTTTCTGTCTTTTTATTTGCTTAGTGTTTCTTGTTGATTTCCTTATATTTTTTATTACACTGAAAAATTGTCGCACTGTTCATTGCACTGTTCTTGAAGTGGTGATAATATAAAATTTTTAACAAATTTAGAAATTGCTTTGGTTGAATAATTAACTTTGTATTTGAGCTTAGGTAATATTAGGTTAAGTTTAAATTCAATTATAATTTAATTGAATGATTTGAAAAATCTTGAAAAATAAAAAATTTGACTAAAGTATCTCAAAGTACCTTAAGTTCAAATTAAAATTTGAAATGCTAAAATGAAATATAAATGTTAAAATTATTTTTAAAACTCAAATCTTTATGTGGGTTTTGTTAATTATCCAATCATTGTTTACTGAATGCATTAGGGCAAACTTTCCGTACAACATAACTTTACTTACTTAAACATAAAAATATTTATTTAAATTGTTAACATATAAAAATCTTACTTACTCTTAATAGCTAACTTAACTTGAAAAATTGAGTCACGTTTTCTTAAACATTTTTATTTAGTTTATATTAATTTAATTGATTTTATTTATTAATGTGACCTCAATTCTTTATTTATTATCATAGAACAACTGTTAATGACTTGCCATTTAACAAGACATATTACATCATTACATATTCAATCTAGATTATTACTTATATTAACATCTGAGCAAAGTATATTACATGATTACATATTGAATCCATTTATTTTAACTTCAGAGTAAAGTTTGTTATTGTAATATTCTGTTGTTAGAGGGTTCTTCACCCAAGGTCAAACTAACCTCTACCTCTTTCTTATTTTTACCTTTACGAGTGACACAGCTGTTCTATTCACCCTTCTCTCTAACTTTCACTTTCCCTCTCTTTCTAACTTTCTTTTGCGATATTAACTTGTCAACTACGTGTGAGCGAAGTAAAATAAACTGTATTCTTCCAACCTTATGGTTTTTAAAATAGCTGAAACTTAGATAAAACAATCTTGGAATCTTATAGTACGCTTGAAATCAGCTTGAAATCATATGTCACACCACTGTGAAATATTCAAAATTATTTTTCCCTTTCTAATTGGGTAATTATTTTCTCATTAGCGAGAAAAACTTCTTTATACTGAGTAAAACCTTCCAAATGTTGCCTGGTTGCCTTAGGCACTTACATAAAATGGAATTGTAATTAAAAATTTAATATAGTAGCCTAATTAGGTATAACACCCTATTTAGCTCTCTTACACCCTTTGTTACTTTATTAGTATTGGCCTTTTCATCACGCAATCACCGATAACCCTTTTCAACTTCTCTATAATTTTCTTAATATCTGTTAGTTTCAATCCAGATTTACTGCTGGACATTTATTACATCTTCGTGGAAAATATATAGGCCTGCCTCATTTTTACTAACCAATTCATAGGCTGTGGTAGCTCTATGTTTGACGACAATACCCTTTCTTTGCTGGTTCCTTGAATCACTATCAATACACCATCAATATAAACGAATCATGGCTTACTTCCATGTCTGAATGTACCTTAACTCATCCTCAATATACTTAATTCCTCCTCAACGATGTAAGATGCCCTCGGGCCATCTTTACATACAAAATGACGACGCTTGACATAGGTCATGGCTTGCTCCATGCCTATGTTATACCTTCACTTCTTAATCAACGTATCTTAATTCTTACATAAAAAAAATTGTTTTAAAACAAGACATAACTGGCCTCTCATGTTTCCACTCACCTTAACTTACTGTAACAATGTACTCGCGAATCTCCAAATTAACTTCTTTAGATATCTTAAATTCCATCCTTTACTTCATCAGCCTATTATGCGACTCATTAATGTTTTAACCAATACTTGTTAAACTGATATAAAATATAATAAATTAAACTGAAATGACCCCCCACACAAATATTAAGATTCGTGTCTTAACTGCCACACATAAAATTCACCATTTGTGAAATGATACATTTATTTTGATTTCCAAGATCGTCTACTAATTAAGTTTGATCCTAATTACCTAACTAATTAGTCAAACCTACAAAATGTCTTAAACTGAAAATTTCCTTTTGGCATAATCTTATGTTACTTTGAACCGATAAAAAATTTTTACCAAATAATATATAATTAATAAAATATGTCCGTAGAATTTCCTCACACTATAATTTCTCCTCGCGTACTTTCACGCTCCCTTAGTTGACAAATTATAACCAACCCCTCACCTATCCTATTATCCTTTCGCATGCTTCTGAGGGTTCATGTCCCCTGCTATAAGCATACTTTTGTTAATTATCATTTATAATTATCAATTAAACCTCCTATAATTATCTTAAATCCACTTGATCAATTATGATTCTTTTAAAAATTTATAAAATTAAACATAAAGATTATATATATATGATACGGGGTTTGACTCTTACTCATTGAAAATATATTATCTTGAATTCTACGTTTTGCTTTTAAGTCAGCACTTACTGTGCCAGAGGTTTCTCTCTCTTTTTTGTCTGAACAAAAGATGTTTACCAGTAGTGCACAACAATGTCTGTCACCTGTCACTAAATTTAAGGTGTGGTTTTTAAAGATGTTCGTGTCACATCTACACCCTCTTCACTTCACAAAAGAAAATTTTAAACTACTTGGGTTTACTGCTACGCAGAAATGTTTCTTTAGAATTTCTATTTTATTCTACGCATTTTGTTTTCTGAGAAAACATCATTTTACCTCTCAGAGCTTATATTTTTAAAAAGTTTTTTTTTTTTTTTTTTAAACTTCTCCCACAATGGCTAAAGTTGGCTTGAATATTATACATATCCACCAATATTCTATATTAACTACAGTTACATTATAATTAGTTACATACTAATTGCAGTTGCCTAATTATAATAGTTATCTGCTAATTGAAGTTACATAAATTTTTTACTATGGTTGAGTTATATGTAACCTTATTTTTCTTATTTTAAAACTAGAATCGTTAGTTAAACTAAATGTTGATTCTTACATTTAAATGGTCCGAACTTTAAATGCTTATTGACTGCCTCCTGGATCAAAGACTTTTGGTGAGACATATTGAAAACAACCCTTAATTTTTCTTTTTAGTTTCTTACCTGGTCTCTGGTTCAATCTCTGAATGGATCGTTTTAACTGGTAATGTTTCTTTTTTGAGCATTGTCTCTGGTTCAACCTCTGATCGGATCTCTTAGATTGAGTTGAAGTTTTAGGTTCGAGCTCAGACTGGATCGCAGTCTCTAGTTCTATCTCTGATTGGATCGTACTATCTGTTATCTCTGATTGTATCATACTATCTAGTTTGATCTCAGAATGTATCGTACTATCTGTTTTGATATCAGAATGGATTGTTACCTTTGGTTTTATCTCTGAGTGTATCATAATGTCTGGTTCTATTCCGGATTGGACCGTACTATCTAGCTTGAGCTCTGAATGCATCACACAATTTGTTTCTACATCTGATTGGATTGTACTATCTAGTTTGATCTCTGAGTGGATCTTATTATCTGGTTTGATCCCGGAATGGATAACAGTCTTTGGTTCTATACCTAATTGAATCGTACTATCTGGTTCGATCTCAGATTGAATCTTTTCATTGAAATTACTATTATTTGCTATAATTTTAGCACCTGGCTCATCATTGAATTTATCGAGTTTTGCATTAATTTTCTGATTAATTTCATCTAATTTCTCTACTGCCTCGGTAACAATCCCATCGATTTGTGTTGTAATTAAAGTTTTATTCGTATCCTGTTGTGTGTCAAATGCTGCCTTCACTTTTTCAATTTCTTTTTTAAAGTTATCATGGACTACCTTTACATTAGTTTTTGTGTGTTCTATTTGAAGGTCAAGATTACCAACCTTAATTTCTACTTCTTTTAACCCTTTGTTTGATTCCTGCTCAATTATTTCAATTTTATTTTTATTAGCTGTTATCTGTTCCATTAATTTGAACTGTCCCTTTCTTAAATTTTCTTGTTTTTCCACCAAAACCTTTTTTACCTTCTCTCCTTCTATTACCTTCTTATCAACCTCATTTAACCGTACTGCCAAATTTTGATGAACCATTTCTACTTGGTCGAACTTTTGTTCTAAATAAACAAATCTCTGTTCACAAGCCTCCTTACTTTGTTCAATTTTAGTACTTAGATCGTTATTAATTTTTTCAAGTTTTGAGTCTATTTCCTGCTTAGTTGCTACTATTATTTCCTGTTTAGTTTCATCTATTTTCTGATTAGTTGCCACTATTATTTCCTGTTTATTTGCATCCATACCAGCTACTATTTGCTGTAACATCCTCATAAACTGATTAGAATCTCCTACGGGTTCCACCATTGTTTGTTCCTTTACTATTTCTCGCCCTTCCTCATCTACTACTATAGCACTTTCTATGTTAATTAAATTTCTTCGTGTATCTTTTTCTGCCTCTTCTTCTCTCTCTCCCTCTGCAATTGATTCTACATTGTCCTGCTCCCTTTCTCTTATTTCTTCATCTGATTGTTCTAAAACTAACTGATTATGTGGTCCATTTTCATACTCTGTTTCATCAACACTGCTATTTGTGTCACTATTATCATTTAGGCTTGAATCCGCCATCCTCCCTTCCAAAATTTACTAATATTAACAAGATTTATACAGTTTTACAACAGAGTTTTCATGTTGTGAAATAAAATAATAATAATAACAAACAACAACAAAAAAAATTGTCTAAGACTTATCTGACTTCATTGATTCTTCTTAGGTGTGTCGTCTGGTGTGCCGTGCGTGAAACGTCTGCTCGTTTCAACTCGGTAGGACGTTGTTCGTCGGTGTGCCTTCTGGTATGCCGTCTGGTGTGCCGTGCGTGAAACTTCTGGTGTGCCGTCTGCTTGTTTCACCTCGGAATGATGTTCCTCGTTGGTGTGCCGTGCGTGAAACGTCTGCTTGTTTCACCTCGGTTCTCGGTTGGATGTTCTTGGTGGTGTGCCGTCTAGTGTGCCGTGCGTCTCAGTTGGTAGAGTCTCTTTCTTGTCTCGGGGTTTGGAAGTTCATGCGTCGCGGCTGGGCGCCATTTGTAACGTTATCCGTTGTTGATGATGTGATTATTTAATTGCACCGCGATTGGGCGACAATTGTAACGTTATCGACGATTTTGATAGAGTAATTGCCCCACTTTTGGGCGACAATTATACCGATATCGATGATTTGACGATGTAATGTCCCGCGATGGGGAGCCTATTCTGGAAAGTTTGATATTGATAAAACTGTTTATGTTGTACACTCTTTATTACTTATTTATTTACACATTGATGAAATTAAAGTCTGTATTGATTGTGATCACTTATACTTTATGTTTACGTCTACTCTCTCTCCTTGACCGGCACATTCTGTTTACGTCTACTCTCTCTCCTTCACTGGCACATTCTGTTTACCTTCTACGTATATTTTCATTATATGTGGATGTGTCCCTTGCTTGTATATCTCGCGCCGCTGTCCAGAGTAACCAATCAGGTATTTCTCTTCAACAGGTGCAGTGAAAGCTAGCTTCCTATTGGATATAGGGAGCTGGCTTTTCTCGCTAGTTTGTTAAATACTGCGGAGTTATATTTTGAGAAAAGTAAACAAGTTTTTCTAGTGAAATCCTTTTACGGACTATTCTGCGAAAACGCGTGATTCTCCATGGATGAAGTAAAAGGATAATTTACATAAGATACTTCAAAGAAAAATACCTTCATCCATGACCTTTTTAAATATATGAGAGCAGTCCAAAAATCAACTACATTACATTGCTTTTAATATCTGCCAGATATGTCCATTAGTAAAAAAAATATTGGGGTGTAGAACATGATTACGTTCGAACCAAAAAGTCACATCATCGAAGTGTGGTTTACCCTCATCGATGTTCGCGTGATCTAGGGCGTCCCTTTTGCAAACTGGTGACGTGAAGGTCAGGGTTTAAATCCCGACCCGGTGTAATAAGAGAGTTTTTTTCCTGATTAATCTCTCGTTTTCTTTCCATTCAAATGAGGGTATATTTTCTCTAGAGATTCTACCTTCGTCATGCTTACCCTATTATTGAAAAATATCCATATAGTCCGGACAAGTATTAAGACGTGGTGCCCCCCCCCAAAAAGTTAGTTTTCTACGCTTTTTACTTGAAACAAATGGTTCCGTGCACCGTAGTAACTTTATTACTTCCTTCTACCTAAAAATTTAGATGTTTTCTCAAAATTCGTAAGATATGTAAAAATAAATTATATTCATCGTTGCAGAAACATTACACCAAAGAGCATAAATGAAATAATATACACTGCTACAGAAATATATTGAGAAAAATGTGGCATCTCTGTTCACCAAAGTGCATACCAATCAACTACCCATTTTCCAGAACTCAATTTAAAAATATGTTTACCAAATCTGAGAAAGAGTAAGGTTTTATAAAAACATATTCCGGGTAAGTTTTTTATTTTTAATAGCAATACAATTTTGCAATGATAAGTTATTTCGTATATCAAATAGTCGCGGGAATATTATCAAAGTTGAGCTTATGTAAAATACCCTCATTATCCCGTTAAAATTAGATGCGCCATTTTCTTTGTAAGGTTCAACAGTGTCTAGGTACGAATTTTTATCAGAATTTTTAAGGTCCATTTCGAAAAAATCTAAATTTATTTCTATCTTTTGGGCTTTAATTACACTAATTTTAACTTTAAGGCTGGTTATCAAATTCTAAAAGTCCTCGGTGGAATATTATAAAAACACTAGATACCAAGTTTTTAGCCCGATCGATAAAATGATTTCGGCTCTAGGCCGATATACAGACACACAGGCAGACAAACAGACAGACGGCATCGCGAAAAACACTCTTTCTCCTATGAAATGTCGACATTTATCAAAATCTCAAGCTCGAATTCTTTTTTACTGTCACAATATTTCTCTCTCCGAGCCTAGGGGTCGAGAGAACGTAAAGAGCAAATTGGTATGAGAGCAAAAGATTGCATCAAATACACTTTTAATTTGTATTTGCTTAAATATGATAAAACTACAGTAAAACCTTGGATTGCGTGCATAATTCGTTTCGTAAACGTGTTCGTAATACAAAGCACTCGTATATCAAAGTGAATTTCCCCCATAAGAAATAATGGAAACTCAGATAATTCGTCCCACAACCCAAAAATATTTAATCTAAAAATGATTAATACCTTTTTTATTTTCGTTATTTAAATGTAACTGTACTGTAATCAAATTTATTTATTAAATTTAATAGTGGCTGGTGTGAGGTAGACGAGAGAGATAGGAGGAGGAGGTGGGTTATTGTTTAGGACGACTTCCACTGTCACTAACGGAATCACTGCTATATGTTGGCCCACTCAAATATTTTTCTTTTTGTGCGACTTTAACAAAGAACTTATTCAATGACACTGCTCGACAGACAAAGCGTAACCATATATTACTCGTATTGCAAGATATCGCTCGTTTATCAAGTTAAAATTTATTGAACATTTTTGCTCGTCTTACAAAACACTCGCCGACCAAGTTACTCGCAATCCAAGGTTTTACTGTATTTCACTCACACTTCAAATCCACGGCATCACAATGAATAATTCAGAACACTTTACAACAATGTGACACCTGATTCTATCTGTAATACTTAGCTAAGCAATTTACTATCCAGAGGGTGGAAGGGCTCTTAAAATTGTGATAATACACCTAAACTTCCCAACGCTTTTTTTTTTTAGCAAACGATATTAATTTTATAAGCTGCTATAACTTATCGCAAAAAAAACCAATGTCATTAATATCGGACACATAATTAGTGGTTAGGACGGTTCCTCTTTTAATTTTAGGTTATTAAAAAGAAAAGGGTAAAATTATAATCTTTCTCTGGACATCGGCTAATATAACGAAACATTAGTGTCGGAAATATTAGAATAAAGTAAAACTATTCAGAACACAGCGTTTAACACCAATACGTAGTTAACTAGCTAACTAAAAATACAACCTTCATTAAGATTCACTTACACTTAAGTGGAATTCTGCAATTACGTGTAGTAATTAAGGTTTTTGAAATTAACGCGAACATGTAACTATTTACAAAGCTATCGAACTGATTATTACGTTCCCTTGTTAAAATATTTGTGTTTAATGTTGTTACTCGGTGACGTCTACACAACATGAACTTGTGTTGTTTAATTTGTGTTTTCTCATCAATTATTACGTCCACGATTTGTTCTGTTAACAATAGGCAAGAGAATAATAACTATCGATTGAAAGGTAAATAAAGGTCAGATCTTAAAGTATCATCTAGTTAATTTTACAGAGTAAATAATGTGTCTTGGTTACTTCATAAAATTTTAATCTATTTTTTTATTTAATGACACACTGCAAATATACATTTTAAAACAAAATAATTTGATTTAATTTAATTTTAAACAAATATGAACACTTTGATTCAATTAGAGCTAGCATTGAGATTAAGGTTTATAAGTTTGAACTTTAAAATAAATAACTTCCGACGTTTCGGCTTTAGTTTGAACAGCCATGGTTCAAGCCCAAGAACATTATTTTTAATTCAAACAAATCTTTTAAAACAAAACTTAACACCTTAATAAATCAAAGGGATTTCATTACTTGACTTACAATATGAATATTCTCTGATGTAGCTTAACTTCCCTTCACCCAATCGAAAAAAATGAGAAATTTATACGGTGTGTTAAAGTGTTTTTTTTAATGCAACAAATTTTCACTAAATTAATTTTTTGTGTTTTTTATTTATCGTGAATTTAAATATATTTCCTGAAGAAATTCCTGAATTCCAATAAATGCAACAAATTTTCATAAATTAATTTTTTGTGTTTTCTATTTATCGTGAATTTAAATATATTTCCTGAAGAAATTCCTGAATTCCAATAAATCAAGCTAGTAATTTAATGTATGTATTAAACAACTTTTTAAATTACATATTTCGACTTGTTTTTACGGTTAACATACTTTTCTGTCCTAACTGTTGAAAAAAAATAATAATGTTGCGCTTCAAATATGATTTTAATAATTCAAACTTTTTTTCCTTTACTCTAAGGAATCATTTAGGTAATATTACGTATGTAGTCAATTTGTAGCAATACACACTCACACCAAATTAAGTTATGTGAACCTAGCTTTCTCCCATGTAGCAAATAATATTACATACTCCGGGAGTTGAAAATAGATTAACCTAGATCAAAGCAAGCAGTTGCTAGACTAGGGTTTCTTGCGCAATGTTGTCTAGACTTTAATAGAGTACTGCTATTTGGCAAATAGTTTTGAATTATTCTCACTACCATGTGCGATGTAAGATTATATGGCTGTTTGAGAGTACATATTGTATCTATTGTTTCAACAACTCTCGAACAGTTAATGATAATATCAGGTGGTATTATTAAAACATGGAAGATATATTAATATATGACAACTCTGTAATCATTTGTGACACGATAACGGACTATCCATACGTGCTTCTATTCTATTTTAATTAAAAATGTCCATATTTACAGCTTTTCACACTATAAATCTAGTCTCGACTGTAGATGCAACACCTAAACACGTTGGTATATCAATTGACAGAGCAAAGGAATATGACAATGAACACCTTTATTCAAGTACCGATAATGAAAGGGTTTTAATTTGTTAAAATTAATATTGCAATTCAAGGGTGAATTTGGAAACAGTCAGTGTTATTAAACATATAAAAGGGAACGAGCACAATATGGCGCAATGAAAAGAAGAACACAGTTCAGATTTTATATTGTTGCCACTGTACAAAGAGGTAATGGCTGCCTCTTGATGAAAGTCGATCATGACCGCCCAATCCCCTGTACCCTAGGTTTCAGTACCTCTTTTATCAGTGGCAACAATGTAAAGTGTGAACTGTGTTCTTCTTTTCTGTATAAAAACTATATTATGTTCATTCCCTTTTATAGGTTTTTAACCATCTTTACTGTACCTTCTTCCAACTATAGCAAAATGTACCTCAAAAAGAAAAAAGAAGTATTCCTTAAAGAGCTATAAACATGTATAAAGTGATACGCCCAGAAATAAAAGGGATTTACCCAACAAGGTCGCACTTCCACCTTCTATTCGGAGTAGCTTCCAAAGATCGAAGAAGAAAAATGCTACGGAGCTCCGCACGGACTTTTTCGCTCTATTGATTAAAAATGGAGATATTTACTCAAAATTCGTAATATAATATACACTAGCGAGCCCGAGAACAAATTGCGCTATACATACGTAAAACATTTTTTGGCTCACGGTTTTAAATCTTATAATTTTTTTTTTTTTTAATTAACGTCTTCATTTGTATGTTTGGACCAATAGAAAATATCGATATTGGGTCCCCAAGGGTCAACACTTCGTATTAAAATGTTGACTTCCGGTTAAGATTTTCGTCCTTTTATTAGAGGATGCACATCTTTTGGTTATCGCATTGCTACTAAATTTCTCTTTTATAAATTTTGACCAATAAAATCGGTAATTATTGACTATTGAGTCTAAAATGAGAGAGATAGATCATTGCTGTACCAGGGGCGGATCCAACCAGGATGGAGGCATGGGGGGCACGCACCCCCTTTCCAAAAATTAAACTAATTAAATCAATGTTAAAGTCAATACTAGTTTTATTGTCACATAATATTATCTCACCAACCAGATTTCATTTTTTAAATTGTTATTTAAGACAATCACATTAAGTATTAAAGTGGTAAAAATAGGCATTAATGAAATTGCCTTAATTTAAGTTGCGCGCCTCTCACCTTGTTGCACAAAACTAGTTTAGGTTTAAATTTATTTTATCATTTTTATTATTACTATTTCAATTATTAATAATAAATAAAGATCTTTAAAATAATGTATGTTTAAATAAGGTGCTTTAAACAAAATCTTTCAATAATATCACACACATAACGTGTTAGTATGGCTTGATGGTAAAATTTCGATTTAGAATGAGAAATAACTAGCTGTACTATAGAGTGGAGTTAAAGTTCGATTGTTTTAAACCTGAATAATTCCATCTATTTTGTCTAGTTGATTGAATAGCTAAAAAACTATTTATATAATAATTGTTATAATGTTTAAACTTATTTTCCTCTTAATAATCACTATTTGTTGATATTCTTATTATTTGCTTATAATACATTTTAATACTAATTGCAAATTTCGAGTTATACCCTTCATTAGAGGATTATTCTTAAGTTTAGCGCTACACTGAAATGTTACTTAAAGATTTACTCTCATATTTTGTAGTATGTTTATGTCAAAATTTATTGAGGTGCCTCCCCCCCCCCTTCCTGATCCCAATGGGAGCACCCATGTTCCCCCCTCACAAAAATCCTGGATTCATTTCACCTAAGAGGTTAAAGGAAAAACAACATCACCTTCTTGAAAGACCTACTTATTTGCTTACTCTATGGCATTAGAGAATTATTGCGTTTAAACTTAAGTAGTATCTCTTCACAACTAGAGCCCCAAAATTGTATAATATACTTGCCAATATCTCCGAAACTATGGGTTTTATAAAAATAGATTTAAATAACAGTTTTTTTTAATAGTAGGCCTACTAATATTTTACAATGATAAGTTAGGTATTTAGTATCTCAAATAGTTACGGAGATATAGAAATTTTTGCTTCTGTAAAGAACCTTAGATGTCATTTTCATGGGAAAATGAAAAAAGCCATTTTGTTAATAATCTTAATCAACGCCTAGATACGAAATTTAATCAAAATCGTTATAGCCGATTTTGAGAAAATAGATTTTTTCTCTTTTCACCCTTTAGTAAAGTGCTCTTAATTTTAGGGTTAGACAGACACACAGACAGACGGCGTTGCAAAAACCACTTTTTAGGGTTTGGGGATCATTAAACGTCAACATCCATCAACATCTCGGGTTATTTTTTTTTTCTACGATCTCAATACTTCACCTTTAGTGCTCGAAAAGTTTATATATGTAGCTTGAAAGTTATTGGTTTTATAAAAATATGTTTCGAATAAAATATTTGTATTATAAATATATCTACATATTTTCAATCATAAGTAATTTCATATCTCAAATAGTTTCGGAGATATGGTAAAAAAAAAAAAAGTGAATTTACCCATTAGACCGGAGCCTTTAAAGTCATTTTGCCGAAATATTTAGGGTGGCCATTTTGTTTGGAATATTTATAAATGTTTTGAAATTAAATTTAATCAAAATCTTTAAAGCCGATTTTGAGAAAATTGACTTTTTCTCTTTTTGCCCTTCAGTAATATACCCTTAATTTTAGGGTTAGATATCCAATTACAAAAACCTCTACCTGTAAGATAGCGAGAAAGAAAAAAGGATGATTCAACTAATTTTGATTCGTACACAACAATGACTATTGGGAAAGTAAATACTCCATTTGAAAAAACTTTAATCCTCGTCCATATGAGAGTAGACGGACAAGAACATTTAAGATAATAGACTTTATTTCAATAAGTGTACTCCAATTGTACAGTTGTATTATGGTGTGCGCACATTAGGTATTTCCATTAAACTTGCCACACACCGAATCAGATCAGAACGGTCCGAATCGGAACCCTAAGAACGGAAACTAGTTTTGTCCGCACATTGGTTCGGAATTCAATTCATGTCAGTCAGAAGACAGCAACCAAAGAGGGCACATTGATTTTTAGTGAGTTGGTGATGAGTGATAGCAGCAGTGAAGATGAGGCAATGGTGATTGCTCTGTGCATTGCTGCCGATGCCGATGAAGAGAAGAAGTGGATTAAGAATAATTTGAGTGCATGACATAAATATAACATAAAATTTCCGAGATTTTTTCCAACGCATTTTTCTTCATGAGACAGCCATATGGTACAGTTGAACTAAATTAATTATTTCTTCGTCTAAAAACTTTTTTTTTTAATAAGCCAAGCTTCTCGAGGAACAGGAAACGAATATCAACAGGTGTAAACTTAGTGCGGGTGTAGATGATGCAATAATTCAGTCCTGAAGACGCATGCGCGTAGCTTGAAAATCTGTCAAAATATCTCGTCCTGGCAAACCGATTCGTTCTGTTTCGATATGACGTTTGACGTTTCCAATCCGAGCCAGTGTGCGGGCCTCCATTTAAATAAACGTGGTCAAAAAAAGTCCGATCCAACCCAGTACGCAGCAAGTTTAGATGGCTTAGTTGTTACACCACAATGGCTTTGCTTGCCGCACACTGGATCGGAACGGAAAGAATCGGAAATTTTGCTCAAGGTGGGATGGTAGGGTTGCGAGTTAAGGGCAGTATTTTTTTTTTCGGCAAAAAAATAAAATATTTATCCAGTATAAACATGAGTTTAACTTTTTTCATTTAGTAGCCTTAACAGCTCTTGAATATAATATGTCGAGCGTGTCCTAAAAAATTTAACGGGTATTTTTTTTCTCTTTGTTTACAAAATTTCTCATCAAATGCTCATGGCAAATATTTAAGAACCGTTGAAATTACCACGTGTAGAAAATTAAAATATCTTCCTACTGAACTAATATTTTATTAGTTTAGGTGAAAAATTTGTTTGCTTTTCCACGTTCCTTTCAATCCCACCTTAAGAGTAAAAACCTGTAAATGTTTCCTGTTTAATTTTTCTGTTTTAAAGGCACCGTACCCCGATATCTTTTCGATGACTGCCAGAAAGACATCATGTGGGAGATCGACGAATCCGGCCTTGTGCGACATTCGCCCTGCATCTGCAACGCCCCCAGTTGTACCTCCCGGAAGATGCCTACACCTCCGAACCGTCGCGGCAGGGTGACCAAGATCCAACCCAGACTGAAGAGACTATTACCTAAAAATTGGGGTAAACGGTCGAAGAAGTGGAAGGAAGATCAAGTGGTGGCCCGTCGGCGAAGTGCCCATAAGAAAGTGAAGCATAATAGGAAAATAGTTGGAAGAAAATCAAGAGTTCATTATAAAACCCGTGATCATAAAAGTAAAAGTAAAATCGAGTTTGAAAAGGCATAGCGAGATAGGTCCACACACAAGAGCTATAATTATGTCTCCGACGTGGAAATTTCTAGCGTTCAGAGACCAGGGGGAGGTATTGTGTGTCCTGGAGGACAGGAGGCTGGAAAAAGCTGAAAGGGGGCTTTAACCCCCCCCCACCTTGTTTTGTTTTTTGTAGAGACTGGGACTTCCCCCAATTATTTTTTCATCCGGGTTTTTAACATATGTGCTAATTACACTAATGTGTTAGGGATTAGGTAGGTTTAATATAGAGGAAATACGCCCACTTTTGCATTGAGGGAGAGTGTAAAAACATTTAGAAACCCCCTTAGTATACCCGACCTGGACCGAACCCCGATATCCCGGTCTTCAGCAGTCTAGTCTATTGCGGGAGTAGCGCCTCAAACCATGAGGCCACCGAAGCGGGTACATATATTTGTATGCATCATTTATTAAAATGACAGAATCTATAGTAGAATTTTGATAGGAATATTATTTTATAAAATAAAAGTTTTTTCTTTTTGTGGCCAACATTGATAACATGTTACTAAATTATTAATGTTATTTTATAGCTACTAATACCTATCAAAAGTGAGAGCTGCATACCACATGACCCGACATATGGATACGTAAACTATATAACCAGTAACGTTCCTAACTATCAGATAACCTTCTTCGGTGTCCACATAGTTTAAGGCACAATAGACTATAAACTACCGATGACAGGGAGATCGGGGTTCGAATCCTGATTGGGTGTTCCGAGGGTTTTTTTCCTAAATGCTTTTCCACTCTTCCTCCACGCAAATGTGGGTACACTTACTCAAAATTCAACTTTATTCATCCTCAACTCGTTTGTTTATTTAGTACATAGCCTGAAGAACAAGTATTAAGACGCGGTGCTAAAAAAAACTATCAGATAAGTTTCTTACTTTGAAAATTGGACTGCATTTGCGATGCGGCTGATTACAGTTATTTTTACTTATATATAGCTGTCAAAGTGTTATAGAAAAAAAGAATTATCGTGAATAAACTTTAAGAGTATTGATACGATTTCGAACTAAGGGGAGGGATTTATTAAAGATGTAGTGAGGAAGAGAATAATTTACTAAATCCAAAATGCTTAGAAGTCTTTGGTTGTGTAGTGATTTGAGGGTACATAAATCAAGCTTTATTGACGAATTTCGCTTTAACTTATTTGATGCAAAGAACATCAATTCAAGTGTTTTCCATTATTTATTTGGTTAATTTAGATACCACCCTTAATGTCCAATGGGTTTCAAGTCCGATAAGAAAGCTAAGCTTTATTGTTTGTTCTTTATACACGTCTTACTACCCGTCAGGGTTATTCTCCCATATAAAATGAATTACGCTAATGTGGTAGGAATGAGGAAGGTATAATCTAGATGTAATGTACCCACATTTGTATACTTTTTTTAACTAGTTATCTTATTATTATTATTATTATTAGCACCGCGTCTTACTACCCGTTCGGGTTATACGCACTTACGCTAATGTGTAATGGTAGGGTTATTGTGAGATGAAATGGAGGACCTACAGTTTAACGTGGAATCCGAACCACGGTGGAGGCCTGGCATTCCTCACATTCACAAGTTGTGATTAATACACGTCTTGTCAGAGGTGAAGGAAGGGTTTGGCAATCAGATAAATCTGTGCTGGGACCGAGGTTTGAACCCCGGACCCCTAGCACAGAAGTCTGACACCTTACCCCTAGACCACTAGGTCACCCAACTAGTTATCTTCAATGGTCAAAAGGTCTAAAGCATCACTCTTCCAAAAGAATGGACTTTCGTTGATAGATAACGAGGTTTGAATCCTGGTCGTATTTACTGAGAGTGTTTTTTTTCATAAATAGTGTGGAAAAGCACCCTTAGTATACTGGACCAGGAATCGAACCCCGATCGCCTAGTCAAAGGCGGTCCAGTCAATAAACTTATACTAAACTAGCAGACCTACACTTATATAAAAAATATTTTAGAACACGTCTTACTACCCATCCAGGTTAGACGCCTAAGTGCTAATTATATCTATGTATTAAAGATTAGGAAGGTTGAATTTTTGAGGTGGTTTACCTGCACAATGGAGGGAGAATGGAAAACCATTTAGGAATAACCACCCTCAGTATACCCAACCGGGATCGGACCCCGATCTCGTCTTAGGCAGCCTTGTCTATCGCGAGAGTGACGCCTTAGACCATGCGGCCACCGAAGCAAGTGTCTACACTATAAAGTTGAATGTTAAATGGGCTGTGCGGGGTCATTTTGAATTTCAGCAAAAATGTGTTAAGACCAATTTAGATTAGATTTTGGGGGGTAACGTTTCTCGTGTCATGCTGTGTCATCTAGTTTTATTAGACCTAGTGTTAGAAAGATTTACCCCAAAAAAACTATCATTTAAAGGAGTTCTCGCATAAATCCACATTGATCTATAAACGCTGATTTCTGTAAATAATCATTTGCCTTTTATATATACTTATATATACTTACTATATACTTGTATTTTAATGCTTTCTTCCATTATCAACTTAATGTGTTTATAGATATAAAAAATAATTAACATGGTGGTTTGATTTTTATGGTAGTTATTGTAATAATATTTTATTTAGAAATGTGCTATGTGTTACATGACGGTTTTATATATAATAAGATAAACTTAGTTTTTTACGTTTTCTAATATATTTTCAAATATGTATTACATTAGTAATGCACTATGTCAACTGTTATGTTATGTAAATTATGGAAGATAAATCACTAATTTATTCTTCAAATGAGTCAATTTAATTACAATTTAAGTAACAAATATTTGATAAATTAATCTATTTTCTCATATGATTAAGCAAGTTAAACATTTAAAATATTCACTAAATTAAAATTTTAAAATCAAAATTTACTAAGCTGTAAAGATCAAATTTAACAAAGATTATTAATTTCTAATCTCTTTTAAGCTTGCTTGGTTCAAACCCAGCCAGGGTTGACGGATTTTTTTGGAGTGATAAAAACATACAGCACGGCTTCCTTCTGAGATGAAGTAAAGCTGTCAGTCCCATGTCGACTGTAACATGTAAAAGGGGCCTGGAAGGTATGAGGAAATAACTTTTTCCGGCAAAGTTAGTACACTGTTGCTCATAGAAAATTCTCGTGTGCTGATATAATAATCAGTCAGTTCAAAAAATGGGGACGTTAAATATATCAAATAAGTAAAATAAATAAAGTACTGTTACATATTCACATCAAGTCACTTTTTATAGATATTAACAATATAATCTATTATTATCAATGTTGGCTAAAAAATATATATTTGTATTTTCTATAACTGTTCCAAATGTTTATTCATAATAAATTCAAGGTATACAATAATAATAGTGGAATGAACGATTGTCACGGATGAAAATATGAGTTTCCAAATAGGTAAGGATAAATTTTAACATTCAGATTACAAATTCCTGTTTAGATCTATATTTTTTACTAAAATATTTTTTTCCATGCAAGTTAACAATTAGTTATATAAAATCACTATAAACTACAATGGTTGTAATAAAAGTATTTACGCTTTCATTTTAAATAATATAATTTGGTTTAATTATTTTCTCATTATATCATTTTGCACATTCATTTGATGAAGCTTAATTAAGTCCTTATACTTATCTCATTACTAGAAAACCAAACTTTATTACCTATTACTGGTTCATAAAATATTTCATGTAGATAGTAATCAAAGTATATTAAATTAATGTTATGTATGTTTAACTCTAATAAACAATAGTTATTATAAAGTCCAACCCTAACTTTTCCTTACACCTTTAGAAATTGCAATTGATTACAACTACTCATAATATTATCATCATATAAACATCATAAGTACAAAATCTTAATCCAGATGGTTAGTTTATTTTATTAAATTTACAATTGACAGCCACTCTGTCTTACTTGTACTTACATAAAATATATCATATATTTTCCAAACATTTTGTTGGCGGTTTAGAAAGTACTAACCTACCCAGTTTGCAACTTAATTATTAGTACACTGCTAACTTTGTTGATTTGTTTTATGAACTGGTTTCATAACAATCCATTTTAATCAATGACAAAATGTTTTGTCAACTATTTGAAATATGTAATGTTATGAAATTGAAAGCTATTTAAATTTTAAATAAACAATTTTTTACTAGCTTTAATTTTTTTTTCTATTTTAAAAGTTACTTTACAATTTGCTACAACCTAATGTTTGAAGTTTTTGAAAAACGATAACATTTCTTCTAAGTGAGATGTTAACTTTCTCATATCAGCCTCGTTGGCATAGTTAGCTAACGCATTAGTTTAGTGTTGAGCTAGACTGCCGAGGGTGGGGAGATCGAGGTTTGAATCTTGGTCGGTTTAACTGGGGTGGTTTTCCCTAAATGGTTTTCCACTTTACCTCCACACAAATGAGGGTTCACTTCTTCTAAATTCAACTTTTCCCATTCCTAACCCATTATCGTAAAATCCACGTAAGACGCAGTGCTAAAAAGAACTTTCTCATCGAGAGAAAGTATTGTAATTGTAAAAAAAAATTCCTCAAGATTGTCTTGTATCTTGAAGTTTTAAGTTAACTTTTACCCAAAAAAGTGTCTACACTTTTGTCTGTATGTTTGCCTGGGCTATGTAACTGGGCCCGAAGATGTTTTGATAGATATTTAAATGTTATATCTCAAGACTAAAGAGCAATTTAAACTTACTCTAAAAATAAAGTAGTTTTCTAATTGACTTTTCAAAAAATATAATTTTTTTCGAAAATAGCATTTAGTATTTTGTTAAAAATGAGTATTTCGCTAAATACTCTTCATACTAATTTTTGAGCAAAAAATATTTATTCAAGATATTTTTGAAAATTTGAAATGTTTCGAAAACAGCCTCTACAATTATTTTTTTAATGAATATCTAGGGAGGATTTTATATAATATAAAAAGAGTATCTTCTCCTTCTAAACACTTAATATAAGGGTAGTTAAGGACTACTGAGAGCTACAATTTTATTAATTAATTATAATTTGTTCAACCTTTATTTATGAAGTGTGTTTCATATGATTAACAAAATAATTTTTTGTTTTTTTTCTGAAGAAAACTTATTTAAGGATAATTTACTCTAAGATGATTTTCGAACCTTTTTTTTATATACTTTTATAAGCTATGAGAAAGTATTTATGATCATCTTCTCTTACCATTTATTCTTAATTGTGTGTGCAATATACATCTATAAAGGAAATTAAGTCTGTGTTAATCACAACAAGAAAAATATAACTATTTGAAGTAATTTCAAATGTGAATATATTTAAATATAAAAGTACAATTAAACGTAATTTAACACAACTGCTCCTATTACATTTAAAAATAATAAAAGTTTTATTTTACTAGAATAGATAATCAAGTTGTTTTGGAATGTTTATGGTGAATGCTCAGTAAGAAAACTCTCGAGTTTAAGAATTACCAAAAGTTATGAGACTTTTGATTATTTTTATTATGCTTCACATTGTTTATTCTTTGTATGTTGGGAGTGTTATTAAAAGAATAAAAGGTAAGAAATGCACACTTTATCAAACAACACATAATATTACATAAAAACATATTTTAGCTATAATGATTGAATTGAGTTCTTTTATTTACTGTAGTTAACACTCAGAGCTAACAAAGGTGCATTTCCTTTATGTTTACCTACTCACCTCTACCCATGAGAGAGCTTGAGCTGTTAGTGGAAGAGAACTAACTCGATTTAAATGTTGTAATACATGATTAATACATAAAGGACTTTTTTTATTTACTTTTAGACGCAATCTAATTTCAAAACACCATCAAAATATTCTTATCTTACATTTTTAAATACTAAAATCTAACTTTATCTATTTAGACGTCCAGCCAATTATTGTTCTTAAAGTGTGATTTTTAAAAGTTGATGATTTTGACAGTTCTGGGGTAAATCCGGTGAAGTTTACTGAATGAAGGCTAAACTACGCCTAATGCGGGGGGGGGACTAGCTGGTACCAAGGGCCCGAGATTACACATATGACGTCCCTTAGCATACATTCACAAATATCAGTGAAGTTATGCCCCAGTGTAAGCTTAAGTGGTAAGGTGGAGTATTCATATTTTGAATATTAGTAAAATTAGTTGAGAGGCCATTTTAGCTATATTATAGATAATTACGTCGCTATTCAGTCCAGTTAAAGCATCAGCTTCCACTTTTTACTTATATGTGCAAAGATGCTTTTAAATTGTAACACAATAGTTTAAAATCTATTTTTGATATATTTAAATTTGTAAAATGATCCTCCATCGGCTCCTTGAATAGATCACTATTTTATTAAACGTCAGTATTCACCAAACAAACACATTTATGTTTGGCTTAAGATATTGTTTATTAAAAAAAACTATAGAGAATAGAGCAGTTTTCTATTTATTGACATCATATATCTTCACAAAACAAGTATACTTGGTATTTTCAGACTTACTCGCAGGAACTTTATAATAAAAAGTAATAAAAACAATCATTTATTGAATGAATAACTTTATTTTAGTTTAAAGTAATTGCTGTTACCCAAATCAAACTGGTTCGCCAATGTTTCTTGGTGTCCTGGCGACCTAGTCCACCCCTGTATGTGTGTTTGTGTATGTGTGCATGCATGTGTGTGTGTGCATGTGTATGTGTGTTTGTGTATGTGTATGTGTGCATGCATGTGTGTGTGTGCATGTGTATGTGTGCATGCATGTGTGTGTGTGCATGTGTGTGTGTGTGCATGTGTATGTGTGCGCATGTGTATGTGTGTTTGTGTATGTGTGCATGCATGTGTGTGTGTGCATGTGTATGTGTGTGTGTATGTGTGCATGCATGTGTGTGTGTGCGCATGTGTATGTGTTTGTGGAGATGTGCATGCATGTATGTGTGCGCATGTGTATGTGTGTTTGTGTATGTGTGCGCATGTGTATGTGTGTTTGTGTATGTGTGCATGCATGTGTGTGTGTGCATGTGTGTGTGTATGTGTGTGTGTGCATGTGTGTGTGTGTGTGTGCATATAAAAAATTCCAAACAATTCAATCTATGGCGATTCAATTATAGGTTTCTCTCTCTTGAATTCACTAAGGATGTGTTTTTAGTATTTTAGGCACACTCTGTTTACCCCGAAAGGTATAAACTTACTTTTAAAGACTACACTATGGCCATATCCTACAAGCTAAGCCATAGTAGAACCATGCAAGGTAGCCTTGCTACACTTCAGGGTGAACGATAAGCTCATATTGCTTATAATAATTTTAAAAAAGTACTTTTGGCTATGGTTTTTAATTACAGAGTTTTACTTCCCTGAATTTGCATAAAAGGAAAGTAGAGAAACATTTAAGAAAAAATAATGTGGTACAACCAGAAAGAAAGTGAATCTCAACTCTACTGTGATTGTAAAAAAATAATCAAACTCAAGATTTTGATATATATATATATATAGATGTTTCATGACCCCCTGAAAACAAAAAGTGTTTTTTGCGATGTCGTCTGTATCTCGAACTAGAGCCGAAACCATTTTATTAATCGGGTTAAAACTTGATAACCGAAGTTTTCATAAGGCTCCCACATGGAGTTTTTGAAATTAGATATCCAACTCTAAAATTAAGGATAATTTACTGAAGGGCAAAAAGTGATATCAGTTTTCTCGAAATCCGTTCTAATTATTGTTATTAAATTTTGTATCTAAGCCTGGTTTGACATTATAAACAAAATGGCAACTCTCGTTTCTCGTTAAAAAATTACTTTGAGGGCAATTTAGAGAAGCAGAAATTTCCAATTTTGTCTATATCTCAGCAAATATTTGAAATACGAAATATCTTACCATTTTAAAGTTGTATTAATAACAAAACTAAAAAATATTTTAATTTTAAATGTGTTTTTATAAAACCAATAGTTTCTGAGCTATAATTATATATATATATATATATATATATATATATATATATATATATATAATGAAGTACTCAAGAATATGAAATTGAATGTTACCCTCTTTGGGGGACAAAGATGGTCCTCTTTTATTAATGTTCCTGTAACATTTTATATTATTTCATTTATGCTCTCTGGCGGGGTGTTTCTACAACAATGTATTATTTAGTTTCACACATCTTTAAAGTTTAAAGTTTTTAGTAAATGTATATTTTTTTAAGATTTAAGAGAAAAAGTCTGTGCGGTACCCAGTACTCTTTATTTTACTAATTGTTCAGGTTATACGCATATGTATTAATTACTCTAATAAGTTAGGGATTAGGAAGATTGAATTTAGAGCAAGTATATCCACATTTGTGTGGAGAGAGTAAGAGAGACAGAAAGAGAGTGGAAAACCATTTAAGGAAAACTACCCTCTGTATAACCGACCGGGATTCAAACCTCGATCTCCATGTTATCGGTAGTCAGGTCCATTGTGAGATGAAGCCTTAAACAATGTGGCCACCAAAGTGGGTTCACTCTATTTTTTAACGAACCAACTTGTTAGTTGTATTCCTTGACATCATCTTTATTTGAATGTTGTCTTAGACTATTTCTATCTCTCCACCACCCTCACCCCTGACGTGGATACCTCTGTGGAACTGGATAACTGCACCATGGGGGACTCGTGGATCCTGAAACGCGAAGGGAAGAAGATGGGGATCTGCGACTGCAGCCTCTCGAAAGATAACTCCACGAAAGTTGTGTGCGTCTCCGACTTTAGAGGGAACCCTCTGTTCATCACCAAATCGAACAGAAACCTTTACACCTTCAAGAAATGGAAGAAACCAAAGTGGAACAAGACCACCACGTTCCAACCAAAGTTTGATCTGGATCCCGATGAATGAAAGCAGGACCCACTCCTCGTCGGTTTGGATAACTTTGCTCGTTAAAAGTTTTATCAGTAATTATATTACATTAAGATACTATATTTCATTTGTGGTTTTACAAACTAATTAGAATGGCCCTTCCACCTCTATCCAGTCGTGTGTGATTTACAATAGATAGCAGCACCTGCAACATACAACAAATATAAATCTTACAAAATTGAGAAATTTGTCTAAATTGTTTGTAAATGTGCTCCATCTTATGGTTGAGGTTATTGTATGAAATTTGAACTTTGATATTTAAAAAATAAAGTAATAACTCGGTTGTAAGATCCTTTATATAAAATATAAACAGATTTGCTGGTCAACATTGATGACATTTTAATACATTTTTAGTGTTATATTATAGGGGTTTTTTCACCGCATCTTACTGCCCATTGAAGGTTAAACGTCTAAGTACCAATTACTATAGTGAGTTATGTTTTATTCTATTATTTAGCACCGCTTCTAGCTACCTATTTGGGTTATACGCTTGAGTACTAATTATGCTAGTGGGTTAGGGATTGGGAAGGTTGAATTTAGAGTAAGTGAACCCGCATTTGCATGGAGGGAGAGTGGAAAACATTTAGTAAAAAAAACTCCAGTTCACCCGACCAAGATTCGAACCTTGATCTCCCCGTCCTCGGCAGTCTGGCTCAACACAAAATTAGCGTGTGCCCAAATTTGTATTAAGAGTGGAAAACCATTTAGAAAAAACCATCTTACACCCAAACGGGATTGAACTCTCATTTCCCCATCATCGGCAGTCTAGTTTATCACAAGAGTGATGCTATGGACTGTGCGGCCACCAAATCGGGTTTTATAGGTATTAATTATATCAATTAAAAGTGATAGCTTGAGATCATATGACTTGAATAATGAATATAGTAAAGTAGTTTTAAGTAACTGTCGTGAATGTCTAATACTGTTCTTCCCACCATAATTTCTTAGAAAACCTATCTAGCCTTATTTAAAATGAAATGTCTTTTTCACATTTTATAGATTACCACACATAAAAATTACAAATTCAAACATTTCTTGATAATATCTTTTCTTAAAATGATTTAAAATTTTTAAGAGGTGATAAAACTAACAAGTCAGTGAAGAAACCAGTTCAATTCTAAGCGTATCTATCTTCTTTATTGGAAGAAACTTGAATCAAGATGGACGACTTTAAAGTCCCAATTTTAATATCTGTAACATTATTTATAATTGTATAAAATTTTTAATTTAAATAAACTATTGTATTTGACCCAAATTTGTTGTCATCTGAAGATGTAGTAAGTCACACTTTGATCCGACTTATAACTAGGTTTAGTAGTTTAACTGATTTTCCAGTTAACTGTCTATGAGATACTCTTTAATAGACTGACCACTAGTGTATTATTGTGTTAATAACTGAGATGTGTGTGTCTAGTACTCAACCCGAAGGTTGGTTGGATTTTCACCTTCAGCTGTAAAGCCTAGGCCAGAGGTTCCCAATTTTTTTGGCCACGGAACCCTAATTGATCGTACTTTTTTTGGCGGAACCCCATTTTGATAATAACAAAAGTGATTGTACCTTGTAGTGTAGTTTGAATATTTTCATGTTTGACATATTATTTATTTATAATTTTTCTAAGTATTATAAAACATTTATCGTACAAAAAAAAAGTAACTATTTAATGTGAAGAATGAAATTTTTTCACATATTTACTTATAATAGCACTAAAATTAGGCTTAATGTCTGACAATTGAACGCGAAGATCTGAACTCGGAACCCCTTTGACCCTTCCACGGAACCCCAGGGTTCCGCGGAACACCTTTTGGGAAACGCTGGCCTAGGCAACACTGAAGAGGTGTACTAAGGAAATGAGGAGTGAGGTAGTTTCCCGTTGTTTTCCTCTCTGAGCCAGAAGGTACTAATGCACATAGTCTGACAAGCCACCCCCCCCCCCCCCCTCCGAAATGTATACACCAACTGACCCTACTGAGACAGATCAATGAAAGTAACAACTTGCTCTAGCCTAATTCCGCAGATATAGTGCATTTCGAACACTAAGTTAACCAAGATAAATAAAAAATATATTCATTAAATTGGTTTAAGTACATCTGAAAGATCTCTCAAGGGGGTCACCTACTAAACAGCCGAGATGTGTTGCAGAGGTCCAGAAATCCCCCTTTAGTTAAGACGACGTTATTTCAAAATTTTGCCAACACCGAGGATTGCCTATAATTTTTAGTTTAATAGTTTTAAAATAATTCATGAAAAGGTGAAATCAGCTGATTTTCAACATTTAACTTAGAATATTGCAGTTCTGAAAAAAAAAAATATTAGACAGGTAGATCTAGCATTCCACATTCTTATTTTTACTTTATAGCAATACCTCGGTAAGAGAAGAATAAGTAATCGTCAAAGAAAAGAAAAAAGAACTTGAAATTTTGATAAATGCCAACATTTCATCACTCCTGAAGCCAAAAAAAGTGACTTTTGCGATGCCATCTGTCTAAGTTTATATCTCAGCCTAGACATGAAACTATTTCACCTATCTAGCTAAAATAATAATAATAATAAAATGAAAATTATATATACTATAATTAAAATAATCATTACTTATTAAATAAATAATAAAGATTTGGTAATAACATGTAAAAATAGTAGACTACTTGATTAGAGTTTAATGGCAGCTAGCTTACCTTGTTTTGTTACATTATGGCGAGGACAGCATTTATGTACAAATAAAAAAGTTTTAAAAATACATTAATGTGAGCTGTATTATGGAGTCCATTTTGGTGAACTTGAAAACAAGATTTTTAGTGGGTACTGTGTAAAGTTATATTAAAGTAAGTTGAATCATACATAATAAATACATCACCATTTTGTGTGCCAACAAGACTCAAGTACAGATATTTATGAAAAAAAAACCTACATACGTATATTTATGCACACACACACACACACACACACACACACTTTTTAATGCATTAATATTGTACATCAATGCTAATCAAAGGACAGACAAAAAAATACAATAGGTTGTTTGTGACACAGATGTAAATATCTCTTTGTTACCAATACTATCAATGAAAAATTAGTAAATGAAATAAATTATTTCCACATGGGCTACTTGAACATTGGAAACGATTAGGAATTGAAACAATTTTATTTTATATGTAATTTAACTAGAATGTAGGCCTATTGAAAAGAACATTAAATTGAGATTAAAATAAAAGTGTATTTGTTTTTTGAAAGCAAGTATCAATAACAGAAGAATCATTAAGGCCACAACCCACTGTTGAAATCTGAGGGTGGTTATAGGAGTTTTTAATCAAATCAATTAAAGAAGATTTCTTTTATTAAACATTTGTACAGACAGCAGCGTTTGAATTAACATTCAGACGAATCAATTAATTTAAAAGGTAAACTTACCATTCAAGTATTTTAAAAATAAACATTCTAATTGAGTGCCAAAAATAATAATAATAATAATATTTAGCACCGCGTCTTACTACCCGTTCGGGTTATACGCTTAAGTACTAATTACTCTAATGGATTAGGAATTGGGAAGGTTGATTTTAGAGGAAGTGAACCCACATTTGCGTGGAAGGAGAGTGGAAAACCATTTAGGAAAAACCACCCCCAGTTCACCCGACCGAGATTCGAACCTCGATCTCCCCGTCCTTGGCGGTCGAGCTCAACACGACTAGCGCGTTAGCCAACTACGCCACCGAGGCGGGTGAGTGCCAAAAAAAAATAATTGTAGCACTGCATCTTACTACTCATTCGAATTATACACCTGTGATGTACTAATTATAGTAACGTATTAAGGATGAGGAAGATTGAATTTAGAAGAAGTGTACTCACATTTGGCTAAAGGGAGAGTGGAAAACCATTATGGAGAAACCACCATGGGTACATCCAATCAATATTCGAGCCCCGATCTCCCTTTCTTCAGAAGCCTTAGACCATTCAGCCACCGAAGTGACTGTCAATTAGTTATATTGGTTGACATTTAGCTAATAGTTTTAGAGAATTTGCCAGACCAAATACAAAATAGTTTTGGTTAGGTATTTCAAATCATTACTGTATTAATCAGCGAGTAAAACCAAAATATTTTAAGGTTTTGGATAGAAAAATATATCCAAAAAAATGTATGAAAAATCAAAGTTATTTATATAAAAGATGCAAAGAGATTTCAAAATTCAGAAGCTATATAATTGCACAACTTATTTGATATTTGAAAAGTAAATTGTTTTATATATTTTTATCAGTCAAATTTCCAAAGAATAATCAAAATAGGTATAATATTTCAAAATAGTTTCATCTCATTTTCAAATTAATTATCATAAACATTTATTTCTATTTATATTTCCAATTGAAAAAAAAAACATACAAATAGAATCTAATGTTAGTTTGATGCAGCCAAACTGGCTAATTACCAACTTGTAGAGATAAAGAAATTGTGAAGAAGATTTTAGTTAGTTTGTTTGGAGAAAAGTTTATCTCTAAGTTATGTTTATGAACAAAAACCATATTTTAGACTTGAATGATGGGCTATTCAAATATTGTTAAGGCAATATTCTCTATTTCAATTCAAACATTTTTAATTTGATTTGCTAGTACTTTCTTGAAATTCTTAATTTGTAGATACACCTAAAAGAAGTAAATTAGTTTACAGGGTTACAATATATATATATTTCTATATTACCTCAATAATCTTCCTAATGTGAATGTTGATGTCAATGTCCGTTATATTGAAAAGAAATTCCTCTTACCTCATATAAATTTATTATTATTTATTTGAGGTATTTAACTTGTACTTTCTGAACCGATTGATTATATCAGCACATGAGAATTTTTATGAGCAAGAATGAAAGGGACCAATTTTGCCGGGAAAGGTATTTTCACATATCTTCCAGGGTTCTTTTACATGCCACAATCGACAATGGGACCGACGACTTTACTTCCCCTCTGAAGGAAGGTGTGCTACAAATTTTTATCACTCAAGAAATATTCGTCAACCCCAGTAGGGTTTTAATCTACAAACTTCGGGTCACAAGTTCACTCTACCCCAAGACCAAACCTCATATATAAAATTATTTAAGCAATTAGCTAGTAATAAAAAAAAACTTATGCATGGTACAAAATTAACACATTCTATGGCTACTTACTTCTAATTTGATATTTGAAGGCAGAGTAAAATTTGCAATCTTTAACCTTCCTTTTACTTCTCTCTGTAAAGTGGTCAGTCAACCACCACAAAAATGGGCAAAATATTTTGTATTTAAACATTTAAAAGAGGATACACTTACCACTTTCAAAGAGGTCTACAATTTTCTGGTATATAGAATACAGCCGGTTGGCGCTATTTTCCCTTTCTTTGTATTTAACTTGAACTGGATGCACAAGGGAGGTAGTATTCACTCAACAGTACTCCTCCCCTCTTAGCATGTTCGTTGTCACTCAGAGCTAAATACATCTTTCTGAACTTTAGACCTAGAGAGTAAAATGATAAAAACCCAACATAATGTGACGATAAACATTCTCATTGGTGCTTACTGCTAAGTGCTATTGACAATTTGCCAGGCGCATAAATGGACACCATTTAACACACTACCTTTCGTGGCCAGCCTGTTTATGACAGCGTGGCTTCGCAAATGAAATGAAGTCAGCACGAAATGAGTGTTTACTTTTTAATTTATAGTTTTTTGTAGGGATAGTATAGTGGATGTGTTGTGTTGATACTTAAATTACTATTTATTATATTAATTTGCTACTGGTATTTCACTTACTACACGTCACGCGTCTTGGATAGTGTGAGAGTGGCCGTCAACAGATTTAATGTAAATTCATAATATCAATTTATTCACTCCGTCAAAGAGGACAGATTTAGAAGTTATTTAAACTACTTAATTATTCCAATGGGTCTTTCATTATAACAATTAGACCCGCAGCAATTACCTGAACGGCTAACCCGATGTTCCGTTAATTACTTTATAAAACATGACGACGAGATCGTCTCTGGCTAAAGCAAGTTACAAACAAGAGTGACCAGTCCTACTTCACCCGACTAAACTGTCAATTTGAAATTGGCCAGAAAAATACCGCAATGATCCTCATGATCAAACATGGGCTAAATAACTGTCCTTTTGTAACGTTTGCGCCAGTACCTTGTATGGCAAGGGAAGCAAACAACCTTGCCTAAAAGCATTTATGGCGCTATCGTTTTGGGCTGGCGACTTTCACGATAAGGTTGGTTTTCCTTAAAACCTGACTAGCACGTTAGTGACCTTGCAAACACTCTGTTACTACCTACAGGGTTTGGTAACAAACATCAGATTTTCTATAATTATTGTTTATAAAAAATTGCATCAAATTTTATTAAATTCTTAGAAAATAAGTACATTCTACCTTGAACAAAAAAAAAATTCTGAGGAAAAGAATACTAGAGTATTTCAAATTATAATTAGGTTAACGACTGCCATAGAGTGCAATTTTAAAAAAGAATTATAAAAGTGTTGACCTTCAAGAATTGATAAGAAGCTTTATGAACCTAAATATGTATTGATTCCAATTCAGATTCTGGTTCATAAGTAAATTATTTTCAGGGCTCCTGTTTTGGTCCGGTTCCTTTTTTTTTTTTTTTTTTTTAAATAAATGTCGAGTTCAGTTACCAGTTCTGGTTCTAGTTTACCTCCTTGTAATAATCACACTAATGTGTTAGGGATGGGGAAGATTTAATTTAGAGAGAGTGTACCCACATTTGCATGGAGGGAGAATAGAAAATCATTTAGGAAAAACCACTCTCAGCACACCTAACAAGTATGTGAACCACAATTTCCCCGCCATCGACAGTCCAGTCTATTGCAAGAATGACACCTTAGACCATTTGATCACCGAAGCAGATAAGGATGTTATTAATAATGGTAATGCATCAGACTAAGAAAGGACACACACCTCCCCCATGCCTTTAGTAAGCGATAGCTTGGCCTCTCCTTACAGAAAGAGGATCATAGGAAGTCCTACACCTCGATATTTTCCATGTCCGAGATGATTCCTGGGAACTTAGCTAAGAGTATTTAGAGCTCCAGTGGGTTGTCGAGTTAATGACAGGTTTTTAAACTTCCACATTGCAAAACCTGTGTTTTACCGACAGAGACCGTTGTAGTCATGCTCTGGGTGGGTCAGAGGAAAATGGATAAAATAAATTTTGCTTCAAAAATATTAATTATTTTATTTTGATTATTAAAATTGTTTATGTTCTTATTATAAATTTCCAAGCCTTTATTGGGACACATATATTAAATTAACAGGTAACCAAAAATTATTAGTATTTCAACATAAACTTGGACAAATGGTTTTGATAAATTCATTTTTAGAGTTTGACTTATTAACAACATTCCAAATAACATAAATTTTAACTCATTTTTCAAACCAATGGTTTGAATAATATTAGCTTAAAATTAATCAATTCCTCTTGACCTAGTTGACTTACATACCAAAAAAAATTGTGTTTAATTTGGGGGGTAAGTTATATATCAGATCAAAGAAAATATTGCATAACATGTAAAATAAAAAATCTACCTAAAATTTAGAAAAGTATCATATTATGCAATGTTTTCAGTGGCACATTAAAACATGTACTTTGAATAAGGTGAAGAGGGTTGGAATGGAGGTGGAAGGTAAGGATGAAGGGGGAGGGGTTGGGTTGGAGAGGGGAGAGTGGAGGAGGTACTTTATTCAAGGTATACACATACTTTAAATTTTGGGCTCAAGCCTGAGCCTTTAATATAAGGCCTGGGGTAAAGACTCAGCAGCTTTATACGCTCGGAAAATTTGAGCTTTTAAGGCTATTTATATGGAGTTTAGTATGTCTGGTGAAGAATACATGTTTAAATCCTTTTTTTCTACTATATCAAATATTCTTTTCTATGTAATGTATGTGTTATTGTAATTTAAAGATGATGTTTTATTTTATTTTCAAAACATTTTTATTTATTAGTTTGAAATATCTATTGTATTTAATTTAAATTGTGAAGTTTTAAAAAGTATATATTTATTTCATTCAAGTCACCTTGATTTCGATATTCAGAAGTATCCTGAGAAAATTAATCTATCTCAACTCTGAGCTTGGAAACACTTTAGTATAATGTATGGAAGCTATTATACATATAATTTTTTCCCAATTGGTAAATTTTGTGTTACTTTTATTAATATGTCTGGGGATGTTAGATTTTGAATATCAAATGATTTGAGCACATCTTTAATGCTTCATATTATAGTTTTACTTTATACATCGATTTTAATTATTGGGATATTTAATGTGCATTTTCTGAACAGATATGCACACAAGAATTTATATGAGCAAAAGAGAAAGTGCCTACCAATTTTGATGGGAAAGATATTTTCGCATAACTTCCAGGGTCATTTTAAATATCATAATCAACATGGGACCAAATGCTTTAATTCCCCTCCAAGCAAGTTGTGCTACGAATTTTTATCACTCAAGAAATATCTGTCGAGCTTGGATGGCTATGACCTCACGAAAATCAGGTACCAAGGCTAGCACTTTACCCCAATACCATCGAGGCTGGCTGTCTGCTAAGAAAACTACAAAAATACTTGACTTTTCTTGTTCTTTCTTCTATCTCACCTTAAGTGAAAATTAAAGAAGGCAATTACTGTTGTAGAAACATATCATAATGCTCCAGATGCTTAGTTTTAATCTTTGTGAATGCTACCAACATTTAAAGAAAGAAAAAAACATGTTTATTAGCCAAACCCTTTTTTAAGAAACAAAAAAAAGAAGCAAAATAATACATTTTCTTATTTGAGAGATGGTATAGAACCAACCCCTTCCCAAACACATACATAAATATATAAATATATACACATACAATAAAGAAACGGTTAAAGGCCACTATTAACTTTGATGCCTACGCAAATCATATTAATATTTTTTTGGTCCTTTTTTTACAAACTTGAGTTTCATTGAAAACATTCACTGAAAGATTAATCATCATCATCATACTCTTCATAAAGTTCGTAATCTCATAATCTTCATAATCAAAGTAATCTTCAACTGAACAGAATTCATAGCCTTGAGCCCCTTGGTCCCAGTCTGAAAGGGAAAAATACTATTTTAGTCATAGTAAAGAGTTAAGAAATTAACTTATGATGGGAAAAAATATTCATTTTGTATTAAGGCCCTTGGCCCTGTCGAGTGCAAGTCTAAAACCTATTTTGTGGAATGGTGGGAGGGAGGGTAAAAGGCATGGAGTGGCTTCACAACTGACCAAAGTATCCTTCCAAACCAAAAAGAACAGATGGATCAAGAAATCGTAGATGGTGCTAGCTATCGGACAGGTCTTGGGAAAAATCATATGTTTGGAAATATCAATTTTCTCGAGAACAAGAGAAATTTTTATGTTAATATTTTCATTAACCCTTCTAAGATAGTGTATCAATGTTTATTAATTGTTAAATTTTCTTATTTTTTGTTATGAAGGTGGCAGTTTTTTATTGAAAAATGTCAATTTTATCGATATTTGTCCAGTTAAATTCAGAGAGTGTATTAAAAGTATAATATCAACATGCTTCTATTCTTGAACAAACCGTTTCAGAAAAGAAAATTGCGAAACATTAAAATTCTTGAAGATAACCATTTGTTCTCAGGGCTCTGCATTTCCACACCAAATGAAAAGGGCCAATCGCCTTAACTATGTCTAACCCAATTGCGGTAATTTAAGAGCATATATTTTTTTTAATTTTAGATTTAATGTGTACATTCTGAACCGACTGATTTTATTAGCACATGAGAATTTCTATGAGTGAGAGCAAAAGGGCCTACCAATTTTGCCAGGAACGGTATTTTCATATACCTTCCTGGGTTATTTTACATGCTAAAATTGACAAGGGACCGACAGCTTTACTTTCCCCCGAAGGAAGTCGTATATGGATTTTTATCGCTCAAGAAAAATCTGTTCGACCCCAGTTGGGCCTGAACCCATGAACATTGGGTCATGAGGCAAGCACTTTACCCCATGACCATCTAGATCAATAAGAATAGGTATAAAAATTGAAGTAAAGTTGTTTGAAGCTACATATATGTCAAGATGGGTTTGCGTGCAGCACAGATCCTTTTAGATGACACCTTTCTGAGTAATAATCATGACAAGAACATAATGATAAGAAAAACTTGATAATCCTTTTAAGACTATATGGAAGGAATTTTTTTAAATAAAATTTAAGAGTTGGGTCAAATACAAGACAGCCATTAATTCATCACTGTGAAAAGGTAAGCCCACATTTCACCAATGCTAAATTTTTAGGCCATACCGGGGATCAAACCTGGGACCTTTAGCTCAGTAAATAGACTGCTACTGACTGAGCTAAGGTGTCGTTTAATCAAAATCTGTATACTCTTGAGATAAATTCACCAGTCATGTTATCATAAAAAGTATCATCAGAATGACATACCTAAGAGATGAAATTCATCCAGATCATCGTTATCATCAAAAAAGTCATCATCAGACTGAGGAAAGAATATGTCATCAACAAAATCGGGCCGTAGATGAGGGACACATAAGTTTAAATGTGATACCTGGAGTAAGGGAACATCTTTGTAGGCTGCATTCTCTGTAACACAAGTACCTAAAACAAGAGTATGAAATAATTTAAAACCACAAATTACCTGTATTTGGGTTGAGTTGCATATATTTGGTAAATTCGCCATGATTAAATTTATTTCTAGATAAGTGTCAATTTACTTACAAAGTAAGCCAAAGGATGCGATCCTATTTTTATAACTGTTGTGAATTGGGCGTTGATTATATTCTTAAATTTAGGATAATAATGTATTTACTGTTTATTTTATTGAATGATTTAACTATGCAGTAAACAGTCAAAATTGTCTAGGTGTCAAACATCTTCAATGAATCCTTGAGGATATTAGAGATTTAAGGATTAGAGAAAATTACAGATTCAAAACTCAAATTCTTACACACAAAAAAAAGAAATAAAATCAATGTTTCAATTTAAATTTCTTTAAGAGCTCTAATGCTGCTTATTGGTGGTTCGGAACCAATTATAACTATAGGATGAACTTAACAACCAGGCCCCAAACCAATATTTTAACGCTTAGGCTGGGCGCGCACTTGGCAGACACTTGAGTCTAAAGTAGCCATGGAGAGAGTGCCCATTGAGTGACCAACGACCAGCGGCCACACTCGGCACAAGCAATGCACACGCGGCCAGTGGCCAGTCGCTGTCGTCAGAATCAACATTCTATAACAACCGTTCAAAATATTGGTCGTCGCTACATGTCCACCAAGTGTGCGCCCAGCCTTAACTGAGTGTATGAATGTTACAATGAATGTAAGAGTGAAACAGAGGAGCAGGAAGAAATAGAAGAAGAGGAGTAAAGAGGTCCCACATGGAAAGAGGTGAAGGAAGCATTAAAGAGGATGAAAAAAAGGAATAGCACCAGGTGTGGACGAAATGACTGTGGAAATGGTAAGAGTAGCAGGGGGAGTAATGGTTATACACATGGACATGCAAAATTCGCATTTGCAATAAAATACATTTTTACAAGAAATCTACTGTTTTAACACAAATAACATGAATTCAAGCTTTTTTTTCTAAATAAACACAATTTCTTTGTAATTTGGCAAATACCACATCATGAAATATAATTTTCAGCGTGGTAACACTGGTGTGATAGCACTATACCAGACCTGCCGTCTATACGAATAATATCCGTTTTTAACTTATTTTATAGGTATAGAATGGATCACAGGAAAAATTCATGTTTTCAGCATATTTAGGCTTTTTTTATTTGATATTAGCATTAAAAATCACGATTTCTACTTTTACACATTACAATACCTAAATTTCGATGATCGATTCTTTGTTTACAGCCTTTAAAAGATTTCACACTAGGTCCAAGCAAGGACATTATATATATATATATATATATATATATATATATATATATATATATATATATATATATATGTTAATAAATAGTTAAATAAACAGTATGAACGAAAAATTTAGATAGTTTTATCCTAGTTTTTTTTTAAAAGAATACTAATTCGACTCGTATTTAAGTAAATAATAACATCACTTTCAGCTTTTTGAGAAAAATAACACCACTTTTCCCCTAAAAATAACCTCACCTTTTGTATGTCTCTAGTTATACAGGATATTGAAAGTGGTTTGGAAGGAAAACAAGGTACCGAAAAACTGGAAAAAGGGAATTATAGTACCTATTTTCAAGAAAGAAGAAAGGAAGGGATGTACAAATTATAGGGGGATAATGCTGATATGCTACTGTACAAAAATATATGAGAGGATACTGGAAAAGAGAATAAGAAATGAAAGGAAAGTGAAGAGAGGAACAGCTATGATTTAGGGAACAGAGGTCTACAATTGACTTAATCTTTGCCATGAAACAGCTGATGGAAAGAAGATATGAATATGGGAAAGACTTGGTAATGGTATTTATGGATGTGAAGAAGGCATATGATAGATAGCGTGGATAGAAATAAAGTTTGTAAAGTGATGAAGGAGGCCAAAGTAGAAAGAGAAGTTGTAGTGAGAGTGAAAAGCATGTATGAGTATAAAAGGAGTTGTGAACAGACAGAGAGTGGAAGAACGAAGTGGTTCCAAATATAAAATGGAGTGAAGCAGGGGAGTACACATTCACCATTGTTATTTTTAATGGTAAAGAAAATGGTCATGAACAAAGTGGCAGGAAAATTTGGGAAGGAAATAATGAAAGCCATGATGTTTGCTGATGACTTGAAGGTATGGGGGGAGAAGGAAGAGGAAGTACAGCAACAACTACAAGAAAGGAATGAGGAAGTGAAAGAGTGTGGGATTAAATTTAGCATGGCAAAGTGTGAGATGAGGGTAATGACAAGGAAGAGGGTAAGGCCTGAGAAAAGTACAGAAAGTAAAATAATTTGGAAGCAGGATTGAATAGAAAGGTGGAAGTAGAGAGGATTTAATGAGAAGAGGACAGCAAGGAGAGTTGTTCTATAGGTGCGTAAGAGACCTGCTATGGAGAAGAGAAGTGCCCTTGAAGTGTAAGGAAGTTTTGTACAGGGCGTACTTCGTACCCATTGTCACATACACAACAGAAACATGGACAAGGAATGACAAGGAAAGTGGAGGCCACGAGAATGAAGTTTGTGAGGAGCATGTTAGCTGTCACAAAGAGAAACAAGATTAGGAATTAATTTATCCGGGAAAAAATGGGGGTACGCGGAGTACATGAGATAGTAGAGGAAGCAAGACTGAGATGTTATGGGCATGTAATGATGGAAAAAGATCACAAGGGAGGTCAAGAAAGAGATGGGAGGAGCAAATAACAAAGTGTTCAAGTGAAAAGATAAGGATGGAGAAATTAAAGGAGGGAGAGTGGTAGAAGGGTAGAGGAGGATGAAGGCATTTTATTAAACTGACCCAACCATAGGCTGGAAACAGACGATGATGATGATGATAATGATAATAATTATGATGAGGATGACAGTGAAGACAATGATTATTTGAAAGAAAGTACAGGAAAGATGGATAGAAACATATAAAAGGAACCAACACCATATGGTGGTTTTTACAATCGAAAGAAGAACACAATTGACAATTTTTATTGCTGCTACTGGACAAATAGGTAGAGATAGGGTAAAATAGCATTAATTTTCGGTTTTTTTAGCATTAATTATTGGAAATTTAGCATTATGTAACAAAATAGATAAAAATGTCTTTCGTCAATGTTTTTAGGGCCTATACAAAGGATTTATGATAAAAGCAAAGACTAACGGAATGTGGCGATTAGCCGGATGGGCTGTGGAAGGTACAGGATGCAAGTAAAACCCAAGCTGAAGCACACAGACGAATGAAATTCAATAATTTTTTAATCACTTATTTCCGCTGAAAAACATCGTTTTATAGAAATTCTCAGCATTTTATTTAAATGTAGAGGATTTTCAGGGAATTCGCGTCTATTTTGCTAAATAGAATAATTTAGCTAAAATACTCTCAAAATCACGTTTTTCGCATTAATTCGCAAAATAAAAACCGCTTTAAACACTTTCAAACGCCATGAAACACAAAGCAAACTTATAAATACTCTATTTTTGACCCTTTTTTTTTCTTTTCGCGTTTTTCGCAAAAGCGAATTTACCCTATCTCTACAAATAGGTAATGGCTGCCTCTTGAAGAAAATCGATCGTTACCACCCAATTCCCCAACCTAGGTTTCACTCTATCGGAACTCAATGGGGAGAGTGTAAAACACACAATGCAACAACTTCTTACTTTCCTCTTTTAGGAAGTTACGTTGTGTGTTTCAAACTCCACCCTGATGAGTTTCAATAAAATGAAACTTAGGTCGGGGGAATGGGTGGTAACAATCGATTTTCTTTGAGAGGCAACCATTACCTCTTTGTCCAGTGGCGGCAATGTAAAGTGTTTGAACCCCAATCACCCCGTCTTCAGCAAGCCAGTCCAACATAATAAGACCGATACCTCCAACCTTTAGGCCACTAAAGCAGGTTATAGAGAAATTATCTTATAAAAGATGAACCAATGGATGCAAACTTACCTCCGACAGTGAGTAGGAGAGTTACGTTGTTCATCCTTTGCTTAACAGCACTCATAGCTGCAATGACGGTTTTATCTGTCACAAAGTCACAGCCACTGAAGTCGAATGATTCCAATTGGCTACACAATGTCACGACTCTGCAGAGAAAAAGTGAATATGTTAAATTCCTGAAAGATTCTACTTTGTTCAAATTCACAGAGAGAGAAAGAGAGAAAGGTGTCTAGGGATGTGTGAGTACTTGAAAATTCAAGTTTGAGTAAAATTTTAATAGCTGTTCAAACTTGAAACAAAGATTTGTACAAAACTCATTAAATTTGAGTGCCCGGAATTTCCAATTCTTCCTCGAAAATTCAGAGTTTAATTGATTTTATTCAAATTTAAGATATTATTTCAGAGCAAATAGAGTCCCTTAATATTTCCTTTTGTTTAATTTAAAAAATAACTGTACAAATTTATTAAATATATTTAGAAATCTGATTTTGTATCATTATCATTTTTTTCATAAAAAAAATTTCACTCTAAATAATGTTTGTTTGTACTTATGATTTATAAATGGAGCTATTAAAGGAATTCAACTTGAAATATTGATTGCTTTATACTACTCGAACTAAAAAAACAAACTCGCCATTTTAATTCAAAATCAATTTGAACTCAACTCAAAGTGAAAAATGCCTTCCCGCACACCCCCTAAACGTCTCAACGTGTTATCCAGGCATACCCCATTTATCTGCAAAGCAGTGGGTCCAGAACGGAGTCAAACTCAACCTCGTGAGGACAAATGAGGAGCTACTTGAATAAAGTAGAAACTACAGTTTAGAAAACGGAGATTAATGATCGGAGGGATCGTTGTACTGACCACATAACACCCTCGATCCACAAATGTTGGCGACAATGACGGCTCCTTGGACAGTATAGTTTGCTTGCGGGCTCACACGATGGAGTTTTTTTTAGAATATATATATATAGTATATTACAAGCATTATTTTATTAAGATCACAACTTGATGTGATAATATTTTTTATAGGCACATACACCTTCTGAAATTGTTTCCTTTCGATGTAGGGGTCAAAGGATTTCATCCTAAAGTGACGGGCTATTGGGTAGTGTGATCTAAGTTAGATTTCATGAGATCATAATGAGACATTAAAAGATCGCCTTGCACTAGTTCAGGTTAAAGTTGTTGTGAAACATTATTTTTTAGTTTCCTCTTCCTATAATTTAATCAAATTCTCAGGCATGCGCATTCCATGACTCAATTTAGGTTAAAGACATGGAGTGGAGGGGTGGAAAGGTGACACAAAATCACATGTTGACTTGTGTTGAAAGAGATTGACAGTAAGTATTAACTGGATGGAAAATATTATTATTTTGACTGCTGTAAATAAAAATGTATTATTAATTAGTGTGTGAATATATAAACATTCTATAAAGTTGATAAAATTTCTTGACTTTTCCCTGAACAAGCAAATTCTCTGATATGTGTGTTTTTCAGGTTGCTGGATACCCTGAAAAATAATACTAGTGTGCAACGCTTCGAAATCTTCAACTTCGCATCATATATTCGTCAGCATCGACTGATTCAAAAGTAAAATTCCAGATTCGACACTTACGAAGCTTTGCCAATAAAAATATTTAAAATTAAAACATGTTCAATTTTTATCATTTCTTGGTGTTTATGTACATTACAAATTAATGTTCACATGACAATAATCTTAAATATTTAAATTACATGTTGTGATAGTAACTTATTTTATAAGTTTGAGAAGAAATATGTTAATCATGTTTGTAATATTATATTTTGTAAACAATATTAAATTTAATATCTTAAGTCATACTGTAACGTTAACTTACAGTTAGTTACAATTGGATCCATCCCGTTATAATGTTGATACGTAACTATCAAGAATTCATACCACCCGCTCAATAATTCCGACCCAAATAGAATCCCTACAATGGTACATTTCTCTGTTGTAGTCCCTGTAGGCCAATACGGAAAGATAATACGACACAGTATATTTCATACAGTACAATCTTCTGTAATATTACTCATATTTGTTCAGGAACTTACCTTTGAAATCTTCTATCACTAGCCGCCACCAAAGCTGAACTACACCGTGCAGCCATGTGAAGAATGGGGCCGAGCTAACGAGAGTCTACAATCAACGCGTGGTCATTCTCCGTCTAGTCAGATTGATTCTGAAGAATGACAACATGGAAAACGCTAGAAGACAACAATCCACCCGCCCTCTGACGGATGTCAGATGAACCTCCCCAAACAACACAAACATCCAATGATCGCCGACTTGTTCTAATTTTCCGATGGAACAACCCTACAAAGTGACTACGTGACCGATGACAGCTAGCAACTGCGTGCTAGTAATTACCTCCCCTCTTTCCGTGCAACGAAAATCACTATAAAACAGGCTGACATTGTCTAAAAACTTTGACTATCTAAAATCTACGAACGAGGACGGATCATTGTCGTCTACCTGGACAATGATCGGATAAACATTCATACATCATAAATTGGAACGTAACTATGGATGTTACTTATAAAGAACTCTATTCATTTTCAACTTATAATATTTTCGTGTTAAAATCTTTATTTTGTGTTTTGCTTAATATTTAACTTTTTGCTTTATTATCTCAGTCGCTTAAATGTAACTTGTATGCCGCCACTTAGGCGCGGTTGGTTAGTTGGTTAGTTTATTAGTTTGGTTTGAAATCCACCATTGGTAATTTTGTATTGAGTGAATTTAAATGTAAATTGTTAAAATGTGTGGACTTTTGTATTTTGCTATTTCACGCGACTGTAGAATTAAAATTAAGCTTGTTATTTTTTTTATATAATTTAATTTTGTTCCAAATTTCATTCTTAAGTTTTTCTAAGATATAGTTAGTCCCGGGAGATTTTGACTAGCGTCTGGAAGTCAAACTCTCGCGTTATGTTTTATGTAATTGTAAATTTTCGTATTGTAACTTGTAATTGTTTGAGGAGCCCATCAGGCAAGAATATTTAATGTTTGTTTCTTTTTGTGGATATCTTACTTCACTTCGCTTTTGGTAGTTTAACTTCTCTTTTGATATTATAATCTACGTAATTTTGTGTCTCTTAAAGACGACCTGTATTAAATGTAAACATGGAAGGTTTACATTCTGCGCTTCACGTTATTATTTTCAGCATTATTCAGAATGATATAATGAGACCACTGTACTTTGCTTTATCTACGTTTATACTGAATAAACCATATTATTGTTATATTTTTAATTCTGCTTATATTTTCCTTTATGTCGATTATACCTTCTCCCTTTTATTTAATTGTGGTCGTTAAGTAGAAGGCACGGAGACGGTGTAACACTGCGCAACTCTGCTGTCCTTTTAATTAACTGATCTTCCTGTTTTATTAGTTAATTAATAACCTATATCATTGCTGAAAAATGTTGGAAAATTATACGGTATATTTTTGTTGTTGTTGTGAAATCATAGCCTGAGTTTAACCTTGTATCTCTTTCTGTTTTATAATGGAACACAATTTGACTACGGACGCTTCGACTGAGGAAGTAGTGACTGGCGAGCCGAGCGTGTTGTCTAAATCTGATGTTTACCGACTCAATAAAGAAAGCCTTATCTCCGAGCTTGCTAAGCGTGGACTGCAAGGTTCAACAGAAACCACCGTAGCAAGACTTCGTGCAGTTCTCGTGGGAATCCTTTCGGAGAGCGATACGTCTCGAGACCAGGCAACAGTGGGAGTGGAGAATCATCATTCAGTACCGGTGAGGGTTGGAGATCCAATTGAAATGTCACGCGTTTTGGTGAGTGATAAAATCCAAAGTAAAATTCTCGTTGATTTTGTAAATCGAATACCACTGTGTGATGGTCAGGACAGCTCATCTCTTTTTTTATTTTTAATTGAGGTTCAAAGGATTTGTCATTTAAATATCGGTTCTGAGTCCGAGTTTATTGCATTGTGTTTAAGTAAAACTTCTGGATATTTAACTCGTTTGTTTTCTGAAGGGCTAGTTAATGGGTTAAGTTGGAAACTTATTAGTCGTAAGATATTAGACTGTCTTGTCCCTACTAGAGCTAGAGATAATTTGTGTAAGCAGTATGTACATCGCTTTCAACGTCCTGATGAGTCGTTAAGGAGTTTCATCATGGCCATTTCTGAGGCTGTTGAAGTTTTAGGGTTAGATCTTTCTGAATGTCAGATAGTAAATATTATTTTGGAGAATGTGTCGCCCTTGTCTCGACGTCATTTTGTATTTACTTCTAAACCTAGTACGATAGTTGAGTTACATGAGCTAGCTTCCCTAATTGAAGGTACTTTGTTGTCTGAAAGTGAATTTCTGGAAAATCATGCGCCTTTTATTGTTGACAATCCAGGCGTGGGTTCGAATCCTAGTTATTGTGGTAGGTCTAGGAATAATACTGCGATTTCTCTGTTGGGTGTGCAACCTGTGAAGAAGAACCATATTGGCCCGCGAGCGTTGGATAGTAAGTTTTTGTCAGGAATTCGCTGTTGTAATTGTAAACAGTTAGGACATGTACTGAGCAAGTGTAGTTCAGGAAACTAGTTGTGCGCCGTAAGAATCATGGGTCTTACGAGTCAAGCGCATTTCCATGCCCCCCTTCCCCCGTTGTAGTTCTTGTGCTTGTTTCTTTATGTTGTCTAGCGTTAAATAAATATCTGCCAGGCTCTCTCCCAGATGGGATGGACCCTGGTCAGTTGAATCTTTCTTAACACCCGTGTCGGTCAGATTGAAGAGCCGAACAGACCCGACCGATACGCGAAGAGCTCATGTGAGCCATCTTAAACTAATACCGACGTCTTAGAATGTAATAGTTTAATGGATAATGTTCGTAAGTTATTGTACTTACAGATTTAATTACTCCATTTTGGATTTACTTAGGTAAATGTAGGATGCCAAGAAATTTTTTTATAAGTTTATGGGGACTTGTATTTGATCTTTTTGGTATTCCTGGTTTTGGTAAGACTTGGTGTCTTGATATTATTTGACGATTGTTGAGTCATTTAATGAACGGTCAATTAACGTAATCTCATTTTGTTAATTATAGTATTGACCGAGTTTTTTCATACTCTTAATAATAATGTGGAATCATGCCTAATTTTTATAGGTATATGGGGACCTATAATTAATCTTTTGGCATCCCTTATTAATTTGAGTTTTGTTTGATGGCATTGTGCCATGGCTGTGAGCCCAAATCGTGTTTAAAATTTAAATTTTGTTTACCATTAATGATATGTTATATATCAGTGGTTTGTAGATATAGTGTTTTGTTATATATATATATTGTTGGCCATGTGTATAGTTATTTACAGGTATTGAACCGTAATTGAACTTGTGGATATTATGTGTTTATAAAATAGGTGAATAGTTTATAGATTATTATGGCACGAATTTGTTGATGTTCCACTTCATGGAATTTGGATCACGAAATCAAATGTTGTTTTGATTTAATTATGACGTAACTTTCTCTATTCTATGTTTTGAGACACTCTATTCTAGATTGAGTGCTGAGAATGGACTTATATAGAATATAGTGAGATTATAGTGATCTAACATTTGAAACTCTCAAACCTTTGAATAGGAACCTTCAAAAGTGTTGAGGGGGGGGACGCTCCTCCGATACATCTATGTAGGATTTCTATAGGATTTTAGGATTTCATGAGGATAAACTTTTGTGACTTTGTAGTCTAGTGAACTTTATTGTGAGAACTTGAGTTTGAACGTAGAAGAAAGAAGAGATTCTTCATGTGTTCATACAGACAATTAGACATGTGGTTGCGTATGACTTAACGCCACTTGCATATCGACAACAGACTTGTTGTATATGATTTTTCGTTGCGCATCCTGTTTTCCTTTCTCTCCTGGTTTCTGGTAAAGTCTACGTAGTGGTACCGACTGCTTGTCTAGATGATGGAATCTAGAGCTGAAAAAAATGGATCATCTCATGCTGTTTGGGAAGATGATGTACAAGAAGGCAACCTTGAGCCTTTTGATGTTCCGCCTTGCTGAGGACGGATGCTGCATCTTCTTATTCTCCTGGTCAAGGGGGGGAGATTTGTAACGTTAACTTACAGTTAGTTACAATTGGATCCATCCCGTTATAATGTTGATACGTAACTATCAAGAATTCATACCACCCGCTCAATAATTCCGACCCAAATAGAATCCCTACAATGGTACATTTCTCTGTTGTAGTCCCTGTAGGCCAATACGGAAAGATAATACGACACAGTATATTTCATACAGTACAATCTTCTGTAATATTACTCATATTTGTTCAGGAACTTACCTTTGAAATCTTCTATCACTAGCCGCCACCAAAGCTGAACTACACCGTGCAGCCATGTGAAGAATGGGGCCGAGCTAACGAGAGTCTACAATCAACGCGTGGTCATTCTCCGTCTAGTCAGATTGATTCTGAAGAATGACAACATGGAAAACGCTAGAAGACAACAATCCACCCGCCCTCTGACGGATGTCAGATGAACCTCCCCAAACAACACAAACATCCAATGATCGCCGACTTGTTCTAATTTTCCGATGGAACAACCCTACAAAGTGACTACGTGACCGATGACAGCTAGCAACTGCGTGCTAGTAATTACCTCCCCTCTTTCCGTGCAACGAAAATCACTATAAAACAGGCTGACATTGTCTAAAAACTTTGACTATCTAAAATCTACGAACGAGGACGGATCATTGTCGTCTACCTGGACAATGATCGGATAAACATTCATACATCATAAATTGGAACGTAACTATGGATGTTACTTATAAAGAACTCTATTCATTTTCAACTTATAATATTTTCGTGTTAAAATCTTTATTTTGTGTTTTGCTTAATATTTAACTTTTTGCTTTATTATCTCAGTCGCTTAAATGTAACTTGTATGCCGCCACTTAGGCGCGGTTGGTTAGTTGGTTAGTTTATTAGTTTGGTTTGAAATCCACCATTGGTAATTTTGTATTGAGTGAATTTAAATGTAAATTGTTAAAATGTGTGGACTTTTGTATTTTGCTATTTCACGCGACTGTAGAATTAAAATTAAGCTTGTTATTTTTTTTATATAATTTAATTTTGTTCCAAATTTCATTCTTAAGTTTTTCTAAGATATAGTTAGTCCCGGGAGATTTTGACTAGCGTCTGGAAGTCAAACTCTCGCGTTATGTTTTATGTAATTGTAAATTTTCGTATTGTAACTTGTAATTGTTTGAGGAGCCCATCAGGCAAGAATATTTAATGTTTGTTTCTTTTTGTGGATATCTTACTTCACTTCGCTTTTGGTAGTTTAACTTCTCTTTTGATATTATAATCTACGTAATTTTGTGTCTCTTAAAGACGACCTGTATTAAATGTAAACATGGAAGGTTTACATTCTGCGCTTCACGTTATTATTTTCAGCATTATTCAGAATGATATAATGAGACCACTGTACTTTGCTTTATCTACGTTTATACTGAATAAACCATATTATTGTTATATTTTTAATTCTGCTTATATTTTCCTTTATGTCGATTATACCTTCTCCCTTTTATTTAATTGTGGTCGTTAAGTAGAAGGCACGGAGACGGTGTAACAATACAACCATGTAACATATAATATTCTTTTCCAGCCCTAAACAGTGTTTTAAGTATTCAACTTCAATTCGGCAATGAGAATATTTTATAATATTCAATTCTACTTTGCTTCGAATTGAAAACATGTACTTTGCACACTCCTAAATAATGGTAAATGAAAGACTGGTATTATTGTCTGGCAGCAGGAGCTGGTTACCTGGAACAGCCCAAGTCTGTGAAAGAAGATACGCCTCGGCACTCCAGGTGTTTCAACTTGGTGTGATTGGCTGCCACCTCCAGTACCTCATCAGTCACACGAGCCAAGTAGCTCATGTATAACGACTCCAGGTTAGGCAACTTTAGGGCTGCGATTACACCCGTATTTGATAGTGATGGTTCATCGCTGGAATTTATGCTGCATCCTGTGAGATAGCCATTTAGTCTATATTGACTTTGCCAAACAAAGTGAAAGAATCAATGTCTAACAGATAAATTAAAGTCCAATGTTCATCGAAAGGGCCTTTTAAAAAATACAAACACATTTTTGTGTGGCCAGAATTCTTAACATTTTACTCTATAAGTACCTAATGATAATATCTTTCAAAAGTACAGCGGAACCTGGATAATTTGAACTTGAATGGGCCAGGAAAGAATTCGAATTATTCAAAAATTCAAATTAAATCATTTTCTTAAAAGGAATTCCCTTTTCCACTTCCTTTATCACCGCTACTTTTTCGGCCAAAGTTAATGATCTATAGGACTGTGGCTTGAACAGTGACATCATGATACACACACACAAACACACACACACACACACACACACACACTACTGTACAGTATGTATTAAACAAAACAAAAACAAAACGAAAACTAAACAACAAAACAAAATGAACTCACACGGCACTAGAATATCACTACAACATAATCACTAAGAACCGCGCATGTAACCGCTCGAGAGGTTCGACTTTGACTAAGAGAGTACAGAACTGTACGTGTAAACAAATACATTATGGATGGGAGGGGTAGGGGTGTGAAGAAGGGTACTGACCCCATTCCAACGTCACCTCCGCTGTTTCCAAAAATAGAACAACACGGCGCCGCAACTAGAAGTAATAAAATAATTAAATAATACTGCGCATTACATTACAACTTACGAAAAGTTCGATTTAACCAAAACAAAATTCGAATCATCCACGGTTCTTTAACATTGTTTTAACACAAAATTCACGGGACCACGCAAAAAATTTGAATTAAAGATGATTTTGAATCGCGGAAGTTCAAATTAGTCAGGTTCCATTGTAAAAGCTTCATATCCCATAACACATAGATATGTGAAAGAATGAAGATTTAGTAACTTTTCTAGCTGTCGGAAAAAGTCTTTTATATGAAAATAGGACTGTATCAGCTCTTTAAATTAATATATATATAGTTGATTTATGATACCTTACTTGCATAAATTTTTATATATATGTAATATAGAAGTATAGGACAGGTACTGCAAAATCTGATTTATCAAGGCTTTACAACTCCATAATAGCAAAACACTGCAAAATTTACATTTTTTTCAAGCAAAGTCCCCAAGACAATTTTGAATGATGATCAAGTCAATAATAAAAAAATAAGATGCAGGGGTATGTTAAACTTTATGGTTGAAAAAAGGCCTATATGTAAATTTTATATTTTGAAGATAACAAAATATCTCAAAATGAGAAAAGGTCTTCTTTAAAGAGATAAATTTTATGTAAAAAAAAATTGTTTTATTAACACAGCCGTCAGAGATATGTTTGTTCATTTCCTGAATTTTTCCATACTAAATATCCATCATTTTATGGAAGTATAAAACTATTAGGCCTAGCACTAAATATATTTCATGATGTCTTTACAAACAGAATGGTTCCAATTTAATTTTGATTCTGGTCGAGTGTGAGGCCTCAACACTGGTGATATATATATAAAGTACATTAGTATTAACAACAACAAAAGAGTCCTCCAATAAGACATTACCTGTGATGTTAAGGTGTTTTATCTTGATACAAGAACAAGCAATTTTGGCCATGACATCGTCATTAATGACAGGATTGAGATGAACATCAAGAGACACCAGGTTAGACAGAAGGTGCAGTGAACTGAGGGCCATGCTGTCAATGAAAGGGAAGAAGCGAGACATGGACAGCTCTTTAAGTTGGGGCACAGCCTCCACAATCATTGCGACGTCCTTGTTGGTCATGTTGATGCAACAGCTCATTTGCAACGAACTTAGTTTTGGGAGCCTGCGGGTATTTAAGAGTGTTTCGATAAAGTTGGGTGTAAGGGAATATGTGTCACTATTTTTTTTAATTCAAGGGAAGGTAAAGAAAGTAAAATTAAGTTTTTTTAATCTTAATTATGAATTGTAGATGTAGAAAAATATACAAAGTTGTTTAGATTAGAAAAAATTCTGTATTTGCATGGTATTTATAGTTTATATTTTACAAAATAAAAAAAATGCACACACACACACATTATTTTTATAATTTGAACCTAGATTTAATCTACCAACTAATACAAATGAATTTTTTTTCATTCATTGGTTATATGCTTATGTACTAGTTACGCTGATGGTTTTAGGGATTAGTAAAGTTATATTTTGAGGAAGTGTACCCACATTTGCATGTAGGGAGAGTGGAAAGCCATTTTGTAAAAACCACTCTCAGTACACTCAACCGAGACTTGAACCTTGATCTCCCCTTCATCAGCACTCTAGTCTACTGCGAGAGTAGCACAGTCAGACAATGCTGCCACTGGAGTGGATAAAAATGGGATTTTAAAATGACATTTCTAATGTTAGTGTTACCTCTGTAAGCTAGGAATGAGCACATTGGCTTGGATATTGTTGCAGTCATTGATAGCCAACTCTAGGACTGGGTTTTCACAAAGTTTTTCAAGACAATGGCCATACAGATTCTTAGTACGAGAGACGTTGACTTTCTCGAGCTTTGTACAATTTTGGAAGAGACGGCCAATGTCGCGGTCGCTGGCCCCGGGCAGCTTTCCATGGTGAGCTGTGAGGAGCTGTTTTCCTAAGTTCTTGCCAAGAATTCCCAAATCTTTTGATGTCACAGGAACACCACTTAAGTTCAAGTGACATAGCTGGGGGCATTCGGTACCTGAAGAAATATAAATTGCATTAATTTAGAAACATGTTTAAATATGAGGTGGTTCCGTGGCTAAATAATTTTATAATAATGGAAATTGATAAAAATAAAGAAAAAGGAAAAATAAACCAGTTGTGCCTTTCAGAAGTCAAATCAACTGTAAAAATAAACCAATAGTTGTGGCTCTCAGAAGTCAAATCAACTAACTGCAAATTCTTACTTTTCGCTTTAACAATGGTAAAGTCAGTAAATCCTCAATTTTTAGTCATCAAAGTGACAAACTAAGAATTAATAGCCAGAGCTATTATTTATGCTTATTAGTGGGAATTACACCATCTAGATATCATATTCTGAAAATTGAAATATGAGTGAAATGACCTGGCACGGGACGAATCCTGGATAGCTCAGTGGTTAGAGCATTGGCGTACTAAGCCAGAGGTCCCAGGTTCGATTCCCGTGTCCAGGTGTCATTTTTCAATTTTCAGAAAGTGACAAACGCCATAGTTCATTTTGAAATAATAGATGCCAATACTTTATTTGGCTTTTCTTTGGTTTGAAAAATCATTCAGAAGTCAAGCTGAATAAATCCATTTATGTTTTACTCTATGCATTTGTGATTTACAGGAGGTTATGTAAAGTTTGAATCAATACAAATTCTCATCAGTTTTTAATGTTGGTTATTTTAAAATTTATTTAAGTGTTTGTGGTAATTCACCTTTCTAGTTATATTACTTTAACAAATGACTTTTAACATGTTTGATAGTGAAATAGAATTCTGAATTGTATGATTCAAATGCTAAACCCAGCCATTAATTCATCATTGTGAAAGGGTAAAACCACATTTCATCATTTTATTATTAATTATAATAATCATTATTATTATTACAATCATCATCACGCGTCTTACTACCCATTTGGGTTGTACGCACTTATGCTACTGTGTAATAGTAGGGTGATTGTGAGATGAAATGGAGGACCTACAGTTTAACGTGGGATCCAACCACGGTGGAGGCCTGGCATTCCACACATTCACAAGTTGTGATTAATACACGTCTTGTCAGAGGTGAAGGAAGGGTTTGGTGATCACATATATCTGTGTCGGGACCGAGGAACTAGTAATTAATAATTTTTGAAAAGTACTATACAAGTGACATGAATAGTTGAGGAGCCAGTGCAGGACAGGATAGAGGAGGCATGAATAATGTAGTACAATCATGTGAAGAGAATGAAGGAGGAGAAGAGACCAATGAAGATGCTGGATATTGAAGTGGGGGGCAGAGGTCGAGAGGAAGAGCAAGGAAGGGAATGCAGAGAAGTGTGGAGGGGAGAGGAAGGACTGGGTCGTTGTGGAGGAGGGGGGAGAGGAGAGGACTGGGTTGTTGTGGAGGAGGGGAGAGGAGAGGACTGGGTCGTTGTGGAGGAGTGGAGGTGGAGGGGAGAATGGATACGTTGGTGAGGTTTATATTCCAAATAGACTGGCCAAACAGTGATGATGATGATGATGATGATGATGAATTAATAGAATAAGTAATATTGTATTAGATACTAGCTATACTCACCAATGACCGAAATGACTTTAGGGGTCAGACAGTTGGGCTTCAATGAGATGTCAACTGTGTGGATTAGAGCCCCACAACGTTGCAGGATTCTGTACACCACGTCGTCAGTTGGTAGAACGTAGGGATCATTCACAAAATCAGACATGTCAAAGTCTTCATTCCAGACCATGACATAATGCTTGCAGACTGCCACCGCTTACAAACTGATGGTGTCAAAGAAATCACAACATTACGGGAAATAAGATGTTATGTTTAAGTACATAAGTTATTTGCTATAAATTACCATAAATTATTTTTCGTGGCTTTTCCACAAGTCCTCACAGCTGTAGTCAAACTAACCCAACTAGCAGAAAAATTAATTTATGAGTACATAAAATAAGACCCAGTAGTAATATTTAGTAACTTTCTGGTAAACACTTTATTTATCTTGTATAAAATGCTTTTTTTACTGCATATTTTTTACCTGTTCAGGTTAATAGGATTTAATTGCGCCAATGAGGTAGAGATGAGAAACGCCAAATTTAGAGGAAATGTACTCACATATTTGTGTGAAATAATTACAAAAATGCCACCCTGTAAATTCAAGCCAAGAGTTTAACCCTTGTATCCATGTCACCATGTTTAAACTGCACACCTAATAATGAAGGTTTTAAGTTTATTAAATTAATGATAAAACTAATTAAAAAGTTAATAAAAAAAACATTATTTTATATTTATGTAAGTTTCTTAGAAAACAAAAATAGCTTCTTTAATCTAAGGTGGGAGTGCAGGGAATGCTAGTTTAGGGCAGTATTTTCGAAGTTTTTATATCAAAACTTATTTTTTGTCAAAAGAAATACAATTATTTATACAGAAAATACATAGAACCAGTTTCATTTAATTTTTAAGGTACTGCCGTATTTCATAACGTACAGGCATTTAATCTTGTCCTTTTCATTTGATTTAAAAATAGAAACTTTTGTATTTTTACCAAAAAACAAAATTCATACATGACGCCATTACTGTTTACATGTGATAAGCCATCTTTTTACGAGTGTTGTATCATTCTCTTATAAATTACCCAAGTAAAAAACAGAAAAAATTGGAAAGTTTTGTTATATAGCTTTAATGTTTCTCTAGATATGCATATTTTTTGACTAAGTCTCTAAATACACATACGCGATCAAAGTATACACAATCACATTCGTGACATCCATTATATCCCGCAAATGCCAACTACAGTAATACCAACACATTTATATGAAAATAAAATGTTGTATAGTTTTACATAAGTGTATTTTAAAAATGTATTTGGTTATTCAATCAATATTATATTACCAATATGCATTTTAAACAATTTTAAGTTTGATATTGTAGCTTTTAATACCAAAATAGCTCTGTTTATTACTTTTTTAATGAAATTCCTTGATGTAATGGAGGAATTTATTTTATATAGGGATTGACAGTCGAATCAAAAATTTTGATGTCCCCAACCGATAGTATGATGAGGGAAAAACATAGCTTGCAAAACCTTAATATTATATAACAAAAAAATAAAATTGAAAATTTTTCCCAAATTCATTAAATAACTGTAGCTAATGTGTATTTAATAAATGAATATTAAACTTCAATTATAATTCAAACAAATTATATTCCTAAGTTCATATCAAATTAAAAATGTATTAAACATAAGCATATAAATATATCGGAGTTCAGACCAAACATTTCTGGTCCAAAATTATCAACCAACAAAAGCATCGATGGCAAAAATCTCTAACATAAAAATTTTAACATCGAGGTTTGATTTAAATCACTAATTTGATATTGCAAAATATATTCTCCATACCATTATGTAACGTGTGTGACTAAAGTTTCAATTTGTGTGTTAATTAAATATCGGCATGTATAGATCGCACTTATTCATTCTACTGCGCTTTGTCCGACGATGGAATGAGGCCAGTTTTCATTAAATAAGTCTAATATTACGGTTGTTGGTGAGATTAAGGCAGTAGCGTGGTGATATTTTTTGAAATCGTAATATGATGACCAAATGCGAATTTGGAAACCAGAAGAGTATACACTATTGAATTATTTTGTTCAGCAATATTCTAAAGCATAAAATTGTAATAGGCATACACATTAAAGTTATCATAATTATTATGAAATATATGGTGATGTACGCATTAAACTACATGTTCAAATAAGAGCATGCGCATTACATGACTGAAGGTTTATGGCAGGTTAAGTGTGTTCTCAGGTCACTAAATGTTATGATTGTGCTTGACCTCTAGTGTGTTAACTACTTGAAAAATGATGTGAAAATGTTATTTATCATGTAAATATTTATTATATATTAATCAAAAGTGAAACATTTATTTTATATCTAGCCCTATAGGCCTACAGTAATTTCAAATAAGTTTCTGCGGATTTTTTTTTTCTTTTCTTTTTCCTCCTATGTTTTTCTTACTATGAAAAATTAATGTTTCTAAAAATTTAAATAGTAGCCTTGTAACTTTAAAAGTGAGAAGTTGGAAGTGTGAAAAAATGAAAAGCGATGTCTACTTGTTTTTTATCAAGGCCTCATCTAACTCTCCTTTCAGGTTAGCTTGCTTCCCTAGCACTAACATTACATTATTTTAGGGTCCAAAGTGTTTCAATCCAGCTTTTTTTATAAATTCAAAAATAAGTTATTGATTCAAAAAATGAATCATAATCTTCAAGTAAGAGCAATTAAAGTGAAAAAGGAAACATAATAACTTACCTAACTAAACAATTCACTTGTGATTAGTATTATTATTTTTACTTGTAGTGGCAACAATGCTCAGTAAAACTCAAACTTTAGGTTTTCATTCAAACTCGACTTGAAGTGAAAAATGCCTACTCGCACACACACACACACACACACACACACGTTCACAGTTCATTCAACTAACCTCTTTCAATCCCAAGGCATTCAATCTTTGATAAAAAAGAGAAGATGTGCATTAGACAGTCATCATTCAAAGAGTTCACAAAACAAAGGCTTTCATCAATGTCACTATTTGAGAATGTATTTTCTTTCACTGTGTTCTTTTTGAGAGGTCCTTTGTAACAATAAAACCTTTCGTCACTTCCCTCATCAGTGGCGAGGTAAGCAGAAGACGTACTTGAGCCACTTCTATCTCGTCGTTTCCACATGATTTTTCCTGGGGGAAAAAAAAAATCACAGTTGTAAGAGAACTACTCAACAAAACATGAGGCTCTTCAATAAAAATGACAATAAAGCATATTTAGAACCAAAATAAAACTTCATAAAAATTATTATATTATGCACATGTGATGTCACTACTCATTATAAAAAAATATACTTCGAGCCCCAAACAGTGGACTATTATCATAGAGATATAACCATTGTGGTTTTTCTCAAGTCAGATTCTTCAATTCCCTTCTTTTTTTTCTTTTTTTTTTTTCTGAGCTTTTAGTTTTTCTATGTTTGTAGTTTCAAATTCACAAATATTCCAATATTTTTATTACTTATTTGCGAAATTCCATGTTTTTTTCCTGGTGTATGGAAGCCATGTCAATATTGTTTAGAACCCAGTAAACAGGTGTATAATAGTCCCTGATGTCAAACAAAAGAAAATCGATATGATTTAAGGTTCAAATAGCCTAAAATGTATTGAAACTTCTAGACAGTGAGGTACAATTTAAAATGAGGTTTTAAGCTAAGAACATTCGGAGAAAAATTTATCTTAACAGCCCTTGGCCCTGTCGAGTGCAAGTCTAAGACTTATTTTGTGGGATGGTGGGTGGGATAATGAAAGGCATAGCGTGGCTTCCCAACTGACCAAAGTATCCTTCCAAGCCAACAAGATTAGAAGGATCACGGAAAGGGTAGAGGTGCTATCTACCGGACAGGTCTTGTGGAAAAATCATACAATTGGAAATATAAGGTTTCTCGAGAACGAGAGAAATTTGTATTGTAATATTTTTAACACCCCTTCTAAGATAATGTATCAATGTTTATTAGGTGTTACATTTTCTTATTTTTTCCATGCAGCCGGCAGTTTTTTATTGAAAAATATCAAAATTATTGATATTTGATCACTGTTAAAATTATAGAGGAGGTGTGTACATCAAAAGTATACATTAATCAACATGCTTCTATTCTTGAACAAACTGTTTCTGAAAAAATATTGCAAAACATCAAAAATTCTTGAAGATAGTCATTTGTTCCCATGGCTCTGCATTTACATGCCAAATGAAAAAGGCCAATCGCCTTAAGCCTGTTTAGGTTAAAAACTATGCTGTTTTTAAAATTGTAAATTTAATTTTATTTAATATTTACCAATTATCTAAATTAAAAGTCAAACTAACATAGTGATACATTTCTTAGGCTTCACATATAATTCCTTAATATATTATGCATGTGATGAATGTATGTTTGCTTGCATCAATTTTTCAAATAAATGGTATGACACAATCGTACAAACTTTCTCATATAAGCTTAGCTTATTATGGTCAAAACAAAATTTTCAAAAATATTTAATTTCAGAAACTACCCTTAAATATAAGTTTTGCTCAGGGAAAAAAACAAACACATCATCTTGTTAATGACAATAAACTCTTTTCATTAATACATTGTAAACAAAATTGTTCAAATTATTTTAATAAAATGGATTATTGCCTAATGGCTTGGAAACATCAAATCAAACATCAAATTATGCATCAAATTATTTTTTTAAATGTTAGAATAAATGTATAAAAATCAGTTATTTGTAAAGCGCTATAAAAAGGATTTACATTTGTATATATCAAAATATAATTCTATTTATCATGAAAAAACCACTCTCAGAAACTCATTTTGAACCAAATTGTTAGGGCCCTTTTTCAAATAATTTTGTTTTTTGTAAGAGTAATCAGAAAACTACCCTTAATTTTGAGGGTTAAGATCAAAATTGTTTGGAAAAAACCCAATAACAAGTTTGAACAAAATCCATCAAACTGTTTTGGATCCGTAGTCAGGGACAGAGACAGAATTATAAAAGCCACTTTTTTTGGGGGCTTATAAAATGTTGGGTTCTCTCCCCTCCCCACCTCCACCATCAACCACTGTGTCTTAATACTAGTTCAGGCTACACGGATATATGAAAGTTACTCTAATAGGGTAAGGATAAGGAAAGAAGAAGAATTTTAGAAGTTGTGTACCCACATTCGCATGGAAGAGTGGGAAACTGTTTAGGGAAAACCCAGCCTTAGTAGACCCTGCTGGGATTCAAACTCCCATATCCCCATCGGCATCAGGCCAGTCCAACTGAGAATGACCACTGAAGCAGGTGTGTATAAGATGTAAAAATTCTTCATAATCTTGAGGTCGAAAATTTTCAAGATTACAATACTTTCTCAGAGTGTATAACCCAAACAGGTAGTAAGACGCGGTGCTAAAAAAAACACTTTTCACTTTAAAGAAGAAAAAATCATATTGTTTAGGTCTAAACAAAGCCATGGCACTTTACCATTAATTAATTCAAGAGGCTGGTGTTGTGGATCGGCTGCTGCAACTTTTAACTCTCGGTGGTTCAGTATGTGAGGACCACTATCCAAAGCCCTGTAAAAAACATTACGTGCAGAAAAAGTTTTGCATGTGTTACACCTAATATTGACGGGTTTTTAAATAAAATAAAATGAATTGTTTTTATTTTTTAATAACATGTATTTTCACTAACCAAAAATACTTACCCTTAAATGTTCGACAAAATACTTTAAGAATTATTATATTCATTAAAATGACAACTAGACAGAGGATCAAACCAGGACCTTTGTCTTAATATGCCAATGCTCTTACCAATGAACTATCTAGGATTCGACCCATGATCAGGGTAATTTTCCACTCATATAAAGGCAAAGTCTGTGTTTGAGTGTGAATATTAAAAGCTACATATAAGCGATCAATTAAGATCATGAGCTATAAGAGAGCCCCGTAAAAATGGTTTTATTTTTAGTTAAATTTCGTTTTTTTTGAATCTCATTTTTCAGTGTTATTTCATGTTTATTTAAAATTGCATGTTATCTGAGGTGTTTAAGTATTATTTACATATTGAGACAATGTATACAAAATTAAAATTTATTATTGAAACCTTATACATTTGCTTTAAAATTCTTTGTCAAGTTTGTCTGCGCGTTCACCATTTTTAGCCTAAAGTTAGCTTACACTACAACAAAATATTAATCAAATTACAGCACGGTCAACATTTTGATTAATTTCTTCTTAATTTTGTGTTTATTTAAAGATTTTTTTTTTGTAAAAGCAGTGTTGTTTCATTCTATAGGAGCATTTTGTGTAACAAGCCGATTTTATTTTATTTTGCTTTTCAAAAACATTGTCAATCATTCTAAAAACTATCAAAGGGAAAAAGTACTTGATTCCATCTTTGTATGGCACTTTTCGCTTTATCGCGTCTCACCATTTTTACAGGGCTCTAGCTATAAGATAGCGTGGCCCCCTTGGGCTTGGGAGGGCTTTATCATGCCAACAGTACAATGACAAATGTACAAATGTGTATCACAAGATGGATTAAATAACCAAGATATTATACTTGTTAATTGCGGTTATAGCCGCATATTGTTAGGGCAAATTTCGAGAAAACTCATTTCTTTCTCTATTTCTCCTTCAGTAAACTACCCTTAAATTTAAGTTTAGATATCTATTTCCAAAAACCTATTGGGAGGACCTTATGAAAGCCTAGATACCAAGTGTTAGTCAAATCGGTAAAATAGTTTTGGCTCTAGCCTGAGTATAGACTAACAGACAGCGTTGCGAAAACACTTTTTTGGTTTCAGGTAATCATGAGACGTCGACATTTATCAAAATCTAGAGTTTTTTGTTTTTTTTTGACAATCACAATACTTTCTCTTTGAGAGGTCGAGAGAAAGTAAAAAAGGATAATTTTGTCATATTCTTTGCAGCCTAAGTTGTGTTATGATCTCATCAATAATTTCATAAATTTTAAGATACAACAAAACTGCTATTTAATAAATGTTTATAAAAATTTATTTTAAAATACTATATATATTTTATATATAGAAGAGAGAGCAGTATAGAGAGGAGAGAGAGAGACTAGTGTTATAATAATAATATATAATAAGTTTGATTTTTTTAATACCAAAGTTGAATGATTCATCAATATTTCCGGCTTGTTAACATATAAAATAAAATAAAAAATAATTATTAATAATGTTATGGTGCACTATAAAGATAAAAACTTATGTAGTTACAAAAAATTAATTACACAACCGAGATGGATCACAAACTTTAACTTGGTAAAAGTTTGAAATTCCCAGCTACAATTTTTCCAAAACAATGTGAACAACTAAGGGATGTTCAATTTAAACTATATTAATGATGAAGCTCAATTTCAAAACAAACACCCACCTTTGAGCATCATGTGGATATTTGAATGTAACAAAACCAAAGTTCTTTCTTCTCTGAGTGTAGATACATTTACTAATATGTACATCCATCACTTTTCCAAAACGCCGGAATAAACGCTTTAACTCATTTGTCGATGTCTATAAACATAATAAAACACTTTAATAAATATATATTTTAAAATACAAAATAACAAACCTAAAATTAGATGACCAGGGGGAAAACATATAATATGGGATGTATACTTTAGATAGAATCAATCATCCCTTTAAGTTAGACTATACAGTAGGGTAGATAAGTCAAATCTTGAAAATTTGAAGTTTGTTAAAACCAAGCTGATAAATAGAAGGGGAAAAAAAAGTTTGGAATATAGTCGCAAGTTTTGACTTCATATGAGAAGGGGTTAGTTGATGACAGGTTTTTGATAGTTGATCCCCCATCTCACCCCTTTTGGGTGTCTAAAAATAGAATAAACAGTTAGTTACAGCTTCAGTAACGTATTGAATTTGTCAAATGTGTTTGCTTTATTTACAGAGCCTATTCCTATTGTACAGTCATTATAACATGCACAGTCTTTTTTTTATTTACGAAGGGTGTGCAAGTTTGAGTAGAGTTTTAGTAGCTGCTCAAGCTCGACGATTTTTACAAAACACAAAATTTGAGTACTCGTAATTTTTGCTAGTTTTCTTAAAAATTCCTAGTTTGATTAATTTAATTCAATTTTAAGGTATAATTTCATACCAGATAAAGTTCCTCAATATGTCCTTTTATATAGTTAAGAAAAACTGTACAATTTAAATGTATTTAAAAATTAGGATTTGTGTGATTATAAATTTTCTCAAAAAAAAATATAATTTTTTAAAAAAAGGCTGTTCGGTTTGTCTATAAATAAATTTAACTACAATGATTAACTGTGGATTTACCCTTTCATAATCATGAATTAACGGCCTGTGTACTAGAATGTGCTGATATTATTAGTCGGTTCAGAAAGTGTACTTTAAATACCTCAAATAAATTAAAATTACACAAAAGAAGTTAGCTTTCTTACATTGGTATGTTTTTTTAGGGCTGTCAAACTCGATTCCTCGATACTTTGATACCCTCGATTTTTACTGGTATCGAAAGAATTGAAAATCGATCTTAATATTACGATTCTTGCGACTCGATTCTTGTTCTCAATAAAACTAGCAAATAAACAGAACGGCAACATTCAAAATAGGTAATAATCGACCATCCCTCATAATAATTTTGTTGCTGTTTCACTTAAATACCAGCAAATTGTAATTACTATAATGGCCCGAATATAGTATGATCCCGAATATAGTAAGACCCTAACATTTTGAGGTGTTCTACATGAAAAATAAATGGTCTCGAATATAATACAAACTGACATTGTGACAATATCAAGAAGTAAAAACTTAACAGTTTTGACACACTTTTTTTTAAGTAAAAGTTAAGTAAGGCTGTCATTTATATTCTAAACAAACAATTGATATATAATACGTAAAATAGAATGGCAATTTTCTGTAATATATCAATAGATCTATCATTAATTGATATATCACAACGTGTATATAGAAAGCTACGATATTCCTATCAAATTAGAATGGCCCTTCTCCTGTAATTATATTCTTTGTCGCTTTTCAATTTTCAGTTTTCAGTTTGTTTCACATATATTTAAGTAATATTCTATTTAGGTTTTATATGTTATAAATGCTTTTATATTAAAATGGAAGGATTTATTGAACAAGTCAAACCTACACCTCCTAAATTTCTTCATTTTCCAAAACAACTGTTTAACAGCAGCATCTTTTATTCCTCAGTACTATCACCTGAACTGAAACAAGACATTTTGGAGAACGCCATCATAACTAAACTTCACTGGAGCAGACCAATAAGAAACAACAAAGAATTCGGGGGCAAAGGAGGGACCATAGCTTAGCAATGAGTGTGAAACCAAATTGACAAAGTCTTGGCACAGCACAGCATAGCTTATCTTAGCTTAGCATTCTGTGTGTATCGGCCTTTAGTATCCTAAAAGCTAAAAAAAAAAAAAATCAATTCAAGATTTAAAAACATGTATTTGCTTTGAATTTCAGTTCTGAAAATATTTTTTAATCATTGAATCTTGGATATGCTTAAAAGGATTCGAAAGTGCCACTCCTTTTTAATTTTTAAAGATCAAACATTAAAACAGTAAAATCAAGACTTTTATCACTTAAAACTTACCCATGAATTAATGTTACCCACGAAAAGTTTTCTGACAACTATTGGATTTGGAAATGGATTTGGTGCTGCAGCAGGAAGATCTAAAAAAAAAATTTAAAAACCAATTTTAATAATGGGTTTTTACCAAATATTTAAGATTAACTTTATGTCTCAGTTTCAAGAGTATTCAAATATATCGGTCATAAGTCTCGTTTGAATAAGTCTCGTGTGGGAAAGTCAATAAGTTTATAGTGGTTGTAATTATAGTCATGAACAACACCTGCAAAGTTTGAAATGGATATTTTATACAAGAGGTATGAAGAAAATTAAAACCTACCATACCTCTTGGAAAAATTTTAAGTAAAACATGAAAAAACAGTCTTGTTAAAGACTTTTTGTCTTTTGATCTTACATAGGTATTTTATGTGAAAGAAATTAAGAGAATGTTCAATTTTTTTAAAAAAGCTACGAGCCAATAGCAACTCTCAGTTATGCCTGGTGGTTTTTTAAAGTTATGTGTAACTCGACTTACACACGGCCCGATCTTGAAGAGCACAGCACTATTATACAGTTGCGACACTGAAAACTGAAGAGTTAAATAAGTCAGTTCTCCCCATTCATACTAGAATTGATATTTTTTTAGAACCACATTTTACTACCTATTCGGATTATACGCTTATGTACTAATCATGCTAAGGGTTTTAGGTATTAGAAAGGTTAATTTAGAGGAAGTGTGTGGATAGTGGTGAACCATTTTGGAAAACCACACTCAGTACACCCAGCCGAGATTCAAACCTCAATGCCCTGTTATCGGCAGGCTAGTTAAAATTAACAATATTAGCTACACGTACAGCAATTAGTCAATCATAAATTCATATAGAAACAAATATACTTCTTTGTTTGTTTAGTTCAATAGGCTGGATTTTGTTGCAATTGCGTGATAGTGTTAAATATTTCAAAATATATTTTATGCACAACAATTTGATACATAATTTTTCTGTGAAGCAGTTGGTCTGGAACGAAGTCAAACTCAGCCTCATGAGAACAAATGAGGAGCTTCTTGAACAAAGAGTTAACAGCGCCACTCTAGAAAAAGTGAGATTAACGACCGGAGGGTTCGTTGTGCTGACCACACGACACCCTTTATCTGCAAATATTAGCACTATCGTTGCTAACAAAATGGCGAATCGGTCAGTATAGCTAAATACCGGGCTCATGCCATGTAGTTTTTTTTATAAATCTACTTTAGGGTGAAGAAACCAGCTCACGCCATGTGGGTTTTTTTTTTCATAATATACTTTAGGGTGAAGAAACCTGCCAGCTAAGGCGTTATTCTCTCATCCCCACTGTCAACGTTTATATCAGGTGGAGGTTTGAATCCTAGCTGAAATTCAAGTGGCATAAGTCCCAACACCTTACCACAATTGGTGGTAAGACATTGTCAAATGAGTTTGAGGTCACGGTTTCAATTCACGGTATAGTTCAATATTTATTATTATTTAGTCAATTGTCGGAAGAGAGCCTGCATGTTGTGTTTTTTGTTGTCATGGTCGTCATTGTTGCCATCATCCTTATCATTATCATTATTATTATTATTAGATAGTAGGTCATTTGTTGATGCAATCAGTGTGTTCAAAAGTGCATGTAAACACATCCAATAAAAAAGGAAATCTTTGAAGGTGGTTTTAAAGAGTGATTTTTTTTTCATGGTTACAGGCAAATACCATGAACTTACTCTTGGCAGTTTTTTACCTCATCCTTTAGACATATTTTTCATTTAAATTAGACAATGTGACATTGCCATAAACACAGGCGGCCAGACGTAGCACCATGTGTGAATGTAAATATGGTGATGCATAACTTAGCACAAATGAATGGTACTAATAACAGCCGGAAATATGAACTTAAATCCCTTTAGTAAGGTGAATCACAGCTTTTTAAAGCAGGCCTAAGAAGTCTTTCTAACAGTTGAGAGCTATTTGCGTTGTGTTTCGGACATTATTTTGGTGCAGGGTTACATGGCGATTTGATTGTAATTATTAATGAATGTAAAACTCAGGTTATATACAACTTAAAATATTATAATCAATCTAAAAAAAAACCTATAGATGCGTTAACTAATTGTTTAAGAAAGTGTACACACATCCACATGGATAGAAAGGAAAGTGATTTGTTTTAATTGATTTGTGAAAACCATCTTCAGTATGACATACCAGAATTCAAGCCCTAGTCATCGCAGGTGGTTTGGACCATGTCTATTTTAAAGTGGGTTTAATAGAATACAAATAATAATTAAAAAAACACAATACAAAACTAATGACATACAAACCAAACTTCAAATGTATCACCATAAAGTGTACACACGGATTACACATCTTATAACTTGCTTAGATTCTAATATAAAAAATTGTCAATGTCTCAAGAAGATAATATCTGGCAACTGCAAGCTCTTTAAGACCTGTATTGCAAGCTGTAATTTAAGAGTATAACGACCTAGAATATGTTCTCCAGCTGACAAATAAGGCTCTTCCTATAAAAAATTGGACTCTATAGAGCATCCACACTAGAAGAGGTGGTATCTGACAGCTCTATGAACAGTTACCATATATCCATTCGCCAAACTGTATGAACAACAGTTGATTTGTCGTTAGGTACTTTTGGCTGTGAACGCATTCACACAAACTACTTGTTTTTAATTATTAGCAGATTTTACATTATTTAAACAAAAACTTATGAAAATGAACGGTTGGATGTTTCTTTTTATTTTTTTTATTTTTTTGCTAACTTAAAAATGCTTTTCAGACAAGCGCTTCTAAAATACTTTATTCTCTTCATAAATAAAGAACACCCAAAACAAGGCTGGTTTAAAAAGTCAAACAAACCGATATTGGTTGTGTTCGTACACGATTTACAAAATGTTCAAACGTTTTATTTTGAAACTATTACTTAGTTTGGCTATTTCTTTAAGTTATAACAAATAATTATTTAATTTGGTGGCTAGTTATATCAAGATAAAATTGTGAATATAATACTTTTTAATTTATTGCTTCATGTACTATATCTCTTGTTGCCACAACCGCGAAACAAAAAACATAATAGTTTTATTAATATATATTGTTATTTCATTGGTGCGTTTAACCCGACCGGGTAGTAAGACGTGATGCTAATAATATTTTAATGAGTTATAAAAACACCAATTGTAAAGTAATCCTTGGTTAAATATTCTTAGAATTGTTTGATAATACTTTTTATTGATAATAAATTATCGTTTTAGTAGGCCTAAGTAAATAATAATTATTTCCAAATAGGTGAATACTAGTCACTTTCAGTCAAAGTTTATAATAAAGAACCTTTTGATAGTTGTCGGATAGCATCTCTCCTACGTTGGATGCCCTATACTTAGCCTTGGCCTAGCTACAGTTTACCTATTTTTTATCTTTAAAATTATATATTTTATAGTTTTATTTTAGCCATTTTTGCTGGACAGACAATTAATTCAAAAAGCATTTTAACTTTTACAATGGTTCATTGACACTTACTATTGTCTCCTTTCCATTCATCTATTGTAAAGTTTGCTATCTGGCTGACAAGATCTTCTCTGTGTTGGTCATACGCAGTCAACATATCACCAATATCAAGAGAAAATGCACCACTCGCTTCTGCAAAGGATAATATAATCAGTTCATAATGTTCGCACATTACAAAATTAAATAGCAATCGGTAATGTGAGTTCACTAGTTCGCTTTAAAAATACAATAAATATTATAAATCTATGGAAACATAAAATATTTCAAGATGTTTTGGCAAATGTTGATAAAAAACAAAGTGATTTATATAGTAAAATCCACTTTCAGTGATCAAATGGTCTCAGGTGTCCCACTCGCAAATACATATTATATATATATATATATATATATACAGGCAATTGCATTTATATATATATATATACAGGCAATTGCATTTATATATATATATAATTGCCTGTATCTATGTATATATATATTTATTTAGTATATAATATATATATTTAATATTTTCCCTTCTACTCTTTTTCAATGCTGAATTAGGAGTCTGAAGATGTGTTCACATAAGGCAAGTAAGGAGGCTAATCAAGTGAGCAGGTTACTTGAAGCGTCAAGCTACAAGTCCCATCCAAACCACTAAGTGTTTGTTATAAGAGGTAAGTCAAGTAGGATCCAAGGTAGCGAAGCAAGCTAGCAGGCAAGGCAAGTGAAAATCTTTTTTTTTCCAAGGAGACTTACCTTCCCCCAATCAAGCAAGTATTTCACAGGCAGGTTACCTGCCCAGTTTTAACATAGTGTATGTAGTCACATGTAATGGACCAGAGAGTGTACAAGTGGAGCCTTGTTTATGTCTCATGTGGTATTTTCGGTTAATGTGAGCCGTCGTATTCTTGACATTAACCGATTCATACTAACACTAAAAAAAATTATAGCAAGAACACAAAAAAATAACCACACATACTCCACTTACGTTTACTGTGGTTAACTATGCCTGTGACAATTGCATGGTGAGGTAAGGCAAGTGTGTTTGAAAATACAACATATTTCTATTTAATTGTCCAATTTGTCAGGTTGTTTCACAATTACATTTGTATTATTTTTCTCCAATATTAAGCAAATGGTTACTCCCCTGGGACTTGTGACTTGACAGCAAGTAGCCTGCTAACTAAATCGCCTCTTTACTTGCCCTGTGTAAGCCTGTCTTAAATGATTTCTTGGTACTAACCTTCTGGTGCATCCCAACCAGTATTTCGACTTTCGTCTCCGTAGAATGTTTTCCGGATGCTATATGCTATATCTTTAAACCCTTCAACTGGTTTATTGGCACCCTCTTCGTCAACTTTCTCGACAGATATAGTTGCCATATCTTTGGCAATTTTATCAACAAGTTTGTTTGTCATATCTACATCAAGTCTGTTTTTTTTGGAGGAAGTGTTTCTTGTTTCTTCATCAACTTTCCTTGCAAGATTCTTCGCCATTTCTTCGTCGATCTTTCCAACGGGTATGTTTGAACCCTCTTCAACACCCTTTTCGTCTGCACCACCAGCCATCGCTTCGGCTTTCTCGCCAATTTATTTTCCATCCTGGTGTTTTAAAAAAAAAAAGTCCGAATGTTGGAACAAGATTGGTAGCTTAAGGATGTAAGCTACAAATGCAGTTGAATGTTGCAAGACCTTGGGACTATTATTATAAAGGTCAAATTTTAAAAACAAAAGGTTCAATGGACTTGCATCAAGTCTGATACCTAATCACAAACTAAATTGTTATACCTTAACATAACATAAGCCTTACCTAGCAAATAATTACGTATTGTTCTAGTGGGACAATATAAGTTGTACCGAGATCTTAATCAACTTACCATTTTTTTAAGATTTCAGAGGGCCGTAACTTAAAAACTACTACAGGTAAAAATGAGAAAATTTGCATTTTTTTACTACCTTTGAGGGTACATTAGGGAAGCCAAATTTGGAAAGAAAGAAAAAATCCAGAGGGTAAGGGTTTTTCATTGATTAACTTGACACGAAATGACCATTACGGTAAGTTAATTTAATGTAACATTTTATAGTGTTTGGAAACATGTGATTAAGATTCACACGAGATAAAGGTAAGTACAGTAAGTTAAGGTGGGGATTTAGTGGACACTAGAAAAGTCAAGTGTTTTTGCAGTTTTTTATAGAAAAACATTTGTTTAGCCAACGTAAATAAAATATTGCTCCAGTATAAACAATGAATTTAATTTTCTTCACATGGTGACGTCGATAACTTCATAAATATCTGTCAAGGGTGTTCTGAAATTTAGTGACCATTTTTTCCCCCTCATTTAAAAAGTTTGTTAGATAATTCCACCATGCTAATAACAGATATTCAGGATCTGTTGGTTTCACCGTGTGAAGAAAATTAAACTCTATGTTTCTATTGGAGCAATATCTTATCAAACCCGCCCTGGTAGCATAGTTAGCTAACGCGTTAGTTTTGTGTTGAGCTGGAGTGCTGAAGACGGATAAATCGAGGTTCGAATCTCGGTTTGGTGAACCGGGAGTGCTTTTTCCTACATGGTTTTCCACTCTCCCTCCACATAAATGCAAATTCACTTCCTCTAAATTCAACCTTACCAATTCCTAACCCATAAGCGTAATTAGTAGTACTTAAGTGTATAGCCCGAACGAGTAGTAAGACGTGGTGCTAAATGATGATGATAATGATGATGATGATAATGATGATGATAATAATGATATAATGTTTGATGATAATATTAATATGATGATGATAATAATGATGATGATAGTAATAATGATGATGATGATGATAATAATATAAACATCCTAGTTTGAAAAACTATTATTTTATTTTAGGGCATTAAGTCCTAATATTTATACATTTCATAAGTTGAAACTTTCCTAGTAGACAACTGAAATAAAGACCTATTTAATAATAATAGGCCTACTTAGCACCACGTCTTACTATCCATTCGGGTTATATTATGCTCATCTAATTATTCTATTTTGAAGAGTAGACAGACATTTTTGTCTTGATTTGGTTGCAAAGCTCCAAAAATTGTTCATTTAAATTATATAAGATTAATATAGGCCTCTAGAGTAAGTTTGATTGGGTTCATTAATAAATAGACACATCTACTTATTGCTCCTGTGATTGGAATTAGTTGTTTAGTTATAATAGTACATTAGTATGACGGACAAAAATTAGAATGTATGGGGAAAAAGTGTGTTTAGGAGGATATTTGGTACAAAAAGGGATTAAGATACTGGGGAGTGGAGGAGGTTACATAATGATTAGTGCCCCTGTATTAAAAACAATACAATGTCAGGATAATCGAGTCTCATAGATTACGATGGGCAGTAGGGACATGTGGCATAAATAAGGGTTCTAATCTAGAACCATCTTCAAGGTATTGACTGGTATACTCAATAGAAGAAGACCAATGGGAATACCTAGATGCAGATGGGAGGATAACACTAGAATGGACATGAAACAGTTATGGAGTAATGAGGTGGACTAGATAGAGCTATCTCAAGATAGGGAAGGTGTAATGAGGTGGACTGGATAGAACTAACTCAAGATAGGGATATATGGCATACTTTTGTACATGCAACAATGAATTTTTGAATTCCTAATGTCATAAAATAATTTTTAGCTGTTCTCAATTCTAATAAACTATTAAACTTTTTTTGTTTTTTAAATCTTATCTATGATTCTTACTAAAGCTATTATAAAATTTGAGCTAATACGCCTTAACCATCCCACCTTTGGCTATTTTTCACTGAAATGGTAACGTGTGTTGATATTTTATTAACTTTATTATTCATATTACAGTATATAGAATCAAATGGGGGAACAAGATTAATAAATTTTCTAAAATTTTATTAAATACTATATTTAAATAAAACTCTACAACATATCGCCTAAATCACTTTCGAAATATGAATATTGACGAAGACGTATGACTTTCCTTTGATTCTGTGCACTGTATGGATGACATAATCCCATGATGTTTTGTGTTACACTCATCTTGTGCAGTGTGAACTAAAATGGTAGTATAACATCATTGTATGATATGTATCAACCCCATTTGATTATTACATTGAATGGTATTTTATCTATGGCCGTATCCGAATAGTTAAGTACACTTGACTTGACGCAGACTTCATGCAGACTCGATAAAATTACACTTTACACCCACTTGAGATCGAAAACTGCAACAGACTTTTCGAACGGCAATTACCCTTTACACGCCCTTGAGTCTGCAGTGCTGCTTCCTACCCGTGATCTTAGAAACTATTTTAAACACCATCTATAATCAGGGAATGAAAACGAATACAACGTTTTAATATCCAAACCCACTTCTTTTCACTAGACATTTCCAACACAACACAACACAAAAAACACTCCAACATGAGCAGTACCGGTATAGTTAAAATACTTTATCATAGATAGCAGATTACACATCACAGATCACATTACTCTAGCAGACGAAAAATTAAACAGTTGCCAGTCAAACTCCGCATCGACGGCGTGTGAAGGGTAACTTGCCGTCACACTTGGTCTCAAGGGCTTGTGCAGGGTGCAGCGGCTCACTTCGTGACTATTCGGACGGTTGTTCACTCGATCACGTGATTGCCTATGCAATTATCGAGTGAGCGTCAAGGGTCGACGGCGCGTGAAGTAGACTATTCGGATACAGCCTATATTTATTATAAATTTAATTTATTTACACATGAAAGGTTAGGTTAAGCTGGGTGTATAAAGTGTCATAATAATGACAGGTTAGGTTAAGCTGGGTGGATAAAGTGTCATAATAATGACAGGTTAGGTTAAGCTGGGTGGATAAAGTGTCATAATAATGACAGGTTAGGTTAAGCTGGGTGGATAAAGTGTCATAATAATGACAGGTTAGGTTAAGCTGGGTGGATAATTGTAATATTAATATAAGCTAGTTGTGTTATTCCAATGATGTCATCAATATTATGTTTAACTTCGTCTATAATTTGATTGATATGGATACTTGTAATCACACAAGAGTTAAATCCTTTGAAGTTAAATCCTTTTAAGTTAAATTAACAATAAAGTTAATTGTGATCGCCAGGGACGGTTTTTACGCCTTCGTAAAGGTGGTACATTATGTTTGGGGTTTAGTGTTGTGTGTCCAAATAGTTCTATAACGGCCGAAAGATATCCGTCGCTTAGGCGAGTGGAACTGATCCTTTTTGATATATTTAAGAAAGAAATGGCTTAAAATGGGAAGGTTTATGGTGTTCTAAACCCTAAAATTTTTCAAAAATGTCCTTTTGTTTGGATAGAAAACAAACATTTTAGTACCTTTTGCAATTTTAGGGAAAATATAGTTTTATTAGAAAAATAACATATAAGGCAGCGAAAGAGTTATCAAACTTGCATTTACAATTATAAATGGGGGCGAACCTTTTTATACTTACTGGCTAATAAATCTACTTTTTATCCAACTGCAATCGAATTAGTAAAACAAAAATATTGCTTTTAAAATTCTGCTATGCCTACTTAAATTTCTGATCTTAGAATATTGTGTAGAATTAAAAAGGATTGCATGCAACTTAACCGAAATGTTAAATAAGTAAAAATTGACTAACTATGCTTAGTTATAGTCTTTCATATTCTCAACTTGAACGAATTAATGGCTTTTCACTCACTATAAAAATGGAGTTATCACACATAAAGTTAAACATAAAAACAAATGTGCATAAACAATAACCTAGACATATGAACTTGACCACTGGACCAGACGTAAAATGTTTAACAACTAGGATCAAATCGGTGAACAGAATCTACAATCTAGGCTCAGAAAACTATTTAAAGATAGATATGTATAAACTTTCATAAACACTAGACTCTCTGAATTAGTAGCAAAGCAAGTTTATCGGGTATTTTATTAACTAAAATAACTCCTTTACTGATTTCCTGTGGTCTGGATAAGAAAATCATTATATTTGGAATATAATCCCATTGTGAATGTGAATAAAATGTATGCTACTCCCTACCGCCTGGTCCCTTTTCATTGTTTTGATTAAAATGGGCTATATATAATTAAATTAAAACCAATACTAGACGAAAAATATGATGATTTTAACCAATCAAAATAAACCTTATTATTTTTTCTAAGAACTAAGACATTTCCTTTCCAAGTAGGAACATAGTTAATAACTTATTTTGCTTTTTTAATTAAAGAAATCGTGTATAGCCCTTACAGCTACATCTGTTAGGTAAAATTTGATTTTATAGACTAAAATGATATTTTCCAGTATTATTTTATATCATCAAATATATCTATTTATTCTGATTATATAATTTGTTGCTAGAGTTAAACCTTTGTGAAGAGACGCCATGTGTATAAAGCTATACGGCTGCTATGTGTATTAAAGAGGGGGGAAAAAGATTGGCCATTAAATTACATGAATATTAATATTGGAATTTGGAATCAAAATAGTTGCTTATTTTTGCCAAATATTAATTACTGTCATTTTTAAGGCGTTATGTCTACAATATGGTATTTTAGATAGTACCATGCTATTAAAATGTATTGTAGTCCAAATTAACACGTTATTCTTCTTTTCTATTTCTTCATCCTATATTTGTATTTAGTAATGAACTATCAGCAGTGTTAATGAAGGGAGGAGGTGATATGTTAGTAATAAAAATTCATAAGCTGTTATGTTCCATAGTGAACAATAACACATTATGACAAGAATGGAAGGAAAGTATAGTAGTACCCATTTTCAAACGGGAAGACAAAACCGGTTGCTATCTCTATACTAAACTGAATGTATATAAAAACACCCCTTGCAAAAGACCAAAGCTTGACGCTCAAGTTTGTATTATGCTTGATTGTAAAGGGACAGATCTAATTATTTCTTTCAATATGTATCTGGTGAGAATAGTGATGTATTATGTCACACTTGGGGGAAAATACATTTACATTAAAGGACATACCATTCAGTTTCCCAAGTAATATTGTACCAATACGAATAAAATCTTTAATATATCAGAATAATTATATATATCAGGAAACTGGTCAGAGCCAAAACCAACAAGCTTGGAGCAGGGTCTGGCCATATGGTGAGGGTAGGTGATGATTGATGAGCTAAGTCATTGTCAGCAGTCGTATCCTCAGTTATGGAAGTTTACCACCAAAATACGATCTACCTAAGGACCTATAAGTGGCAGCCACATTACTCAGGTGTAGGCTACAACAGGCTTAGTAAGCTGGTGGCATATATAAACCAAACTACTCGAGAAAATAAAGTATCATGCTGGATTTGAAACATAGTTAGCAACCATAACCTATGAATAGGGTCTCTGAACATTGTCACACCATTGTAAGAGTGGAGAAGATTGTGGACATGACGAATGAGAGGATAGTGGATGTCCTGGGCTTGAGCGAGATAGAGGTTATATTTGGTATTGGATGAGAAAGGATGAAAGGAGGCGAAACGGAGTACCTAGGCTTTGTAGTGAGAGAAGAACTACAAGCAGAGATGGTAGGGACGAATGACAGGATAATTAAGATGGCAATAACCGTAGAAGAAAAAAGGTAGAGGTGATCCAAATGTATGTCCCACAGGTGGGGTAGTCAGCAGAATAAAAATAAAAGTTTAAAGAAGATATACAGAGGCAAACATGTACTGTAAATCGAGGAAAAATATTTAATTTGATTCTTAGTTAGATTGGTGTTAATTTTGACTAGTCCTAATATATTCACAACATATCGAGTTTAACATACCGGTATTTTTCCAAAAATATCCTTAAGAAAACATTAAGTACGTGTGTAATATTAAATAGGCCTAGATCATATAGTACTCTCTTTCTTTTATTCATAACTAAATGGTTTTTAACTATCTACTTGCTGCCATGTATTTCTAGTTAGTAATTTCTCTCTATTTTAGTTCACAAAAACTTAGAATCCATTAACTACTATGTTATATTCGTTTAATTGTTTAAATCAAACATAAGAATACTAGTGATAATTCTGTTTTGAAATTGACCAACACATTCTCCGTTCATTGGTCACGACCATACTGTTTAGTCTAGTCAAGGAAAGCGTTACCAAACACATTTCGTTAAAATCGATACCATTTCAACTGCGAAAACGCTATGGTCGTAAACATCGATACTGGGTCAAACACGAAAACAAGCTTATTGTTAGATATATAAATTGTTCATATTTTTGCAAATTTGTCTCTATATTTGATTAGTATACAGTTTTTTTCCGCATTTTTGCTTTAAGATTTTAAATAATTTTCCTTATCTTCGGTAATTTTATTTAATTCTCGACATCTTGTTTTATTTCAATATATTGATTATATATTGTAAGTGTAACGGCACTCTTGCTAACACTAGAGACGCCGATTACGTAAACAAGGTAAATGAACACAATAGGAGAGCCCTTGAAAGCAGAAGATAAAAATGAATGTTGACAAATAAGTTTAATGTAACAAAAGTTGAGTAAATACAAAGAGTAACATCAGAACACAATCCAATATTTCCTAAAACGGTCCTTAGAGCTGAGTAGAATAATTAACAAGACAGTAAGTTGAATAATTAATACTTTCCAATAGAGGATTAGGCGTGAAGCGCCAATGATTTCGCATGACAGGTTAAGCTCATGCTTAACTTGTGTAGCTCTAGTTCCCTCTTAAAACGTATTGCTGTGCTAGCAGGAAATAATAATAACAATTACGTATGACCATTTTCCCCCCTCCCTTTGTACCGGGAGGTCAAGAAATCCTATACAATAAGGTAGCAACAGTTTATTTGTTGCAACAAATGACTTATGATCCACCACACACGAGTAGGACCAAAACGGAACCTACTCAGCACCTATTATAAACAATCCTATGATAAGAGATGAGGACTATTAGCTCCAGTGAAACCGGCTGGATCCTAAAAGGTTAGGTTACAAAGGTACAAGACAGTTGTCTGTCAGTTCCAATCGTTAATGGACCGGGCTAAAATATATATTGGTAAAGTTCCAATTCAGTGTTCCAGGCCTTAACTTACCATGGCTGGCGCACAACCAACTGGTATAAACCATAAGTAATAAAAACATGATAATGGAAGGCTTGCAATAAATAAATAGGGCATCAAACTCCCCCAAAGGGTAAATGTACATGAAAGTTAGTTTTATGCGGGCCCGCCAGAGGGGTAGAAAACCCTCACAAGTTGAGTAACATAGTTTAAATAACATACCAAACTCGAGCAATGCCAGATGGGCAGAAATGACCCACAATTAGATCACCGCAAACTGGTGAACAACACACGTTACATATCATACATAACCCCAGAAAAGTAAACCTAAACCTAACTAGGTACAACCCTCAGGCCTGTAACAACCTAAACAGCCCCTTTCCCAACTGAAGGCATTGCTGACTATTACATGGTCACGCAGGCTAAGGAGTGGGAATAATTCCTATTCAAACCGCTGGTCTTAAGGACCAAGCAGAAAACATGTGAAGTGTAAAATCACTCCATGACATGTACACCATGTCATAAAAAGTTTAACTTAAATAACATGTAAAATAACACGAGAGTGGCTAATACTCTCGACAAGTACGAAAAATATCCCTAAAACTTAATTCCGGCCATTGTGCCACCTACTCCCTACAAACTTGAATGTTCAAAGTTACGGCTTGTTACTTCCGTCTATCTGGTTTGTCCATCGGCAGCATCGTCACAACCACAAGTTCTGTACTGTAGACTGGAAGAAGAGACTTCGAACGTGTTGACGATTTGACTGGTGATGTATTATTTGTGTGTGGTTCCCAGCGAACCGTGGTGCTTTATTATAGTGGTTGAACGTGATGAATCATGGGAAGGAAACCCCTCTACGTTGTAAATATCGCGTAGGTGTCAGCCGCACCAAACTACGCACCGCCGCCCACCTTGAACTCCAGTCAGTTGTTTTGATCGCTCCGATGAGTCAAGTGCGGTGTTAGCAGAACTGCAAGAGTGGCTAACACTTCTGATGGCGCCCTGCCTGTTCAATGATGTTTCCGAGGCAAGGTATGTAACTCATGGAGATATCATTAATAGATCTGTATATATAATTAAGGTACAGTATATATTCTTAAGCAATAATTATGTGCAGCAGATTCAGGCAGTACAGGGTTGAACTGGTTAGCCCGTTACATAAGATTTTCCTCCAAGTGGTTTTAATGGATTTTGAGAAGAACTAATAAATATTTAATCATTGGTAGATGTATCCACAAATTTGTATCATGGGAGGGGAAAACTAGTTAAAATACTAGCTCTGATTGATTACCGAAGAGAGTGGGGATGAAATATGTTTGGGGCATGGATATTATGTCAATATGTGCAGCCACAATCCATAATATTTAAGAAAACACTTTTCAGCCTAAAACCGAATTTTAAGAATCTTTGGGACTATATCCAGTTCAGTGAGCAGTCTATTTGCAGATGAGGTATGACAAGCACCTAAACACAAATTTGATGCAATGCTTAGGATCTTATTCAGTTTGGAACAGAGAGTATTTAGTTTTATCAATTGTGAACCGTAATGCAGTGTGTTATAAAATACAACCATTCTATAATCAGGAATTAATATGCGTATGCTCTGCAGAGTACTTGGTTCATCTTTAAAAGTATGAATTTGTTTGGAACTACAGGAGGTACTTGCTGCCACCTACATAGCATTTTGGAACGGATAGCAAACTAGACATTTCTAAAAATTGAGAGAGCCATTAAAAATATATCTTTTAAAAAGTGCCATTACAAGTTAAAATACCTGTTCCGTGCATAATTTCAAATACAAGAAAATGCCTTAATTAATAAAAATATATTGCTTTCATTCAAAATTTAGAAATATACTTTGATAATTAATAGTTTATTTATTTTTATCCTAATTCTCAAAAGCTTTCGCTCTTATTGGCGTGGTACAAACTTTACAATGTATTTAGTTGTGGGTGTAATTTAAGTATTAAAAGCATAACAAAATATATGATCAATCCAAAGAGCTAAAAATTATATATGGTGCGTGACAATTAATGATTAAAATATACACTTTAATTTAATGACAGTTTGCACATAATAAACAAATTGTATGTAATATATTAACATAAGTAAATAAATTGATTTAATAAACATAAATGTATCAGTTTGTAAGACAAGAATTCTTACAGCTATATCATTGTTAGATGAATAGTTTTATGAATTCCTGTTAAGAAGCTTTATTTCCTTTTGATATTTTATTGATTAAGGTTGGTGAATAAAATAAAACAAGTAATAACTTGTATTCAAGATTATAAATGGATTATGTGTATTTATTATTCTTTTTTATTTCATCCAAATTGTATTTTATTTATTCTAATTTTGACTTTACAGTTTGTACATTAACGGGGTTGCCAAGTCTACTTCAAAATTTACCAATAATTTGTGAATAGTCCGCTATTTTATCGCGATATCTCGAAGTTGAGTCCATTTTGTCCTTCTTTCATTTCCGTTGAAGGAAGAACGATGGCTACAAATAATTATTTTGGATTTACACATGGTGGTACACAATATGGGTAAGTAATTACTTTAAATTAATACTTCTTATGAAAGTGAGCAGGTATTTGGTTTATTTCTCCGTCCGACCCAACATAATTTTAGTTTAATTATTGTATTGTCTTAGAATATTTCAACAGCCCGGCATTTTGACGCCATTGTACATAGCTGTATACCATGGCAATGTAATTTGTGTATATATAAACTTGTTACTCTATATTGGTTCATTATAAATGTTCATTCACTATGTTAAAAAATCGAAATTATCATGATAAGGTCTAACGTTTGAAATTTCTAAACAATAGTCATTTGTTAACTTGACTAGTTATTATTTTGTATGCAGTTTAAGGATTTTGAGGTTGTTAAAAAGACGCCATTTTCGCGCAGGAATTAACCGTGTGCTTCTAACAAGGTGGAGTTGCGAAAAAGTTTTATTAAAAGTGTTAATGTCAATATTTTAGGATATTTTCTCTTTTAGTAATGGTACTTAGTACTCATTACTTTCACTAGAATATTAGTTATTGGTTATCTCGTTGTATTTTCCTTTTATTTAAAGTATTTGTCTATGGCCTTGGAATTTTGCTGAATGCCGGGTCGTCCATTGATCTTTTCAGTTTATATTTAATTCTATAGCTAATTCATTTGAAGTTAAACTACATAATGTATATGTCAACGCATATTCCAGTCTTAAGTCAAGTAAGGTATGTGTATTGTTTTATGTTAACTTTATATCACTTATTGCTTAAGTCCTATCAAGCCTAGACTGTATCCGAATAGTCAAGTACTTTAACTTGATGCAGACTTGATAAATTTACACTTTACACGCACTTGATTTCGAAGACTGCAACAGACTTTTCGAACGGCAAACTACCCTTTACATGTCCTTGAGTCTGCAGTGCTGCTTCCTACTATTGATCTTAGAAACTAATTTAAACGCCATCTATCAGTAGGAACAAATAAGTTTTAAGATCCATTCCCGGTTCTTTTCACTAAAAATTACCAACACAACTCACACTAAAACAAAAGCAGTACTGTTATAGTTTAAATACTTTATAACAGATCACATATCACATTACTCCAACAGACAAAAAATTAAACAGTTGCCAGTCAAAATCTGCATCGACCATGTGTCAAGGGTAACTTGGCGTCACCCTTGGTCTCACTGGCTTGTGAGGGGTGCATCGGCACACTTAGTGACTATTCGGACGGTTCTACACTTGATCACATGATTGACAATGCAACTATCGAGTAAACCTCAAGGGTCGACGGCACGTGAAGTAGACTATCAGATACAGTCCTAGTCTACATAACTTGCGCTGGATCCATATTAATATTAACTCATATTTTAGCTCCATAAGTATTATTACTTAGTGCTATTATATCCTTAAGACTTTGGCTGTACATATTAATTCAGCTTCATATTCATTAAGTCACTTAATGTTCAGACCTTTCTATGCTTAGGTTGTATATGAATAGGCCTAGATACTTGGTTATTACTTTGACGTAAAGCCCCATCTACAGACCCCGTCATACCACTCCAGTGAAATACTAAACTTTTAGCTTTCTATAATCCATATCAATTGATAAGGACCACCATTTACAGCAAAGTAAATGCGTGCACACACATCAAAACGAAAGCACCAATAGCAGGAAAAGGATCAATTGTTAAGGAAAAATACCAAATTAAATTATAGCTATACAGATGGAGCTCTTTCAGAAATATATTTCTGAGAATTTAAAAACACTGGAAAGAATGGCATCTCAAAAGGTTTTTTTGTTTGTGTTTTTCTAGAAATATCAAGGTTACAGAAAAAGTGGTCTCTCTTTGGTAGGTTAAACTTCCCATTAGTATTCTTAATAACCTCTGCTTCACAGAAAGTCTATACTTGTGCCCTACTCTAGGCAATTTTCTTTTGAAGAAGTTAATTGAATGTAGTCTCAGGGTGTATGCAAGAATTGACTAAGTAGATGCTTTGTTGACACTAGTGTGGGTTTGCTTGCGTCATCATAGGTTAAAAGGTGGAACAATGGTTTGCTCGGGACCACACTATCGGTCCAATAAGTATTCACTGTACATTCTTGCATACCACCCTCATGACTTATTGATTAACATAAGGACTTGAGCACTACACAGATATGTAGCTTATGGACTAGACAGGGCTTAAAGTCTTGATCAGTTTGTTAATCTTGTTAAAGAATATTCAGATTGCAATGTTTCTATTACCACTATACTAGAAACTTTAAAACCAAGTATTTAACCCTTGTTTGAGTGAGTTCTGGTTTTCAAACAATAAACCTGGCTTACAAACTGCGAGCCTATGTCTTTTTATTATTTTATAAATTTTTACTTTAAACTTAAAATTGGTTTTCATTTATATATTTTCATTCATTAAAAATAATATATAATTATGCTGGCTTTTGTTCAATTCACGAAACCTTATATTTTAAGTCCATTATTGAGACACTGATATAATGGATACCAGTCAATACACTGCACTTTGGACATGATATATTGTTTATGTACTTGAATCTGAGGATGTGGAAGGGTACATCAGCATCCTTGATGACAGTTTGGATGGATCTGCACTTCTCCATGTCCTTGCCATTCAGCTTACAATTATAGGATACATGGCAAGGTGACAAAGCATACCAATAGTAGGAATTTGTATACAGTTTTCATCCACGTTCATTTGATCCAGCGTAGGGATGGTGGTAACTGACAGCTAGCATAAGCTTTTTATTGCAAACCTGGTTCGAAAATAGTGTTGACCTATGTGGAGTTAATCAATTTCTTGTCGGCCACGGTGTTCTTGGGGTAAACTCTTCACCTCAAGATCCATGTTCATGGGTTCAAACCCATTTGAGTTTGACAGTTTTTCTTTAGTCGATAAAAATGTAGCACAACTTCCTTAGAAGGGGAAGTAAAGCCATCACTCTCATGCAGGTTGGGGCATGTAAAAGAACCCTGGAAGTATGTGAATATACCTTTAATGGCAAAGTTGGTAGGCCCTTTTCTCTCACTTCCGAACATTCTTGTGTGTTGAATTAACCATTCGTTCAGAAAGTGCACCTTTAGGTTGGCCACAAACCTGGAATAGTCAGGAATTCGAAAGCTAAGAAAAAATAAGGTAATTTGACCATAATCGGAAAATTAGGCATTACCATTATTTTATCAAAACAGACACTTTTTTTTTTGCTAACTCAGTTCCATTTTATATCATGGAATCACGGATAAAGTGAATTAATAACAACCCAGACACATGTGGTTGATTATTTTCTTAACCTGAACCAAGGTCATCTAATGCACATGTGTGTAAACTTTGTTTAGGTTTAGGTGGAACAGGAGGGCTCAATCAAATTCACGAGACAATATCCGAGCAAGTATTTCATTACTTATTTGCTTGCCTGAATAATGAACAAAAAACTAAAACAACAATATTGTAATCTCACTGTTCTAAAACGTTCCTTGTTAATCCAAATTATGTGCATTAGAGCTAGGACCTCCCCATCACTGGGACTGACACCTTTGTCAACTCGCTCAACAGTGCAGGTCACAGACAATTAATATCAATTCCGACGTGTGCCGTTGAAGATTGATCCATACTTAGTGGCCGTTATATAAATGGGTAAAATATGATCAGGGAAAACCAGGAAAAGTCAAGGAATTTGAAAAGGTAACTTTCTGTGGCCACCCTGAATGAAGTTTGTTGCAATTAATCTAGTTTTATTAAATTGAGTTAAGGTTTTATGGTGTTTTGATTTCTTATAAATAGTAATTAGTTGTGAATTGTTAAGATTAACATAACTCTAGTAAGAAGGGCTAATACTATAAATTTAAAAAATAAAATGGTCATATAAAACATTGTGACAACTACGCTAGCTCATAGTTCTAATTCTTTATGGTTTTAATTTGAAAAGAATACATATTTATGTTGATATAGGACGATTATTAAACAAAACCTGTCATTCAGGTGGCAGATTATAGTACCCAATATACTATATAGTGGTAGCCCTACACATTTATGTAAATTTGTAATAATTAAGAAAAATAATCTTTCCCCACCTTGACCCGATTTTTCACTTTAGACCCAGTTAAACATACACAAAGCATGATAGCTCTTAGTCATAGTGAAATAACCTTTTAAGGGCCGGTCTTATGGCTACAGGCTAAATTTTGCTATCGGTAGGTTAAAGTTGGCAACCAATTAAAGGTTATCAGCACTTTAATATTTTATGCGTTTTATGAACTGAATTTATCTGCTGGATAGCTATCTGTATGATAAATATATTTTAATGTAGAAAATGCAATGTTGGTATTGTTTTTACTGGTGCGCGCATGCGTATAAGCCCAGATGCTGACTGCTATAACCTAGTTAGTGGGGAGAACTTTCAACATTTGTTAAATAATGGCGTCTAAACGAGTGCGAGGAAACACTTGGCGTGACTGGACGCAAAAGCTAAGTTATCTTGCAAGTACTAATTTCAGTGTCTCCAAAATGTGGGCAGTAATTTGGTACAACGTTTATAAAGTTTAATTTAATGTACTCACATTTAAATTTTGTAAATGTGTGAATTAAATGTTCTAAATTTATATATAGCTAGAACCTGGGCCTGTGCTTAACACGCGAACCAAGATTTTTTTTTCTACAACGCTCAACATTGTTAAATAATGGTGGCTAAACGAGTGTGCAGAAGCTAAGATATCGTGCAAGGGCAATTTCGGTGTCTGCCAAAATGTGGTCAATAGTTGGGTACAACGTTTACAAAATTTCATTTATTGTATTCAGATTTTGATAATTTGTTCTTATACAAATATAACTCTACAAATAGCATTGTCAGTTTATATAAAAGTGTAAGTTAAATGTTCTAACTTTATATAGTTAGAGCTTGGGCTTGTGCTTATTAAACACATGAACCAAGATTTTAACCTAAAAACAGATTCTGATATGCGAAACCTCTTTAAAAACAACACGTCACTATGGCAACAACCATTTTAACTTTCAGATAAAAGTTATCAGGTACTTGAACCTCCTGATAAAAATGTGATGGATAAATACATTTTATCTGGCATATAAATGCTAATCTTGCAGTCACAAGATGCACTTTTAACTTATCCACCAGATAGAAATATTTATCTATTAGATTAATATTTATCCAGGAGTCATAAGACCAGCCCTAATAGGTCTTCCTTGAAGTAACAGGGTTGTCACGCGCTTGGTGAGCCAGGATAAACACAGGGAATTTTTCAAAAATACCGGAGTATTTGTGAATCAGACTAAAGTGCACGCTTTGATGTGGATCACACTTCTATCCCTTATCCCCAAACAGAAACACTTTAGTTGCATAACAACCGCATATTATGTTTCCCTATCATTGTCATATCATCCATTTTAATCACCAATATATTATCACAAAGTCAATTTGATGAAAAATGAAATTTCATTTTTTCATACTTCAGTGTATAGGTTGTTTGGAAAAATGGGAATTCCTTATAGAAAACAAGGGATTTTTTAGTAACAAAATTGTGGCAACCCTGACTAATTTCACTTGAAATTTCATTTCATTTTAAAGTTGGATTAAGTTTGTCTGGAGAGGTTATTTTTCATAAAAATTGAACTAGTCCTAAATAACAAATAATTAAGTTTTACAAAATTGTTCTTTTTGTGTAAACATGTGTGTTGTAGTCAATGTCGATGACTGATGGTTTTATAAAGGAACGGCAGGAACCTTTACCAATGCTGTGGAAGCAAGTCGGTCTTGCTCGAAAAGATTGTCGTCTAATTGTTGTAATGCAATAAAAATTACTTCTCGAGAAACACATTTATTGATTCTTGTGTGGCTGGACGCGTAAGGGCGGACATGATCATGTGGCCTTTTTACAAACCTGACTCCAGCATATGGTGGAACCCTGTAGAGTGGAACCCTGTAGATGAAAGGTAGGGAAATTAATTTTCTATCTTAACAAACCCCCATTTTTTTACAAAATACTTCAAATAAACGTAAGTTATGTTTGAGTATATATAAATTGTTAGCAAACGAGGTTGTAACCACAATGTGTTGAGATGTGGTGATTTTGGTTGTATCACTATTTTCCCTTCACCCTGTAATGATTGGGTTAGCTGTTTTTGAGATTTTTGTGTTTTTCATCAATATAGATTTGCATAAATGATGTGCATTGTTCATTTGAATACACATTGGTTTTTAAAAGCACAACAGAATTACAATTTATATTACCTCTATAACATTGTGATATTCCTATCATTAATTTAATATCATAACTCGTTAATTTGTTAACATAATTTCCAAAGTTTTTATTTTAAACAATGTCCCAAAACACAAAATGTGAAACGACATTACCATAATCCGTAGTATAGTTGTATACATTTTTTAATCTCCCATTTTATCAAATTGCACGGAAAAAAAATAAAAATCTCAATCTATTGGCTACTTTCAAGTGAACCCATTTAAAAACTTTTTTATAAAATGTCGTATAGAACCTAATATTTGGTAGTCAACTTTTAATGAGCTAAGAGCTCCTAAATAATGGATCAAATGGCATGAGTATTTAAAAATAAAATATTAAATGATGACCATCTATGTGTTCCTTCGCTTTTGAACGGTCTATTTTCAATCAAACTTTATTAACACATTATTTCTGGTTTTTTCCCTTTTATCTTGGGACCAATTTACCATTTGTAGGGATGTCTTACTAAACCCCTAAAATTCAGTTTTTGTACTTGCGTTCAAAAAGTAACCTTAATATTTATCAAAGTGGGAGTTGCCATTTCCTCTTCTTAAACATTAAAAGAAATTGAAATTGATATAAAATTTTAATTAATATTTAGATGGGTTTTCTTTATTGACGAGTTTTGATGAGAGTACACACATAGTCTTCCTTTTGGACACCTTTGTTTATATTGTTCCTATAATTCGTAATTCTGGGCTCAGGTGCTCAGACTAGAAAATTAAGGTTTCAGTAGTGTTTATTTAATATATGTTGAATGATTTTAAAAATATATTTAAAAAAAAATCGATAAAAACTGTATTACATCCACCAAAAAAACTAAATACATCACTGTATTTATTATTAACCTAATTTGATTGCGGATGGCACTGAAGACTAGGTCAGAAAGATTGGATGGCTCATCTGTTGAGATCTCTTGTTTTTACCAATTTAGTTTATTGATAAATATGTCAATGGTGAATGTTTATTAAGCTTTTATATTGAGCACTAATTATACTACATTTTTGCTTCTAAGTTACAATCTCAAAAACAAGCTTATATCTAACTTTGTGTAAAAAAAATTGTAATTGATCTTTCCATCAAATTATAACTACTATTTTAGCTATTGAGAAAATACAGGGTTGCCACGCACCAGGAAAACACAAAATGTTTGATGTTTGGAAAATACAAGGAGTTTTGCAAAATTTTGTAAGAATATTGGAATATTTGTTAATTTGGGACATTTAACTGAAAGCTTAATAAAGTAGGTCTTTCATTAAAACAAAAAGTGAGCTTAAGATTTAAACCCACTCATTCAATCATGTCTTATCCCTTAAACAAGGGTTGTGACGCAACAGAAGATGCATTTTCCTACCAATCTTAAATCATCCTGTTCTAAATGTAATTTATATGACTTCACACTAATCATTTGGATGAAAAATTAATTTTAAAACCCATTTCTTCACTTTAATTAAGCTGCCTGAAAAATATAAAGAATTTGGTAGCAAGAAAATAGCGGCAACCCTAAATGAGCACCTTAAACAATTTGTCAACCATATTTGAATCTCTTTAGCCAAGTCACCTATAGTTAGGAGGCTTCATCAGAAGATACCAGTATAAAATCTAGCATATTTGTTTTTGGACCATTATTATGTGGAGCGTGGGCTTGTCAGGAGAAACACAAGAGCGGTTGGAATGAGATGTTTCACAAATGTGTGTGGTAAAACTTGTATGGGTGCTGAAGAAGTGTGGTTTGAAAGTGAATCCAATAGGTAAATGTGAATGAAGCATGTTTGTTTTGGGCATGTTGAGAGGATGAGTGTGGGTCAAGTGACTAAGCAAATATATGAAGGTAATTGTGGATCAAAAGAAAGGGGTAGGCCATTGAAGATGTGGCTATTGTAATGTTGTGAAAAAGAGAAACTTCAAGAATTTTAAGAATAAAAGAGCATGCATGGCTTGCTGTATGGATGGTGTTGAAGCAAAGGGTGTAGGCAAGGTAGAGAAGTGTGAGAACTTGTAAACACCTTGATTATCGCTGTGTTGGAGCAAACACCCTTGATTATCGCTGTGTTGGGAGCAAACACCCTTTATTATCGCTGTGTAGGGCAACACTTGATATCTGTGGAGCAACACCCTTGATTATCTCAGCTTGTTTGGGGAGCAAACACCCTTGATTATCGCTGGGTGGGAGCAAACACCTTGATTATCGCTTGTGGGAGCAACACCCTTGATTATCGCTGTGTTGGGAGCAAACACCCTTGATTAGTAGCACTTAGTTATCCTTGCACTGCCTGCAAACACCCTTGGTTATGATTTGGGGGGGGGGGGTTTATAGAAACATTTGTGAAAGAACCTTCTTGTAAACAAATGGCTAATCATTCTAAAGTCATAGTTTGTTTAAATATCTTCAATATTCATTATTTTATTAGATCTTTGATGTAAAATGGAGTAATTTTTATTGCCTAGCCCAATAATCTTCCCTCAAATAAGTTGTTTATAGAATTTATTTTTGATTATATTTCATGACCCAGTTATTTTTACAAGTTACAACTAAAAAATCTGTGTAGCAACTGTAAAAATGACTTGCTTCGTTGGCTCCTTAGTATAAGGTGTCACGCTCGTGTTAGGCTTGACTACTGATGACAGGGAGATTGGGGTTTAAATTCCGGTTGGGTATACCAAATTCCAGTTGGGTATACTGAGTTTAAAAATAATAATTTTCCACTATTTGCAAATGTGGGTGACTTTCTCCAAAATTCAACCTTCTCATCCCTAACTCATCAGCATAATTAGTACATGTGTATAACTGGAATGGATAGTAAGATGAGCTGTTAAAAAACTGTAAAGGTGTATAAATCATAGTCTTTTCAGACACCAAAAAATGTAAAATTCAGGAAATTTGTAAAGTTAAGAAGCTCTGTAGCCACCCAGAAAATGTAATTAATATTTAGGAGTATTTGAATACCAACCATAGTTGGCTTTATGATGAAAAAACTCATAAGTGTGAATTAAGACTTGTGCGAGTTTCAAATTAAAAATAGTTTTTAGGTGAACATTTAAGAGCTTTTTTGGTTTAGTGTAAAAACTCTCCCTTATGCTGACTCAAAATGTTTGTGTAAAACAGTGCACCTTAAAACAACTGATGTTAAAACCATAATCAAAACTCCAAACTACTACAAAATGTAAGTAGACTAAATAAAACATGTTTAAGTAAAGGTTGAAGAACTTAAACTTGTCAGCTCATTGTTTTTAAGTCTTAGCTTACAAATAATATTTTTTTCTTTTTATTTTGTGGTCTTCTATATATATTCTGTAAATATTTGAATTACATTTTGTAGCCTACCTTGTTGAACCTAGAAGTGTTTAGGGCAAAAACTGGTTATAGCCTCGTTTACTAATATTTTATTACACATACATTACCCACTTGTGGTATCATTCCTGTAATTTTAAACCGGGTCAAAGCTAAAATTAAATTAGTTTTAGTCACATTAATTTTGTTTCAAAATAAATACCTCTTTTTTTTTGGCGTTATTGATATGTTTATAAAACAAGGTCACATGATTTTGTCTGTCTATTGTGTGTGGGACACACAGATAAAAGGCATAGAATTTAACAAACTATAAAGTAATTTTACACTTTATTAGAAGTTCCAAGAACACTTGATTCCACTATAAACTTTATTATCATTCTAACAAATACGAAGGACTAAATTTGAATGTTTTTCTTACATACACAGGCAGAATTTCTCTTATTTCTTTTCTAATCTGCAGCTGTGTCAATATACGGATATATGGATTTCCTTCAAACGGGTTTGTAAAAAACTGGTGATAATACTAATTTTGATATATTAACCCGAGGAGAATGGAATGAGAACGTCAGTAAAATTTCAAATCTTTTACTGTCAATGGCACTAATAAATGTGTTTTGGAAGTAATTTTTTATACAATGCACCAAATATCTTCAATTTTACCCAATAGGCCTACGCTTTACACAGCATTCATCTGCAAAAATATTGATACTGTAAATGCTTGGTATGATGTGCTCATGAGTGAATATTTCCTAATGAGACAGTGAATAAATAAACATATTTTTCAAGGGAAGGTATCTTTTTGTTTGTTCCCGCACACGGGGAATTTTCCCGAAAACGTTGCCAAAACCCCTAAAACCATATTTATCTACATAAAAACTGTACTGTGTTACTTTCTAATATAATTTGCAGATCTTAGATCATCAACCAATTGGAAACATTTTCTTTATTTTTATTGGTTTTGAAAAAAATTATAAATTTAATGAAAACGGAACTCCTTTACGGAATCTTTCGTAACTCGATACTAAACATGACTGTCCCCTAGCCTATTTGTGTGAAAAATGCCTTCTTGATAGTTGCAAATTTATGAAAGTTAGAGCAAAAATATCATTTCCATGAAAATTAAAACAAATTTATTTTATCTCTCAAATAAAACAATGCTTCAAGCAAAAAGATCATACTTGAACGTAGCTACTTTTTGCAAATTCCAATCACCAAAACAACAAACTAAAAGCACATTATTGAAACTTAAGTGAACATTGCGAACTAACAACTCACATTGAAATGCAATAAAGCCAGTATTTAATTATTTTTATGACATTGAATACATAAAGCCTATTAATTATTTTATGAACTCATATTTATGGAATCTGAACATACTAGATATCAATTTAAAAAACCTGTCAAGTACAGTAAAATTATAAACATTCCCCAGGAATATAATCATTTTTTATAATTGGATTTTTACAAGTATTACCCAAGTTATATTCACTTTGGTGTAACACATTATTAGGCATTATTGTAGCACCACGTCTAAACGCAAACTACAGTCAGTCTTGGACTGAAGTAGAGCCTCGGATAGTTGAATATCCCAACGGGACTAGCGGAATTCTATGCAGGGATTATCTACAGTTGAAACCCTACCAAAAATAAGGCCGGTATTTTAAATTCAAAATTTCAGTTTTGGCTACTTTTCTGGAAATTTTCTCGCTGTGCAGCAGTGCAAAACCTTAATTGGCGAGTCTAAATCCATCGCAAACCTGATCTTGAGCAATAGGCACAATATGACACAAGTTTGCTTATTTGTGTTGGCGTTTGTTTATTCCTTTGAAAATACTTGGCATGCACACTTTTCCTGTGTTTATTTCGACATAATACCAAGCATTTTCAGCCTAGTGGTGTATCTTCTGCAGAAATTGTATTTGTGAACACAAAGAATGAAACAAAGATGTTGAAAAGGACTGTGTGTGTACCAAGCTTATTCTCAATCAAATTAATAAGTTTAAAAGTTGTAAGGAAGACACATACATCGTCATCACCTTAAAAAGCGGATTAGTGATTTTTAACATTCTTTGATATTGCGATAACCTCACTTTGCAAATTACTCTTTCAGTGTTCTGCAAAATACATGTGTTTTATTATATGCTTCAGTGCCACAGGTGCAGCAGCGTACCAGACAGGCAGACTGGGTACGCTGTGACACCAACGGCCGCTACTGCGGCGACATACACTGCCCAGAGACCCGGAACAGGATACGAGGCGGCCTATCAGACCGCAGCAACCCACACAACTCCTGGGACATATGCTGGTGAGTTAACTTTTTTATCTTTTCATTTTCTGTTTTAATCAAGTGTTTTGAGCTGTATGAACTAGATCAGGTGGTATTCGTCCGCATTGTTGGTCGCATGATTTGACGCGTCACTCTCATGTTAGACAGGGGCTATCTGGGAGGGGGAGATCAGACTTGGAATGCAGAGAATGTTTTTCCCATAAATGGGTTCCTAATATTCCTTCAGGTAAATGTGGGTACCTCTCCTCTAAAATGTTACCTTCCTTATCCGTAGTCTATTAGTGTAATTAATAATAAGGTTTGACGTCCATTTTTTCAATTTGAAGAAAATTTTATTCAAATAAATGAAATATTCTCTAAGCCAACTCAAAGTTCAAATATATTTTGTTTTCTTTATGCTTAAAAATATATTATGATTATATGTATAAATTTATGTACTAAAATTATTCGAAAAATGTTTTACTACACAATTGTTTAAAATATTTAGTTTAATTTTGATAAATCAACTTAAAAGTCAATTAAGATTTTTCCACATGATATTGTCTTGTACTATGCATAACAACTCAGAATGGCAATAATTGACTTTTTGTGAGAAGGTACCTGGCGGTCTAGGGTAAAGTGTCAGACTTCTGTGACAAGGTCTGGGGTCGTCACGCCACAGATCTATCTGACTTTCACCCTTACTCACCTCAGACAAGACGTGTATTAATCACAACTTGTAAAGTTGAATGCCAGACTCCACGGGTTCGTATCCCACGTTAAAACTGTAGGTCCTTTTTATTTCACCTCACAATTACACTAATTACCGTTACGCATTAGCTCTTAAGTGCATATAACCCGAACAGGGGGTAAGACGCGGTGCTTATAATTAAAAATATGATAGTAATAATATTGGTGTAGTCTTGATTGTTGAATTAGGATTTTCTTTGTAAGCACAATTGATGAAGAGATTTGTTTCAAAGCACTTCTCTAGTATTAATTTTAATGTATGTGTTAAGCCCCCATGGGTACTAAGACACATTGGGAGAAAAAAGGATGTATTATTACAAATTGTTTTTCGTGCTGTACAGTTGGTGCTGGGACTGCGGCTACTGCCACTACGTATGATTATGGTTACGGTCGCACGGCACAGACAGCTTATGATAGCACCAAAACTTACTATCAGCAACCTGCGGCAGCCGCAGCTGCTGCCGCCACATATTCGACAACTGACACCCACTACCAAGGTTTGTGTCATTATGGAATAACAATAAAAAAACACATCTAGACAGTTTCAAGGTATCCAGGGTTTATACACTCTAAAAAAGGAAAGTTTGTATTATGGGAATACTAAACGTTTACATTAGTTTTATCAACATGTCTCTTAAATTATGCTTTCAACATAAAAAAATTATTTATAGCTTTAAACACTGCTAAAAGCATAATTTTTGGTTCTACACATCTGGAAATGTGGGAAAATTTCAAAAGGTGTATCAACCCTGTTAATGTATATTTAATTATATTTTTTTTTCTTTTTTATTTCCTCTAAGTATTGTTATTTTCTGCTCTGATTTGTTGAATTGTTAGTATGAATAAAAAATGGCAAGTGAAAATTTTGCATGTATACATACATTTTTTATCGGTTATTTTCAAAGAAAAAATGTTATTAATAATGTTATGTTTTTTTGTTAAGTAGTCTCTTGAAAAGGGAAATCTCCCAGTGCCTGATAACGCTTGCTCTCTCTGTCTGTCAACACTGCATGACTTGACTGTTATGTTATCAGATGTTGGTTATCCTTACTCTGCCCCACACGCAGCCTCGAAGCCGGCATTCAGTACCACAAGTACTTACCCTGCAACGACGCGTCAAGTGACACCTGCGGCCACCCCCAAGGCCACGAGTTACAGTACAGCATATACCTCTCAGGGGACACAACAGGGAGCTAGCTACTCGACAGGGTATACCGCTGCTGCAGCACAAACTACCAACACGACAAAAGGTAGTTAATTTTGGATTATTTTTGCTTTAACTTAACGTTTTTTTATTTGAACTTTTATATAACATGTTTTTTTTAACTAGAACAAGTACTCGCGCAGTGAATTGTTTGGCTACACTGGGCACCACTTTTCTTTGCTTCAAACAGAAAAATACATCTTTGTATTATTTATGACCCAGTTTTTAAAAAAAATAATAATAAAAAAATTTAAGGTTTCACCTTTGAGATGCACATTTTTGTACACAGGACTACTGATTTTAAAATTTTAGCCCTCTGCGTGCGGTAGATATCGCCTAAAGCTGATGACAGACAAACTAACAAACTTTACTTCATTAATATAAAAAAATACTTTGTACATTTTCATTGCCCATCTACTGTAGGAGTGTAGGTAGATGACAGCTAGCACAAGTTACCAGATCTAATCTCATGTATCTATTTGCCAGAACATATGGTCTGCAAGACTATAGATTTTTTTTACGGTCGCAATACTTTACCTTTAGTGTTTGAAAAGTTAAAAAATATATTGCGTATAGCTTGAAAGTTATTGGTTTTATTAAATATGCTTTGAATTAAATATTTGTATTGTAAATAGATCTACAAATTTGCAATGATAAGTAATTTCATATCTCAAATAGTTTTGGGATAGGATAAAAAAATCATAATTTACGCATCAGACCAGAGCCCTTAAAATCATTTTGCCGAAATATTGAGAGTAGCCATTTTGTTTGGAATATTTATAAATGTTTTGAAGTGAAATTTAATCAATTGTTAGAGCCGATTTTAAGATGATCGACTTTTTGTCTTTTTGCCCTTCAGTAAACCACCCTTAATTTTAGGGTTAGATATCCAATTTCGATAACCTCTCTGGGTAGCCCTATGAAAACCCTAGCTACCAATTTTTAGCCAGATCGGTAAAATAGTTTAGGCTCTAGTTGGAGGTACAGACAGACAATAATTCAAAAACCACTTTTTCAGATTCGGGGGAGTCATGAAACGTCTTGAGATTCATCAAAATATCGAGTTCTATACCCTGTGAAAGTTTCATCAATTTTTATAAAAGGGGCCTTACAAATTAAACTCTGTTCATTTCAACATAGACAAATTAAACTTTATTTCATAAAATTAATTAATTCAAATCTATAAGGTTTTATAAATCTTAAAAAATAGTGACAAAAGACAATAATCAAAATGTTCAACTTGATCATTTTCAAAAGAGTTCTACATCTCCTTCACTTGAACTCTTCCTGTATTTGTATTTTAAACTTCTACCAAGCTCTTCCAATATGGAGGTGGAGCTTTGCCACGATAACTTCAAAATTTGGAAGGAAGACATCAGTTTTTTAGGAACAAAGGTAGTTTTCATGGTATCTATTGAATGCAACCCCACAACTTCTAATAAAGATACAGTAATAACGACTTGGGGAAGGCCACATTTTAAAGTTTAATTTCACAAATACTGTATTTATTTGATTCTAAGATGCACATGCACATTTTTTCCCTTTTGAGCATCTTTAAAAATGGCGTGCATCTTAAAATTTATGTCATCCTAGAATCAGTTCTTTTTCGACCCATGCTCTTGATGGCTCTGAAGACAATATACTATGGGATGGTGAAGATAAAGATGGCTCAGAAGAATCAGACTGAGACTGATACTGATTCAGAAGGGAGTGAGAATAATATATCTACTGATAAAAAATATACTAATGCTAGTAAATTTAATTCTATAATAAAAATGTTTCTTATAAATAAAGTATTTTAGCTTTTTTCTTAAAATCACAGCTTTTTTCTGTTGGTGCTACTGAAAAATTAAGGTTTGTCTTACAATTGATGGTCTCTTAGAATCGAAGAAATACAGTACTTAGATACATAGAATCCACAAATGAACAAAACATGTTTAAATGCACATTTTTTCAGGGGTAAATTTTATCCAGGTGTTAAAATAAATTATTGTGGGGTCAATGTACAGCTTTTTAAAAAACATTTTTGTTTGAAAAATTTGTTCCGCCTATTACCACTTCTGCCTGCAGAAAGTGTTTTTATCTGTTTTTTCCTGAATTTTTCTTGCCTAAGTCATAATAATTTTACACATAGATTAAATGGTTTTTATATTGCATAATATATACTTCATAAAGTAAAAATATCAGGCTGCAATTTAAATGAGATTTTTACTTGAAGCCACTTGTGAAGGAGAAAATAGAAGTTTTAAGCATCATTTACCCCAGTGGTCAATGTTATCCTTGGGGGGGGGGGGGGGGGGGTCAGAATTGCCCTGGTTAACGGTAGTGAGCTCGACCCAAATCTTAAACGTACTATTAACATTCAAGCAATTATTATGTTGTCACTTTTGACATAAAAAAAATTTGGCAGCAATAAATATTTTTTATTAGGTTTATCTTCAAACCATTTTTAAGTCTTCTACTATCTGTCAGCTACCAACACTTCTATGATGGATAGACTCTAGGAATATGTGAAAAATTTGAGGCTACAAGATTGATAAATATTTAAATATATAATAAAAAAAATTAAGACAATTTTGATTAATGCCCTTGACTTCAATTATTAGTCTTTCTTTCCCTCTGTCATGGCTTGCTTAGCTTACTACCGAAGGTTTATTCTTTACAAAATACCAGGTATTAGTTATTTTAATGAGGAAATTGAAAGGATACTTTTATTAGCACTGGACCTTAAAAGGGTAGGCACACAACTGGTAAAAGTATTAAAAACATTGAACTGAATAATTTTTGTCTCTTTTTAAGCATCCCCTTCTTTAATAATCTTCTAAATCTTTTTTAATGCACATTACCCTTACTTAGCCACTGCAGTTGCTGCGAACACAACATACTCTGGCTATGACGCTGCACTGTACAGTGCTGCAACAATGTATGTGGCCCAACAAGCCCAGACAGGAACAGTCACTGGAACCACTGTAGCTACACCCACGAACACTGCGACCAGCAAACCGGCTGGCTCCTGGCAAGGCTACAAAAAGGGCCCAATGTCCAATTTCCGTATGAAGCCCAAGCTTCCGCCAAAGCCAATGCAGTTACACTACTGTGACGTCTGCAAGATTAGTTGTGCCGGGCCACAGACGTACAGGGAGCATCTTGAAGGACAGAAGCACAAGAAAAAAGAGTCTGCTCTGAAGGCAGGTTCTGCCCCAGTCGCTCGTGGGGGTAATGCTCTACGATGCGAGTTGTGTGATGTCACTTGCACGGGATCAGATGCATATGCGGCCCACATAAGAGGAGCTAAGCATCAAAAGGTATGTCTTAATAAATTTATTTGCTAAATATTTGTATACATTTATAAGTTACAGTTATGAAAATGGTTCCTTTTGAGCTATGTAACCAAGTCAATTTTACATAAGGTCATATTAATTTTTTCTTTTGTGTTAACAAATATTCAATCTTATTTCATCAGTGAATTTCACTTTTCTTGCTCTTTAATTGTAAAATGAATCATTGAGTTTAAATAAAAACTCCATCTCTACGAAAATTTTGTGATTTGGTAACAACACACTTTAATTGCAATAGCCGCAATTCTCTTTCCTCCCAGGTGGTAAAGTTACACACGAAGCTTGGCAAGCCTATCCCGTCGACAGATCCAGTGGTTCTTGGTGTCACCAAAACTACCACCGCTGTTTCACCCACATCCACCACCTCGACAGCTAAGGTGGGCGGGGCTGTCAAAACAACAACACTCATGGCGGGTGGTGTGAAAAAGACCATTACTGCTGCTCCCAAGATCAACTTTGTAGCTGGTTAGTACATTTGTTATTGTCATAGAGCAGTTGTGCGTGTATCCTCCAAGGGTACTTGCATCAGTTCAGGTGATAATCATCGTGGCACCGAGTTTTATTAATCTTAGAATATATTTTGATAAAAATTCTGGTAAACAAATTAATGTAGATTTTGATGTGATGACTTTATAAGCTTTTCTTTCCCTCTGCCACGGCTTTGGTTAACTTACAACTGAAGCTTTATTTAAAAATTTTGAAACGTTAGTTAACATGGTGGTCAGAGTCCTGGAAAATGGAGAATAGTCAACAAATCTCCATATTTCTGGAATCTGCCTAGAGTCCCTGAAAAGTCATGAATTTTCAATAGTTTAGTCATAAAGTCACGAAAATGTTGTTTGAATTTCCCACGCATCATAACAACGCAAACGCGTCAAATGGCAAGTCACCCACTACCCATGATGCCATGTGCTAGCCACAAGTTGCCTGATCGTTTTTACCGCAATACCAAGGACAAGGTTAACGTTTATCATCTAGTTAAAGTTTAATGTTGTGTTTGAGTGCATTATGCCTATATATTATCCATTATATAATGTTTGGCTGCTTACCAAAGGAATTTTGTGGTCAAAGTTCACCAAAAAGTCACTAATTATTGTTTCTCCAACTCATTAGGCACCCTGTAATAAGGTAATACTTTAAGGGTACAGGGCAAGAAAGATTAGTGTCACAAAATATTAAAATTGAGATAACAGCACATACTCTTGGAGTCAGGAGAACTTCAACATAGGCTATGTATCCAGAGCATAAACTATGAGTTCTGAGCTATTTGGTTGGGAAAAAAACACAGGGAAAGAAAGATGAAGCACACATGTCTCAAGAAATAAATTATTTTAAAAACGGGATATTACCTTTCTTCTGTCAATTTTCTTTGGCTCATGTTGCAGACAAAATAAATATCATCCCAACATGTCTGTCTCACCAAAGGCAGTAAAATACGACCCTTCTAGTTTGGTACAAAACAAAGAAGATAACTCTCCAATAGAGATTGGGCCAGTTCCTGCTGGAACAATCAGCAGGCACTATTTCCCGCCCAAAACCCTTGCACAGAAAGGAAGGGTGTTTCCCTCTGGCCCAACTCACTTGGGAATGGATAAATTCCTGAAATTTTCTCCGAGGGTTGGGAACCTGTCCACCCCTAATTAATGGGTCTTGCAACAATTTTACACTGTACTTGTGTAAGGAAATCTTTTAATGTCTCAACATGATATTGCTTAAATCTAACTACCTAATCAGTATCCCATCACTTTAAGCTGAAGCGCTTTAATCCCTTCATAAATGAGACATAATATCAGTGTGTGTATGTGTAAAAATATCTTTACACCAAATTTCAATCTTAATAAAACAATGTTGGTATTATAAAGTGACTGGAAAAGTTGATGATTGGCTCTGGGAAACCTGAAAAAGTAAGGGAATTTTAAAATATAGTTTAAATGTCCACCCTGGACTTATATTTTAGACTATAACAGGTTTTGTTTTATTAAGCATTGAAAGGGTTATGTTTGTTAGGTCGTGGTCATGAGGTACGTGGCTTGTGAACGTTTGAGAAACAGTCGGTATTAAATCCCCACATAATAAAAACACATTTTCTACCTATTAGGGATGGGAAAAGTGGTTTTACACTATAACCAATAATAATTAAAACTGCGGTAAAATTACCATAGTGAAAGAAAAATAATCGCTTAACAAAATTTGAATTCACTCAAGGTTGCTAAACATAGTTTAATTTTCTTCAAATTCTGATATCAACAGCTGTTGAATATCTGTCAAAGAGCATAGCTACTACATTAGATGACAGTTCTTTTTAAATGAAGAGAAAAGGTCATTAAATTCCAGGACACCCTTGACAGATATTCAACAACTGTTGATATTAGCTTTTGAAGGAGTTTAAACTATGTACAATATGTATATATACTGATGCAATAATATTTTATTGACTTTTAAAAACTGCAAAAACACAGACCTTTTCTCACATCTTTTACATCCCCACCTTAAAACTGGAAATTTTAGAATTCTTTTAAAAATAAATTATTCCGGTATGAACCTCAGATTTAACTAATATATTGATCCTATTCTTTAAGTTTTGCATGCCAATATTTATATTTTGGCACAGATTGCATGGTGAGGAGTGACCAAACTATTATTAGAACTGCCATACCTTAATATTTGTTTTTCTATTCAACTCAAATGTTCAATCTTACCTTTATAAAAGAAATTCTTACTACTAAGTTTCCCTTGATAGAATTTTATACTAATTTGCATTTTGGGAGCAGCCTATTTTCAGGCCAATATAGTAAATACTTTTGCCTGATAAAGATTTCATTGTTAACCAATTTATTTTTCATTCGTCTCATAGATTTTTTGATGCTATATTTATAATTTTACATTTTACTTGGCTTTCTTTGAAAAAGTTATGAACCTACTCATCATAAGAAACTGTTTCCATCCTGGGGCTGGGTCAGTTAAGTAAAATGCCTCCATATTTCTCTGTCCATCCAACATATTACCTCCATTACTCTAGTCCATTTTTTCTCTCACTCGCACAATTGCTGCTATCTGCTCCTCCCAGCTCTAAATTGGTCTCCCTTGGTTTCAACGCCATCATTCTCTTTGGGATACTATCCTTTTCTTCCTCATTACTCATTATGTGACTATACCCTCTACCCCTTGTTTCCAGCCTACTATCTCACGCACCCCCTGTAGCCCAACTTTTGCCCTAAAATCATTTCTCCTGGTGACATCATACTCAAAACTGTATTCCCATGTATCATAATTCATATTCAAAATAAATAGTCAATATAGTTACTTATTTTAAAAATTATGTGGCATCTCTCGCAACTTTCCTTTTATAGTTCCCTGCCTGGAAACTTGTAACTGCCTAAAATTTTCCACAAGCCGTTCTGTTTTAGGTAAAGGAAGTGACACCAGCTGTCTTTTACGCCGTGTTTTGAGGTCTTAATGAGGGTTTGCAATTCTGACAGCATTCTGGCTTGTTGACATGGGGGGAAGCATGTGTGCGGACAGGAACTGGACATGTCAAATATATGTGTGGTCAAGAAATAACGAATTTTGTTTTAATAGACACCACTGTATTTAGTTTGGATGTAACAATGATGATTCACCTAGCTCGCTTTGACCGATATATGAAGAGAACAATCTAGTTCCCTAAAATGTATTCTGAGTTATGTCCAACTATTTTTCAAATCTTATTAACTAGTCTATTTTATTTTGTACTTGTGATCGCTTTGCTCTATTTCATCGATAGTTTGGTTCTATAACATAGTAACTAAAGTTTAGCCAAAGAAAGTTGGGTTTTATTAAATAAATTATTTATTTTAGTCATTTTAATAAACCAATCTGACAACAGGCTGGATAATGTTTATGATGATCATTTCTGTGATATGCTGAACAAATAGAAAATCATGGCTAATATGCATACATACCAAACAAACAACAGATAAAGAATTTAAACATATTGAAATTTTTAAACATTATTTTCTGTTCTTTTGTGCTACTTCTAAATATTTGATTAAAATGTGCTTGTTATGATCAGAGCTTTATAATAATTATTCCTATTATAACAATGTATGATATTTTTTTTTTATTTGGACACACATGTCACTTCTTTAACAAAGGTTTTCTTTTTATTCTGTTTCTTAATTTATGGGTTGGTTGGGCGGGGGGGAGGTTGTGTTCCCATAGTCCTCTGTGGGTGCGCCACTGAGTTCCCAGCCTTTGGCCTAGGTCAACATTTCTATCCAAACCATATATTTTCCACCACTACCTTGCTAGGCCTGTCATAGCTTCATATGCTTTATAATATAACTTAAGACTAGGATAGGCACAATATCCAGTCTCTGGCTCTTAATTCATCACTGTGAAAGGGTAAACCCACATTTCACCAATGATAAATTTTTCAGCCATGTAGAGAATTGAACCCAGGACCATTAGCTCAATAGACACACTATCAACTGAGCTAAGGTGTTTGATATCATAACTTATAATATACATAGTATATAATTTATTTCACATATTTACATGGTTGGGAGATTTTAAAAATAACTAGTGATTAAATATATGTACTCTTCTACCTTGAATTATTCTTGTCACCCATGAATTTACTTCCTGGGCGGTGTAGAAAAGCCGATCATGGTGGGTGACTTAGTGCGCAGTAGCTTAACTCTCTGTCGCAAAGGGTGGGATGTTGGAGAAAGGGTGAATTCTGGTTGTCTGCTTGAAGATGTATAACTGTCTCTCTGACATACAATGCCCAGGTTTTGCTGTATACGTAATAACAATGGTTACCAAGTGTTCCTTGTAAAATATTTTTTATTTTTTGTAAAATCTATTTTAAAAATATTACGACATTCTCACAACGTTTTTTTCAGCGGGCTCACTTGGGACTGTTGGCGTTAACAATGACATCAAGCTTGAAATAAAAGCTGAACCAAAGGAGGATGTGACAATGTCTGAGCAAGCTTTTGCCGATAGGGACGTTCAGCCTGTGGGTCTAGACTACATCGAAGAAACTAAGAATGAAGATGGTGAGTTTATTTCTTACATTTAGGAATGTCAAACTCAATTCCTCACTAGCCTCTCTTCTCTCAGATCCCATTTAGGGAAAGTTCTGCTATTGTTTTCATCAATAAGTAGGAATTTTTTTATTAACAAAGGAGTTATAGAATTTTGATTTATCATACTAATTAAAATGTAATTCTAACATTACTGTATTGATCTGGAAATAAACCATCCCCAATTATAGGCCGCACCCTTAAATTTTAATCACTTGAAAAAATATTTATGTGTGGAACTAAATCCACTTTGAAAGTAATCATAAAAACCCTATATCCTTTAGCTTTCCAACTGTCCATGTTTGATTTTTTTTTACATCCACTGCTGTTTCCAGCCCGTGGCCTGGATCTTTTTTTTTATTCAAGCCATATATTTTTCTACTACTGGCTGGGCTTTAAAATCTCACTTATTACCAGGACAGGTACAACATCCAGTCCACGGCTGTTAATTTATCAATGTTAAAGGGTAAACCCATATTTCATTGATCAATTTTTCGGCCATGCCGAGAATCAAACCCAGGACCCTTAGCTCAATAGACAGACATGATACCGACTGAGAAACTCTTAAATCATTGGCTGAGAGAGAGATGCTATTTTTATTATATCTACATGTGTTATTTATTATGTATTAATAGAGCAACTTTATTCTGACCAAGTGAAGTTAGCCATTGAAAGATTAATTTTTTCCTTCAACCAGATATACAATTTTGTACATGGTATTTTCATAGTTTTAAAAATAAGTTTGACTTCAGTAGTAATATTTTCATAGAATATATATATTTAAAAGCAAAGTATCACAACAAAAGATTGAGTCAATAAATCATGTTATTACAATAAAATATTTATGATATTACATTTAATGGCTTTAAAAATGGTGGAAAAATAGCATTAAGATGTGGTACTAAAAAGTTGCCAGATTAATTAGTTTTAAAATTAAAGTGCCAAACCAATTACTGGTGAGTACTAAATCATAATTTTAAATCTCTGATCTAAAGTGTGTACTTAACATGCAGGTAAGGTTGTCAACTTTAATTGCAAACTGTGTGAATGCAAGTTTAATGACCCAAATGCGAAAGAAATGCACATGAAGGGTCGGCGCCATCGGCTACAGTTTAAGAGGAAAGTGAATCCTGAGCTCATAGTAGATGTGAAACCATCAACAAGAATCCGCAAAATCCAGGAAGATCGCTTGCGCCGCATACAACTTAGGGATGAGTACTGGAGGCGTCTGGATGAAGAACGAATGATTGAGGAAGAAGAACGAATGTGGTGGGAGGAACGCCGTCGCTATGAGGAGGAAATGGAATACTTTGAGTGGTGTCGGCGAATGGGACGAGATCCAAGAGCATTGCCCCCTCCCCCACCCAGGCCTTTTGGTCCGCCTGGAGTACCACCTCTTATGGTGAGTGACATTAGGTTCCCTTTAAAATTGTGGCCTTACGGCTATTTGATAGCCATCTTAAAGGCAGTCTTTAAAAAATTCTGATTGTTTTCATAAAACTTCTATTTGAGTGTTTGGGCAAACTGTTAAATAATCCTTGTGTTTTATAAAATTAAAGTTGACGATCAAATGATTTTATTTTTATAATAGGTCTCAAATTATACATTCAACTGCTACAGTAATTAAGTAAATTTTATTTGAGACATTTTTAAATATTAAATATATATATATATATATATATATATATAAAATATAAATTGTTTTTTTTTTTTTCAGTTTTTCCCCCCTCAACCTCCAATGCGTCGTCTGGACTCTTCAGATGATCGCCATGTTATTGCCCGCCATGCTGAAATTTATCCCAAAGAAGATGAGTTGCAGGCAGTGCAAAGAATTGTATCTCACACAGAAAAGGCTCTCAAGTTTGTATCTGACCACCTGGCCGACCAGGCAACTGCGGCTGCCAAAGCTGCCGCGGCCAAGTCTGTGGCTGGTGCTGCCAAGCCAACTCCTGGGATTGTGAAACCTCCTGTTGGTGTAATCAAGCCTGTCACTGTTCCTGTGAAGCCAGGCCAGGGACCTGTTAGGCCACCCGCACCTACTATGGCTAAGCCAGGGGTTCCTCCGATTAGACCACAAATCGGTGCACCACTCGTTAGACCAGGATTCCAGGTACGTGCTTAAGTCTTGGTTTTTTTAAAAAAAAAATTCACTCTTGTGTTGATGGGTGGGAAATTACAATATCACTCAAAGGATTTTTTTTTTCTCTGGCCTATAATACCTTCTTCCAAATATTTACCATGATATGTTCAGATATGATCAGCTTCTTAGTATAGTGGTCAACGTTCCTGACAGTAAATCTATTGATCCTGGGTTCGATTCCTGGTGGTATTGTGGGTATTTTTCTCAAAATAAGAATTGTTTCTGTAGGGTCCATGATCTGGTTAATTAATTAGTAGGCTAAAGTTAGGTCTTAAGTTTTCTATTGGAACCACACATAATCACATCTCTTTAAGGTAATATACCTATATGGTGGCTTAATCTTAGATTTCGCTTATATTAAATTAGCCAATGCCAGTATAAGCCCAGAAAGTCAAGTCAATAAAACCTGGTGGCATTAGAAGAATATATATATCACACACCTTAAGTGATATATAGGTGTATCCCCCTTATAGTGATGTTTACTTGTTTCCCTTAAGTGATTTAGATAATATATTTCCCCTTAAATGTTTGTTAGGTCTATATCACCCATTGATTTTCTCAAAGTTTGACTGACCCCTCAAACCTCCACCTCTGCATTGACTGTCTCCTTGTCTGGGCCACTAAACAGACCCCAGCTATTCATTAATGGTTGACCTTGGCAAGTCAATCCATCCTTCTCCCACCCTTCCTTCAAGCTCCTATTACTTATAAATTTTTACATCCATAACTGGCCTGGTTCAGTTTTTGTTTAAGCCATATTGTTTCTAAATTTAAAATATTATATTTTCACAATGAAAATTTAACAACAAATCTTTAAACTTAAGCCTTACTAGGATATATATATATATTAATTAAAACCGTTTAGAAATAACATTAATACATAGGTTTTGTTCATTTTTAGTGTAGATTTGTTCTGCTAAATCTAGACAAGTCAATTAGTGTTATTTTTTATGGCAGAAATAAAGTGATACCCTATTCCCATCTTTTGTATTTTATAGACACCACTGTATTTAGTTTGGATGTAACAATGATGATTCACCTAGCTCGCTTTGACAGATATATGAAGAGAACATTCTAGTTCCCTAAAAATGTATTCTGAGTTATAGTCCAACTATTTTTTATATCTTATTTGTATATGTATGAAATAAAGTGTATTGAGCAAAAACAATCTGTAATAAATAAAATGATAGAAAATTAGGAAAATGGTAGAGCACAAATAAAAGTAAAAACACTAATACATATTAACACACATCAATATTTTATGCTCTTATAGCATGTTCCTCAGGAAGTAGTAATAGTTGACTAAACAAGATGTCTTCAGTTAGTCTAAACTACTAATACTTCCTGTGGAAGATGCTATAATAGCATTGAAATATTGATGTGTGTGTAAATATGTATTGTGTTTTTACTTTTATTATATCTTATTTCATCATCTTTAATTAGCCTTTAATGTTATACGTTCTCTTATTTTGGTCTTGTGATTCGTTCACTCTAGTTCATCGATAGTTTGATTCTATAACATAGTAATTAAATTATAGCCAAAACCCTGATTTGTGGTACCTAACAAACTAATTTGATTTCTTTAAATAAATTATTTATGTTGGAGGCTTTTTTTAAAAAAATAAACCAACCTGGCCACAGCCTGTAAACAAATGATGATGATGGTGAATTCTTGATATGCTGAACAAATAGAAAATTATTGCTAAAATGGGTACATACCAAATAAACGACAAATAAAGAGGTTAAAAGTAGGACTTTGCAAGTACTCGGATTTCGAGCTTTGAGCCATGCTAGTCTTTAGATCTTAGGACCGAGATCGAAAGTTTCATAGGATCCTCTTTTGAGCTTTCTCTTGGTGTACATACAAATTGATTTCAAACCCAATGGTAAATATGGGTTAGTTAATTTAGGGGTCAAATTCAAAAATGGGACAATTTTAAGTCCCCTTAGTGGGGAAAATTATAAATACTTTTTTTAGTAAAATGTTGTGTTTCTATTTTATGCTCCTTACACTCTTTCCATCCTATAAATAAAAATGTTATTACATAATAATGTCTACAAACTATATTACAAAAAACATCTGACCAAAATGACAATTCGATCACTGTCCCCACCTTCAAACACACGGACAGTCTATGGAAAACAAACAAAAATTTAAAAAAAAATTGGATTGCATTGTCTAAAAAAGATATTAAAGAATAAACGATAGTTTAAAAACGGAAAACAATTTTAAAACTGTTTTTTTATTAATAAGACTTGTCCCTGAAGTACATCATAAAAGGCGGCAAAAATGTAAAACTGTCGCCATTACAATAAGACCATACTCATTTGGTGCGGAAAATGTCACTGAAGTCACTGTTGTTTACAAATGAGTGATATAAATACCAGCTTTTTTTAATCACCCCAGAAAAGATCATTAATGCAGGTAATAAACATTGAGTATCTTAATTATACGACATTTCGGTCACGTTGATTACTCAGACTGATTATAATGGTGAAAAATAAATGAGATCTTAAACACACGTTAATCTAACAACTAGCCTCAAACTGAAACGATAGCGTAGGACCTTGTTTTGAGTCTAGTTTCGACAATTTCTATTAAAAAAAACTAGGTCACGGACAATTCGGTCATGTCACCAGCTTAATTTTAGCGTGACCGGTTTAGTACTAGCTTGATTTTAGCGTAACCGAATTGTCCATTAACAAGTTCATGTAGCAGGTTCAAGAAAAATATTTTGCACTTATATACATTATTAAATGCACTTTGGTTTTCCTTTAGAATTAATAATAGGCAAAATTAATAATACTTTTTTTAGCCTCTTTGATGAGCGTGACTGAATTATTTTTTACAACATGCCTCTTAAGATTTAAAAAAAATCTAGACACGAAATTCAGCTCAACTACATATATTTCACAATTCCTTGATATAAGATATATTTAATTCCATGGTTAAAAGGTTGCTCATTGGTATGTTGAAGATTTTATAGAAAACTTTTGCAAAATAAATAGCTATAAAATTTGAAATGTAGTGTAAATTTTAGAATATACCTGTTATCATTATTTTAAAATTAATATTTTGATAACATTTCATAAAATCTTCCTTTGGTAGTCTGTTTTTCTTCTCGGATTCTCTTGGGGTCAGGAAGTTTGGGATGGGCTAGAATATTGTGGAGATTGAGTGGCCGTTTGAGGGGGGAGGGGGGTGGGGTTGAACTAAGAGCGTTTTGGGTCTGGGTGAAACTGTTAAGGAATTTGTAACCACTTTTAAGGATGGTGTTGTGGGAGGGATGTCCTTCAACTTTTTTTGGAGGGTCATAGTCATCCCTGGAGAGTGCTCTGAAGATTTGGTTGTCTAATAAAGGCTTGGGGTAACCTCTGCTTTGGAAAGCTCTGGAGAGTTGTTTACAATATTCAGTTAACTCATCGGGTTCTGAACATATCCATTTGGCTCAGGTGGCAAGACTGATCTTTTTTTAAATAGCGTTAATAAATGTGAGTGCTTTCATTTTTAGTGTTTTGTTTTGTTAAATATAGGCAACACTTATTTTGTATGAACATCCGGGAAAACGAATTAGCTGGGGATTTGAAGGGATGGGACGGGAATAAGTCAGGAATTTGGTAAATTACAAAAACAAGTTCTGGGAAAATGTTTTACTCAAAATATGAATTATAATAATCATTAAATCACAAGGTGATTCAAACTACTGTTTTTTTGTTTGTAGCTATATAGTATATTTTATAATTCCTATTAAACTATGCTAATAGACCTACAAATTAAAAAAAACATGTCCAGGCCTATTTAAATTTTAAAACTTATTATTCATAAAAAGGATTAATAAAAACACGTTGGTGTAGGTAGAAGGGTGTGACAGACCTGAGTCAGAAATTTTAGGAAATGATCAGGGAAAAAGTCTGGAATTTAATTGGTCAAGTTGAGTAGACACCATGAAACAGAAATCAAGTGATCTGTCACTTAGTATTATATACTATACACCATTATATGTAGTTTGGATGTAACAATGATGTTTCACCTAGCTCGCTTTGACCGATATATGAAGAGAACAATCTAGTTCCCTAAAAATGTTTTCTGAGTTATGTCCAACTATTTTTATATCTTATTTAATCATCTTATTAACTACGCTCTGATGTAATACTTTTTATTATTTTGGTTTTGTGATCGGTTTTCTCTATTTCATTGAGCTTTGAGCTGAGCTAGTATTTAAATCTCAGCAAGTCCTGAGATAAAAGTTTCATAGGCTAATCATTTTCAAGTTTCTTGTACATAAAAAGCAATTTTTAAAATGCAATGGTAAACATGGGCTATTCAATTTAGATATTGGCAATTTCACTTAAAATCATTTGGTAACTTAACAAATTGTTAACATCAATATCAAATTTCACATTAATAACACAATAGAACTTTAAAACTACTTTCAGGTAGATTAATTCAATATTTTTGTTCAATTTTAATCCAAGGTGAATTAAAATGAATTCCAAGTGACCTTGCGGGATTATTACGTTAGGGGCTAAAAAACAAAATATGAAACATTACAAATTTCTATCTGCTTGTGATTTTTATGTTTTCTTATAGGAAAATTAAATTTACGGAGGCTCATTTTGGGGAAATACTAGCTCATTAAAACATTGATTCGATTATCATTTTTTGTAATTTATGTTTTAGTCAACACTGTCTATTCCTTTATATAAAAGTAATCATGGTACATATTACTTGTCAAACTTCAGTTAAATTAATGAGAATTTGATTCAACTGTAATTTAAAAGTTGTTAAAATACTTTTATCCAAAACTCTTTAATATAATAGGAATTATCGATAATCCTGTCCCATTTAGTTTAGTTATCAAGGTTCTAGCTTATTAACATATTAAAATTATTACTATACTCATACTCTGCTCTTTTTTAAATACTCTACTCGAAAGAAAAAATTCTAAACTCCAACCCTTTATTGAAAGTATATCCTTTAATTTGTTTAGACATATCTTTTCTTCTTTCCATTAAAATTTTATTCTAGGTTTAAAATAGTAGCTGGATCAAAGACAACTTTTACCAATTTCAATTGGTTGAGAGATATAAGTTTTACATGCTCGCGGAACTTGTTTTTCCTCTTTTTAATGTTATCATTAATTCACATTAAAATCAATAAATATGACAATAGTTTGCATTTCAAAGGTCAAGTAGTCACTTAGCAAAAATACAGTTTTTGTTTTATTTGACGCATGTATTAGAAATCAAAAATTGATGCAACAAACTTTGCATGTATTTTGTTAGCCATTCCAATACCCTATGTAAATCTCCATAAAACACTGTTAGTGAAATTTACAAAAAATATTACTTATAGCCTAGCTACAAATTCACTATTTGATACATTAAAAACAAAATTTAATTCAAAAATATATAAGGTTTAAATTGATTTATCTGGCTAGGATAAAATATTTCCATAATATTCTAGCTATATTATACAATGTATTTAAATTTCTATTCAAAATTATTTTTTTTCATCATGAAACATATAACAAAGACTCTTTAACTCAGTTTTACTAGAATGTATTTCACACTCAATTTGAAGAAAGGTTGTATACATATTAATTACTCCAAAACTTTTTTGAAATAGCATTAATAAATTTGAGTGCATTCATTTTTGTGTTTTGTTTTTCTAAACATAAGCAAGACACTTATTTTGTACAGACATAGTAATTGGTCATTTTGGATAATAGCCACCATTGTATTTAGTTTGGATGTAACAATGATGATTCACCTAGCTCGCTTTGACCGATATATGAAGAGAACAATCTAGTTCCCTAAAATGTATTCTGAGTTATGTCCAACTATTTTTATATCTTATTTGATCATCTTATTAACTAGTCTAGGTTCTAATATAATACCTTCTATTATATTTGACTTGTCTCTTTGCTCTAGTTCAGAGGTCTCTAAACCTTTTAGTATGCAGGCCAAATAATATATTTTACACATATTCGCGAGCCTAAGTTTAAAAAAAAATTAATGAATAACTTGATGGAGTTTTTCACTAAAGATTATTGGAAATGATGAACGACTTTTTTAATTTCAAAAGTATCGCTAAACTTATATTTCAAGCTTGAAGTGACCATTATTAGAATGGACTTAAATGGTTTATTAGATAAATTTGCTCGGTGGCTAGACGTGAAATACAGAAACTGCTCAGACTGCAAGAATTACACTTGGATCAGATTTCCTTTATAACTTGCGTTACAGCATGTCCATCTGATTCGAGATATAATAAATTTCCATTTGAGGCTGACTTGGTATTGTTTCAACATTGCAGTCAAATGATTTTAAAATAGCTTTATTTAATCTGTTTTTTCATCAAAATCAGAAAATTGTCTCCAAAATTGTTTTTATGTGTCTAAAATGAATTCTAATGCAAATGAAGGACATTCTACTTTATGTTTTTAATAAAAAAAATTCACAACACATGGGAAATGAACCAAGTTATGAATGTTCACCCGTTTAGTAGCATAACTTTTGCCCTGAATACCTTGACATGCGCCATCATCATCATCTGTTTCCATCCTATGGCCGGGTCAGTTTAGTAAAATCTTTCTCGCCTTCCACCATTCTTTCACCTTTAATCTTTCCATTATTCTCCTCTCACTTGAACACTTTTTATTATATGGTCCTCCCATCTCTTTCTTGGTGTCCTTTGCGGTCTTTTTCCCTACACACTTCATTCCCTACATTTTCTTTGACATCCTTTGTTTTTCCATTCTCATTACATGCCCATACTTTCTCAGTCTTGCTTCCTCTACTTGGTCATGTAATCCGGGGCACGTCTGGAAAAAAATGCTACTTTCCAAAGCCGATCTGTGTTTGATGAAAGTGAATGAATTCTCTGTGAGAAATGAATCAATTTATAATTATAATACATATTCAGTAAAATTCCTTATTTTTAAAATTATGTAGCATCTCTCATGACTTTCTTTTTATAGCCCTCTGCTGGGAGACTTGGAACTACCTAAAATTCGCCACGAGCCGTTCTTAACAATATATAGAGAAAAAAAAAGTATTTATGGTTATTTGGTCACCTAGTTTACACAATCTAAATTAAATTAGAGAAACTTGGAGAAAAGTAGCTTTTGGCTCTCATACCACACAGCCCAAATTTAAATTTCAATCTTATCAGGATAATTGGATCATCTTGACCACGCATATATTGATGTTCCTTAATAATTCTAATGAAAGATTTTTAAAAAAATGAGGATATCCATGACAGCATGAAAAAGGTTGATTTGTTAAAGTTATTTTATATGATTTGAATTTGATTTTAATAATATTTATGTTATTTGTACCTTAAATTTGTTCATGATTTATAGTTTATTTTGGCTTAAATTATGCTCCCGAGAATTTAATGCAAAAAAGACCAGTATGCTTCACCAGCTCCCTAGTCCCACCGCCTGCGGCTTTTAGTGAGGGTTTGCAATTCTGACATCATTCTGGCTTGTTGACATGGGGGGAAGCATGTGTGCGGGACAGGAACTGGACATGTCAAATATGTGTGGTCAAGAAATAACAAGGGAAACAATTTGCTTTTTGATAAAATCTTGTGGCGGAAATAAGTCATTTTTTCCTTGAACTAAAGCAATACCTTATTCCCGTCATTTTGTTTTAATAGACACCACTGTATTTAGTTTGGATGTAACAATGATGATTCACCTAGCTCGCTTTGACCGATATATGAAGAGAACAATCTAGTTCCCTAAAATGTATTCTGAGTTATGTCCAACTATTTTTCAAATCTTATTAACTAGTCTATTTTATTTTGTACTTGTGATCGCTTTGCTCTATTTCATCGAGAGTTTGGTTCTATAACGAGTAACTAAAGTATAGCCAAAGAAAGTTGGGTTTTATTAAATAAATTATTTATTTTAGTCATTTTAATAAACCAATCTGACAACAGGCTGGATATGTTTATGATGATGATTTCTGTGATAGGCTGAACAAAATAGAAAATCATGGCTAATACGCATACATACCAAACAAACAACAGATAAAGAGTTTAAACATACATTTAGATTTTTAAACATTATTTTCTGTTCTTTTGTGCTACTTCTAAATATTTGGTTAAATGTGCTTGTTATGATAAAGCTTTAAAATAATTATTCCTATTATAACAATGCATGATACATTTTTTGGGCCAATATTTGTAAATTTGATTAACCTATTTATTCTAATATAAAGGAGAAAGGGGGGGTATAGCTCAGGTTTATAAAATGCTGTTTTATCGATATACCATACGGGCCCAAATATAGACAGCACATAATATGACTCTAAAATAATTGAAGGTGTTAAACATGTAAAATAAAAGGTGTGATGTGATTTAGAGGGGAACTGAGACTTGGATGGTGATTGATAGTTTTGTGGAGGCCGTAGAGGCTGTATTCTAACCCCCTTCCCTCCACTGTGTCTTCTTGAGTGATGCATACACATGGTGGCTACAGAAAGGGAATTTTTGGAAAAGGAAATGCAGGGAATTAACTAAAATAAGAAAGTCAGAGAATTAAAAAAATGTCTAGAATATCCCATTAATTTTGCAAATAAATACTAAAACAAAAGTTGATACCTAAATAAAATAACATTTTAATTTTTAAAATAACTTATAGAACTGTTTATGTTTAGTAGATACAAACTTTTTTTAATATATGAATAATAATGAACAAACAAGTCATCATCGACCATTTGAAAACGGAAAATTGAAAAATGTTGCCTGGAAAATCTAGAAAAATTAAGGAAATTTAAAAAAATATGTTTTGTAGCCACCCTGATACAGTTGCAGGAGATGTCTGGGTGATAAGTAAGGTCTCTAGGGAGATAAATGTTGCAGTGCTCCTTCGGACAGGTGCTAATCTGCGATGGACAGGAATGACCTTAAGGTCCATTTGGTGGAGGCAGGGACGCGAGCTGGGCTTGGCTCGTGCTCGAGTGTGTTTAAAGATATTCATATTCCATATACAAACAGTTTAAGTTTGATACAGTCAACTCTGGTTTTATATAACTCGGTTGTAGTGAACATTTGGCTACAGTGAACCTAATTCATTGTTCCCAGCCCACACACATTTCAATGTGTATTAAAAAAAAGTTTACAATGAACTTTCAATAACAAATGTGATTCTAACATCATATTTCTTTAAAAACAACATTTTCATCGTTTAAAATCTCTTCTGAGTTGTATTAATGACAGGAGCTACAGAACAGGGAATGACATTCTGGCCATTTAGTAATTGTGTTCACTAATCCCTTTCTTCGAGAGGGTATATGAAACTCAAAGACTTTTCTACTTCATTTAGTTTTTTGAATGCTTTGATTGTGGACCAAGTTTGGAAAAAGCACAAACTCTAGAAAAGGATCTGGATAAAAATATTAATTAAAAGCATACAATAAACAGCAGCATATAACAGTTTTTTTCTAGATCAATTAATAGATTTAAATAAAGAGTGATTGTATTTGAACTCTTATATTTTGTCACTAACCACCACTTTGGGATTAAAAAAATCTGTTTTAGCAACTTTTTGGCATTGTGAACCAAATATCCGAGTCTGTAGAGGTTCATTATAACCAGAGTTGGCTGTAGTTAAGTGTGATTATTTTGGCAGGCTATTTTTGAATAGACTATAGACTTCAATTATTGAATAGGTGAGAGTTTGTGGTGACAATAATCTATTGATCAGTAAAGAACAAGCTTAAAAGTAACATATTTCCAACAAATTCACAATTTCAACTTGTCCTTTCATGGTTCAATAAATATCAGGAACTTTTATCCTATGACTCATTGGTTGTTTATAAGGAAACTAAGAATTCTCTCGAAAGATTCAGAAGCCAGTGCAGGAATGTGTCGTTATTGGTCACTTGTATGGGAGACTTAGAGAAGTATAGACCACAATGATTTGCTGGTGGGCGCGAGCGCTCCAAATAAGAGTTACACAATTTTGAAAAAATTCCAGCTTTTTTAAAATAAAAGGACGATGTTAAGAATTAATTCACATCAGCCCTCTTTAAAAATAAATGGTTTCAAAGATCACTCTTCAAAATAATAACATACAGACACGCAGTGCTTTAATAAAGGTTTGATTTTAGTTCTGTCTCTTTATTTTTGGTTTGGTTGTTGGAGGTTGTGCACTTTAGTTCCTTTCTTTCTTTTCCTGTGGTGTCACTGTCTGGGTTAATATTACAACTTAATAATATCTAAGCCATCTTATACATAACTTAGGATGTACTTTTTTCTAACATCTATTACTGTTTCCAGTCTTTGGCCTGGGTAATTTTTTATTCAAGCCATACATTTTCCACTATTACCTTGCTAGGCCTGTCATAGCTTTATATGCCTTATAATCTAACTTAAGACAAGGACAGGCACAACATCTAGTCTCCGGCCGTTGTTAATTCATCACTATGAAAAGTAAACCCACATTTTACCAATGATAAATATTTCAGCCATGCCAAGGAATCGAACTCGGGACCCTTTGCCCAGTAGTTCAACATTATCTACTGAGCTAAGGTGTTGAATTACATAGCTTTTGATTAATGTCGCATATTTACCTGTTTGGAAGAATTTACAAACAGGGCTACTGATATTAAATATATGTACTCTTCTACCTAAATTTTATGCTTGTCACCCATGAGTTAAAGACCTCTTTAGGAATCTCAGGGCTGCCACCCACCTGTAAAACAGGGAAATGTCAGGGAATTTGGTTTGACCTGGAAAAATCGGGGAATTTTTCGAATTACCTAAAAATGACTGAATTTTAAAATATAAAGTCAAATTTTCGAAAGTGTTTAAACTATTTTGCTAACATATTTTTACATTACATTTTAATTACATTATTTACAATTAATTAAAATTGTGATCATAATTTATGAACTTCACAATGAAGGCTATTGCTATAATGTGGCATTACGTAATACAAAAACATCTGCACATGTGTAAACATCAGCGTTTGCACTGTGGTCACCGTTCTAGTTGTGAGAAAGCGTCCGCACAGCCTTCAATATGACACGTAATACGCATGCGAGTATTTGATCTACTGTATTAGTAGTTCCAAAATAATGACAAAACAGTCCTTTATCATTATTTTCTATATCATTTGTAACTTGGTTTGAAAAAAGGTGTTTTAATAAATTATTATGTTGCGGCGTTATAGCAAAAATGTTTATTTAACACATCACAAGCGTTGCAAATTTGCTTTTTCAGTTTAGTGACCTTTTGCGCATGCTCAAATATAGATTTCTTTTAGTGTTTCTCAATTATAAAATGACATGCGTACAGCATATGTTTTGATGTCCAAGGCGTTTCTCTCAACCACCCACTATTTACAACTAGAAATAGAATGTTTTGTGTAAATGTGTGAAAAGCAGTGAGTGCATCCCTACTCCAGAAACAAGCTTCAAATAAACAAGTAAAAAAAAAAGTATTTGTTCATGATGAGCCCAGGCCCTAAAGGCTTTTTTTATCTGTAGTAAACGTGGTTATCATTGATTATGGAGTTGGGGTATAGACTATTTGCATTGCATGTAATGATAGGAAGGTTTAGGTTTGAATCCAGATTAGCTGCACTTTTTATGGTTTTCTCATTCTCTCCATGCTAATGTGTGTGCATCTCTTCTAAGCTACCTCCTCACTCCTTCCACATTATATTGCGTTTTTGGAACTATTATATTTTCATCTGGAAAACCTGTAAATGTCAGGGAATTTCAATGTTATAAATAATTGTAACCCTAAGTTTGCTGCGCTATATTTGGGCCAGTATGCTCTCTATTTTCTCTGATCTTTCGGAGAGTTTAAAAAATGGTGATTGTTTGTTTAGGGTGTGCGCCCACCTCTAGCACAGGGAGTAAGGCCAGTCCAGACGCCAGGGGCTAGACCACCTGGCCCTGGGGCAAAGACTCCTGCGATTACGCCACCGGCTACTCCAAAGCCTGTTGCAACTTCCACTCCTGTGCCACAGGTCAAGGTTGAACCCATCAAGGTGGATAAATCCAGGGATGTTGGCAAGAAGGAAGATGGTCGAGATGGAAATTTGTGAGTATTAGTTTATTTTTTACTTTTATCAGTTTAGGCACACTTTTAGTTTGAATGTTCAACGATGAAACATTGCGCTATATTTTATTGTTACAAAGAAAAACTGTTTTTTTTCCCTAAAATTATTTCCTCTGCCTTATCCAGTATTCAATTATTTTGTTTCTATTTGGAATGTGTTTAAGTACTTTGTGCTTTGTAAACAGGTTTTCCTTCCAACGAGACAAGGACGACAGTCAAGTACCCCGTGTGCTAAAGGGAGTGATGCGTGTAGGTGTTTTGGCTAAGGGACTCTTGCTTCACGGGGACACAGCAGTTAATCTTGTGGTGTTATGTGCCGAGAAGCCCACCAGGACCCTGCTCAACAAGGTGGCAGAGAATTTGCCCAAACAGCTGCAGGTGGGATTTACAGGGGTGTGCAATTTAGGCATGTTCTGATAAGCTTACATTTATTGAAATTTGTCTCACAAAATAAATAGTTAATATGGTGACTAGGTATATATAATTATTTTAACATTTTAATGCTCATTTAGTGATAAATGGTTAAAACAACTTTTGTTTCCTCCTCCCCCAGATTGTGTGCCCCGAGGAGACCTATAAGGTTCACCGCAAGGTTGACGAGGCTGCTATTCTAGTGATGGGTGTGAAGGAACCCCACATCACTGTGACTATCACATTGACATCACCAGTGATGCGCGAGCCATTATTGGTCCCCCAGGAGCCTGTTAGCGGTGGTAAGAACTGGGGGTCACACCGAACTGCTGGAAGGTGGATTAAACAACCAGGGGCCCAGTTGTGACTTTAAACAGGATTATGGTGGCCCCTGGATGGAATAGTCTTTTTGAGACTTAATATGGCAAATGCTAGCCTGGCGTTAATTAAAACTAAACGGGGTTGCTACTCTATCTAGGTAATTTTGTATTTTTTGAAGAAAGTCTGAAGTGTGTGATTAATACAGTGTAACTAATAATTCAAGGCAATTATTCAATATTATTTTCATTGAGGGTTTTGTGTTTGCCAATTTCTTTCAACAATCCTTTAAAGCTTTCTTCAGAAGAGTTTTAAGCCATTATTTATTTGTTAAAAGATTCATTTTAAATTTTTAGGCCTGGTAGACCTTGAAAATTTAGAGGTTTATTATTGAGTTGCAACTCTGGTGACAGGTGAATAAATTAGTGATATTTTTTAATAATCAGGCTAGCATATAGTTTTGAAACCAGGCCACGAAAAGGATAAATTATTTTCCAATTTGTTGAGATGGTTTTATTTTTCAACTCTCAATCTTTTGCACTTGTTTTCACTTTAAAAAATGTTTGAACTGCTAGTCCTGTCATATATTTTAATTGACTTTCTTTGTTCTTTTCATGAGCCTGTTGTTTACTGCTAAGGTTTCTAGGTGTGTCAGCGACATTCACAGCCAGCAAGATGGGGGAAACATAAGTGACAGCACAAGGGATCATTTGGAAGGATTTTTGACCATAGGGGAGAAGGGAAAACGGTTTCACAGTCACAATTTACCAGCTGCACGAATAGTTTTAATAATATTGCAATAATTTAGAATAAATACACCGACACTATTAATATTACAAGGTAGAAATGAAGCATAGATAAAATTAAAAACATATCCGTCCTCGCATATAGTCCATTCACTATAGGATTGGTGGTAACAAACAGCAATTTTTCCCTGGATTTGAGATTCAAAGGTAAATTGGAGACTCAAATTTGTAAAATAGTGGGTTCGACCCATCTCTAGTTTTTTAATCAAGTTTTTCTTTAAACAATATTTGCACCTTCTGCTGTCAGTTACCACCACCCCTACAGCGAATGGACTCTATTTACAGACCCTTATATATTTTGGTATCTTGTGGTATCAGTATATTGAGTAAATGAGATTTTGACACTTTTTTTAGTGTATATATTACACTATTATATTCATTTAATGAATAATAACAAATTGAATATTTTTTAAGGAAAACCTCTTTAATACAGATTTTAATTTTTAAAAAATATTTTTTAGTCTGAATTTGCTGTTTGCCCTCCCACTGTTATTCCAAGGTTAAAAAAAGCTTTCCCACTTAAATTTTTGTATGCTTTTTTTTACCCATTCTAGGAAGTCTTTTAAGGTAGGTGTAAATTCAAGTTTTGATGTTAATTGAATAAATAGAATCTAAAATGGATGCAATTTACTATATAAATATAAGATCTCACTTGATATGGCTCTGACACTTATTAAAATCAGCTTTCACTGGTACAGGCTTATCACTTAGCAAGCATCAGATGATATTCTATACAATTGTCTCTTGTTGGGAACCATATTAGTGCGTCTTTTGATATTGCCTCTGATATAGATTTATCAATTAATGGTTATGAAGAGTTTAGTTAACATGCTCATAGTAAACAGAGTTAGCTAGCCTGTAAAGGTGGATGGGTTACGACCTTGTTTGAAACAATTTTAAACTTTTTATTTTTCATACCTATTCCACCCTCGTGCAGAAATGCGAGTAGATTGCCTCGAATGCTTACTTCCTTATCCCTAGTCATAGAGTAATTATCGTCTAGGCACATAACCTGAACAGATAGTAAGACGTGGGGGTAGTAATATTCCTCTTATTATAATTCATTAAAAATACCTTATAAAAACAAGATAGAAATGTCTTGAGACCATTCATCTGCCAAACCATAATATCTTAAAAGCTCGGCTTGAAAAATTTTAAAACTAGCAGATTCCTACAATGCATCATACCATAACATTTATATATCTGCTTCATTTGTATGTATGTGTGAGTGTGTGTGCGAACGCGCACTTGGCAAGTTGCAACTTGAAACCGTTTTCTTTGTTGGTCTGGGTGATATGATCTCCCCTCGATGGTCAAACACCCTTGTGCACACACTGACCGGCTGTTGTTGTTTTGTTTTCTCTCCTTCCTCCTCCAACTTCCTGACACCCCTACTAGACTCAGTGTCTGTGAGTCAGGCCCAGGTCAACAAGGATCCTCCAGACGTGCTCGACAAGCAGAAATGTTTGGATGCCCTGGCAGCTTTGAGGCATGCCAAGTGGTTCCAGGTTTGAAGGAATTCTTCCATCCTATCATAGACGTTTAAAAATAATAATTAAAAAAAAATTGTTGCAACATTTCAAAGAAAAGAATTTTTTTAAAAATATATAATACTTTTCAGCCTTGTGTATGTCAATGCCCTATAAATGCGAGAGTGATGGAGGTACAGGATGGCTCTCTCTTTTGTTGGCTTTCTCGGAACTAAATCAATTACCTTTTCTTAACTCCTCAAAATATAATTATTTGATAGCACACTAAGGGAATGTTCATTAAATCTCTCCAGTTGCTCCTAACTAAAGTACTTCTTCCAATGCTTATTCATTTTAGCTATATATATAAAAAAAAAAAGCAAAACAAATACCTAATATCTTGTAAAGTATAAAAGTTGTTCCAAGTTCCCAGGAATAAAGCGGCGATAGGTGTAATAAAATAAAGGCTAATGGAGACTTGTCAAAACTGGATTCAATTTTATGTCAAAACTTTTATGATATATAAAACTAATCAAGTATGAATAATATCAGGTTTGTGGTGAAAACAGAAATGGTTTTGCCTTATTAAAATTAATATGAAAAATTTTATGATGAAAATATGTTAAATTTTAACTTATTTTATTGTGTCTGGGGGAAATTTAACTCCTACTTAAATAATAAAATTAACCAATAAATGGCTTTTTCTAATAAATATTGATGAGTTCAGAAATTACACTTTAAAATAATATAGTTAAATTGAACCTGCGTCTGTGTTCAATCTGTATAAGATATTACATTTTCCTTTATTTATTATCGTGCACTTTCTGAACTAATTAATTATATCCGCACACGAGAATTTCAATTAGTGATAGAAAAAGGGCCTACTAATTTTGCTTGTAAAGGTATTTGGACTATTTTCACATAGCTTTCAGGATTAATTAACGTACCACAGTCGACATGGGACTGATGCCTATCCCCTCAAACAAAGTTGTGTTTCAAATTCTATCGCTCAAGAAAAATCTGTTGACCCTGTCTGGTTTTGTATGCATGAACATCGGCGCCAGAGACAGCACTTTACCTACCCTAAGACCACAGAGGTCAGCATCACACATTGAATAGAATGGACTTCATTCAATAATAGGGAGACCGGGGATTGGGCTCTGGTTGTAATAAGTGGTTTTTTACCTAAATAGTTTGACTCCATCCACACAAATATGGGTACACTTTCTCCATAATATAAACTTGTCAATATGCGTGTAAACCAAATGGTAGAAAGACGAGGCAACAAAACAAAATTGAGCGTGTTAAGTTGAGTTTGAAAAATTTCTCGAGCGAGATTACTAATTGAGAAGAGACGTACTGTACGTTTGTTACTTTTGCCCTTCATCCTAACTTTTAGTGTGTAGTTCATTACAAAGCAACATATATGTAAAAATCAGAGCAACTTTTGCTTGTTTCAATGTATTTAGCAAGATTTTAAATCTATAAATTTTCAATTCTAGTTAAGATTTTCAATGTAGTGATTGTTTTTTTTCCTATTCTTTTCACATTTACCACACTTGTTGCTATGTGAATGGATGTTCATATTTTTCTATTGTTGTGTGTTATGTTTTCACCATAAGTATAGTGGGCATTTAATTATGGGGAAGTTGTGTTTCTATTAATACAAACCGTTTGATGTTCCCAGCAAAGAAACAAGTTTCCGTTATTTTAAATTCGGACGTATTTTCTTAAAATTGGTGAAATTGTTTGGATCTGATTTTTCATGATGCGAGTAATGGGTTAGCAAATTCGACATGAGGCTGGAAAGTTTAGAAGAAACCGACAGGCGCCACTTTGTTCCCAGGGCAAAAGATTATTGTTGGTACCAATGGTTCGTCCGTGGTGAGGTGTGCATGTTAGACATACAAAAAAAATAATTTTTGCAAAATTGAAAAGAAAAATACATTTTGTATTTTAAAGAACATTGATTATTCCATCACTTTTTCCCCTTCAAAATTCCTATGTTCGGGTAATTTTTTTGTAAAATAATACTTTCAGAAAAAATGTTGTGGGGTTATTTTAAAAGAAAGTATATAATCATAAATGACTAAAAATATACTTGACTAGGTCTCAAAAAACAGTTTAGCATGCACATGGCGAAATATCTAGTTCCGTGCGAGACGAACGTTAGGTAGCGTATTTTGTCAGCACAGTGTGTGTGATGTTTTTTTTTCTTTTTTTTTTTTTTTTGAATGCTTGGCTCACTGATTATTTTTGTATTAAACAATTTCATCAATTTATGTGTGTGTTCTTATCCAGGCTAGAGCAACAGGACTACCCAGTTGTGTAATGGTTATAAGAATCTTGAGGGACCTTTGCCAAAGAGTACCCACATGGGCACCACTTCATAGTTGGGTGAGTAATATCAAACCTCTCTCTCTCCCCACCATTCTTGTGCACACATACAATTTTTAATTCTTTGGTATATAATAGATATTTGGCACTAACAATATTAATTTAATCAATTTATATATATCTCATAATGGCCTCATAATGCGAAAAGAGGTTTTCCTTATTGAGATGTATATCTAATAAGTACCCAGCTCTTCTGGTGTCCGGTGCTAAGCAGTTTTAAGTTTCTCATGTACCCCTCAATTATCTTATATTTTCATTTGTTTATATCACCCTTTCATGTATTAACATTTTCTGAAGTCTAATTTATTTAACACACAACTATCTAATAGGCAATGGAGCTTCTAGTTGAGAAGGTTATCAGTTCTTCGGGTGCTCCGTTGAGTCCAGGCGAGTCCCTGCGCCGTGTACTGGAATCCTTGGCATCTGGCATACTCCTGCCTGGTGGCCCCGGCCTATTGGATCCTTGTGAGAAGGATCCTGTGGATGCTGCAGGCAACATGCAACCACAGCAGAGGGAAGACATCACGGCTTCTGCTCAGGTATTGATTCTCGGGAATGGATGAATTCCCGACATTTTCCTCGAGGGCTCGGAATCCCATCCACCCCTAGAAAATATGTTTCGGATGAGAGTATAAGAGTAGAAAAATGGCTGCGGGGCCTCCGTAGATTGCTGTTCTTAACACTTGCAAGGGATTGGTTTAGTAATTTTAAATCTAGTCATTTGGACCCGGTAAATTGACGACCTTTTTTTCTTATATTGGACAAACCTATTATACATGTTCAGTCCAAACCCGATTCCAGGACTAACTGGATTGGACTAGGCTGAATTGATACATCCCTATGCTTCTAGGATAAATTGATCATAGCCTGATGGTTTTAGGTCATACCAGTTTGCCAAATTTCATTGGACGGTAACATAAATTGACCTTAGACATGTTTGATTGTACACAGTTCGTGCACAAATTTTTGTTAACCTAACCTAACCCAACCTTGGTTTGACCTAGGTAAAGTGGAAGACCATATTAGTTTATCCTATGAGCTAGGCCAAAATTCAAATTTAACTAATTTACACTAGGCTAAACTAGTCCATTCTGAGGCTCTTAGAATATTTCAATTTGGCCTAGTCTGATCTAGTTTGTCCTGAGTGTGATTTTTACTAGCTGTAGTGCTGCTTTTTGTTGGTTCTGAACCAATTAAAATAATAAGATGAACTTAACAATCAGTTCCCAGACCAGTAATTACCTCTTAACTCAATTTATGAACAGATTATAAGAATGTTAACAGTTAGTTGTTATTCATATTTTCTATTATATTTATATTTCCTCTTATCAGGGTGTCTCCCATCAGGGAAAACGGGAATTAGCCGGGAATTTGAAATGATCAGGAAAAAACTGGAATAAGCCAGGAATTTGGTAAATTACAATAAAAATCTGGGAAAATGTGCTTTTTCTCAAAATATGAAATATAATAATCATTAAAACAGTAAATAATGTTATTCAAACTAGTTTTTTTTAGCTGAGTAATATATTTTATAATTCCTAATAAACAATGTTAATACAAATTAAAAAAAAATTGTTCATTTAAATTTTAAAACATGTAATTATTCATAAAAAATATTAATAGAAAAATGAGGGGGGAGGTGGGGTAATTAAAAGGATGTGACATACTTTTTAGTCGGGAAATTTAGGAAATGATCAGGAGAAATCAGGGAAAAGTCTGGAATTTCATTCGTCAAGTTGAGTAGACACCATGTCTTATGTTCATCATTTTTTTCCAAGATTTAGATTCGAATTTGAATTAATGATTTGGGATTTGAAGATAAATTGGAGATTCAAATTCATAAAATAATGGTTTTGACCCAACTCTACTTAATGTTCTATTTTGACAGGGGGGGTCAAGAGTTCAAATCTTAGTCGGGTGTACTAAGAGAAGCCTTCTCTAAATGGTTTGCCACTCTCCCACAAAATATGGGTACACTTCCTCTAAATTCATCCTTAACTCACTATTGTAGTTAGTACCTATGTCTATTACCTGAACAAGTAGTAGTAACATGCAGGGTTAAACAAATTTATTTAAATTTGTTAACACTTCATAATACATATTTAATTCAGATTTGATTCAAAGGCTTGAGCTATGACATGTTCGATTTGAACCCTTTTCCTATTAAAATGTCAGATTCGGATTTGATTTGAGTTAGAAAGCAAAGATTTGGATTGAATTTGGAATTGAAAATCTTTGATTCACACAGGCTTATGCACATGGCATGAAAATTAATAAATTAATTTTTTGAGACATTGTTTATTTGGCCTCTACCAGCATTTTTCTGATACCTCGTCTAAACGTGTTAAAAAATTTATACATAATTGCCTTTTCCCCTCAATTTTATATTTTAAATAAATTGAACTTTTTTCATCATAAATTTTTGTTTCCAGCATGCTCTTCGTCTCTTGGCATTCCGTCAGATTCACAAGGTGTTGGGGATGGATCACCTGCCAGTTTCAAAGTTTCGCCAAAACCGTTTTAACCCTCGCAAACGCAGGCGAGACAACAGTAGTGGAGAGGGTAATGATTCTGAAGGTATTGTTTTTAACTTTAAAAATCATACACATCTCTAAAATTTCATCATTTTGCAATAAAATTAATCATAGTTAATTTAATTAATTGATATTCATAACTTCCAATAAATATGTAAATTTTTAAATAAAAATTTGCGAGCTAAAATAATTATACTATGTTCTAAAGTGAAGGGTCCAGGAAAAAAATGTAATGTTTGCTTAGTTATTTAAAAAAAACAGATCCCCCCAACTACCCTCAATTAATGTTGGTAGTTCAAAATGACTTTAATTTTTATAAAAAAAAATGTATAGCACCCATATTTGTTTTTCAAGGTGCTACATTTCTTGCAATGTTAAGGGTCACTCAACATGAGTGAAAAAACAGTTTGTTGAGAAAATTATTAGTATTATTTTAACCTAAACTCAACTCTAGTAAAGGTGTAATTTCTTGACTACTTGATATGAAATGACCCTGATATTTTATATTATACCCTTTGAATTAATAAAGGATTTTCCTCTCCCTCTATCAATGAGTCTTTAAATACTAAAGATTATTCAAATGGAGGATTTGAAGAATCTTCAGATTAGAGTGAAAATAATAACTTTCTGCCCCCCCCCCCCCCCAATTTTTTTTTATCTAGGACAATAAGATTGTTATTTTGATCATACTCATGCCTTTTAGGTTGATCACCGATGCCTATCATTTGGTTTATTCCATTTTTTAATAAAATAATAACTGTTAACGTTAACCATTTTAATATCGTTCAGTAGTCAGTACAGAAGGTTTGCTTAGACAAGTTTGAATGAACACTAGTGTTAATTCATATATAAATCACTCTATCAGGGGTCCTATCACATTAAATATCATAGCAAATATAATGATTTTAAAATAAAAACAAATTAATATTTTGTTCATTAATTTTGTGGAAATTTAAATAAGCATTAAGGATGTGCGAAGCTTCGAAAACTTTGACTTCACTTTAAATATTTGTTGGCTTTGACTTTGACTTTGATTTGAGATAAAATCCTGGATTCGACAATTACGAAGCTGCACCAAAATAAAAATTTAAAGCTAAAGCCTGTATTATTTTATACACATCTTTGAAGCTCTGAAATACCATAGAATTTGAGCGTTCCATCTTTAGATTTAAGATAGAAGTGTATTCGACCCATATTTAATTTTGTATTCATATTGACGGAATATTTTGTTTGTGATTTGATTTGAGGCACTTAAATTAATTTAAGTATTAGCTGCACTACCCAACTATTTAACAAAGAAATATATTAATTCTAAAACAATTGTTTATGATAGCCTTTCTTATTTTTAACATAATAACTATTGGACCACCTAATTTTTAAACATTTAACATAACTAGTGATATTTTTTATTTTAGTCGGCGATGGGAAGAAGGACAAAAAGGACACGGATGCTGAAAAGATGGAGACTGAAAAAGTTGGCAAATAAACATGATTTGTTTATTTAACTTTATATTCATCCACTAGAATTGGCACATCATGTGTCTATCATTTAAACAATAGATTCCACTTTATTGTATCTTATATTATCTGTGTGATACCCATTTTGGTAGAATCTGTGATTTACTAGTAAATCATTTCTCTACAAAATTGTTTGAAGTAGAAATAATTATCTTTATGCCTACTGTTTCAAAATGGTGTATATTGTGTTACTGTTCAGTATTTTGTGCGAGGCACTATTCCCTTCTGTTAAGATCTAATTTTTTAGGCCACATTTTTTATTTTTTTGTGTTAAATATGTGAATAGTAAGGCATACTTCTTTTTATATTTATGTTCTAATGTTTTCTACCTACTAATAGTACATTTATGTATTATAAATATTTAACAACTCTTATTACATTTATCGGTCTCTTAAATTTTAATGCAGTATCAGTTTTTTTCCCTCACATTTTTTAGTACTTTATTATTTTTTGCTATTAATAATGTTCACTACTAGATTAGCTTTGGTTTCTAAATGCATTGTGTGTGTAATAAAGAAAAGTGTGTCACTTTGCATTCTATTTGTTAATATTGGAACTGCTCATGTATGTATAGAATGACGACATTATAATACAGACATTGTTTAAAATAAGTTTAAATAAAAACCAGTGGTTTATAATTGAGTGGAGAAAGGAAAAAGCTAGCTAGACTCCATTGCACAAGGTTGAAATGTTTTATTCTTTGGTTATATTTCAGACAAAGCCACACAATAAATCAGAGTTTTCATACTTCAGCATTATTATTTCTATAAAACAAGTTAGGTGTAGAATAAAAATGCCATTTATGGTTGTGATAAAAGTAATTTTTCCTTTATAGGAGTAGGAAGTATCTTCCTGACAGTGGGAATTGACTTCCAATCATTACCATCAGACCTCAATAAAATAGCTGATACATTTTTGACAAGATTACATTACAACAAAAAATAGTGTTACTTTTATTTTACACCACTGCTGAAAGATTAAGAAAACGTGTTTCAATGTGTGAATTTCTTCCATAGATGACAGGAGAAATTAATATTCCACATTTGCGCGTTAGGCTGTACCCATCTTTCCCCTTTTTTCTTAGGTGGGATTTCTTCACTCAATTTTTACTAATAAGTTTATTTTATCTTGTTTTATCGGTTTCCGTGTATTATATCATTTAGCCACTGGGCCGCCTCTTTACTGAATGATGAGGTATTATCTATTGATGTGTTTGCTGAGACTTCTCTTATAGGAACAAAAATAGTTTAATGCTATGTACAAGGGTTGTTTAATGTCAAACTTTATGGGTTTTGCTTGATGCATTATTAGTTTAAGAAATTGTATGACACCCTTTACTACAAAAGGGAAATAAATGTGATTAAAAACTATCAAATATTTATTCCGTTGTCATTCTCTACTATGCATATTTTGTTTTAAATGATTTATTTCATACAAGAAAACTAAAGATATAAAAGTATAAATCTTTATTTAAACCCAGATTTTTATAAGAACCCTACTTTCGACCACCAAACATTAGACATGTCAAAAAAAGGCTTCCAGTAATACCTCCTTATGGATTGCTGCATAATTTTTCTTAACATCATTAATTTAACAGACTAAGAATGTAAAATTAAAACAATTTTTATTTAAAAAAATTTATTATGACGATTGCCTATGAAAATCAGACTGGTTATAGTTTTATAAATTACTATCGAGCCTATTGTAACTTACTCCAAAATTACTGTTTTGATGAATGGTCACTTTTAATTACACTATGGGTTAGATTTGAAAGATGGGTAGAGATATATAAAAGGAACAAACAAAATAGGGCTTTTAACAGTGAAAAGACCACGTTTCAAACTTACATTGATGCCACTGGACAAAGAGGAAATGGTTGCCTCTTGAAGATAATTGATCATAACTTCCCAATTCCCTGATCTAGGTTTCATTTTATCTAAACTTATCAGTAGGAAGTCTGAAACGTGGAACCAAATTTTTATAAAAGATGAATCAAAAAAAGGAATGGGAAATTAGTGAAGAATGATGGGACATCTAGATATGGAACATTTAAAAGATCATAAAGGATAAATACCACCTTTTCTGTACCTTCTTCCAAATAATATACAAATACCTCATAGAGCATTAAGAGAGATAATGATAGAACACTGAGATAGGTACAGTATTCCTATGAGTCATGGAAAACCTGGATTTGTTCAGGAATTTCTCATTTTCCCAATCTCCCTCGAATTTTTTAAGATTGTCCTGGAAATTCCTTTGTCTACTTTTTTTTTAAACAGGTCAGTAAAGCAGAAGTATAACAGCTGGTTTTATGACATTAGTGGTTTATTTTCTTATGTTTTGTTGTGTGATATAGTCATAGTTTTAGCTTTGGTGCTAATTTTTTTTTTTTTTTTTTGTGATTGAAGTGTGTGTACCCTGTTTTTTAAAATTATTTTTCATCGCTAAGAGGTAGGGAAGATTGCCCAATCTACCAAATGGTCGAATTATTTGGGTACTTGTAACTATGAAATACAAGGTAATTAAAACATTAATATTAATGACTATTTGTGAGTTTATTTGAGGTGCACTTTCTAAAAAATAAAGTCACTGTATCCTTGTATCTGCACCCGACTTATAAACTAAGCTTTTATCTAGAACAGACCCCCCTGGCCGTTAATTCATCACTGAAAGGGGAAACCCACATATCACCAATAATTATTTGCGAGTGAGTTTATGCTATATTTTTATTATTAGAATAACTCATTACATGGAATATATAAAAAGGCGTGGAAAGTTGCAGGTATAGAACAGTGAAAGCCTGCATCAAAAAATGTTTACTTGAATAAAAGAAAATATGTTATTGTTTTTTACCACTAATACTTTATACATGTGTCCTGGAGGAATTGTAGAAAATCCTTGGAATGTCCTGTAAAAAATTTAATCTTGTGTAAGGATCCTGGAAACATATAAAAGGAATAACATTAAGGAAAAGGACATTAGATATAATATATCTCTTAGAGAACCGCTTCGCTTTTAACTACTCCCTGATGAGTTCTGATGAACTGAAACCTAGTTTGGGGGATTGGGTGGTAATTGATTTTCTTAAAGAGGAATAAATAAAATTACCTCTTTATTTAGTGGCAGCAATATAAATTGTGAACCAGAGTTATTTTTGTTGTAAAATCCATATTTTGTTTGTTTCCTTTTACATATTTTCTATCCACCTTTACTTTACCTCCTTCCAAATATGTATTACAAACCAACCACCTCTCCAAGGGAAAAGAGATTTTTCTTTATATATATATGAATGGGATAGAGAAAAGGATCTTACATTTACGGGTAGGTAAGGTGTGAAACCATTAACCAATCAACAACCCATCTAGGAAACAACTTCCTAGATTTATCACATTTTCAATAAAAGATCTAAGTGTACTAGGGGTCTGCAAGCTTGGTTTGTTTTTAATTAGTCAAGTACTTCAAAAAGCTTTGGAGTAGAGTTTGAATCATAATTTTAAAATGTTAAAATTAACATTTGTTTATTTTAAAAATAAAATGGTGTATTTAAAATGTCACCAGTCAAAACAAATATAGAATATAAATACCACATCTTTAAATTAAATATATGAAAAAACATATTCTTAAATAAGAATGAAACTCATATTTAAAAAGTGTAAACACTTTTGAAAAAAAAAGTTTTGAATTTTATATTGACATGTGTTACATTTGTATTTTTTTATATATATAAAACAACTCTCCCTGCTGTCCTCTTATAATTAGATCAGATTTTTTAATTTTGTATATATATATATAAATAAGATTTTTTTAATTTTTATAAAATTTTTATATATATATATGATCAGATTTTTTAAATTTTGTATATATATATAAAATAAGATAATAATATTATTAAATTTTGTATAAATATATGATCAGATTTTAAATTGTATAATATACAAAATAAATAAAAAATCTGATCTAATTTTAAGAGGACAGCAGGGAGAGTTGTTCTATAGGTGTGCAAGAGATCTGCTATGGAGCAGAGAGGTACCCTTGAAGTGTAAGGAAGTGTTGTACAAGGCGTACATGTTGTCACACATTTAACAGAAACATGAACAATAAATGTAAGAGAAACTAGCAAAGGGAGACCATGGGAATGAAGTTTGTGAGAAGAATGTTAGCTGTCAAAAGGAGAAATAAAATAAGGAATAAGTTAACAGGGAAAGAGTGGGCTATGGAAAGTACATGAGATAGTAGAGGAAGCAAGACTGAGATGGTATGGCATGTAATGTGGATGGAGAGGGAGAAGATGATAAATAAATTATAGAAATGAAGTATGTACGGATTAGACCACAAGGGAGGGAAAGTGTGCAAGTGAGAGGAAAGAATGAATGCATTAAAGGAAGATGGAGGCATTTTACTAAACTGATATGGCCACAAGTTGGAAACAGTTATTGTTGATGATTTTTAAATCATTTTAGGGTAATGTACAAATAACTGAAATTACAAATTGGTTAAACGGTTTTGGGCTCTAGGAAGTTAAAATATTTAAACAAGGTAATTACATGGGAGGTTGAGCTTGAAGCCTATAAAGCGAAGATACGCTAAGACTAATAATAGTGTAGTCCTATCTGACCACAAAGAAGTTTCTGTATGTAAAATGGCATTTCTTAGCATTCATAGGCTGCAAAAATGAAGGGGAAGAGAAGTAGTTCTTGTTGAAAAAAACTCACAAAAGTACTCCCTTAATGGATAAGCATTGTACACATCTATTTCCAGCCTGTGGCCAGGTCAGTTTAGTAAAATGCCCCCATCTTGTATCCTTCCACCATTCTTCCTCAATTTCTTGCATCCTTATACTCATTTGTACACTTTGTTATCTGCTCCGCCCATCTCCTTGGTCTCCCTTGTAGTCTTTTTTCCTACATACTTCATTTCTAACATTTTTTTGGTTTCCTCTCTTTTTCTATCCTCATTACATGCCCATACTATCTCATTCTGGCTTCCTCTATTATCTCATGTACTCCCTAAACCCCCACTCTTTCTCGGGTAACTTCATTCCTAACCTTGTTTCACCTTGTGACAGCTAGTATGTTCCTCACAAACTTCATTCTCCTGACCTTCACTTTCCTTGTCTCTCTTAAATTAAATGTCTATGTTTATGCTGCATATGCTAAAGTGCACTTTTCTTCTTCATAGCAGGTCTCATACACACCTATAAAACAATTCTTCCTGCTGTTCTCTTCTCATTAAATCCTCTCTACTTTCACCTTATGCCTCAATCACGCTCCAAGATATTTTACGTTCTGTACTTTTCATAGTTCTACTCCAACTGTGTAGCTCTACTAGGCCTTGTCATTACCATCACTTCACACTTTGTCATGCTTAAATTTCACTCCACAATCTTTCACTTCCTTTTCCCCCCATACCATCAAGTCATCAACAAACAATATGGCTTTCATGTTTGGTACACATGACACTCATAAAAAATGTATACTCCAACTTATTTATAAACACATCCAGAAAATTCCAAAATATAAGAGCCGCAGAGACAAAAGTGACCAGATGTATATTTGACATGAGTATTCTATGTCAAATTTTTATGAGTATTCCATGTCAATTTTTTATGACAACTACTCAACCATATTTTATCAAGAAAAACACTGTAAGCCGGTAAAAGGATTTTTCTCACTTCGAATATTTGTCTTAAACATCCCAAGAGCGATTCATACAAACTTTGTGACTCATTTGATTTACAAATAAAATAACACAGACCGACAACTGAGGTTCACTTGTCAAATTGTTAAATTATATTTGCAAGGTAGATAAATTCAAAACACATTTTTTTAATAAAGTTTTAACCTGTCACTGAAGCTATAAGTTAATGTGAACCAACTATAATTAAGTCTATCAACATGTTATTTTAGTTTCAAGACACTCCACTTGGCTTGAACATAAATTAGCTAAATAAAATACAGCAACGAAATTAAAATATACTTAATTGTAATACCTTTAATTGAATTATATTGATAACAATATTAACAATTAAAGCAATTAGCACACCACTATAGTTAAATATTAAATTACAAAAAGAAATATAATTAACTCTAATGTTACCTATAAATCAATCAATAAAATTAACAAAATAATTCATTGATGTTCCCAAAAGGTTCCAATATTAAACTTAAACAAACTGGTCAGGAATAAATATTTCTTAGTTGTAGATGTGCTAAATGGCCCTGAATCTTATATTGTCTGTCATTGCACCGGAAAGCTTAATTATTGAACTTACAATCTTTTATTTTAGTTCCTCTTTAATATGTATTTAACGTGCACAACTTAAAAATCAACATAAACTAAAGCAGTACAACTAATACTAAACAGCCAGCACTAGCTCCTAGATAGTATGGCCAGTGCCACCTATAAGTTGTGCAAATGGTGCAACTGCACAGCAACCCATGATTTTGGGGCCTCGTACTTGCTTAAATGACGGAAGTAAAAAAAAAAAAGTTGGGAGTTGAAAATTTTTGTTTGCGCACTCATATAAATAGGCTCTCTTTATAGGTGATCTAGGAAATATTGTCAGTGTAGAAACAAAAACATAATCATGTGATTTGATTAATCGAACGAGTGAAGAGAGCTCTCTGTTTTAACTCCACTGATTAGCATTTGTTTGTCGGTGCTGGTATGTATCAAGATAACTTTTCAGCGCATTTGCCAATTTAATTTAAACTTGGCAGAAGAAAATTGAGCATTTTTTGGGGGGGTCAAATAACTGGGGGCCATGCAAACGAAGTTAACCCAGGGCCCTGCGTCTTCTAAGAGTGGCACTGCTAGGTATTTACTAATGGATTAAACTGACAAACCCATGTTGTATGATTTTGGTAGGAAGAAACGTCGAGAAAATACAAATATATTTAGTTGTGGACAACAAAAATAGTATTTTACTAAAGTATTAGTGTTATTTCCGGGGTGCCAAGGTTTTACCCTAGGCGAGATTTAAAATGTGTGCCCCAGTTGCATTCTGTATAATACAGGGTTATTCAAAAGTAATGGTGCAAAACCGAAGGCCTGTAGTGAGTGTGGTGTCAACAATAACAGTTCGCCGACACCTCAATTCCAACCGACCGGGACGATGGATCGACCATGGAGGACAAGAGGATTTGCCAATGTTGCTCTGGCCTCTCCGATCGCCAGAATTAACACCCTGTGACTTCTTTTTTTGGGGATACATCAAGGACACCGTCTACGTGCCCCAAATTGCTACAGCAACTGAACGATCTTGAACAACGACCGCCTAGGTTCCCCTAGTGGACAGGTCCAACCCTGATTATTTCTAGGTATGTTTAAGAGAGAGAGAGAGCTTATTATTATTATAAATTAATTAATTAAATACAATCCAAAACCATACAATACAAATTACAGATTATTACAATTTAAATTTAAATTTCAAGTTTAGAGATCTTCATTATTATTACTATTCTAGAGGCATAACAGAAAATCTGGTTGATGCGCCACTTGATGTGCGTATAGAATATAGAGCTGAAGGCGTAAAATTGTAGATAAATAAGTTAAAAATATATCAATTACATAACTAATGATAGACTGTTTCATAAAATAAACTGTTTAATATATACATAAGTTAATCTGACACAATGAATATTTTTATTTGAAGAGTCTTGCTACATCTAGACTAAAATATTTTACAAAAGTGGACAGCTGCAAGCCTGTCAAATTTTTCCCATGGATTTTTAAAATACAAATATATACATTTTTGCCAGCATCATCTGTAATCGAACTAGGGCCTAAGCCCCCCCCCCCCCACCCCTCAGTCTCAAAACTGACACATTAGTTTTATTGTCAATTTGATTTATTTGTGAACCACATCGGCGGGCACGCAACCTACATTTGAAGCTCATCTAATTTGTTTTGCCAGTGATGGGTAGGTCGTGGATCGAATCTTGCAATACACCTGAAGAAGGTTTTCCATAAATGGTTTTTCACTCTTTCCCCATGCAAATGTGGATACATATCTTATAAATACTAGCTTTCCAATCACTAGCCTAATAGCGTAATTAAAATGTGTATGGACGTGTTGAACAATTTTTTTTAAAACTAATGAACTGGATTTGGTAAAGGGAAAACCTAATGTACGTTATCTCGCACAATCTGGTAAGTGAATTTATCGTGGTAAGTGAATTTATCGACAGAATAAGCCACACTTTGATCTTTCATTTTATAGAAGTCTTCTCCGAGGATTTAAACTCAGAAAACTCTTTAATAAATTGGATCAATACCATTCTCCCAACACTGTAAGCGTTTTAAATGCGTTTTGTATTAGATTTTCCCCCCGAGTAATAATAATATCAGGCTTATTAATTATTATTGCAAACGTTGGATATTTCCATTATAAATATATCTTAACAGTAACAAAATTAAGTTTTATTATGAACCTGTTGGGGCTCTTATTATTTCATGGTGCTAGGCTACGTAATTCCAGGTTTTCCCACCACTCCCGCGCTTTCATCATCTACCGAGCCACCGTTACAAGTCCCGCCTAGTTCAGTATTCCACCGCTCAACTCTCAACAGCAGTGCCAGTCATTTTATTTTGTTTCAGTAGAAGCATGATGGAGAGGATGCTCAAGCGGGTCGGTCTGCACGGTAAAAAAGTGGCGGATTCAGAAAACCAGCCCGTCGGTGACGGGGAAGGAGTTTCACGCGGCGGTGGCAACGATTCGAGTCCCGACAGTGGCGGACCTCAGTGGTGCGACTATTTGAGTTTTAAGACCGTGTGTGTGGGCGGGGGTGAAGGTTATGGCAGTGCATGCTATGTCGGCAAGAAACAGCTGACCGAGGAGGGTAACATCAGTAACGATCAGGTGCAACTACCTGTTCGTAGACCCAGAAGAATGCGTGTGTTTAATTTTCACTATTTAGATTCTCATATTATGGAGTTCAAGCCACGTGCCATAACGCGGCGATTGTGCGGGGGTAAGAAACCCGATAACGAATTGTATCGCAGCAACAGTTTCAAATTTGAGAGGTTTGAAAGAGCGGAAGATTCCGGGGCTCTTCAAAAACAGGTAAGAGCTACGAAATTTCCATAATGTTTATATTATAGATACTTATTATGTCGGACCCTTTTGTTAACCTTTGAATTTTTCTAAATGCATTCTTACCGTTTGAAATTTCGAATAAGTTCATTTACAACAATGCTAATTAAATTCCTTGCAAAAGAGTAATCTCTCTTTATAAAAAGTATACATTTGAGCAGCTGTATTTCAATATTAAAAAGGCTCAAATAAAATTTACTCGACAGTAAGCCGATTGTGAATTTAAATAATAATAATAATAATAATAATAATAATCATAATAAAGTATCTTATCACCAGTTATTAATCAGGGAGTTGAATATGAGACGTTTTTCCACTACACAATTCACACATGAAAGACATCCTTTAGCGAAAAAAAAACCGATTCTCCACCGAAGCGTGTCGTCTGCGTTTGACAGAAGTGCTTGGGTACTGTCCCCCCGTTTGACAGTTGTCTAGTCGCCTCATGTGCACGCTCGCTGTCTCTCTCGTCTTTTGTTTGTATCAGCTGATCCGTCCCGGCATAGCTGTTGCCCACCTGTTCGATGCATGTGAAGGGGGAAGATGTATTGATATATCCTGCACAAGAGCGGACCGGACGTTCTAAAAGCAGGAGGGGTGTTGGGTTAAATGGGGCAGCGAGACGAAACGTGTTCATTTAATTATAAAATCGAATGAGACCCCTTAAGCTTATAAATTAAAAAAAAAACACTTTTTAAACCTAAAAACCAATCGCAACTTTTGTTCGTGAAAATACTATTTTTAGGTATATTTAATGAATGCCTTCATTACGCAATCTCCTTCATTTTATCTGTGCTAAAATATCATAGCATAGAAAAGTAAAACCTATCAGTTTACGGGCCAGTTGACATTATTATGTATTTCTGATATAAAACCCTGTTATCTTATATATTTCACCAGTTAATAATCTTAAGAGATAATATATTTTAAGTCATTAGGCCTACCTACTATTATTGTGTTGTAAAAATTTGTTTTTTTACAGTCTCTGTACATAAAGCTAAAAAAAAAAGTTCATAATCATTGTTGGGAACCTTTCATAACATTTTCATTGTTATAAACACAACTTTAATGTATTTATTGATGTTTTGATAATATATCATAATGACTTTGTGTAGCAAAGAAGGTCTAAAAACAATGCTTTTCTATAGCTAGCAAAAATGGGTTCTCATAAAATAAATAATAATTCAAGACTCGGTTGAACAATCTTATGTGATTTTTCACCTGACGAAACACACACTCTTTGACATACCGTAACTCTTTTAGTTCAATATCCTAGCCTATAGCTTCGATCACTTTTACCTTGGAAAGGTATAGGCTAGAATTTTAACGACTTTTGATTTGATAAGTCTTAAATGTAAGAAGAGGTATCGTAGGATTTTGTTAGGAAATAGCATTTTAGAAAATACGAAATTTTTTGCTATCAACTTTAATTTAATTTAACTATATTATTAGTGTTATTTTATAGGTATTAATACTATCCACAAACATTTGGAGGAAAAGCACACGACTTGACATATGAATAGCCTATATTAAATTATTTGTAATAATTTTTGTGTCAAATACGATCCTTCCTACCAAAACTATATCATTGCTAAATAATGTTTGGATTAAATGAATTAAATTATTTAAAATCTAACGTTAGCTTGTTTTAGAGCTAACATAGGCCTTTTTATAATAATTTTTCAACATTTATGCCTACTTTACACGTCGTACCCGACATTCTAAATTTAAATTTTAAATAAAAACCCTTGTTATTGATATCAGAACATTAAATTCTATATTTCTAAATATTTTAGTGGTAGAAAAACATTCGCTCAACCAGTCATTTGCTAAAAGTATGTTTGAATTTCACAGCGTATTTCTAAGCGTATTTCCCTAAGGTGCTCAAAATTTATGAAAGGCGCCGCATTAATCTCTGTTTTAATACGTCCCCAAAGAAAATAATCTGAGTTAAGTCCTTTCGTTTCAATCCATTGACTACCTAAATTTCGTTCAGATGCTAAACAACAATAGTACATGACGCTTTGTAACTTTAAAAAAAATTAGGCCTCGACAAAAGACAACAATGTATGAGCTCTACGCAGACACTTCACGCTGTAAAATTAGGTTTTAACGCACGACAACAATGTATGAGCTCTACGCAGATGCTAAATTATGTTGCAAATTTAGGTTTGGAAGCATCACAGTTTATTAGCAATACGCTGGTGCTCAGTTGTGTTAAAATAAGTTTGGACTCACGACAACAATGTACGAGCTCTACGCTCGCGCTCAATTACGTTGATAAATAGGTTTGGACTCACGACAACAATATATTAGCTCTATGCTGGCGCCCATTTACATTGAAAAAATATATTTTCATGCACAACAATGTACGAGCTCTATGCTGGCGCTCAGTTGCGTTGAAAAAATATATTTTCATGCACAACAATGTACGAGCTCTCTGCTGGCGCTCACTTGCGTTGGAAAATTAGGTTTGGATTAACAACAACACCCTCCGCGGTGGCGTAGTTGGCTAACGCGCCAGTCGTGTTGAGCCAGACCACCAAGGACGGGGAGATCGAGGTTCGAATCTCGGTCGGGTGAACTGGGGGTGGTTTTTCCTAAATGATTTTCCACTCTCCCTCCACGCAAATGCGGGTTCACTTCCTCTAAATTCAACCTTCCCAATTCCTAATCCATTAGTGTAATTGTACTTAAGCGTATAACCCGAACGGGTAGTAAGACGCGGTGCTAAATAATAATAATAATAATAATAATAACAACAACAATATATGAGCTCTACGCTGGCGCTCAGTAAAGCTACGTTGAAAAATATATTTGCATTCACAACAATGTATGAGCTCTATGCGGGGCCCCGCCACGTTAAAAACTTATGAATGGACGTTAGACAACAATGCTTGATTTGCTCATTGGCATGCACCACGTTGATAATAAGACGTTGACGCTCAACAACAATGTACGTATTGTACGCTGGTACACCATCACGCTGAAAAATTAGGCGTTAACGCAAGACCAAATCCAATTATGTTTAACGGAAACTCATTGGCCAGGAAATGAAGATAACTTGTCCCATTTAATTTTTCCACAATGAAACCTTGAGGTCGTTGTTCTATCCCGGTCGACTCTATTGAGGGTAGTCTATCTTAAATGATTTCCCTATTCTCTATTCACGCAAATGCGGGTACAATTCGTCTAAATTCAACCTCCCTCATCCCTAACCCTAACGGGTAGTAAAACGCGGTGTTAAAAAAATCCCTGTTATCAGCACAGAGTGAGACAACGATTCATCAGGTGACTGAAAACTACCAAAATATAGCCGACTGGACACAATTTTTGTTTCACCTCAATAAAACTGAAACCCGCTTCGATGGTTGCATAGTTTAAGGCGCTAACCTAGCAATAGATGGACTGCCGATGATGGGGAGATCGGGGTTCGATCCCGGTCGGTTGCACTGACCTGAGAGGGAATTTTTCCTAAATGGTTTACACGCTCTCTACACGCAAATGTGGTTACATTTTACCTGCAATCTACCTTCCACATTCCTATATCCATTAGTGTAAATATGCACGTTGGCCGGTCTTTAGATAAAGTGCTCACCTCAGAACACGATGATTGTGGTGTTCAAACCCAGCGGGTTTTGACGGAATTTTTCTTGAGTGATAAAAATACGTTGCACAACTTCCTTCGGAGGGCAAGTAAAGCCGTTGGTCCCATGTCGGTTGTGGCATGTAAATTAACCCCGGACGGTATTTGAAAATACCTTTCCAGGCAAAATTGGTAGGCCCTTTCGCTCTCGCTCATAGAAATTCTCGTGTGCGCGGATATAATCAGTTGGTTCAGAAAGTTCACGTTAGATTCCTCTGATAAATAAAAATAAATAAATTTGCACATAGCGTGAAAATATAGTAGTACTCTCTGGGAACACACAAAAAAAAAAAAATGTTGATAGCATAGAAAGATGGAAAAAACGAAAAAAACAAACAAACTAAGCTGTTTATACTTTTTGAATCTGAGAAATTTGTATGGGGGAGGGGAAGCCCACAACTTTTAAGTAACGCGTTCACGTACTCCCATTTGATAGCGCCTCGGGGAGTTGAATGGGTTTGCCCCATTATACTCCACTATCTGTTGGATGTTTTCCAAAAAAGAAATTCAACTTGTGGGAAACATTGGTTTTACCCTCTTACACACCATTCTACCCCTCTCCCCTTCAAATCCCCCCCCCCACACACACACAAGCGTACAGTTTGAGCTAACCATCACTCTTTATGATCTTATAAACCCTTTATGATCTATGATTGGAAATATTTTATGAGTTTTAGATCCCGCTAATTTATTTAACCCGCTTCAGTGGTCTAATGGCCTAAAAGGCGTCACTGTCTCGATAGACTGGACTGCAGATGACGGGGAGGTCGGATTTCCAATCCCGGCCGCGTGTAATTAGGGTGTTTAAAAAAAAATCGATTTTCACTCTTCCGCCTCGCAAATGCTGGTACTCTTCCTTTAAATTCAACCTTATTCATCCTTAACGCATTAATGTAAATTAATATATATTCTAGGTGACCTGGCGGTCTAGAGGTAAGGTGTCGGACTTCTGTGCTGGAGGGCCGGGGTCCAATCCTCGGTCCCGGCACCGATTTATCTGATTGCCAAACCATTCCTTCATCTCTGACAAGACGTGTATTAATCACAACGTGTGAATGTGAGGAATGCCAAGCCTCCACCGTGGTTCGGATTCCACGTTAAACTGTAGTCCTCCATTTCATCTCACAATCACCATACCATTACACATTAGCGTAAGTGCGTATAACCCGAATGGGTAGTAAGACGCGGTGATAATAATAATAATAATAATAATAATAATATCTATGCGTCTAAACCAAACAGGTAGTAAGACGCGATTACAAAAAACCAAACAATAAAAAACTCTATTTATAGATATTCTAGAAATATTTTCTAAGCTTTTTGTTCAAACTGTGAAACTTTATTTAAATTTAGTAAAAAGTAAAAATACCACTATCTTCTTTACGTATCAATAATTATGATTTCCCAGCTATTATCATTGAGCTGTGTTTAATTTTGTTGTGATGAAACATGTAGGCCTTTTAAATTACAGTTTTTGTACCCTATTTTGCTGTTAAATAGATTGAAAATTTGCTAGTTTATCTGTGAAGATTTGTACTTTTTGATTTTGAACAATTTTCTTTTTTAATATTAGATACGTACCTAACTTACATTTAAATTTATCTTAATCTATGTGCCACACAGTTTAATATAAATATTCACTCCTTGCATTTATGAGTGGGCCCCTAATATATTATCGATATTAAAAAAATATATTTGAAAGTAATTTTCAATCTATTAGATTCTCTGGAAAATAAATATCTTGAAAACATTTTTTTTCTTATTTCTTTTCAAAAATTAGTATTGAATTAAACTTTATTTTTATCAACAATAACATAGCGTAAAAATTATCGCCGCACACCCGTTGAGGACCACTGTTCTAAGGACCTCCCCTCTTGATTGTTTCCTGGAGATTCTGGAATGAAAGAGCACTTAAGTGAAGAGCTTTCAAAGAATCCCAACAATCCTCCAGCAGAATGCTTTGTTTTGTTCATAAATAATTGCCAGTAACTTTATTAGCACCATGTCTTACTACCCGTTCGGGTTATATGCTTATGTACTAATTTCGCTAATTGTCTTAGAGACGAGGAAGGCTATATTTATAGAAAGTATACCCGCATTTGCATGGAGGGAGAGTGGAAAACCATTTTGTAAACCACTATCAGTACACCCGACCGAGATTCGAACCTCGATCTCCCCGTCATTGGCAGTTTAGTCTACTGTTAGAGTAGCTCCTTAGACCATGCGGCCATCGAAGCGGATACTGCCAGAAATTCTGCTTTATATCAGCAACTGCCAGTAGAGAGAGTTAACAACAACCCCCGCTACAGAGTGCCAGCAGAATGTTGTTATTTGTACAGGGCCGGATTTAAGGGAGGGCGACTGGGGTGACCACTCACAGACCTCCACAATTTGTTGCAATAATAAAAAAAAATCTCTTTTGGCGTTATAGATTGCAGTCATGGTGAGATCTTTAAAAAAATATCTTATTATATCAATTTTATCTATTTTTGGGCAGTTCCATGAGAAATCAGACATAGAACTCAAAAATTAAAAATTAGTTTTAGTCAAGTTAACCATATCATTGGATAGCTGAAATACTTTAGTTTTATAGCTAAGAAACAATTTAACAAAAATAATGAGTTATCAAATAGTAAACTATTATCAAACATTAGTCACATGACAACAAACCCTATTTAAATTAATTTTATGGTAGTAAAAAATAGTATTTATAAGAGCTATAAGTCATTCAAATTGTGATAAAACCTAACGTTTAGACTAACTAGATAAGTCAGAGATGATTTAATAAAAATAAATCAAATCTGGGGTGTCCAAAAAGTTTTCCCCATACTCATCAACATATTGTCATTCCGTTACCATTAAAAGGCTAATTGTTGTTCTCTGAGAAGAAATAATTTCTTCAGAAAGTTTAAAATTTGTATGTAAATATAGATTTGCTCACAGAAAATTAATGATGTTTAAATAAAATTACAGCAATTAATTAGACCCATATTTAACGGGTAACGGAATGACAGTCACTAGAAATGGAATAATATTAGTGTTATGAGGCTCAGTGATGTATGAAGTTTACATACATTTAGTTATATTTTATGGTTTTAAAAACAATGTTAATGAAATGTATGCATAGGTATTCCTTAAAATAGGACCTACTTTAAATAAAATATTTTGGAAATAACATTACTGTCGAAGCTTTATTGGATCCATGGTATGTGACTAAGAAGAAGAAAGTTGTATGTTTTCACGTGTTTGCTGAAATATCCTTAAAGCATAAGTACACTTTAGGTAAAATATTGATGAAAACTATTGTGAAATGGGAACAGTGGGAGACAATGAACCAAAGGGTCACTCTTCAAGACGTGGAAGGTACAGTGGAGCAATGTCTTGAGGATCTCCAAAAGCAAAAACCTAATTTTATAGCTCACACCTTTTATTAAACGCCAACAGTCTAAGAATCTCAACGATTCTTTGTAGGACAAGTTACACAAGTTGATGTGTATAGTACAGCACGTTATGAAATGAAATTTTTGAGAAAAGTGATCAGTGTGCAAACTTTTATTTTCCTACAAAGGAGGACAATAATTGGGTTAAGTCATTAGGAAATACCGACACCTAATATTGATTACAGGGATAGGTACTTTTTACACACAACTATCTATGAAGCACAATGAGAAGGCATATATTTTCAACTTGTCATTCCGTTGCCACAAACGGGTCATTCCGTTACTTTTGAATTAATTTTTTTAAATAAATAATTATTTACTAAATGTAACTTCTAATATATCATTGTATAACTGATAAGTTTGTCTAAGTGGTCTAAATTTTGTAGCTTCTACATGTGAGTGGTTGGGCTGAGTTTGTACTATTTTCTGATGTCAGATAACTGTGTCCGAACTATGTCATTCTATAATCAACTAATAATTAATTAGTAGATAATATCAGAGTGCGAATTTTTTTTTCGAGGTTATTAGAATAAAGTTTATGTTGTTTTGTAAAGAATTTAATATAAATTTGATTAATTTGAATTGTTCTTCTTATCAAATTTTCTTTAAAATACTACAAAAGAATTAAACATTGTCATTCAGTTACACGTGGAACTGCCCTTTTGACACAATATTACTTACTATGGTACATAAGACATACAAATAATTATGTGATTTTTAAAATTTAGACAACATCCCTAGATCGCAGCGAATCTAGTGGATTCATATGGAATTTAAAAAAAAATGCTTTATTAATTGAGTCATCCCCACCACCAGAGTATACGACTGTGGTGCAGACTCTGCTTTCGAGTACGACATTTTGATTTTTTTTTTTCTTAACGCATTTTCCTAAGGTTTTGGCAAGAACAAAATATGTGATTTTTTTTTTTTTACAAATCTAATTTATTATAACTACAATATTCCTTATTTAAATAATATCTTTAAAATTGAGATTTTAACAGCTAATTTAGTAAAGAAAAAAAATAGTATAAATGTCGAAACGTTGAAAATAAAAATATATGTTTAATGTTGGGGCGTAAATTATTTACCGGCCGGGGCTCCACAGCTCTAAATACTGCCCTGGTTTTGTCTATCAGCGACTGTCAGCATACCCACGAAAAAACCCTATCTAAAATACTTGAAAACCAGTAGCAAGCAATCTTTCTTTTCACTAGCACTTTTTTCTCTCCTTAGCTCTACGATTCCCTCGCGAAATAAATGTTCCATTTTTATATATCTTCTCCTTTTCTACTTCGCCTTCTTTATAGGGAGTTGACTGCTCGCTCACTTCGTCTACTGTATTTCTTGGTAAAGCGAGAATAAATCAGGGCTAGAATTCTTTACACGCCTCTGGGAAATGGTGCGAACAATGGGACCATCAATTCTATGCTGTTTCTTTGACTCTTATATTTACAACCGTTGCTTTTGTTTTTTTAAAGTTAAAATATACTTTACAGGTTTGTGTTTCGGGAAGGTTTCTTTCAATAAAAAGTACGATTTTATGAATTTTATTAATGGTGATTTATTTTGAGTGTAGGGCAGTTAATTAGTGGATGAAGTTGGGTGGTTTGTTTATTTTCCATATTATTAGGTCTACTATAAATGCGAGATGTTATTTTATTCAGATTCATCTGTGGGTTTTTACGAATTGGCTATTTTGGGGCTCCAAAAAACACTTTTTAGATGAAGTATAGAATTAAAATTTAGAAAAACAGGTAGAAAAAGGAATTTCAGATAACCAATTAAATGTTGAAATTTCTAAGAATGAGTTGGAGAAAACTAATATAAATAACTACTTATCGCTCATTGTGGAAGAAAAATTAAATTCGGAAGGAAAATAAAGGATCCATGCCAAATAACTATAAGCGCTTGAACATTTTAAATAAGACCCCGAGAAATAAGGGAAGGGGGAGGTAAATAAAGAAAAAATAATATTTTAGGATGTGATAGAAAATTTAATTTTGGCAAGCAGGTACAACTAATACATGCAACTACTTCTCTGTGTGATAGATAATTTAAATTCTCCAAATAAACATTAAAGTCTGAACATTTTAAATTTTTAAATGGAGTTCTGGGAAATGAAGAGGGCGGGGAAAGGCTATAGTTAGGAAAAAAAATGGTTGAATTGAGATATAAAATAAAATTTGGCAGACAGGCAGAGAGAAAACTCTAGATAACCAAATTAGTCTTAGAATTAAAAAATTCTCAGAGTGAGTTGGAAAACGGGTATTTGAGGGATTCAAAATTTACAAAACTAATAGAAACAATTACTTCTCAGTGTAGTAGAAAACTGAAATTTGGCAGGCAGCTAAAAATACCACTTCAAATAACTATAAAATTCTGAAATTGTCGAATGTTAAAATGGGATTTTATGAAATAAGGGAAAAGGGGTCATTAAGTGACTTTTAGGTGTGGTAGAAAATTTGAATTGGGCAGGCAGGTAGAAGTACAACTACAGATAACCAAATAAGTATTAAAATTTGAAAACTTTCTAAGTGGGATTTAGAGGATTATAGGAAAGGGGAGCGTGGTTAAAATTTCCCGAACTAATAGAAAAAAACTAATTTTATGTGTGGTAATAAACCTAAGAAGGTATAGGAGCCACTCTAAATAACGATACACATATGAACATTTTAAATTTCAAACTGGGTCTCCAGGAAATAGGACAAGGTGGGGGGGTTAGAGGGCAAGGGGATAGGAGTGTGTACAAGTAAAAAAAAAAAAGTGAGGAGGGAAAAATTTAAATTTGTCAGGAATTTAGAGGAATCACTCCCTATATATATTCACACACACACACACACACACACACACACACACACACACACACACACACACACACACACACACACACACACACACACACACACACACACACACACACACACACACACACACACACACACACACACACACACATACACATACCTTTATTCATCCATCCCTGCCAACTGCTTTTCTGTCTCCCTATCTACCCATTAGTATACACATACATACATTAATGCATTTTTTAATTTCTAATTACAAAAATCACCTCTGACAAGATGTGTATTAATCACAATTTGTGAATGTGAGGAATGCCAGGCCTCCACCGTGGTTCGGATTCCACGTTAAACTGTAGGTCCTCCATTTCATCTCACAATCACCCTATCATTACACATTAGCGTAAGTGCGTATAACCCGAACGGGTAGTAAGACGCGGTGCTAATAATCATAATCATAATTACAAAAAATTAGTAAACTACCTTTAAGTCAATTTTTTTTACAAAAAAAAGTATAATGTTCTTTATCAAATAAAATATTGTACTACCAGAATATTCATTTTGAATAAAATCGTTAAAGAAATTTTTTAACTTAAATATTTCTAGCTCAAAAATAAGTCATTAGTAGACTACTTTAAAACCAATTTTTATTTAAAAAAACAAATTATTATGTAAAATCATCCGAAGATATACATTATTAAAAAAACTGATTAGAGCAATTTTAGAAATAGTTCAAATTTTTAAAACGGTTCATCAGCAAACTACCCTTAATTTTAGGGCTTGGATCAAAGGCACGATTTTGATTCGAGGTATGAAAATATTATATAGCATCCAAATATATCATGTTTTAATGAAATTTATCAAACCGTTTCGGCCGTAGCAGACATTTTTCAAAATTAATACTTCTTCTGCATAAATAAAAAAACCCCAACTGATGATGTATTCGAGCATGATGTTTCAGAATGTTTAGGTTTCAAAAGTTTTATTTTACCTTTCCATATGTTGACATAGACTTATTACGTACCGGTACTCGATTGTGTATACTGCCGCTTGCAGACTGTGCATCTGTCACTAAGAAGATAATCTCTACGAAACACTTGGTACATTCTGTGAATCGAAACAACGGCGTTTTAGGCAACAAAATGTGTAATGTACTTAGACAAGAATATTATTGTGACACCCGCTTCGTTAGCCTCATGGTCTAACGCGATACTCACGTAGTAGACTAGACTGCCGATGACGGGGAGATCGAGGTTCGAATCTCGGTCGGGTGTACTGAAGGTGGCTTTTTTCCCTCCAGGAAAATGCGGGTACACTTCATATAAATATAACCTTCCTAATCCTTAAAACTATTAGAGTAATTAGTACATAACCCGAACTGTGCTATATTTATTGAGCATATCATATCATAACACTCAACTGCGATTCGAAACCCGACCTCCTTATCACCGGAAAACCAGACTAGACTAGACTTTATACCTTCGCCCGCGTGCCCAACAATGCAGGTATTCATATTTACATATAATTATTAAAGATCGTATAGTATGTGTCTAACCTATCTCTTATTTATTAAAAACTATTTGGTACATGGGATTTTATCTAAACCGGAAACTATCCCAGGACGAAGGATTGGGACAGATAATTTTTTTTTTCTGTCAGTATTGACAACATTTTATAAGACAAGTTTAATTATGGTCCACTTTGTATAAACTCACAAGGTGCAAGATCGTAATAACTTTACTTTCCTATACACAACATCACAAGTTGCAGAGTCGTGATAACTTTGTTCTTTTGTACATAGCATCACACGTTGTAAGATGGTGATAACTTTGTTTTCTTGCAAATATTACCGCAAGTTGTAGAATCGTGATAAATTGGTTCTACTAAGTCTCTAAGTCTCACAAGTTACAAGAAGTGATATCTTTGTTCTCCTATATACAATAACTCTCCTTCTAAAGTTGTGATAACTTTGGTCTCTTATACACATCACAGGTTTTACGATCGTAATAACTTTGTTCTCTTGATAACAACATCACAAATTGAAATATTGTTATAATTTTGTTCTCTTGTAAACATCACAAGGTACAATATTGTGATAACTTTGTTCTCTTGTACCAACATCACAAGCCGTAAGATCGTGATAACCTTGTTCTCTTGTACACATCACAAGGTACAATATTGTGATAACTTTGTTCTCTTGTGCCAACATCACAAGCTGCAAGATCGTGATAACTCTATTGTCTTTTAAACATCACAAGTGGCAAGATCGTGATAACCTTGTCCTCTTGTACACATCACAAGTTGCAAGATTGTGATAACTTTTCTCTCTTGTACACAACATAACAAGTTGCAAGACTGTGATAAATTTGTCAGTCTGTGCTATGGAGAAGGAACTGTTTAACAAAGACAGGCCTTGTTTATCAGAGATGACTCGTGGCGGGACTATCATATCAAAACATACGTTACAGTGTAATCTACTTGTTCTGTGATCTTATGACCTTGGTCGGATGGTTCGATATATTCCATGAATCACAGTTTATAGCTTCCTCTCTTGGTTCCATGTGTCTTTGAATCTCTCCCTACATGTACACTCTCTTCTAATAACATGTAACCCCGCTTCAGTGGCCGAATGGTCTAAACTTTTAAGGCGTCACTCCCGTGGCCTGCTTATGATGGGGAGATTGGGATTCACCTTTCTGTTAGTTGTACTAAAGGTGGTTTTCCTAAGTGGTTATCAACACTACCGCCACGCAAATGCGGGTACACTTAATCTAAATCCTATCTTCCTCATTCCTAGCACATTAGCGTAATTAGTACATAAACGTAGGTACATCCCAAGCGGGCAGTAAGACGGGGTGTTTAAAAAAAATGGTGCAGGGTCCTCTTTCAGCTCTATATTCGAGACTATTAAAGGGGAGTGATATAAATCTAGACTAAAGGGGGCGAATTTATTCAGCGAGGGGACAATGCTCCACATGACACCCCGTACCCCCGGGTTCCGCCGTCACTGGAAGGAAGGTTAGTGCCAAGCTTTCGGCTGCAACGAATATTTTTAATACAGTTCCCAACGTGAGTAATGAGGAAATGGCGGACAGCGAACTCTTTAAAGAGAGGAGCCCACGTAGAAAAGAAAAGGCTTGTATGGTCGAGAGCAAAATATTATTTCAAGCACTTTTATATATAAAAAAATGTCTTCGTCGCACTAGCCGTCCGGGTTATCCGCATTTAAGGGACGAGGAAGGCAGAATGCGAGGGAAAATAATCTGCGTGGTGGGTAAAGCCGCCCACAGTACACCCGGCCGGGATTCGAACCCTGGTCTTACCGTCAACGGGAAACCAAACTCATTGACGTTAAGACCGCGTGGCCAACATAACTGGTAGTTTTAAACTTACACACTGATGGTTTCATCGCCTGGTTCTACCAGAACAATAGTTATCCAAGTCGTATCCACACATGTCGGTAAGTGGACTAAGGCGTCAACTTCGTATGATATAAATTTATGGTAATGTGGTCAGGGCTCGAAACCCAGGTGTACTGGTGGGTTATTTTGATTATATTGTTTTCCTCTCTCTCTCTCTCCATGCAAATTCAGGTACATTTAATATAAATTCTACTTTCCTCCCCCTATTTCATTAGTGTAAAGGTGTATATAGTCCGGAAGGGTGGTAAGACCTGGAGCAAAAAAAAAAGGGGGGGTTAGAGAATGAATGAGTCAAGATCAAATAGCTAGAAATTTAGATAGTTATGTAAAAGGGTAAATAGTTTTGCAATAATCAAAGTAAATGTTAATCCAATTGAGACCAAATTCAAATACTATTTAGCTGTGAAGATTTTAATCATAACGCGTTTGATATAGCTACATTTACGGTTATTCCATTTAAAATACAAATTTGGACCAAAAAAAAACCTGTCATAACTTGGGCAATATATATTTGGGGACAAAGACTTGAATGATTAAAAAAAGGATTTATAGGGAGAACTTTTCTGGCTATCTTTTTAACTCGCTTTTTAATTCTAATTTTATTTCTTTTCTATCTAATATAATTATAACTAGATTATTGGTTTTCTTTCTAGGAAGCGTACAGTTGGCAAATGAACCGCGTTCGTTTTCGGAGACACAAAGGAATGTTTTGCACATTGTTATATTAGGTTAAAGTCGTGGTGTGTGTTGTTGTGTGTTCTTGTGGTTGTGTATGTCTTGTATTAAACAATCAACTCAGCTTCGATCCAGAGCGGACGTTTTATGACATAGGAGAGTGGTGGGGGTTGGTTGGTGAGAGGTAGGGGGTATTGTGGAGGTGTGGGGGGGGGGATAATGGGGGGAGGAGGGTGTACGAACATGTTCCATGGTGTATGGAAGCAAATAAATGCGACGACTGCTGTTGACATTGATTACACACTTAACTAGAGTAAAAACACAGGGATACTTTAATTTGTTTTTTTTAAATAGAGAGAAAAAAAAGAATCGATTACTACGCTACTGATGTGAAAAAAGAAAATGTTAAATAAAAAAATAATTAGTTCCATTGTGTTAGATAACAACTTCTCATATATTTAATTCAAATTAACATGATTAAGGGTCTGACGTTTTAATTAAATACACCTGCAATCACAAAGCGAGAGTTATGAGGATAATCTACTTCAGAACCCGATTGGAGATTGAACCTGACCTCTCATCAAGATCGCTAGTGCGCGCGCGCGCAAACACACACACAACTACGCCCGCTCTCCTTGTAACTGAACCTAGGCTAGGACACTGAACTCGACAAACTTAACCTTAACGCTAATAATTTGTTCTATCTAGGCAATAGGACGATACTTCACACCAGTTTTTCCCAAATTTTGCCAGTCATACCCCTTTCGGGACCATAGTCTGATCATCCCACCTCTTCCAGTTTTCAAATAAATAAATAATGAAACAAATTCCCACCATCCTGTTAAGTATAAACAGACGTTCCAAATGCTAGTAAGCTTTAGTTTTTTTCGCACCACTTCCCCGTTCGGTTTATGCGCTTATGTACTAATTGCACTAATGTGTTAGGTATGAGTAAAGTCGAATTTAGTGTAAGTGTACCCGAATTTGTGTGGAGGGAGAGTGGTATACCATTTAGGGAAAAACTACCCTCAGTAAACCCAAACTGGTTTCGAATCCCGGTCACCCCGCCATCAGCAGTTTAGTTCAGCGGTTCCCAAGCTTTTTGAATGGCGTACCACAATTTCCGTAATTTGTAGTACCACTTAGATAGAGTGAGTATTTACTTTTCGATACATATTTAATGGCGCGCAGGTATATTATAACACAGACTGCACCGGCTGTCTGAGCTTGAACCAGTGTTGACACCCCTCCAACCATTTAGTGTGGTCTCTTATGTTGATTTGGTACTTTTTCGTGCAGATTGGATATTAAAATTGATATTCCACCAGATTCTGAATTTACAGGATCTATTATTAACAAAAAAAAAAAAATATAAAAAATAGGTTGGCATTTTTACAATAATCTAATTGGTTGCTAGCCTACAGTACAAAATGGCAGCCAAACCCCATATTTGGGTCCTCTACGACATTTAAATTTACCTTTAAACTTCATATTGTGTGTTTTGTTTCTTTATTTGTTTTCCTTTTTCTTATACTTTTTTTTTACCCTATTAAATTTAAAAAATGCCAAAATCACTGTATTTCACAGTATTGTTCAGAGTTTCTAGTACGATGTAAAGGTATAAGCTAAACATGAACACACTGCACACGGCAAAGATCTTGAAAATAGTTGATTTCAACCTATGCATCACAAATGTCAAAGTGGGTATGAGCCTGTGAATTATAAAAACTATGTATCTAAGCCAAAACCCGAGTCTGTTGAAAGGTTACTCGCTTCTACAGAAACTTTACAAACTTATGATGTAAGTGACATGTTTGAATTTTGAAATAGTCTCCGGTCTCTCTGCCGATGGACTTATAAATAAAAGTGTGTCATATCATATAAAAATGTTACAGTAACGCTACTAATATTACAAACATTGAAAGAGCTAAATTGCGCTTTGAAAAAGGACCGTCTTCTGGAAATGTGACTGATGCACGACGAGGTCAAATGGGTCACCCTTCTGTACCCTCATCTTATACTTCAGGTTTACTGACTACCCTCAGCTCCTTTGCTTTATGCACTCTGCAAGCACGCAATTCAAGGAACTGGGTTAATTCAAAGCGATAGAAGAATGTCATATATAAATTGCAATGCCAGCATCTTAGTCAGCAATTTGTCCAGGCCTATAAAACCGATAGTCAAGTATCTTACAAACCAAAGCAAGAGGAAAGTAATTTTTGAAACCACTGTGAAACTGTTTTATCAGTTGGATTGACCCTGAACCTGCACAAAAATATACGATCTCGAAAAGTGATTTCAAAACTTGCTGATCTGGGAGCTAATCTCTATAGAAAGCCAGTATTGAAGAGGCTTTAAAAATGAAATAAATTCTGATTGGAGGTCTATGCTATCATAATGGTTAATCAGTAAACAATTTGTATTATTTGCATTTATATAACATTGATTTTTTTGGAGGCGATAATTTGGGTAAGGACACACTGCATGGTACAGCACTTGTTGTGGACCAAACAAAAATGGACGATTCCAATAATTCTGGAAATATACTAAAAGTAATTCGAAATTTATCATCCGGAAGGATGAAAATGAAATTGAATTTGATATACTATATTGTGAATGACCGTCACCGAAGAAAAGGACATTTCCACTTGAGTTAAACAAAAATACCACTATATTCAATTCCAGTATGAAAAGATTTATTTCGGATTATTGGTCGTTTGCAATTTCCTGGTGATGAAGATAATTTAAAATAAAATTTTCTGAAACATGGAGTGCTTTTAACTCTTTGTTGACACTTTCATCACCTTTAACAAATGTGGCATTAGTTCCTCCAATAACTAGATTACCACCAACTAGCTATGAGTTTTATACACGGATTGACGGAAGCCCGAGCAATAACAACAAATATATTAGGTCCTGAAAAGATAACATGCTTAAGTTTTGACTTAGTGTTGTGCAATATGGCAATGAAACTTTGTTTTCAAGAGAGTTATAAAATAGCAGTTTTTATTTCGTCCTGGAGAACTGCATGTAACATTTTGGGCACTATGTGCATTAGGGAAATATATTGAAGGGATTGGAATAGATCAAGCATAGGTAGAGGCTGGTATCTATTCACCTACAACAGTTAGCAATTATTATTATTATTTAGTAGTACCGCTTCTTACTACCCATTCGGGTTATACGCACTTACGCTAATGTGCAATGGTAGGGTGATTGTGAGATGAAATGGAGGACCTACAGTTTAACGTGGGATCCGAACCACGGTGGAGGCCTGGCATTCCACACATTCACAAGTTGTGATTAATACACGTCTTGTCAGAGGTGAAGGAAGGGTTGGCAATCAGATAAATCTGTGCCGGGACGAGGATGAACCCCTGACCCTCAGCACAGAAGTCCGACACCTTACCCCTAGAACGCCACGTCACCGCCGTTATCAAAATTCTCAGCGGAAGACATCTGTACAGATAACTTGAGGCTCACATTGTAACCTTGTTGGCAATGTACCAGTTGTACTTTAATCAGTTTATAGTGAATGAACCAGAAGATAAAGATGACCTCTAGGAGTTATCATTTTCATTGTATTGAAACAATCCTACTTGGAAGATATTAATTCCTCAATAGATCAAAGGAAACGCCTTAAGGCAGCGTCTACCTTAGAAGCTCTAGGCAAATTAGAAACCCTGGATATTTTTCTTTTACGAAATGTAAGACTTTTGAAGGAAGTTTCAATAAAGTACAACAGTTTATTATGACTTAAATTAATCAAATTGAAACAATATTACAGTTCATTCGAGCAACGAGGACAAGGAATTTTTCACTACAAATTACATCTATTGAATCGCTAGTCAAATACTTTACTGCTCATGGCCATATTAACTATGCTCGGCTGCTTTCTTTATATATTTCAACAATGCAAGATCTTGACGTTATTAAAACTTAATTAAAATGTTTTTAAGATAAAAAATTGGACTTTAATTACGTTCCTTGACGCAATTTTTTTATTGTAAGCTAGACGTCTTATTGGATTAGTGTAAAATCGCCAACCTATTTTTTCTGTTGCCTTAAGGTATGTAAATTCATCTTCAGGCAAAAGTTTGCTTTTAACAAACAATCTTCACGAAAAAACGTACTACACTAATTTGTTAAAATCTGTTTTAATTATGGCTATACTTGATCCGAATATATTTATAAGTTGTTATGATTTCCGACTTAAATATGCTTGTCTTTTTTTGGCTTCTCACGGCGCACCACCGGGAATAAATGTACGTACCACCGGTGGTACTCTTACCACAGTTTGGGAACTGCTGGTTTAGTTTATTACAGGAGAGATGCCTTAGACTAGGGGTTTCCAAATTTTTTTAAACCGAAGGGGCCCTTGAACCAGAAAAAAATACGTGCTGCTGCCCTCATAAAAATATCTTACACTATTATACTAACATTCAATAATGACAGTTAAATTTTACAAGCATAAAACTATAAGACATACGGAAAATTTCACATGTTCTGGCCGCGTCTTTGGCAAATGTCCTTTATTTAAATTAAAAAAAAATGGAAATCTTAATTACTGATGTTATAGGATGAGAAACAAATAAAGAATATTCTAAAATTTTCTCACGGAGCCTTAGATAACTATGGGGGAAACCAGTTTGAAAAACGCGGACTTAGACCATTCTGCCACCGAAGCGGGTTAAATAAGCTCTTGTGTTGCGACAGATATAAAAGTTCATAACATCACTTCAAAATCTGCGTTAATTTGTCTATCAGACTTACTACTTTATAAAATTATGATTCATAAATCTTAGTGGGACGTTGCATAACCCCTGTAATCCTTCGACTACCCCTGGGGGGTACGCGTATCACAATTTGGAAAACGCTGCTCTACACAAACCGTACCAATGACACATTCAAGGGGGTTTGACAACAAGTGAAGCACCCCGCCACCCTCGACCCTCAGAATCGAAAATAATTCTTAAGGAAAGCTTAAGGGCCTCGGTAAGCGAGAAATCTCCGCGCAGACATTCAGCTCTAAAGCTTGATTCACACGTTAGCCGAAAATAGAAAGCAAAATCTGCTTGAACCCGCTTTAGTAGCCTCATGGCCTAACGCGCTACTCTCGTGGTGGACTAGACTGCTGAAGACGGGGAATCGGGGCTTGATCGAGTTTAGGTGCACTGAGGGAGGTTTTTCCTAAATTGTTTTCCACGTTTACGACACGCAAATACGGGTGCACTTCCTCTAAATTAAACCTCCCTAGTCCCTAATATATTAATGTAATTAGTAGATGGTTCTCCCGTGCCGAAGATCTCAGCCAGAGTGGACCAAGTAGAGAGAGACGAGTTGCAGCACAGCTCGCGCCGATGAGGCGGAAATCTTGTGATCGACTTAGAGCTTCGTCATGACTGTGACCACGTTTCTGTTCTGCGCTTGTTTTTTTTGGCGAACGTGCGAATCCACATCAATGCACTATTTAATTATAAGATGCGTTATTTCAAAATATTGGTTAAATCAAAATCAAGTCGGACGATTCCAACAGGGCTCTTTTATCTTAAAAACCCTTTATTTTGAGTTGTACTAATAAAAAAAAAAGGTGTGAAAATGTGACATTACCTCATTTTAAACGACTTTAAAAACATAATTTTGGAGCTATGAGACTAGACTCGTTGAAATAGAGCTCTAGATTTAACTTTCCTCTAACAAATACATTAATTTTATAATAGGTTCACGACAGACAATTTAAATTTGAAAATTGTATTGATCTTTCCTCTCTACCTTGAGATAAGAAACTTCATAGTTTTCTTTCCCTATTTCTTATTGTCATGACAAAGGGTGGTTGTAGGTGAAGGGTGAAAGGGAGACTAAACTTAGATATAATAGAGAAGTAGTTCCAGAAAACGACACGTACCACTGTATTTTAATCCATGTGGCATGACAGAGATTGATACTTTCTCGCTGACCGAGGTGGCCGCCTTAAAACACGTTCATTAAAACGGCGCTGAAGATGTGCCGAGAGCAGAGCTACATTTCAAGAGCAGGCTTACGACCGGTATACACATTAAAAATGCTCATAAAATTCTTAGTTAGAAAAAAAATAGTACAGAAATAATAGCTTTAATCAATTTTTTATGTGCCCTTCGCCTCCGAAATTAATTTTCTGTGTGCGCCACTGAATAGAACATTACTTTGGACACCAACTACAGTCCAATTTTCACAGCAAACGCCTTTTATAAAATACAAACTTTTTGTGATAATATTTTACTATTGCTGTTGGTGTTATGTTATAGGTATTGATAATATCTATCAAAAGTGACAGCCTCAGATCACATGACTTGACGTTTGAATACGTGAAAGTAGATCTAGTAACGTTTCTAACTGTGAGATAAGGTTCTTATTATAAAAATTGGACTGTAGAATCGAACCAGCGCATCTCTTGTCACCTGCGACTGAACCACGGGACCGGATGACCTTGTTGAACCTTGTTAGGTAGATCAATAACATATTCAACAAGTCAAAAAAAAAGGTTTTGCGGCAGAGAGCGCTAGACTTACTTATCCGTCGCGGGACAATTATTTTCTGCGGGTCGCCCCCACAAGTCGTCTTACCCCAATGTGATCCTCGTCCTTTGCCAACTTATGTGGACCTAGCTACGGTCAAGTGGCGCGCGACTTGAGGACTAATGGAGGTTCCACGTCCGTGCCGCTAGAGCGTGTTAGTATCGCGGAGGCTTTGTGGAGCCAGCCGCCCTCTGGACCAAAATCGATGCGCCGCTGTTGCCTTCAATGTGGAAACCCCATTACTCATTGCTTCTCTCTGGTCCAGTCCTTCCCACTACACATTGCCAACAAGCTGACGTTGTGTTTCGACTGCGAGGACAGCAATTTACCAATGAAATATTTATTAGTCCCCCGGAAGCAATGAAATATTGACGTTCGCTCATGTGTAGCGACCAAACCTTCATCACCAGCCCCTGTTTCCTCTGATTGTATCGACTTTGGTGGGAGATCTGCTTGTAGACCAATATTGCTTAATCCAAACAAGATCTATCACATTAATCCTCTTCTTAAGGATTAAGGATGTAGACGACGTTTAATGAATGGTATTGAAAGGAAACTAAAAACTATCATACTGTAATCATCTCTAACATAGAAAAAAAAAGGATCGATATTGTACTCGTATCGAAATAAAATGATCGATAGCAGATATCACCCGCCTCGGTGGCGTAGTTGGCTAACGCGCTAGTCGTGTTGAGCTCGACCGCCGAGGACGGGGAGATCGAGGTTCGAATCTCGGTCGGGTGAACTGGGAGTGGTTTTTCCTAAATGGTTTTCCACTCTCCCTCCACGCAGATGCGGGTTCACTTCCTCTAAATTCAACCCTCCCAATTCCTAATCCATTAGGGTAGTTAGTACTTAAGCGTATAACCCGAACGGGTAGTAAGACGTGGTGCTAAAAAAAAAAAGATAGCAGATATCTGTATCTAAAGATTAAGATAGAAAAGGTTTTATAAAGAATTAATTTATTTTAGTGTTTTTATGTACGAAAACATCCTTTTTCTCTATGTCCTTAGAAATTTTGTGCTGATCTAGTAACTTTATATAAAACTTTTAAATTATAAAATAATATTTACCATATTTTATATTAGTTGTATCAGATCAATAATAATGATAATAACCCGCTTCGGTGGCTGCGTGTTCTAACGCGCTACCCTCGCAGTAGACTAGACTGCGATGACGGGGAGATCGACGTTCGAATCTAGGTCGGGTGTACTGAGTTTTTTTTCTTTTCCAAAATGGGTTTCTACCTTTCCTCTACGAAAATGTGGGTACACTTCCTATTAATATGACCTCCCTAATCCTTAAAACTATTAGCGTAATTAGTACATATATATATATATATATATATATCCCGGAAATCGAACTAGACCACCACAAACCGAGCCTGACTAGCACCACAATATAAACAATCCCGATGTCATCACCCAGCCCATCTCACAAATCACCTGATAATACCTCAACCAATGTGTCAGTCTAAAATAGATCGGGCCAATCATCACCGCACAAAATATCACTTCATAAAATATGTACTATGCTACTAACATACCACCATCCAGTCCCTGATCTATTCGCGTCATGTGACAACTCTTCACTTTGAGGTAAGGTTAAAACCATTGTATCACGTTAGGGTCGGGACATGATCTAATAATGTTCTCGTGCCTCCCGTCTGGAAGCATCAGAACATGATTTTCAGCAAGCGAACATATTACAGAACATTTAACACTGTAAAATATATGGGTACTGAAAAGGTTTTGTTTTTTTAGCGCCGTGTATTTCTGAGCATTCGGTTTGCACGTTTATGAACTAGTACGCTGGCGGTTTTAGGGATGAGGATGGTTGAATTTAGAGGTAGTGTACCTGCATATGCGTGAATACATATATATATATATAGAGAGAGAGAGAGGAACCCTTTAAGTAAAATCACCTTCAGTACACCCGACCGGGATTCAACCCCGATATCCTCGTCATCGGCAGTCTAGCCTGTTAGACCATGCGGCTACCGAAGCGGGTGTTGGTTTATTGTTAATGGCCATTCATATTCCATATAATAATAATAATAATAATAATAATAATAATAATAATAATAATAATAATAATAATAATAATAATAATAATCATATTGGGAGTAACTCAAACACAAATACTTTTATTCATTAGGACCTACTGGCTAAAGTCGCTTCGGAATTTATTCAATTTAAAGTTGACTTCACTAACCACTCGATCACGGGACGAGATAAAATATGTGGCAGAATAGATTTGTAACAAAGAAGTGATACATTGTAGAGCTGTAACAAAGTAGTGATGCATTGTAGAGCTGTAACAAAGTAGTGATGCATTGTAGAGCTGTAACAAAGTAGTGATGCATTGTAGAGCTGTAACAAAGTAGTGATGCATTGTAGAGCTGTAACAAAGTAGTGATACTATGTAGAGCCATAACAGAATAGTGATGCAGTGTAGAGCTTTAACAAAGTGATGATGCAGTGTAGAGCTGTAATAAAATAATAATGCATTATAGAACCGAAGAAAAATAGTGATGCAATGTAGAGCTAGCTGTAGCACAGTAGAGACCGGTGCAGATCTGTAACAAAATAGTGATCTAGTGTACAACTGTAACAGAATAGTGATGCAGTGTAGATTTATAACAAAAGATTGATGCATTTTAGAGCTGTAACAAAGTAGTGATGCGGTGTAGAGCTTTAACAAAGTGATGATGTAGTGTTGAGCTGTAACAAACTAGTGATGCAGTATATAACTGTAGTAAAAAAGTGATGTAGTGGCTGAGAACCGCGGATTGTCGGCAGCGTGAGCTCGTGACAGATGGTGACACAGCATCCACCACGCAGATCAATAAAGATTCTCTCACAGTGTTCTGCTGTACGCTATTATTAATCTCTCCCATCCACCCTCCAGATTACACCCGGCCTGGCAGGGTTGAAAGGGTCACCTCGACCAATCATGTCCTTTGTCACGACGATTCACAGATGTTCACACTTGAGAATAAATCACTTTATATTCGGGACTAGAACTAGGCCAGGCCTACACAATTATACCTTAATACGTGTTGATAATCTTTTCCACTTGAAATATTGGTTTAAGTTTGATTGCTTCATGGAGTTCATTCAGAAAATCACAGAAGAGCTTCTTACCATATCAGTGCCTTTTACTGCCTGTGTGGTATCTTGGAAGATGGAAGAATGTGTGTCTCAGACTTGGGATGGGATGGTTCGATATATTAAACATAACATAACATAAATTGTAGAACAATGGCGCGTTAAACCTATAGGTTCGGGACTAAAGTTCCTTTACAGGAACATTTGCCAAATATATCGATATACTATAGTTTTATATGAAAAGCTACTGTGTTTCACTGTCTTAAGACATTTTCAAGTTTCGTTTCAGGTGACCTAGTGGTCTAGGGGTAAGGTATTGGACCTCTGTGCTGTGGGTCCGGGGTTTAATGATCGGTCCTGGCACAGATTTATCTGATTGCCAAACCCTTCCTTCACCTCTGACAAGACGTGTATTAATCACAACTTGTGAATGTGAGGAATGCCAGGCCTCCACCGTGGTTCGGATTCCACGTTAAACTGTAGGTCCTCCATTTCATCTCACAATCACTCTACAATTACACATTAGCGTAAGTGCGTACAACCCGAATGGGTAGTAAGACGCGGTGATAATAATAATAATGTTTCGTTTCAGTATATTTTGGAGGAAGAATAGTGGAATAATGGAGCAAGATGGAGGCGTTTTACTAAACTGACCCGGCCACAGGTTGGAAACAGTTGTTGTTGATGATATTTTGGCCAAATTATTCTAGCCAAAAACTGATAGATATAATGTAGTGAGTGACAAGTCAAAAATCAATTTTTATGTTGACATGTTATTTATCTGAAATAATATTATACTTTGAATTTTTCTATCACATGTTATCAATTTTGGCCGCAAAAATACGTTTGTATTTGTATTTCCTAAAAGGGCCCTTCCTACGAAAATTGGACGGTACTTTTCTTATGTATGAACGTATCATCATCATCATTAGATCATCAATCTTGCGATTGGTTTGTTGCGGCTCTCAACTTTTCATTATCCTGGGACAATTTTTCTACATCTTTGTACCTTCTACCAACATCGTCCTCTATCTGATGCATGTACTCCAGTCTTAGTTTCTCTTGAATTTTTCTCTTTCACCTCTCCTTCTATCATTATCTTCGTCTAACTATTATGTCTCAAAATATGACATACCGTGTTAACTCTTCTTTGCTCCATATATGTCCAAACTCTACTTTCTTCATTTGCTTTTCTGATGTGTAAACGTAGTAGTTCCATAACTCTTAATATATTATTTTATGCGTTTGATGGACGTACAATACATGATATATAGATTACACACCAACCTACTCTTAGGTCAAACACAATTTAGTTTCCCACTTACCCGCCTCGGTGGCGTAGTTAGCTATCGCGTTAGTTTCATAATGAGCTAGACTGCAGAGGACGGGGAGAATGAGGTTCTAATCTCACTCGAGTGAACCGGAGGTGGCTTTCCTCTCTTCCTCGACGCAAATGTGGGCTCACAATATTCAACCTTCCCAATTCCTAACCCATTAGTGTAACTAGTACTTAAGCGTATGAACCAAACGGGTAGTAAGACGTGGTGCTAAGTAAAGTTTGTTCACCGTAGGAATTGTTTTCTGAAAGGCCTTTTTCCCTACCAGAAATCTATTATATAGTAGGATATTGGTAGGAAAAAAGACCTTTCAGAGAGTAATTCCTTCCGTGAATGGAGTATAAGTAAGTTGCCCACGTCTTATTGAAAAAGAAGCTAATTTCACATTGGAGCATTTGAGGCTTTTGTTAGAATACATTTAGGAATCCTTAAAACAGCAGGCAGGAACACTACGATCTGAGATAATTGGTTGTAGGCCTACATTATTTAACTAAGAGAGCCTTTCGATCGCAGAGTGGCCACAGTATACATTTTTTGGAATTAGCAGCTCATTTATTTTATTAAACACTGATATTACATTTATCCTATCTCTATTTTTTACCTTCTCTTGATCTCCTCGGATAGAGAAAGTATTGTGATCGTAAAAAAAAATCAAATTCGAGATTTTGATAAATACCGACGTTATAAATACCCCCTGACATAAAAAAGTGGTTTTCGCGATGTCTGTGTCTGTTTATTGGCTTAGAGCCAAAGCCATTTTACTGACGGGCTTAAACTTGGTATCTAGAGTTTATAGGTTTACCCCGAGGATTATTATTATTATCAACCGCGTCTTACTACCGTTCAGGTTATACGACTTGCGCTAATGTGTAATGGTATGGGTGATTGTGAGATGAAATGGAGGACCTACAGTTTAACGTGGGATCTGAACCATGGTGGAGGCCTGGCCTCCACACATTCACAATTTGTGAGGAGTTTTTGCAATTAGATATCCATCCCTAAAATTAAGGGTAGTTTACTTAAGGGCAAAAAGAGAAAAGAATTGATTTTCTCAAAATCCTAACGATTTTGATTAAATTTTCTATATAGGTACAAAATGGCAACTCTTATTTTACCTTGAAAATTACTTTGACGGTAATCTATATAGAAGGCATTTCCAATTTTGGTAATATCTCCGCATAAATCTTAGCGAGTTTTTAGTAATGTCTCTATTTTAACATAAAAGAGAGATAAAGTATGTGAAGTGCATCCTACTATTTATTTTCTAGGTGTGTGAATGTGCAACATTTAATACGTCTTCACTGCAGGTCAACTATTCCAATTAGCTTAAAAAATATATTTATCGTTGTTTATAGCGACATGCTACTTTCTAAAATGTCAGATCTATTGAACCACTCATATCGCTCTACGAGTCAATAATTAATTGGTTTTAAGTCGTGTACTTAAAAATGGCTAACCAATTTCACGGTAATGACCCACTTTAAGCAGGGAATTTGAGGATCTACCCACCATTTATTTAGTGCTAACAAAAAAGCAATGATTTATTACAAAGTGTTCAAGTGGTTAGCTTGCAGGATTTAAACCACCGGCTTGCATTTAATTAATATTGGTTCTCCTTTCTGTTTATTGGTCTACGGTATTCGGATATTAATATGTGGGGGCCCAGTGATTGAAGGACCTCCGTTCATAACCATGGTCGTGCCTATAATTTTATTATTATTGTTTTAGAGTGGAGGGAAGGGAGGGGAGGCTATGGCTGTGGTGATTCGTGGAGAAGTTATCCAATAAGAAATGGCAAGGATTAAAAAATTTATATGTCACAGGAAAAGTAGATTGTTAGGGAGAGTTGGCTCGGCTAGGTAAAGTCGACTCTTACTAAAAGTATCAGTAAAAGTTGATAGAGAATAAACAGATCAACTTTTCCTAGGAAGAGTTAACTATGCCTGCTGTGGTTTAGTAAAAGTTGATTCCGCGATGTTGCTCTCCACATGCGACTTCGCGCGCACATCTTTGTTTTGAATATCCCAGCTCTATTTGTTTACTGTTGTTTTCTAGTTTAGGTTAGGTTAGGTTAGGTTAGGTTAGGTTAGCTCTGCAACTCAAAGTGTCACAAATCTTTACCTTGCTGTAATAAATAATAAATATTTATATCTCTCTTTGTATCATAAAGGTTTTGCTTTTTTATTTGTTTGTTATTAGGTAGTAGACCATTTCCTTGCAAAAAGTCAACTTTTACTAACTCAAGGTAGTAAGAGTATACTTTCCCTAGGTACGGTCAACTCTGACTAGTAAATGTTGATCGAAATTCATCACTTTTCAGTTTTAATCAACTTTTACTAAAAAGACCAGTAAGAGTCGACTCGGCTTAGGTAAAGTCGACTCTTACTGGAGAATCTACTTTTCCTGTAACATATATATCAAACCCCTCTTAAAGTAATTTAAATTTATGTATATTTTCTAAGACTCTCATAAGCTATTAGTCTAACGAATGAAGAGAAATACAAGAGTAGATAATTAATAATACTACCCGCCTCGGTGGCGTAATTGACTTATTCACTAGTTTCATGTTGAGTTAGACTGCTGAGGATGGGGAGATCAAGGTTCGAATCTCGGTCGGGGGAACTGGGGGTATTTTTTCCTAAATTGCTTTCTACTCAAGTGCGTGTTTACTTCCTTTAAATTCAACTTTCCCCAATTCCTAATCCATTAGCTTAATTAGTACTTAAGCGTATAAACCGAATGGGTAGTAATACGTGGTGCTAAATAAATAATTAATACTACTTTCAGGGAAAAGGAGGGAGTTGAACCTCCAAAACAGCCTTATGTGTACTTCCCTGTTTGTAACAGTTTGTTTAGGATATAGACAGCAACTTGACCTTCAAATCACCTGATGAATGCCTCACCATTGTGTCAGTCTAAAATAGATCAGGTCAATCATCACCTCGCATTTCACTCCGGAAATGTACTAAGCTATTGACAATACCACAATGTTTCATCAACACGGCTAAAGGGAAGGATTGCTATCATGATAGAAATCACCTCCCTTCCTAAAGCACAAACAACCATATTTACAATGTTTTAATGTTACCTTTCTCATTGATACAGGCCTCATATTATTTTTCTTATCTTAAAAAAAAAACACCAGGTGAATTATCCCTCAACCGCATAGATATCTACAGTCCAATTTTCATAGGAAGAAGCTTTTAAAAAATAAAAATTTTTTTGCTGTCTAAAAGATATAATTTTATTAGTGTGATTTTACAGGTACTTATTGATGCTATTTATCAAGAGTGAATCCTACATAATAATAGCATGCCCTGACGTATGAATACGTGGACGAAGATCTAGTAATAATTTTAGATAGATTGTAATGAGGGGAATTGAGGGAGGAGATAGCTTCAAGATAGGGTGGCCTACATTTGCAAGTGCGTTAATGAACTATCGAGTTCCTAATGCGTTATAGTAAGTAAGTAATAAGATCTCACTTCCTATTAAAATTGGACTTTACAAATCTAGCTATATTGTGTATAATATATATACTAATATAAAGCCACGTGGCTGACTCACTCACCCACTCACTCAGTGACATTAATGTTTACCCACTTTTAGGTGAGCTAGAAACTTGAAATTTGGCAAACTTATAGCTTCTAACCTGTAACCAACGGGAAAACTCCAAAAAGTTAAAAAAAAAAAATGTTTAACCCCACAAAAAATTTAAAATAGCGGAGCAACTTTAAAGTCGGTGTGGTATATACAATACAATACTGGTAACTTTAAGTTGTTACGTTAAAAACAACGCTGGAATTACATTAGTTTACATCCACTTGCAAAGAAAACTCACTGGTGGAGAGACGAGCAAAGCGAGTATTTGTACATTACTGCAACTCAACCAGTCCTAGTCTTCCGCGGGGACAGTCTTGCCACATTTAATTAGTTAATCAGAGCTTTTGCTTCAAAGCAGATCAGCGCGGGTGTATAACTAGGTGTTACAGAATCCAGGTTTCGTTTGTGAATGCTATGAGGGTTTCTTGTACGTTGAACACGGCTTGACCATCTCTTTGTCAGCTTCCGATGCAATGTTGTCGTCTCGGACCCTATTCAGCCAGTTGTCTTTCAACCTGGGTGAAGCGCACATCGATCGACCGCGAAACTGCCACTGTGGTGGCTGCAGACCGATCTACGTTCAAGGTCATAGGTCACAAGTAAAGTAAGAACACTGTAGGAAGGCTGTTTTGATGGATACAGTTGGAACTCTCTAGTCCGGCATTTTTTGGTCCGGCAATTTCCGTGATCCGACACGTTTTGAATCTGCCGCCATTAGTTTGAAAAACGGCCAACAGGATGGTGATAGTAGCAATACAATGGCGCCAAAGATGTTTACATCTGCAGCTGAGTGTTTTGGTTTTACATTCTTGTTCTAGCTTGTATTCTGGATGTATTTTCTCCCTTAATGATGTCTTACCCGCTTCAGTGGCCTCATAGTATAAGGCGTCATTCTCGTGTTGGACTGGCCTGCTGAAAACGGGGAGCTCGGGGTTCGAATCCTTGTTGGATCTACTGAGGGCGATTTTTCCTAAACGGTTTCCCACTCTCCTTCCACGCAAATCTGGTAGATTACTTCTGAAATTATTCCTTCCTCATTTCCTACCCAATTAAAGTAATTACTAATTATATAGATTACCTGATAGGTAATAAATCGTGGTGATAAAGAATAATTAAAATAAAAAGTCTTCAAGAGACCAAGATTGTGAAAGGTTATGTATAATTTCCGGTTTTAAGCTTTATTATACTTTATAATGATAAAGCAATAAGTATGTAAAGTTATATTACAAGCTTAGGGATGTGGGATGTATAAAGGTTTCTTAGGAGTCGAATTATGTGGTCCGGTACCTGTCAGGTCCCAAGGGTGCCGGACTAAAGAGTTTTAACGCTACAAACTTTTTTTGCTGTCAATATTGATACGTTAACTAAAGGCTAGTATATTATTATTATTTTATCGTTAGGGGTACTATCTGTGACCGCCTATTTAGTCTAATGGTTAGATATCCCTGGCTACAGATCCAGAGGTGTCGGGTTCGATCCCTCTGGTGCTTCCAAAGTCGTCTGTGAAGCTGTGGGTTTGGAACGGAGCCAAACTCAGCTTAATGAGGTCAAATGAGGAGCTTAGTTTAGCACCGCGTCTTATTACCTGTTTAAGTTATACGCCTATGTACTAATTACACTAATGGGTTAGGGACTAGAAAGGTTTAATTTAGAAGAAATGCACCTGCATTTGCCTAGAGGAGAGTGGAAACCCATTTAGGAGAAACCACCCTCAGTGCACCCGATCTCCCCGTCTTCGGTAGTCTAGTCCAACACGAGAGTAGCGTGTCAGATCACGCGGCCACCGAAGCGTGTAAATGAGAAGCTTCTTCAATAAAGAAGTAGAGGCTTCGGTTTAGAAAACTGAAATTAACGCTGGAGGAATCGGTGTGCTGACCTTATGACACCCTCTATCCTCAAATGTTGGTACTATCTTCACCAACATACGGTGGTCAGTCGTTCAGTATAGCTCGCCTGCGGGCTGACGCCATTGTAGTTTTTTTAAATACTATCTGTCAAAAGTGGCATTTGCATGTCACATGATTTGGTTTATGAGTAGGTAAAAGTTGTTTTAGTAGCTTTTGTGTCAACCAAAGCCCTTCCTAAAGTGCTCTCTGCTCTTTACACGATCCCTATAGGGTACTAGGTTGACAACGAATGTTATGACGTTGTGTAGGGCAAACGGCCAAGATGATGCGTGGAGCCCCTCAGGTGTCGGGGGTCCATCCAGATAGCACCTAGCTAGATAATCGGTTTGCGGTCACCGGGTGGTAACCCTTCTAAGATAAACTAATCCTACGCGTAGATCCAGTTGACAAAAATCTATCAGTGGACGAAGATATCGACGAAGAAGCCGGGATATCGGACGCATAAATACTTTCACCTTTCTTTCTCACTTTAGTTTACCTTGTATCAGAGGGAGTCTTGGAGTTGGAGTCTTGTGCTCGGGTAAGTAAGGGGCATTCTGGTCTGTTTGTCGTTCTATGAGTGATGGCGCCACGGGTTCGGCTCTCTATAGCCTATTGAGCCAGTACAATATAATTAGGAACACTCAGTAGCATATTAATAAAAGCTACAGTAGCCCCATGGCTTCTTTGGTGCTGACTGACAGCTCAGAGCTTACAGCTGACGGCTTTAAAAAACTACCAGACCAAATTATGTATCCCTACGCCGAACCATAAGATCTGCAAAAAACATGTGTTTAGCAGCTGTTACTTCTGACAGTCAAAGTCAGCTGTGAACTGTCAGTCAGCACCGAAGAAGCCATGGGGCTACTGTATAATTCCTTGACGTACATTAGTTACTATACTACTAAGCTACGAGCGAGTGATAACTTAGTAAAAATCTGGATATATAAAATGCTCTAAGCACGAGTATATTTTATTCAAAGCTGATTGGAGAAACAAGGTGAGTTTAGTAATATCAATATTTGAAAATAATTGTGATAAAAATTACCTTTTTAATACTAAAAAGAAGCTTTCTCAATATAGTATTTTTAGACGGGTACAAGTTTTTTTAAGTAAGTTTTTAATTTTCTCCCTCATTGTACCAGCGCATTAAAATCGGCTCGTATTGACACCGTGTTTTTCTACTCGTTCGGGTTGCGCGCACATGCACTAATTACGATAGTGAGATAAGGAAGGTTCACTCTAGACGAAGTTTACCTTCACTTGCGTGGAGGAGGAGTGGAAAACCATTTACGGAAAAGCTCTCAGTACACCCGACAGTGATTCGAACCCTGATATTTCCGTAATATGCAATCCAGTTTATTTGCGAGTGGCGCATTACACCAAGGATGTGCAAACTTACTTACAGGAGGGTCAAATGAGAAAAATAAAATAAAATGGTGGGCCAAAGTTTTTTATTCATTAATTTTTCTTCGAAATTAATTAAAAAAAAATTATAAACATACTAGATTGACGTGAATAAATTTAAATACATTGAGAACGCAAAACACCCTAGTGCCTTATAGGTTTTTAAGTTCATTTAGAAGATTTAAATAATGTGATGTGAGATTAGTGAAACTGTGAGAAGGCGATTCACAAGAGGATAAAACAGATGCTCATCAGTAAATTGATTTCTAAGATAACTTTTTATGAGTTTAATGGTTGAAAACACCTTTTTTGCATGGATATCAGGATGCAAACATTGTCATATATTTTTCGGTATCATTTACCAAGTTTAAAAAGGTAGATATTTGCATGGTTTCATAAAAATCCAGTTTTTTTGTGTTAAAAAAAAAGCCTGTTTCACAACGCAACGCATTTAAATTATTTATCCCGTGGACAGGATTGAACACACGGGCCGTAGTTTGATCATTCCTGCCTTAGACCATTCGGCCACCGAAGCGGTTTGTTAATATTTATTGACTCATATTACTAGATGGAAAGGAAGGAACTGTAACCACAAAAATACAACATTTTGAAAGCAAATGATTTCATCAAGTCTACACGATGATATTTATTTCATGCTCTCGAAAAATCGAGGGCCACGAAGGGTATTTATTAGGCCCAATATTCGAATATCTTACTCAATAATTGCTAATAAAATACCAAAACAAAAATTATAGCAATAGTCATTTATGAAATTACTCAATGCTGTTTCAGTTTTTACGATTCCTGCAGTAGGAAGTTGTCAGCTCTTTATGTTTTAATTTGTGCTCAACATATTTCTTGCTATCCAAGAGAAAATATTGCTTTGTGAAAGGTTTTAAAACACACATTAGGAACTATACATTTAATCAATCTCTGAGCCGCCTCGGTGGCGTAATTAGCTAACTCGCTAATATCGTGTTGAGCCAGACTGCCGAGGACGGGGAGATCGAGGCTTGAATCTCGGTTGGTTGAACTGGGGTAGGTTTTTCCTAAATGGTTTTCTAATCTCTCTCCACGCAAATGCGAGTTCACTTCCCTCAAAATTCAACCTTCCCAACCCATTAGCGTAATTAGTACTTAAGCGTATAACCCGAACGGTTAGTAAAACGCGGTGCTAAATAAAAAAATAATTACTCTCTGACTTAGCGATTTTTTTTTTTGGTGAGCTTGTCACTTAGCTTCAGGTATGACGCATAGTGCATTTCGCTCACCCAAGTTCTGTCTGGCTTGTCGTAGTGCGGTCTATGCCCTTATCGGGCACCACGGCCCACAGAAAGTTCTTAACATCGCGGACAACCTTGAATCGCCAGGGTTGCACAAACTAACACGTGAAACTCGCACGCCAAACTGACCCGTTCTTTGGCCATGTGTATGTAGGTCTACAGCAAGAATATACGTAGATGTACAAGCGCAATACTAATTTAAGGCTATCACCACTTTTTGATCTCAAGGACATTTCAACATTGGATTAGCTCCGTAGCTAAAGGGCCCTAGGGCAAAAAAAAAAGTCTTGTTAAATATACCTAATTTGGTCCTACAACATATTAGTTTCTGGGCTAGCTATAAACTCAGGAGTTAAACGAAATTACATCAGGTTGTATAGAAATTAGGCTAATTTTCAAAATTGTGGGTCTACCAGGGTTCCTGCACGGCTCACAAATATGATAGACCATCGATGGCGTGCAGTGGCATGACGGACTGCCAGGGTAATCAGAGTAAGTATAAAATGTGCCCTTTGAAATGTCCTTGTCACTAAGTAGAACATTAAATGGTTATGGGTGATCTAGTGGTCTAGAGGTAAGGTGTCACACTTCCGTGCTGGGGTCCGGGGTTCAATCCTCGTCCCAGCACAGATTTATCTGATTGCCAAAGCCTTCCTTCACCTCTGACAAGACGTGTGTTAGTCAGAAATTGTGAATGTGAAGACTGCCAGGCCTCCACCGTGGTTCGGATTCCACGTTAAACTGTAGGTCCTCCAATTCATCTCACAATCACCCAACCATTACACAAAAGCGTAAGTGCGTATAACCCGAACGGGTAGTAAGACGCGGTGCTTATAATAATAATAATAATAATAATAAAAATGGTTAGGTATCGAAAGAAAGAAATTTCCATTAGAGGTATGCAGAGCAGAACCCATTGTATGAGGGTCAAATGGAGAGCAAGGGACGAAAATATATCACAGGCCCAGTTTTAACAAGACTGAGTGTACTCTGATATTAATTCCACGCAACATAATTGGTAACCATTTATTTTTTTATCAGTTTAATTGTTCAGGTCATACGCATGTATGGGCTAAGGATGATGAAGGAAGCATTTTAGAGGTAATCTGTCCGCATTTGCATGGAAGGAGAGCGGGAAACTATTTAGGAAAAACCACCCGCAGTCGACCCGACCGGGATTATAACCCCAATCTCCCAGTCTTCGGCAGGCCAGTACTAACATGAGAGTGACGCCTTAGACCATGGGACACTGAAGTGGGTAGCCATTTAATGTATCTTTCAATTTGAAAAGTGTACCCTGATAAAAATTTTTAGCCCTGGACCCAGGGTTGACTGGAAGGTTCCAAGCGACCCAGGACTACAATTAATATAACGCCTTAGCATACATTCATAAATATCACTGAAGCCATGTTTCAATGTAAGATGAAGTGTGAGGTGAAATATTTATATATTTGTTATTAGTAAATTTAATCCAGAGATATTTCAGGTAAATAATCGAAGATAACTTTGCTCCTCATATACTTTTTTAATGCATTAAATGTATACAATAGCTATGAGTGTATTTTTTAAAATATACAGTAGAACCCCGGCTATCCGGACAACCGGATATTCAGATTCGTTATCGCAGAAGAGGTTTTCGTTAGATTTGGAGTTGGCAGATTCATTATGTAACTGGTATTTACCTGTAATTGCTTTTAAGAATTTAGAAAATTTAGTTTTATATTGTGTTAAATAATAAATACATATGTATGTAAAAATGTAATTTGTTTATGTGTTGTAGGTACATACTTTCGAATTACTTAAGTACATAATAGAGTACACGTTATATGCTTTTAAATTTTGAGTACTATATTTTTTAATAGAATCCTTAAGTGTGTGATCATATTTTCTTCTATGAGTTCAATTATCCGGATTTTCGATTTTACGGACTAAACTAGATCCTGATTAATCCGATAGTCGAGGTTCTTCTTATTTCAGTTTGTAAAATGATTCGCCATCCTCTATTGTGTAGATTACGAAGCTAGTAAGAGTCGGTATTCACTAAACAAATGCTCTTAGAAATTGTTTATAAAATATAGAAAGAAACAACAAACAAAATGGTTTTACATTTAATGCCATCTTATAATTTTTAGAATTGAATGGATAGTTTTATTTTAGTTTAAAGTAGTTGTTACGGCCCAAATAAAATCGGCCTACCGGCCGCCCAGTCCACCTCTGACCTACCCTTTAGCACTAATGCGCTATGCCAAAGGCCTTAGGGTTGAACCCCTAAACGTTCATTTTTCTTCTAACATATTTCATATTATCACAGGTTTTTGAATACATCGTGAATCAATTAAATTATCGTTGATGAACTTTCTTGATCTTACTCTCCCATTTCAATGAGTGACACGATTAATTTCCACGTCACATGATAACATCAATGTCTAGAAAAATGCAATTACCTCACATCGGTACTTTTAAAACACTGCAAAGTTATAAAAATGTACTTAATTCACATTGGTACGTTTTAAAACAATGTTCAATGTTTTTTTTGACCTTTATACCACATTTGTTCTACTTTTCGCATTGGATGGATTACCGGTCAGACCTACTTGTCAACGAGTTGACATCCGATGAAATAGAACCGGTAACGTCCATTTCCGTGGCATTCCTACACCGCAAGATTTTTCACTGCGTGACAAGAATTTTTACCAACACTACTTGAAACAAATACAGTTTTTTTTATTTCCCGTAAAATTCTTCTTTGTTAGTTAATGTTCTCATCAACCTTTCAAGAATAAGCACGTTCTTCAAGTAAATAATTATACTTTAGTTAAGTTAGTTATATTTATTAATACATGGTGATATCCGCATTTAAATACGTTAGTGAGATAGAATTATAATCTAGGAAAAACTGTTCTTATTAGTAAACCAAACCTGTACCCCGACCTTCCCATTAGCGGCAAACCAAACTAGAATGAGCCTAACATTTAGTCCGCGTGCCCACCAATACGGGTCATTTATACCAGGGGTTCCCAAACTTTTCAAAACCCTGGTGCCAGGAAAAAAAAAAAAAAAAAAAAACTTGCCGGAGCCCTCATAAAATTTTCCGCACTAATATTACTAACATTCAATAACGACAGTTTATTTTATCCCCGCCTCTTCCTATCGGTACAGGTTATAAACATATATGATAATTACTCTAATAGGGTAGTGATGAAGAAGAAAGTACTTTTAAAAGTGTCCAACGCTCGACGACTGGTGCGGGTACTGTGAGTCAATGTGTACTCATATAATATACATACAACCTTCATATTTAAGCAATATTGGTCTGCATTGATCTTTTTTTTAGTGTGTTTTTAGTTCACTGCCTTTCATCCATGACTCACAGACGACCGTCGCTCGCCAAAAGAAGGAATCAAGTATATCTGGAATGTGTACACCTTGCTCTGCATAGTCAAAAGTTCATAAGAAGGGCCTTCTAGAAAATTCCTTTTTTTTTTGTTGTTGTCAACGTTGATAATATCAAAATTATACTATTGTTAGTTTATTATTATATATTAATGTTATGTTATATATATTTATTATTTCTATAAAAAGCGACAGCTGCATATCATGACTTGACCTATGTATGACGTGAAAGTATATCTAGTAACTTTTATAGGTCGACCTCGGTCGTCTTGGAATAAAGTACTTGTCACAGGACCGGATGTCCGTGGGTTCAAACCGATCCTGGGTCGACGGATTTTACTTTGAAGTGGTAAAAAATCCGTAGCACGACTTCCTTCGAATGGAAGTATAGCAGTCGGTCCCATGTCAATTGCGGAATGTAAAAGAACCCTGGAAGATATGTAAAAATACCTTTCCTGACAAAATTTTTAGGCTCTTTCGCTCTCGATCATTGAAATTCTCTTGTGCTGATATACTTTTTTTTTCAGCAGCGCGCCTTACTAACCGGCCGGGTTACATTCTTATGTACTAATTACGCCAATGGTTTTAGGGATTAGGAAGGTTATATTTGTAGGAAGTGTATCTGCATTTTCGTGGCGGGGGAGTGGAAAATCATTTTGAAAAAACCAACAGATCGAGATTCGAACCTTGATCTCCCCGTTATCGTAAGTCTAGTCTACTGCGAGAGTAGTGCGTTAGACCACGCGGCCACCGAAGTGGGTCTGATACACTTAACCAACTGGTTTAGAAATTGCACGTTAAATACTTTAAATAAATAAATAAATAATAAATACCTTCTAGCTGTCAGAAAAGATCCTTCCAACGAAAATTGCACTATAAAAGTAACCTTATTACTGACCACAAGTTTTTGTGTATGTTTGTGCCAAGGAGCAGGTTTTTATTTTTGATTACCAGACAACTTTTACTGGACACACATTTAGAAGAAAAAAAAAATCTTGTTTATAATATTCTTCCCTGCTCTTTTATTCCCCTCCAGTTTTCACCTTGTAGGCGTGACCTCCCAAAGTGCTGTCGGCAGAAATGCTCGGTCAAGTGGACGTGAGGTTAATCATGAGCCAGAAAAAAAACCGTCCACTGCTGACGTTTCAGCCCAGGACACAAACATAACTTTAGTGGAATATACATTTTAAACTGTGTGCCGCTCGTTAAGTATACATTTATCTGTATTATATATCTGTTCTAAAAACCGCCTGTGCCACTTCGGACATAATAAATTCAGGGTTTAAATTATATAGCTCTTTGGCCTCCTACCTTAGGAACAAATATTTGTTGAACACGTTTCCAATAAACTGCAATTTTTTTTTATCTCGAAGAGAAATTGGCAATCAACTAATTTTCTTGGTTATTCCTAAAGGTGTGTTTCAATGGAGCGTGTATAAAGGCCAGTATTTTTTTTACAGTTTTTATAATAAACCTTTTTGGCCAAAATAAATAAAATATTGGCCCATCAGATACATTTAGTTTTATTTTCTACACATAGTAATCTCAACAGCTCTTGAATTTTTATCACAGACAATTTGTACAAGACTTTTACTCTTCATTTGAAAAAAGTTCTGTTCAAATTACATGATGCCTGTGACAAATATTCAAGAGCTGTTGAAATTACAATATGTAGAAAATAAAATTAAAAGTAACTAGGGTATCTAAAGTATGTAGGCTTAGTTTACCTTCACCTGATATCGAACTAGTGTATCCAAGTGGGAGAGGTCGGGCGATCAACCACATCAACATAAATAATAAAATAGTATATGTTAATAATAATTAAAACGTAACTCTCGCAGTAGACTGAAATACCGACAATGGTGAGATTGGGGCTAGAAGTTTTATTTTTACTAAATAGTTTTCCACTCTTTCTCACACAAATGCGGTCACATGTCCTTCAAATTCAACTTTGACTAGTGGCACGCAGTGACAAAAAAAATTAATATTTTCCCCAAATCATTAGTGGGGCCTGTAATTGACCTAAGGCCGCGAAGAACGTAGTTGACCTTCACCGGGAATCGAGTTAAGATCCTTGAAGAATGTCCACTCTAACTCACTCTACCACTGTCGAGGATAGTGATTAAAATGCGAAGACTTGTGTAAATACTGGTTTCACCACTCTCTTCTTGATGGATAAATGAATGTGTTTTCTATTCGGGATACATTTTGTTGGAATCGGCAGGTGCGGTTTCGAATGTAGGTCCCTCGTCTCTACCTATGTTTTCCCCAGGGTACTATTCAAGGTAGAAGAGACAGAAGGTTATTGAACTATAATAATTATCAAGTGGTTATAATAGATTCGAAGAAAGTGTTTTGTGTGGTCGATACGTATAGTGCATTCATGATAAGTTTAAGCCACACCGCTGGCACAGACAAACAAGAAAGGAAATAAATTGAAAGTCTGACATACTAGATCGGTCGGTAATGCGTTTTTCTACTTGACTAAAGGTTCCGGGTTCGATTCTCAGCGTGACCTAAAATGTTAATCTTTGGTGAACTTGGCGGTTCAACCTTTCGTAGTGACGGATGGGGGATTGGGAATTGTGTCTGTTATATAGTTAATAGTAAGTTGTTTGCTGAGATAACCAGTTGGTTCAAAGAATTCACCTTAAATATTTCTAATAAATAAAAAACAGATCAACCCACACACATTATGTAAATAATGCATGGCCGTATTTCTTTCAGAGACGCATCGTATTTAGAGGGATACTACCTAAAAATATGTTTTTTAGGGTGGTAAAGGGGGATAAGATTCTACCTGTGGTGGTTCATGATAAAATACCCCAACAGGATATATCATCAAATTTATTTAAACTTTAAATCACTCTTGAAACATTTAAAAAGGTTTAAAAACTTAATTAATGTTGTAGGAGTTATGAATTCTGTGAGATACTAGATAATTTTATACGACTAATTTTAAAAGGTTACTAACTAGGTAGGCATTTAAGACAAATACAAAAATAATTTGCTAATACAATTTTTAGACGGTGTTTTAAGCCTCCAAAATGCGTCGTGACCCTAGTATTAAATATTAATTTATTGTAAATAGAGAAACATCACAGTGTAATTTTATTGTCAGCCATTGAATATTAAATTAAGTTTTATTCTAGAAGGTCCAGTGAGTTGTAACCAAACGTCGGATATGGAGGAAGATTAATAGCTGTGCTGATCCAAGATGACTTTCTGATGATTGATGGTGTGTCAAAGTGATCGATTGATCTTTTAGAACCACCGGTTCGATTCTTGGCTGGTATTGTTTTAAAGTGGATACATAAGGTAGTAACGATTAAAAAAGTTTTAACTATCTTTTCTAAGAGGTGGAAAAAAAAGACCGTTCGAATAGTATACCTGTGGTACGTTGATACGAGCATCGGAAATTAAGACTTGTACGGGATCGTGAAAAAGATGAGTATAAATATAAAATTTTTGGTACTAAAGAAATACTCGCTCCTTGTGCGTGATATGAAGTAGTAACGCTTAAAATATAAGGGTTTTTTTTGGGTGAAAATATTTTTGAAATAATACCATGTCAAAAAATATATCTATAATAAAGGTTGACTAGCGAAGTTATGATTCTAACAATAGTCTAGCTATTAAAAACGTACTTCAAATGATTCACTTCATAACCGAACAAGAATAAGACCTTAGAATAAAAGAGATCTATATGACAATATTTTTTACAATTCATTTTACCTAGGATTGGTCCTTAAAACGAGAGCCAAATACAAACAATATATTAAAACTTTATTCACCTTGGTTTAATGATTAAAGGTAAGAAATCCAATACACAAAATAGTATATTTTACAGTAAAAAGGTTGTAACTAACGACATTTTTTTTTGGTAGTAGCTTCTTCAAGTTTTTCTAGTTTCAATTCTAATTCTAATCTAAAGCATCCCAACCACGTGGAGATACAACTGTGCGTCACAAAATAGAAACCAATTGTTTTCTATGCCACGATGAAATATCCATTAAATAATCATACCTGTAGAAACTGTGACAGTGAATTTTTTTTCCCAATCGATTTTTGTATTTTGGTGTCACGAAGAAGACAATGCTCACTCTTAAATAGAGGACTCAATGATTGTTTTAGAGATCTGATCAATTATATCATTTCCAAAAATACTTTTAATGGTAAACAAGGGCAAATCTTGATATGAATAATTAATTATAAATTATAATTATCTGGATTTGTTTTTAAAAGAGGATTTAGTCGAATACTTAATTAAAAAGAATATTAATTACATATTTTTAATAGTAAAAATAATTATTAATAAAATAATGTATAAAAAATATGTTTAACTACAAATACTCAGTATTAATATTTTTCAAAAAATTAATCTAAAGGATTACCATAGCAATAGCAAGGATTTAACGGTTAACAAAACACCTTTGTCAAAAATTGCAGAGCCAAAGTTTCTACGGCAGATTTTTGCTATTGGCTACAAATTTAAACATTATGATTCTCATGTTAATCTAAGTTTATTAAAGAAAATATCGGACAACTGAACATAAATACTGGAGAAAATGTCTTCCCATTAATTTCGAGTTTCTGTTGTGTCCCAATCTAAGAAATGATTTATCTGATGAAAAAGTGAAATACCTTCTTCAAAGTAAAGCGGATGTCACAGCCTCACAGGAAATATTATGAAGCATCGCTACCGAAAGTTATGTTGGTAAAAACTAAGTCATTTATTTCAAAATAAAGATTAATTTGACTGTGATCACAAATAACTATTATTCATGATATGATCAATAATATATATTCATGAGTAATTACGTGCAATATTGATATACTCGTAGTTTTAATTAATAATAATAATAATAATAATTTAAATGAACACAATCGTTCGTATTTTCTCATATAATTTATTATAGTTTGAAACAAAATGTTCAAAAATCGTATTTCTGATGTTTTGTTCATAAAAACTTAATGTTTGGAAAGGAGACATTAAAAATAAATTTTTATCATACCACCTTCAAATGAATTCCCCTTCTTCCCCAAACATGTATAAAGTGCATGTAAAATACTCCCTTGATACCTAATTTTAACAAAATAAGTCAATTTCTGAAAGATTGAGATCTTCAAAAATCGGTCCTCAATAAACTACCACTATTCTTACATTAATTTTTGTTCGTAAAACGAGTATAAAGCGTCCTTTATAATGTAAAACACTATCAGATGGCCATTTTGAAAAAAGAAAAAAAAATGTTACGGTCAATTTTTAAAAAATCTTTTATTTTCAAAAATTAGCCATTCGGAAAGAAACTACCATTACATTCAGTGCTAGAATTAAAATTACTATTTTTGCTCGAAATATGACCATTAAACATCTTAAATATCAATTTTGAACGAACGCCATCAAACCGCTTTGGCTGGGACCCCAGATACAGACAGACATACAGAGAGTCAGACAAAAAAAATAATAATAATTTGCGGCCACGACTTTTAGATACATTATAATGTGGATACATTTTCTTTCCCCACAATTTTAATTCTCTCCACGAGAAAGTAAAAATAATTAACATTTTATGTAAATTAATATTTTTACCAATACTTTTGGTTGAGTTATTTGGTACAGTATTAAACAAGCTTTTTATTAAAAGCTAAAACCCCGAGTGAACGTAATAAATTTTACAAATTACATTATTTAAAAGTTGATAATGTAAAGTGCCTTTCCTAACAACCAACACTCTGAAGTACTAACCAGATGTTAGATTGTTGTTTTTACAGATAGGTGACGGCTCTCTTTAGCTTACTATTAAAGCTTTGTACTAATGATTGGAACGACAGTTTATACTTTACAAAATATCAGGTGTAGGCCTGTTTCCGTTAAAAAAAGAGCGGGAGGGGTATACCTTGGTTAATTATTATTATTAGCACCGCGTCTTACTACCCGTTCGGGTTATACGCACTTACGCTAATGTGCAATGGTAGGGTGATTGTGAGATGAAATGGAGGACCTACAGTTTAACGTGGAATCCGAACCACGGTAGAGGCCTGGCATTCCTCACATTCACAAGTTGTGATTAATACACATCTTGTCAGAGGTGAAGGAAGGGTTTGGCAATCAGATAAATCTGTGCCGGGACCGAGGATTGAACCCCGGACCCTCAGCACAGAAGTCTGACACCTTACCCCTAGACCACCAGGTCACCCCCTTGGTTAATTAATGGTCATCAAAGCAATAAACGATTTTACGAAAGTGTTAGGAACACTAGGGCATAATGAATATTCGGCTTATTCATTTTAGGGTTTATTTAAAATTTAGACTTAATTTTCAATTTATGCGCAATTATTTATTATAATTTTGTGACTAAATTTCTCACTCAACCGACCAAGGCGCATTTTTCTTTTGTTTTCCATTTCCTCTAATCGAATTTTTTTTTTTAGTTGGTAAATAATTTTCGTATCTTAATCCCGATTTTTTTTATCTGATTCTTTGTAATTACCTTTCTTGTTTTTCTAATTCATGTGTCTTTTTATCATCTTTAATTTTTTCAATATTCTTTCCTCTTATTCTCTAGTGTAGGCCTAATCTGTTTTTCCAGTTTTTCTTTTTCTCTTTAGTAATTTTTCTCATTTTCCTCATTTTACAAGGATAATGAGCGACACCACACATACACATACTCATATATATATCTATATATATATATATCTTTCTATATATATATATAGAAAGAGATTAGGCCTATATAAATGTTATTCCCAAGAGCAGTCCTAATTCTAAAATGAAATATAGTTTTATAAAAAATTACAACCTGGACACGGAGATCGAATCCGGAACTTTCTTTGGTTTTTAAAGACTGCTCTACCACTGTGAGTAAAAAAATAACCCTGGATAAGAAACTTATCAGGATACATCAGTGGTAAACTATTGTCTCGCAAAGCCAAAGGTCCTGGTTTGATTCCTGTGTTCAAGGTTGTACATTCTCAACGGTATATTGTCGTTTTGCGCAGTTTCTGAGCAGCAAATGCGAGGTGTCGCTGATTAAGGCCAGTGTTGTCGCTTAAAGTGTGATGTGATGTACGGGTCGTCGCAACAAGGTGGTACGTGACGTCATCATCTTGTAACGGACAGCGACAATCCCTTGGTGGCCTTGTCGAGGACATAGTTCGGGAATTGGCATACTTATGCAAATGTTGTGTTTGGAAGAAACAGTTTTTTTTAACGTCGATCACCAAAGTCATTAAGGCGCGTTGGAAGGGAACGCAAGCTAAGTTCCGTATGTTTGCTATTTTAAAAACAAAAAATATTTTTGGCCAAAATAAAATAAAAAGTTGCTTCAGTAGATTTACGTTTAATTTAATTTAATTTTCTACGCATGGCTATCTCAACAGTTGGTTTATATTAATTTGTCATGGTCATCGCGGGATTTGAACAGAACTTTTTTTTTCTTTCAACTTCCACTATGTTCATAACAAATACTCAAGAACTGTTTCGAGTGATATTGTTATCTGTAAAAGATTAAAAATGTATACTGAATAAATGTTTTATTTGGTCAAAAAGAGATATTTAATCAAAAAATTGCAAAACTCAACTTGCACTCTTATCGACTTACTCTTAGGGGGATGGTAATTTAGAAGAACTTCCCCCGCATTAGTATGGCCAGATGATGAATAAAACACAGTGGTAAAGCTTTGAACACAAGTAAAAGGAGTATTTTTTTGTCAAAATAAAATAATTTATCTATCAAAAGATGTTTGTATGGCTTACAATTTTTAAAAGCGGTTTTCAGAATCTTTCATATAAGTTTGAATCTGTTATCCTAAAAAGTTAGTTTTTTGACCTATACTAGTTTTCTTAGCTCCAAAGAAATCACAATATAGAGAATAACTTCCCAGTGTGTCCAACCAAGATTCGAACCTTAACCTTACCGTCACCTGCAGCCAAGTCTATTGCGATCTTGATGCATTAGACAGTGTGACCATCCATACGAATTTAACCGTTTTCAACACCTTACTTATCTATAGAACACTCAGAAAAAAGATCAAGTGCAAAACTTAAAATTAGCCGTGAAAAATCACAACTTGAACCAAATATACATTTATTTTATTATACAGATTATCAGGCCAAGCTAATGTACTTTCTTTATTCTACATAACTTTTGTAAGCAATAAACCTTACGTTGTGTTACGTTGTGTTGAGTTTTTATAACTGTTCCCTTCTAGAAATCCTCCCACGGTCCAAAGCCATTGTCCTGCTGACTCACGTACATGAAACTCAAAAGGACCTTCACCCAGTGTGCAAACCTGCCTCGCATAAAAATAGCACATGCTGCGTGCGTGTGCTGTGCCATACATGCATGCACATTATGAATGGGACAAGCGGTCTAACAACGTGGTTGTGGACGAACCTGTATTAGGAGACCATCATTGCCAGAAGGTATGCTACTTTCACCGTCTCTCATTATCCCGTGACACATTGTTTGTCTCTTGAGCAACACGTTTTCATCAGCGAGAGTACTGGTTATTTTTTCAGTTTTTTAACTGAGATAAATCTACAGTACAGCGTTTTAGGCAATTCGACCAGAGAAACAAAACCCCAATTAAAAGGAGTCTGTCTCGCGGTATTATGATATGTCTTAACATTTTATGAGAATTTTTTTTAAAATTCAGCTTTGATTGATGTACTAGATTCAAGACTAAGTTAAATGTGCCATGGTCACGGCAGTATTTATTTGCCAAATGTTCTATGACTATCAACAATTTTGATATATTTTTATTTTTATTTCCAAACAACTTAAAAAGATAACCTATAACAACAACACGAGATACGGAAGTTGAATGACATATTTTTGGCCAGTAAATTCATTTACAGACCTAAAACAAAATGTAAAATAAAAATTCATAAAGTATGTAGATTAAATTTAATACAATGATGATTTGTTTGTTAGATGAAAAATCTTAAAAAATATATTTTTCAGGAAAAAAGTTTGTAGTACAATATTATGAATACTGATCTGAATTATCTGTCGTAGTATTTTTTCTAGCAGAGATATTATATATATATATGCTTAGCACAGCGTGTTACTAACCGTTCGGGCTATACGCTTAAGTACCAATTAGGCTAGGGCTAGGAATTAGGAAGATTGAACATATAGGAAGTGAACCCGCATTTGCGTGGAGGAAGAATGGAAAACCATTTAGGAAAAACCACCCCCAGTTCACCCGAGTGAGTTTCGAACCTCGATCTTCCCGTCCTCGCAGTCTAGCTCAACACAGCATTCCCTTACAAGAATGATAGCTTCTAAAACAAAGAGTTTACAATCTTAAAATTTTTGCGGTAATTAATAACACAACTCAAGATATTTTTGTTTTAATTAAATAGACTACCACAAACTGTTTGAAGATTGCTCCTAAAACAACTAATTTATTGTCTTAAAATGGGATAAAATTATTTTTTTTGGACAGCTCATATATTCATTTTTAGAACAGCTACTACACAGTATTTTAACACCAACATTATATCTATAAGGTAAGCATAAATAAATTCAAATATGTTTCCTCTGCTCCTCTCTACCATGTTATAAGGTGTCATTCTCGCAATTGACTGGACTGCTGATATCCTGGAGATTGGGGTTCGAATCCTGGTTGTGTGAACTGAGGGTGATTTTTTCCTAAATTGTTTTCCACTCTCCCTCCACGCAAATGAGGGCACACTTATATGCGTATAACCTGAACAGGTAGTAGGCGTAAGGCGTGATGCTAAAAAAAAATCTCCGCTTCCGCATATTATAAAGTGACATTTGTACACTCCTAAGTAATACTATATTTACTGTAAAATCATATGAAAATAAATCTCAGAAATTTAAGTGCAAATATTTTGTGTGTGCTTCACAGCATTAATCCCACTCCAACCCCATTCTAAACCCCTCCCAACCCCCGCTAGCTGGGTTGAACGTGTTGTGTCGGCCCGCAGGGTAGTTCTAACGGAAGGGATGGAAGGGGTTAGCGGAAATGGTGGAATAATTACTGGCAGAAGAGAGCTCTTCAGGGCTGGTTCACCGTCAGCTGTTTTTTTCGTTCCTCTCTTCCCTATCATGCTATCCTATTATCTTCTATGTTCTCCTTTTTACATTTGTTCTATCGCTTTTGTTTTTTAGATGTTAAAAAAAAAAAAAGAAGGGAAACTCCTTTTCTCTAATTATTTCTTCTCTCTTTTGTTCCATCTTTCTCATTGAAAATGTAACATAGAAACAAGAGAGATAGTTTCGTTGTTACTTGTCATGAATGGAATGACATGATGGGAGACCGGATCTGCGATTCTTCTCAATACAGTACGTTAAAATAAACAATGGTATGCAGGTAGAGCGATTGATATTTTTTACAAGGGCTCTGACGTAGCCGAATAAAATAGGTCCACCCCAATTTTCTTACGAATTTACCTATTTGACAGCAAGAAAAAGTTATTAGAGCCAGTCTAATTTAGACCGACACATTAGCTCAGTCGGTAGCGTGTTTGTCTAATGAGTTAATGGTCTCGGGTTCGATTCATGGAGTGGCCGACAAGTATATCATTGGTGAAATGTGGGTTTCCCCCTTCCACGGTGATGAATTATCGGGCGGGATCTGGATGTTGTGTCTGTTCTAAATTTAAGTTAGTTTATAAGTCGTGTGCTGATGTAATCAGTCGGTTCAGAAAGTGCGCGTTAGATACCTCTAATAAATGACAATACTTTAACGTATTCAAAGGTAAAATCATGTGATTTGAAGCTGCCACTTTTTTTAAATAGAAATAATTAATATATATATATATAATAAATTATTATTATTATTATTATTAGCACCGCGTCTTACTACCCGTTCGGGCTATACGCACAATATCTATAAAATATCACTAATAATATGGTGAAATTTTACCAATATTTACCGAAATTAAAAATATATGTTTTTATTTTCTAAAAGGTGCTCCAAATGTCCATTCGTTAGAAAATCAAGGATAGCTAAGTTTTTGACTTAAAAAGATGCGAATCGTTTGGAATTTTTTTCGCGTGTTTTTTTTTTTTTTTGCCTGGCAAAAATACTTAAATTGATCACTCGTTCTTTACCAGCTACAGCACCATATGGAGATTAAATATCGGCTCCAAACGATAATCATATCAGAGTCTTTAGCTCGAGTTTTAAACGAAATTTTCTTTTAGAAATTAAATCATATTTATAAATATTTAAAAGGGTCCCCTACACGCTCAGTTAAGCACGCGCAGTCTTGGCCTAGCTCTTAGAATTTTCAGATTGTTTCAAACAATTTAAAACTATGTTTGTATGTAAAAATGGAGTCAATAATGATAATAGTTTAACGTATCTTCATCCACCAGAAGGTAATTTCTCCAATCATTCGGTTCATATCTTAATTCATTTAATAAATTGATGTGCAAATAACTGTCTCCTATTATTAACCACGGTTCATAACATCTACTTCTTTTAACTCTATTCTATTTTTATGATGTTTCTTCTCATTATTTAACAAACTAATAAACAGATTGAAAATCATTAAAACGCTTCTTCACTCAAGGCTGACATTTCTTCCACGGAGATTGCAAGGAGAAGTCTGCGCGATCCCCTACAAGCTTCGTCTAAACTGCACAGTCATAGTTTGAGCAGGCATGCATTATTTTCAACAGATCTCCAAATAGCGCATACCGCGCTTTAGGACTGCGCATACCGTGGTTGGCGTAAACTAACAGAAATAAAAACAACAGTTGTATATTCAAGGACCCAGCACAAGATGAGGCTATAAGCGACTGGATCAACACTTATAGTGAACTCCGAAACAGTAATAAAACAAAAGTTATATGTTCAGGAACTTAACACAAGATGAGATTGTTAGCACATGGACAGAACTTATACTGAACTCCAAAACAGCAATAAAACAACATCTGTGTGTTCAGTGGATGAGATGCCTGGAACAGCACAAACCCCTGCTATCGCCTAAGGCGAAGGCTGAATTTTGGACCTCAAAGTATTTCTAACCAAAGTCTCTGTCAGCTTCATCGTCCTAAAGCCAATCTCTCAACGGTCGTGTCTCCGGGGTGAAACCCTCAAACCGCTAATAACCTGGGTGTGTTAAACAGATGAAAAAAAACCCCACCCACGCAAACAACCCTTTACACCCCCGCATCACTCCCCCAACCCTCTCTATCTCTCTAAACACAAGTTGCTCTTCACTTTTAGATTCCTCTTTTGTATCGAACAAGATACAAAGTATTGACTCTTGGGGTTTGATCTCCACTCAATCTGTTCACCCCCCTTTGTAGGGCGGATCAAAGAAGCAAGGTTACATGCTACTATCACAAGGGGGTGGGTTTTCGGTGAATAATAGGGCGAGGAGGGTGACGGACGCTTCAGAAGATATTGGGGCAGAGAAGACTAAACCTTGACTCTCACGTTTTACCAAAAATAGAGAGCAGAATCTGTTGGGAGTGTTGCAGCAATTCGCTCGCTAGTTGAAACGTATGTTGACCCATGATGCCTTGCCACGCAAATTGAAAATAGTTGATTATAAACAAGGGGTGTGCGAAGTTTCGAAATGTCGAAACCAAAGTCGAAGGTCAAATCTCCTTCACTTCGGCTTTGACACCCATAATTTCTTTCGCATCTTCAAAACATTTCGAAGTAGGAAGACAATTTTGATATATTTTGAAAAGATTTGTGATATCTCACTAAGTATGACATATTTCACAATATATTTTGAACAGTTACTAAACAATATTTTTAACACCAACTAATGATTAAAATGACACATGCACTGCAAATTTTACTATGGTTTATCCTTTCATAATCTTAAGGTTGTCTAAAACTATTGGGTTAAATAATTTGAATATCATATAATTTGTTAGAATTTTTAAATTTATTTAGGAATTTCATGAACATCAAGTAATTATAATTATTTTATAAAATACCAACTGTAAATAATCGGCTCATCCCGGGGCAAGTTAGTGGGCTTGTGAAATCTCTTTGAAATAAATGTTGAAACTTTTCAACGGAGATAAATTTTAACAGAAAGCGATTTGCTAATATATTCAACAGCACGTACCGACAACAGTTTTACCTTTTAAATATCAAGAACCGGTATTCACACAATTTAAGTCATCAGGGTCGTAATAATATATGTAAGCGTAAAAAAACCCTACACAAACCACAATCTAAGGATCTAAGGTGTAAAAGTAAAACAAAAAAGACACTCAAAGAAAATGCTTGAGCTGCTTACCCAAATGTATTCTGTGATTTCTCTTTGGATTTGAAGTTTAAATATTTCTTAATAATATAAGTTAGATAAAACAAAAATGAATACTGAATTAAACAATAGAAAATTGAACATTGTGCTCACAGTAAATATATATTTTCAAAAATACGCCTGAGATGCACGCCTACAGGTACCCTAAATAGATATGACAAGTTTAATCTTTCTAGGTTTTTACCTTTTGGAGTTCTAGCTAAAAAAACACACACACATTCTATTGTATTTATATGTTGAAATATTATTTTTGGCATGCAATTAAAGATTTTAGAAACTCTTCAAAATGTGTATTTAATCCCTTAAATATGATTTAAATATGGCATAAAAAATCCCAAAATACTCAATTAAATGGAAAATAAAATACCTTTTTGCTATCAAGACAGCTCAAAAGATGTTTTTATCCTATTCTGCAATAAAATTAAGTTTATAATTGTATTACTGATTATTATTTATTTCAAAAACCCTTAATGGAAAGTGCTGGGATTATAAAGTCCACTAACAAGTTGTAAAATATTATGACGAATATCCACTCAAGTTTGAGATATAACTTTGAATCTCACCTGTTAAAATAAAATCACTCTGATAGGTTTTCTCTTGAAGTACAGCAGTGTCAATGGTAATGCATGGTGAACAGCAGGGTTGGTAATAATCTGGAAAAAAGATAGAACCCGAAAAAGTTAGTATGACTGCAGAGAAATTTTAAAAGTTCACTCAAAATTTCGTGTTTTTTTCCAGGTTGTAAACTATTGGCTTTATCTCCTATTAATGCTATTTCATGAAGAGCAGTGACATATTTGTCTTTTGTGAGTCAAATTCCGACGTCCAAGAAAATACGGAGAAGTACAAGATGTAAATGATAAAGTGTTCATGTTAAAATATCAAAGAGTCTCAACGAATTATTCTTATATTGGTTATAATCACTATAATAACTTTGGCTAATGGATTAATTATTTAAAAAATCAATTGGTGAATCTTATTTTCCAAAAGGTCTATATTTTAAACGGATTCCTTTATTAAGACGGATTTTTAAACCATGTTCTTTTTAAAATGGAGTCTTTGATTAAAAATTTCATGTTTGCTAATGCTTAGCTTATAAAAGACAGATTTTTTTTCTCTGAAAAACCTGGAAAACTCACGTCATTTTAAAACTAACAAAATACATCAATCCTGAACTGGGAAATCGGGAGAAATATAGAGTAAAAAAACCAACCGGGTTTCAGAAAAAAAAAGGTACCTAATGATAACGTTTCCAACTTCTTTTAAACTGATTCAAACTAGAAACGTATCTTTTTCCCAAATTCCCCTTCCTCAAACCGCTCCCCTTTCACCGCCGTTATGATAAACAATGAATAGACTTTGTTCCCAAACTTTTCCTGATCGCAGACCCGTGAAGCTTTACAACTCGCCACAACCACTTGATGTGAAATTAAAAACTTACACATACATTTCCAGTATTCTACATAATTAATTTCATATTAATAGAATAAATAACAATTATTATATTGCACTGTTATTTAAAAAAATGGGTTATTTACAGGTTATTTAACATGAATTAAACACTTAATATGTTGGTTGGTGATGTTTTTCAAGCGTCATCTTTCGAACATCAGGATCAAAGGAGAACAATTTAAATCTAAACTAAGGGCCAGTTTCATAGTCAGACTTAGCACGTCTCAAGTGCGGTGCTACATTAAATACAAGTCGACACCTACCTAGACCAGAATGGAATGAGACAGTTTCTTATGCGAAACTGTCTCATTCCATTCTAATGGATTAAATAGCAACGCTTTTATATTCGTTAGTTACAGTTGTAGCCGCATATAGATATCATATTGTGTAGAATCGAACCCGTGTCCAGGTGTTATTTTTCACTTTACACAGTATCATTCCATTCTAATTATAGTTTAGGTAGGTGTCGTCTTGTACTTAGTGTAGCGCCGCACTTCAGACGCACAATGCGTATAACCTGAAACGGTATACGGTATGCGGTAAACGGATGTATAGCATTATTATGTGAGTCATGTGATTTTCGAATCACTTTTTGCTTAGCTCGCTCAAAGAACATTTTAATTGGAAACATTATGATTGATATTGTGTATGCTCTCGCCTGCTTGGAGACTATTACTCTTCCTTAAAATATTATGCTGCTGTCTAGAGTAGTTTCCATCTTAGAAGCAGACGTTTCATCTATGATAAATCATGTTTATGAAAATATAATTTTCTAGATGGATTTCTCCGGAATTTTTACAATCTGACATGATTAAGCTCACCATGGTCGGATATATGTGTGGGTGACTATAGTTCGATACCAAGAGATATCAAATATCACCCAACATTAGCGTAAGTTTGGATTCAAGATAGTAACATTTGAGATGATTGCAATTTCTTAACCATTTGTTTATTTATTTGAACTAGGCCTATTTATGGTGCATTTCTCAACCGTTTTATTATAACATCACACGATTTACAAAATAACTTATAACAGACACAACACCCAGTACCCCTGACCGTTAATTCATCTCTGTGAAAGGGGAAGCTCCAATTTAATCAACGATCTTTTGACCTAGTCGCGAATGGTTTCCTTGACCTTTAACATAATATTCAGGGGGGCGGCCTATTAAATTAAGGTGTCGGACCCTCAGCCGTTAATTAAATGATGTGATATGGGAGGCCCCAACACGGTCCAATTTTCATAGAAAAGGCCTTTTAGAAATCACGAATATTTTTTTTTACCGTCAAAATTTATAGCATTTTAGTTTTACAAATGTTATTTTATATATATTGACAATATCTATCAAAAATGACAGTTGAAGCCCACATGACCTGGCGTATGAATACGTGAAAGTATATAAAGTAACTTTTTTAGCTATCCTTTTCAGTGGCCGATTGGTCTAAGCCAAGGCGTCACTCTCGTGTTAGACTGGCCGGTTGATGACGGGGAGATTGGGTCTCGAATCTCGGTTGGGTCTACTGAGGGTGGTTTTTCCTAAACGGTTTATTACTCTCCTTCCACGCAAATACGGTTAGATTACCTTTAAAATGCTTCCTTGCTCATCCTTAGGCTGCCCTATTAGAGTAATTATCATGTATGCAGATAACCTGAACAGGTAGTAAAACGCGGTGATAAAAATACTTTTCTAGTTATTAGATAAGGGTCCTTCCTATGGAAATTGGATTGTGAAACAAATGGAAATTTTCACGTCAATTCCTGGAATCATCATCACCAGTGTCAGGTTTGAAGTAAACTCAATTGTGGTGACTTTTACGTTGAGATTCGAATCTTGTCCGGGTGCATTAGGGGTGGTTTTCCACACATGATTCACAGATGTGGTTTTACCATTTCCTAATCATGCTAGTGCTTCTACATTCCATATAACTACCCTACTCATGCCCATTCCATGGATTAAACCGCTGTTCAATCCATGCCCATTCCATGGATTAAACCGCTGTTCAATCTTTGTGTTCAAATTTATAATTTAAAATTTTCTGGTAATCGACCCAGTGGCAATTTCGCAGGAGCTGATAAAATATAATATTCAACTTTATCGGTAATGTTTAAAAAACCTAGAATGGGCAATTCTTTTTTTTTAATGCCCATTTTCATTACATGTTTAAAGAGTATTTCATTGACAGATGCTCTTTAGCGAATCATGTTCGTGATGCTCTTGTCAGCTTTGCCCCTGTTTGGAGTCGAAGCTCTCACGTCTCTCAAGAGGTTCGCGTTTGTTACCTAGGACGTCGGTCGACGGGATTGTGAGGGAGGGGGGGGGGGCGGCAGGGAGGTGGGCGGAGTGGGCCACACAGCTCGATGCGGAGGCATTAAAAATCAATAGAAGAAGCTCCCCAAAACCCGTCGGCTGTCTGACTTGCCAGTATTCTTGAGACTTTATGGGCAGTAAGTGTACACCCCGTTCACATAACATCTAGAACCTTTGACACACGAGCTATTTGCCGTCGCAGATCAGGGAAACGGACATCTTAGTACACCACGTTTACCCGGTGAGGTAACATAACTTATCTTGACGGGACTATACCACGGTCATATCTTATAAGCTAACCGGCCCCGCGGTGTAGGGGTCAATGCACCTTGCTACGAGTCCAGGGGTCACAGGTTCGATTCTCGGCCGGTAACTTGGGTAATTTTCCGAAAAGGGAATTATCCCAACGGTCACCAGGGTTTGGTTAATTAGGTTTAATTGTTCGCACTGGTTCCACACTCTCATACTCACTATCACTATCATCTCATTTAATCGGGACATGGAAAGAGCCCCCGCGGAAAAGATGTACGGTTAGCACATTTGAGCATATCCCTGGGCAGACGGTACATTGGTACTACTATTTCCACTACTGGGCCATGAATGATGTAGCCCAGAAAGCGCAATATTATCTTATTATCTTATAAGCTACTCCATAGTGTAATCCGTCAAGGTAGGACTGTCACCTTTCAGGGTAAACGGAGTATACATGGTAGTATTGTGTCTAAGAGTTCTATCAATATGTCTGAAGCACGCGATTAATGTCGTACACTACGTTTATAGTGAAACGTGTCATTCTTACCTTGAATGATTACACAATGGGCAGCTTATAACATAGGGCCATAGTGTATTTGGTAAAATTAATATTGCTACCAATCCCTTCAGTGGCTGCATATTACTCTCGCAATAGACTAGACTGCCGATGACGGGAAGATAAGGGTTAGAATCTCTGTCGGGTGTACTGAGAGTGGATTTTTCCTAAATGGTTTTATACCCTCCTTACACAGAAATGCGGGTAAACTTCCTCTAAATTCAACCTTCTTAATCAATAACACTTTAGCGTAATTATAACATAGGCATATAACCTGAACGGGTAATAAGTCGCCGTGCTAACAAAAAAAATATTCTATTTTTCAGGGTAAATTATCAATCTTGACCTTTTTTTTTTAAAGGTTTCTCCCCCACACATCCCCCCATCCCTAAAAACTTGAGTATTGCGTCTGCCTTTGTGGACACAGACGATTTGATTGGATGGATTTTGTTCAAAGTTTATTTGTTAACTGTTTTATCGTCATGCCTCAGTGAGTTTGTTTTGACTTTTATTTTATTCCTCATATTAAGGTTAGTTTATCGATAACTGATTTTTGAAAATTAATTTTTTTTTTCCAAATGGCTTTAGCGATTTGGTTTAAAATGGTTTCCTGGGGAGTGTTTAAAATGAAGAATATATCTCTCCTTTTTTTTGGCTCTAGGGGAAAAAAATAATTTAATAGTAGCATATTGATGGCTAATATTTTAACTAAAAAAATGATACCGTAATGTTTGAGATCTTGGGGCGTTATCTTCAAGTTTAACAATTAGGACTTTGCATAAAATAAAAAGTGAGCTAATGAAATAAGAAAGTATATTTGAAAACATGCCTGATCCTACCTAGCTCTTTTATCTCCTTGTAACATTGGTTTTTAGTAATTACCGCATATACCTCCTCACCAAGGTCAGGTCATTCTGTTCTTAACACCAATAACACGACTTTCACACTTGTCTTTTTATTTATACTATTCAATTAACTCTAGCTCTCAGATATTTACCATATATTTGTAAGAAAATTGGGGTAGACTCGGCTACAGCAGGGTCCTAATAAAATATCAATCACTCTATTTGCATGCCCTGGTTTATTTTAACGTACTGTATTGAGAATAATCGCATATCCGGTGTCCCATCATGCCACTCCATTCATGACAAGAAACAACGAAACTCTCTTTCTATTTTTTTATATCATATATTCAATGAGAAAGATGGAGGAAAAGAGAAAAACATAAATAATGAGAGAGAAATAAGTGCTATCTTTTTTTTTAACATCTAAAAGATGGTGATATAACACATGTAGGTAGGAGAACATATAAGATCAAGCGTGAATAACATCGGGAAAAAGGGTATTCTTTTGGAAAACAAGGAAAGAGATTGGATTTTCTTTTTAAAAAATAGTGGCAATTCTGCTTCTTTTTTTTTTTTAACGTAACCACCGGGGTGGGTAGAAAGGTTTGGTTTCGTTAATTTAATTAATAACGGAGGTAAGGGTGAGTCTTCGCCATTTCAGCGTTTTAACCCCTTTTAAACCTATTGAATTACTCACGAGAAACCACACAAAGTTTTCAGGAGTCTCTTCTATTGATTTTTATTGCCCCCTTAATATTGGGTAGTGCACCGCCCACCCACCAGCCGGTCCGCTCCCTCCCACCCCCACCCCGAACCATCTCATTAAAACCACTGCTCCTACCGCTAGGTTCTGTCGTAGATGTCCCCACCACCCGCTAAACTCTTCTAGCGCCACTGTAGCGCCTGCAACGGGCTTTAATGAAGTCTCCGCTTCCCGTTTCAATGAAACACGGGCAATTATGCAACCCGCCACACACGTCGCTCTCATCTAAAGCTGTTGTTATTGCCGAGACGTGCTCGACTCGAGTTGCGATAACTTGGAAACGAGTCGTCGTCCCCCTCCCCCCCCCCCCCCAATTTTTTTATAATGGCCCGAACCCCGCTGTGAGTCGGAAAACCTCGTTTAGTTTTTTATTTCAGGGTAATATGAGGGGTGGGGGATAGGGGAGGAAGAAATTAGCTGCAAATAGGTAGTGAATTTATCTTTTGAGAGCTTTGAAATGAAATAAAATCAAATAGTTTTTTCTACACACGTTCGGATCATAATATTATTTTACACTAATTTGAGTAGGGACTAGGAAGGTATAATTTAGTGCAAGTTTACAGATATTAGCGTGAGGGGTGGGGGATATTTAAGGGGGAAAGGGAAACCATTTAGTAAAACGAAACACTCTCTGTATACTCGCTGGGGATTCGACCACCCGACCTCCCCATCACCAGCAAACCAGCTTGATATTTTGCTTGGGTGTCCACTGGCGCCGGGTCATTTATATTCTAAGCTTGATCAAATGTTTCATAGCTTTGATAGTTGTACTCTGGCTTCTTGACTTTTTATAAGCTTGCTACCTATACTGGTGGTAGCATAGTCTATGGCGTCAGGATCGCAACGGACTGGATTGAGATGACACGTAGGTTAAGGTTAGAATTAACTCGTTTACTGTTCAATTACACTCTTGCTCTTCAACGACACTTTTACTGTTTAGAGATAATTTTACTGTTCAAAGATACTTTTACTCTTCAAATATACTTTTACTGTTCATATTATTTTTGCTACCAACATTGATAACATTTCATTATATTATTAGGTTAATTGTATTAGATCAAGTAATTTTTTCAGCTGCTAGATGAGGTTCTTCTCACAAAAATTCGCTTGTGGGAATATCTCAAGATCTAATATAAATTCTGTAATTTTCTAACTAAGATTTTGGATAAAAGAAAAAGTGAACTGAATAATTAAGCACTCTAATTCAAATACTTCTTATCCCCTTTAAACTTTGGGCTGCAAAACGACTGCATGTATTTACCCATAATCCTGTTTTAAACATGTCACATGACTTCACAATAGCCAGTTCAATGAAAAAAGGATTTTTTTTTTCCTAGCACGGAGTTTTATTACACATTCGAGCTAGAAACTTATGTGCTGATTACGCTTATGGGTCAGGGATGAAGGTGGAATTTAGAGGAAATGTACCCGCGTTTGCTTGGAAGAGTATTGGTGAAACCAGTTAGAGAAAACCACCCTCAATACACCCGACTGGGATTGAAACACGATCTACCCGTAATCGGCAGTCTAGTTTATTGCGAGAGTTGCGCCTTAGACCATGCAGCCATCGAAGTGGTAAAAAAAAATCTATTCCTTATTACTTCATCCTAAGGTTGTCTGATGAATAGGAACTCTTTCTGGAAAAACACAGGGAATTCGTCTCATGTCGTCCGTGCGAACAAAGTGGTCCATTGAACAAAATTGTTATAAAAAGAATAAAAGTGACAAAAATACTCCAACAACGACAAAATATCGTCATTGTGAAAATATAAAATCGATTTAAAGGTTTGTTGTTTTACTGGTTAGTTTCAACATATCCACATTTTTGTTGATAAAACATCGAGGAAACCTTGTAATTTCCCACTTGGATCTGTCGGTCGTATTTTTTTTTATCTCCTCGCGCACCAACATGAATAATGATTACGAGACGCTAGGGAAGGGGGGGGAGGCGGGTGGATGAAAATATGCTTCATACCCATTCCGGCAATTCGATTGGGGGGTACGCTTTGAATTAATGAAGGCACATTATAACGTACGGCTCCATTCTGTTACATTTTGAATAAGCCCGGAATAAGTTTCGTCTTACTTGAAACGAAACAAAGCATTCGCGCGTTTCTTTTATGAATTTATTCTCAATAATTCAAAATATCAATAAAATAATATTTGCAGGACAACGAGAAAGGCTTAATTTTATGATTTAAGCGTATCATATGTATAAATATAGATAATATATGTTGTTGTTTGCTAATGCTCTGGATCTTGGATTTCTTCCATTCTCCGTCCAGCGTCCCGATAGTATTTCATTAGCAGGGTTGGTTTAGCCTATGAAGATCTTCAGCTAAACAGTCGTACCCAATGGTTAATCGGAATAGAGCTACAGATCTTCTTCGTGTAAAATCAGGAATCAGCTTTTTATTTTCAAGGATTGTGTTCCATTTGCCTGAATAATTGCTTTTGAACTCTTTCACTAGTTTAGTCTTAAATTTAAGTTTGATCCGTAGTGTGGAAGAATGATATGTCATGTTTTTGGTTCTCAATTGTTTTATTTGTGGTGTATATATATATATATATATATATATATATATATAGTACCTATAGGACCTACATACCTATATACCTATATATTTATATAATACTGTAATAATAATAATAATAATAATAATAATAATAATAATTATTATTATTATTATTATTATTTTAAGATGCTGAAGTTTATCTCCAACTGGACAAAACACATACATTACATTACATCACACAGCACACATCACACGCCACACATTACGTTACAAATTATACATGATATTACAGGGTAGGCAAGAATCTGTGCATTTCATTTGGCTCAAAAAACAACAACTCCGTACTTAATCCACCCTCACTAACTTTCTCCACACTTTTCTATACTTGCATACTCCCCCTTCACTTCAACAACATACATACACCGAGTCACGCATGCTCTTTTATTCTTAAAACTCTTATCATACATTCACAAAATGGCAACATAGAACATGATTTTAAAAGAGGAGTGCTAGAACATATAAGGAGACTCAATTCACATTTTGAATATAATTTTTCCAATTTTTTTTATCCCTTGCATCATCTAGTTTGAAATTATATCTCTTCATCGAACACAATACGTTGTGCGAACAGGTAGTTAGTGATCAACCTCAGGGCCCCAATTTTGGATAATTTTCGGGATAAGAGTGCTATCCATTCTTTGTACATGTACGTGTGAATATATATGTAAATTCGCTTTGCTCGTTGGGGGGGGGAGCCCCCTAACACACAGTGACTTTTCTTTGCAAGTAGATGTAAACTAATATAATTCCAGCGTTGTTTTGAACGTAACAACTTAAAGTTATCGGTATTGTATAGTATTTTCCACACATTAGTTTAGTTTCTCCATATTTATAGGGAAGATAGAATCATCAAGTTTGGCACGCTTTTGGCAATTGGACATGCCAATATGCCTGCCAAATTTTATGATTCTAGCTGTCCCATAAATGTGTCAAAAAGTTTTTAAAAATGTGTGGAAAATGTGAAAAATTTACCTGAAATCATAAAACCTAGCTTTATCTAAGGTATAACTGATGGAGATACGACAAAAAGTAATAGGACTAAACTTGTGGATCTCGCCAAATCAGTAGCTGCTTGTGCAATCCGTTTTTGTTAGGTCTTACCGTTTAGCCACAAGAGACCTCCTAAGAAAGGTCCGCACCTACTTTAAAGTTGCTCCGCCATTTTGAATTTTTTTCGGGGGTTAAATTTTTTTTTTTCGAATTTTCACGTCGGTTACAGGCTAGAAGCTCTAAGTTCGCCAAATTTCAAGTTTCTAGCTCATTTGAAAGTGGGTAAACATTAATGTCATTGAGTGAGTGAGTGAGTGAGTGAGTCAGCCATGTGGTTTTATAGTAGTATAATATTTATACAAATATAATTAATATAAATAAACATTTCTCATGTAATGTGAGATCAATTTAAAAAAAGGAATGTGCGTTGTGCTCAAACAACTTAACAAATTTTAATTGCATTTAATTTTCTACCTTCCTCATTCTTGTCCTCATATGGTGCACCCGTCCGGGCTACCCGCATATTTACACAAATGGAGTAGGAACGAGAAACATAAAATTTGGATTAAATAAACTCATACACTCATGGAGGGAGTGTGGGAAAACACTTGAAAAATACCACCCTTATTATAACCGGTTGGTAATCGAACCCCGACCGGAAATCCGATCAATCGAGAGAATGACGTCTTAGACAGTGTGACCACAGATTCGGTGGTTATTAGAATTATTATTATTTTTCCGTTAACTTAATTTAATTTTCTTACATGATTTTACTAAAAATAAAGTTCGTTCATACGTAATTATATTTAGTTACATAGCATTATTTAGGTAACATGTTTCTTTAGTTGCTTTTATTTGTGAGTATAATTCTTTAATTAAGTTTTTACAAGCAAATAAAACTAATTTCTAAAGATTTTTTTTTATTTGACCACTACTTCACAAAACACGAATGTTCACTGGGGCAATCCGAACCAGATTTTTTCTCCAATAAAATATATCTACACACATACACACACCACACACACACACACACACACACACACACACACACACATACACATACACATACACATACACATACACATACACATACACATACACATACACATACACATACACATACACATACACACACACATACACACACACAACATATCTTACGCCACCGCTCATAAAAACCGATAACCTATCATTATTTTAGGTACACACCAGTGAGATCAATAGGGACACTATCTTATCTGAAAGGAATATATTAAATTAATTAATTAGTATTAATTAGTAGCTTGGAGAAAGAACGGGAGAGTACGAAGTATACTCCAAATTTCATTGGGAGAACTTTATCTGACAGTTAAACACTATTAGATTCCAATTTCACGTATTCATACGTCAAGTCATGTGATCTGCAGGTATCAATTTTTTTAATAAATATTATAAACTCTAAAACTAGACTAATAGTATGGTAAAATATTATCAACTTTGACCGCAAGAAAGGTGTGTGTATTATATTAAAGACCCTTCCTATGAAAATTGGACTGTAGGTCTAGCACTAAAGTTTAAAGGTCTCCTCTGTCGTCTCGCCGTGCAGGAAATATGGAAAGAAAGGAAAAACACAAACAGTTATTATAGTGAAAAGATAATAAAAACTATTCTCTTCGCATTTTTTTTTAAAAAAAGGGGTACTGCAGAGTGGCTTTATTACATTTTACGTTATCGTCCATTTCTTGCAAAATTTAATAGGAAAGTTATACTTCGCCGGTGCACATTTGGACTCCGCCGCGACGCTTTTGGTAGAATAAAAACAAGCCTCTCCCCACGTTACCATTCTAACATAAAAATATACCTGGAAGGAGAGGAGTGTGTGCTTCTAGAGAAAGTGGTGGAGAATTTTAAAATATACTCACGGGTATGCCGTAACGAGAGACTTCTGTGGTCTTAACTAATAAGTGTTTCCTGGACTTTTGTGTTCGAATAGCGGTAAAAGGGGTGCGACCAAGGAGAATTTTAGGTGTTTTGACACCCTTCCCTCCCCAAGACCGCAAATAATTTTATTAAAAACTCAAAGCATATGAAGTAGAGCAAAATATTGAGCTCTTAAGGTGTGTAGAATGTATAAGCTATATTTTAAGGTATACCATTACACACATCAAAAGTGATCCTAAAAAATAGATATATCTAATAGTATATAAATTATTGTTTTGTATGTAAGTTCACCTAAATTATTTAAATCGCTGCCCTTAGTTACTATGAAAAAAAATATTCAACAAGCTTCTAGATACATTTAACATTCATACATTTATTTGTATTTCTGAGGCACGGGAGAACAGTGCCCAAGTTCCTTTTGCCCCCGAAGTTACATTTTGGATGAATTTTGGTTGAATTCCTGCCCCAAAGTATATTTCTGGCTGCACCACTGTCTAGTAGGGCACTTAAAGTTAATATTTATTGTTCCTTGTACACATTAGTGAGGTTTCCGCAACTATTTAAGTACTTAATTCATTACAAGTCAAATATTACCGTGTGTACGACCAACAAACATGGCGATCATTAATAAAACATGTAGCTATCAAGGAAACTTGTGCGTAATTTGGGCACAGATCTGAAACAAATTGATGGATTTTGTTCAAACTTTATATTTAGTTTTTACAAGGGACTTTTTTTTTTTCATTTAGACCCTAGCCCACAAGCAATGCCTGTGCCCTAACCCTTGAATTAAGGGTAGTTTATTGATGAGTGATTTTTTTAACTACACATTTTTCGAAAATTGTTTTAACGTTTTTGTTTGGACTCAATATTTAAGGGGTGTTTTACCTGACAAATAACACTATATACTTTTATTTTGATAAAAAAATCGTGAAGAAGTAGTTTACTGATGAGTGATTAAAATTTTTTTTAAATATTATGAAACTTACTATAGCAAATTTTCTGACACGGCAAACAAAACTAAATACTTGGTTTTTGGGAGAAAATTTGTTTAAAGGTAATTTACTGGTTACTGATTTTTTTTAAATTTGAATATTTTAAGAAATGGCTCTAGCGATTTGGTTTAAAATTGGTATTTGAAGAATATTTCATATCATTATAAATCATGTTTGTTGATTTTTCTAAAATAAATTAAATTAAGGATAGTTAATTTAAGTTATGACAATTTTAGAATATTTAAAATATTTCGAAAGTTGCCTTTAAGATTGGGTTCGAAATGATTGTCTTGGAATAGTTTTTCATGGGTAAATATAATTACTGTGCATATTTAGGTATATTGATTTTTTTTTCCTTTGGAAAATAGTCTAAAGTTAAATAAATTTATTCAATCTAGTTACTTGCCTTACTAGTTATAACAATAAACGATATAAAACTGTGACACGCCTCAATGAAAGATTTCGTTAATAAAACTAGTGACATGGATAGTTCTAATCCCACGCCGTTTGACACTCGGAGAAAGGCGTCAGTCTCGTATAGTCGGATTTACTGTTGACGACCGGGTATACAGAGGAGATTATTCTCAAAGGTTTTTCCACTTTTTCTTTCTCTCTCTCTCTTTGCCTCCATGGATGCAATTCTACACCGACATTTTTTTTTTTTTGTCAAAATAAATATTACTGCCGTACAAACATATAGTTTAATTTTCTTCACATGGTGATATCAACAATTCTTGAATATCTGTCAAGGGTGTCCTAGAATTTAATGACAACTTTTTCAGTTCATTTGAAAAGTTTGCCATCTAGTGTTGCTATGGTTAACTTTGATGGTCTTGTGGGAAAAGTGCTTGCCTCAGGATCCGATGTTCGTGAGTTTGACCCCAGCCGAGGTCGACGGTTTTCTTGAGCGATAAAAATCCGTAGCAACACTTCCTTCGGAGGGAAATTAAAGCAATCGGTCCCATATAGATTGTGGTATGTAAAATAACCCTGGAAGGTATGTGAAAAAAATGTTCCCGGCAAAATTTGTAGGCCATTTTGCTCTCGCTCATAGAAAATCTCGCATGGTGATATAATCAGTCGGTTCAGAAAGTGCACGTTAAATACCTCAAATAAATACAAATGAAACAGTGTCGTTATGCTCATGACAGATATTCAACAACAATTTTTCACTTTAATGCGGAATCATTTATTTCAAGATACCCTTCTCAGCTATTTTTCTTATATCCATTTGCTAATAATGGTCATGTCTAACGTAATAAAAAAAAAGAATAAACATGTCCAATGACATTATTACGACGGAATTATCCTGTCCTAATTTCCCTTGGGTTGATTCTAAAAGAGCACTTAAAATAAGTATTTCTTTTGTAACAATGAGCTGAAATATATGAATAGCTAAATTTTAAATTGTACCTTAAATAATTCTTATTTAAAATAGAGTGTAGGCTATAGAAACTTGAGCTGTAGCTTAGTAATAAAACATTTTTATACCTACTATTAATTGATTCTCTCTCCTAAAAATATAGTAACTTTTATTTATTCCCAAACATATTTTATTTATGGGATCACCTTTAGAAAATTTTTCTCCTACTAGATTAGTAGGAAAGGTGGTTCAAAACTCTCATATTGTACTGTTTTCAGTTTCTTATCAACATATTTAAAATGTTTTGTTTAACGACTCAGCAAGCACTTTATAGGACTCGAAGCTTGGGGTTATTTTTAAATCTCTTTGTTTCACCATTTCTACCATTGTCTTCTTGTTTAATTTATATATTTTTTGTCTTTTGTTCTTAGATATTTTCATTTTTTGATCCCTCCTACAGTTTGTAAATCTCTGTTTTCCCCTCTTTCTATTGTATTCTCTTTATCCCTGTCTTTCTTTTAGTACTTGTACCATTTAATCTTTTCTTTTTTTTTTATTCCCCGTGTTCCTTTCCGCATTCCTGTTTTATATTCCTTACTTTTAAGGGCCAAGAATCTTTGATACAAATTTTATAACTTGTCAAACAACACTGCCAATTTATTTCTTCAAAAAAACAAACTTTGGCTATTTCCACATAGATTACAACGTTGTTGCATTATTTTTGTAACGTTACACAACATTATTTATGAGTTTAGTTGTATTGTCTGATTTACAACCTGATGATTGAATAATTCTTCTTACCCGCCTCGGTGGCGTAGTTGGCTAACGCGCTAGTCGTGTTGAGCCCGACTGCCGAGGACGGGGAGATCGAGGTTCGAATCTCGGTCGGGTGAACTGGGGGTGGTTTTTCCTAAAGTGTTTTCCACTCTCTCCCTCCACGCAAATGCGGGTTCACTCCCTTTAAATTTAACCTTCCCAATTCCTAATCCATTAGCGTAATTAGTACTTAAGCGTATAACCCGAACGGGAAGACGCGGTGCTAAATAATAATAATAATAATAATAATAATTTGGTGAGTGGTATAATCTGGGAACCATGATTGAACCAATTAGTGGTCCGTGGAAAAGCGTAGAACCGCACAAAATATAATAGAGCTAAACACTTACAGCCGCATGGCTTCTTTGGTGCTGACTGACAGCTCACAGCTGACTTCTGACAGTCAACAGTTAGGTATATACCTACATTTTGACTGTCAGAAGTGACAGCTGCTAAACACATGTTTTTTGCAGATCATATGGTTTGGCGTAGGGATACATAATTTGGTCTTGTAGCTATTCAAAGACATCAGCTGTGAGCTGTCAGTCAGCACCAAAGAAGCCATGGGGCTACTGTACCTACTCTATGGCATTAGGAACTCGAAATTTCATTGCCGCACTTAAAAAAGTACACCACCTATCCCTATCTTGAGCTAGTACAGTCCACCTCATTACAACCTATCCCTATCTTAAGCTAGTTCTATCCAGTCCACCTCATTACACCCTATTCCTATCTTAAGCTAGTTCTATCCAGTCCACCTCATTACACCCTATTCCTATCTTAAGCTAGTTCTATCCAGTCCACCTCATTACAACCTATCTCTTTCAGTTCCATTCTAATGTTATCCTCCCATTTGTGTCTAGGTCTTCCCAATGGTCTCTTCCCATTGGGTTTGCCAGTCAATATCCTGAACACGGTTCTAGATTCTTCCAATCGCACTTCATTTCATGCCCATCGTAATCTGTGAGACCTGATTATCTTAATAATGTCGTGTTATGAGTACGTGTACGTAGCTCGTCATTATATAACCTCCTCCACTCTACAGTGGCCTCATCCCTTTTTGGACCAAGAATCTTCCTAAGCACCTTGTTATCGAAAACCATAAATTGGTTTTCGTCATGTAAGGTAAGATACCATGTAACTTGAAACACAAAAATCCTAATAAATAAATGGTACGGAACACCGCACGGACTTTCTCGATCTACTGTTTAAAAATGGAGATATTTACTCATAACTTGTAATATATGTGAAACTAAATAGTATAAACTAGCAAACCCAAGCATAAATTGCACTATACTTATGTAAAACATTTTTTGAGTCCCGGTTATAAATTTTATATTTTTATTTTTAAAGAATTAATGTCCTCATTTGTATGTTTGGACCAATAAAAAAGATGAATATTGGGTCCACAAGGGTCAACACTTCGTATTAAAATTTCTTCTTCCTATCGACATTTTATTAGGTGCTGCACATCTTCAGGTCAGCGCATTGATATTAAATTTCTCATTTATAAATTTTGACCAATAAAAAATGTAAATATTGACTATTGAGTCTAAAATGAAGATAGATCATTGCTGTGCAAACATTTCTCCTAAGAGGTTTAAGAAAAAATAACATATACTTTTTGGGAGACTTATATTTAATTACTCTATGGCATTGGAGAATGATTGCGTTAAAACTTTAGTATATCTTTGCAACCAAAGCTCACAAAATTGTATTAATATATTTGCCAATATCTCAGAAACTGTTGGTTTTTATAAAAATTTATTTCGTATACAAGTTTTTTATTTTTAATAGTACTACAATTTTGCAATGATAAGTTATTTAGTATCTCAAATAGTTGCGGAGATACGGAAATTTCAGCATCTGTAAAGCAACCTAAAATTCATTTGCATGGGAAAATGAAAATAGCCAGTTTATTTATAATCTTAATCAACGCCTAGATACGAATTTTAATCAAAATGGTTTTAGCCGACTTTGAGAAAATCGATTTTTTCTCTTTTCGCCCTTTATAAAACTACTCTTAATTTTAAGTTTTAACAGACACACAGAAAGACGGCATTGCAAAGACCATTTTTAAGGGTTCGGGGGGTCATGAGACGTCCACATCCATAAAAATTTCAGCTTAGATTTTTTTTACGGTCGCAATACTTAACCTTTAGTGTTCGAAAAGTTAAAAAAAATATATATATTTGCGTATAGATTGAAATTTATTTGTTTTATAAAAATATGTTTCGAATAAAATATTTGTATTATTCACGCATCAGACCGGAGCCCTTAAAGTCGTTTTGCCGAAATATTGAGAGTAGCCATTTTGTTTGGAATATTTATAAATGTTAAGAAATGAAATTTAATCAAAATCTTTATAGCCGATTTTGAGAAAATCGACTTTTTCTCTTCTTGCTCTTCAGTAAACTACCCTTAATTTTAGGGGTAGATATCTAATTCCAAAAAACCCTCGGGGCAATCCTATGAAAACCCTATATACCAAGTTTTAGCCCGATCGGTAAAATAGTTTAGGCTCTAGTCGGAGGTACATACAGACAGAGAGACAGACAGACGGAAATTCAAAAATCACTTTTACGGATTCAGGGAACCATGAAACGTCAAGATTCATCAAAATCTCGAGTTCGATTTTTTTGACGATCACAATACTTTCTCTACCTGTAAGATAGAGAGAAAGTAGTGTAAGATTGTCATCACACCCTTTAAATTAGTCTATAATATGATCTCTATAACTTTGGTGTAGCATCGGATGGTCAATAAAATACACAACTGCTATATCGATGGTTGAACCTTACCCCATTTGTCCGTGATTGGAGGCGACGTGGAAGAGCGACCTAACTTCTGCTATGCACACCTTCCTTCACCCGAGAGAAAAAGTATACTGACGGAGCGAATTGAACGGCGATTTTGCGAACCCCACATGTGGGCTGGGCATGCGCAGTTATAGTTATTCTCTTCTAGGTTGTGCCAGAAAAAACCACCGGTCTCCCGAGGCACGTAGAAATGCGCATAACATTGTTCCTTGATATTCCAGAATCTTTCCCCTCTTGCTTACCCTTCATGCCCCTCCTCTTTTGTTGTATCTGTATATATATTTGTGTCTGTCCCAATGTTCGACACAATTGGGACAGAGCTGGTTTAGGACTAGTACAAGCTTCGGCTTCCTGCTTTTGAAAATGTAAGAACCCAAATTCTATCTCGGCTAATTTAACATCTTTTTTTATATATTTTTTTATTATTTCAAAATTCCTTTTTGGCTTAATTTTTTTGTTATCTAAAAAAAAAAAAAAATTAAATTTAAATAGAAGTCTGGCAATTAACTTGTAATGGCGTCTTGTCACCGGTTGAGGTGTAATGTTTTATTTGTATTAATTACGGTGGAACTCTAAATTAATTATTGCTTCATATTGTGGTATTGGACTTATAAGCCTATGTTGTCTTTTTACAACGCGCCAGGGCGAAATGGGTGTAGTCACGATTTATAATTTATACAAATTGTTATGTTAGGGGAACTATTGACATTTACTGTTATGTTTATATTAAATAGTCTTGTTGATATAATACTTAGATTTCTTGGGGTTATTTCGCAACCTATTAATGTTTTCATCTTGAGAAATATTTACCTTTTAGACTTGAGAGTCAATGTTGTCGCAATACAACACGCCAGCGCTGATTGAACCAAATCAGGATTGATAGGGTAAATAATTATTAGACCGATTGTATTGTCCATATTTACTATTATTCTATTATATATATATATAACCGTACATTCTTTGTTTACTGGTAAAGAAAATATTACTCTAATTGTAACTTTATTGTTGGCAGAATATCATTTCTGCCCAGACCCGTTATAGCGGGCTAATTTTCAATGTTAAAGTCCAAAGCACTTGTACATAATGTACATATAATTGTTATAACAACAATAATTAGTACTTATTTGAATTGTTAAACTTCGGATTGTCCTATCCAAAATAAATATTGGTTCAACATGACTAATTCTTTTATTTTTAACTACTATATACCATCACATGTCCTAGGTTTTTTTGGTTGTTTAATGTAATGTATCTAATATTTTTCAGTGGTTAGGAAGGGTGACGCATTTTAAGGCTCTCTAGTGATAGACGACTCCCATATATTTTGATACTCTCAGTAACAGGTGGGAGTGGCGGGATTAGACGCGTAATGTTTCTCTATGGAACATTTCTAGTCTTGAACTCATGTGCACTCACTCTTGTTATTGTTATTTAACCTTTTGTATTTTCCTTGTATTATTTTGTGGCCTCCTCACCTGAGGACGCTACAAGAAAAGCTGCGCAAACTCTGCTATTTTTCAGAGTGAAGGCACCTTGTGAGTTTTGTTTGTTAATTGTCTTTGAAATTGTTTCATGAATCACTCCCGCCATGGACACCACCACCTCTGGAGGCGTAATCAGCACAAGAACTGATGTATACCGGCTCAGTAGCTCCGATCTTCGCCAGGAGCTCAAGAGAAGAGATATTCAATTCCCCCCCGACGCTCCTATGGCCGTGTTGCGGTCATTGCTGTCCGAGAACATTATTAGTAAGTCCAGCGATCCTTTTAATTTAGAACCTCGTGATGACGTTAGCCATCCTTCCCTTGAAGATAAGGAACAGGAAAAAATAGAAGCTGTAAGGATAGAGGGAGGTAGTGGGCTCCCGATCCCCCCTAGCGTTCCCACCGCTAGTTTAGTGTTATCTAATTCACTTGCCAAAACTCAAAGTATTGTAGCTAGCGAGCGTGTAAAACTATGGCCGATTTGCGATGGGTTATCGTCCTCTGATTTATTTAACTTTCTGTTAGAGGTGGACAGGATTTGGAAATTGAGACTTGTAGGAGATTTGGAGTTACTCACGCTATGCGTTGGCAAGACGTCAGGGTTTTTGGCGCATCTAATCACTGAATGCATCCAACTAGGTCTCCCCTGGGTTAGAGTGAAAAGTCGAATTTTAGAGTCTCTAATATCTAAGAGAGAGAAGGATACTCTATGTAATCGAATGGTTCGGCGCTTCCAACTTCCACACGAACCCTTTAGATTATTTATTTTGGCCATTTCAGAGGCTATTGGGGTGTTAGATCTCAAAATGCCGGAGGAAGAGGTAGTTGAAATCATTCTGGAAAATGTGTCCCCCCTGACGAGAAGGCATTTTGTGTTTTTGAATAAGCCTTCTACCCTTTCTGAGCTTTACTCATTAGCTTCTTGTATTGAGGGTTCTCTGGTAGCCGAGAGGGAGTATTTGCACGAGTTCCCTACACAGGTGTCCCGTAACTTTAAACAGGAAAGGTCCCCCCCATTTTCAACTATAACCCGGCCTACTGAGGGAGCCAGTTCTAGTTCTGCTGGGAGGGAAGTAGGCGCGATAAGGGCAAGGAGACCTTTTGATATCACTCGCGTCCGATGTTACCGTTGCCGCCAATTAGGGCATCTTCAGAGGGATTGTAATGGGGGAAACGCGTAACGCGTGGTGTTAGCAAGGGGACCACCGCGCGTACGATTCCAAAACATTCTAGCCCCCTTCCCCCCATCATTAAGTTTTCTATCAGATCGGTGTCGGGCTCTGCCTTACTTGATACCGGCTCATGTGGTTCATTTATTAGTAATAATTTTGTGGATATCTTAAAGAAAAATGGGAAGATATCGGTGGAAAAAACTGGTATTAGGACCTTTGTTTTGGGTAATGGTAATCTCTTAAGAGTTAGCGAGAGAGTAGTCTTGTCCATAAAAATTATGGGGTTTTCGTGGAAGAGAAGCTTGTTTTGTGTTCCATTGCTTCCCTTTGACATTATTTTGGGGAACGACTTCCTGTGGGGAACTGGGGCCGTTATTAGTCTGGCGAGAAGGGATTTAAGTTTTGAGTTCTCACCCAGAGTTAGAATCCCCTTTTGTAAAGATTGTATTGTTCCTAGCTTATGTTCGTTTGGAATTGGGGAAGAAGCCATTAGGGAGCTGATTTCTAAATTTTCTGACGTCATTACTAGCAGGTGGGGTAGGTGTGAGGTCCTACCGTACGAAATTGTAATGACTGACAATATCCCCATAAGATCTGGTCCTTACTCGTGCGCTCCTCCCAAGATGAAAATCTTCCGGAAATTGATTGATGACTTGGAATCAAAAGGGGTAATACGCCCCTCTAACTCACCATTTGCTAGTCCCGCGTTCATCATACCCAAAAAAGGGGAGGGATATAGGTTAATTGTAGATTACAGGAAGGTCAATAAGAAAATCCTGTTCGACCCATACCCGATGCCGAGCATTGAGTCGGCATTCCAGCATCTCGGTAGAGCTAGAATATTTAGTCTGATTGACCTCAATGCGAGTTTTTTACAATGTGCCTTGACAGAATCGTCAAAAAAGTTTACCGCCTTTGTCACTCCCTGGAGACAATACGAATTTAATTGTGTTCCCTTGGGTGTAGCATTGGGGGACAAGCCTTAAGTCGCGTATTAGATCTTGTTTTTTCTGACATTAAATTTGAGTATGTATTTAACTACTTGGATGACATATGTGTGTACAGCAATACTTTAGAGGAACATTTGGTGCATTTGGAGGAAGTTTTGACTAGGCTGCGGCGAGTAGGACTAACCGTGAATCCCGACAAGGTTACTTGGGCTAAACCCTCCATCAAATACCTGGGGTACGTCATTTCAGAGGGGAATCTTCTTATTGATCCCGAAAGGATCAGTCCCATTATTAATTTTGCTCCCCCCTCTAATCTTAAGGGAGTAATGCGTTTTGTGGGCATGTGCGCCTATTACGCCAGGTTTGTCCCGTCCTTCTCGGAGATTACTGCCCCCCTTAATGCCTTAAAAAGAAAAGGAGTGGCCTTTAGTTGGGGTGAAGAGCAGGCACGAGCTTTTAACCTGTTAAAGGAGAAGCTAATCTCTCCGGAGGTTTTGAGAATGCCGGATTTTTCTCTCCCCTTCCTCCTCCACGTAGACGCGTCTTCTGTGGCGCTTGGGGCTGTATTGTCTCAAAGGTCATCGGAGGGAGTCCGACCGGTAGCTTTTGCTAGTCGAACTCTCACCGATGCTGAGAGGCGATATAGCACCTATGAAAAGGAATGCCTTGCCTGCGTCACGGGCATTGAGCGTTTCGCTGACTACCTCGAACAGAGGGAGTTTGAGCTGTACACGGATAACCAGGCCCTTGCGTGGATGCTGAACCACCCCAAGCAACTAGGGAAAGTGGGGAGATGGGTGTGGAGGTTATCTAGGTTCAAGTTCTCCACTCATCATGTATCCGGTAAACATAACGTAGTAGCTGATGCCTTATCCCGCATGGCCGAGGAAAAGTGTCCCATTGGTTCTCTCGAGGTGGCTCCCGCCTCCTGCGTCATTAGATCCATTCCTGAATCCTTTGTGGCAATCGGGGATCACCAAAATAGTGATCCGTGGTGTATGGATATCATGAGTAAATTATCTAGAGGAGAAAAGGTAGGGTCATATTCTGTATTTAATGGGCTATTAGTTGTGACTAATTCGAAAGGGAAGAATAGGAAAGTGGTTGTACCGGGTGCGGTCAGACCAATGCTACTTAGATATTTTCATGATTCTGCCTTTGGTGGTCATCTTGGAGTTTTAAAAACCGTACGGAAAATTTCTAATGAGTTCTTTTGGCCAGGTTTATACAACGATGTAAAAGCGTGGGTTGGCAAGTGTGAGAGCTGTCAGAAAGCTAAACCAACCCAAAATTCCAGAGTTGGGTTTCATTCGGCCGGTGTTGCCCAACGTCCCTGGGATAAAGTCTTCATCGATTATATTGGGCCAATCACCCGTTCTACTCTTGGCAATTCATGTATTCTTATATTAGTTGACGCCTTTTCCAAGTTTGTAGTGCTCATTCCCTTGCGCAATATGAAGGCGACCACTACCGTTAACGCCCTCTGCAGACGAGTTTGGAATCTTTTTGGGGCACCTCGTGTCGTGGTTAGTGACAATGGGCCTTGTTTCCGTTCTCTTGGTTTTAAGAATATGTGCTTTAACTGGGGGATTAAGCACGTGACTACCAGCCCCTACCACCCGGGACCCAATCAGGTGGAAAGATTTAACCGCAATTTGGTAATAGCGCTTACTATTTATCACTGTGAGGCACAGCATAAGTGGGATCAGGATTTAGACTTCTTAAATTTAGCATTTAATTCTGCCTTCCATGAGTCCATAGGCTGTTCGCCAGCCTCTATCCTTCTTGGTCGGGAATTAAACCACCCCCTCTTAGCGATTTGGAACGTTGATTCGCTGTTAGAGAATTCCGATGTTTCCTCCCATAAGGAGAGATGTCGGCGTGCCCTGGATCATCTAAAAAGGGCTCAAAAAAGGGTGGCTAACGCCTATAATAAGGGTAGACTCCCCGTCCCTTATATTGTAGGGGATTGTGTGTTATGTAAGGAATTCCCCTTGAGCTCCTCGGCAGATAGAAGATCGGCGAAGCTGTGCCAGAGGTGGAGTGGCCCATGGACCATTGATAAGTTTTTAACCCCCGTGACCGTCTATCTTAAGAGTGTGAAAGATGCGTCTATGTGTAGACGAGCTCATGTCAGTCATTTAAAGAAAGCCTGAGCCCAATTGTCCCTAGTGACATGGTGTGGTATAAATTTAAAAAAAAAAAAAAAAAAAAAAAAAAAAAATATTTTGTAAATGTTTTGAATGTTAGTCTTTTGTGTCGACGATATCTTGATTTAGATTTGCAATACCTAATTCCCTGGGCCCAGGGCAAAGAACTTGAAAAGGTATTAAGAGGAATATTGGTGAAATGTGCCGGACACGTGTATGCTTGATCAAGAAGTATCTATGTGAAAGTGACGAGTGCGCGCCTAATGGACCAGTGCGCCATGTGACCATAGACTGGCTGCGGCATATGATGGCTAGTTTGTTAAAAACTTTATATATATATATATTTTTTTTTTGACGTTGGATATAGGTCCTATTAGTTAGGAGTGTAAATTTTTTGGTCAGTTTACTGCTTGTGTTTTTTTGTTTGTTGTACAGCCCAGAGGAGTCCTGTCATCTCCTTCTTCTCCCTCCCCTTCCCTTATCTTGGTGCGCATGCCTCGTGGGTAGATCCTGAAGAGGCGAGCGTGGTGTGGGAAAGACTATGGTGACGGCTCTCAAGTCAACGGTCGGCAGGAACAGTTTGGAGCTCCCACTGCTATTGTGGGCCCGGCGTAAAGAGCGGTGCCGAAGCCCAGCGGCAGCCCAGGGCGTATCAACCCATCCGATCTACAAGGACTCAAAAAACAAAAAAATGATCTGATGCCAAGGAGGAGAAAGATCATATACGATGGGACATCCTGGAGAACAACTTCCCGAGTACACCGTTGCTGCCCCATGGGATGTTCCAAAGGTCGAGTAGAAGAATGTGACAACCTTCTCCCTCCTCCCTGTCAACCCTGAAAGGGGGGGAGATTTGTAGCATCGGATGGTCAATAAAATACACAACTGCTATATCGATGGTTGAACCTTACCCCATTTGTCCGTGATTGGAGGCGACGTGGAAGAGCGACCTAACTTCTGCTATGCACACCTTCCTTCACCCGAGAGAAAAAGTATACTGACGGAGCGAATTGAACGGCGATTTTGCGAACCCCACATGTGGGCTGGGCATGCGCAGTTATAGTTATTCTCTTCTAGGTTGTGCCAGAAAAAACCACCGGTCTCCCGAGGCACGTAGAAATGCGCATAACATTGTTCCTTGATATTCCAGAATCTTTCCCCTCTTGCTTACCCTTCATGCCCCTCCTCTTTTGTTGTATCTGTATATATATTTGTGTCTGTCCCAATGTTCGACACAATTGGGACAGAGCTGGTTTAGGACTAGTACAAGCTTCGGCTTCCTGCTTTTGAAAATGTAAGAACCCAAATTCTATCTCGGCTAATTTAACATCTTTTTTTATATATTTTTTATTATTTCAAAATTCCTTTTTGGCTTAATTTTTTTGTTATCTAAAAAAAAAAAAAAATTAAATTTAAATAGAAGTCTGGCAATTAACTTGTAATGGCGTCTTGTCACCGGTTGAGGTGTAATGTTTTATTTGTATTAATTACGGTGGAACTCTAAATTAATTATTGCTTCATATTGTGGTATTGGACTTATAAGCCTATGTTGTCTTTTTACAACGCGCCAGGGCGAAATGGGTGTAGTCACGATTTATAATTTATACAAATTGTTATGTTAGGGGAACTATTGACATTTACTGTTATGTTTATATTAAATAGTCTTGTTGATATAATACTTAGATTTCTTGGGGTTATTTCGCAACCTATTAATGTTTTCATCTTGAGAAATATTTACCTTTTAGACTTGAGAGTCAATGTTGTCGCAATACAACACGCCAGCGCTGATTGAACCAAATCAGGATTGATAGGGTAAATAATTATTAGACCGATTGTATTGTCCATATTTACTATTATTCTATTATATATATATATAACCGTACATTCTTTGTTTACTGGTAAAGAAAATATTACTCTAATTGTAACTTTATTGTTGGCAGAATATCATTTCTGCCCAGACCCGTTATAGCGGGCTAATTTTCAATGTTAAAGTCCAAAGCACTTGTACATAATGTACATATAATTGTTATAACAACAATAATTAGTACTTATTTGAATTGTTAAACTTCGGATTGTCCTATCCAAAATAAATATTGGTTCAACATGACTAATTCTTTTATTTTTAACTACTATATACCATCACATGTCCTAGGTTTTTTTGGTTGTTTAATGTAATGTATCTAATATTTTTCAGTGGTTAGGAAGGGTGACGCATTTTAAGGCTCTCTAGTGATAGACGACTCCCATATATTTTGATACTCTCAGTAACAGGTGGGAGTGGCGGGATTAGACGCGTAATGTTTCTCTATGGAACATTTCTAGTCTTGAACTCATGTGCACTCACTCTTGTTATTGTTATTTAACCTTTTGTATTTTCCTTGTATTATTTTGTGGCCTCCTCACCTGAGGACGCTACATTGGTACCATTGTCAATAACCACAGAACACTACTAGTTTTAACTAATGTTACGGGTAATTTAGTGGAAATCCTAAAAATTGAATATCCAGGAAAAAGATTTTTTTTCATCAAACATGATTTAATGAGTATTTTTTTAGAAATATTTTAATAACTATATCGATGCCCTCAATAGGGTGTATTTTTTATTTTTATTTTCTTGTAAATCGTATAATTTGTACAAACTATATGTGTGTAAAAATAATTATAATTAATTTTGTTTATTAGTATTGTTTGTATAACGTTAATAATTAAAGAGATATTTCATATGCAGTGGGGTAGTTGGTAGTTTGTGGCACACATATTGATGAACCACACGAGCACTGCACCAAACTAAACATTTGCATAATGGTGCACAAATATTGATGAACCACACGAGCACTGCACCAAGCTAAACACTTTCATAGTGGTGCACACATCATGATGAACGACATGAGGACAGCACCAAATTATTAGTCGTGGAGGGCAGAGAAGGTGCTTACGAGTCACATAACCGTGCCTTTCTTTTACTTATTTACATTCAACATCTATCACTGATGGAAGAGGTGGGTTTTCAACATCTACTTTATCCTCAGTTAGCTGATAACCTAAAACACTGCTCGGATAAGCGAGACGCTGATTTCCCGTGGTCCATGGGAGGCTGTCACCCATTCCCCCGTAGAATATGATTACACATATCTCTTGAAACCCTAGTATGTTTAATATTGTGTAATTTAATTTGTATATACTAATCTTTTTCTTCTTCTTTTTCCAGGTATGTTTCGCGAAATGCGACAACCCGCCACTTTAAGGTCACTATAGTGTCGGGACATGATTCAGTTTGCCCTCGCGCTTCCCTTCTGGGAAAATCAGAACATGCATATGGGCATCTGCAGAAGGATGAGGTAAAATATAATATTTTGTTATATTTAAATGGCGTGTCTTTACTAACCGCCGGATCGAAAACACTTGATTTAATTTCAATAGATAATATTTAGTTTTATAGCGTAGCAAATGTTTTAAAATAATTTGTTTAAGGTGGCCACATAGGTCAGCAATAAAGTATCACAACCGCCCTTTGTCGTGTAGATAAGAAATATGGGAAATAAAACTCAAGGTAACTCAAGGTAAAGAAAGATCGCTTCAATTTCTCAAATATCTTAAAATTTTCTGTTATGAGTCTATAAACAAATTACTGTATTTGTTGGAGGAAGATTAATTCTAGATCCCCTTTTCATCAAGCCTAGTCTTATAGATCCGCAAATATGATTAAAAAGTCTTTGAAAATAAGTTAATGTCACATTTTCACATACTTTATTTAATCAATAAAACTCAAACAATAGGGTTATTAAAGAATAAGAGCCCCTTTGGAATCTTTCGACTTTATTTTGGCGTGCACCATGTTTGCATATAAAGCATCTTAGAATTAAATATTGCGTTAAAGCTGAACGTCTGCGCGTCAATTTCTCGCTTACCGAGGTGGTCCCCTTAAACTTATGCAACTAATATATTTTACTGTTTCTTTACATAACCCTACTCACACGTTCAAAACTTCATACTCTGCAAAGGGAAAAAACTTTATATTTTGTAATCTTATGAATATGATTCACTTTAGTCAAACAAAATTACAAATTTACCGTTTTAAAAAGTGATTCAAGGCTAGGGTTTAAAATTTAAATTGAAATATGTTCCCGGAAGGTACCAGGAAACTTTTGGTGCGCTTCCTCAAATCTCTACCCCAACATGTGCGTAACATGATAAATCCTTCTCCCCTTAGGTAGGTGTTTGGAAGTTGAATATTGAGGTACAGTGGAAGCCATGGAAGTGTTGAAGAAGGAAGGGAGAGAGAGATAATAACAGATTAAGGTGGGATCGTAGAGAACGCCAGAAGAGGTCAGTGATATTGCTATTTTTACAGCAAAACTTCTTTTTTTTTTGTCAGAATAAATCAAATATTGCTCCAGTAGAAACTTATGGTCTAATTTTCTTCGCATGGTGGTACCAACAGTTCTTGAATATCTGCCATGACCATGGCGCAATTTGGCCAGGACTTTTTTTTTTTAAATCTTTATTTAAAACGTCCATGAAAACTATTTAAAAACGGTTCAGAATACTATGTGCGAAGAAAAATTAAACCAACCCGCTTCGGTGACCGCATAGTCTAACGCGTTACTCTCGCAGTAGACTAGACCAGTGGTTCCCAAGCGGTGGTCCACGAGAGCCTCGGGAGTGGTCCGCTAGTCAAAGTGCCCACCCAAAAACAAGCAAAATTTTAGTTACAACTGGCCTATCTCATCAATATTTTCTCCCATTTTAATCATCTAAATTTGCAACTACAGGGTTCTAGAAATTAAAAGTTGGAAGGTGTCGCCAAGATTTTTGTGTATGAAGACAAACTTCGCGCATTTCTATGCAAAATTTATCTGTGGATTGACAAAGTTCAGGAGAAAAACTATTCAGCATTTCTGTCGTTGAAAGCCCTTGCTGACAATAAGAACTACGCTACCGTCATAGATGAGGTCCAACATAACGTGTTGTGTCATTTACAAATAATCAAGGACGAATTCATACGTTATTTTCCAGAATATGGCAAAAATGAAAGTGAATTCATTAAGAAACTAGTTTGAAATCCTTTCAATGTCAAGCCCAAGGACCTTCCTGATGAAATCCAGGAAGAGGTGATCGAACTTCAAAACGATAGTAACTTCAGGAATTTGTTTGAATCTAGTGTAAACATGGAAGAGTTGTGGTGTAAGAAGGCAATATCTTACCAAAATATTCGGCGAGCCGCCTTACGGTATCTGATGGTGTTTTCGACAACCTTTTTGTGTGAACAAGGATTTTATACTTTACTTTTAATCAAAAACAAGCAAAGAAATCGGCTGGACGCAAACAATGACATGAGATTAGCTCTGAGCAAGAGTATAACCCCGATAATTTCTCAATTGGTGAAACAAACTCAAGCTCAGAAATCACACTGAAAATCTTAAGAAATAGAGTGAATTAATTTTGCTTTTTATTTTATCTAACATTCTAACATGTTTTTCAAACATATTTTCTTATGAAAAAATTTGTGATTTTTAGTAGTAATAATAATAATAATAATAATAATAATAATAATAATAATAATAATAATAATAATAATAATAATAATAATAATAATAATAATAATAATTTCAATTTCCTTTATTATAGTGCTGGCCGACACTCGTAAGACCTATAACAGGCCAGCACTAAAAAGTAAACAAGTAACTTACAAATACATATATTTACATGAAAAAATAAGATAAATAAAAATGGCTAAATAATGTTATATACTGATGAATAGTTACGAAAAAAAAGAAAAAGTAGTAATTAATAATGATAAGAATAAAAAATAGCATTAATAATAATAATAATAATAGTAATAATACTATTTTAACTTAGTTGCCTGAAGTTCCTAGGCTATGGGAAGGATGTTGACCGGGGGTAGGGGTGGGGGAGGAGAGTGGTCCGCGTTCTATTCAATTTTCGACCGAGTGGTCCGCGGCCACCTTAAGGTTGGGAACCACTTGACTAGACTGCTGATGACGAGGAGATCGAGGTTCGAATCTTGGTCGGGTGTACTGACGGTGGTTTTACCAAAGTTGTTTTCACCTCTCCCTCCATACAAATGAGGGTACACTTCCTCTAAATAAACTCTTCCTAATCCCTAAAATTAATAGCGTAATTAGTACATAAGTGTACGGCCCGAACGGGTAGGAAGACGCGGTGCTAAAATAAAATAAAAAATAAACCAAACATCAAATGGAGCAATATTTGATATATTTTGACCCAAAAAGGTTTTCTGTCATAAAAACTGCAAAAATACGGATCATATCTCGCGTTACCTTCCATCTTACCTTTAAATAAGACTATGATATTTTTTAAACTTTATTTTTAAACAAAACTAGGTTATATCATAATGGTGTAGGTTTACATTTTTTAGAAAATTGGTCTCATATGAGTTTTTAATAAAATTAAATATGAATATGAAGCTCATTTTTCCAAACACACCCTCAAGTTACCCACTATCTGTGTAATAGTTACACGTGCTCATAAAATCTCGAGATGGATTTTGCTCTCAAATACAATTTTCCTCTGCATACCTCGTATATGCGAGAAAGTAAAAAAAAAAAAAATACGGCGAGCGACCAAGATGAAAAGAGACGATCGATGTCCCTTTTCATCGCAGCAATATTAATACTATTCCTTTCCACGGTTGATATTCCAGTTATTTTTTCAAAGTTTTAAAACGTCCTTGTGATACTTTGTTGTAGAGCAAAGGAGGTATGTTTTTGCAACTCTAACGCATTTTATTTTTTAATTATTTTATGACCCGCTTTAGTGGCCGAATGGTCTACTCTTTAAAGCGTCACTCTCGTGTTATACTGACCCTGCTGATGAAGGGGAGATCTGGGTTAAAATCCCGGTTGGGTCTATACTGAGGATGGTTTTCCCTAAATGGTTTCCCACTCTTCTTCTAAGCAAATGCGGATATATTACCTCTAAAATGCTTCCTCCTTCATCCCTACCTCATTAGAGTAATTATCATATAAGTTTATAACCTGAACAGGCAGTAAGACGTGGTAATATTTAAAAAAAAAGTGTAGAAGTGACACAAAAAAAAATTAAAAAAGTTGATATAAACATGTGTCCCATTTGACCTTGTTTGCGGGTTACAACCAAGTGATTCCACTAAACTTTTTTAATACTATACTCTATCTCTTTCACCCTCTTTGGTGGCGTAGTTAGCTAACGTGATAGTTTCATGTTGAGCTAGACTGCCGAGGATGGGGAGATCGAGGCTCGAATCTCGCTCGGGGAACTAGGGGGTTTACCCTAAATGGATTTCCACTCTCCTTCCACACAAATACGGGTTCACTTCCTCTATATTCAACCTTCCCAATTCCTAACCCATTAGTGTAATTAGTACTTAAGCGTATAATCCGAACGAGTAGTAAGGCGCGGGGTTAAATAATAACATACCTAATAATAGTAAATAAATCTCTATCTCTCGATCAGTTAGCTAGGTATGTTCTATGGGTTATTCGAAACAACTGGTATTTTTGAAAGCGTGCAACATTCTACGACTCGACGACTGAAGACTTGCATTCAGGCCAAATGTGTTAATTTTTATCACTTCCTATAATGTTAAGCAGCTCCATATTACTGGAGCTTAAACATGACTATAATACAGAAACAAGGTCAAATGGAACACATGTTTGTATTAACTTTTTACATATTTTTTTTTTATCTCCTGCCCACCGTTGAAGTGGATCCCACATGTCATCATACACCCTGTATAGACAATGGTCACCGCTTAGTGTGAAATGTTGTCTTAGGCCAGAAATAATAACATTTGGATAACTGATTGATGACAATAATCTGTAGTCTCATCTTTAGGGATATCACCAGTCCAGTATTACATGTCTTGTGGCCCCTCATCTCCAAGCAAAAGGGTGGGTGATTGAATATATATTAAGTCTTTTTTTTTAGTCGCAATTCAAGGCAAATACCAACATTATTGAAAAAAAGTTCCTTTATATATTTTGGTAAATGTGACAAACTTTCACATTTCTTCCCAGTTTCTCAATACATAATTTAGCCTCTCTCTCTCCTGGTTAACCTGTCATTGCTAGGAATGACGAGTGTTTTTTTTCCGCTGTTTTTTAACCACTTATCGGATTGTAGTTATATATATATATATATATATTACTATTAGGCTAGGGATGAGGAAGGGAAAATTTAGATTAAATTTATCCTCCTTTGCGTGGAGGGAGAAAGGAAGAACCATCCTCGGCACACCGGACAGGAATTGGACAGGACGAGCTAGACATTAATACAACGTGACTACCGGCAAAGTAAATTAAGAATTTGAAGTTTCAATTATTATTGTTTTAAACGTATTTTAAAATTTGATATTGCTATTACCATAGAATTAGATTTTAAACATGAATAATTAATTCAGGAAAACTTTGTTCCATAATTAGTTTTTTTTTAATCCCCGTGTCTTACTAACCGTTCAGGTTAGACGCATGTGATGATTGCTCTAATGGGACAGGGATGAGAAAATAAGCATTTTAGAGGTAATTTACCCATATTTGCGTGGTTGGATAGTGGGAAATCATTTAGGGAAAACCACCCTCAGTAGACCCGACCAGGATTCGAAACTAGATCTCCACGTTATCAACAGGCCAGTCTAAGACGAGAGTGACATCTTATACCATTCGGCCACTGAAGTGGGTCTATCCACTGCTGAAGTAGGTGCCACATGTTATGGTACAGATTTTAAAACTCTAATTTCATAGGAAAGGTTCTTATCTGACAGAAGTTTACTTTCACGTATTTATACGCCAAGTCATGTTATCTGAAGCTATCACTTTATTGAAATAGTAAAATGTTATCAATTTTGGGTCGTAAAAAAGTTTGTATTTTCTAAATGTTCCTTTCTATAAAAAAAATTTGACCTTTGCTCTAAATCTTTTATTTAAAAAAAAACTGCTTGAACTTAAATAATCTTATGGTGGGAAAAATTCTTGTACAATTGAAAGCTATTTTCGAGTAACGTGAACATGCCAAAACTTGCGCGTAAAACTTAAGGCGTGGCTGAAGGGAGCGCGAGTAATTTTACAGTTTTTATAGCATTGCATTTTTTTGGCCAAAATAAATCAAATATTTCTCCAGTAGCAACATAGAGTTTAGTTTTCTTCACATGCTAATATCAACAGACTTTGAATATCTGTCAAGGGGATCCTAGAATTTTGTCAAAACTTTTTAAATAAAGAAAAATAGTTTTGAAAAAATTCCAATGCACCCTTGACAGTTATTCAAGATCTGTTGATATTAGCATGTGCGGAAAACTAAACTCTATGTTGCTACTGGAGAAATATTTTATTTATTTTGACCAAAACATTTCAATTCTATAAAAACTTTTAAAAATACTTGCGCTCCCTTCGGCCGTACCTTAAGGACGTTGCCTACCTGTGACGTCACGGCCGGTCAAGATAGGATTTCCCATGTTAGTGAATTTACGTTTTACTCTGCGAGTTTTAAAGATATACCTTTTAAAACAAAAACCATAAACACTTAAATAATTCTAAAAACAGTCCTATCTTGTCACAAAATTATTATTTTTTATCTTCAAGTAGTTTTTTAAACGTATTTTTTTATAAATCCTCTATGAGTTAGGCTATTTGTCTTGGTCACGAAAATGGCCTGTAAGAATATTCCTGCGAAGATGTAGATTAAAAAAGCCCTTGGTAGCATATGTCTATCTAGAATAGGAAACAAGAAAAAGGTAAAGATTAAAAAGAAAGTCAATATTGTCAAGACGTAAATATGGACGTGACTGTATAAACTCGTCAGAGGAAGAGGGAAAGGGTTTCCATCACATAGACGAGAGCCCTCTCAGGGCGAACCTCTCATTTTCTTCCCTCTCTTTCTATTTTGTACATTAGCGTCTAAGTGTGATAGTGCTTAGGGCTGCATGCAAGAACTTGACTAAGTGGATGCTTTGTTGACACTAGCGTGGGTTTGCTTACGTCATCATAGGTTAAAAGTTGGAGCGATAGTATGCTTGGGACCCCACTATCGGTCTACGAAGCATTCACTATACGTTCTTGCATTCCTCCTTTAGACTGCTTAGGTGCGTCAAACTAAGATGCAACCCGCTTCATAAAATAGCTTCGAAATCTCCAAGCAGGCAAAGTCGTTAAAGAAATGGCGACCTCCATTCCCCCCCCAAGTGTTACCGCAATGAAAGCGATGTTTGTACATGTGACTGTCAAAAAAGAACGTTTGTAAAATAGTTCCGTTCACATTGCTTTTCACGGTGTGTCCTAACAGATGTAATTCGCGGGTCAATGAGGTGATCTCAAAGTAGATAGCAAACACTGTTGAGAGTTTTACACGCAAGGCCGCGCCGCCATTGTTTCCTTGAGAGTCGGATCTACAGTTGCTGTCTTTCACACCATTATGGCTGTTGATACGTGCAAAGATACATATTACATATTATTCTGGGCAAACAAAAATGTTTGGCCCCATTCTAGGGGTCACTGTTTACTAATATGGTATTAATAGGTCTGTCTAAATGTCCTGTCAGTGGGGAAATAAAACTAATCTATCTCTAAAAATTACGCGAACCTCATTCTCACACCCTTTGACTTGCTCTATGGCGTCAGGAACTCAAAAGTTAAACGCCGCACTTACAAAAGTACACCACCTATCTCTATCTTGAATTCCACTCTGTCAACCTCATTACAATCTATTGATTTCAAGTCCAGTCTAATGTTATCCTTCCCTCTGCGTCTGGGTCTTCCCAAAGGTCTCTTTTCCATTGGGTTTGCCAGTTAACACCCTGAATACGGTTCTAGATTCTCCCATTCACGCTGCATGTCCTGCCCACTGTAATCTACGAGATTAGACTATCGTAGCAATGTCTTTTGATGAGTAAAGGGTATGTAATTCATAATTATGTAACCTCCTTCACTCCTCAGTATCTTCATCCCTTTTTTTGGACCAAATCTTGCTTGATTTTGGGTGGGCACTTTGACTAGCGGACCACTCCCGAGGTTCTCGTGGATCACTGGTTGGGAACCACTGGTTTAGTTTACTGCGAAAGTAACGCTTTAGACTATGCGGTCACCGAAGCGGGTTGGTTTAATTTTTCTTTGCACATAGTATTCTGAACCGTTTTTTAAATAATTTTCATAAACGTTTTAAATAAAGATTAAAAAACAAGTACTGGCCAAATTGCGCCAGATATTCAAGAACTGTTGATATCACCATGCGAAGAAAATTATACCCTAAGTTTCTACTGGAGCAATATTTGATTTATTCTGACAAAAAAGAAGTTTTGCTGTAAAAATTGTAATATCTTCCCAAGAAACTTATTTTAGAACACCCTAAATTGGTTTTCGTCATTTAAGGTAAGAGACCATGTTTCACAGCCATAGAGAACCATTGGTAAAAACCACTGACTTATGTTTCAAAGTTATAAGGTTGCACAATGTACAGGACGGTATTCATAGGGGCTTTTGAGAAAATACAAACATACTTTCTTGCGATCAACATTGATAACATTTTACCTGATATTATTTTATTAGTGTTATTTTATAGTTATCTTTAATATCTATCAAAAGGAACAGTTGCACATCACATGAGCTGACGTATGAATACGTGAATGTAGCTCTAGTAACTTTATTATCTGTCGAATAAAGCCCTTCGTATGGAAGTTGGACTGTACATTATTGCCGTAAAAAGCATTCCTCGGCCGTTCGGTCCACCCTTTCTCCCACAGCAATCCGCTGCTATCTCACTGGTGTAATCTGTCGTAATTTGGTTGATGGCCGTGCGTGCGTGCGTGCCGCCACCACCTGTGCGTAGCAGAACTCTCATGCGTGTTGCGGGCACCAGGTGATGTGATGTAACTCAGACAGTCTGGTTTCTGAAAAAGAGTGGAGGATGGGGGATGGGTAACCCTTCAGATCCTACTCTGGAAGAACATTCCCTCGTTGATGGAGCGACTTGGAACTGTGTCTGACCTAGATTTGTATTATACTTGTGGATCGTTATCGCGTTAAAATGTGTTCAAAACCTTTTTTATTGGGAAAAGTTCCATAGACTGAGGCCTCCCTCGACCTTCGAATTAAGGGATTATTCGTTAAAGGCCATCAACTTTAGGTCTACATAAAAAATTAATAGTTCACTCTGTGAAGTCTCTTGTTTAGATGAGCTAATAAAATTTCCCCTATACCGCTGACGAGTATAAACACTCAATCTACTATGTACACCTGTACAACATTGATTTAATTTCAAAATTATTTTTTCTTATTAGGGTACATTTGCAAACACCAACTTCCCCATCCCGATCTCATTAGTGTAATTAAATGCAGATACCCTGAATGGTTAATGTGAGGTCGCATAAAAAAATTACTACCTTAATTTAATAAGTTTTTAACAATTATAATCAGCTCTTTGGTCCTATAGGTAGGAAAAAAAATCCAATAATTTCAAATAATAAATATTACTTCTAGTTTAGTAAAGAAGTCACCTCGCTAATGAACAGAAAAAAAGGTAATTTAAAAAGAATCCTTTAACAAATATTTCCATAAATCCATAATGCATGCGGTTGGCACTCCCGCATATAAATGATTGTCGTATTAAAAAGCCACTCCTCTTTTAAAGACCAAACCCAAGCTTTTAGTATCTCTTCAATTGATTATATGAGTTTTCTCATGCAAAAAAAAAAAGTTCGTTTATGATCTAGACTAGGAAAAGAGTGGAACCAAGTTGGTAGCTGAACCAAAAATACCATGGAAAAGATAAAACAAATATATAGGTTTCTATTTCATCTGCGAAGATTTCTAAATTCATTTTGCTTAGTGAACTAAGCTTATTTTTCCATATATATATATATATATACACACAAAAAAGTTTAAATTTATTTAAAAATAAATTGTATGGCGCACCGCACAAAGGTTCTCGCTCCTTCGTCTAAAATGGGTAAGTCACACTTAAATTACTTAAAACTAGTAAGATATATGAGACAAAATAATATACATTGTTGCAGAAACATTTTGGAAAAAATATCACATTTTCCAAAGTATATATGAAATAATATACACTATTACAGAAACATATTATTTGTTTGGTGCACTCTCAACCCCCTTTCCTAAAGCCCTATTAGAAAAAATATTGTTTATAATTAAAAATATCTTTTTTAATACCGCGTCTTACTACCCGTTCAGGCTATACGTTTATGTACTAATTACTCCGATAGTTTTAGGAACGAGGAAAATTATATTTATAAGAAGTGTACCCTCATTTTCGTGGGGGTGGAATGGAAAACCATTCTCATTACACCCAAACGAGATTCGAACCTCGATCTCCCCGTCACCGGCAGTCTAGTCTACTGTGAGAGTAGCGCGTTAGACCATGCGGCCACAGAAGCAGATTGTAAAACGTTGATTTTATCAAAGGATTTATTTTTTTAAACTCAGAGAGTCCTACATCTTTTCAATAATAAGTTATTTTGTATCTCAAAGAGTTACGAAGATAGGATCAAAATTGAAAACTGCCGCATATGTGAAGTACCCTTAAAGTCATTTTTATGCTAAAATGAGCTGCGCCATTTTGTTTGAAATGCTAAAACAGTGCCTAGAAACGACTTTTAATCAAAATCGCTAAACGCACATTTTGAGAGAAGAGATTTTTTCTCTTTTTGCCATTAGGTAAACTACCCTTAAAATTAGACCTATATAGCTAGTTCCAAAACTCCTCTGGGGAATCCTATGGTAACCCTAGACACCAAGTTGTAGCCTGATCAGTAAAATGGTTTCGGCTCTAGTCCGAGTAAAGTTTGATTCGCACGTTCACCGAAAATAGAGCTCAGAGTCTGCTTTAGTGGCGCAGCGATTCACATGTATGTTGATCCATAATGCATTGCAACACAAACATAAAACGGCTGATTATCAACATATTCTATTTTCAGTGGATAAACGTGTATTTTAGATCATTCTCCGGATGGATGTTTTCAAATTATAACGCTTTGTCTTGGAACACCCGATATAAACGATATCCATTAACGTCGGTGACCTGGTGGTCTAGGGGTAAGGTGTCAGACTTCTGTGCTGAGGGTCCGGGTTCAATCCTCGGTCCCGGCATAGATTAATCTGATTGCCAAACCCTTCCTTCACCTCTGACAAGACGTGTATTAATCACAATTTGTGAATGTGAGGAATGCCAGGCCTCCACCGTGGTTCGGATTCCACGTTAAACTGTAGGTCCTCCATTTCATCTCACAATCACCCTACCATTACACATTAGCGTAAGTGCGTATAACCCGAACGGGTAGTAAGACGCGGTGCTAATAATAATAATAATAATAATAATAATAATAATAATAATAATAATAATAATAATAATAATAATAATAATAATAATACAATAACAATAATAATAATAATAATATCCATTAACGGGTTATTTAAAATCTCCTCACAACAACCAACGAGGCTTTTTGCGCGCTTCTAGCTCTACGGCGCATGCGCTCTCAAATGCGCATGTACACTTATTTGAAATGATTAGTCTTGAGATTTTATTATCCCTCCCGTGCCGAAGATCTCAGCCAAAGCGGACAAAGTAGAGATGAGTTGAACTTTAGCAGAAGCGCCGATGAGGTGGAAATCTTGTGATTGGCTCATAGCTCGTCACGTGATCACGTTTTTTCCCCGGTGAACGTGTAAATCAACAGTAACAGCTCTGTGAAAAACACTTTTTCAGGTTCATCGGGTCATGAAATGTCGACACTTCTCTCCAAAACTCGATTTTTTAATTTTTTTTTACGTTCACATACTTCCTATTTTCAAGGGGTCGCGATAAATTAAAAAGGGAAACTCCCCCCCGAGTGATTTTGTTGGAAATGTCCAAGCTTAAACTAACATGCTGTCAAACATGCTTGAAGGAAACGCGAGCTAAGGTCTGTGTTTTATATTAATAAACGCTTTCTATTTTCTAAAAAAAGTTTCTGTTTGGATGCTATTATGCTCATGACAAATATTTAAGAACTGTTAAGATTACTACGTGTAGAAAATTAAACTAAACAGATCTACTTAAGCAATATTTTATTTGTTTTGACGAAATGGTTTTTCGTCATTAAAGTTTCAAAAATACTTACGTTAACGTACGCAGGGTGCGTTATCTGCCTGCCCTCACAATCAAGGAAGCTGAAACCTCTTCTGTCATGGAGCACCGTGAGAGTGGTAAAACATCGGTCTGGGCAACTTAATTTTCTCAAGGGAAGAGGGTAGCTTGTCTTTGTGCGCGCTGTTTGTTTCATGTTCTAGGACACACCCACGCGCGTGAGGAAGCTGAATCGGAAAGGGGTAGGGGTTGAAAAGGTGTGTATTACAGTAGAGGAACTTAGGGTTGGGTGCTAGTGAGCGCGAATTTAGTGCGCTAATTTTGCAGTTTTTATAGCATACACTTTTTTGAACAAAACAAATCAAATTTTTCTTCTATAGAAACATATAGTTTAGCTTTCTGCACGTGGTAATATCAACAGTTTTAGAATATATGTCATGAGCATGGTGGCATTTGGTGACAAACTTTTTAAATTAAGAGAAAAAGTTGTCATTAAATTCCAGGACACATCTGACAGATATTCAAGGACTGTTGAGATTAGCATGTGCAGAAAACTAAACTATATGTTTCTATAGAAGAAATATTTTATTTATTTTGGCCAAAAATGTTTATGTTGTAAAAACTTCAAAAATACTTCCCTAAAATAACGCTCACTAGCACCCCATCTTAAACCAGCTCGTGCTAGCTACACGGTTTGTCTAGTGATGGACATGAAACGAGCAGCGCGCACACAGACTAACAACCTCATCCCCTTTGGAAAATGAACTCTCCAAGGCCGATGTTTACAACTCGCGTGGTTCTTCGTGTCTGAAGGAGAGGTTTTTGCCTTCCTTCATTGTAAGGGTGGGCAGATATCACCCAATGTGTGCGCCATTATCTTTGTTTCACGCAAACCTTGAAGCATGGTGCCATATCCACTACCGATACTGTGCTTAAAACGACCAAGACGGGACTCTATAAACACAACGGGCGAACCATTACAAAGATAATAAGACAAAATGAGTCTCCCAAGTTTTTGTTTGGTCCTACTCCTCGTCTCACTATCTTTCTGGGATATCCGAATTCAACTACACACCAAAGAGTTAAGGACGGGAGAGGTTGCATTTTTAGAACAAATATACCCTCCGTTTGCGTTAGGAAAATAAAATACCTTCATTATACCCGGGTGGGATTCTAACTCCGACCTCCTCATATCGGACTAGATGATCTTGACGTTTAGTCCACGTGTACACCAGTATGAGTTTTTCTGACAGTTTATCTCTCCGTTACTGAATAAACAGATTAAAAATCTATTTATTCATTTGCCTGGTATATTTCGTCAGTTTGACAAATTTATTTGGTTCAAATCACTCGTAAAGTGACAAAACACATTTTTAAGGCGTGCCGACACGAAACTGTCTTTAGTAACTTTGCGACTGTCAGGAAAAGCCAAAGTTATCGTGAATGGACAGTATTAATTAGTCTTCACATGGTGCGAAAACAGGCGAGGTTGTAAAATGGTTTGGATTTAACAATAATTTATTTGCCAAGTGCTAATAAGAAGAGAAAGAGAGAGAGAGAAAAAAGGAAAATTGTGTGTGCCTGTCACATACATCTTAAGGATACGTTTACCGCTTTTGATTTTAATTTTAACGTCAGATTGTATTTTTGTTTTGTGGGAAAATTGCTGGGATTTCTGAAACTTACAGTTCATAATTCTAGGTCCGATATCAGCCGATTCAGTGGCCGAAAGATCTAAGGCATCACTCTCGTGTTAGACTGGCCTGCTGAAGACGGGGAGACCGGGGTTCGAAACCTGGTCGGGTGTACTGAAGGTGTTTTTTTTTCCTAAATAGTTTCTCACTCTCTATCCATGCAAATGCCTTCAAAATGCTTCCATCCTGAACAGTTAGTGAAATATTGTTCACGAGCCTCCACATTTTATTTATGGTTAAATCCATAAAAGATTTTACCCGAGTTTTTCTCTGAAAACCTCAAAATTACAATAAATGTGTAAAACCTTTTCTTATGAAAAAAATGTAAATATTGAGTAAGTTCCCTAACAATATATATTTTTGGACCTAGGAAATGTTAATTTCAGAAAGCAAAGTATTCCCCCTTCCACCACAAAGATTATAATTCTAAAACTAACTCAAACGTGGGAAGCACAGCTTTAAGATCGGGTGGAAGGGTACGCGAGTTTAGGTATAATTATTTGTTGTAGTTTTTATATCACCCCCCATTTTTGTGAACCAAAATAAATCAAATTAATCTTCAAGTAGCTACGTTTAGTTTGATTTTATACATATTAAAGTCTCAAAAGTTCTTTGAATATTTTGTCAAGGGCATCGCGAAATTTGAACATTGAATTTTTAAATGAAGATTAAAAAAAAATCCTGTTAAAATTCTGCAATGCCCTTGACAAATATTCAAGATTTTTTAAATCAGTGAGTGTAGAAAATTAAACTAAATATATATATATAATAAATCAACTTTTTTTTTTTTACGAAAACACCATTTTTGTTAAAAAAAATACGTAGAAATATATACCTTGACCTTTTCTTGTTTTTTTCTACCCCATCTTTAAAATATGTAAAGGGATAAAGGTCACTCGACGTTAATATTATAGAACAATGCTATACAACTGTTGCTGCCAGGAGAAAATTAATATAGTTATGTCCGAAATACTGGATCCTTTTGTCCTTGAAAGAGAGAGAGTTAATTAGCGTATAAATGTGTAGTGGTTGGAATAATGTACGTGTCTGGTGCGAGATCCTATGCTCATTAATTCTTCATTGTTTCAACAGTTGGTATCACTTGTAGTGGCGACATTGCATGAGAACTAACAAATTACCGGCACAGTCGGCCATTTGGATAGCGTGTCTGATTCTAGATAGGCAGGGGCTCATTACTGACCGGCCGCTTCCTTCAAGCGAATGCTGGCACAGTTCTTCTTACGTAACCTTATCTTAATTTCCTGATTGTATTAATAAGTTGTTTTTTTGGTCACCGCGTCTCACAACCCGTTCGGGTTGGTATCTACGTATGTGTACAAAACATGCAATGTGTTGCGAATGAGGAAGGTTGAATTTAAAGGGAGTGCACCCGCATTTATATGAAAAACAGTTTCGTAAAAACCACCTTCCATACACCTAACCGGATCTTGAACCACGATTTCCCGGTCATCGGAAATCCAGTCTATTGCGGGAGTGATATCATAGGACGTAGACTATTCGACCATTAAATTAATAAAATAAATTAATGTTTTCCAAAAATGAAAGTAAATGTTTTTTATCAACATATTTAACACCATAGTTAGTTATAACTTAATTTAAGAATTTAGCAGTGTAACTAACAGGAAATGCAACAGAGTTTTCTTGGAGAGAGTATGGAAAATATTTCATAGAAAACAAAAGCTTAATCTACCCTTGAGGAATTAAAAATCGAGTTTTAACTCTGGGGTCAGAGTTGAGCATGCCAGTTGAACACTCTGGAACAGATCTAACTCTACAGATTTAGATTAACTGCTCACTGTTGCAAGTTATTAAAAATAATGTCTCCTCTTATTTCTTTTTAATTTTGATTTTACGTAAATAAATTAACAGAGAAGATGGGGGGAAAAAAAGTGATTACATGATTGAATTTTAAAGTGAAGTTAAAGTAATAAATTATGTTGCTATTCAAATAGTAGGCCTAGAGTGTCGGTATCAAAAGGGACCACATTTTTATTGCAAGTCTCCCACTCTCTATAAACGGCACTATGTCTAATGAGGCACGAACTCCGATCTTAATTCAGATAGTTTAATCTCCAAACACTATCTATCGTAAAGTTGTCTATCTTAATTTTTTTAAATAATTTCTCTCCATCCCTTGGTGAGAGAACAGTATTTTGTTCGTAAAAAAATCGGAACTCCAGATTTTGATAAATGTTGACGTTTCATGGCCCCCTGAAACATAAAAAGTTGTTTTCGCCTGTGTAGGTGAGTTTCGGGCTAGTTTTGAAATCGTGTACGAATTGCGGTCCACTCACTTGAGAGAGGTATGAGCTGAGTCCATCTAATTAACAGTGTGCTTTCTATCATACTGTATTAAATTTCAGAAAGAAACTATCATCGTCTTATGTCGACATCCCTCGTAATATCCAAACGTACTCAGTTATGGTCGTTCAATGGTTTTGGCAAAAATTTGAAGTTTTGGTTAGGTTAGGTTAGGTTAGGTTGGGTTAGGTTAGGTCAACATTCCGGGCCGCAATTCGTTCTTGGTTATAAAAATGTGAAGCCGCAATTCAACTGTCTCTTCAGATATCATATTCTGAAAATTGAAAAATGACATCTGGACATGGGAATCGAACCCGGGACCTTTGGCTTAGTACGCCAATGCTCTAACCACTGAGCTATCCAGGAATTGGTCTCTTTAGAGGTAAACGACTCGTGGGGCCGCAACTCACCTGATGCCGTCTGTCTGTATATACACATGACTAGAGCCGAAACCATTTTACTGATTGGGCTAATACTTGGTATATAAGGTTTTTATAAGGTTCCCCGAGGAGTTTTCAGAATTAGATCTCTAACCCTAACATTAAGAATAGTTTACTGAAGGGCAGAAATAGAGAAAAAAATCAATTTTATTGAAATTTGGTTTAAAGATTTTGATTAAAATTGGTATTTAAGTACTGTTTAGATTACAAACAAAATGGCAATTTACATTTTCCCATAAAAATTACTTTGGGTCTACTTTACAAAAACCGAAATATCCCATTTTTTATCACATCTCCGTAACTATTTGAGATACTAAATAACATATCATTGTTAAATTGTAGGGATGGTAAAAAAATTGTATTTGAAATATATTTTTATAAAACCATTAATTTCTTAGCTTAGTCGATTTTATTTTAAAATTAAGGTCTCGGAAATTGAGTATGCTCTTTGGTGTTTCTGTAACAATGTATATTATTTCATTAAGGCTGTTTTTGGCCTGTTTATGCAACGATGTATTTTATTTCGTTTCACTAATATTACGAGTATTTAGTAAATGTTACTATTTTAATATAGAAAGAGAAATTAAGTTTGTGCTTTGCACCGCACTATTTATTATAAAGTTGAACTTCTTAACTAATAATTTTAATTCCTATCTAAAGATGTCTCGAATTATTTTGGGTGTTTGGGTGCAAAACTAAACATGCCTTCTCACACGGTTTTTTTATGTGAAGCTTAAAGGTAAATCATCCTATTATAAATATTTCCCACGGCTGTTAATAGAACTGTAGAAGTTCTTTTGCTAAACATAAAATGTAATAGTACGCGAATATGCATCAAAAGAGCAACTTAATAAAGAAAAAGTATCCACCATGTACTGTTTCTATCTACTAAAACGTAATTAAAACTTATGAGCACACGCAGCCAGATATGTTTTAATTACAACCTAGCAATGAAATAATTAAGTTCATTTTTAAGAGTATTTTTTTCATTTGTTTAATGTAAAACATTATGTTTAACATTTCCATCACTACACTTATAAATGTAAATAAGTAGCCCATTATAACTTCATCTCATAGTTTAAAAAAATGTTTTTCTTATATTTGAAGCTTGATCTCAGTTTTGTGACATTTTTAAATATAAAAATATATAAAATTAATTCTATATCATTTCTCATTTATTACCAAAGAGCTTAGGTAGCTATTTACCTTGAACTACCTCTATTTTTTTTAGGAATATTTATAATAATAACACGGTAGGAAGGGTGGTGTTTAACATATTTAAACCTCCCTAAATCTACTTTCTGCAGCTGCCACTTTTGACAGATAATTTCCATGTGGTTAAATTATAGTAATTTCAATGGTGACTGCAAGCAGAGACCACTGGGAAGACTTGGACATAGATAGGAGGATAACGTTAGGATTGACCTGAACGATCTAGATAGGGTGTAATGAGGTTGACTGGATATAACTATCTCAATATATGGTTAGGTGGCATACTGTTGTAAGTGTCGAAATGAACTTTCGAGTTCTTAGTGTCATAGAATAAGTTGACTGCAAAAAAAAAAAGTTTCTGTATTTTATAAACAACCATATTACCACGATTACTTTTTTTTTCAAATGCCTCATGACGTGTTGGAATCTTTTCCTGACGTCTTTGTTGCTCGAGTTCGAAGCCCGGAGGCAGACATTCACTGCCCTAATAATGGTTTTCCAGGGCTGCTAGATATCTCGATGCATCACCGCTCACCGGTTAAACGAGTTAACGGTTCATGATTTGCCTTGTAGTAAAATTGATGTACATAGGTAGTAAATATACAGGGTGTAAGACGATCAGCCTCGAGGATATACAATCTAACGGTTGGTCGGATGTATGAGGGGGCGAGGGAGGGGTGGATTCCACTAGAGCAGTGCTTTTAACATTTTTTCTTTGGTCGTGTACCCCTCATAAACACTTATCTAAAGTACTTCATTAACTTATTTTTTGTAATACTTAAACAATTAAAACTCTTCTCCATAATTGTTCTTGTTTGAAAAAAGATAAATAAAACAACTAATTACGGATCTAGGACGGAAGTTTTTTGTTGTTGTTTAAAACACTTCTTTAGATATATTATTACAGGCCAATTCTCACAGTAAGAACCTTATCTGATATTTAGAAAAATTACTAGATCTACTTTCACGTATTCATAAGTCAATTCATGTGATACTTTTAATAGATATCCTTTTTTTTTTACCTGAACTTCTTCTGTATACTGGGAGATTGGTCGACTTACGAGACTGTACTATAAATATGGTTCTTAGCCACGTAGACGGGCAGATTCCGGAAGCTTACGCAGTTCTACTACGGCAGGGTACATACAGGTTCCGCCAATCGTCTTGTCCAGGGGGAAGGGACCCAAGAGGGTCCCAGAGACGTCTGAAAGACCCGCACAGTTAGGCGAGGCTCTCATCGCCAGTGGTCCTTGAAAGGATCTCATGTAATTGCACATGTACAGAATATGATATTTAGATGCGGCTATAACCGCAATTTAAAAAAATAATAGCTTTGCTACTTAGTCTAACATATATATATATATATATATATATACACACACGCACTTATTTGTTTCGAAAGTTCGTTCTAAAATATATTTTTCCCCTACCAAAATCTTACAATATAGTTTATTTTATTACCGCGTCTTACTACCCGTTCGGGGCTATACGCCTATGTACTCAGTACGCCAATGGTTTTTAAGGATTAGGAAGGCTATATTTAGATGAAGTGTACCCTCATTTTTCGTGGAGGGAGAGTGGAAAACCATTTGGTAAAAACCACCCTCAACAGTCTACTGCGAGAGTAGCGCGTTATACCACGTGGCCACCGAAGCGGGTTAATATATACGTAGTGGGATGTTGAAAGGAATAAAGACGTTTCAAAACGAACTTCCAACTAAAATAACTGTATACTTTTTGAAATCCTTAATACGACCTCATAGCTCAGTAGGTAGAGTTTCTGCTTCCTATGTGAATGATTCCGTGTTCGATTCCCGGTTTGGCTGAAACATTTATAATTGTTGGATGGTGAAATGTGTGTTTATCCTTTTACATTGATAAATTAACGGGTGGGGGGCTGCCGGGTGCTGTATCTGTTCTTTATTTACGCTAATTTATAAGTCGTGTGCTGATGTAATCAGACTGTTTAGAAATTGCAAGTTAAATACTTCAAATAAAGTAAATAGAAACCCTTGAAGTTTTTTTGTATAGTTTTTAATTTAATTTGTGTATACTAATCTTCTTCTCCTTCTTTGCGTTGTATTTTGTGAAATGAGACAACCCGTCACTTTGAGATAAGGTTATAAAGCCATGGTGGGAATTATGATGTGAACATGATTTAAATCTAGAGATAGGACTTTCGAAAATCCTCGAATCCTATGGTATTCGAGAAATTTGAGATTTGTAAAATATTTATCAAGACTTTGACTCGATATGACAATTTTAAACAATTGGTAAAAGGGATTATAATTATAGACTTGTCTAGTTGGAAGAGTAACAAAATAGAAAAAAAGAGAACAAAATTGTATTAATATGATCAATTTACTAAAAAAAGTGTTTTCTTTTTTTGTCTATGACATAATAATAATATTTAGCACCGCGTCTTACTACCCGTTCGGGTTATACGCTTAAGTACTAATTACTCTAATGGATTAGGAATTGGGAGGGTTGAATTTAGAGGAAGTGAACCCGCATTTACGTGGAGGGAGAGTGGAAAACCATTTAGGAAAAACCACTCCCAGTTCACCCGACCGAGATTCGAACCTCGATCTCCCCGTCCTCGGCGGTCGAGCTCAACACGACTAGCGCGTTAGCCAACTACGCCACCGAGGCGGGTCTATGACATAATAGACATTATAAATAAAATAGTATTTGCCAGCTGCACCAAGCCTTACTAAACCAATTTTTTAAATTTAATTTTAAATATTTTTCACTTACGTTACTAAAATTGACCGGCTTCGCTGGCTGCGTGGTCTAACGCGCTACTCTCACATTAGACCACCGATGATGGGGAGAGCGAAGTTCGAATCTCGGTCGGGTGTACTGAAGTTTTTTTTCCAAAATTGTTTTCCACTCTCTCCACGCAAATGTGTGTACTCTTCCTCTTAATATAACCTTCCTAATCCTTAAAAATCACTAATGTAATCAGTACTCGAACCGGTAGTAAAACGCGGTGTTTGAAAAACAACTAAAAATTGAACATTTAAAAAAAATAAGAGTCAAATCACCAAAACTATTATTTATGCTTTTAGTGAGGATTACTCTATTTAGATATCTAGATGGAGTAATCCTCACTAAAAGCATAAATAATAGTTGGCTATTTGATTCTTAAATATGCAATCCCTTACAATTATAATAATTGGACAAATGGCAGCATTAAGCCAACTACCGAGTCGACGGTGGCTGCGTTATCTGATAGCTCGTGATCTTACGTCCATCACAGACTCTGCCTTAAAATATGAGTGAAGAATGACCCTGAACACGGAATGATTCCTGGATAGCTCAGTGGTTAGAGTATTGGCGTGCTAAGCCAAAGGTCCTGGGTTCGATTCCCGTGTCCAGGGGTCATTTTTCAATTTTCAGAATTTTTAAAATAATTCTTGTTGGTTCGAAATTCGAAAGAAAATTATAAGAATAGGATTTGAGAGATATAGAATTCGACTCATCCATAGATTTAATTTGCTCTCGTGTTTTCCTACTGACGGGCAGTAGGACGTATTAGTGGGAGTCGCGTGTGTATGTATGTATATATGTATGTATAAAAAAATATGTATGACCTAGAACATATCTTGTTGATGCGCTCTGTTAGGCTTGGCGGGCAGTTTGACGATGTTCAGATGTTGGGGGGAAGGGGAAGGAGAGGGTAAATATAGATCCAGTTTTTTTTTCTACTTCGTTCTTCATACCACTCTCGATACTTATACATATAAAAAAAATTACACTGCCTTGAGACTAAGCAGGCAGATTTCTTGAGCCCGAAACATGGACGAACGTGAACACACGAACTCTGTGGACAGAGTCGTATCTGTCTCGTATAGTCTGGTTTACCGGTGAAAGAGTTGTCGGGGTTCGAAATCAAGACGGTTGTACTGAGGGTAACTTTCCCTTATTGTTGAGTATAAGAAAGAGTAAGTTTGAATGTTTGTTTTGGTATAATATGGTGAAAGTGTAGAGAACGTGAGTTCTGCATTTTTTTAAATATATAAACACATTTTTCTTAGTCAAAAGAATCAAGTCTTTCTCCAGTAGAAATATAAAGTTTAATTTTCTTCACATGGAGTTATCGAAAGTTATTAAATACCGGTCAAGGGTGTCCTGGAATATAAAAACAACTTTTATCTTGATATAAAAAGTTTCTCATCTAATGCCGTTATGATCGTGAAATATATTCAAGAACTGTTGATATTACCATGTGTATAAAATTGACCTATATGTTTCTACTATAGATATAATTTTTTATCTATGGAAATTTTTTTTTGCAATAAAAACTGCAAAAAACAATTACATTACCCTGCGTTCCTTAAAATCCCACCTTGACGTGCACTTTCTGAACCGACTGATTAGATCAACACACAGCTTCTATGTCTTCTAGATTTAAGTTACTTTATAAGTCATATGCTGATATAATCAGTTGGTTCATAAAGTGCACGTTAAATAGCTTAAGTAAAACAAAAGTTGTTTCAAATTCAAATAAAGCTTAATCGAAACAAATCCTCGCAGCCAGTTGGATATGTCTTAAAACAGACCACGTGTCCGTCCAGGTATAATTTGACAATCTAGTGACATGCCTTTTTCTCCTTCCTCTACCAGAGCCTACCACACACCTAGCAGTAGAATAAGACACCTAGTCGTCACTTACACGTCCCGCAAGTTTTTTTTAGCACCTCGTCTTACTACCCATTCGGGTTGTACACTTATTTATTAATTACACTAATGTGCTAGAGATAAGAAAGGTTGAATTTAGAGGAAGTGTGCCCGTATTTGCGTGGAGGTAGAGTGGAAAACAATTTAGTAAAAAACACCCTCATTACACCCGACCGGGATTCAAACATCGATCTTCCCGTCATTGGAAGTCAAGTCTGTTGCGAGAGTAGCGCCTTAGACCATGCGGCAACCGAAGCGGGAACATTTTGGTTTTATTACTTTAGCATGATTTTGGGCATTTTTAAAACATAAATGTTGGTATTTTTTAAAACATGAATGCTGGTATTGCTTGGACATGAATGTCATATTTTGTAACATAAATGTTGGATTCATTTTAAATTTCGTATATTTTGCGTTTCTGTTGGTATTTTTTAAACACTAATTTAAAAAAAAAAGTCAGCGGGCTATTAGCGCTCCACACTTCCGGGTTATGGAGGATTGTAAAAAAAACCCTTTTTATTTGCAGCGTGAACTCGAACCAAAGATATTCACAGTCGCGTGACCATCCATCGCCTGTCAGCTTGTAAAACAAAAACTGGAGCCTAGTTGCTGTGAACTCGACACTGTTAACCTATAATCCTAGAAATGCAGTATTAATGAGGCCAGACCTTGTAGGCAGCTAATTGAAGGGAGTGTTTTAACATCAGGTTTTAAGGTTCGCTGGTCATCACCAGCTTAGTAGCTTGGTAAACTGGTTTAATGAACTCTTTACCCTCCTGTATTCGTTATAAATTGACGTGTTGATTAATTAATTATTGTGGCACATGCTTGACGGCCGTCTGATCTGCGTAGGAGTTCATATTTGTGTCGATGGAATACTATAGCCTTAAATAGCATGAGCGACTATTTATTATTCGTTGGCGGAAAAAAAAAAAAAACCCGCTTTTATCAGTTACTTTATTGGTTTTCGTGAATTTGGAAAAATGACACCTGGACACGGGAATCTAACCCGGCACCCTTGGCTTAGTGCGCCTATGTTCTGCCACTGAGCTATCCAGGAATCGTCTCGTGCTCAAGGTTATTCATAACGCCGTGTCCAGGTGTAATTTTTCAAATTTACGAAAATTTTCGCTAGTCATGTACCATTAATTGTACAAGCGGGGTCTTACCTCCAAGCCTTATTTGTTATTTAAATTTATGGACACGTGAAAAAAAAGGCGTTGGTCTCTTCTTATCTAGTTTGTAGGGATTAGGGATGGGAGTCCGAGGCTCGAATCTCGGTTGGCCGTATTTTCCTAAATAGCTACGCTTTATCCTTACATAGAAATGCAGGTACACTTTATATACATTCTACCTTCCTCATATATACGGATGGATCACGAAGAAAAAAATGTACATCATTAAATTATAACCAAAATATAGATTACGTTATCTATTTGTGTTCTTACTGATGAATTTCTCACCATTATCTAAAAGTGATTTATTTATTTTTAATATCATAGGTAAACATTTAAAAGAAGTTTTGGATTTTGTGATCTTAGAGATTTAATTTAAATACCATGCTTAAATTGCTATTATTACCAGCTTCGGTGACCGCGTGATTTAACGCGCTAATCTCGTGTTGGACTAGACTGCCGAAGAATGGGGAGATCGGGGTACGATCCCAGTCGGGTGCACTAAGGGTAGTTTTTCCTAAACAGTTTTCCACTCTCGCTCCACGCAAATGTGGGAGCACTTCCTCTGAATTAAACCTTCCTAATCCCTAACCCATTAGTGTAATTGGTACATAGACGTACAACCTGAACAGTTGGTAAGACGCGGTGCTAAAAATAAATTGCTGTCGTTAAATGTCCAAAATGACAGAAGAATTAGCGATGTCAAATGGAATTACAATCCTAGAAAGGAACTTTGTAGGCACAGTCCAATTCTCTTTTAGAAAATAGAAAAATACTTTTTTACAGCTAACAATGATCACATCTTATAATATATTATTACTGCTGTTTAAAGGGTATAAATAAAAATATATCTATTAAAATTGCCAGCTGCATATCATATACCTAGCGTATTATTACGTGAAAGTAGATCTTGTAGCTTTTCTAGCTATAAGTTAAGGTCTTTCTACAAAAATTGACTATATCTTATGAACTATAGCACAAGTTTTGATGTCAGATTAGATTTAATAATCTTATTAGCGATATTTTGGAAGAATATTTTATCGTATATGAATTGGTTCTCAGGAATACAGTTATTTTATGCAATGATTTATAAGGAGACCAAATATTAGCCACAAACAATTTTATATTTAGGTTCCTTTCAAATTTATATTAAGAGATCAAGCTATTTTTTTTTTTCAAAAAAATGTTTCAGTTTCTCGTCGAGTTAGTGTTTAGATTTTAAGTTATTATAAACTAAATTTTTTACTTTACTTTCTGTGCGTCGCATCTTTAACAAATGCCTATTTTTTATAAAAATATATGTTATGGCTTGTTAACCAAATTATTACATAATATGTAACATTTAAATTCAGTGTGATATTAATGATTTAGAGACTAATCATTCTAAGGAAATGGGTGAGAAGAGCGAATTATAATAAATTAACAACCATTATGGCTGGAAAGAAGATTCAATCACAAATTAGCATAAATGTACCCATGCAGGCTTGAACTCGGACATCCCGGTTTAGCGTAAGGTGTGTAAGACTGCAAAATATTGCGTTATCTATGACTTATTTTTAATTTGATTTCGTTACCTTATTTTTATTTAAAAAATAAAAATTCACATCAATACGATAGTGTTTTTTTTATAATAAGTTGAACATTTTTTATTTTGTTTATCTAGAAAATTTCGAATCATTCTTTTTATTTTGAATTACCTTTTGAAGTACCTCTTTATCGCATGGGGTAACTCATTACAGCTAACAATCAATTATTGCCAACAGTAGTTCAGTTAGTTATAGCTACAGTACAGAGGGAGCAGCACTAGACAATCATGCGTACAAGTAGTGTATGGAACGGCCGCTAGGTATCACGGCTGTAGTGTTTATTCCAAGCGGCGTAACATTACTCTTTCTTTCGTCCGGCAGGGTCGTGAGCGAGATATTAAAAAAAGCGTTCACGGTTACCATAGAAACGGCGGCGGTTGCGTAGATGGTCAAAATACCTGTCGAGTTTTAGAAAAAAAATAGTGCACCCTAGGATGTTGCTGCCATCTTTCGGTTAAAGTACAAAGTGCAAACTTTTTGTAGGTTTTGTTCGTTTTGTTTGACTTACATTGAATAATATTTTGGGGGCTCATAAATCACTTATAATGGTTCATTGTTTTATTATTACCCTAGCAATTGAAATGTCAGTTTCATAAACAATGGCATGCTTGAATCGTGTTAGTGACGTTTTGAATTAACTCACTGATAACAATAGTATTTAGACCGAGGACGGGGAGATCGAGGTTCGAATCTCGGTCGGGTGAACTGGGGGTGGTTTTTCCTAAATGGTTTTCCACTCTCTCTCTCTCCACGCAAATGCGGGTTCACTTCCTCTAAGTTCAACCTTCCCATTTTCCTAATCCATTAGTGTAATTAGTACTTAAACGTATAACCCGAACGGGTAGTAAGACGTGGTGCTAAAAATTAAATTAAATTAAATAGTATTTAGAAAAAAAAAAAGTGAAAACAATAAATTGGTTTACTATTGATATGCAAAAAAGTAGAATAAAATTGTCAATTTTAGCGAAGTATATACAAATAACATTTACAAAACCTGCGTCGGTGAGAAAACGGTTTAATCTCTGGTTCATTTAGACTGATTTGTAGGTGATAGGGAGGTTTCGGTTCAAATTCCGGATTATTTTTTTTTTCAAAATTGTTTTCCAATATTTCTCCGAGCAAATGCTGGTAGATTACCTCACATAATTGTCTGCCTTTCTAATCATCATCCCATTAAAGTAACACGTATACGTTTAACCCGAACAAGTGGTGTTAATAAAAAAAAAGAAAAGATAAGTTAAATCGGTTATAGCTTATTACGTAAAACATACGACCCGCTTCGGTGACCGCGTGGTCTAACGCGCCACTCTCGCAGTAGACTAGATTGTCGATGACGGGGAGATCGAGGTTCGAATCTCAGTCGAGTGTAATTTTCGAAAATGGTTTTCCACTCTCACTCCACGCAAATGAGGGTACAATTCTTCTAAACATAACCTTATAAACCTCTAAAACAATTAGCATAATTAGTATATAAGCGTATAACCCGAACGGTTAGTAAGACGCGGTGCTAAAAAACAACTTTAAACATTTGAGATGGAAATACATTTACGTTAATCTGCACAACTATCTTAAATTCCATGTACTGTACAACGATTTAGTCTTAAAGTTTAACTCAGTCGGTAAGGGCTGTTTATTGTGCTAAGGGTCCCGGGCTCATTTCTCGGCTTGAGCGAAAATTTTATCACTGGTTAAATGTTGGGCTTACTCTTTCACAGTGTTGAATTAATGGATGGGAGCTGTATGTTGTGCCTGTCCTAGATTTAAATTAGTTTATAACTTTTGTACTGATATAATCAATTGGTTTAAAAAGTTCATGTTAAGCCTAAATTATATCTCAAATAATAATTATGTATGTATTATATAAGAAAATAAATTATTCCTACACTTTATAGTAAGTTTGACTAATTATTATACTATATTAAGTTTTAATAATTAGTATATTATATAGAATTTTATTAATTTTTATACTACGAATTCTGGAGTTGAACGTATGTTTAATATTCGCCACGTGCTCAATAAACGTGCTTAATTTTGCTACCCTCCAAGGTCACGCTTGGATGAGTCATTTTATTGCGCCGTGTCCAATTCAAACGATACCGCAGGGCGGGGAATGATACCCCACAATAAACGATTAGCGCTCATTAATTTACAAACACTCGTATGGGAAGGCCCTTAAAAACCACCACAAATTTATGATTGAGGGTGCTTTAGGTTGTTATGACCATTGAGGGAGGAAGGGAGAGATTATAATAGGAACATTACATCAATATTATTTATGGGGGGCAGGTAGCGAGTATGCCTACTGAGCTAAGGGTACCTGGCTTTGATTCCTGGAATGGTCTAAAAATGTATCATTGATGAAATGTGGATTTCCCCTTTTACAGTGATCATTTAACGCCTGGGGACTGGGTGTTGTGCCTGTTATAGATTTTTTTAAATGTATGAGTAATGTGCTAATATATTCAGTTGGCTTATAAAGTGAATGTTAAATACTGCAAGTTAAAAAAAATTGGAGTGCTTGACCTGTACGTTATAAACACATTTAACACTAAATATTTTGGCTGGGTGACCATGTTGTGCTCTCTGGAATAAAAAAAAAAACCTCTTCTTAAATACATTGCTCTATAGACAATACCATCCTGTCTAGTACAGTTTAGACGATTTATTAAACTTATAAATAAATCAGAGTTAAATTTATGATAGTGAAAATGTTAGTAACATTTTCAAATAATTTTTATTTTAGAAGATAGAAAAAGAAGAAGATCTAAAGAATAAATATTATTTTCCAAAATGATAATATACTATTTTCTAAAGAATTAAAAACTCGTTTGAGCACCCTTAAACAGTGTTGCTTGAAAAAAATATTAATTTAAAAATATTAACGGCCTATAGCAACGTTATAAGCTATTTTTACTCGTCAAGATGCTTGCAGAACAATACAGGCTACCAAGAGATTATTTTTTATACTTGTTTCTGACAAAATAAAATTGATACTAAATCATTATATCTAAAGTGAACTAGAACCATGTCAAAAATGGTTCCTTATCTTTAAGAATTAATTCAATCGCTTAAGATTGTTGCTTATATTTTTTTTTAATGACAATAATCAACCATTTTGTAATGGATAGGTGTGAAAGGAAAGGAAGGAGTGAGAAACGTGTACGATATCAAAATTTCATATTCGCTTTTCAAAAAAATGTGGGCCTCTTATTATAGCCATGTTTGAATTTAAAAAAATATATTGTTTTTTGTAATTTTTTTTAAGAAAACAATATCATTTTAAAAAGTAGACTTTTTAAAATAGTAAAATTTTTGATATATTTAGGTTTACTATTAACAAAATTTAAAAATTATGGTCTAATAAAATATGTTATTTGTGCTGAATAAAAACGAGCTAATGTTGAACCATTTATATGCAATGTTTCCATCTATATTATATTTTCAAAAATTCTCATAAATCTTTAGAGACATGTTTAACTCAACTACCAGTGTAACATATATTAAAGAGAGTATAATAAATTTTCGGTCGATATGTCGGCAAGAGTTTGATATGATTTTTGTTGTTACTTTCTCACTTTTTGATACCAAATATCAACTTTTGAAAATTATTAATAATAATTATTATTAAGTTTCGGATGGACACCTACTATATAAGAACCATAATGTTGTACAGACTATTTCTCAGACAGTATGCATAGTAACAACATGCGGTTCTTTGTATTATATTTAACTTGTAAATTTAAAATGAACTATATTAATAAAAGAAGTTACAAATTAGTATTTACTTTTTTACAATAAGACGTAATTTCACTTAATTATAACAAAACAAAACATGAAATACAAGAATATAGTTTTGAAGCTATCATATTATTATAGAGAGTAAGATAATGTTCTATCATATACGACGAATATTTATAGTACAATGATTTTTACAAAATTTGATATTTTCAAATTAAATCATGTCTAAACTGTTGAAAAAGTTCGGTCGTTTCCTGCCAGTTGGGTCTGTAATCGGAAGCACCTTTTCCTCTCCTCCCCAACCCCTTGTAAGCCCAGCTACTCCCCCTTCCTTCCCTCACCCCATTTACATACTGTTCAGGTAAAACCCTTGGCTTGACGCTAGTTATTGTCTGTCACTTTGTTACTACTATCACCTCCAAACCTGAGTTATTGAAAATGTTCCATGTGATGTATTTGCATAACCCATGTTAAAAGTTTTTTTATATAGTAAGCTTGATTCTGTTTAGCTTATAAATAATTTGCATAAACAGTGTTTCTTGATTAGATAAAACCTAATTGTATAGCAATGGTTTTGTAGGAAGAGGTGACCATGCCTTCTCTAAATAGCATTATTCAGGTTTTATAGACAAACAAGACCGTTTCTTACTTACAGCCGGATTAATTTTGAAGATATTAAAATCTAGTGGCGCATCCAGAAATTTAATTTGGGGGGGGGGGGGGGTGATGTGTGTCAAAGCTATTATAAAGTCATTCTTTAAATCAGAGTTAGCGAAAAACGTGTGGCAGATAATGATTCCTTAATAGCTGTAATATTATATTAAAGACAATAATTATTTGCTACAAATTATATTCAAGAAACCATTTAAAATTAATAAAAATTGTTCAAACGGCAGCATAAAGCTATCATGGATCAACGATGGAGTGTGTTTCGGATTGTTATTAAATGGCCGACAATTTTACACATCTATTACCGACTAACCCTTCAAATATGAGCGATAAATGACCCTAACACAGGATTAGCCCTAGATAGCTCAATGGCAAGATATTGATGTACTAAGTTTAAGGTTCCAGATTTTGTCCCAGAATTCAAAAGAATTTTCAAAAAAAGTTAATTATTTAAGTTCAATAACATAATATAGGTTTGAAGTCATTTCACCAACTTATTAGCGGTTTGGGATTTCTGAATTTCTTCGTAAAAGCGTTTCATTGCCTTGGGATGTTTATTACTTTTACCATCCTTAAGCTTTTGTGGGGCTATTTAAAAAAAAGTGTTCTTTCCACTATTATTACACTTCACATATCCCTAAAGCCATTAAATGCAATTACACTCAGCCACACTGAAAAAAAAGCCTTTCATCAATCGTCGCACCTGATACACTGACTTGAAAATGGTGGAGAGCCAGGTGACAATCCCTAAAGAGGGATGGTGAAAGGTCAGGGCGATAAACTTTACAAACATGCCAAAACCACTGGCAAAATATTGGGGTAGCTGAATTGTATCCATTCAGACATATCTTAAACAAGCACCACAAATAAAAAGTCTGACTTGTATCCATTCTCATAATATCCACAAAATCCTGAATTGTATCCATTCTGAATGGTCTCCATTCCGACATTTTCTTAAACAAGCACCACAAATAAAAAGTCTGATTTGCACCAATTCTCATAATATCCACAAAATCCTGAAATGTATCCATTCTGAATTGTCTACATTCAGACATTTTCTTAAACAAGCACCAAAATAAAAAGTTTGATTTGTATCCACTAGAAATATTTGCATTATATCCACAAAATCCTGAATTGTATCCATCCTGATTTTATCCATTTAATGGTGGTGCCACTTGTCTGATAGATGGCAGCAGCAGAGACTTTCCTTAACTCATTCCATGTTTATTAGAGAGTAGTACTATCACTACGTTAATATATAAAAACATATAAATACTTATTCGCATTTCTTCTAAAAGAATAATAAAAGGGTACTTTACAAATGATTGATTTAAAAAAATTATGATCTTGTTTTAAATTATTGGTACACGGGGAAGCATTTCCTAAGATAAATACATATCTTAAATTGTTTGAAAAATGTAATATTTCAGTATCCCGAAATTTCATGAAAAATGTGTTGATGCCTGAAAGGTTAAGTTTAGTTCGGGCTCTGTTTACATAATTTTTCTATTATACTACTTTATTTAATAAATCACCTCTGTAAATATTTTAAGTAACGTGTATACATCATTATGTTTATAGACTTATAATGATGGTGTAGGCAGGGTGGTTATTTAGGTTATTAGAAAGCCACGTATGAACAGTTTAAAATGAGCTATTAAAAAAACTCAGATATTATAAAGAATAGGTCATTAATGGTGTAAAAAAATCAACATATATCTTAGTTCAATTTTTTTTAAATCAATGGAGATTAAAATAATTTACCTCATTTTATAATTTTATTTTATTTCTTGGAACGCTTCGAACAAAATTTCTGTCTCTTAGTTAAAAAAAATAAATCAACCCCCAAATTCATTTACAATCGGATGTATACTTAAAATTGCTGCAAAAATGTGGATCAAACTGACTGTTTTTAATATTACTCTTGTAAATAAAACGGCTGACTTGTAAATATTTTTTACAAGTGCACAGATTTTTTTGCAAGTCAAACTAATTTCTTTGTAGAACCCTTTATGTTTACACTAGTAAAATATTCACTTGTAAATTGTAAATAATAAATTTTAGACTTGAAGTTTTATGGAACGGTCCCATAAGGAGCGGGGATTTTCGAATATTTTAATAGTACACTTATACGCACAAATTAATTAAACCAATATAACATTCATTTAATATTTATTTTTACATCAAACAAAATACACATTTGGTGTAAGTCTTAAGCCATTTTAAACAGAACATTTTCTAAATCAATGAAATGATCATCATGTCCAAAAAAATAGGAGTAACTTTTAAAGAAGTACTCCTTTCCCTGAAATCAATTTTAAACAGCACATTTTTTAAATTAGCATGATAAAAGGATCATTTATGTCAAAAAAGTATAAATATTAAATAAGTTAACTTTCCCCACAAAAAAAAACTAAAATTAAACGTAACATTTTTCAAATTTATACATTTATACATTCAACTAAAAATAATTTATAAATCGAGTAGACCCTTTTTGTCGAAAATTGGCAGGATTCTTTTTATTTCCGCTTTGAATCTGTTCGAAAAAGTATGTATACGTGCGTTTGGATCTGCTAAAACTTCTGGAAGCCAACAAAAAGATAAAAATACTCCTAATGCTTCTTTTTGGTTAACTTCTTGTTTCAGTTCTACGTAAGATAGAACTTTACCTGTATATTTTAATTTATTCAGGGTGTCACTTAAAGTCGAGTGGTATTCTAAGAGCAAATCCTCTTGGTGGTTCAGCTTGACATAATCATTACAACTTGTGGTTAATACAAAGTAAAGATCGATAGTCGGTGATCCATAATACGAAAGCTGGTAATCAACAAAGCGGAGATCTATAACTTGACCGGTTTCAGAGTATTTGAACATAATGTTATTTGTCCAAGCATCAGCATGATTCAGAACATTGAAGTCACCTTCAACTCTTTTCCTCTTTTCAACAACATCTTCGAAAAAAGTCTCTGAATACTTCAACAACTTCGGTGCGTATTTCTCGGAATATTCCGGCCAGGTTTTTACCTCCGCAGCCAACCTAGGTATTTTATTTATGAAAAATGATTTTTGGTCTGTTATCGAAGCAAGAAAATCGTTGTGATAAGGTATCATCAAGCTAGGATCCTTCTCTGCAAGAACTACGGAGGCCGCGTGAAACATGGCAAGTCGCTGCATCACCAACTTGCACTGATCCAAGTCGAGTCCTTGTTGCTTCGCGCCTACCTTGAAACCAGACGGCGCGAGGTCTTCCATGACCAATATTTCTGCCGGTTTGGGAACAACATAAAATCCCTTTGCTGAAAACGGTTTGTATGCTGACTTAAACACCTTTACAAGCAATTTTTCCATTTCTGGTAGAATTTTCTTGTACATGTTTGATTCTTTAATGAAGTAATCTGCGCTTATGGACATCTCTTTTATCATGCCTTCCCTGGTGGTGCTTTCACGATCAAAGATTGTTTGTCTGTTTTCCCACCCCCTCTGACGAACTCCGTGGACACTCTGTACATTTTACTGCCGTAGTTATCCCCAACAGCTGTCGCGGCCTTCACCTGGATTTGTTTGACGACTATATCTGGATCAGCCTCTCCTTCCCTCAGCGCCCGTTCCATGAACTTCTCGTCCAGCCATTCCGGGGCCACGTTCTCAGACAAGGTTGCCATCTTTTTTTAGTTTGTTGACTATTTAATTCCCAATATTTAATCTGCAAACAAACCATAAATATATAATTTACATAATATTAGACCTAATTATATGAATACATTAACAGTATGTAGAAAAACACTTGTGTCTGAATGTAAATGTTGAATTTATTTTAGAGGAAGCGCACCCGCATTTTCGTGGAGGGAGATAATAAATAACCATTTTCTAATAACGGCAAACTAGTACAAATATTTTCAAAATTGCCAGATTTTTTTTATAATTCCTGGGTCCTGCCCCGGTGTTGGGACCCACCCCAGTGGTCTGCCGAGATTGGTTATTGGTTTTGGGGCATGAATTTAACATATTGTCACAGGTTTTCGAGCTGTTACGCATGATGTATTTTTATCATACGGCCGGCTCCCGGTCTTTAGGCCCATGACAAGTCTTAGGTTTATAAACTTCTTTTAAGCTAGCCGTTACGGTGTTAACTAACTATACCCTGATTTTCGTTGGAAGAACTGTAGAGGAAATTAAAACATATTTTCTTTGCGGCCAACATTGATGACATGTTAGTTTATTATTTGTTCAATTTTGTCAAATATTGATAATATATATCAAAGGTGACAGCTGCAGACCATATTACTTGACGTATGAATATGTTAAAATTGTTGATAGTAACTTTAGTAACTAACTTCTACTGTTCTTCTTACCAGGATTCTCCTTAAAAAAAAATAAACACCTAAAATGGGAACACCGTAAAGGTGTAATCATGTGAAGTTTAACCTTTACTAGTTTGATTTTAAAGGAATTTGCAAAAATGGTTGACACAGCCTTTGTTTAAGGCGTTTAAATCACATAATATGCAACAGAAAACAAGAGCACACCCTAATATTTTAGATAGTACAAAGGCTCATATTTCAGCTATCATTCTTTCTTGACTTTAAGATACTTGCACCAGTGGTCACTAAGTTTAAGGTATAAGGAATTAAAATCTATAAAAGTAAAAAACTACCCAAGTGCATATGCATATATAGATCTAGCTCTCTATCTAGGTATATATAGTTTACAATTATATATATAAAGAGAGAGAGAGGAGAGATAGCTTACAATTTATATGCATTTTTTGTTTTGGAGCTATCCTCACGATTGGTCACGTGTGGTTTAAGGCGTAAAACTCGTAATACATATAAAAGTTAGAAAAAAAATTACGAGGGTCATAGGGCCTACCTAAAGGTTTATTTAGTTACGTAAGCCGTTACAAAAGGTAGGATTTATATTTTAGGTTGTTTTTGAACTAATACAACTAGTGGTCGAATAGTTTAAATCGTAGACTAACAATATTTACTAATTGAGATTAAAAAAATACTCTTAAGTTCCACACTCAAGTTTCTTTAACAATTTATTCAAAGTTTCGGGCTAGGTTTCCTGATCCTTGAGCTATCTGCATTGGTATTTAAGTGGAATACATGTAAAAGTAAATAAAATACACCCAATACAGTTACCCAATAAAGTTATTTATTTATTTCAGCGTTTTCCAGATTCGCGTTAACGTGGTTTATTGCACTACGTTCTACTTGGATCTAAAAGTAATAGACTGTCCGGTATACTGCACAGACTTTCTCCTTACTCTACCTAAAAATGGAGACATTTACTTATAGCTCGTAGGATAGTTGAAAATAAATAATAGCCATTTTTACAAAAACATATTAGGGGGAAAAAAAAAATCACATAATTTCATCAAAGAGACGGTTCACTGCGCTTTTTCAACAGATGTTTATTTTAATTCCTCTGTCGCCACTAGGTAGGCGCTAGTTTCTCTCTCACTTTTTATCATATAATCTCGCTTCACTCTTTCACCTCAAATTCCATAATCTATAGTTTTGGGTTTCGTTCGTATTTATGATTTTCGTATCCTATGAAAAATTACAGTTTTATATATCACCAAGAAGTGATTTATCCTTTTGTTTGTTTTTTAAATTTCGAGAGCCCACCCTCATTTACCGCCCGCTCCCCCTCCATTGTAGAGCTTCTAATTCAAATACTTTTATGATTATCTTGGGTGTATTAGTTATGTAAGTTCAACTCCCGGTTTTTTCAGTCCTATAACTTTGCAATGATACGTTTTTTCTCTCTCAAAGAGTTACGGAGATTTACCAAAAAATAATATCAAAATTGGATAAGTCCATTCATGTAAATTACATCCAAGTTAATTTCCCCCTTAAAAATTAAATAGGCAATTTTGTTTATAGTGTTAAACTGTGTCTCGATACTAATTTTAATCCAAGTTTTAGCTTTCTAGGTGTATTAATTTTGGAATTCCAGTGCCTACACACATACTCACGAAAGAGCAAACACATACCTATACCCATTCCATTTTATTTTGATTATAATACAAGCATTATTATTATTATTATTATTATTATTATTATATTATTATATTATTATTATTATTATTATACACCGCGTCTTACTAACCGTTCGGGCTATACGCGCTTACGCTAATGTGCAATGGTAGGGTGATTGTGAGATGAAATGGAGGACCTACAGTTTTAACGTGGAATCCGAACCACGGTGGAGGCCTGGCATTCCACACTTTCACAAGTTGTGATTAATACACGTCTTGACAGAGGTGAAAGAAGGGTTCGGCAACCAGATTAATCTGTGCCGGGACAGAGGATTGAACCCCGGAACTCCAGCACAGAAGTCTGACACCTTACCCCTAGGACGCCAGGTCACCTGATAGCACAAGTATTTATTTTAAACTTATGATGTAATGTTTGTTTTATTTTGGACAATATTTCCAATAAAATTATATAAACAATGTTACCTGTTTTAATTTGTGTGATCCTAAATGAGTGAAGCTCGCAGGCTTTGTGTAGCGAATATTTACCGTGCTCTCCTTATATAGTTTACACTAGTTCTGGCTAGAGAAGTTGCATCACATGGATTCAACGTTCATTATCACGTGACCTTGACGAACAATATTGTGAAACATATGTAACTCAAAATCATATCTTAGTGTAAATTATGAGAAGGGTGAATTAAGATACACGATCATTCGCCAGGATAGCAGATGAAATCCACTCATACGAAAAACATAGCTATTGCATATGCTAATGATTAGATAATTCTGAACATACCAGCCTGTGTCGAACACGCTAGCCTTGAGCCAAAAGTGAAGATATTCCTAAACATTATCTCTTGTTGAACATGTGGGCAATATGTAGGGGTATGACGTATGATTATTCTCCTTCCGCACACATCTGTGATAAGGGATCTTTGCTTGAATAATCCCGCACATAATATTTTAAAATGTTCACAGTTTAAGAGTTTATTTAGGTTTTAATAAAATTAGAAATAAAAAATGGTTTAAAATTTTAATCAACATATCTATTTAAATTAAAACATTAATTATTAATATTACTAATTACGTTATTTTGAATGAAATTATAGGCTTGGTGTTAATTTAGCCTAAGGGCCAGTTTCATAATCAGATTTAGTACGCCTCAAGTGCGGCGCTATACTAAATACAAGACGTCACCTACCTGAAATTGAATGGAACGGGCCAGTTTCATATGCGAAACTGGCCCATTCCATTTTGGTCTAGGTAGGTGTCATCTGTATTTAGTATCGACTCGCACTTTAGGCGTACTAAATCTGACTATGAAACTGGCCCTAAGTATGGATAGAACTTCATTGCTATGGCCTGGCAACGCCCACGGCATTGTTATTACTGAATATTAGATAACATAACCCTAAAGTACCCTTGCCGAGAACTTATCCATAAAATGTATATTACAATAGTAGAGCAAATTTTTCTAAGCACAAAACGCACAAAATACTATTTAAAATTGCATCATAGTAATAAAAATATTAATAAAGCAAGCATCAAATTATTATCTCACTTAGCATCTTAAAAATTAAGATAGAAAAATGTGTATTTGAACTTTGTTTTAGAAAGTATTAGTTATATTAGAAAAATCTAAACCCAATATTAATTTATCTATGAATTTCTATATGTCCGCCAGTGCTAGCTTTATATAAATACTAATGAAGTGATATAATTAAATATTTTCATCAATTTTTTTTTATCACGGTGTCTTAATAACCGTTCAGTTTATACGCTTAAGTATTGATTACGCAAATGGTTTTAGGGATGAGAAAGGTCACATCTAAAGGAAGTATCCCCACATTTACGTGGATATATATATATATATATATATATATATATATATCCACGTATATATATATATATATATAATTTATATATATATATATATATAAAGAGAGAGAGAGTGGAAAACTATTTTGGAAAAACCACCCTCATTATATCTGACCTAGATTCGAACCTTAATCTCCCCGTCATTGACAGTCCAATCTACTGCAAGAATAGCGCCTTAGACCATGCGGCCACCAAAGTTGGTTTCATCCATATTGTACAGTTAAATATCAATTGGTAATTTTATATAGATCACAGATACATATTCACTAATACTATTGCGACAATATTGTTTTAAAACATAATGTCGTTGTTTTATTCAGAACGCAAAATTATTGGAGGGAAAATTTTCACTGCCGTTTATTTATATATCTTCTAAATTTACACTAAAATTAATAATCTCATATTTTTTTTTTGTAAAACCACTTCTTAACACGACAAATGAATCGTGAACATTTGGTTTTGGTGAGATATCACTCTACAACTGATTATCTCGAAACAATTTATCTTCATATCAAAACAAGAAACACAAACTATTTGAAGGTACTTATCTATTATTAGTAATAAGTGTTTGTGTCGCCCATCAAATCAATAACATATCGTTACAAGAGATTGTGAAATATCACCTGTTAAAGAGGTTTGGTTCTTTAGTATAGTTGGTAGGATTGCCAAACACCTGTAAAATTGGTAGAGCACTGAAGGCGTAGTGAATCCCGCTAAAAGTTAAATGATTTGGTAATATTTGTGAATCTGGGGCATATATTAGAGTTGCAAGGAGATAAGTGGACTAGTTGTTCCACTATAAAATGTAAATTAAATAATGTAGGTAAGCGGTGGGTATGGCAAGGATATAGGTATGGTTCAATTCTACTGTAGACTATAGTAGTAAACCGCTCCGGTGGCCGCGTTGCTTAACGCGCTACTCTCGTGTTATGCCGGCATCACGATCAACTTAACGTTAAGTTAAAGTTAACGTAACGTAACTTAACGTAAAGGACCTCCTCGTGTGTTTAAATGGAGGCGATCACGATGCAGTTAACTTAATGTTGACTTGCAGTTAACTTAACGTAAGAGATGTCCTGGAAGGTCTTTTACTTTAAGTGAACGTTACTTGAAGGGTATCACGTGATCTAGCCAGCCAATCATTATGCGAGTGACGTCAACAGGGCTATTTAGTAACTCATTTGTTGGTTTTATGACCAATGTTTACTCTTTAGCGTAAGTTCTAGTGATCAGACAATGAAACAAAATAATTAAATTAAAATAGGAAAGCTTAATTTATCAAAAATGTTTTGTAATAGATAGTTATTATATCGATTGAAAACTGTAAACATTCACAGATCATCACTGTAAAACTAGTACAAATCACAGATCATATTCGAGAATAAAGCTGTTTGGCTCTAGTTGTTAGGTGAATCGTGATCACACATACGTTAAGTTAACTTTAAGTGAACGTTACGTTAAGTTGATCGTGATCCCGGCATTAGACAAGACTGCCTAAGACGGGGAGATTGGTGTTCGACCCCGGTCGGGTGGACTGAGGATAGTTATCCACTCTCCCTCCACGCGAATGTGGGTATACTTTCTTTAAATCAAACCTTCCTAATCCCAAACACACTCATGTAATCGGTACATAGACGTATAATCTGAGCGGGTAGTAAGACGCGGTGCTAAAAATGAATGAAAAAAAGTTTTAATGGCCATTTGACTAAGCTGATGTTAACAAAGGCATTGAAAGTATATTTTCATGTTTGATAGCTATTCACGACATTATTAGTTTTCTATCTCTAAAAGTCTCGTAAAATTTAAATTAAGTTTTTATCATTTAGATTACACGTTAATATCATTTATGTCTTAGTCTTTACTAATCGCCATCTTATTAATTCTTCTTCAAAAGTAAACTTATCTGTATTTGTCTTTAATTATTGAATAATATATATATTTATAATCCAATATATACATTTTAATTTTTGCCAAATAATTATGTTAACTACAATAAATACAGCCTTACTATAAGCACAGACTATTTGATATGAACTTAATTGTTTACTTTCTCATATCAAGGTTAAGTATTGTAATCGTGTAAAAAATCAATCTGATAAATTGAGTAATTTGATCGCAGTCAAATAAAAACAACCTTGATTCATACTACATGTCCACGTTTTACCTCTCACTATCGATGAATGTGTCACATGCTTTCTTCAAACTTGTTTTGAGTCATAGGGAATATATTTTAAAAAATCTATTACTATCTAAATACATTTATTGTTAAATAAAGTGATGCCTTCACGAATCAGTTTACAAACAATTATCAGGTTTTAAATGCCCAAATGTATGTTTTAAATGTCAATTTGTTCTGTTTATATTTTTATCTTGTTAAGTGCAATACAATTTCAAGAAAATAACTTTTATGAATAGGGTTATGATTCACCTGTTAATGAGCAAGTGTGTTAAAGAATTATACACGTTAATAGATAGATTAATGTGTGTTATATAACGGCAAACAAATATTTTAAATAGATACTATTTTGTAAAATGGTTCCAACAAGACGATAAGCGTAGCTATATACTGCGTAATTATATACTGTAAGTTGTTTTCTATAGTAAAATTGTGTCAATTTATTCAAATAAAATCATTCAAATTGTAGCATACATGCTACAATGCCTGGTTTAGAGACCATGCATAAAACTTTTCGAGAAATCGGCATGTCTTGCATGATTATTTGCATGCTTGTTACATGCGTGCAAGTTTTGTGCTGGAAGTGTTTTGTATTTTGCTCCGTTTTCGCTCTTTCCGCATATTTTACCAGAACTACCAGAGCTATACATAGTGGGAGTCTTCTTTCAGCTTGGAAAGATGGACGTATATGTCAGTGACGCAATAATTATAGTGTCCCAATTAATTTCGAATGAATTGAGGGAAACTTTACTAAACATCTATTATTGTTTCCAGCCTGTGATCCGGGACAGTTTGTTTTATTCAAGCCATATATTTTCCACTATCGGCTTGCTAGACCTGTCGTAACTTTCATATGCCATATAATACAACCTAATACTAGGCCAGGCACAACAAACCAGTCTCCGGCCGTTAATTTATCACTTTTAAAGGGTAAACCCACATTTCACCAATGATAGATTTTCGGCCATGCCGAGGAATCGAATCCGGGACACTTAGTTCAGTAGACAGACATACTATCACCTGAACTAACGTGTCGTATGATTGGAGAAAACTATAGGTAAAAAAGGGGAAAGAAAGAAGGAGTTGGGTAAGGAAATGGATTAAACGGCGGAACATAAAAAGTGCGGCTAGTAATTTGTGCAAGGAGTTAAAAATTGAGGACCTAGTGCTTAATTTTTTTTAAATGTCTAATGATTTTAATCTCTTACTATTAAGAGTTCATAGAAAATTAGAGAAGTAAAACAATATTATGAGATAATCTTTACCATTTGCATTGAAGCTATGGGAGATTTGAAAATTTTGATTATTTATTCGAGTCGCAAACAGTAAGCCTAATATTTCAAAGTAAATCTCAGCTGTATTTGAGTCATTTTATGAAGCTAATGACAATTTCATCAAGGTAAGGACACAATATTTTTGTTATTCTATTATAATCAATTAAAAAAACCCTTTGGTTCTATTTTCCGCCTACAAATATTTTTTCTAATCTAATTAGTTGATATCTCTTCAGGAGCAATATGCGACCATAAGTTTATTAATATGTTTTATTATTGTTTAGTCATATATTAAATATATGATCTATAATTATATTTTTAAATTTTATATTATATATAATTAATTATTATAATATAGTCCTATAGCTATAATTGTATAACAAACCTTGGTTAATTACATCCCTCTTGTTTAGATAATCACATCGTTTGGTTTTATGAATTTTTGACTAATATTTCCATTATTTTGAGTTAAACTATAAGCTTGTTAACTTTGGTATGGATAAAACTTCATTGCTATGGCCTGCCAATATTCAAGGGAATATTAATGGAAATATTAGATAGAAATCCCAGAAGCAGCTTAGTGGGAAATATTAAAGCGAATTTATCTGAACGCAAAGCGCACAAAATACAATATAAAATTACATTACTTTAAAAAAATACATAGCATGATTCAAATTGTTAGATTAACGTCTAAAAATAAGAGGGGAGGGGGGAGAGGAATATTTGTTTGTTTTTAGAAACCACTAGTTTATATTATGATTGTAGAGACCAATATTCATGTATCTATTAATATCTAAATGTCCGCCACTACTAATTTTATTTGAATACTGATGCAGTGATGTAACGACATATTTTCATCCACATTGTGTAATAGAATATCAATAGGTAATTTTATATAGAACACAGATGTATATTCACCAATACAATTGCGAGAATATTGTTTTAAAACATAATGTCGTTGTTTTATTCAAGAAGCAACATTATTATTGGAGGGAAAATTATTATTACGATACATTTATAACATAAATTTACACTGAAATTAATGAGCTCAACAAAATATTTTTTTTTTAATTTGAAAATCTCCCTTCAAACATGACAAATGAACTGTGAACTTTTGGTCTTGTTCTGCAGTCTATCTACCACTCATTAGCTCGAAACAATTTTATCTTCAAATCTAGGCAAGAGACATGATTGTAGTAGTCTGTAAGAATATCATACAGCCATTTGGAGGTACTTATCTATTATTAGTAATAAATATTTGTATCGCCAGTATAATCAATAAAATATCATTACACAAGATAGAGGGAAATATCACGTGTATATATATAGGTCAGGTTGTCTAGTATAGCTTGTAGGATTGCCACACATATGTAAATTCGGTATAGCCGGTAAAACACAGGGAATTTCTCTAAGAGCTAAATGAACCTGGAATATTTCTAAGTTTGGGATATTAAATGTCTATATTATATGTTTTGGAGCTATCTATATGTCGAAAAATTGGTTTAAGATATTGAATTATGAATACATGTAAAAGTATTAAAAATACGACTAGTGTGCACACCCCAAGGTTTCCTTGACTACTTAAGCTCGGGTAACGTTTGAAATTTCTATTTTCTAGCTTCCCGAACGTGCGGTCAAATGATCAAAGGCGTCAGACTCATAGACATACTATATATACACGCTTGAAGTCATCACCATTAGATTATACCATGAGGATAAGGGTTAGCTACTGCTGCCTGTAACTCACAAAACAAAATCAGCCCTTTCTAAGATGAACTAGATTGGTGCTTCTGTCAATTTGGATATTCCTAGTCGGGCAACAGCCGTACGGCGCACCATTAGATTTCATTAAATAAGAATTCAAAGTTTCACTCCCCGCTTAAGTTTCTTGGTTTTTAGAGCTAAAGCGGCCCATTCGCGTAGGAATCTGAATCGCGAGCCGGACTCTCATATTTCACCACGCACGTTCTACCATTAGCACAAGTAGACTCCCAACTTGGATAAAACATTTCAGTATCTACGATGAGTTTGTCGAAGCAAGTTGCAGCAGCGGTGATCATTTGAGACAATTGTGGCGTGTTCGAAAGAACTACAGTTAAAAAAAGAGGAGAGAGTGGGTTAAGAACTGGTTGCTAAAAAGAAACAGATTCACACATTTAAATTTACTTAACTTTCTAAGAGACTAGCTGAATCCCCGTTCTTTGCACGGTATATTGTGTTATTATTTATTTTTGGATGAAAATGAGGAATTTTTGTTTGAAGCTTAATGGCATGGTTCTTAGCGCTACCCGAGAAACACCGCGAGGAGGTGACCATATATCGTTTCTCATGGGATTTTTAGTTTCGGCAGGCTCCATTACCTACTGCCTGGGACGTTATCAGCTGAGCGTGGATGGACAGGTCTCCCCCTCCCCCCACACCACTCCCAACCACCACACACCTACCCAGGCCGGGCCCTCTCACTCACACAGACACTATAAACAACACAAAATTCAGCACAAAATATAAACTACAGACTTCTACCTGTCTCTTGAAGTTGCATATTAAAACGTAATTACATATTTTAATTAATTTTCTGTATTAATTTTTTGACGTGAATACGTCTTTAAATTTGCTACAACGGGGGCAAACCAAAAAAACCTAATGATAACAAAATCGGGGGATACAGTTTGGTGTTGTAGTTTCGAATCTTTCCTCTACATCCAAAATTAAATTATACCACTGGATAGCTAAAGGATCAAAGAATTCATTACGATAAGCGAGAACAGTGACGCATCACGCGCGGTGGAGGGGGAAGCGCCGCCATTTTGAGGTTATTTTGCTGCGTACCGAGATTTGCAATTAGTGTAACTTTTGACTCGGAGAAGCTACGATGTTCGTTTGAGTTTTTTAATCGTCAGCTGTTACATAAACGTATTCACGTACAATACACGGCCGTGTCCATGACACAGCCACACCCCATTTTTTCACCCCTTAGAAGCATCTATGGGGTTAAAAATAATTGCTACATTTTTTCGAAGGCAGTATTAGAACCCACTTATCGGTTATTACTCTCTAAACGCTTAAAAAGAGTTTATAAAACAATATTGTTGATTAGGGTAGCTACCCCGATCTCACCCCTTTAATCACAAACATAGGAATCAAACCGCTTTACTTTTCCTTATTAGCTTATAAGGAACACCTGTGCCAGATTTCAGCCCTCTAGCTTCGTGGGAAGTGTGAGAATTAGGTGAGTGAGTGAGTGAGTGAGTGAGTCAGGGAGCGAGTGAGTCAGTGAGTCAGTCAGTAAATCAGTCAGTGAGTGAGTCGGTCAGTCAATGAATCAGTCTGTCAGTGAATCAGTCAGTGAGTGGTCCAGTCAATGAATCAGTCTGTCAGTGAATCAGTCAGTGAGTGGTCAGTCAGTGAGATGACTGAGTCAGTCAGTCAGTACTTCTATATCATATTATAATATAGTAGAGTGAGAGAGAGGAAATGGTAGTTCTGACGACTACACAAATTACCTCAGAATGTCTGATGAGAATCTAAATATTTGCTCGAGGCTCTTGACGATTTGGATATGAAGCGAATGTTCCTCTCATGACAAAATCACACAGCGCAGTGTGAAGACAAGAGCCTGTCATCGTACCCCCAACAGTACGAGCCAAAGCGAGCTAGTTGGCGAGCGAGCCACCGACGTCCTGTCTGATGCTAGCCTGCTCGGACCACCACACTACACAATATGCTATGGGAGCCGAGCCACGATCGGTCCTGTCTGATGCAAGCCTGCTCGTGACATCCAACACACTACGAGCATGCGAGCTAGTGGCGAGCGACCCAAAGACGTCCTGTCTGATGCTAACCTGCTCGGACACTCCACACGTACGAGCCAATAGCGAGCTAGTGGCGAGCCGAGCCCCACCGACGGTCCTGTCTGATGCTAGCCCTGCTCGTGACACTCCACCCACGTACGAGTTTAGGTGATTGGAAACCGAACCGAGCCAGACTCGTACGAAGATGGGCCGCTTAAAGTCACATTGGTCAAGCGATATAATGCGTAAAGCTCCGAATATGTTGTAAAAGTAAAAAATAATCCATATGTGCACAGTCTGAGGTTATCCCAAATAAGTAAACCTATTCCAAGCTTTACTTTCTATATTTCTTAATTTTTTAATTTCTTGGATATGCGTTCACGCAGTCTAAGGCATCATACTCGCAATAAATGTAAAGGTAAAAAAAAAAACTTGAGTTGTTGATTTATGAAGCCACAATGTACTTATGAAAATTTTCCCTGAGGTCACGTGGTTTAAAGCGTCAAACTCGCAATATATTATAAAGTAAAAAAGCTCTTCATAATAATTGTACACTCTAAGAGTAGAAGTAATAAATTAACAAAACAAGCGGGCTAAGCTCTCATCCTCCGGTTAAGTACGTTACAATGTTTCTTGGTTTTGGTGGTCGGTCATGTGGTCTATGAGGTAAAGCTCTCAAACACTCAAATGCCCCTAGTTTATTTGTCTTCAAATTAAATCGTTTACACACAATATACACTCTATTTAATGTAATTTATTTGCAGAACAAGAAATAATTTCTACTAGTATGAATACGAAACAAACAACCAAACCAAACTACAACTATTTCTCTTTGGATTTAAGGTTTAAATATCTCTTGTAATTTCTCTTTGCATTTGAAGTTTGTATTTTTTTTTCTTGGTGATCAAATGTTTATAGAAAACAAAATGGATACAATACTTAACTGTACAGAGTGATGGCAAAATGTAACTTTTATTCCGTAAATTGAAAAATTACACTTGGACATGGGAATCGGACCCGGGACCTTTGGCTTAGTACGCCAATGTTCTAACCACTGATCCGTCCCCTAATCAGGGTCGACAACTGTACGGTTGCGCATATCATCATGGATTAAATAGCCAAGCCATTATAGTTGTTAGTTACGGTTATAGCCGCTTCTAAATACCGTATTTTCGATTCCCGTATCCAGGAGTCATTTTTCAATTTAGAGTATATTATGATATTTATATGCGGCTATAACCGTGAATAACAAGTATAATAGCTTGGCTATTTAATGCATAAAAAAATGAACCTTGTCCACATGGTTTAAGGTGTCAGGTTCGCAATGCATGAAGAAATTAAAAATAAATAATTACGTACCAAGTGCACACCCAAACTACATATGGCAAGTTTCAGCTTTCTTGGTTTTAATGTTATAGCTTTTACAGATACACACATACACACACATACACACACACACACATAAACAAATGAATGTTTATTATATTTATAATGACCCGCCTCGGTGGCGTAGTTGGCTAACGCGCTGGTCGTGTTGAGCTCGACCGCCGAGGACGGGGAGATCGAGGTTCGAATCTCGGTCGGGTGAACTGGGGGTGGTTTTTCCTAAATGGTTTTTCCACTCTCCTCCACGCAAATGCGGGTTCACTTCCTCTAAATTCAACCCTCCCAATTCCTAATCCATTAGCGTAATTAGTACTTAAGCGTATAACCCGAATGGGTAGTAAGACGCGGTGCTAAATATAAATAAATATTTATAATGATATAAATTATTTCTCTCATAAGCACACATTTATTTTAGCCTTATTTAAAGATTCTAGCTAAAAAAAAAACCTTGTTATTTCTGTATTTAATACTAGCAAAATTATCCGGCGTTACCCGGGGTAACCACGAAATGAATTGCGTGGCTACCCCGGGCAAAGATTTTCTTTCCTTCAAACAGACAGAAGGAAAAAACTTTTTATTTTAGTTCTTCCGACCCAGTTCTTAATAAATTTAAAAACATCTAATAAAAAAAATTAAATTCTAGCTTCGGCGTGCACATGTTTGTACACATGTGCTACTAATTTAAAAACTTCAGACCTCTGCGTGCGGTAGATATCGCGCAATGCTCTTGATAGACAGACAGACAAATACACAAACTCTTTATTTTATTAATATAGATAGTGAATGTTATACGTAATTACACAATTATCACTCATCAACTTAGGTTGTGTTGTGTTTATTCTAGAAAACTGTTTTCAAAAACTAAAAACAATAATACCTGTTTAAAATGATGTGATCCTCACAGAGTGGCGTTCGCAGGCTTTGTGTAACGACAGTACACTCCCTAATTTAACTTCATACTAGTTCTGTCGTAAGATGTTACATCACGTGGTCTCAATGTTCGTGGCTACACGACCTTGACGAGCAGCAATATGAGCTTACACCAAGCGACCGCCAACAGCGCTCTTGACTACAGAACGCTCGAGATAACAATTATTATTGTTTTGTGCGTGTTTGCAGTTTGCACAGTATTTTAATTCTAAAATTTCGAACCGTTGCGTGCGGTAGATATCGGACAGACATACCGACAAACTTTTAATTTTTATTAATATAGTTGCTTATAGCCCAAACGGGTAGTAAGATGTGGTTCTAAAAAAATGTTTCCTGTACAACTATGATAATTTAAAAAAAGTCTGATATGGCCTAATATGGGCTGTAATCTTTTTTATATACATCCCCCGGCCCACCCTCCCCACCTTGTATATGTGCGGACTACACGCATAAATAAATTAAACTAATGGACTAAGGATGAATAAGTTTGAATTTTGGAATAGATCATTCATATATATATATATATATATATATTATATATATATATATATATATATATATATATATATATATATAAAAACAACAGTAAAATACCTCGTCTACAAGGACGTATAAATCTAATTTTTATAGGGACGGGGGTGTTCGCTAGACAATTCTACTATACCTTTAGACCTGTTTCGGTGGCCGCATGGTATAAGGCGCCACTTTCGCAATAGATTGGACTGCTGATAAAGGTGAGACCTATGTTCGATCCCGGTCGGGTGTACTGAGAATGGTTTTCTTAAATGGGTTTCCAATCTCCCTCCAAGAAAATGCGGGTGTACGTCCTCTGAATTCAACCTTCCTCATCCTTAACACATTATCGTTATTAGTAACTATGCGTATAACCTTGAACAGGTAATAGGATGTGATGCTTGGGAAAAAATTCTTTATCTTTAGCCAATGCAATTTTTTATACGTAAATATGAACCATCCAAGGGGGAGTCAACCAAATTCCTGGAAAGGGGTCCGGACCCCTCGATCTCCCCCCCACAATTTCTACGCCCTTGCTTGTTTACTGATCAATATTGTTTAAGCGTCTAGTTATTGGCGATGAACTTTCCACACACGAGACATTTTGTTCAATATCAGTTCTTGTTGACTCCCTTCCCCCCGCCCATCACGCCCACGAATGTAGAACTAGCCTCCAAAGCTTTATCTGCCAGGAAAGTTTGGCCGGATTAGATATTCCATGTAGTCCTTGTATCCAGGGGCGCAGGATGACGAGGCCACAATGGCCGCCCGATCATCCGGATAGGGCAGAGGATATGGGGAAGGAGGGGTAAGCTCAGGATGGTTTTGTTTCGGGGATTTGGAACAAAAGCCTGGCTTATATTCTCTGCCCCGTGAATATTAGTGCCTCCATGATTTATTGCAGACTGTTGAGTGCGTGTTAAAAAGGGGTGAAAGGGGAAAAGGGGGGGGAGTCTATGAACATGTGCCGCGCGACCAATGGCGGGGAACTGAACAAATTTTATTCTGGTCGGAAGAACAGTAACTGGACTGACAGTTACTAAAGGAACTAAAACTATTTACGTCAAGTCATGTCATCTCAGGGTTGACACGCACCCGGAAAACTGCGGAAAAAATATTAATTTTTCTGTTTGGAAAAAAATAGGAAAAAAAAAACCCAGGGGATTTTGAAAAACCTAGTCAAAATGCTAAAGTACTTGTAAATTTTTCGACATTTAAAAGAAAGCTTAAATTAGTATATCTTTATGTGGTCTAACACGCTAATCTCGTGTTAGACTAAACTGCCGAAGATAGGGATATTGTGGTTCGAATTCGTTCGGGTGCACTGAAGGTGATTTTTCCTAAATGGTGTTCCACTGCGGGTGCATTTCCTCTAAATTAAGCCCTTCTAATCCTGAACTGCTGATATAATTAGTCGCTTCAGAAAGCGCACGTTAAATACCTTAAGTAAATAAATAAATAAAATAAACATTTGAAGCACCTTTTATAAAATATAAACTTTTTTTTGCCCTTCTTTTCGGACACCTTTGGTAAGATTTTTGGTATCATCGAGTCATATTATTCGTTAGGTCTACTACACCTGTTATATTATATCAAAAATAACACTAGTGTGATTAAGGTAATTGGAAGGAAATATACCCGAGTTTGCGTTGAAGGAGAGTGGGAAACCATATAGTAAAATACACTTTCAGTACACCCGGTTAGGATTGGAACTCGGACTTTTCCACCATCACCGGCAAACCAGATCTAAATTAATTAGCTGTGGGTTTATATCACGTGCCCACCGGCACAGGTCGTATTAAAATTGACCTCGAGATCAAACTTATCAGATATTAACAAAACCTGAAGGACTACTCCCGATGCGATTTTTTTTGGGTTAAAAGAAATTTCAGTCTTGTTTTGATTTAATTTTAGTCTGTAAGGTGTATCTAATATAAATTAAAATATTGCGAAAATTATTTTTCTTATCAGGATATACGTTTATGTAATAATTACGCTAATGTGTTAGGGATAAGGAAGGTATAGTTTTAGAGTAAATGTACTTTAATTTGCTTGAAAGGAGAGTGGAAAATAACTTTTAAAATAACATCCTCAATACACCTGACTGGGATTCGAACTCCAATCTCCCCATCTGCGGTAAGCCAGCCTAGCACGAGAGTAGTGCGTTATACCATATGACCACCGATACGGACTATTATTTTGGATTTGGCTTGCGTTTGTTAAGTACCAAGTTAATTTATCACACTATTTAAAAACTAACATAAATTATGACAGCTTACTTGGTATACTAAACACATAGGTACGTCAGAAATTTACAACAAAGGTAACACATATGAAAGTATCAAACAATTTGCATGGCATTTAATATCAAACGAAGCTCTTTCAATTAATAAGTTAATTTTCTTAGTCAGTCTGTCATAGTGACATGTGTTCTTGGTATTTCTATACAGTCCTGCTAAAATCCTATTTTAATGACTTAGTTCAAACTTATAGGTTGGGGCAGAAACAACTAGACTATTAGTAACTTGAAAATTAACACTTTAATTGAAAAGTAAATATTCACTAGCTAAACATAAGCAAACTACATAATACACTTTCTCACTTTTTGAGAATAATGTCACTCAGGTGAGCTCCACCGGATATCAGTCAATTCTAAGCACGTTGTCCATGATTTTCCTCAACTTAAATCGTCTAGTTTTTTCCGTCTCACCCTGTATAATATTAATATACAGTACAGTTCCTTGATCAGGCTCGGTTAGTGACTTTGTGACTTGAAGAAATCCTACGTATAAATTAAAACAATCATGGAAAACTTTACTCATTTCAGTATAACAAATAATTCATTTGAACGTTTTCTCATTATTGTTAAAATACTCGACCAAATATTTAAAATAGTAAAGGCTAACGCATTTCACTTTTATTACACTTCAGTTCAGTTGTGTTCACAAAATATATCAACTTATTTTAAATATAGTTGGTTATTTAATATAACTCATATTTATAATATTAATGTTAATACAATTATTATATTTTCTGATCAACACCTCTGGTGGGGGCCCGGTTTCTGACTAATAGAAAGCTGATTTTCTACCATAAAGTCGTGAAGGGTATCAAAGCACTCAGTTTGTTTAGTTGCTAATCAATTAAACATGTTTTACAAAACTTTTTTTACGAACGACTCGATACGTTCTTGCACAATAAAAACGTTAATATTTGACCTCTGAAGCGAGAGGTTTAAACTGTTCATGCGCCAGTCGTGTTGAGCCAGACCTTCGAGGACGGGGAGATCGAGGTTCGAATCTCGGTCGGGTGAACTGGGGGTGGTTTTTCCTAAATGGTTTTCCACTCTCCCTCCACGCAAATGCGGGTTCACTTCCTCTAAATTCAACCTTCCCACTTCCTAATCCATTAGTGTAATTAGTACTTAAGCGTATAACCCGAACGGGTAGTAAGACGCGGTGCTAAATAAATAAATAAATAAATAAATAAACTGTTCATTTTTGAGAAAATGTCTGACAAATATGCCAAAGCCTTGAGCCCCATTTGATCTTGCATGCACTTTGCTTCGTGAAAGGGATGGTTGGTAAGAAAGATGAAAAATCTCGTGTTTAAGTTCAAACAATCTTGTAAGAGTTCTACCTCTAGATAACCACCTGACTTCAGTGTGAGACGATAAACAGTTGTAAATGCCTCCCCTTTCCTCACAAAGTTCTGCAAAATCCGCCATTACAGAAATATTTTGGCGAACCCCCTGGAAGATTTTGCGAACCCTCAAGGGGTTCGCGAACAACAGTTTGGTAACCGCTGCCTTACACCATCAGACAACTGAAGCGGATTTGTATACTGTGGTCGTAGAACTATTATGCTAATATAATATTTCAAGTAAGTGTTTGAATAGGATACCCCATCCACAGTAGGAGAGTTTATAAGTAACAGCTAGCAGAAGGTTCTTTATTGCAAACAGTGGCTGGAAGTGTCATTAAATGTCGACTTATTCGAAAGTTATTAATTATTTTCTTAGTAACACTATATTATTAATAACTACTTCTAAATAGATTGACATTAATTACTCTAGGCCGATTTTTGCAATAAAGAACCTACTGCTGGCTGTCACCATTTCTCCTTCCTTAGATGGGGTATAGCCTATAGATATAGGCTGACTGATGAAATGCTACATTTGGAACAGAAACCTGGACTCTTAGGAAAAATAGAAAAGAAATACTTGGAGAACTTTGAAATGTGGTGCTGGAGAAGATTTGAGAAGATTAGATGGACAGACAGGGTGACAAATGAAGAAGTCCTAAGAAGAGTGGGTGAGAAGAGAACCATTTTGGATGATTGCGATTCTTCGGTACAAAGCAAACTTGATCGAACCCATCCTTAGAAGGAACTGTCTTCTGCACGACGTCATTGAGGGAAAGGTTGAGGGAAAGAGGAGCTTAGGAAGAAGGAGGATTCAAATATTGGATAACTTGAAGGAAAGAAGAACATTCTGGGAGATAAAGAAGGAGGCAGAGGACAGGGCGATTGGCGGTTCACTGACAGAAGGAATGGACCTGTTGTAAGACAAAAAACGTATTAATAGTTATAGTCTGACTGTCATAAGAATGACGATGGAATATCACTGTTATAAAAGTACAGCCTTCAGTACTAAACGTACTAAACACAATTCTAGAATAGTGTAGGGATTGGCTCATCATCCTTTATTTGCCAATAGTTTTATTTTGGAGCTTGGAAATTATTTTTCATTAGTTAAAACACCACCACCAAGTATTAAAACATCTCATCTCATACTATTTTCTTTTATAAATGAAAGAGATTATTATCTTCATTTGTTGGAAATATGTAAATTGGTGTGTTCTTTCATTATCTTTACGCGCGTTAATGGCCGACTTGGATTATAAACACCTGCGTCCACCTGGATTTAACTATACCGTGTGCCTGAAAATAGCTCACTAAATATTTCAATGAGCACTCATTAATGTAATGTCAACTAAAAAAGTTATCTAAAACCATATAGCTCTATGTATATTTAAACAAAAATATAGATTTTTTCAGGGTTTTGGACAAAACTAAAAACCGTATGCTCAAATTAAAACCTTTATGATGAATTTAATCTATATTGACAGTGGTTAAAAAAATTTCGCGTGTAGGGGAAAGTTGCCTATATTGTACCACCACCTAAATCGTACCACCATTGATTTTCTGGGAAATGATTATGGTAGAGTGCTCTAGGGGTTATGTTTTGAACCTCTCATTGTTTTAAGTAGCCCGCGAAAATATTACACTGGTATGACCACGTTGAACGTTTTTATTAATGTTATTTAGTTTCAGTGGATCTGAATGTAATTTTTGGACTTTGTATCTAAGGAAATACTGAACCCGAAGGTATGTTTTACTTGTTTTCATGAATATATTATTGTAATATGACCAATTCTACAAGTAACCTATGGTTTATTCTTATCGTAGCGATAGTTTGAGGTTATAAATAAGGTTATGTTTAAAGCTCCAGGATGTTGCCTAAATCGTACCACAAGTGGGTTCCTAATTCGTACCGGTACGAATTGGGGGCCTATAATCTTCCTTGTTCCATATTTGCTATTTTTTACCAAACTTTTATTAAACATCACGATAAACATAAATAACGCGCGTGTCCGTGTGTGTTACAGAATGACGAAGCGAAAATATGGAGCTTGGAGTGAATCGGATATGGAACGAGCCCTCGCAGCTCATAGAAATGAGGACATGGGTTTTAATGAATGCTGTCGCCAATACGGTATTTCAAAGCCAACTCTCAAGCGCTACTTAGACTATGTCCCTCCCATGTTAATTTTTAAGCGCATGAGAATGGCTAATGAATTAAAAGTTGGGGCTCCACCTGAGGTTTCTGAAACAAGCTACATAAACAGTGACCTCTTCATCCAGTGGCTAAAACATTTTATTGCTGCCGTCAAACCAAACAACGATAATAAAATTATCTTAGTTCTAGACGGCCACACAACACATTCAAATAACTTAAAAGCTTTGGATATAGCAATAGAAACCGGAGTAATTATGTTGCAGTTGCCTGGCCACACAACGCATCGGGTTCAGCCATTAGACAAGTCGTTTTTTAAACCACTGAAAGGGTTCTACACACAAGTGGTTGAAAAATGGCTTCGTACCAATCCAGGATTGTGTGTTACACAATACCAGGTGACTCAACTTGTGGCAGAAGCCTATGCAAGGGCAGCGACAGTTGAGAATTCCATTAATGGATTCCGTGGATGTGGAGTCTGGCCAGTTGACCGTAATGTGTTTAAAGACTCTGACTTTTACCAGCTGAATATCTTGAGCCTTTAGAAGATACCAATGTAGATGCACCACTTACTAAAGATGTCAACAATGGACCACCCATTGCACCTACTGCAGATGAAACCAATGACCGACCGGATGTTGCAGTAAAGCCAAAGGCTGGACCAGCCAACACCTCTCAACTTAATGTGTCAATTGAAGATATCTCACCAATTCCCAAACCCACCCAAAGAAAAGTGTCAAAATTAGGTGGGTTGACAAACAAAGGCCTACAACGAGCTACTGTGCTAACAAGCAGTCCATACAAGAATGATTTGCAAACAGCAAAAGAATTGCAAATGGCACAGGCCAAAGTAAAACAGTTGAAAATGAAAATAGAGAAGGCCAAAGCAAATGAATTGAGACTGGCAAAGTCCAAGATAAAAAAAGAAGTAGCCAATGCTAAGAAAAATGTTTCATCTGTGTGGAGAAATTTAGAAAAAGCAGATCTGCAAACCAACGGAGAAAGCCTACCATCTACTTCAACACAAACTGATGTTAGTATTCAAATCCAGCAAGAATAATGGTTTTGTTCCGTATGTGAAGATCATTCTGTTGAGGACATGGTGCAGTGTTTGGTATGCTGGTCCTGGGTGCATGAAAGATGTGCAGGGGTCAAGTCAGGATTAAAACAGTTTATTTGTATGAACTGCAAATAGAAAAAGTTTTGATAAGCATTTAAATACTAAAACATACCTTTGTACTGTGATTATTAATAGGTGTTCTGTCACACGACAGATTAATTATTTTGTCAGTGGACTTAGACTGCCAATGCGTCCTGTCCTCCACCTCATCCTTTAGCTCCCAGCATTTTCTTCCTTCCCTAAAGTCATCCAATATTTGAAACCTTCTTCTTCCTAAGCTTCTCTTTCCCTCAACCTTGCCTTCATTGATGTCATGCAGAAGATAGTGCCTCCTAAGAATGTGTCCGATCCAATTAGTTTTCATCCGAAGAATCACACTACAATGTAGTATAATATTATATTTTTTATTAGTAGCTTCTTCCTAATAAATACTGTAGTGGTACGATTTAGGACATGGGTGGTACAATTTAGGAAACCTGTTTCCTAAATTGTACCGATTGCAGCCAGTTAGAAAAATCGCTGTATTTATTTCCAATTACATCCTTTTGAGCTTGAAACAGTACAAATATATCAGCAAATAAGTACAGGTTTGTGTAAAAATACACTTAATATCAGAGGTTAGTATTTATGGCAAATAAAAATTAAAATTTAAAAAATGGTACAATATAGGCAACTTTCCCCTATATTAGATATAGACCTACGTTATATTTATTTAGAAAGAGAAAGTCATGGATTATTTTTCATAATTTTAAGATAGTTACTATTCAAAAACTAGGTATCACCTGAGAGTTTGAACGAAGCCAAGTGGACATAAGTTATAAAACACATTTTACAAAATATGGCAAATGTCACAACTCTTGCCTAGTGAACAATAAATTACTTTTTTTTAGCACCGCGTCTTACTATCCGCTCGAGTTATACGCTTATGTACTAATTACACTAATGTGTAAGGGATTAGGGAGGTTTAATTTAGAGAAAGTGCACCCTTATTAGCGTGGAGGGAGAGCGGAAAACCATTTAGGGAAAACCACCCTCAGTGCATCCGATCGGGATTGAACCCCGATTTCCCCGTCTTTGGCAGTTTAGTCTATTGTGAGAGTGGTGCCTTAGACCATGCGGACACCGACGTGGGTAGTCAATTACTGATTAATTTCATAGTGTAGGAGTGAATTTATGCTAAGCCGCAATTTTGAGTGACTTTATTTATTATATAAAATAATTTGTTAAGTAAAATAGTTAAAAACACCCTATGCAAATTACCATACAAAACTTATTCCCGGGATTTGTGAGTTATTAAATGGACGCGCCAATGTCCCCGTACTAAGAAGCGAGATTCTGGATTTAAATTTTAAGCTTAAGTTTAAGAATGTATGTAAACCAAGGCGACAGTATTCAAGTGAAATTGTATATTTAAAGAAAAATCCATGGAGTTAGCCCGCAATCGAGTCATACAAACCGATCAATCGCTATCTGTTGATGAAGATAGTGCCAACCTTTGCGGACTTAGGGTATCATGTTGTCAGCACAATTAACCCTCAAGCCGTTAATCTCCCTTTACTAGCTCAGAGCCGCTACTTCTTCATTCAAGTAGTACCTCAGTTTTGTCCTGACGAGGCTGGGTTGACTCCGATCCTGACCCACTACTTTACAGAAAAATCTGGGAGTGCCAGGGATTGAACTTAGGACTCCTGGATCTGTAACTATGAGCTCTTGACCACTAGACCACAGAGAAATTATAACTAAATAACTTTTTAATAACCATAAAAATAAAACATTTTGGAATCTAGCTTTACAGGCTTAGATTATCTAGCGCAGCGCACCAATTCTAAAGTCATGGCGTAGTCACTTTGATAAGCAGACAAGATGAATCCTTGTGTTTGTGGATTCTGCAGTGGACCGCATCTGGCGACATCACCATGGAAATGAGGCAATTTGTTTTCAACCCTCCCTCCCTCTGTTTACAAGAGTTACCATCTCTTAGTGATTCGTCTTCACTGTCGCTGCAACACCCATCTCTGAAGATGCTGCCCCAGCTTTTCCAAGGGGAGGGGAGTGAATCGTTTAAAAAAGTGGCTAACTCTCAACGCCACCTTTCAATCTTGATATTTCCTGTTCAGTTCTGCTGTTTTACATTTAAAGTGAATTTTAAAGTCTGAGATTATATTTATTCTCTATCGTTTGGTCTAAGTTTGTAATAAACAGATCCTGGTTTTGTTTAATATTTTTATAATATTTCTGGCACTGGTGGCTATTTTTTTTTGGTCAATGCTCCACTAAATCATAGCAAAGATAATTCAATAAATTTGCTATAAATAATCTATTTACCATAACACATCTCCAAGGAAAACTGTTTATAGTTGCTATATTGTTCAAGTGTTGGATTAGCATCATATGCTGCGCAGTGAAAATTGTACAATAAAAGGCAGATCCCATTAGAAAATACTCAATAAATATTATTGTTATTCTTGTTTTTGGTTGTTACATCAATATAAAAGTGGGTTTTAAACATACAATTATTATTCATAGGGGCTTATAAAAAGTATCAAATTCAATTTAGAATATATCAAATATGCATGGTTTGAAATTCTAAAATGTTTTCTCATGTTTTGACCTTTAGAGTTAGACAATTTTTGTGGGTTGGTTAATCATTAGAGAGTGATTATTATTATTATTATTATTATTATTAGCACCGCGTCTTACTACCCGTTCGGGTTATACGCACTTACGCTAATGTGCAATGGTAGGGTGATTGTAAGATGAAATGGAGGGCCTACAGCTTAACGTGGAATCCGAACCACGGTGGAGGCCTGGCATTCCTCACATGCACAAGTTGTGATTAATACACGTCTTGTCAGAGGTGAAGGAAGGGTTTGGCAATCAGATAAATCTGTGCCGGGACCGAGGATTGAACCCCGGACCCCTAGCACAGAAGTCTGACACCTTACCCCTAGACCACCAGGTCACCCATTAGAGAGTGATGATAGTGAAATATCGCTGATCGTTCCACCCCAAACACCCACTAATGGTGTATTATCCAACACACTCTGATATTTATTATAATTTCACTGGGTTAAATAGACCTAGTTATGATCTGAGATCATTAAATGCTTGGACATTTCCTATCATAAAACGCGGATACTGCTATTACTTTTTTCCATTGGCACTCCTAAAACAATTTCGTTCATTACTACGTTAAAAACAGATTTGTTTTTATACACTATTCACTTCATTTTAAAAAGATAATAGTATGAATAAGATGCGTTCTTGTTTGTTGAAAAAAAAAATGTTCGTTGTAAATCCCATTACAACTCTGGTCGTTCACAGATTTCCAGCTTCTTTTCTATGTCTGCCATGTGTTTTAAATGACTATTATTGCTGCCTGTTATAAATCAAGAGACTCCTTGGGACAAAGCTTCTAGTGTTTTATTCATTGTGTTTGACTCAGTCGAGTTGAATTTGAAAACCACATAACTCTCAAGACACAGGTAAGGTTATGGACATTTAGTGAACCACGGACGTAAACTAAGAAAATACTTTCCCCGTCACGAAAATTGTGTACCTCGCTGCATTTTGTTAGGATACTTACAAATACGATTATTTTATTGAAATTTCATTTTTACACGATGTGAGATTATTATTCTTATAACTATTTAATCAAGATGATTCTTTGATATAAGTAACACACTTAAATTTGATATTGAAGAGGTTTCCAAGCGACCAAACCGTTTTTGTTACAGTTACAATGAAGTAATCTTGATCACAAAAAAGAAATTATACAAGTTAGACCTACATTTTGAGTTGTTTTTAAATTTGCTAATTATCTTAATTTCTGTATTTATGAATATTATTTTATTTGTTTTCTTTTTACGAACTCACTTTTCTCGAGACATTCTCTTTGTTAGGTAAATATTGTCACTACAAATTAATTTTAAACTATATATTAAAAACAAAATTTTGAACGGCACTCATGTGTAACCTGGTTTGGTTTCACTGTATTCTTTTTTAACGAAATCCTTTACAGCTATAAATGTACACTAATCATAATAAAAACCTTCCATAAAATGCTATATTTGTGTTTCTTATAGATCTTAGTAGGTAGGAAACTCCCAAGTACATCCATACTGCCTTAAAATCATGAGAAATTTATGGACATGAGTATGAGCTCACCTAGATAGCTCAGTGGTGTCAAACCCTCCTTCTAGTAGCTGACAGGAAACTCCACAGTACATACTACCATACATGTGTTTCCCTGACCCTCAGCACATGTCTACCCTCCTCTAGGAGATGGCTGGTAACTTCACGGTCCAGCACTACCAGACATATGTTCCCCTAACCCTCAGCATATGTCTACCCTCCTCTAGGAGATGGCTGGTAGCTTCACGGTCCAGCTACTACCAGACATATGTTTCCCCTAACCCTCAGCATAGTCTACCCTCCTCCAGGAGATGGCTGGTACTTCACGGTCCAGCAATACCAGACATATGTTCCCCTGACCCTCAGCATATGTCTACCTTCCTCTAGGAGATGGCTGGTAACTTCACGGTCCAGCACTACCAGACATATGTTTCCCTAACCCTCAGCATATGTCTACCTCCCCCAGGAGATGGCTGGTAAGCTTCACGGTCCAGCACTACCAGACATATGTTTCCCTACCCTCAGCATATGTCATACCCTCCCCCTAGGAGATGGCTGGTAACTTCACGGTCCAGCACTACCAGACATATGTTCCCCTAACCCTCAGCATATGTCTACCTCTCCTCTAGGAGATGGCTGGTAACTTCACGGTCCAGCACTACCAGACATATGTTCCCCTAACCCTCAGCATATGTCTACCCTCCTCCAGGAGATGGCTGGTAACTTCACGGTCCAGCACTACCAGACATATGTTCCCCTACCCTCAGCATATGTCTACCCTCCTCTAGGAGATGGCTGGTAACTTCACGGTCCAGCACTACCAGACATATGTTTCCCTGACCCTCAGCATATGTCTACCCTCCTCTAGGAGATGGCTGGTAACTTCACGGTCCAGCACTACCAGACATATGTTCCCCTGACCCTCAGCACATGTCTACCTCCTCTAGGAGATGGCTGGTAACTTCACGGTCCAGCACTACCAGACATATGTTCCCCTGACCCTCAGCATATGTCTACCCTCCTCCAGGAGATGGCTGGTAACTTCACGGTCCAGCACTACCAGACATATGTTCCCTGACCCTCAGCACATGTCTACCCTCCTCAGGAGATGGCTGGTAACTTCACGGTCCAGCACTACCAGACAGATGTTCCCCTGACCCTCAGCATATGTCTACCCTTTCCTCCAGGAGATGGCTGGTAACTTCACGGTCCAGCAATACCAGACATATGTTCCCCTACCCTCAGCAATGTCCACCTCTCGGAGATGGCTGGTAACTTCAGGGTCCAGCAAACCAGACATTGTTCCCCTGACCCTCAGCACATGTCTCCTCCTCCAGGAGATGCTGGTACTTCACGGTCAGAACTACCAGACTATGTTCCCCTCACCCAGCATATGTCTAACCCTACGGGGGAGAGGTGGTACTCACGGTCACACTACAACTATGTCCTGACCTAAGTATACCTTCTTAGAGTGGCTGTAGCTTCACGGCAGCACTACAAAATGCCTACCCTCACATATCACCTCCTCTAGAGATGCTGTACTCACGGTCCACACACAATATGTTCCCTACTCAGATTGTCCACGTTTATGCTAAACACGCCGACATGTCCGCCGCTCGTTCTTGCTTTTCTGAGAGACATACTAATCACGCAGGTTCGAGATAAACGGGAGGGGTTTAGTCGAGTGGGATTTTTGGGAGTAGGGTTTGTCGGTCTTATAGCCTCTTCACAAGGGTGTGGTAAAGCTACTGTACAGGGCGGAACAAAACAAAGGAATTATCAACATTCAATTAGATAAGTTTGGTATAATTTCTTTCGTTTTAAAAATGTTACTTTCACATCATAAGATAACCATAATTTGACTAGTTAGGCACACTTAATTTACTTACAGAAATAGCAGTTCTACTTTGATGGAATACCTTATGATATAAGCCTCTAAGATAGATCATAGTGTAATCCGTCAAGGTAAGACCGCTACTTATCAGGGTAAACAAAGTGTACAATTATCAATATGTTTAAAATTAAAGGTCATCAGTTGTGCAAAAATCATCATAGGTGGTTACGCGGACTATTAGCCAGTCTCATATAGTCTAGATTTATTGACGAGCCGGTCAGGGTTTGATTTCAGGCCAGATGTACCGAGGTTTGTCTTTCCTTAATGATGTCCTTCAACGAAATGCTATTACATTTTCTCTCAATTTTACATTCCTCATCCCTTTCTTATTGGCGTAGTTAAATGCGAATAGTCGAAAGGGTATAAAATTATTTGTGGACAAGATCGTGATTTTCTCTGGACTCCAAAACTCTTTTAATCTTCACGTGGTGTGAGCGCATTTAAGATACGGGTAATTAAGGTTTACAAAGTGGTTTAACTTAAGCCGATAGTAATCCTTGGCTTGTGTTTAGTGTCTGAAGAAAGATAGATGAATAAATAAACTATCGCCATCATTAGCGAGACCTGTGTTTGAATCCCTGCCGGCAAGTTAATTTCTAACAAACTCACCTTCCCTATCCTACGATTAATTTATAAATAACTATTGTTCCACATTTATCACTAAATAATAGATACACAGAACTGGTTTCCGTTAGTATACTATTATTATTCTAGTATTTAACGTAGTATTGCACTTTATGAACAGACTAATTATATCACCATACGATTTCACACTCAATTTTTAAAGGTTATTTGACTAATAATATAGCATGATTTTATTAATTTTGTCTGCAAAAATAGTTTGCATTTTATAAAAGGCCTTTGATATGAAAATTAGACCCTTAGTCTAGCACACACAAAACACCCATTTTCTTTGGCCATCACGGTGAAAGTCTGTGCGCCACAGTTTAACCAGTATTAAATTTTCGAGCATTGTGGGATTAGAACTTGAAACCTTTGGATCAGTAGGCAGACGTTCTGGGGGATTCAATCCTGGTTTCCGGCACAGACTTTATCTGATTACCAAACCCTTCCTTCACGACGTGTACTAATCACAACTTGTGAATGTGTGGAATACCAGGCCTCCACCGTGGTTCGGATCCACGTTAAACTGTAGGTTCCTCCATTTCATCTCACTATCACCCTACCATTACACATTAGCGTAAGTGCGTATAGTATAACCCGAACGGTAGTAAGACGAAAGGGGATATATAATAATAATAATAATAATAATAATAATAATAAAAATAATAAGTAGGCAGATGCCTAACCGATCGAGCTAAGGTATAAATAAAAGTAGCTTCAAACACCTCAGATCATACAACAAATTCACTGCTAAATAATAAATATTTAGACATGAGAAAGTTCCAATTTTTGCATTTTAAATCATATCCCCTAGGGGTTTTTAAGACCATAACTTCTTGTACAGGGTGTAGTACAACTCTGCGGGTGGGAATGAAAAGGGGGGCTTGCAATGGCACGCGGTGGTGGAGGCCTCCCTAATATTTATACACATTGCATCCCTCCAACCCTCTGACGTCGGTATTTCGGTTATTTATTTATACCGTAAGCTTTTGAGGGTTTGAATTTAAATATTTTAATAGTAATGCTCCTTTTGTTTGGTGTTGGTAGGTATGGTCCACTCGGGTGGTTGGTTATTGCTAGGAGGAAATAGATATGCGCCCAGGTTGGCTTATTGCTAAATTCTTCAGCAGATTTATCTTCTTCGGTTCTTAAAGAACGGAACAACCATATCTGTTTTTTAGTCAGTCAGTGGTCGGGATTTTACATCTTTCTAAACATTTGATTTTAGGATTTGATTTGAAATGGTTTTGACCACAAAAAAGTATATATTTTCGATTAACAAGCTAAAGGAAGTTGCCTACCTGTTACGTCACAGCGGATCAAAATAGGATTTCCCAAGTTAATGAATTTAAGTTCTCTTAGGTGAGTTTTAAAGATATAACGTTGAAACTAAAACTATAAATTCTTAAATAATTCTAAAATAATTTTACAGTAACAAAATTATATTATGTTTATTTGAAGTAGTTATTTTTGTAAATGAATTTCTTATAAATCATCTACAACTTAGGTAATTTGGCTTAGTCATGAAATGTCCCTTAGGAATCTTACTACAGGGATGTAGATTATAAAAGTACGCGAAAGCATATGTCTATCTAAAATAGGAAATAATAAAACGATAATTTTGAAAAGCAATTGAATGTTATCAAGTGGCAAATAGTATAGTAATTGTGTAAACCCGTCAGAGAAATAGGAGAATTGTCATCAACAGATAAACAAGAAACCTCACAGGGTGAACAACTAATTCCCTTCCCTCTCTTTCTGTTTTGTACATTGGCTTATAAGTGTGGTAGAGCTTAGACTGCTTAGGTACATCAAGCTAAGATGCAACCCGCTTCACAAAATAGCTTCGAAATCTCCAAGTAGGCAACATTGCTAACTAAAAGAGTCTTAAGCCAAGATGAATCCTCACCTTTCTAAATAAACTCAAATTCTTTTTGTAAAAAAAACGCTTTAAGTTCAACTCAGCCTTTATTTTTTTGCGCTACTTTTGTAACTACCCTTCCAGCCTATCCGCATTTAACTACACTAAGAGGGAAAGAATGCGGGAGGTAGAATTTAATTTAGGAAATGAACTCGTATTTGCTTTGAAGGAGAGTAATAGTCCATTTAAGGAAAAGCACCCTTATTACAGCTAGCTGAGATTCGAACCTTGATCTCGCCTTCACCGATAGACTGGACTAGATCGCTTGACGTCTAGTCAACATGCCTACCGGTGTCGGACACAACACATCTGATTTCTATTATTTTTATTTTTTATCTTTATTTATATTGATATCATTTTTTAAAATGGAACTACACAAGACTGTCCAGTGTACAACTATAGCTCAAAATGTCTTAAGTTTGTGATACAAACAAGAAATATTTTGTTTCTAAGCGAGTCCTGTATTTCTCTTTTTAATTTATTTGATATATTTGACGTGCACTTTCTAAACCAACTGATAATATCAGCACACGACTTATAAACTAGCTTAAGACTAGAACAGGCACAAAATCCAGCCTCTGGCCGTTAATTTATCACTGCGAAAGGGGAAACCCACATTTCACTAATGATACATTTTTCTACCATGTCAAGAATCGAACCCGGGGCCTTTAGCTCAGTAGAGAGACATGCTACTAACTGAGAAAATCTGTCGGACTGAGTCTTGTTCACTACACGGTATATACAAGTACAGTAGTTAAGCTTTTTTTTATTGTACTTTTTTTTGTTCGAGAACAGATCGAAACTAATCTCGCATCCTGGTACGGTTGTCTCTATTCTACTTTTAGAAAATAGTGACATTAAAATCATCGAAATTACTGTTTTATCATATTCAAAAAAAATATAATAAAACAAGAAAATAGCTATTTTTTAAAATAAAAAAAAACTATAAAAAATGATCACAAGGGCTCGAAATTTGATGACCTGAAAAATGATCAAAAATTTACTTAAAAATAATAAAAAATGAATTTATATTTCTAAAATATGACCAACAAATTGGAGCAAAAACTCGTAATGAATGCACACGACTAGATAAAGCACGGACTTAACAAATGACCCGCCTCGGTGGCGTAGTTGGCTAACGCACTAGTCGTGTTGAGCTCGACTGCCGAGACGGGGAGATCGTGGTTCGAATCTCGGTCGGGTGAACTAGGTTTTTTTCCTAAATGGTTTTCCACTCTCTCTCTCTCCACGCAAATGCGGGTTCACTTCCTCTAAATTCAACCTTCCCAATTCCTAATTCATTAGCGTAATTAGTACTTAAGCGTATAACCCGAACGGGTAGTAAGACGCGGTGCTAAATAATAATAATAATAATAATAATAATAATAATAAATAATAATAATAATAATAATAATAATAATAACTTAACAAATGGAAACTAAAAATATATATGTAATGAAAAGTCTTTAAAACAACTAAACTCTATCATTCTGCTGGATATAATATTGATTTACAAATATTTGCTTCAGAAGTAATATCTCCTAATTTCCTGCCAAGTTGTAGTGTCTCACCAGGAATGCGTCTTTTAAAACCATACAAGCAAGGAGGGTACAAAGTTAATTTCATACACCAAGGGTAGTCAAACGGTTTAGACCGAAGAAACCCTTGTACCAAAAAAAACAACACAAAAACATGCTGGAACCCTCATAAAACTTTTGCACTAATATTATTAGCATTTAATAACGACAGTTATATTTTACTAGTATAAAACAAACTGAATATCACATGTTATATCTGCGTCTTTGGTAAATGTCCTTTATTCAAATTTGAAAAAAAATGCCAACCCTAGTTAGTGTTATTAATTTATAGTGTAAATATTCAAAAACCTGCCTCACGGAGCCTAGGATATATATGGAGGTGCCCAAGAGCTCCGCGGAGCACAATTCGAAAAACGCTGGCCGACACTATCTCTCATTTTGACGAATGTTTTTAAAAGAATCAAAATATATTCGATTATTTATGCATTTATAAAATATCGGTGATAAGCTATTTTAAAATATACTTTTTCTATATAAATGCCTAAAAATGAGGCAAACCAAGACCTAAAATTTCAAAATGACCAAAGAATAACCTATAAAAAAAAGGTTTCCACGATCAGGGAACATGAGACATGAGCCTTGTATGTAATGTACCCATAAAAAAATAAAGAAATGTCATCTAAATCTAGACTCGGACGATTGCAATATCCCCGTTTTCAAGAAAAGGATATAGAAAAACTCACTTCACTAAATTTTTCTGGTTCAAGCATAATCTTTTATCTAATATGCCGCTTAATCTACCTTGAGATGTGCTCCTTGCTCTTCTGTAGTCAACATATATAGTAAGAGGAAGTGCTCGAATTAACGTACATAAAAAGTTCACAAGACCCGATCAGATAAAATTGTAGATATAAATGTGTGATGAAATTTATTTCATCAGCTTTCAGCTTGGCTAGTGTATGAATAATTGTAGATGACAACTACATAGAGTATTTTCATAGCGATGCCATTTTTTTTTAGCACTGCGTCTTACTAACCGTTCAGTTTATAAGCCTATGTACTAATCACCCGAGTGGTTTTAGGGATTAAGAAGATTATATTTATATAAAGTGCTCCCGCATTTACGTGTGGGGAGAGTGAAACACTATTTTAAATCAAATACTCATAGGACACCCTATCGATATTCGAACCTCAATATCTCCGTTATCGGCAGTCTAGTGCAACCCTGTGAAAGTAGCGCCTCAAACCTCGCGGCCACCGAAGCGGGTCATGTTGCTATTATTTCTCCACTGTACTGAAGGGGGACTACCTATTAGCGACACTCTACTTTTAAGTAATTAAAAGTAGTACTTCAAGTGTTAACTGGCACCTATACAATTTTTTATTTCTATCTATTAAAGTTTATCAATAATATTAGTTTAATAGTGTAAATAACCGTTTCAATGGTCGAATAATCTCAAGTTTCACTCTCGCAATATACTGGACCTATCACGGGAAGATTGAAGTTAGAATCCCAGTCGGGTGTACTGAGCTTGGTTTTTCCTAAATGGTTTTACATTCTCACACCACGAGAATGCGGGTACAATCCATCTGAATTCAACCTTCTTCATCCCTGACACTCTTGCTTAATTAATGCGTAGGCGTGTAACTCAAATAGATAGTAGAACGCGGTGCTTAAAAAGAAAGTGAAAATTGTAAAAATAATAATTAATATTAATTTATTTTTAATAATAATAATGTGTGTGACAGTAATTGTGAACAGTTTTAACAGAATCAAGTAAATAAATACATAGGAAGTCTTCCCCCTTTCAACTTCTTCCCGCTTTAGATGGAATAAGTTAGTTCTGGGTCCAGAAAGGTAATTTGGTGCTGACGGCTTTGTACAAAGCTATCTTGAACGAAGTTTATATCTCGGCAAGAGTTGTAATTGGGAACGGTGCCACGTAACCACCCCTCCCGGATCAAAGTCCGGGGACTGAATTTTGGTCTGTTCCGCCTTCTTCCACCCACCTCTGGAGGAAGTCCCAAGGAAACTACTGCAACGGTCGAGGAGGAAAGGGTGGAGGGAAACGGAGGGGGGGGGGGTTTCCTCCACCGTTCCGGAGACTAAACTCGAAATAATTAAATTTGCTGGTTCGTAGTTTTCTCCAGTTGAATGTTGTCCAAGAAGGGAGTAGAGATTTTTGTGACCTCCGCGTCTTTCAGTTACTGTTGGAAATTGGAAGGGGGTGGGGTGGAGAGAGAGAAAGAGAGAGAGAGAAAGAGAGAGAGAGAAGGGGAGCTAAGGTTGCTCGATTTATCTCAAAAGTTATCCTAGTTATCCTTGCTGGTGACGGGAAAGTTGTTGCCCAAATCCCGGTCGGGTGTACTTAGAGTTTTTCCCCTAAATTATTTATATCTCTCCCTTCGCGCAAATACTGGTACATTTAATTTAAATTACACCTTTCCCCATACCTACTCAATTATTGTAATTAAATGCGTATAGCCCAAGTGGAGCATATAACATCCTTTATACAAACTTGCCCCATCATCCACTTAACAAATGATCTATAAATTTCATTTTATACAATCTTGAAGAGCATACTTTGTTTTTTCGTACTAAAACTATACTTATTTTTATTGTATACTTAAACACTAAGCTCCGTCCTCATTCCACAGATTACTCATAATGTACTTAGGTAAAACAGCTTGGACCAGACGTCAAATTCGATTTTTTTTTTTTTTAGAAGACAGGGAAATTGAGATGAGTGAAATAATTGTATCATATATTTAAAAAAAAAACCTAATCAAAGATACATCTATTCATTAAAATTTCGATGTTTCCAAGTGTATAAATCGGTGTTCTGTAAAAGTAATTTTATAATACCCAAAATAATATTCTTACCTTGAATGATTTTTTTTTTGTTTCAGGTAAACTTTTTCTTATTTTACATGCTGCAGTTCATGATTGAACAAGTATTTTATGGTGAGTACTTTTACTTCTTTTAGTGGGGTATGTAAGTTTGATAAAAAAAAAAAGATCGTATTAATAAATTATCTCTGAATAGATTTCACAAAACACGTGAAAAATGTGGAAATATTTGTGGAATTAATTTAAACTAAAACCACTGCATATATAATATATATAAAATATATATAATAATAAAAAAATTGATATTAAATAATATAATATAAAATATCAATGCGTCTTATTATTCGTTCAGTTTGTACATTCATGTATTAATTATGATAGTGAGTTAGGATGAGTAAGGTTGAATTTAAAGGAAGTGTACTTGCATTTGCATGGAGATCAAGAGAGTGGAAACCCGTTTAGGGGAAACCACCTTCAGAACACCCGATCGGGATTCGAACCCCAATATCCCTGTTATCGGCAGTTTAGCCTATTGCAAGAGTCACGCCTTAGACCGTGCAACCACCGAATTAGGTAAACATATTGTAAAATATCCTAAATGGAAAAGTCAAAGTTTACTCACATCAATCCTATACGGGTGATTGAAACTTAGTATTATTTAACTCCGCGCCGGTAGGTACGTGAATTAATTAACAAACTCATCTAAGTTTGTTTGCTGGTGACGTGAAGGTCGGGGCTCAAATACCGTCCGGGTAGTATTTCCTAAATTGTTTACTACTCTCCCTCAACGCAAATGAGGTTATATTTCTTCTAAATACTACCTTCCTCACTTCTATACCATCTATGTAATTAAATGGCTATATTTCGGACTTGTAAGATGTAAAAAACAAAAATGTATACTATTAAATAAAACTTTGTCTATAATTACCATTGCTATCTAACATATTAACGAAACACACTTTATTTTATAATTAACATACAACTTTTATAATTATATATAAACGGTAAACATTGATCTAAAATTTATTGTTTAAATTAAACAACTTATTTTAAAAATTGATCCTGTTTAGTGATTTGAGCTTCAGACCTTTGGATTGAATGCGCTAAAGTCAAAGGTTCGAAATTTTTGTCTGTGAACAATTTTTTCAAATAGATAGTTTCATATCATTGGAGGTTTCAGAATTAATATTGGTTAAATTTTACCACCCCTAACCCCAAAATTATATTTGACGCTCGTTTAGATATTCTACACATCCTGCTGTCTTGTGACCATTAGCTGGGTGCTGGTAATTTTCGTAGCACATGCGAGGCAGTAATGGGATTTAAAAAAAACACGTCCTCTCTTGAATTGCCATTGGCTGTTTGTGAAATATATCGGTTTGCTAACTAAAATTAATGGCTTTTCATTATTAGGTGGGCAGTAGTAATATTGGTACATGCCTTGCGTCATATGTGGTTGCGGTGACATGCGCATGTGTTATTTGCTGACATAATGGTCGAATACTTTCAGCTATTTGGTAAAAAATAAATAAAATAAATAAACGTTGAAAGTTTAAATTAATTAAACTACAGCTGCCTTTGCTATTATTCAAGGCTAGACCCAACCTTAGAAAATGTACATATTATAATATATTAGTAGTGTACATATTTATCATCGTAATCATCATTACATAAATACATAGACCACATTATAATCTCTTTATTTTAAGGATACTTATTAATATTTTAATTACATACGCCGGTATCGCTGTGTATTTTAAAACAGTCGACCTTTTTTTTAAAGCTGGATAAACAAACAGTTTTTACTTTTGACCAATATTTACCTTCCTGTTGGAATATTTAAATTGAAACTAACTCTATAGCAATACTTATTTAAATAATTTTATTTTGGAGCTTGTATACTTTATGTTTGGAATTATTTGGATTTAAAAATAAGAGATGAAAGAAATTTTCACTCCTTAGTAAATTAGTATTTATTTTATAAACTAAAATATTACTAATACCTTGTAATAAAATAAAAATAAATGTAGTTTAGGGTAAGCTTCTACAATTCTATGATTAAACATACTTTTTACTTCACTATCTCTTAACTGAGATGGAAAATAGCTTTAATTACTTCACCATTGAGCACGCGGATAAAAGGCGTCAGTCTCGGCTTGTCTGTTTTGGCAGTGATGGAGAGATCGTATGTGCTGAACTGTTTTCTCCTAAATTGATTTTCATTACCTTTCTCCATTCGATAATCGGACGTATAATAAAACGAGAAGCACGCGAAAATATTATTCTCGTCATTTAAATAATAATACATGGGTTTTAGAATGGTGGCTATATTCTTTTGGATCGTGCATTTAAGTGTTCAACGACATGTTGTATACATTATTAGGAAATAATATTTTATGCGCAATATCAGAGCATCTACTCATTTATATTCGTCAACGGCTTTTAGTCCCGTCCCACAATTTATCAGTGTGTAGGTTAGAACGGCTAACTGAAGGCTAACTCTATACATGGATAGACCCGTTAACGTCCAACCGTGTATCGCCTATTGGTTATACAGACTGTGATGAATGTTACACCAGGGCCTGGGAGGAAATCAATATTTTGGGTTATCCCACTGTGATGTATTTACATATTTTTTATATTCACATTGACACCAAAGATAGGGGATTATATAAACTGACTGGAATAGATAAATGCCAAAACAAGTGAGCGAAATGTTTATTGGAAACTATATATAATATATATATATATATATATATATATATATATTGTGAATCGATTTAAAATAGAAAATATATTTTTATCATAACATTTATATAGTTTTTAGATTTAAAAAAAAACCATAACTTTACAAAACTAAAATAATCAGGAATTATGTTTCGTTGAGCAACTTGGTTTACTAAGAACATAGTACCCTTTAATAAATTTATAACCGGCTTCGGTGGCCGTATGAGCTAAGGCGTCACTCTCGCAATAGACTGACTGCCGATGGCAGGGAGATAGGAGTTAGAATCCCGGTCGGTTGTACAGAGTTTTTCCAAAATTGTTTTCCACTCTCCCTCCACGCAAATGCATGTACAATTCCTTTAAATTCAACCTTCCTCATCCCTAATACATTGGAGTAACTAGTACATAGGTGTATAACCCGAATGGGTAGTAAGACGCTGTGTTAAAAAAAAACATTATTTGTTAAGTGTCTTATGAAATAGATTTTTGTTGAAAAAAACACGTAAAGTTTTCAGAACCAAATAACGGAGCATTAACATTAACACGATCACTTAAATCATAATTTTCATCGAAATGGCTTTCTGCACTCTCACTCTGAAAACATCAAAATTGGGGTGAGTGAAAGGTTTTTTTTATTAATATATATATTAATATATATATATATATATATATATATATATATATATATAATATATATAAAAAAGTATACATATTATTTTTGTTTTAATACGGTAAAACTTTTTTACCTTTTTTCTAAATAAAAAGACAGAAAGCCACACAGTTCGAAGTAACGCGACGCTTGGTTTAAGCTGTATTATCTACCTAAGCTACGAGCTGAATTAAGGGTGAGATACTCTTAAAATTTTAACAAGCCCGGTTTACATGGCACATTAATGTGAAATAGAGTGTACCTATAAGTGAGACGTACTGTGATTGGACGGGACGGGATTCATGAGGCGCAAGATACAACCCGCGGCCATAAATGCTCCAACATCGCGTCATACCGTCTCTCTCTCTCTCTCTTCTTTTAAAACCTACAGCTTTTTTTTACTTTGTTCTTTTTTTTTTCATTTTCATTATTTCTCATCGCAAGGAAACACTTCTCTCATAGTTTTTCTTTGGGTTTTTTTTACTGTCCCGGTGCGACAAATCTAGAGAGTTATTACGAGTGTCAACCCTAAGAGATGATACAGTAGTCTTAAATCACTGAACTTTCAGTTTTCACATTTGAGCTTGAGGGAGAGTTATATATATATAATAAAATATAAAACTCTCTTAATACTATGATTTTAGTAGGAAGAACAGTAGAAGTTAGTTACTAAAGTCACTAAAACAATTTTAATATATTCGTACATCAAGTCATGTTATCTGTAGTTCTCACTTTTGAGAGGTATTATCATTACCTATAAAATAACACAAATAATATAGTAAGGTGTTATTGATGTTGGCCGCAAATAAATATATTTGAATTCAAACAAAATCAGGGTATACACATTAAGGGCCATGCTATTCAGAGACTTTTTAGAAATTCTTGGAACTTTTCCAATTTAATGGTAAATATTTTGTTTTTTATGAGATGTACGAGAAAATATATAATAGTTTTTTATAGCCCCGTGTCTTACTACGCTTATACGTTTATACGATTATGTACTTATAACACTAATGTGTGAGGGATGAGGCAGGATTAATTTTGAGAAAATATACCCGCATTTGCGTGGAAGGAGAGAAGGTGGTAAACAATTTAGGAGGAAAACACTTCATTACATCTGACACGATATCGAACCCCGATCTCCCCGTAATCAGCAGTTCAGTAGCTATATTGCGAGAGTGACGCTTTAGACCATTTGACCACCGAAGCGTGCTAGTTTTCTATAATACATCGTTTACCAAACTGGTACGCGTACCCCAGGGGTACGTGAAAGATTTAAGGACTACGCGACGCTTCCACCAAGTTTTATTAATAATAAAATATTTATTTTTGATAATTGTAAGTTTTGATAGACAAATTAACTCATAATTTGACGAGATGTTATAGAATTTAATAAACCTGCGCCCCCCTAACCACCCCACCTGTCACGGCTGTCACCACTTAAGCACTACTGAGATTTGAAATGACCGTTTATACTCTACTAACTTATCGGATAATTATGTTTTTTTGTCGCACGCAACTAGCTAAACTTTGGGATACTTTTTTGATTATTTATATAATCATTACAGTAGATACATATTTTATGTCTATAAAACTAACTATAACACATTAACTAAATGATTATATTAATTTACATAAAATGAAACGTTTTCCTACCAGCCATCAAGAGTGAGGTCGAAAATCTCACCTTAACATGGGATGAAAGGAGTCAGAGTTATTCGAAGATCAATAAAATTGTTGTATCAGGTGCTAATAATTCCATTCTTATTTTGTTTCTGTATGACCAATATAAAATAGATCAATATCTGAGTATCAAATTACTATTGATGTCATGGTAGGGGCACAGAACCGTTTAAAATAAATATTAAAACCTCTAGACTCTAGTTGAAGTTTAAAAATAAATACATAAATAATAAAATTCTAACTTGCCAGACAGACTCAATACTTACTAACACTTGATACAGCCGTGTGTTGCGGGATGTATTAGCATCAATTACAGGGATATCTACCAGGTCTATTATCGCTATTATTTGTTTTTGTCAATTGCTTAAAGTAATATTGAGGTTATTATCATCGGATACTGCACTTGTAGGGCTAGCCAAAACTCTTTTAAATTTTCTCCTTTCATCGGCAAATATTAAATTTATACTTAACTGGGTTAGAACCGCAGGTTGTTTAGAGATGAAGCTCATGCGTCCCATCACGACCGGGATCTACAAGTTACTCAAATACCACCTTGAGAGGTGGAAAGTCCACTTTTAATTCAAATAAAGTTAGTGCTGCCATCTAATTACTAGACATACATGAATTTTTCTAATCCACGTTAGATTATGGTTAAATTTAAATTAATAAAAAAAAGGATTTTCTAGGGTCCTTATGGGGTTTGAGATAAAAAAGTTTTTGTCCTGGAAAATATGTGTTTGGTGACTTTCCCCTTATTTCATAGTACCCTCCATATATTTGCACTTTTTATAACCAAACACTTTTGGCGAAAAAAAATACTTCTGATGATACGTTTATCTTAATTTTCTACACATCTGAACAGTAAAGTTATTTGAATATTTGTCATGAGAAAAGTGGCATTTGAACAGAAAATCTTAAAATAAATATAAAATGTTTTGTAAACATTTCTGGAAGATCATACCAAACATTCAATCACGGTTGAGATTAATTTATGTAGAAAATTTTAAATTGAACGTATGTATTAAAGCAATACTAGATTTAGTTTTGCCAAAATGTTTATTGTTTATTTACTTGTTCATTTTCACCCCTCCATCAGTGTATGTTGCCTTTGTGGCAGTGCAAAAAAAAATTGTACAGGTCACTTATTTGTTTTAAACTTCTGTGGGTGGTTAAATTATTTGAATGTTGGTTCATCAAGATATTGTTACTTATGATAAGTTGGTTTATTTTATTTGTAAAATGTGTCCCGATGGGGTTAATCTAACTTTGGAGTTTTCTTTACAAATATTAAAATATAATATTAATTGATTATTCACTAATCAATTAGTTATGTATTTAGTGTAGCTTTTTTTTTTATGTTAGCCAGCGTCGGTAAGCACACACAAACTTAGTCGTCAGTATCGTTTTATCTGGTTTGACGGTAAAGAGAATGTCGGTTTTACTAGCCGGGTGTACTGAAGTGGTTTCTTATAAAACTATTTCCCTCCCCACAAACGCGGATACATTTACTATGGATTCTAAATTTCTCATCTTTATTAGATGCAAAATATACGGGCAGTCTGGATGGTTAAATAATTTTCCCGTAGGAAGTGCCTTATCTGATTGCTAAAAAAAAAAGGTACTACGTCTACTTTAACGTATTCATACGTCAAGTCATGTGATCTGCAGCTGTTGCATTTGATAGATATTATCAATACCTATAAAATAATACTATTATGGTAAAATGTTATCAATGTTGACAGCAATTTTTTTTAGCGTCGCCTCTTTATACGCCTATGTACTAATTACATCAATGGGTTAGATATTAGGAAGGCCTAATTTAGAGGAAATGCACCCGCATTTGCGTGGAGGGAGTGTGAAAACTATTTAAGAAAAAACATCCTCAGTGTACCCGACCGGCATCGAACTCCGATATCCCCGTCTTCGGCAGTCTAGTCCAACACGATATTAGCGCGTTAAACCATGCGACCACCGAAGTGGGTTTGACCGGAATTGTTTGTATGTATTCTTTAAAAAGGGCCTTCTCACTATTGTTTCATTTATAGAAATGGCGCCGTGTAAAATAATGCGAACTGCGGTTCTTGAAATATGTGTGGTAGTTATCGTACGAGCTAGAAAATATATTAAATAAAAATAATGATTCAAAACTAGAAAACAATTGAGGATTAAATCCATTACAAGGTTGCAAGTGGTCGCAGTGTAACGTCGAATTCAAATGAATATTTAAATTAAAAAAATGATAATTACAAATGAAGAAAATTACACCTACTTTTCACTTTTAATGAAAGCGTTAAATGATGATTCAGTCTAATGAAATGGGGTGTTTTGATGTTCATTTTTGTATTCATTTTCAAATGAATTGATGGTTCATTTAAAATGACACGCGAGAATTCGCATTTGTATTAACTAGAGCATGTCATAATATACCCATTGCTTTTGACCTGCTTGAAACAGAAGCGAGAAGTTTGCGTTGCGGCGTAAACGCTCGCTACTTTTAGGCGTCCCACATCAGTGACGTCCACGTTGGCTATTAAATAGGTACATTTTGTCTGTTAGCTGGCCCCTGAATGAGACTGTGTATGTAAACGGTAGTCTGCACTCTCATAAATTGCTCTCAGAATCAGTCAAAACAACATGGCAAACCCTTTCCGTATCAACGTTACGCTAGTGCTCGTACATTAGGGGGTACAGTAGGTTGCAAAACTACTTACCCTAATATTAGGCCAACGCTCACTGGTAAATAAATCAATTAGGAGATTAAGGTGACCGTCTGGTGAGCAGAAAGTATCAATAATACTGTCAAGCCACACGGATTAAAATACAATGGTTTGTGTCGTTTTCTGGAACTACTTTTCTATTCTGTCTAAACCTTACTTCCTTTCACCCTTAGCCTACAACCACACTTTTGTTGTAAAAGAAAAATATCTCTGTTGGGATCTTTTGACTTTATTTTGGCGTGAACCATATTTTAAAAATAACTCATCGTAAAATAAAATATTGCGTCAGTGTTGAACGTCCGCGCGGCAACTACTCGCTTATCGAGGCGGTCCTCTTAAAAGGCTACGGAGTGTGACGTGAGATATTTGCGTAAATTGCAACTAAATAGTTGTTTTTATTGCTGGTTCTCAGTTCATTATATAATGGACCTCGCAAAGCTAATCAAATTCTATTTCAGCACTCAGATGTGTGCGTTCTACTTATATCGACTACAGTTGAGTTGCACCAAGATCGAAACATGTAATAACTTTTAAGTTGCCGCAACAGAAATTTAGCCATTGCGTGTACTCCTATTAAGACCGTCGTAGTGTATATATGTATGTATATGCACTCGCTTTGCTCGTTGGGGTTTCCGCCCCCAAACCCCCGGTGAGTTTTCTTTGCAAGTGGATGTAAACTAATGTAATTCCAGCGATGTTTTGAAACTAAAAAATGTGTGGGAAATTTGCAAAATTTACCTAAAATCAAAAAATTTAGCTCTACTTAAGGTATAACCGATGGAGATACGACAAAAAGTAATAGGACCAAAATTGTGGATCTCGCCAAATCCGCAGCTGCTGGTCCAATCAGTTTTTTTTATAGGTCTTACCGTTTAGCCACAAGAGACCTCCAAAGAAAGGTCCGCACCGACTTTAAAGTTGCTCCGCCATTTTGAATTTGTGGCTTTATAGTAGTATAATATGTGTGTTTTTAATGTGTATGATGAGGTCTCGAATCCTTAAGAATATTCAAGATTTGAGAAAATTTTGGACTCGAAACTAAAATCCTTAAAAAAAATATTTTTTTTTTCAATTTTTCAGGTGAAATTGCTTTTATAGCACAAAAACTGTTTATTGGTGGATCACAACCAATAATAATAATAATAATAATAGAATGAACTTAACAACCAGGCCCCAGACCAGTAATTTAACACTTGACTGAATGTATGAATGTTATAATGAATGGATTATAAGAAAAATGTTAACATTTAGTTACTATTTGTATTTTCTATTATTCTATTATATTATTTATATTCCCTCTTATGTTCATAATTTTTTTCAAAGATCGGATTTGAAATTTGGGATTCGAATGTAAATTTTAGATTTGGATTAGTAAAATAGTGGATTTGATCCAACTCTAATATATATAGTTTAAAATAGTTTAGAGCAATGTTTGTATCTAAATGAAACAGTCATTGAATATAAAGCGAATGAAACTCCTCCCATCACTCTGTTCCTCCAGCTCATCCCAGTACACGGCCAAAAAACCAGCTCGCGGTTTAACCCTCCTCCCCTCCAACCCCCCACTGAGGGGAGGTGACAATGTACCTTAATTAAGAGACCCCGGCGTACCACTCACTACGAGCACTGTATCAGATTACAGGGAGCTTGAACAACTCTAGCTTCAAGGGGTCAGGTCAAGTATAGTGGGATTGGCATAAGATGATAGTATAGTGTGATTGTCATAAAATGATGTACATAGTGTGAGTTGCATATTATATCATGAACAATGTGCTTGCCATAATAACATATGCATAGTGTGATTGTAATAAGATGGCAGGTACAATATGATTGCCCTAAGATGGCAGGTATAGTGTGATTGACATAAAATGGTAGGCTTGTGACTGTTACAAAAGCTACCAGTGCTATTTTTATTTATTCATACGTTAATATATAAGCTATTTAAATGCCAATTTAATATATTAAACACATTAAAATAAATACAAGATATCTTATCAATTAAGCTATCAATCAAATACATAATATCATTTCATTTCGAACTCCAAATTTTTTTTTAAATATCTATACATTTAATACACATTTTTTTATTCAAAACATTTTTATTAAATGTATGAAATTAAATTGATTTGGAGCTTAAAATTAAATTATATAATTTTATTGGTAGCTTGGATAGAATTAAGAATCAAATAGCCAAAGCTATTATTTATGTTTTCTAAAGAGGATTACTCCATCTAGATATCATATTTGGAAAATTGAAAAATGACACCTGGACATAGGAATTGAACCTGGGACCTTTGACATAGTACGCCAATGCTCTAAACCACTGAGCTATCCAGGATTCGTCCCGTGCCCAGGGTCATTCTTCACTAATATTTTAAGGCAGAGTCTATGATAGACGTGCGGAAATCGTGGCTACAAATGTGTGATTTTATTAAGATCACGAGCTATCAGATAATGCAGCCACCTTCGACTCGGTAGTTGGCTTAATGCTGCCACTTGTACAATTATTATAATTGTAAGGAACCCTGTGCACGGGATGATATATATTGATATTAATCACTTTGTACTTGTTTTAATGTCGAAAGTCGATATATATACAAGGTTTGTGCAAAATTTACCAATATTAATATTTGTATTAAATTATTTGTAAATCTATTCGTCCTTATAATAGATGGTAAATATCTAGAGGAAATTATTGGGGACACTTTTATATGTTAAGTTGACTTTGAAGTCGTGTGCTGATAATAATAAGTATATTTATAAAATACACATTAAATCACCAAATTAATTTAAATGTTAGTACAAAAACATCCTAGGCAGTTTTATATTCAAGTACTATTGAAAATATAACAGAAGCTCTGCTATAAAAAATGTTTACAAAATATTATATTAATTAGGAATTTCATTCAAAGTTTTAATTATAAGAAGCTTTAATATTTTTGGAACACCTAATAGTAATTATTGTGTTTTATTTAGTAGATTTTATCTTTCTGCTACTAAGCTCAACACAGGCTTATTAAAGACTTAATATAGTGGTTAAATGGGAAAAAATGCACCCAAAATAACGTGGAGTGTGTATGAGGAAACCACAGTGTAAAGCATGTGTTCAAGTCGGTGCTATTAGTGGGGGTTTGAACCTTGACCTACATGTTAACGGCAGCAATACCATTTTAATGCAAGTCTAATGGCTTTGACCGTTAGCAGGAAGTCTAATTATCTGGTTAAGGTGCGGCCGAAGGGAGCGAAAGTATTTTTACAGTTTTTATAGAATTTAAATTTTTTGAACAAAATAAATCCAATATTTCTCCAATAGCAACGTAGAGTTTAGTTTTCTACACGTGCTAACATCAACAGATCTTGAATATCTGTCAAGGGTGTCCTGGAACTTTGTCAAAACCTTTTAAATAAAGAGAAAAAGTTTTGACATAACTCCAGGACACCCTTGAGAGATATTCAAGATCTGTTAATATTAGCATGTGCAGAAAACTAAACTCTACGTTGCTATTGGAGAAATATTTGATTTATTTTGGTCAAAAAAATGTAATGCGCTAAAAACTGTAAAATTACTCGCGCTCCCTTCTGCCGCACCTTAAGTTATGATTTAATGTTTTGTGCGATTGGCTGAGCATTTGATTCTTGTCCTAAACCTGTGTCACATTACGCGATTCGAGGCATCTCATATAGATAAATTATTGTAATCGTGCAAATAATTGACCTCGATATTATGATGAATCTGGACGTCTTATGTTCCTCAAAACCCTAAAAAGTGGTTCTTTAATAATCTGTATGTTCCGATGTCTGTATGTCTGTGTCGCTGAGGCTACAGTTGTAATGGTTTGATTGATTTTATTCAAACTTGAGATTTAGGTGTTATGTGGTCATACCTCAGGTCGATTTTTAAAATTTTAATTCTGGCCTTCAAATTAAAGGTAGCTTAAAAATTACTGATTTTTGAAAACCATATTTTTTTTAAATTGGATTTAGCGATTTTGTTTTAAATTGTTTGAAATGATAAAATAACCCTATAAACTCACTTTTTGGGAAAATATTCGTTTTAGAGCAATTCACTAAGGACTAATCTTTAAAAATTTGAAATTTTATAAAATTGACAACACAATTTTTTCTTTCAAATTGGGTATAATGAGTGCTTTATATAGATGACTAGTTTTTGAAAATATGTAATTAGAATAATATTTTTTTTGTAGCAATTTTATTTAAAATATTTATCTGAAGAGTAGAAGAGTCTTTCATACGATAGTCAAAATTAATGTTTGTGTTTCTGAGGAAAACTTACTAAGGCGTAGTTTACTGATGACTTATATTTGGAAAATGCTGTCCTAAACTATACTAGATTATGTGAGAAAATATTAAAGATTGTGTCGTTCCCTACTTTTCAATATATTAAAAACAAAATCAATGAGAAGTGATAATGACACTGTCCATCCGATGCTTTGTTTGGAAGGTCTACGGTTAAGTTTCAATATTGGTTCCGGGAGTCGTCCGGCGGCCGGTTATTGCTTTTAGTAGCCCTCGCTTTGAGATGACGGCTTTTGACCCCCCGTGACCCTCTCCTGTCTCCCCCCCTCCCCCTTGGATCGACCAATCCACTGGTTTGATGAGTGTACCGAAGTTAAACCGCAATGTTGTTGATTAAAGCTTTGCTGCGAACAATACCACACGGGCCATCATGAAACTGCCGTGGAAAATAAATCAGTACAGACATTGAAGGAACTATTTAGACCTCTGCGTCACGGGCGTAGAAAGTCAGGGTTTGGGAAGTGGGGGGCACAACCCCTCCCCACCATGGAAATCGTTGAAACTCCCCCGCTTTTGGAATTGATGGTCTTCTCAAAGTGATGGAGGTTTTACGTGTACATAGCTCCTAAAAAGACTTCATGGCGTGAGCCCGCAAGCTAGCTAAACCGACCAAGCGGCCGTCGCCGTTAGTGATGATTATAGTGCCAATATTCGCGGATAGTGTGTCATGTGATAAGCACAACGAAACCTACGGCCGTTAATCTCAGTTTTATAGACACAGTTTTATATCACTGCTTATATATTCAGGTAGGTCCTCAATTGTCCTCACGAGGCTGAGTTGACCCCCGTTCCAGACCCACTGCTTCACATAAAAGTTCTGGGAGAGCCGGGGATCGGACCCGGGACTTCTGAATCTGTAGCCAGTAACTCTGACCATTAGAACACAGAGGTGGTCACATTAAGTCTTACTGTTAATTTTTCTGTAACACTAGCCGTACACTAATTAATCATTATTTTAATATTCACATACAAGGCTTAGCAGTTTCTTTGATAGGTTAATTTCAGGTGGAGCGGATTTTCACATACCTTTTAGAGTTCTTTTACACGCTACGACCGACACGAGCCCGGTGGCTTTAATTTCTCTCCGAAGAAAATTATGCCACGGATTTTTATAGCTCAATAGAAAATTCGCTGACCTTAGCTGGATTTGAAGCCACAACTATTGGGTTCTGAGTCGAGCACTTTACACTAAGACCACAAAGGTCGAACCATTTATCTTAAATACTTTTAATTCAAGTTGATTCCGGTTGATGCGGCTGTTAGGTTTCTTGTCTACGTCCTATTCCGTGGAAACCCAAAGTATTGTGATCGCACAATCAACCCTTCATGGATTTTAGTAACTTTCTCAAACCGCAGATGTCTCCGAGCATTCAGTCACACCTCCCCACCCCCCGACTCTGTCACCCTCTTTCTACAGGTTTTTTTATTTTATGTTTCATCTCAACATTTTCATCATGATAAAGGCGCGCCTCGCTCGTCTTTTGTCATGGATGGCCTGCCATCTCGACGCTTACACTTCACACTGCAGTCAGTGAGACACTAGAGAAGGGCTTAAGGGTGTCGTCTATTTAAAGGGAAAGATTCTTACACTCGAAATTTATTATAAGGAATGGCAGTTCTTAGCTTGTAAGTTTACTTTAAAATTAATATTTTCTCTGTTACCTAAAGATTGATTTATCCTACTAATAACTAAAAAAAAAAAGATTCGATAATTGTATATTAACACTTAACTATACACATGTAAGATATTTACTGAATCATCATGAATAATAATTCAAATACTTTAAAATGGGGTGAATAACACTATTATAACACTCTACTTTAATTAACAGCCTACTGTAAGATTATATTACGATATCTATCCATGATGTATAATTCAAACTTTAAAGAGTGTGGTCGAATTGGATTTATCCATACTACATAGTAATTATTATGTAACGAGGCCTACTAATTAATTACGGTATTTATCCTGCGTAAATCACTTTAAGAGTTTGATTGGACTTTATCCTACGAAGATTATTTCGAGACATTACAGGGTGCCCATTTTCCCAGATTTTCTGGAAAATCCCGGATTTTGGTACATTGTCCCGTGTCAATAAATGTTCCAGATTTTTAAAACCATCCCCTTTTCAAAATGCAAGCTTAATTTTTTATAAATTGCTACAATTAATTGACTACATACGCAATAGTTATCTCACCCACCTCGGTGGACACATGTTCTAAAGGTGCGTATACATTAGAGGCAAATTTGAAGCGAGGCAATACATGGCTGAGTCAACTCGTGCCGATACATCAAAGTGAAGGCAGCACGTTCGGCTTCAGCTTGCCTCGCTTCAAATTTGACCTATAGTGTACCTTTTAGACGCTATTCTAGCAGTAGATTAAACTGACGATGACGGGGAGATCGAGGTTCAAGTCTCGGTTGGGTGTGCTGAAGTTTTTCTTTCCAAAATTGTTTTCTACTCTCCCTTCACGCAAATGTGGCATTCACGTCCTATAAATATAACCTGCCTCATACCTAAAACCACTAGCGTAATTAGTACAGGACGGGTAGTAAGACACGGTGCTAAATAAAAAAGTGCGGACATGACGCCCTTTTCTCTTGCTCCATCATTCATATCTCGAGCCCATAACACAGAACATGTCTGCAAGGGGCAATATGGCACCGCGGGGAGAACGTGGTAAACTCTTCTAACATTATTCTTTCTGGTTCCTTTTTCATACACTTCTTTCTATTTCAGCACTTTCGTCCCTTCCCAGCCCCGTTCAACCCTTCCTTCCTTCAATCATACCCTTGATTCCCGCCACACGACGAGACTTGTTCCAACCATTCTGATTTCTTTTTTATTGGCAGGCCTGATCTTATTTTTACTTTCCGGGTCATACATCGTACGAGACCGCCGGGATATTGGATAACTTTTACCCGTCGTAATATTTGTAAACTATGAAACTGACAAGGCCGAAGCCAGCTAATAATTTTAGGGGGGGGGGGGCGCTTGGTGGGCACATTCCCCAATTGCGGAAGGCTAGGAAAAATTCTAAATATTAAACACCTATAGAAGATATCTGAATTTTTTTTTTACGGAAACATAACCCCCTAACTGCCAAAGGCTAGAAAAAAACTAAATATTTAAACAATTCTAGAAGCTCTCAAAGTGCTTTTTATAGTAACATAACCCCCTAACTGCCGGAGGCTAGAAAAAATTCTAAATATTAAACACCTCATAGACGCTATCTGAAGTGCTTTTTATGGTAACACATCCCGCATTTGTACTTGTACCTTAATTTTGATATTGTTTGAGCCATAAATAAAGCCATATATATATTTTCATAAAATTTCGGGGGGGGGGGGGAGGTTTTGAACCCCGAACCCCCCTTAACTACGGCCTTGGAAACTGACCTATATAAAGTTGATAAAATCGTGCACTTCAAGATTAAAACAATTTTAAAACATATAAAATATGCTTACAGATAAAATAAACTTGCTTTTACATTTCTATTTTACAAATATAACTATTTTATAAACAACATATTATTTTTAATAACAAAATATCTCAAGATGTTAAAACATTATTTTGATTCATACTAAAATGTTTCATACATTATCTAGATTCTATTTTTATCGTCAATATATCAAGTTATACCATGATTTCGGAAGATCTTATTTGTACCAGACTCCTACTTACTATACAGTAGTATTTTAGTTGGGTAAAAGGCCTTCAATAACAGACTTACTACTACCGATCTTAAGGCCCTTTATCCTACCAAAATACTACATACCTACAGTAAGATTTTGGTATGAAATAAGGCCTCCCAGAACGGGCTTATTATCAAAATTGGGTATAGATAGGTTGGATGTAATGTGTAGTAGGATTTCCCTATATCACCAAGGAATGCCACCAATACATGTCACAAGAGTAGTTTCCCTATCTTACTAAAAACACTGCATGCCAAATTTCCCTATCCTACTATGGATAGGTTCCATGTTATTTGCCTTTTTCTATTAATTCAACCAGCAACTTTTAGGGATTAGGAAGGTTATATTTATAGGAAGTAAACCCGCGTTTGCGCGGAGGAAGAGCGGAAAACAATTTTTTAGAAAAACCAAAACCTCGGTACACCCGACTGATGGTGAACCGCTATCTCCCCGTCATTGCCAGTAGCGCGTTAGACCATTCGGCCGCTGAAGCGGGTCAACTCTTAATACAATTAGGTTTACAATATTCTCTCTATACCAGGCATGCCCAACCCGCCGCGCCCGAGTTTATTCTGTATGGCCCGCCAGATAAAATTGCAGAAATAAACAATAAATTAGACTCTGGTTTTTATTATATCTGAGCATTAGGGCCTGTACATTTCATGTATGGCCCGCGGCCGGTTTCCCTGAGAACTCATGCGTCCATCAGCCGGGATCGGTTGGACATGCTCGTTCTAAACAAATACTTAAATCTGACAAGGGAACTCAAAAACTTCTAGATAAGAATAGATATCAACTCTCAACTAACCTTATTCAACTTTTATTATTTCACTTTTAACTATTTTACCTAATTATAAATTTTTACCTAAATTATCTTATTATCACTGTATCATGTGCTTCAACTCTGATTCTAACTCATGTCCTTTATTACAAATATTCTAATATACTATTGATCATGGAATTATTAATAATTCAACTTCCAGAAATACAAAGAACAAGGAAACTCAAAAACTTTTAAAAAGAAAAATTCTTCAATTCTCAATTAACCTTATTCAACTTTGATTATTCCACCTTTGCCTATTCTCAATTTTTATTATTGTGTTATCATCCAACTTTAATTTTAATTTATGTCTTTAATGCATGTATTTTAATATGTTCTTCATTTGTCTGTTTATATATGTACTGTTTTTGACTCACATTTTTTAATGTGTTTATATCTTTTTGATAATGTCAAGTATAATATTTTAACTTTTATTAAACTGTTTCTCTGTTCTCAATCGCAACAACTCTTCACATAACCTCTAATTTCTTATAACACAATTATTAAGTTTTACTTTAATTCTTATACTATAATCGGTTATAAAGTTCGTATCCTTTTTGGGACTAATTATTTTATGTATATTATTCCTTATAATTTATACCATTATCTGCACTTTTCTGTCTTACTTTTTACAACTATCTGCTTCACTTGATCTCTATTATTATCAATTTGATCTCCTTACTATGTTAGCTATTTTTGTTAGCTAGGACGACCAGTAGAACTCGTACCACGTCTTACTACCCATTCGGGCTCATCACATTCAATTAAACAAATTAAATAGAAAAATAAATGTAGAATTTTAAGGAATTATTTTCATATTTTCGTAGAAGGATATAGGTTCACTATTCAATATAAAAAAAACGCCTCAGTTTACCAAGCCGGGACTAAAACCCCGATCTTATTTTCACTGAAAAACCAGACTATTCGATCTTGACCTATAATCTACGTGAGTGTTGGTGGAGGGGATAAGGGGGAGGTCGGTTATATAGTTTATGCAATTCCATAAATAAAAACTTGTTGTCCGTGAAACTTTTTTTATAGAAAACTCTTTTATTTCGATTTTTATTCTTAAGTTTACTAAGGATGTTGTGTATTATGGGCTGAATTTGGTTTGTAATTTAACAGAAGTGTTAGTTGAGGCTGAGTGAACTCACATTAGTGCCCCCTTACCCCCTACCCCTCCAAACAAGAACACGTGCTTATATTGGAAGTGTTGATCACCGCCCGACAGGTAGACAATGGGAGGAATCTTCTCTTATTAATGATAATGTCTGTTGGAAGGGTTAATGCAAGTGTTTGTGTGAGAAGATTGGCATTGGAGGTTGGGGTTAAGAACGCTATTGTTCCAAATTTGATGTGACAGCCACGCTCGCTTACACGATATATTATATGGTTCACAAGTAACGATCGAGAGATTCGAGCGGTCCCATGGACATGCGTGGTATCACCCATCGAAATGTGCCAATACACACTGAAAACAACCACACTCTAAGACACGTGACACCAAGTAAAGATCACTAAAGTTATGTCATTGGGGTGGGAGTTTAAAGGGCCGCAAGAAAAGCTAAGCGTTGTTGCAGTTCTTATAGCAAAACTTTTTTTTTCTCAAAATAAATCAAATATCTCTTCAGTATAAACAAAAGGTTTAATTTTCTTCACAAGGTGATATCAACAGTTGTTGAATATCTGTCATGAGCACAGCGGCATTAGATGAGAAACTTTTTAAATGAGGAGAAAAAGTTGTCAAAACATTTCAGGACACTCTTGACAGATATTCAAGAGCTGTTGATATCACCATATAAAAGAAATTGACTTCTATGTTTCTACAAGAGAAATATTTGATTAATTTTTCTTAAAAAAATTTGATATAAAAACTGCAAAAACACTGTCCATAACTTGCGTTATTACATTCTCATCTTAAAGTGGTATGGAAAGGAGCGCCAGTTTAAACCAGTATTTTTACAGTTATTATAACAAAAATATATAACTTTTGGACACACAAGATAAAATATTGCTTGAGTTTTTACGTTTAGTTTTATTTCCTACACATATTATTCCAAACAGTTCTTGAATATTTTTCATGGGAATTCTTAAATTTGTTGATGCATTAATACATATTTGTCTTGATTTAATAAAAATATCAAATCTCATTATGTTTTTGACAAATACGTGTAGAAAACTAATCCAAACGTATCTATCGAAGAATTACTTTATTTATTTTGTCGAAACTTTTTTTTTCAATAAAAACTGCAAACATTCTGGTATTAATTCATCTCACCTTATCAAGTGTTTTAACAATTAAATAGTCGCAAGGAAGAATATAAAGATAAGTTAATTTTATCCTATAATCCTTTACAGACCTCCTCTTTGGTCCGGTGGTAATACTGCCTGGCTACAGATCCAGAGGTCCCGGGTTCTATCCTCGGCGCTTCCGGATTTTCTGTGAAACAGGGATTTTGGACGGGGTCAACTCAGTGTCATGAGGACAAATGATGAGTTACTTGAATGAAAAATAGCGGCTCCAGTCTAGAACACTGAAATTGATGCCATAAGGTTTCGTTATTCTGATCACATTACACCATCTTCCGAAGAAATTGGCACTTTCTTCGCAAAAAATAAATAAAAATGGCCGCTCGGTCGTATGGCTCGATCGAACCCAGGCTCTTCCCAGAATTGACGTGACGGCTGTACCAGGTCATATCTAGCGCATGGCCGCATTGACCTTCTATAAAATATACCCGATTTAACGCCTACCTACTTTAAATGTAATCGCGGCTATCGAACTGAGGACTCCAGATAGCGAGATGGCTCAACCACTCTCCCTCACGGGAGACATTACCCTCTCCAATGACTATTGATGATGGGAAGGGTGGGGAGGGGGGGATGGCCCCTCGCTATGAGGGGAGATAGTGCATTACTCTGTATTACGCTGCAATACATTAAATGCAGTGATTAATCAGTGAGGCGTCACAAAGATAACGTGGCGTTAAGCCTATTGTTAGGAAGGGCGCATTTAACATTGGCGTTATATCAGTTATTTTTACGTCCATTTGACGTCTGTAAACGGAATTGATGAAGTGTTTCCTACACATTCTAAATAAAAGACTCATCATTTAGGTGGTGGTTCAATGTTCTCAGGTAAATTGAAAGATTATGTTTTTAAAATAGGTACAGGCATTGTTTTACATTAGGATTTTAAAACAATAATTTGGTTTACTTTCATTAAGGTGGGGATATAGGGAAAGCGAGATAAGGGCAGTATTTGTATGGTTTTTATACAACACTCTTTTTTGGCCAAAAAAAAATATTGCTCCAGTAAAAATAAAGAGTTTAATTTTATTTACATGGTGATATCCACATTTGTTGAATATCTGTCACGAGCATAGCAGCATTAGATGATTTTATTATTATTAGCACCGCGTCTTACTACCCGTGCGGGCTATACGCACTTACGCTAATGTTAATGGTAGGGTTATTGAGAGATAAATGGAGGACTTACAGTTTAACGTGGAATCCGATCCACGGTGGAGGCCTGCATTCCTCACATCATAAGTTGTGATTAATACAAGTCTTGTCAGAGTAAGGAAGGTTTTGGCAATAAGATAAATCTGTGCCGGGACCGAGGATTCAACCCCGGACCCTCAGCACAGAAGTCTGACACCTTACTTGACTTTTTAAATTAAGAAAAAGTTGTCATTAAATTCCAGGACACCCTTGACAGATATTAAAAAAATGTTAAGATCACTGTGTAAAAATATTAAACTATTTGTTTCTACTATATAGCATTATGTTATTTATTTTAGCAAAAAAAAAAATTACTGTAAAAACACTGCCCGTAATTGCGTTCTCTACATCTTCACTTTACGCGCTTACTAACAGCTAAATAAGGATTTTAATAATTAAAACGCCTTATTATCACGAGGTAAAATAATATCAAAACATATGATATAATTTTTTTATAATTCCTTATTACTAGCCTTTTAGGGCTGTACGCATATGTACAATTACTCTAATGTGTTAAAGAAGAAGATGGTTGAATCTATAGAAAGTATACCAGCAATTTGTGGAGGGAGAGGGAAAATAATTTTGGGGGAAAAAACACCCTCAGTATTCCTGAGCGGGATTCAAACCCAATCTACCTGTCATCAGCAGTTCATTAATCGCTATAGTAAGCCTTAGACCTTATGATCTCCGAAGTGGTCAATACACTTTTGATTTAAATTTTAATATACAAAACACAAGAATACGGCATAAATCGAAGTAATTTCAAGTACTGGACAAATATTCAATAATGGTTGAATTTATTATTATATATATTATATTCTTATTAATTATTATTATTATTATTATATTATTATTATATTTTCATTATATTATTATTTTATTATTATTAGGTGTCGGTCACACGACAGGTCCATTACCTTGGTCAATTAACTTAGACCGCCAATGCGCCCTCTACTCCTTTCGCCCCAGAATTTTCTTCTTTCCTTAGAGTCATCCAATATTTGATTCCTCCTTCTTCATAACTCCTATTTTCCTCAACCTTTCCTTCTATGACGTCGTGCAAAAGACAGTTCCTTCCAAGGATGTGTCCGATCCAGTTTGCTTTATACCGAAGAATCATATCCAAAATGGTTTCTGTTCTCTCCCACTCTTCTTTGGATTTTTTCATTTGTCACCCTGTCTGTCCACCTATCTTCTCAAGTCTTCTCCAGCACCACATTTCAAAATATACCGTACAAGCTATTTTGCTGTTAGTCATTCTTTTCCTATTAAATACTCTCTTAGTATTTTAGATAAAATATTTAAATGCTAATCACAAAAAAATAATAGTTACATTGTGTTGGAATACGCCCCTTTGATCTCAATGTCAATAGTTTTTTGGTTCTAAAAACTTTTAAAAAAATTACGGATATTAACTTCCGTTCTCTTCCTGGGCACATCAAGAACAGTCCATGTGCGTTGATACGCTCTGATTTTTATAGGAAGCCCACTTTAGACCACCAACATTGATTGAAAGTCATCAAAATCTGGCATTCGAGAGAATCTCTTATTTGATTAATTAATTAAAAATTTCATTTAAAAATCCACTAGAAGTCTACATTAATAATTCATGATGGATTACTGTCTATTTTTTTCCTTACATTATTATTACTTAAACGGACTAAGACTATAAATACAACTGTAATATTTTGATTTTTGTCATTGTGGCAACATGATTCTCCAGTTTACAAATAACGGGGCTTCCCATGAAAATCAGATGTACAGATGTACTTGATAAAATACTCAAAACTTAAGTGTGTGCTACATAAATGCAATGCAAATAGCTTAAAATAAAAATACCCAATTTCAAGTTCAACTTTTCAAGTGGAAAAGCTATTTTATTTTTTTGCCGCCTTTATATTGTAACCGATTCTTCTGACAACGCAATGCGGACGTAGAGGTAAGGGTATATAGAGAAACCATCTTTATCGCATTTTGTGAATCCCACGACTCCTATTCGGGACTGGACGTGCCAGGTTCCTAGCTCGAGACGTTTCTTCTTTAAGTTGTCTCTAGGCCCCGATCTAGTCGAAACAGCATCGTTCTCTCATATATTCTCACCGAGACATACTCGTGTGGATGGTTCGTGGTCGAGTATAGTCATGAGCGGAACCACTTTATTTCATACCTTGAGTACACTCGGAGACACAAACTTCTTTGTACTTTTATTTTTCTTGTCACCGCGTCTTACTACCTGTTTGGGCTAAACGTATATGTACTGATTAAACAAATATATTAGATATAGAGAAGGTTTATTTTGGAGGAAATGTACCCTCACTTTTGTAAAGGGGAAGTGAAAAACCATCAACGAATAACAACCTTCAGTATATCCAACCAAGAATATAAATCTAAAAAAAATGTGTCTCGATATATAATATCAACCATATATAACCTTATAATATCAAAATATCAAGTTTGACCAAAATCCACCAAATCGTTTGGACTTTAACTCCAAACGGACACACACACACACACACAGATGACATGAGCAAAACATAATTGCAAGATACAATTTTGGGTTTAGGGGCACATACAACATGAAGATTCATCATAATCTCGAAGCCGAAAGTTTTCACGATCGCAATACCTCCTTTATGATAAAGTAAGACACACACCTTGATTTGTGGATAGAAACATGGCGTCCCTATTTTATTTTACACTGCAATCGCTATTTTGTAATTTAATCTGGTTTGCATTTGCGACATTTAATTTGATGTATTTTTGTGAGTGTATATCCCCTCCTCCTCTTTTTTTCCCACGTGTCTGGAATATCCGCGTTTAGTCACACCAATGAAGTAATCATGATAAGCGCAAAATTAAGAAAAAATGTCTCCATATTTGCTTGGAGGTAGAGTTAAAAACCGTGACGTTAAGGACAGTATCTTAGTCTATAAACGGGCCTCAGCTTATCTCCCACTCGAGCTGAAATGCTTGCTATTTGTATATCGAAAGAGTTGGTTCCTTTAGTCCACGTGTTCGTGATGTAGGTGGAGCACCTTCTAGCCCAGAGTGTTTTTATACAGCCTATATATATAAAGCTATTCCCAGCGTAGGGGATTTGCAGAGGTTAACTGAAACAAAGAAAGAACTGGCCCGAAAGGGTGCGAAGTTCAATGAGCACGCACTACCCTTTGGGAGAGTTTTCAACAGATTGCAGTTAGTAAGGGATGGAGATAGGATTTGGAGGGTGATGGGAATGGTACGTCCCCCCGATTACATCACTGCTTGGGTGACGCTGGTGATGTGATGGAAGTGTGTGTGTGTGTGGGGGGGGGGGGGGGGGGCTATAGCTTCGTGGGATCGCGCGACCAAAGAAAATGAGTGCAGGAATGATTGAAACAAACTGATGGAGTGAGAGTCGTGGGCCTAGGGGTTGTAAATCAAAAGTCTAACGGGAGAAATTTTGACGTGAATACGTCTTTAAATTTGCTACCATATGGGGGCAATCCAAAAAACCTAATGATAACAAAATCGGGGGATACAGTTTGGTGTTGTAGTTTCGAATCTTTCCTATACATCCAAAATTAAATTATAGCACTGGATAGCTAAAGGATCAAAGAATTCATTGCGATAAGCGAGAACAGTGACGCATCGCGTGCGGTGGAGGGGGAAGCGCCGCCATTTTGAGGTTATTTTGCTGCGTATCGAGATTTGCAATTAGTATAACTTTTGACTCGGAGAAGCTACGATGTTCGTTTTAGTTTTAATCGTCAGCTGTCGTCAATCTATCGATTGTATATAAAACATTAGTAAAGTTATATTGTAACACAATAATTATTTGTTTCCTTGCTTTTATCCTAAATACATAAATGAAAATATTTTATTTAAAAAATATAACCCGTTACATAAACGTATTCACGTACAAAACACGGCCGTGTCCATGACACAGCCACACCCGATTTTTTTAGGCTTTATTTAATCAAACACTTCCCATTGATAGTTACACTATATATTGGACAGAACATACGAAAAAAGCTTAGAACTTTTAATATAACAGTCCGAAACCTTAGTTGAAACGTTAGTACGTCTATATACTGAGCTAAGGATCCTGAATTAGATTCTTGGCATGGCCGAAAAAGTAATAATTTGTGAATTAGGGGTTTCCCATTTCGCGAGGGTGTAGATAATGTTTAGGAGAGTAAGTGTTATGCTGGTTAAAGTTTTAGGATAGGCTTGTGCTTACAAAGCCAGTAGATTAAGAAAGGGCATGGTATACACCCCAGATTAAATTAAGATATTTATTGAACATACGTATAAAAAATCCAGCTAGCTTAGCAACACGACACATAATAATGATCAAAATATGTGCTACCTTTTAGTTAGTTTGCATAAATACATGTTTAAATCTAAATATATTTTAGCTAATTATATATGAGATCTAATTATTTTGTCCTTAATACGTTTTTAAAATATTGAAAGACTATATTATGTTTCTTTTATTTGTGGGACTTAATTTTAAGGTGTGAATGCAGAGAATGCAAGAAAAGGTCAATGCTTTTACAGATTTTAACTTTTTTTTTGCCAAAATAAAACAAAATGTTGCTCCAGTAGAAACATATAGTTTAATTTTCTTCATATGATGATATCAACTGTTCTTTAATATTTGTCAAGGGTGTCCTGGAATTTAAGTGACAAATTTTTCTCTTCATTTAAAAAGTTTGTCATCTAATTCTGCTAAACTCAAGACATAAATTCACGAACTATTGAGGTCAACATGTGAATAAATTTAAAATCTATGTTTTTACTGGAGCAATATATATTTTTTTTTCGTCAAAAATATGTTTTGCTTTAAAAACTGCAAAAAACACTTAGCTTTTCTCGCGTTCCGTACACTCCCACCTTAATACTAGTAGTTTACATAAATATATTCTAAATTATTAATGATTGTATTTTAATTTTATATACTAAAGCCACTATAGTACTTAGCACTAATATTAATACGTCACTCCTTTATCTTATTTAAGGGGTAAATAAACAACATATTGCTCCTTTAAACATTTTCATCCCATTTTTATATTTTGTTCTTTTTGATACTAAATTTAAATATTTCCTTCACCATTTAGTATTATGTTGAGATTATAAATCATCTATGTGATTTAAATAATGATTGGATATTTTCTGGTATACCATACGATGGGATGATAATAAATGAAACTCGTGTTAATTAATTTTCTATTCAACCGGCAAATGTGGCAAGGTTTATAGAACAAAACATATTAATCCCTTTTAACATTAATTTAACATTATAACAGCATATTATATCGCATTTTGAAGCTTCCAAATCCTAATATTAGTGGTTAATAAATAAAAGAACGCCATTGTCGAAATACTTCTACATTAACGCTACCTGGTGGATTAAAGCTGTCACTGCAAGGTTACCGTGTGTGGTATGAATCCCCCTCCCCCCTAATCCTCCTGCCCAAGCCCCGTTTAGCTCCCTACGCACTCTAATACCACGCACATGTGGTTTTTGTTCTTGGCACGTCCGCTGTGGGAACTAACACGTGCTTAATGAAGTTGAGAAATAATGGAAAGAGAGAGACAAAAAAAAGCATTGCACGAACTATACCTCTCAGGTAGGGTTTGTTTATATTTATTAACAACTCTTTTGTGTTAACATTTTTTTTAATGCGTTGTTTATTTACTGATACCGTGTCAGATATTTTTTCATTTACGGTACTAAAGTGTTTAAATGCCAGAGATCAATGAAATAAGATAGGACAATACGCAATTTAGTCGATGTAATTATTGAACCAGGTACTTTATCTCAATTACCGCATTCGCTTAGTAAGGTTTTAACGCAGCCATTACATAGATAGCCCAATAAGCACAGCTTTGTGTAAATTAACCTTAAAGTTGAAATCCATTGCATAGGCAAAATAAACACCCATATAACATTTTTAAAATAATATAACTTAGTTTTAAATATACATAAATATATCAATAAAAATATATTTTTGCTATCTTGTGTGTATGTATGTTAGTATATATATACATGCGATACAAAAAATCATATAACATATTCATTTATATCTATTTTATATCAATTTAATTTAGTAAAAACATAAATGTATATACATATACTGTATATATGTGGATTGAGTAAATTATTACATTTTTTAATAACCAAATATAAATGTGTATATATGATACAAAAATATAATATGAAATTATAAAAAATAATTTATGACGTGTACAAGATGATAGCATTTTTTGGGACTGTTTAAAATTGTATCAATTTTCACCTTCCTTATTTATTTGGCATAATCCTATATTTATATTCAACGCCTTTTAAAATTGCGCCGGTTACATTTATAGAAATGATCAAATATTGCACGTGTAATTTATAAACTTTTCCTTTCATTTATATCCATTATACCTTACCGAGAAGCTGGCGAAACATATAAAATATAAAAACAAAAGTTAATAACTCTAAATGGTAAATAACAAATCAAAATTAATATGACATATTTAAATAAAAAAATATAATTTTAACAATCATTTAAGAAGGGAGTTTTATGCTTATATTTAAATAGTGTCAATAAAATAATATGTTTTTGTTTTAACTCCAAGGAAAATATAAGAATGCCTGGAAGAAATATGGCCATTTAATTTGTATGGTGTTAATATATTCTTAATATTCACACGAATTTGGTTTTCACATATTAGAGTAGTTGATTTATTAAAGAGATTATTGATTGGTTTCATAAAACTATATACACATACATAGATTTGTACTATAGATAGTGGTGATTTAAGTAATTACTGATCCGATTCTCAAACATAATATTTACTTAAGTAATTCAGACATCCCTAGTATTATTCGTAACTAAATTAATAGTCGTGGTTAGACGTACTATGGTCCATTATATCGGCCCATTAATAGAACTAGACCGGTCTTCTTCTCTCTAACGAAGAACAGGAATGGATGGTCAGCTTTGAACTCTACACTTTCTACAGGCTGTCCCCAAGGAAACAGAACTGTAACAAGGTCAAAACATGACATCATAATGGTTAGCGCTAAATGCGGTCATCTCTTTGATGTAGAACACAAAGGTGTGGTCAAACT